>OZ018387.1:104222337-105599736 GCA_963969525.1 Ontholestes murinus
ATTGTACCTAATGGATTCCTTTACAAAGGAAAAAAATTGACATGTGTCATTTTGACAGTTGGTATTTCAAAAATATCAATATTTCAGTGCCTACTTAAAAACATCATATTTCAATTTTTTCAAATGGAATGACCAATATTTTATCTCATAGTGTTATTCGCAAGACCTTTTGCTACAAACAAGTATTATACATCCCTATATCTAGAGCCAGTAGTTTTTGAGTTATTTCGAAATTAGTTTCCTCTCAGAATTTTTATTTGAATGCTTCCTGTTCTATTATACACGGGCACTATAGTAGGCTTCTGTCAATATTTGTTGAATCCAACGTATTAATATTTGTGTACGCTTCTTTCGAGTAATAATAAAATGAATACCTATACCAATAAAGAAATTATGAATTTATTTGTCATATATGGCCAGTGTAACAGAATTGTTGAGAGAACTTGCAAAACTTTCAACGAAACTTATCCACACTTACCGCCGATGGATAGAAAGAAGTTTCGAAGACTGGAGTCAATTTTTCTACTATTTGGAAAACAAAACGCAGAAAAAAATCAACCAAAGCTAATAACCGAGAATGAGGAAATTCAAGTAAATGTTTTGACTTATTTGACAAGCAAATCAACGCGCATCAGGTTTCTAGGAGGATTTGAGAATAAGCAGAACCCCACTCCAAAGAATTTGGAAAATGTATCGGATGCATAATTATAAATATGATTTTCTCAAGATGCAGAAAACAGGATTGATTTTTTTGAGTTGTTGTTGCTTAAAATTAATATAATTTGGACGAACGAATCAAGTTTCTCTCATGAAGGTATTTTCAATAGAAAAACCAATCACATGTGTGTCCATTGAAAATCCACATATATCTTTGAGGTCGTATAAAAAATAAAGTTTATGCAAATGCCGACAATACCTGAGAAGAATTGGAAGAAAGGCTGCGAGCTGTATTCGCGGAATCTTAATTCAGAAAAAATTAGGCGAGCAACATAAGAGGGTGACGCAACACGTGCTACACAGTGTTTACATGTTAATGGTTATCATTTTGAACAATTGTTATAATTTTTTTTCTGACAACTTTTTTCAGTTTATGCATTTAATTACTTATTTAAATATTATTTTATTCCAGTCTTCTTGCTTTCGTTTTATTTGTAAGTTGTAACTGGGGATAACTAATCATTTTAATAATATTCGGACGAATTTTTTGTAATTCGATTCAATAAATATTGACAGAAACCTACTATAGTGCATGTGTGAATATAAGAGGAATTATTGAAATGTGAGAGGAAATAAATTTCGAAATAACTTAAAAACTACTGGCTCTAGATATAGTGATGTATAATACTTTTTTGTAGCAAATTGTCTTGCGAATCACCCTATAAGATAAAATATTGGTCATTACATTTGAAAAAATTGAAATATGATGTTTTTAAGTGGGCGCTGAAATATTGATATTTTTGAAATACCAACTGTCAAAATTGACACATGTCAATTTTTTTCCGGTGTAAAGGACTCGATTAGGTACAAAAAAAGATGCCGCACGTGTGTCTATCTTGTACCTATTAGAAGTTATAGGCATTTTTCTAAACGCCTATTTGAGGTCAATATTTGACAAATAAATTTTTAAATCAAAAACTGTAAAAGTTAAGTTGACATAAACCCATATGGAGAGGTAGGCAATCGAACAAGGAATTTAAAAATAAAATAATATACAGTATTTTCCATTTAAAATAACAAAGTTGGTAGCCATTTCCGGTACAACCGGAAGTGATAGAAAGTCAAAAATATTTTCCATGAGGAGATCGCAAACAACCGTACAATGTTGAATTTTTTTAGATTTTTCCTCCTGCAGGAACCCCGTAAACTTTTAATGGTCGTTATTCGTGGCCCACCCTGTATATTAAAACGGCAATTAATTATCTCACTATCTATAATAGATGCATGTGGCCAAGTTTCAGTAAGGGCTATTGCAGTGTAATCCTCAGATAAACAGGAGTTAAAGAAGTCAACTAGTTTAGTCCGAAGACCTCTTACATTTTGATAGTACAACGATATACCATCTGCAGTAATATTAGATACATTGTTCAGATGTGTAGGTCGGCTGAGTTGCCTCTTGGAAAATTTCCAGTAGTATATTCATTACTGCGACGAGAAAAGAATTCTTTTACAGCCAATCCAGTTGGCCACAAAGATGGATCCAGTAAAGTCTTTATAAGTGACTCTTTAACTCCTACTTTGTAGAAACAAATATCCTCATTTTTAGTAAGTTCAACGCATTTTGACGTTATGAAGATAATCCAGGACTGAGTTGACAGTCGATTCAGGACTGCATCTACCGACATAGATCCATTGACGCCTTTCAGCTGATGTAAAGGTAGAAGTAACGACATTGGGATCGGTATCAGAAATATTCCTATTACCAATGATGGTTTTTTTTGGGAGCTTGGGTTGTCTTGGTAACAACCTGAGCATAGTCGGAGGACGATTTGGATCTAATTTTATTATTGCTGCCAGCACCATTTGATTTAACGAATGATTTTTTACCATTTTTATTCCCAGACACATTCGGAGTTAATAACGTTTGCGTGACAGGTAATTGGTCACTTCCAGAATCATCACTATGAATGGTAGGAGAAGACTTGCTATCTTTATTAATATTGAGCACACTAAGGATTCAAGTTAATAAAGACAAGTGTTCATTAACCACATCGATAATGCTGCTCAACTTAACAGAAACACTATTCTCTTTGTCGATGCAATACTTGCATGTCCACGACAAGCGTTTGTTATCAAGTAGAGCCTTGCAAACGGTTTTATTTAAATTAGCACATTTTAATTTTAATTTATTAATCAATTGCGTATCTGTTTATTATGATTTGTCATCCATAGAATTTACATTAAAGGTGGTCTCATCTATTTAATATTATCATCATTCACCATCTGCCAAATGCAGTTATTCATTTGTTAAAAAGGTAATGGTCGCTCTTTTTTTTGCTTCTTTCTTAATCAGCCGTCACCTTGGATCCACCCGTGAGATCCATATCAAAAGGGCTTCCATCTATTTAATATTATCTGTCAAATGTCTGATTTCATTTGTCAATTGTTAAATGTAAAAGCTTATTATATTTTTTCATCCCTCATCTGTTAAAAATGTAATGTCATTTTTTAAACTTTTTTCTATCGACTGTCATCCACTATCTGTCAAATGTTATAATGTAGTTGTCAATTGTTAAATAGTATTGGTCGCTATGCTCTGCTTCCAAATTGTTAATCATCTGTCATCCGTAGAATCCATATCGAAAGGGCTCTCATGTATTTAATATTATATATACCTTATTTTATTTGTCTTAAATTTTAAATGTTATTATATTTGGACACCTCTCATCTGTGATAATTTGTCTTCTGTCTATTATCATCGGTCATCTGTGGAATTTACATCAAAAGTGCTTTTATCTTTTCTCTCATCTATCAACTGTTGTCTATTATCAAATGTCTTAATTAAAATGTAAAAGGTTATTATATTTTGACACTTCTTATCTGTTAAAAATATAAGATATTTTAAAACTGTCTGCCAACTATCATTATTTATTTACTAACTATTTCATATTAACAAAAAATTTCTTTACTCGATTAATAAACAACAGCCTCGTCAATATTTCTCCTACATTCACCATGAATCAGAAACATTAATTTTTTATAAGGAATGGAATGAGGTTAGATGGTGGCTTCCAAGTGAATTCTTATGGAAATACCAGGCAGCAGTAAAGACCAATGATAAGGGTAGGCCAAGTGGAGGAATAATTACAGGGGTTAAGAAAAAATGGCAGGAAGAAGCTATATCAAAGGTGGAAAGAGAAGGGATCCAAGAAAGAATATTAAGGATAGGGAACAGGAGAACCAGGATAATCACAGTATATTTTAACAAAAGTAACTTTAAGGAATTGAGTGATTATATTGGCAATGAAGACGGGTTAAAAAACGAATGTATAATAGTGGGAGGAGATTTCAATGCTAGAACTGGTGGATGCGGGGGAGAAAAAATTAATGAGGATGGGGAAATTAGGGAAAGACAAGCAAAAGACAAAATTATAAATACAGAAGGTAGAAGAATGATAGAGTGGCTCGATAGTGAAGAATGGTATGTGCTAAATGGAACCAGGGTAGGAGATAAACAAGGCGAATTTACATATGTAGGAGAGAGGGGTAAAAGCATAATTGACTACATAGTTGTGAATGGAGAAGGAGAAAGGGAGACGAAAAACTTTGAGGTAGGAGAGCAAGAGGGATCCGATCATTTCCCAGTATCGATGGAATTGAACAGTAGGGGAGTAGAGAAAGCACAGGACAACTACCTGAGTACTGGAAGAAGATATAAGTGGGGAATGAAAGAAGTCAATAAGTTTAAAGAAAATATTAAAGGCATAAATTGGCAGACAAAGGTGACATTGGAAGAGATGGAAGAATGCATTAGAGGAGCTCAAGTGGAGAGGCCCAAAACAAAAGGAGAAAAACAAGATGATTGGCACGACGAAGAGTGTAGGGAAATGAAAAGAAGAGAGAGGTATAACTTTAAGAGGTGGAAAGCAACAGATGAGGAGAAATTGTTTAAAGAATGGAACAATGCCAAGAGGGAATACCAGTCAACATGTGAAAAGAAAAAGTCAGTATGGGAAAATGAACAAGTAAAATCAATAAGGGAAATTAAAACAGAAAGGGAGGTATGGGAGTTTATACGTGGGAGGAAACAAAGGGAAAAGAATAGTGTAAACATTGAGAAAATGAATACATTCTTCAGGGAGAGTATGAATGAAGACAATATGATAATAAGAACATGTCAGGAACGTATCATAGTGGACTTAAGGAGTGATTTAAACGGAGGTTGAGCTTGAGAAGGCAATGGATGGGATGAAGGGAAATAGTGTTTGTGGCCCGGGAGAAGTAGAGGTTAAGGCATTGAAAATACTAAAAGAAGAAAAGGGGGAAGAATGGAAGCAACTTGTAGAACAGCTGAAGATGATATGGAGCAGGAAGAGGGAAATACCGGAAAGTTGGACACAAGCGGAAATTATTCCGGTGCACAAAGGAGGTGACAAAGAAGATCCAGCTAACCATAGGCCGATAAGTGTAACAAGTGCAACTTATAGACTATGCATGAAGGTTGCGGCAGAGAGACTAGAAGTGGAGTTGGAGAGCAAGGGTATTATTCCCGACAGCCAAGCAGGGTTCAGGAAAGGTAGAGGGGCAGTGGACCATATACTAACATTGAGCCAAATCATTGATAAGGGAATTAAAGAGAGAGGGGGAAAGATCTACATACTATTTATAGACTTGAAGGGGGCATATGACTCAATCAATAGGGAGAAACTGTTTGAATGTATGAGAGAAAGAGGGGTATCAAATGAAATGAGAGAGTGGGTGGAAAGAGTGTATGAAAAGACAGAATGTAGAGTGAAAGGGTCTGGGGAAGAATCGGGGTGGTTCAGAACAACCAAGGGGCTAAGACAGGGATGTCCAATGAGCCCAATGCTTTTCAATCTGTTCATAGCAGACATGGATATATTGGAACAGGGACAGGATGGTGAAGTAACAATTGGGGGGATAAAGATTAGAGTGCTGGCTTATGCGGATGACTTAGCAATTATGGCAAAGAGAAAAGGGGATCTGGATTGCATGATAGAGAGAATGAAACGATATTTTGAAAAGAGAAAGTTAAGCGTAAATGTAAAGAAAACGAAAGTAATGGTGTGTATGAAGGGAGGAAGAAGGAAGGAGGAAATGTTTTATTGGAATGGAGAGAAAATAGAAAGAGTCAAATGTTTCAAGTACTTGGGGTAGTTTTTACCCAAAATGGGAGGTGGCAGGAGCACATGAAGTATGTGTCGAAGAAGGTGAAGGCAGCAGCTGGAATTCTGTGGAGAGAATGGGGCGCGAGAATGAGAGATTCAATGGTGGCGAGCGAGACCATATGGAAAGTATGCTTGAGGTCAATATTAGAATTTAAGTTTATACTAGGATAAGTCAGTTAAATGATATAGACACTCTTGAAGCCCCTTATAAAATAATATTTTTAATCAAATGTGTTAATTAAGTTTCTACTCAACTTCAGGATCATCCAATGCAAAGGATTTTACTTCTTCATCTTAAAAACACGAATTAAAATTTCTATCAAAGATCAGAAGAATATGATCTTTCTAACAACAAATGATTAATTTATTTATTTATTTATTATTTTACAAAATTCTGTTTATATTATATATAAAAATTATAAATTATACATTATTAATTACTAAAATTTAGGTTACAGGCGAAGTTTACAATGTGTTCTTCCACTCTGGTCCCTTCTTTTCCTTCAGATGACGGAATTTTCAGTTAGCGAAGTATTTTTACTATATTTTTGCTATTGCTGACGTATTTATTATACACGTTGTCCCCTGAAATTTTGAATATGAGTAATGTAATTTGTATTATATCTCGATTATTATTATTGGTTGCTATGGTTTTTGCTGCAATATGCATGTCAATTTGACATTTTGAAGCTATAATGTTAACAGGAATTTTATGATCATCTGGGAAATTGTTTGGCTCAACAAGGAGATGTTTTCGAACATTTAATAAGATGAACATTGCAGTTACTTGTTATTCGTTACGTCAGCATTGTGTCCGTAAAAATAGTAATATTAAAATAACATGTAAATATGTTTCATTTTGATTCCCTAGTAGTAATAGTAGTAGTAGTGTTAGGCTATCGAATCGACCACGTGGTCCTTCCGCCATGTGTCATTTGTGTATTTGTGTGTGTGTAAATGAGCTTGTTACTTTAAAGGATCGCCCCCGTCACTCTAAAGCACCATTAATTGTATCCCAATGGTGAATGGTACCGGTCACCCATCCGACTACTGACCCGAATCAACGTTGCTGCATGTCAGTTCGGGGCCGTAACCGATGCGCCACCACCGGCGTGTTTTGATTCCCTATTTTATTACAAATTACAAATTACTGATTATTTCCCGTTGGTCAATCCATTAAAATATGTGACGAGCGTGGTAACTAAGCAACGAGTAATGCATTAAAATGCCCGTATTCAAAATTTCAGGGGACAACGTGTATATGGATATTTCATTGTCATTTGACACTTTTTTTATTAAGTCTTTCTTGTAGAGTTACGAAATGTTTTCGCGTTTTTCTAATTATCAGTTAATTTTCTACAACGTAAAGGACTTTAATACATTTGAATTTCATCTTCAGATTAATTATTTATTTCGATTCGAGTTGTTTTCAAACACCAGTTCAATTTATAAGTTTGTATACTTTTAGTATTTACCTTATAAAAACTTGTACACTATAATTTGAATTTTAAAAGTTAATATCAATCCTTTGATATTAAGCTAATAAGACATTCTATCTTCTTTTCTTCTTTCAGGTAACGATTTTCTATTTGATGAACACAAAGACGCCCGAAGACGTGTTATTTATTTTCCGTCCGCCGAACTTCACATATATTTCATATCATTAATTATAAGGAGAATTTCCATGTGCTGAATTATGCGTAAGGAGGGGGTTGTAGGAATGTACATAAGAGTTGCTAGAGGGGAGGGGGCGATCCGCGGCTAACAGGCAGGAACAGCTCTCGCCGGCGTAATTGCAAGGCGTGCACAGCCGTTCCTTTCCCTGCGAATTCCGGAGCAGACTTTATGCTCTAATTAAAATCAAATCAGATGGATGCATCAACAACGCCTAATCGTATATAGATTAAAGCATCAACATTTTAGCAGTTCGCCGGCTTTCGGGTTAATTGTGTTAAGATGGCTATGGAAAAGGGGACCATTTATCAAATGAATAAATATGGATGGATGGATGGATTGAGGGAATGAATTATTCGTGGTAATTCTTAAATAAATAAATGTAAAATCGTAAAAGGCTGTAAGCGAGCGCAGGAAACAAAAGATTTAATATCTGTAATAGACCGCTGCAGTTGGATATATTCAGCGGAGTTATAACAGAAAGGACAATTTCAGCAGGATTTTCCTGCAGTGAATTGATACTGCAAGTTGCAGGTACTTTTGTTCGGAATCTCTGCACTCCGTCGATAAGTCGGGTCTATATAGGTAGATTTAGATAGATTAAGATTGAGCGGGCCATTCTATCTTCCACTATTGTCTATCTAGTAGAACGAATTAGGTTCGGAAACTCTCGATCATGATATCCTGTTTAATTGGGCACACTTATTTGTTGGAGTTGGTGCGAGAGAGGGGGAGGGCTTCTTTAAGTTTAATTTGGGAAAGTTTCGGAGAGCTTTCAGTGCGTGCCTGAATAGTTTATAAGGAACGCATTGTTTCAGCCTTGAATGATTCACGAAATACGAGGCGAGGTAATAATTTGTGTATGTGTGTGTGTTGCGCATTCTTGAAAAACGTCCGCTCCACACACGTACTCGTATACATTTGTACACGGCCCCCGATACAAGCTGCACATTATAAATCATGTCAACAAATCACGGCGTTATATTATCTTCAAGTACGCAAGAAGTAGGAGCACGGTATAATAAATAACATGTTTATCAGTGGAGAGTGGTGTATGGGTTGTAAAGGGTGGAACAAGTAACCTGCTGTCGTGCAGTTTATATGTCTGGCGACCGCGCAAATAGGGCCATTGTTTCGCAGAATGCACTCGTAATGGGAAACAGTTCTGCGGTCATCCAGTTCCGCCATGTCAGCGCACAATATGCCTTGTCTTCTCCAAAAACGATCCCACCAGTTACGTATACGTATTCCGTTTTATTTTACGCACATCCGCACTTTACATTCAGCCCAAACAATTACAATTATTACGTTAGAATATTTTTAATTATAAGAGGTTAACTAAAGTTCTTTGTTAAAACATTAATTGTGTAATCATAAAGCCGTACTATATTAATCATTATGCAATGGATTTTTATTTACAGTATCAATAAAACTAAATCCAGCTTCTTCTGCGTCTAAGATATTATATTTTCTGGAACTCGGTATAGTAAAGGAACTTGGTTGGTGAGATTTGGCTTCAACCGCTGAATATTGATTTATCGGGCTGTATTCTCTAATAGCCTAATACCATAGCCTACTACAATTTCTATTTAAATGTATCTATTACCATTGTATCTGTTTATAGATTTTAAATAAATTTTGGGAACTTGAAAAGCTACTTGAAGACGTATGCATCAGAAATCAACGTGTCAACCAGACAGATCTACAAAAGATGATATAGAATTTCATTAATTCAATTATGGAAAATCTGGACCAAAAGCAAAAAGGAGTGGATATATATTTTGATTTATCAAAGGCCTCCGATACAATTAATCATGGTCTATTAATTTACAAAATGGAATGCTATGGTATACGAGGAACTGATCTTAATATTATAAAATCATATCTTTCTAACACAAAAGACCCTACTTGTATAACACATATAAAAAATAATATTTTATTAAGAATCATGCCTAGTGACACGATATCAAGAAGAGGTCTACCACAGGGCTCTGTCCTTGGACCGTTCTTATTTCTTTTATATAGTTAAGTTTCACTAATTGAGAATTATGTTTTCAAAAGTTTTTATTCTACTATTCCCTAATGGATTACAACATGTTTACTTTTCAAGAGCAAGAATTATACTGTTAATTGTGGGAGCGCAAAATGTAGCGTTTGGAAAAAACTGCATGATAAGATGCGGCGCAGCTGCCCTGGAATCTGCTTATTCGGCTCCGCGGATGACACGTACGGGATATAATTCCTCCCTCCTTAGGTTTGAACGTCCACGTTCAATTTGGCAAAGGGTGGATATTTTGAGTGTCCTCTTGATTTGGATCAGCCACCTCAAATGATTTTTCTTGGTTTGCAGAAAAGGTCGACTATGCGGCTTCTGAATTTGATGATCATGATAATGGTGAACACTAACAACAAAATTGCAAAGCTTATAAATCCATAATGAATGATGTGAACCAGTGGTTCCAAATGTATGGGTTGCCGTTCCAGCTCCTCGGCTTCTTGTTGGAGAATTGCTGGGTTTTTAAGGTGCCTCAGCAGAAGTTTTGTTTCCAATGTTTTGTTTGGAATGCGGTATATCGGTATCTCGTATGTAGGTATAGTGTTCGCGTATATTGATTTGCCCATTATAATTCTGCAAGATGAACTGACGATATTTGTTCCTTTGATCCATTTTCTATTTAGCTGTCCATGACAATCTTCAATTATTTCTTGTTTCTTCTTCATTAGGGTCTATTTCGTAACACAGAGACAATTTGATAGTCATTAACAATTTTTGTAGTTAGGCACTTTGTCAATGTTCGATGGGGTACAGTCTTCTAGTTCCAGTTGTTGTAGACACACGGTAATGGTATGGAATGTTTGGCAGTCCTCATTGGTCCAGTAATTTAAATCATTGATTTCGATTAAAAATGATTTTGGTCGAATGATTGCAATATTTTGGTAATTAGGTACAGGACAGATTTGGGAATAATTTGCAGAGAATGGTTTCAGGATGGGTATTTTGAGTAGAAACGTAATTGCTTTATCTGTTCCTATTGCAATTAATTTTGATAATTCTAGAATTTTTAGTGAGTGTTGTCAATAGGCAATAATTGCGTTGGATTGTAGATTTTTAATAAGTAATTTAGGACGTTTAAAAGTTCGTCGACATTTAATAATTCTAAATCAGGTATTTGTTTCCATGCCAGTCTGATTGCTCTTTCAAGCATTTGTAATGTTTTTAATAAACGTTCTGATTGATATACCTCATTTTGTAAGAGAGTTCTGGAATCTTCAATGAATTTTAGATTTTCAAGAAAGAGTTTTGTTTTATTTATATTTGACATTAAAATTTCTAAGTCAGAAGAATATCTTTTTGATAAGTGATTTGCAAAGGTAGTTAATTTATTTATTTGCTCTAGTTCAGAATTTTGGTTGTTATGTAACTTTTGTAAATTGTCATTAATGTTATGTAGATCGTCTTCATCAAGATTTCCGGTAATGAATTTGATTGCTTTCCCTAGAATGCTAACCAATGCTCTTTTAGATTTATAATTGAATTTTCTTAATAACAATTCGATTTCTTTACAGTTTGATAAAAGTTGTTTATGAATTTCAAGAGTTAGTTTATCGATAGAGGCTTCGTTTTGTAAGGTTTCAGCGTTTGCTAGTAGTTGCTCAAATCCTATTTCTAATTGTGTTGTGTTTATAAAAAATAGAAAATTATGGTAATGATCAAGAATTTTTACTGGTCCGATATGTTCTTGAAAATAGCCGTTGTTATCAATCGGTTTGACCTGAAGGGCCTGGTTGTGGGGAACTTCGGTCATCAGAATTAGGAATCTGTAAAGAAGATGATTTTCTTAGCCGTTTCAGGTTTTGAACATGAGATATAGTATTTCTGGATTTTTGAGTTTTTCCAAAAATTTTATTCGATTCTTGTTTTTCAACTGTTACTTTTTCGTATTTGGGGTCAACTTTGCTAGGCTTGTTTCGGTTTACATAAACGTCGCGATTTTCCACATTAGGTGGATCACCACGGGTTTCGTTGCGTTTTTCTAAAATGTTTTGTGCTAATTGTTTATTCTTTTGGTATACTTGATCGTAAAATGGTAAAATTTCTTGTTTTCTCTTTTCGTTATATTGTTCGTAAACAGTCATGTCTAAATCGAATTCTGGATTTTTTTCATAAGGGCCGTATAGTAAGTAAAAGGGTGAAAATCCAGTAGATGAATGAATTGATTGATTGTAAATTGAAACTGCCGAAATCATTAAATTTGACGGAATTTCGTTAGGGTTTTTAAGTTTTAAAATTCTTAATTTTTCTAATATGGTTGAATGAAATCTTTCTACAGGAGAATTGGAACTTGGATTATTTACTGTCGTAAAGTGAAGTTCTATTTTATTCATGTTACAAAATTCTTTGAAAGTATTGTTTTGAAATTCACGCCCCTCATCACACACTATTCTTTGTGGAATATTATGGTGAGAGATGTAATGTCTTAATTTATTTAAAACTGTTAAGCTGGTACCATTTTTTTATCCAATACGCTTGTCCGTATGTCTAATTTTAATGCACTCACTAAGTCATTCCATGAATTCAAACAATTTCTTTTCGATCTAAACCACTCTAACGCTGGCCCTTCAAATAAGTCTGTTGCCTGACTAAATACCTCTTCACTACTAACTTGCCTTGAAATCATCAAGTCTTTCGCACGCTCCAGAAATTTTAAAAGAACTTCTGCATCACCATCTCCTCTATATTTTAACTGCCATTTATATACAAATTCTGAATTATTTTTAACTCTATCGATTAAAGGATTTGCCAAAGATGTATTCTTTAAGAAAGTGGCATTTTCGTCTATTTCTGATTCACATTCATCATCCGAATCACTAGCATCTTTACATACATTCAACCTTGTACTTTCTGCCGGAGAATTAATAGCAGAGAAGGCTTTACCCAACGAACTAATTGTATGAGCTAACTTAGCATCCAAAGCAATCAATTTATTTTCAAATTTAGTTTTAACTTGTTTCATGTTTAACTTGTCATCAGTTGTGACATCAATTCTCGCAATCCTACCCCTAACATGTACTAGTCTAGATCTTATTTTCATTTCTAGTAATTTAGCATTTTTACCCGGGAATGTCTCAATCAAATTTTCTATTGACTTTAACGAGCTACCTATGTCACCATATACCACTTCCGGAAGTGTACTATCAACTTCACTAACAGGTTGCATACCTTCCTTTAACATTTTTCTCCAAATATACCTTTGTTCCAACAAGTTAACTTCATCAGTGAATCCACGAATTACTAATTCATAAGCCAATTCTTTTTTTGTAAATATTTAGGATCCATTTTTCTATTTATTGTTAATTTAAATATATTTAAACTACAGTTTAATAATTTACGTTACGATGTGTTTCAGGCAATGCTAATAAATTCAACCGTTATTTGTCACTTTTGGTTAATTTTCAAAAAAATATTAATTTTTATTTATCAGGCCCTTAATTATAGGCTGTTTTTTTTTATTTCAGGCCCCACGTTGAGCGCCAAATTTGTATGGCCACCCTTTATTAAATATAAACGAACTACCTAAAATTTGTTTTATTTTAAATAATTCGCCGTACCTCTTGATTATCCCCTTTAGTTTTTATACAGCGGTGCGAAGGTCGTGGTTCAAAATAAAAATATAAAAAAATATAACAGTCAATTATGACTAAAATGGGCGCCAGTAATTTTTAATTCAAGAGATACTCAACTACGGAATCTTAATAAAAATTACAAAATTAAAATCCCTAACCAGTTAGTAAATTAACACAATGAATTTTCTTAAATAAGTATTTATTAACAAAACAAAAAATAGTTCTTAATAAAATATAAACAAAAATGAATGCAATAATAAATAATATCTAAAATTAATCAAAGTAGTTCTAACTATAAATAAATCTAATTAATAAAACTTATTCAAAACTATCAACAAACAAACTAAACAAATATCTTTGAAAACTTATTAGCATCACCCTGTATATTTCAAAAATTAAAAATTAACAAACATCAGAAAATTAAATTACAACTTTCAAATTCAACTTAATATCAAAATATTGCACATTTATAACGTTTATGAGAATTCTAAACTCAATTCAACATCAACTATATTACACAATCCTTAATATTTACACAATTTTTAAATTCAACTAAATATCAGCAATATTACACATTTCTTTTTCTAATGGAAATTGCTTCAAAATGAATTAATTGATTTCATGGACAAACCATTCAAAATAACACCATATAGCAATATTTAAAGTATACACGTTGCAACACGCAACGCGTTGGATCCAATGCTCATACGCAATTATTCACATCATACGCGAATCTTACTTATCTTTAAATATGAAAATCATGTATCAAAACACACACACTTTCATATATAAATATATACATCATACACACATTAATAAATTGCATTTATTTATACAAAAAATAAATAATAAAAATGGAAAGAACTGGCCTTAGTTTTAATTCCAATTTCCACGAAGTAGTGAAATTGATTGTAGCAACTTCCAAAGAGGATCGGTATCACAGCTATGGTACCTCATCTCCATCCAAAATTCCTTGCTACTGTCTTGTTCTATTACTTCCTCTAACAGACTTCCGCCATCAAACACGTAGCCGTGCTCAACGTGAATTATGGAAAACTAGCCTTTTGTTGTAATTTGTACTACTTTCCATCTGCCAATATCCGAGCTTGATTAGTGCTCATTTTTAGGAACAATTAATATGAGTATAATAAAGATGAGTGTAATAAAGAGACCTAAAGACGAAATCGACAATATAGTAAAACCCAAAAAAAAAACGAACGAAATATGTCTAGTTAAATTTAATGGAATTTATTTAATTAGGATTATTAAATTTCATACCTGAGGTGGTGGACGGTCTCCTAGTTTATAATATTATATTATATTCAATTTTATTTGTGTGATTTATAACATAACTTTGTTAATACGAGCGCCATTCTCTCGGGCGTTGTTCTTTCTTCGCTGCGCAAATTCATTCTTCCTCAAAAACTCTGCGCGCCCGTTGTAGCAAAAAAACTACTCCAACGGCCGTGTTAAATTTGTCTTTAAATGGACTTCTAATATAGGCAACTTAATTAGCTAATTTTGATTTTAAATTCAAATATTTAATTAAACATCTCATAAGATAACAAAAGTTGAAAAGTAAATGTTACAACATTTGTTTTATGGGTTCGTACAACGACCTAATGAATTACCCATCTCCCTCAACTTAGTTGTCAATAACCTATCAACTCGTTCTCTTTAAAGAGAAGTAAGATTTTCCATCCCTTCTATAGTACTTACATAGACCTTTTCTATTAAAATGCTTTCCTCCTAAAACACTGAAAATTTGAAATCTGCATTATTTTCCAAAAATCGACGCCCAGTAACACATCTATGCTGACAGTACCAAAGGGACACTTACAGAGACCAACGACCCATCCGCCACTTTAGAGCTACTTATTTCCAATAATTTATATGGTAAATTCAAAGAATTCAATTTTTTCGGTCCAGAATGATAGGAGTTGCACCAGAATCTAATAAACCAAAGGTGGGTATTCTAAACCCGTCCATCATCAAATAGAGTTTTTCATCTTCCCGTATACTAGACAAAAAAAGTTTTGTTTTTTATCAGGTAACGGCAATGCTCAGGGAAGAATGGCAAGAAGCAGGTTGTCATGGCCTCTACCTATTATTTAGGAGATCAAAGTAAACCACCACTAGAGGAGGTAGCTTTACCTCATTTACCCAAAATCACAGATTAAGATTTAGACATCAGATCTTGATCATTGGATTATGAGATCAAGATATGATGTCTAAATCTTAATCTGTGATTTTGGGTTGATTTTTACATCAGTATATGTGCTTGGATTTATATCTGGATTTAGAATTTTCAATTTGAATCTGAAGTTAAATTTACATCTAGATTTGGATATAGATTTAGGTCCAATCTTGAATTAAATGTGTAAATATATTTTCTAAATAATTTAACTGTAACCTTGATTTATTCAATCCAAATTTTTACCTCGAATTCGATTTAATTTTGAATATTCTTCTTTCAGCATCACTTTTAATTTAAATTGTGATTAAGTACGTAATTCATTACTTACATGAGTACCTTATTACTTCTCTTAACTAACCAATAAAATATTAAAATACCTTCAACAATATTGAAACTTTACGCATGCAATAAAATCAGGGCGCGCTATTTCATGCATAATATTTACGTTCAATTTAAATGTACGTTATTTAAAATAATAGGAACTACTTTTCCGATTCCGGTTTCGCAGGGGCATAAAATACGGACGGGGATCCGTATTTGTTGTCGACGCGAAATTGATTCTGCGAGGTGTGTCTGTATCTGCATTGTTATCTATTTCGTATAGAGAATATCTTTTATGATTCCATTCATTACTAAATTGTATGGCCCCGGGTTACGGTAAGTGGGGGTGAAAGGGGGGGGGGCACTGGATTTAATGTGTCTCCCCGGCGATGTAATTTTCTGGCCGTTGGCTTTCCGATTATTTGTTTTCTATTCCCGTATCCGCCCTCGTTATATCCCCGATTATCTTTTTAATTAATGATATAAGTTATGTTTAATAAGGTGTATGATTGATATATATCATATATATATTTTCTTGATCAATCTTAATTACACTTTTTTTTTAGAAATAATTTAGAATTACATCATTAATACCATACTAACTTTTATCTCAAATACCGATATTCCCTAGCTGAAACAATTATAGGGAACGGTTACCAGCGACCATTACTACAATTATATTGTGAAAACATTAAATTATTGACCGGTTTCGATATACTTTGAATCTCATCATTAAAGACAGGGAAAATTAGTTGTAGATAGGGAAATCATAATTCAATAAATTAGATGCAAATTACGAAAAGTATAAATACAATTATTTCTTCTTGTGACTTCTCTATTTTCTACGCGCCGTAGATCAGAAATTCATGCGCTTAACGCCCGTTTAATGACGGCTTTGTATTATTTATCGAGCAACAAACAATATTAATTGATCAAAGCATCGCATCATGAATAATTTATGCGCTCAATCATATAAGGGCATTAACATACATCGGCAACTATGTGGCGGTGTGTCTAAACAGTATTACCGTGCCCATCTTACGAATATTCGACGTGCATTATTCAGTTATGTACGTAAGTCGTTTATAATAATAATAATAATGATTATCAATATGATTCGATTACAAAAATATAATTTTAAGTTTTCTGCTTTCCTGTCAATTGTAAGGATTAGATAAAAATGAAAATATTCGAGGAATTCACTTCTAAACTGATCTATATTTCAGGATAAAATCGCACTTATGAAGAGGAGGACAATAGGACAATAGGCACTGTTACATTTAACATCAAATGTTCAAAAATGAGGAAAGGCTGTAACCCTAAATCATACAGCAAATTTACGCCCCGAATTAATTTTATTTGTTCAAATAGGAAGTAACAAAATGCACAAAAGCAACGAAACATAATCCATATACAAATTCATTCCTTATTCCACATTTATGACCATATCTAAATCCATATTTAAATCCAAATCTATACTAAATCACACATGCAAATCTATAATTGATACTGGTAGAGCTACACCCTTGATGGAACGAGATATGTAAATTCAATGAGGTAAAAATGATCAAAACACGTGTCAGGCAACTGAAAATAAAAATATTATGGAACTTAACAAGTGTTTTACCTCATTGAATTTACATGCAAATCTAGTTTCCGATATAGATTTAGTTCAGTTTATTTACTTTGGTTATCTGGACTTTTACCTGAATTTGAATATGGATTTTGGTACAGATTATAATCTAAACAAAATAACAAAATTTAATTCTATTTTGATTGAAATTAAAATCCAAAAATATTTAATTTAGGTTCAGGTTCTGATTAACCATAATATCGATGAAATACAGTTCAAAATGAAGCTAAATTTTCAAGTCAAGATCAAAATGACGTTTGACGTCCAGATATGGAGAGAGGAAAAAATTCAAATATCCTTAATGTAATAAGATATTTATTAATTGGAGACTTTGCGATGCACTTTTGTGAAAGATCTTAACATATGCAAAAATTTTCTTGCCTTTAAAAATTTGTCACCACATGGTTTACTCGTTCATATCACCATCCATCACACAGTAAAGCCTCTAAAACCATTCCTTTGTGCAGAATGTGGAAATAAAGCTCAGAAATCATGGAAATATACACAAACTTAGTTTAAAGAGATTAAAAAGAGCAGTACCCAAGAAAAGATTTCTTCAAACTTTTGTACTTTTCCTATATACGAGGGAAATTCAGTAATTAGGTCAAAATAATAATATAAAAACCAGTTGTATTTTTCGACAGAGTCTCCACCAACATGTATACACATATCTAATCGCTTTATTAATTCCCCAATACCTCCTGCATAAATTCATTAAGCTGGCGTACCTCTTGTAGAAGATTGTAATCACCCTCGAAATTTTTGCCGCCAAGATGCCTTTTGAGTGGACTAAACAGATGATAGTCGCTTGGGGCTAGGTCGGGACTTTAAGCCGGATGTTCAAGAAGTTCCTACCCTAATTCTTCAATTCCCATACCATATAGAGTAACGCATATAAGATCCATGTAAAGAGAAAACATTCTGGGAAAGATATAGTTTTCAGCTGTCATTTGCTCCTTTGTTACAGTTAATGAGGAGTTGTATCATGATAATCTCAAAGAATATCCAATTAAAGTAGAGAGTGGTAAAGAATCTGTAAACGTACCTCCGCGTGAAGTATATTTTTCAACTTGGAAACATTCCAGATTCTTCAAGAGGCCTTCAATGATGATTGCATTTCAAGGGCACAGTACGGGAGATTGCACAGGGCGTTTAAGAAGAGCTGGAAGGAAATGGACGACGAATCCCGTTCTAAAGGGTGGGTCATAGCAAGGAATCTTTTTAAAATCTTAATAAAACACAAACGGCTAGATGGAAGTTCATGATCTTGCATTTTTTGTAGCCAAGAGTATCTGGTTATATATGGAATATGACGTCAGTCAAATGGCTGTCATGGCTGTCCTTACAATAGTCCATTCTGTTGACCCAATTTTTTAGAACATTTTCCAACGTCTGCGGCTCTATCTCAATAATGGCATTTTAGATATTGACTTTATGATCATCAATCGTTGCTAGAGAAAAGTCAATGGGCATCAAATCACACCTCCTGATTACACGATTTTGTGTAATGATGTGTGATCTAGTGTGGCATGCCGTCCCATCTTATTGAAACCAGTTGTTGCTCACATCCAAACCAGAAATTTTCTCTCAAAAAATGTTTTCTATTATGGTCCTATGGCGGTTTCCGTTGACCGTTTCACCAGATTCAAAGAAAAAATGGGCCGATGATGCCGCCGGCCTATAATCCGCACCATACAGTCACTCGTTCGGGATGCATTGGCTGCTCAATGATCACGTGTGGGTTTTCCGATGACAAAATCCTGCAGTTTTGCTTGTTTACATAGCCCCCGAGATGAAAATGCGCTTCATCGGAAAAGATAATTTTTCGCCAAAATTCACCATCGGCTTCCAGCTGCTCTAAGGTCCAGTTAGCAAAGTTGTATCGAAGTGGATGGTCAACTCTCTTCAACTGCTGTGTTATTTCGACCTTATAGGCGAATAAACCTATTTCCTTAATGCAAATACGCCTCATGGTAGTGCGACTAATGTTCAATTGCGGAGAGCGATGACAAGTCGATGTTCTCGTTTTGGCTTGCACACTACGAGCTACAGCAGCAATATTCTCGGGTGTACAAACCGGACGAGCTTGCGAAGCTTTAGTACGGTCCACCAGCATACCAATTTCACGAACTTTGGTGTTCGCAAAGTTTGCGTTTCGACAGTCGATTGCACATCTAGAAAGTCGTTCACACCCTAAACATGTCCACATTTGCCGTATATAGGATAGTATCGAGAATCTGCAAATGCGCAAGGTCTGCGAGAAGCTTATGCAGAAACTGTTGACGGAAGGCCAGAAAGAACTTCGAGTTTCGCGCTGTTACAAATTGTTAGATCAAAATGGGCCGAACTTTCTTGCCTCTGTCGTAACTGGAGACGTATCCTGGATGTTCGAATATGACCAAAAATTGAAGAAGCGGAGCATTCACTCACCATAAGATGCAAATCCTAGTGCTGTAAGTTCTTTGTTTTCTTTATCCTTAAAACTCGTAATTGCTTTAAATTTTAATTAATGATTCATTCAAATCCGGAAAGTGAAAAAAGTGAGATAGAAATAATTGCTGATGGTTTAGAGATTTTATCATTAGGAACACAAATAACTGATAATTATAAAATTAAATCAAACATAATACGCGAATCTAAACTTAATTCACCAAAAATGAACCCATCCGAAAATTTAATTACAGATAGAAGTGAAATCAATTTGTTGATGCATGCTATCCCAGATTACTCACCTGGCCAAAATTTGTCAGTCTTTATTAGTGAAGTTGATAATTTGCATAAACATTTAGAACGTAGATTATCACCCGATTTAGCTTATGCAGTTAGTTTTTCGGTAAGATCCAAAATAAAAGGTGAAGCTAGAGATTTTATTGCTTATCAAAACGCATTTGAAT
The DNA here is from genome assembly GCA_963969525.1 of Ontholestes murinus. NCBI lineage: Eukaryota > Metazoa > Arthropoda > Insecta > Coleoptera > Staphylinidae > Ontholestes > Ontholestes murinus. The sequence goes on from OZ018387.1 coordinate 104,242,528, forward strand.
GGAATGACATTCGAAATGCCTTATTACAAAAATACGGAGATCAAAGAAGTGAGGAATTACTAGAATCGTCCTTAAGACAATGCGTTCAACAAAAACATGAAACGTATTAAAAAAATACAATGATTTAATGCAACATTAACTTTAAACACAACCGATCAAAATTATTTAAACTACAAGAAAATTGATTATAATAAATTAGCACTAAAAACATTTCAAATAGGTCTACTAGAACCGTACAGAAGTTATATAAGTAACTTTCAATTAAATACTATTGAGGATTGTTTAAATAAATGTAGATTTTTTGATAATAGAAGACAAGAATGGGATTACTGTGAATTTATTCGAAAAACAACTGAAACCAACAAAAAAATTCCTAAATTTACACCCGTTTTTCAAAATCAATCTCAACAGCCCCGATACAATCAAAATCAATTCTATAATAATAACAATAATTTTTCTCGACCACAGTCCGTTCAATATTCACAACACCGACCTATTCAAAATCAATATTTTCAACCTAGACCCATTCAACAGCAAAATTTCCAACCTAGACAATTTCAAGGATCAATAAATAAACCCTTGCCACAACAAACAAACAAGGTTTTGGTACACAGGCTGCATCAGGCATGTCCAGAATAAATAAACCAACTCCAATGTCTGTTCAAACAAAGTCATCAAACGCCAAATTATTCAAGACCAAAACGACAGGTAATTGTCGAAGAGCTATATAACGTAGAAACGAATCCTTCTGAAAATTATGAAGACCAATCTCAATTTTTAGACACATTATACGATGAATTAGAAATACACGACGATAACAATTATGAACCAAATTCTGAAAATTTTCGTATACCGGCCTCTCCGATAGAAACATCAGGAACGTAGATTTAAATTCCATTAAAATTAAATCAAAATTACCTTTCATCTATTTACCAGATTTAGATTTAACCATTTTAGTAGATTCAGGTGCAACAAATTCTGAAATAAATTCAAAACCCGCTTGCGAGAAATTCTCACAATAATTTTATGAAAAACCATTTACTGTTTCTGGTTTAGGAAATCAAATTAATTGTAAAGATAATTTAAAATTCCCAATTCTTCGTGAATTTGGTATATCATCCGATATACACTTACACGTAGTTGATTGGCATAAAAATTCGACGCTCTAATAGGTAGCTCTGATTTAGAAAAATTAAATGCGATGATAAACTATAAGAATAATACTTTAGAACTGAATGGTATTAAAATTCCCTTTTATTTAGAACTCAATAAAGAAACCATTTCTCCACAGAAAATTAACGGAAAAAAATTATGTAAAGATTCCCGTTACACTAAACAAAGGTGAACAAAATTATCTGAAGAATATTTTATTCCAGAGTGCCTTGCTGTTTCAAAAAATGGCTTTTGCATGTTACCTTTAGATGAGACATTAGAAGTAAATTTAAACTGTAATGAACGTATAGACGTTACCCCTTTTTTAAACCACGAAATTAAAGAACCCCCTAAGACCCAAAACAAACAAATCAACATTTCAGAATTAATAAGAACATAACACCTAAATTTAGAAGAAAAACGCGAGATTACTCTAATTTGTAAACAATTTCCCGATATATTTTATAACGAAAATTGCGATTTGAAATTTAGTAATGCAGTTAAACACGAAATACGAACTAAGACAGACGAACCAATTTACGTAAAATCATTTAGACACCCTCACGGTATGAAACAAGAAATTGATAATCAAATTCAAAAACTATTAAATGATAAAATAATAAGACCCTCCATTTCGCCCTACGGTGCACCCGTATGGATTGTTCCAAAAAAGACGGATGCTTCCGGGAAGAAAAAATTTAGAATGGTAATAGATTATCGAAAGCTAAACGAAAATACAATAGAAGATAAATACCCCCTGCCACGTATTGAAGAAATACTAGATACTTTGGGCAAGTGTACTTACTTTACAACCCTTGACCTAGCCCAAGGTTTTCACCAAATTGAAATGCATCCCAATTCAATTGAAAAGACCGCATTTTCTGTAAATCAAGGACATTACGAATATCTAAGAATGCCCTTCGGTCTAAAAAATGCTCCTTGCACATTTCAACGTGTTATGGACAACGTCCTTCGAGAATTCTTAAATGTATTTTGTTTTGTCTACATGGATGACATTGTCATCTTTTCAAAATCCCTACAAGATCATATTAATCATCTCAAATTAATCTTCTGCAAAATGAGAGAATTTAATCTAAAAATACAACTCGATAAGTGTGAATTTCTAAGAAAGAAAGTATCCTTTTTGGGCCACGTTATCACACCAGATGGTATTAAACCTAACCCATCAAAAACAGAAGCTGTAACAAACTACCCATTACCAAAAACGATCAAGGAAATCAAGTCATTCTTAGGATTAACAGGGTATTATCGAAAATGTATCTATAATTATTCCAAAGTCGTATCCCCATTAACTAAATGTTTGAAAAAAGGTTCCAAAATCAATATTTCAGATCCAGAATATATTCAAGCTTTTGAATTATGCAAAGAAGTACTTTGTAATGCACCTATTCTTGCTTATCCTGACTTTAATAAACAATTTAAATTAACGAGCGATGCCTCAAATGTATCAATAGGAGGAGTTTTATCTCAATTAAACCGACCAATTGCTTATTACTCTAGAACCCTAAATTCCGCCGAAAAAAATTACTCAACAATCGAAAGAGAACTCTTAGCAATTTTAGACTCAACCAAACACTTCAGACCTTATCTTTTTGGACAAAAATTCATTATCGAAACCGATCACAACCCGCTAGTTTGGCTTTATAAAATTAAAGAACCCAATTCGAGACTTGTACGATGGAAGTTAAAGTTAAAAGAGTTCGATTTTGCAATAATTTACAAAAAAGGTAAAGAAAATCAAATAGCAGACGCTCTATCTAGAATAGAGATCCATAATACTGAAGACGATAACGAATCCGTAATCTTAGGACGATAAATAAAATTCACTTTGTTGTTATCACACACGGTTTTTATTATTAGTGACCGGTTTCGACCATTACATGGTCATTTTCAAACTACAATTAAATTACAAATTTTCTTTAGGCGGTATTTATAACAAGCAGGTAAAACATAGAGTACATATATAATTAGGCGGTATACAAATTAACAAAAGAGGATTATATTATTATGGCGTTAAAAATAGATGAGTATATTGTCTCCGTCTGGTCGTTGATTAGCGGGTTTTCCAGATTACGGTGGGCTTTGTGTATTTCCAGTGATTCCAGTAGATCCAGCTTAGGGCTCTCCGCAATTGAACATTAGTCGCACTACCATGAGGCGTATTTGCATTAAGGAAATAGGTTTATTCGCCTATAAGGTCGAAATAACACAGCAGTTGAAGAGAGTTGACCATCCACTTCGATACAACTTTGCTAACTGGACCTTAGAGCAGCTGGAAGCCGATGGTGAATTTTGGCGAAAAATTATCTTTTCCGATGAAGCGCATTTTCATCTCGGGGGCTATGTAAACAAGCAAAACTGCAGGATTTTGTCATCGGAAAACCCACACGTGATCATTGAGCAGCCAATGCATCCCGAACGAGTGACTGTATGGTGCGGATTATAGGCCGGCGGCATCATCGGCCCATTTTTTCTTTGAATCTGGTGAAACGGTCAACGGAAACCGCCATAGGACCATAATAGAAAACATTTTTTGAGAGAAAATTTCTGGTTTGGATGTGAGCAACAACTGGTTTCAATAAGATGGGACGGCATGCCACACTAGATCACACATCATTACACAAAATCGTGTAATCAGGAGGTGTGATTTGATGCCCATTGACTTTTCTCTAGCAACGATTGATGATCATAAAGTCAATATCTAAAATGCCATTATTGAGATAGAGCCGCAGACGTTGGAAAATGTTCTAAAAAATTGGGTCAACAGAATGGACTATTGTAAGGACAGCCATGACAGCCATTTGACTGACGTCATATTCCATATATAACCAGATACTCTTGGCTACAAAAAATGCAAGATCATGAACTTCCATCTAGCCGTTTGTGTTTTATTAAGATTTTAAAAAGATTCCTTGCTATGACCCACCCTTTAGAACGGGATTCGTCGTCCATTTCCTTCCAGCTCTTCTTAAACGCCCTGTGCAATCTCCCGTACTGTGCCCTTGAAATGCAATCATCATTGAAGGCCTCTTGAAGAATCTGGAATGTTTCCAAGTTGAAAAATATACTTCACGCGGAGGTACGTTTACAGATTCTTTACCACTCTCTACTTTAATTGGATATTCTTTGAGATTATCATGATACAACTCCTCATTAACTGTAACAAAGGAGCAAATGACAGCTGAAAACTATATCTTTCCCAGAATGTTTTCTCTTTACATGGATCTTATATGCGTTACTCTATATGGTATGGGAATTGAAGAATTAGGGTAGGAACTTCTTGAACATCCGGCTTAAAGTCCCGACCTAGCCCCAAGCGACTATCATCTGTTTAGTCCACTCAAAAGGCATCTTGGCGGCAAAAATTTCGAGGGTGATTACAATCTTCTACAAGAGGTACGCCAGCTTAATGAATTTATGCAGGAGGTATTGGGGAATTAATAAAGCGATTAGATATGTGTATACATGTTGGTGGAGACTCTGTCGAAAAATACAACTGGTTTTTATATTATTATTTTGACCTAATTACTGAATTTCCCTCGTATATAGGAAAAGTACAAAAGTTTGAAGAAATCTTTTCTTGGGTACTGCTCTTTTTAATCTCTTTAAACTAAGTTTGTGTATATTTCCATGATTTCTGAGCTTTATTTCCACATTCTGCACAAAGGAATGGTTTTAGAGGCTTTACTGTGTGATGGATGGTGATATGAACGAGTAAACCATGTGGTGACAAATTTTTAAAGGCAAGAAAATTTTTGCATATGTTAAGATCTTTCACAAAAGTGCATCGCAAAGTCTCCAATTAATAAATATCTTATTACATTAAGGATATTTGAATTTTTTCCTCTCTCCATATCTGGACGTCAAACGTCATTTTGATCTTGACTTGAAAATTTAGCTTCATTTTGAACTGTATTTCATCGATATTATGGTTAATCAGAACCTGAACCTAAATTAAATATTTTTGGATTTTAATTTCAATCAAAATAGAATTAAATTTTGTTATTTTGTTTAGATTATAATCTGTACCAAAATCCATATTCAAATTCAGGTAAAAGTCCAGATAACCAAAGTAAATAAACTGAACTAAATCTATATCGGAAACTAGATTTGCATGTAAATTCAATGAGGTAAAACACTTGTTAAGTTCCATAATATTTTTATTTTCAGTTGCCTGACACGTGTTTTGATCATTTTTACCTCATTGAATTTACATATCTCGTTTCATCAAGGGTGTAGCTCTACCAGTATCAATTATAGATTTGCATGTGTGATTTAGTATAGATTTGGATTTAAATATGGATTTAGATATGGTCATAAATGTGGAATAAGGAATGAATTTGTATATGGATTATGTTTCGTTGCTTTTGTGCATTTTGTTACTTCCTATTTGAACAAATAAAATTAATTCGGGGCGTAAATTTGCTGTATGATTTAGGGTTACAGCCTTTCCTCATTTTTGAACATAAGGTGAATTTCGAATGGCCAGATTTTTCTACAATTCGTTGTGATGTTAAATGTAACAGTGCCTATTGTCCTATTGTCCTCCTCTTCATAAGTGCGATTTTATCCTGAAATATAGATCAGTTTAGAAGTGAATTCCTCGAATATTTTCATTTTTATCTAATCCTTACAATTGACAGGAAAGCAGAAAACTTAAAATTATATTTTTGTAATCGAATCATATTGATAATCATTATTATTATTATTATAAACGACTTACGTACATAACTGAATAATGCACGTCGAATATTCGTAAGATGGGCACGGTAATACTGTTTAGACACACCGCCACATAGTTGCCGATGTATGTTAATGCCCTTATATGATTGAGCGCATAAATTATTCATGATGCGATGCTTTGATCAATTAATATTGTTTGTTGCTCGATAAATAATACAAAGCCGTCATTAAACGGGCGTTAAGCGCATGAATTTCTGATCTACGGCGCGTAGAAAATAGAGAAGTCACAAGAAGAAATAATTGTATTTATACTTTTCGTAATTTGCATCTAATTTATTGAATTATGATTTCCCTATCTACAACTAATTTTCCCTGTCTTTAATGATGAGATTCAAAGTATATCGAAACCGGTCAATAATTTAATGTTTTCACAATATAATTGTAGTAATGGTCGCTGGTAACCGTTCCCTATAATTGTTTCAGCTAGGGAATATCGGTATTTGAGATAAAAGTTAGTATGGTATTAATGATGTAATTCTAAATTATTTCTAAAAAAAAAGTGTAATTAAGATTGATCAAGAAAATATATATATGATATATATCAATCATACACCTTATTAAACATAACTTATATCATTAATTAAAAAGATAATCGGGGATATAACGAGGGCGGATACGGGAATAGAAAACAAATAATCGGAAAGCCAACGGCCAGAAAATTACATCGCCGGGGAGACACATTAAATCCAGTGCCCCCCCCCCTTTCACCCCCACTTACCGTAACCCGGGGCCATACAATTTAGTAATGAATGGAATCATAAAAGATATTCTCTATACGAAATAGATAACAATGCAGATACAGACACACCTCGCAGAATCAATTTCGCGTCGACAACAAATACGGATCCCCGTCCGTATTTTATGCCCCTGCGAAACCGGAATCGGAAAAGTAGTTCCTATTATTTTAAATAACGTACATTTAAATTGAACGTAAATATTATGCATGAAATAGCGCGCCCTGATTTTATTGCATGCGTAAAGTTTCAATATTGTTGAAGGTATTTTAATATTTTATTGGTTAGTTAAGAGAAGTAATAAGGTACTCATGTAAGTAATGAATTACGTACTTAATCACAATTTAAATTAAAAGTGATGCTGAAAGAAGAATATTCAAAATTAAATCGAATTCGAGGTAAAAATTTGGATTGAATAAATCAAGGTTACAGTTAAATTATTTAGAAAATATATTTACACATTTAATTCAAGATTGGACCTAAATCTATATCCAAATCTAGATGTAAATTTAACTTCAGATTCAAATTGAAAATTCTAAATCCAGATATAAATCCAAGCACATATACTGATGTAAAAATCAACCCAAAATCACAGATTAAGATTTAGACATCATATCTTGATCTCATAATCCAATGATCAAGATCTGATGTCTAAATCTTAATCTGTGATTTTGGGTAAATGAGGTAAAGCTACCTCCTCTAGTGGTGGTTTACTTTGATCTCCTAAATAATAGGTAGAGGCCATGACAACCTGCTTCTTGCCATTCTTCCCTGAGCATTGCCGTTACCTGATAAAAAACAAAACTTTTTTTGTCTAGTATACGGGAAGATGAAAAACTCTATTTGATGATGGACGGGTTTAGAATACCCACCTTTGGTTTATTAGATTCTGGTGCAACTCCTATCATTCTGGACCGAAAAAATTGAATTCTTTGAATTTACCATATAAATTATTGGAAATAAGTAGCTCTAAAGTGGCGGATGGGTCGTTGGTCTCTGTAAGTGTCCCTTTGGTACTGTCAGCATAGATGTGTTACTGGGCGTCGATTTTTGGAAAATAATGCAGATTTCAAATTTTCAGTGTTTTAGGAGGAAAGCATTTTAATAGAAAAGGTCTATGTAAGTACTATAGAAGGGATGGAAAATCTTACTTCTCTTTAAAGAGAACGAGTTGATAGGTTATTGACAACTAAGTTGAGGGAGATGGGTAATTCATTAGGTCGTTGTACGAACCCATAAAACAAATGTTGTAACATTTACTTTTCAACTTTTGTTATCTTATGAGATGTTTAATTAAATATTTGAATTTAAAATCAAAATTAGCTAATTAAGTTGCCTATATTAGAAGTCCATTTAAAGACAAATTTAACACGGCCGTTGGAGTAGTTTTTTTGCTACAACGGGCGCGCAGAGTTTTTGAGGAAGAATGAATTTGCGCAGCGAAGAAAGAACAACGCCCGAGAGAATGGCGCTCGTATTAACAAAGTTATGTTATAAATCACACAAATAAAATTGAATATAATATAATATTATAAACTAGGAGACCGTCCACCACCTCAGGTATGAAATTTAATAATCCTAATTAAATAAATTCCATTAAATTTAACTAGACATATTTCGTTCGTTTTTTTTTTGGGTTTTACTATATTGTCGATTTCGTCTTTAGGTCTCTTTATTACACTCATCTTTATTATACTCATATTAATTGTTCCTAAAAATGAGCACTAATCAAGCTCGGATATTGGCAGATGGAAAGTAGTACAAATTACAACAAAAGGCTAGTTTTCCATAATTCACGTTGAGCACGGCTACGTGTTTGATGGCGGAAGTCTGTTAGAGGAAGTAATAGAACAAGACAGTAGCAAGGAATTTTGGATGGAGATGAGGTACCATAGCTGTGATACCGATCCTCTTTGGAAGTTGCTACAATCAATTTCACTACTTCGTGGAAATTGGAATTAAAACTAAGGCCAGTTCTTTCCATTTTTATTATTTATTTTTTGTATAAATAAATGCAATTTATTAATGTGTGTATGATGTATATATTTATATATGAAAGTGTGTGTGTTTTGATACATGATTTTCATATTTAAAGATAAGTAAGATTCGCGTATGATGTGAATAATTGCGTATGAGCATTGGATCCAACGCGTTGCGTGTTGCAACGTGTATACTTTAAATATTGCTATATGGTGTTATTTTGAATGGTTTGTCCATGAAATCAATTAATTCATTTTGAAGCAATTTCCATTAGAAAAAGAAATGTGTAATATTGCTGATATTTAGTTGAATTTAAAAATTGTGTAAATATTAAGGATTGTGTAATATAGTTGATGTTGAATTGAGTTTAGAATTCTCATAAACGTTATAAATGTGCAATATTTTGATATTAAGTTGAATTTGAAAGTTGTAATTTAATTTTCTGATGTTTGTTAATTTTTAATTTTTGAAATATACAGGGTGATGCTAATAAGTTTTCAAAGATATTTGTTTAGTTTGTTTGTTGATAGTTTTGAATAAGTTTTATTAATTAGATTTATTTATAGTTAGAACTACTTTGATTAATTTTAGATATTATTTATTATTGCATTCATTTTTGTTTATATTTTATTAAGAACTATTTTTTGTTTTGTTAATAAATACTTATTTAAGAAAATTCATTGTGTTAATTTACTAACTGGTTAGGGATTTTAATTTTGTAATTTTTATTAAGATTCCGTAGTTGAGTATCTCTTGAATTAAAAATTACTGGCGCCCATTTTAGTCATAATTGACTGTTATATTTTTTTATATTTTTATTTTGAACCACGACCTTCGCACCGCTGTATAAAAACTAAAGGGGATAATCAAGAGGTACGGCGAATTATTTAAAATAAAACAAATTTTAGGTAGTTCGTTTATATTTAATAAAGGGTGGCCATACAAATTTGGCGCTCAACGTGGGGCCTGAAATAAAAAAAAACAGCCTATAATTAAGGGCCTGATAAATAAAAATTAATATTTTTTTGAAAATTAACCAAAAGTGACAAATAACGGTTGAATTTATTAGCATTGCCTGAAACACATCGTAACGTAAATTATTAAACTGTAGTTTAAATATATTTAAATTAACAATAAATAGAAAAATGGATCCTAAATATTTACAAAAAAAGAATTGGCTTATGAATTAGTAATTCGTGGATTCACTGATGAAGTTAACTTGTTGGAACAAAGGTATATTTGGAGAAAAATGTTAAAGGAAGGTATGCAACCTGTTAGTGAAGTTGATAGTACACTTCCGGAAGTGGTATATGGTGACATAGGTAGCTCGTTAAAGTCAATAGAAAATTTGATTGAGACATTCCCGGGTAAAAATGCTAAATTACTAGAAATGAAAATAAGATCTAGACTAGTACATGTTAGGGGTAGGATTGCGAGAATTGATGTCACAACTGATGACAAGTTAAACATGAAACAAGTTAAAACTAAATTTGAAAATAAATTGATTGCTTTGGATGCTAAGTTAGCTCATACAATTAGTTCGTTGGGTAAAGCCTTCTCTGCTATTAATTCTCCGGCAGAAAGTACAAGGTTGAATGTATGTAAAGATGCTAGTGATTCGGATGATGAATGTGAATCAGAAATAGACGAAAATGCCACTTTCTTAAAGAATACATCTTTGGCAAATCCTTTAATCGATAGAGTTAAAAATAATTCAGAATTTGTATATAAATGGCAGTTAAAATATAGAGGAGATGGTGATGCAGAAGTTCTTTTAAAATTTCTGGAGCGTGCGAAAGACTTGATGATTTCAAGGCAAGTTAGTAGTGAAGAGGTATTTAGTCAGGCAACAGACTTATTTGAAGGGCCAGCGTTAGAGTGGTTTAGATCGAAAAGAAATTGTTTGAATTCATGGAATGACTTAGTGAGTGCATTAAAATTAGACTTTATTCCTTCTGATTATGATGACTATTTATTAGATACAATTCGTAATAGAAAACAATCTCGAGGTGAAAAGGTTAGTTTATATATTGCTAATATGGACAACCTGTTTTCTAGACTTTCGTCACCTGTTAGTGACTCGGAGCGTCTTAGACGTGTTCAAAAAAATTTACTACCAGAATATCTATCACGGTTGGCACTTATTGCAGTAACTTCTATTCAACACCTGGGTGAATTATGTAGAAAAATTGAGTCTTCCTTACCAAATAATAATCAAGCGGTCGTTCAAAGAAAATCTGAGGTTAAACATTTTGAAATTTCGAAAAATAGAAGTACAACGAATTGTTTTAATTGCGGCCATAAAGGTCATTTACGTGTTTCATGTAAAAACCCTAGGAAACTTCATTGTTTTAGATGTGGTTGCGTAGGCGTAACCAAGATAGATTGTCCTCGTTGTAATTCTAATCCAAAAAACTAGGTAGAAAGCCACACAAATTAGGTCATTGTGGGGTTAGTAATATAAGGACCGGCACTAGAAAATTTAAATCCAAAACTTTTTATAACAAAAACTATATATCTCCTTTATTAGTAGTAAAACCTAATGATTCTAGACCATTTGTGAAGGTCACAATACTTAGTAATGAAATAAATGCGCTTATAGATACTGGAGCCAATAGGTCAGTACTAGGATCAAAGGGTGTTTTCTTATTGAAGGAATTGAACATAAAAATGAAGAAAACATATTTAGAATGTGTGGTCACAGCTGATGGCCAAAGACAACAAGTTTCAGGTATGGTGAACTTGCCTATAACGATTAATGGTATTGACGTTAATGTTAAAGTATTAGTAGTTCCTTCTTTGAAGTGTGAATTTATTATCGGTATGGATGTGTCAAGACAACTAAATATGGTAATTGATTTTAGAGATAATTCCTGGAATTGTAATAGTAATAATGTACCTTATTAGTGTTATTGCTGACAAACTTGAATTGAATGTTGACCAGGAGAAGGATTTAAATAAAGTTATTGAAATGTTCTCAAAATTGGGATCTCGAGGTTTAGGTCGTACTAATTTGGTCGAACATTATATTGACACTGGAGATGCAAAACCATTTAGACAAACACCATATCAATTGTCGCCAGTTATGCAAGGTCATTTAAACTCTGAAGTAGACAAAATGTTAGAATCAGGAGTGATTTCGCCAAGTTGTTCACCATGGAGTTCATCAGTCTTATTAGTTAAAAAGAAATCTGGCGAATTTCGCTAATGTTTCGATGGAATAAAATTAAATGCTGTTACGAAACGTGACGCATACCCCTTACCCAGATTAAATACTATTTTGGATAAGTTGAGAGATGCTAAATTCATTTCAAGTATTGACTTGAAAAGTGCCTTCTGGCAAATTCCTCTTGAAAAGGGTTATTTGAGTTCAAAGTTATGCCTTTTGGGCTGAATAACGCCGCCCAAACCCAACAAAGGTTAATGGATAGAATATTTGGTCCCGCTCTGGAACCTTACGTCTTTGTTTATTTGGACGATATTGTTGTTGTAAACAATAATTTCGAAGATCATTTAAAAACGCTTATTGAAGTGCATAAAAGGTTGGTTGATTCTGGATTAACTGTTAATGAGAGTAAGTGCGAATTTGGTCGAAAATCTTTGAAATACTTAGGGTACGTTATAGAGGAGACGGGTCTGCACACTGATCCTGACAAAGTAAGTTTAATGGCAAACTATTCGGTTCCTAAAACAACAACAGAAGTAAAACGATTTGTGGGCCTATGCTCATGGTATAGACGGTTCGTTGATAACTTTTCTACTGTAATGGCTCCTATAACTGAATTAATAAAAGGAAGAAAGAAAAGGCAATCTATTCAATGGAATGAGCATGCGGCAAGTGCTTTTAAAAAAATTAAATCAGCTTTAATTTCTGCTCCTGTATTAGCTGCCCCTGATTTCTCAAAATCTTTTACTGTACAATCAGATGCTTCGAATGTTGGTCTAGGCGCTGTGACACAGATCCAAAGTGATGGCATAGAGCATGTGATCGCTTACGCTAGTCGTACACTCACCAGAGCAGAGAGAAATTACACCGTTACAGAGAGAGAATGCTTAGGTTTGTTGTTTGGAATTGAAAAATTTCGTCCTTATATCGAAGGAAGTCGTTTCACTGCTATTACTGACCACTATTCATTGTGGCTTATGAATTTGAAAGATCCTGTAGGCAAATTAGCCAGGAGGGCTATTAAAATTTCATAGTATGATATGGAACTTGTGCATCGTAAAGAAAAACTTCATGTTGTGCCTGATGCGTTATCGCGAATTCCACATGTAGAAGTAGAAGAAGTGAGCCTGGAAGAGGCTGACAAATGGTTCGTATTAATGAAGTCTCGTGTCGAGAATAATCCTGAAAAATATCCTCGATGGTCGGTTAATGAAGGTAAATTATTTAAGATTTTTCCTGCTAAAAATCCATTACCTGTGAATTCCCCCGAGTGGAAAGAAGTGTTACCTAAAAGTAGAAGAGCTGATGTTATGAAAATGTGTCATGATTATTCGACATCTGGTCATTTTGGGTTCTTTAAAACATACCATCGTGTGTTCGAGCATTATTATTGGCCCAAAATGAGAAAGGATATTCTCAGATATGTCAAGACATGTCGAATTTGTAGTAGCCAAAAAGCTCCGAATACAAGTCGTTTTGGTTTAATGGGGCGTATGAAAAGAGTCGAGTTCCCATTTCAAATAATATCTCTCGATATTATAGGACCGCTTCCCAGATCTAAGAATGGTAATTCGTATCTTTTAGTCGTAACCCATTGGTTTTCCAAATTTGTTTTATTAGAAACAATGAGAAAAGCTACTTCTCAGGCAATTGTTAAGTTTCTGGAAAATCGAGTATTTTTAGTATTTGGCGTTCCACAAATTGTTATGGTCGACAATGGTGTTCAGTTTATTAGTGGTTTGTTCAAACATCTTCTTGCAAAATATCAAGTTCAATTCGGAGTTATTTAGGTGAACAACCACATAATAAGTGGGATACTAAAGTGCATCAAATTGGAAGCGCTATAAGATCTGCTGTCCATGAGGTTACAGGTTTTGCACCCAATAGTTTAGTTTTTGGTAGAATTGTACCTATATTAGGTGATTTTTATGGTAAATATTTCCATGAAAATGTAGCTGAAATAGTCACCAGTAAAAGAGATGACTATATTGAAAAATTTGAATGTTTGCCTGATATTTACAAACAAGTCAAAGAAAAATTGTCTGCTGCTTATGAACGTAATGCGAGAGCATATAATTTACGAAAAAAGCATATCCAGTTTCAAGTCATAATTGACTGTTTTATTTTTTTATATTTTTATTTTGAACCACGACCTTCGCACCGCTGTATAAAAGCTAAAGGGGATAATCAAGAGGTACGGCGAATTATTTAAAATAAAACAAATTTTAGGTAGTTCGTTTATATTTAATAAAGGGTGGCCATAAGGTACTACCCAATTTCTCCTACTTTACAAAAGCGAGTTGATCTGGAACTCGAGGAAGTGTTGAAGAATGACATAATTAAGCCATCTACTTCTCCGCGGGCATCTTCCATCGTCCTAGTGAAGGAGAAAGATCAGACAGGTTTTGTATCGATTATAGAAGGGTGAATGCGATGACTGAAAAGGATGCTTACCCATTACCGTATATCACTCACATCTTGGATAGACTAAGGAATACTAACTATTTTTCTAACCTGGACATTAGTTCTACGTATTGGCAAAAACTTCTTGAGAAAGAATCACGCCCAATCACGGCGTCCACGGTCACTGACAGGGGTCTGTTAATATTTAGGCGGTTACCCTTTGTATTGCATAATTCCCTAGCTACTTTTTAGCGTTTCATTGTTAAGGATTTGCAAGTAGATCTCGAGCCCTTTTGCTTGGTATATCTGTATGATATAATCAATATCTCTACAACCTTAGAAGAACACCTAGAAATTCTAAAGAAAATTTTCCATAGATTGTTGGAAGCAGGCTTAACTCTTAAGAGGAAAAAGTGCCACTTTTGTAGGAATGAACTAAAATATCTAGGTTACATCATTAGAATGGTCTCTAAGTAGATCCGAAAAAAGTTTCTGGCGTTGTAACCAAATAACGGGTAAAATTTTGTTCGAAAACGTTAAAAACCATTTGGTGAACGCTCCCATTCTTACCTGTCCTGACTTCTCTCTTCCGTTCGTTATACAAACTGATGCAAGTGACTTTGGTCTGGGGGCGGTAATGTCGCAAAAACATCCAGACGGAGAACATGCTGTAAGCTATATCAGCTGCTCATTGAAAAAGGCTTAAAGATATTATAGTAGGAAAGAAAAATAAGGAGCCCCGCATGCCATAATAAAACTGTTAAAACCATTAGACCAATCTTAGCCTTGCATTAACCTTATGCTGTTCCACCTTTGATTTAGGTATTTATTTTTTGAGGTTTCCTTTTCAGATTGATCCGGGTGGTAAAACCAAAATCCTCTAAACACCCTCAAGTTCGATAAGTCAGGCTACTGGATTATTAAACCCAAACAGACCTGTTGGCTCTAGCCACTGTACTGCAGCCGGATAGGGATAGGGTAGAAACTGGTTTGTGGCCCCCTTTCCCTCGAAACCTAATATAATAGATTGTAATAGTTCTCAAAATCTCTTGGCAGTAGGCCACATCCTAGCCCCAAAATGGTTTACACCCTATTGAGGTCATTTTAGTGGTTAATCGTTGCGACGGTAATGAGTCCTTACAGCACGACAAGGTGCATCCCTTTAATTATTATCTAGGTTAAGATCTCGATGAAAATACAAATAAAAGGAAGATTGATATTTATTTACCCTACTTGAGATAAAATTGAGATTTTTTACCTTGCTGTTGTCCAAGAGGTCTTAGATTCTTTGTTTTTTTTTATATAGAATCGAGATTAACTCTCCTAATCAAGTTAGTTTTATCTTTTATCATCAACTTTAAAACGTTAATTGTTTCATTTATTAATTATAAAAACTTTGGTCTTCAATCCAAACCAATGCTACACTTTTTAGTAAAATCATCTCATTATTGCCAAACAATTTTTAAGCTTACTAGATGTCGTTTCGTTCGAGATCATTGAGCTCGTTTGCTTATTGCAAACTTGTTTGTATTGATGACATTTATAACGTCTAAAATGTATTATTATTCCTTAATATTAATTAATATTTTAATCAGTTTTAAAATCTCTTGAGAATATTGTTGAGCCTCAGTTTTATTTCTTTTCTCATTTTTATTTAATTTTTCTTATTATACCGTATTGTTTACTTCAATCACAAAACAAATCGCATATTGAATGTGGCCCTTATTAAAAATCACCAATTAAGAAAAAAAATCATAATAACGCAAACAACGCGTTAATTATAAATTTTATTTATTATCCATTTAATTATTACAATCCGACATAATTTTCCCCAAACTCTCCACTCATTAAATTTCCTCTTTGTGAGCGTGTAATTTTATCCTCGAACTCTTCAGTTGATTTTTGTTTTTAATTACGGATCGCTCCATTCTTTAATTAGGAGCCCGGCGGATTTGTAAAATGGACGTATTAAATTTTATTCACGATAAATCCACCTTGATTGCGCCGCCGATACAATGAAAAATCAAACGGATTTAATTATTGGAATAACTGTGTTTACATAAAGGTATTAATTAAATCACGTATTATTTCCATTTTGACATCAGCAATTTGTTAAATAATTGAAATAAATTGATAAAAATAGCGGAATAAATAAAGAATATAAATATCACAGGTTATATTAAATTGATAATTGGATGATTACGTATAATGACAGTGTAATCAACACTGTCTTAATTATAACGTCTAATTGTTAAATATTTAGTGTGCCGGTAAGAAAGTTAATGAACTTGTTAAGTGTGTTTGATTGCTCAGGTTATAGTTACGGGGAAATAGACGAGGCATTAACACAAAATCGAACGTGTTTACATAAGATACACATTTCCTTTAATTACACGAAAAGGGGGTGTGGAAAATGCACTAATAGTGCCTCAAGGCGTCTTGGTTTGCGGGGGGTGATGGGGTAGGGGGGGTTTGGTGCGCGCGTGTAATGAAAAATTCGGGAACTAATCAATAACAAATCGGTTAGGAGGGGAAGATAACTAACCCGGCAGGAACTACTTAAATTTAAATGAAAACCAATACACTACTACATTACGGTCAATCGATACTCGTTACGTTATATAATGGAATCGTTAGGAAATTATTTCACATTATCGTGCGACGCGTATTACATCAATATACATTTACTGCGCTTTTTTTTATTTAACTTTCTTATTAATTTATAATGATGGAAGGGATGTTAATGTAATCACATCACGATTTTATTCATATCGATGTACTTATTAGAGTAAATACAGTTTGATTCGATAAATATAATTTATTAACTTATTCATAAAACAATAGTTTATAATCTAGTTAATTTACACTACAATATAATAGTATTAAAATAATTATATTAATTATATTGTAAAGAAATTTAGCAAAAATTATCTCATTAAAATGTATATGTATATCCTCAAAAGCGAATAATAGATGAATTATAAAAGATCTATTTATTTAACTGAGTTATGTGGTGGAGGTGTGATTCTCAGAACAGTGCCATCAAAATATTAAAAGGAGATTGCGATTGAAAATATTGAAGCAGATGATATTAAAAAGATAAGGTAAAAACGAAAGTCCATGTTCTCGAGTAAAAGAAGAGGAAGCGCAGTATTGAATATTGTTTTATGAGATTTATTAGATAGGAACTGTTTTAAATTGAAATTATTTGTCAGAAAGACTTTTTAAGAGCCATGACTTATTAAGGGTTGTTTATAGAAAGGTGCTTGGTTGATTTCAAAATGTTTACGATGACTTATTTGAAAAATCTCAATGCCAGATATAACTGAAATTATTCTATTAATATGTTCGAGTTTGTGTGAAGTAAGGAATAAACTTAATGTTAACATACTGATTGAAAGCTTACTGATACTCTAGACCACTATTCTTCAAACTTTCCAGCCTTATGGTCATACGGTTAACTCCAGTAAGTTCCAAAAGCCAAAACCGTTTTAATTTTTCTGCCATTATCTATAATTTCTCAAGTACTCGCCCAATACGCGCTCTAAGCGAGCGCCGTAGTTTGGAGACCCCTGCTCCAGACATATACTAGCAGAAGATGTGTCTTCAAAGTGAAGAGGGTGAGGGTGGTAAATACAAGTCGAACGTTAGAAACGAAAACCAAAATGTTTCTTAGAAACATAGTTAGAAATAATTTTTAATTAAAGTCTTTTATACTTAAAGACATGAGATAGTGCTTAAGGCAGACACTAGGTCTCATTTGAAATCCTAATTCCTACTCGGTGAACAATAATAGCGCTTTTTGTTAAAAAAACTTTCTTAACAGAAAATTGGGATGCTAAGGACGAATGTTCAATGGTTTCTTTTATTAAAAATCAAGTAGTCTTCATTTCTTATCCGTCATCTATCCTCTGTCGTTTTTCATGTATCATATGCCATCTACCATTTGTCATTTGTCATATTATCAAATTCCTACTCAGTGAACAATAATAGTGTTTTTTTAAGAAAACTGATTAACAGAAATTTGGGATGCTAAGGACTAATGATCATTTTTTTCTTTTATAAAAAAAACAGGTATTCTTTATCTCTAATCCGTCACCTATCATCAGTCATTTTCTATGTATCACATGCCATCTACCATCTGTCATTTGTTATGATGACACATTAAAGATAACGGATGCCATCTGTCATGTGCGTTGAAGGATATGTCCATTTATAGAGTTGTGTCCAGCCGCTGTAATTTTTTCTTTCTTTACAACATCAAGTATTTTGATTTTGGCTTCTTAAAATATTTTTTCTCCATTCCTCTAGATAGTTACGGTGATTATTAAAGGTCTTTCGGGTCTCTTATATCAATGATCGATGATCGTCTTATCACCAAAGTATATGAAAGAAAATAGAAATACCATTGAATGAAATATCAAAGGAATCTACTCAAAATCATTAGTATCTGACATTTCTCATCTATCATTTTTCACATTGCATCTACATCTGCTATATGACATCTATTAAATGTCATAAATAATATATATCATCTTTCATCTGCCAATTCAAACCTATCATCTCTGATTCATAATATATCGTATGTCGTTTTCCACATGACGTGTTATCCACCATGTTACACTTATCTTTAATCCACTGTTAGAATAGAATAAATATGGATGGAAAGAAAGGAACAGTGAAGCACAAATTCCACTAGATTCACCAGAGACCAAGGTGGCTCGCACGGCTGACTGGCTAAAGGGTTAATCGTCATTTCTCATCTACCATCTGTCAATTGTCTTCTGTTGAGTGTCATCTGTTCATCTGTCCATCTGTCCATCTGTCCATCTGTCCATCTGTCCATCTGTCCATCTGTCCATCTGTCCATCTGTCCATCTGTCCATCTGTCCATCTGTCCATCTGTCCATCTGTCCATCTGTCCATCTGTCCATCTGTCCATCTGTCCATCTGTCCATCTGTCCATCTGTCCATCTGTCCATCTGTCCATCTGTACATCTGTCCATCTGTCCATCTGTCCATCTGTCCATCTGTCCATCTGTCCATCTGTCCATCTGTCCATCTGTTCATCTGTTCATCTGTCATCTGTCATCTGTCATCTGTCATTTTTCAAGTGTCATTTGCCATATTATCAGATTCCTACTCAGTGAGCAATAATAGTGTTTTTTTAAGAAAACTGATTAACAGAAATTTGGGATGCTAAGGACTAATGATCATCTTTTTTCTTTTATAAAAAAACAGGTAATCTTTATCTCTAATCCGTCACCTATCATCAGTCATTTTGTATGTATCACATGCCATCTACCATCTGTCATTTGCGTTGAAGGATATGTCCATTTATAGAATTGTGTCCAGCCGCTGTAATTTTTTCTTTCTTTACAACATCAAGTATTTTGATTTTGGCTTCTTAAAATATTTTTTCTCCATTCCTCTGATAGTTACGGTGATTATTAAAGTTCTTTCGGGTCTCTTATATCAATGATCGTCTTATCACCAAAGTATATGAAAGAAAATAGAAATACCATTGAATGAAATAGCAAAGGAATCTACTCAAAATCATTAGTATCTGACATTTCTCATCTATCATTTTTCACTTGCATCATCATCTGTTCATCTGTTCATCTGTCATCTGTCATCATTATCTGTCTGACCTTTTCTGGCTTCTGTTTTCTATCCTCAGTCTTCTGTTTAACATCTTTTATCAATTGTTACCTGTCATATGACATCTATAATTTGTAATATGTCATCTGTCGTTAGTCATGAGTAATTTGAAACATTTGGTAAATCATTCAGAACAGTTGAAAGTTGTTACAAGTTAAAGTTTTTTGTTTGATTTTTGAAGTGTTTTGCTTCTAGGTTCTGTTCTAGGTCTTCTGTTTCTTTCCTTTAACTTCTGATATCTGTAGTTTATGATTTGTCACTTGTTTCATCTGCCTTCCTTCTATTATTTGTCTTCTATCTTATGATAGCTAATAGGTAATATGACAGATGACAGTACAAAATATTTGATAAAATATTTATTCCTGTATAGTATATGATATATGACAGATAGTAAACAATAGATGGCAGATGACAATTGATAGATGACACATAACAGATTACAATCATCTTTCAAAGATACAATAAATGTAATTCTAAAAAAATATAAATTAATGGATGATGAATGAAACATGGCACATGGCATGGAATGATAGATGATAGAATGCAAATGGTAGTTGAAAGATGACCGATGACAGAAATACATGATATATTATGACTAATGACGAATAACAGATGACAGTTAAATGCAAAACAGTTAATAACTTAAATAATATAGAAGGCAGAAGGCAGAAGGCAGAAGGCAGAAGGCAGAAGGCAGAAGGCAGAAGGCAGAAGGCAGAAGGCAGAAGGCAGAAGGCAGAAGGCAGAAGGCAGAAGGCAGAAGGCAGAAGGCAGAAGGCAGAAGGCAGAAGGCAGAAGGCAGAAGGCAGAAGGCAGAAGGCAGAAGGCAGAAGGCAGAAGGCAGAAGGCAGAAGGCAGAAGGCAGAAGGCAGAAGGCAGAAGGCAGAAGGCAGAAGGCAGAAGGCAGAAGGCAGAAGGCAGAAGGCAGAAGGCAGAAGGCAGAAGGCAGAAGGCAGAAGGCAGAAGGCAGAAGGCAGAAGGCAGAAGGCAGAAGGCAGAAGGCAGAAGGCAGAAGGCAGAAGGCAGAAGGCAGAAGGCAGAAGGCAGAAGGCAGAAGGCAGAAGGCAGAAGGCAGAAGGCAGAAGGCAGAAGGCAGAAGGCAGAAGGCAGAAGGCAGAAGGCAGAAGGCAGAAGGCAGAAGGCAGAAGGCAGAAGGCAGAAGGCAGAAGGCAGAAGGCAGAAGGCAGAAGGCAGAAGGCAGAAGGCAGAAGGCAGAAGGCAGAAGGCAGAAGGCAGAAGGCAGAAGGCAGAAGGCAGAAGGCAGAAAGCAGATGACATATTATTACTTTGCGGTTTATACATATTACATAGATTTTTAATCTTCAATCTGATAATTTAACTTAGAAACTTACTTAAGGTTACTTATAAATAAGTCGCTGAATCTGGTTTGAGCGAACGCAGATTTAAAGTAAATTTTAAAATGGAAGAAAATATAATTTTGAGAGCGTCTTTAATTTAATTATGATAATTCTTCACATGCCACTAGAAGACAAAGTAAAAATAGATTTATTTTATTTTTTTGGACATATACATTACGGTATAGTTATTAAATGAATTCATTTCATAACTATTAGATTATTTAGTTTATTTCTTAAATTATTATTATTATTCAACTCAGTTACCCTATATATTCATGTTAAAATAAGAGATGTCGCCTTATTTGTGTCTCTAAACTAACTCTCTATTAAAGTCTTATAAAAAAAATGTTAAGTGCTTTTTTTGTTTGACGTTGCTTTCGAGAATTAAGACACAAATTTATTTTTAATAATTGAAATTTTATTACCAAATTAACATCTTGTTTTTTTATATATTACTATTCTTAGGTTTCTTGCTTAAGTTTAAAGTTTAAATCTGTTTTTCTTCTCTTGTATTGAATATCAATTGATCTTGTAAAATACGAGCTTAAAACTGCTGCTTTTATGTGGCACATTCCCCTGTAAGTTTATAGAGGAAAATTTGATCATCATCGTTCCTTTCCTGTGTAAACACATAAATAAACGTATTTTATTTGATCTTTTTAGGAACTTTAATAACAAACCCCCGCGCTTAATAATATAAAAATTCCAATTTCGCATCCGCAGCAAATGCCCAATCTTGTAGATCATTAATGGATTAGTTTCATCCGAGCCGCCCCCTCGCCTCCCCCGTCCCGACGCAATTCATCCGGACCCTACCCTCGAGTTCGACGTACAATATACACCTAATTTGGACTTTGGAGAGGGACGTGGGGGGCGGCCGTCTCGCCAATAATCAGCCAAGAGTGGCAGAGCTATTATAATAAAGCAAGAAGCCGGGCCATAGTCATTTCCTACACCGATCACGGGTGCTGCTCGCATTGTGAGCGACGAGTTAGTCGGTAAACATGGACTATTGTTGGAATGGTGTCAGGGTTTCACCCTTATCGCAAGATTTTCCCCGTCTCGCCGTATAAGTAATGCAAAGCGTGATGTTAATCCTAGCAGACTGCATTCATACACTATTGCAGTCCTCTGAAAAGGGGTAAAGGGGTGAAGATATATATGCATTCAATTACTTACTTTAATTTTTTTTTAATATCTATTTTGTTGATAAATCTTTAAATTTATGAACACTGAATAAAACACTTACTATGTTTTTAACCACTAAAATTTAAGTAGTTAAAAACATAGTAAGTTAGAAATAACACAATTTACAAAATGTTTCACCACGTGCTACATGAGAAACTAATTCAAGAAAAAAAAAAAAAAAAAAAAAAAAAAAAACATAGTAAGTGTTTTATTCAGTGTTCATTATGAATTACCACATAGTAACGGTCGCAACCATCATTATCTTTAAATTTATATTTATACATTGATTCGTACGGGGAGTAACAATTTTAATGTTATCTCCTAATCCATACAGAAAATTCAGTTAAGCAATTAATAAATAAAATTAATTATTAATTTCTCTATGTTGATGAGATCTAAAATAAATCGAAACCAGTCGTTTGTTGCGATTTATAGAGGAGTATTAATTTAATATGAAATTAAATTTAATAAATTATTATGGTGTTGTTGTAAAGGTTTATCTCGTCAGTCCGAGGGACAAACAAGGAACAATATAAAATGTAAAGTGTGTTGGCTGGCTTAATTCCGAAAATATTCCGGTTGGCGTGGCACGGAGTTCATATAACAAACTCTCATATACGTCAGTGGCAGGATAATATAATATTATAGCGCAAACAGCTGGGCTCTGCCGGGGCCCCGACTCCGGCTCGGACATCTACAGAACGTCACACACACATGCCGATATCCTGAATGTGATATGAACAGTCCGCTACTTTATATTTCGTGACAACGCCAGACCCCACCCTGTCAATTCCTATTGTTTATGGCCAATTTCCATTTTTGCACTGCTCCTCCCCACCTACCACGTCAGTACACAGTGATCTCACGTTTAAATTGCCGTAGATTAGTTCACTAAGGCAATTAATTCATCATGTTGATGATCTATAATCTTAAAAGTTTCTATCACCTTTTTACTTTCCCTATATAGTATATACAGGGTTAGAAGAAATTACCAGAACCGTTGGTTATTTCAAAAGACATAGAGTTAGCTTATATAAAAATTGTAAGGTTTTAAAAAATCTACCTATCTCTAATACATTGGAATATACAGGGTGGTCCACAAAATCATGGTAACTTCTTGATCAATTTACCTTGGAGTATAAAAAAATGAAAGAAATTTTATTGTTATTTTGTTAAATTAAATTAAGCAGTAACATTACAATTTTATCGCGCAAATCAGTTAATTGGTTCCCCATTTAAATCAAGGGATCCCCCTAGTTCGTCAGCGAGACGTATTTCAACAATTAAACGATTTTGAACGCGGTAGAGTAATCGGGCTCAGTGAAGTAGGTTTGTCAATTCGTGATATTGCGGAGATTACGACCTGGACGCCCTAGAAACACTACAGAACGTAGAGATCGAGCTCTTCGGCTCGATTTTCAACAACAAGAGCCATTGGAGGCATCCGGAGAGGTTCAACTAACCAAGGAATCTATGTTTGATATAAGCTAAAGAGTATCCATATTATGTGCAAAATTTTAACAATAGCGTGTGCTGCCTACATTGTGTACGTGCTTGAAAAGTGGTGAAATTTTCTGTTAAATTCTGGATATAACTCTTTTACTGTTCAAATAGTTAATCATAACGTTGTATTTGTGAGTATTATGCATAGTGATTGCCAGTATTAAGAAACTATTATCATTTTAACGATACTTAACCTAAAAATATAATCGTGAAACCACATGCATTATATTGAGATCAACAATTTTAATAATTTTAATGTGCGCACTGAAGTATTCGATTTAAATATCTAAACCGCTTCTTGGCGTATTGGTTAAATCGTCGTTTGCTAATACTACGATCGAAGGTTCGATACCGAGTCGCTCTAAATAATTTTTATCTATTACTTAAGTAAGTTTTAATTTGTAGTTCTCTTTTTTCTCGTATTATATTATCTATTTATCATATTTCTGTAAAAAAATTTGATAATCTGTCCTCATATGTTAAATTTGAAGGTTTATTTACTACTTAAAATTGTATTTTTATTTCCTTTTTCTCTCACTTCATTTTCCTATCCGAGGCCTACCTGTGTTTGTCACATTTAAAGTCCACTTGATCGGCCCCTTGTGGTGAAGCGTGTCTTGTGTTAATCATTTTGTTTTCTTTACTATTATTATTTTTTTAAATTTATTTCTGTCCGTTTTACTAAGTATTATGTGCATTAATATTCTGATATTGTAAATATATTTACTATGGATAAATGTAAGATATGTGATGTATCAGTAATATCCACTGATGCGGATATTGTCCGTTGCCGCGCATGTAATTATTTATTCCATGGCGCTAAATGTGTAAGTCTGAATAAAACTGTCTGTAAAGCTTTATTCGAAAATAAAAATGTATCATGGATTTGTAATTATTGTATTGATAACGAGAATACTACCAATAAACAAATTCAGAATGTCTTGGATAAGGTTGATGAACATTCTGTATTACTTAATTATATTCTTAACATACTAAATCTTAAGAAACATTGCTCATCTTCGACAATAGAAACAGATATGTCTGGAAATGAGAAGTCAACAGTGAATTCAGTATTAACTACCAAAATGTCCTTAAGTAACAACTCCGTTAAAAGAACGTTAAATAGATCTGACAGTTTAACAAGTAATAAAAATAAATCTAGATCTAAATCCTCATCAGATAATAATTCTACTGGTAATTATGTTACTCAATTTCCCATAGAAAATTCCAAGAAAAATACCGAACCTTGAAATAAGGTCATTATTGGAAACAGAACTGCGAGTTATAATAATATAACTGGTGGCGTTACAAACACTTTAATTTCTGCCGAGAGACGTCAATGGATCTACATTGGTAGGTGTAGTCCTATCTCAACTGTTGATTATGTTCTTGATTATGTGCAAAATGTGCTCAACATTAGGGATTGTAAATGTTTAAACTCGTTCGGAACGATGATATATGTTCCTATAAATTAGGAGTTAAAGAATCATTGGTGGAAAGTCTGCTGGATGCAACATTGTGGCCTGTCGGCCTCGCTATTAAAGAATTTTTTCCCCGGCGTAGATTTAAACCATCTGCAACTAGAAATTTTCCCAAAATAATACATTCAAACCCACACAATTGAAAGATATTACAGTATATTACCAAAATGTTAGAGGGCTAAAAACTAAATTACGGGATTTTTATTGCTCACTTTTGTCAGAGGATTATCCAATTATAATTCTTACAGAAACTTGGCTTGAGCCTGGAATAATCAACTCCGAATTATTTGATGAAAGATATACTGTATATCGTACTGATCGCTCTACAGATAGTTCCTCAAAACTGCGCGGAGGAGGTGTACTTATCGCTGTTTTAAATACATTAAAATCGTCAATCATTGCTACAAATAGTTGTACAGAGGAAATATGGGTTAAAGTAATAATCAATAATCAGAATTATATATTTGGTGGCGTATATATTCCACCAAAATCTGGAATAGAAGTTTATGAATCCCATTTAAAATCATTATCTAATATACATGCTCAAACTCCTCAAATCAAGATGCATCATAATGGGGGATTACAACTTACCGGATCTTCGTTGGACTGAAATTGACGACTACGTGGGTTTGTTTCCTGTCAATGTCAAGAACAGCACTATCACAAAAAGTGCTATCGAAAGTGCAGTGTGTGACGTGTACGCTTATAATGGTCTATCACAATTTAATAATGTGAAAAACGGTTCTGGAGGAGTGCTCGATTTGTGTTTCTCATCGCATCCTGTTAAATCTGTTCTTGAATGTGAACCCCTAATAACCTGTGATGTGTATCATCCTTCACTGGAAGTAATAATTTCATGTGCGGATTCCGATTGTCTAAATTCAGATTATACTGTAGTTTATGACTTTGAACGTGCACTTTACAATGCTATTAACAATTATTTTCTATCGATTAATTGGAACAGAGCAAGGTATTACTGAAGTAAATATGGCGGTAGATGTATTTTATACTATATTGTTCGATTGATTTGAAAAATTGGTACCAAAAAAAGTTATAAAGGAATTAAAGTTTCCTCACTGGTTTAGTGCTGAACTTTGTAAACTAATAAAACAGAAACGCGACGCGCATAAAAAATTTAAGTTGTCAAATCTACAGACAGATTATATGAAATTTTCTGAACTTCGTAAAATATGTAAAATGAAAACTAAGCTATGTTATGATAGTTATATTGCTCATGCGGAACAATCAGTACTGAAAAACCCAAATTATTTTTAGAAATTTGTAAAATCCATCGTGTATGTTCTTAGATGATATTCAAGCAAATGATGGCAAAAGTATAGCTAATGCATTTGGAATGTATTTTTCATCTGTATTTAATGACCAGCGTTCGTTCCAATATGATGGAGAATTTGAGTCAAATATTAATCTTTACGAAATAAACATTTCCCCATCTGAGGTTCAGTCAGCACTACAAAATATTGATGTTAAGGGTGCGATTGGTCCTGACCTAATACCGCCACTGCTGCTTAATTTATGTCATTCAACGCTCTATATACCTTTATATACACTATTTTCCATGTTATTAGCACAAGGTGATTTTCCTGTCCTGTGGAAATCGTCTTTCGTACAGCCCATTTTTAAGTCAGGCCAGAAAAGCAATATTAAAAATTACCGCCCAATATGTATACTATCAGCGATTCCCAAACTTTTTGAATCACTCATTGTTAAATATTTATCAAGTCCTTCAAAAATATTATAATATCTCAACAACATGGGTTCATGAGTGGACGCTCAGCTGATACAAATCTTTTCTTATACAGCAATTTCATTTTAAAATCTTTTGATGCTGGTTCTGAAGTTCATGGTATTTATATGGACTTTAGTAAGGCCTATGATAAAGTTAACATAAAACTTCTGATAGCTAAGCTGGCGAAGCATGGCATTTGTGGACCCATTCTTACGTGGATCGCTTCATATTTAACAAATCGGACTCAACAAGTCCGTGTAAACAATTTTCTATCTGATATTTTTAATGTTACATCTGTAGTTCCCCAGGGGTCACACTTGGGTCCTCTCTTATTTAATATATTTATTAATGATATATATGTTGGAATAAAATCTCCCATCTTATTATTTGCGGATGATTTAAAGGTATACAGGCGAGTCTCATCCGATAGTGACGCTTTATTGTTACAGTCAGATATTAATAATATATGTAATTGGTGTTCAAGGAATGATATGTCCCTTAATATTGATAAATGCCACGTAATGCTTTTTAGTCGTAAATCTAATAACAACAGATTTACGTACCTCTTAGACGGTGTGTGTCTTAAATATGAAGAGGTTGTTAGGGACCTGGGGGTTTATTTTGATAAGAAACTATCATTTTCATATCATATTGAAACTGTTATTGTAAAGACAAATAAAATGCTCGGATTTATTAAAAGAACGACCAGAAATTTTACAAATGTTCATAGTTTAACAACTCTTTTTGTCACTCTTATTAGGTCAGTATTATATTGTAATATTATTTGGTCACCACATTTTCGCTGCTATATCGACAGACTAGAATATGTACAAACTAAATTTTTAAAGTATTTAAAATATAAATTGTATTCACAGAATATAATTCTGAATATAGACCAGATTAAATCTTATGTTAATTTAGTACGCTTATCAAAAAGACGAGAATTGTATGACGTTTGTTTTATCTTTAAAATAATCAATAATCTGATTAATTCGTCGGAATGTTTGGAATGCTTTGCATTCAATGTTCCAAATTATGCAACACGACAATTTCACTTGTTACATATTCCATTTTGTCGTACTTCTTACGTCATGTATAGTCCATGTATAAGAATATCCAATACGGTAAATAAATATTGTGACAAACTTAATTTTACCAACTCATCGTTGATCAAGTTCAAATCTGATGCTCGTTACATTATCTGTTAAGAGTAATTTAGTGTTTTAATCTAAAGTATTTATGTATATATTTTTATGTGAAATGTTATGTTGACGTAAATAAATAAATAAATAAATAAATATCAGTTTACTGGAGAATTCGATTATTTGGTCTCAAGTCGTACCGTCCATTTCTTTGTTTGCCCTTAACTCCTCGCCATAAGAGGTGCTGTCTGAAATGGGGCAATGAGAGACTACAATGGGTCGATCAATAAAAAAATCACCATGCTTTTTTGTTGAAATTTTAATTATTTCTTAGTGTGGATTATTTACGTATAGGGTCCGCCAATAAGGGCGCGTGAACTTTAAAATTGAATAAAACAAGTTGTGTGTGAGGTAGAAACGAAATTTATTTTAATACGGTAAATAAATATTGTGACAAACTTAATTTTACCAACTCATCGTTGATCAAGTTCAAATCTGATGCTCGTTACATTATCTGTTAAGAGTAATTTAGTGTTTTAATCTAAAGTATTTATGTATATATTTTTATGTGAAATGTTATGTTGACGTAAATAAATAAATAAATAAATAAATATCAGTTTACTGGAGAATTCGATTATTTGGTCTCAAGTCGTACCGTCCATTTCTTTGTTTGCCCTTAACTCCTCGCCATAAGAGGTGCTGTCTGAAATGGGGCAATGAGAGACTACAATGGGTCGATCAATAAAAAAATCACCATGCTTTTTTGTTGAAATTTTAATTATTTCTTAGTGTGGATTATTTACGTATAGGGTCCGCCAATAAGGGCGCGTGAACTTTAAAATTGAATAAAACAAGTTGTGTGTGAGGTAGAAACGAAATTTATTTTTCATTCGAAAGTATGGAAGATAACATTGTTCAAATGACCACCGCGGCTCCGTTTGGTAGCCCGGATCCGGGAGGTCCAATTTTCGATGACTCTGGAGCACATATCGGCCTCAATTTGAGCGATGGCGTTGCGTATGTTGACTTTGAGGTCATCGGTGTTTAGAGGCTTGTTGGCGTAGACCAGCGACTTGAGATAGCCCCAGAGAAAAAAGTCTAAAGGCGTTAAATCGCACGATCTCGGTGGCCAGTTGATATCGCCTCCGCGCGAGATGACCATGTCCGGAAATCGCTCGTGCAGAATGTCCATTGTGGCATGGGCTGTGTGGCACGTGGCGCCGTCCTGCTGGAACCACATGTCGTCCGTGTCCATATCATCCAGTTTAGGCCAAAAGAAGTTGGTTATCATCGACCTGTAGCGCTCCCCATTGACGGTTATGGCCGCCCCAGCTTCGTTCTCGAAAAAGTACGGACCGATGATGCCGCCGGCCCAAAATCCACACCAAACAGTGACTTTCTGGGGATGCATTGCCACTTGGTGGACCTCGTGTGGGTTGTTCTCACTCCAAATGCGGCAATTTTGCTTGTTCTCATACCCGTTCATCCAGAAATGAGCCTCGTCGCTGAAGATGATTTTTCGGCCAAAATGGGGGTCTGCTTCCAACTGCTCCAGAGCCCAGTCAGCGAACGCCTGACGCTGTCTGTGGTCGTTTATCTTGAGCTCCTGGGTCAATTGGATTTTGTACGGGTGCAGACCCAAATCCAGATGCAAAATTCTGCGAGTTGATGTCTCCGAAAGGCCAAGTTCCTGTGCACGACAAAAAATGGACTGCCTCGGGTTCTCGCGCACACTCTCACGGACAGCAGCGATATTTTCGTTCGATCGGGCGTTTCGTCGACGTGTCAGTGTTGGCTGGTTGTTTACTGAACCAGTCGACTCGAATTTGCCCACCAATCGACGGATAGTCGACTCTACAAGCCGATCATCGCGACCGTAAAATGGGCGAAGTGCGCGGGATTTGGGGTTATATACTGAACAAATGACAGCAACTTTGACAGCTCTACCTCGAACAACATGGCCGCACCCTTCCGGCAAACTTCGCGCGTCCCTATTGGCGGACCCTTTATTATCTGAAATTTTCATTAAAATTGAGCGACGAATTCTTGGTGTTATTTTACTTATGGCGCCCAGTATATATAACAATTGGCACCTAAACCGACAAATTAGAAAAAATTGAGTTTTTCGAAATGTAGAGGGTTACATAATGACTTGTGTAAAAAAAATGACTAAGATCTGGAAGTCTTAGGGGTGCTAGAAAATCCTAAACAACCTCATAGTTTTCCAAAAAAATACAAGGACATTACTTTGATGGCCACACCACCATTTTTATATTTCTTTGCATTTTACAAGTTTTAATTAAAACCCTCGCTTATGTTTATGATTGGATAGAGGGATAGAGGCCACCCACCCACCCTACATGAAATGTGTACCGAATGCAGTAAAATTATTGGTTTATCTCTAACACTTTCAGCTTAAATGATATAGTCTTTCAAGTTTGACATAACCTAAAATACTGTGCGGAATATGTGCATTCCATTAAAATTTAGTACCCTGTTCCTGTATAGGGTGATAATGGAGAATCGATATGCGTTCATTAACCTGGAATCTATGGACTCGGACAGTTTTTACACTTTTATAGATAGTATAACCGATGAGCAAGCTTTAGATTCTGATATTAGAGGCGATTCTGACGCGGATGATGATCTACTTATTCGCGAGTCATCAACTTGCTCTATGCGCACTGGTTATGTGCTTGATACCGATGATACCGATGATGAGCTTGATTTCGGAAACTTTGACGACGACTCAATAATCGATCCAAATTTTGTACCAAATAACCAAATTCAACAGGAATCCAAAGTCATTCCTCTAATAAATTTCATACAGTCCAAGAATAATACAAATAAATTAAGGAACGTCCATATTTACTGAGGACTTTGGACCAAAACTTACTGCTGATACGGATTCACCTCTAGATGTATTTACAAATCGGTTTGACCAAGAATTAATCGACGTAATAGTTATCCAGTTAAACTGGTATAGATACTAAGCTAGATTTGACCGAAGATGAACTAAGGGCTGTTTTGGGAATGTTCATACTCATGGGTCTTGACACCTTACCCAGTATTCGATTCTACTACTTAACAGATGTAAATTTCCATGAGACTAGGATTTCAGACGTAATGTTCATGAAGAGATTTTAAAAATATTGCGTTTCTTGCATATAAATGACATATAAAAAATACCCAAGAAAGAAGAACTGAATTACGATAAATTTGTACAAAATAGCATCCATGATAAAAATATTGAATAAAAATTTCTTAGCGGCTTTCGGCCCGGGAAGAAATTTATCAGTAGACGAAAGTATGATTGCATTCAAAGGTAGAATTAATTTGAAACAATATATGCCGCTGAAACTGATAAAGAGAGGTTTAAAAATCTGGGCTATTGCATGTGCTAGGATGTCCAGGAAGCTCGAATTCGAATTACCGTTTAAGGTGTCAATCGAGGACCCCAAAACGGCTTTGATGAGAGTCAAGGAGTTTGAACGAGGAATATCAGCCTGGTACATGGATGATGCCAAGAATACTAGAGGTACTGGAAAAGGCATTTATGGCCCTAACCAAAATCACAGGAGCTTCATATCTCTGGGTACGACGCCCACGATTTTGCAAGCGGAATTGATTGCAATTGATATGTGCGCCAGAGAATGCATGGATAGGCACTTAAATGGCGCGCATATATACATCTGCTCAAACAGCCAAGTCGCATTAAAAGCCATTCGAGCCTATAGTCACGGCTGACAAACTGTCTGGGAATGTCGAAGATCCTTCTCGCAACTGGCGAAGAACAACTCGTTGACCCTCATGTAGGTCCCAAGGCACGGGGATATTAAAGGCAACGAAGTGGCCGATGAACTCGCAAAAAAGAGGTGCAAATGCCACTATAGAACCGGAGCCGACTCCTCTTGGTGCACAGAAGAGAGGTGGTACAAAAATGAGAAAAGGACAGAAGACGCATGCATTGGAACAATATACCAGTTCTACGTCAATCAAAACGACTCATGAAACTCGATCACAGCCACAAGGTGCTTGAACTCACAAGGAACGAGCTAAGAAATTTCACCGGACTCTTGATAAGGCATTGTGTGATACCATTTGTGGAAAATGGGAAAAGAGGAAAGGGGAAACTGCAGATTATGTGTTTCGGCAGATGAAACGACCGAGCACATACTATGCACTTGTGTCGCGCTTGCTCACAAGCGTCTTTCACATTTGGGTAGGGACCGATTATCACCCTCAAGAAAGTTACCAGGTTCATGGAGGACGTGGGACTGATTGGGAAGTAATTGGTTAAGGGTAGAAAAATAGATCGTTTAGGTCGCAGTTCAAGAGAGGCTAATACACCTCATTAGTACCCTTGTTAACTTATAACCTATGTGCTAGGATGGGATATCTACTGCAATGTTCGGTGTATGAAGGTAAAAAGGAGAGTGAGGAAGAAGGATCCCTAGGTGAGCGAGTTGTTCTCAAACTTACAAAATCGTTACAAGGAAAAAATTACTGCACCTTCTTCGATAACTTTTTTACAAGTTTCGCATTGCTTAGCAAGCTTCTCGAAACATCTTTATGTGGGTGTATGAATAGAAAACTTTCGAAGAACGTTCTTGCTGATGATAGTTTGGCGTCCGGACAACATGATTAAATTGTCGTGATATTTTGGTTGCAAAACTGATGGATATGCAATCAGCGTCGAGGACACGATTGCCCTGTGCATTTCATGTTTCGCGCCATTTCATAACAAAGATATAATAAAGTTGGTCCTCAATGGATACTGGTCGAAAAAGCGACCAGTGAAAAAAACTGGAAAATGTTTATATTTTTATAAAACTGGATATGCGTTTTTTTTTTGTATGTACATACATACTTTTGAATTAAAGTTTTGTACGTAATTATATTAAACCAATACAAATAAACATTTATTTCATTGTTATTTGAGTCGATTTGATTAGATCAGATAGAAAATTAGATATTTTATACAAGCTTTAATACGCTTTCGCTGTGTTACATTAAAGCTGTTTGGATTTGTATCAAATCCCTCGTTGGAATCAAGTCGATTTGGCTAGCTCGACGGCGTTAACTTAATAAAAATCTAATCATTAGAACGGATATTAGTCTATTGTGCGCCAGAGCCGTAGTTGCTATCTATAGCGAAGCCGTGCGGTGACAGTAATTTATTCTCGGACTGCCATAAAAAAAATATATAAGTCGGATGAGATTATTATCCAGTTGGACTAATTTGTGAATTATTGAGGAGGCGAGAGATTATGGCGAAGGGAAAACGGGAGATTATCGATTTCCCTAGTTTTTGTTCTTCGCGATGGCGCGGGCGTTTGTTATTGTTCGGTAATTTATAGATGAGAAACGCTGTGGGATTTTTTTCCCTCTCTCTTAAAACGGATCATATTTTCACGTAATGGGGATCTGATTTTGTTTGCATTTTTTTTTATGTGTGCTGAAATATGACGTCTATTTCTTTACATCATGTGCTCGATAATATAAGTTATATAACTATCGGGGCTTTGCGGTGATATTTTAAAAAAGTTTTCCGTTTTACTTTCTATAAAGGTGCCATTAATTTTGATAGATGGCGATAGTTTATTTTTTCCACTTCTTCGTTTTCGGCCCTTCAGGATGGGGTAAATACTTATTGATTCGCTAGAGCGGCCCGGCAGTTACATAATTAAAAAGAAGGAGGCCGGCATCTATCATTCCGAGAAACGTTTTCAATTAAAGTTACTTGATTCCTGGAGGGCGGCGGCGGCGGCGGCATGGTGGTGGGCGAGAGGGTACGGTTAAATTTTGAAATATTAACGATGAGATCTACATTTCGATAAGCAGGTTTCTTTATCCCGTTTCGCACGGACGGGCAAGAATATGATAACTGGTGTTTTCTCAAGTTATAATTACAAACTAATTAGGTTCTGGAGTGGAGGAGGGCGAGGCGGGCGGAGGGCCGATCTTGCGAAACTACGTTAATAACCAGAAAGCGTTGAACTGCTGGCGGTTTTTGAATAACACAATCGAAACTTGCGGCTAGTTATAATCAGAAAGTGTTCATTGCTTTAATTCACAATCGACAACATCATTTATTGAGTATTTAGGCATAAAAATTATATGTATGAATTGGCGCCTCCACCATTTTTGATTATATGTTGTAAAATGCACTTTAATTTATTTATAAACGTTCAGAAATGTTTGTGAATAATATTTTATTGTCGTTCTTCTGCAGGCTTGTCCTTCAATATTAGAAGAAGAATAGGAAAATAGATGCGAGAAAGATATTCAGTTAACGAAGTTTCTTTCATTTGACATAAAAATTAAAAAATTCATAAACCACTTTAAAAATAACTTAAAACAAAATTATTACTTTCGTTGCTATATTCTTAATAGATTATAATCACAGGGGTGGATTTGTAAATGAAAGACTTGTTTTGTTCCATAAATAATTTATCAGTTTTTTCATATGTCAGGAAACTGTTAAATTAATTATGGAACAAACAGGTATTTCATTTACTAATCCACTCCTGTAACTTTAAATTAAGCAAAAAAAGATTATAGATTGGTAAAATATGTTAAAAATGGATTTAATCTTGCTTGAATATGGTTGAAATTTTACCAAGAATACAATGAAAATTTTGTTAAAAGAAACAGTTTATAACATAAAAAACCACTTCGAAATTGTGTTATAACCCTGCCATACATACTTATATCAGAAAATTATTACTAGTAACTTATACTAATCATCGATACATGTCCTAATTTACATCAAATATCTATACACTTTTGTAGCGAAATCCTGACTTACCTCAATAAACCATTACCTGAGTTTGCGTACTACTGATGTAGCTCAAAAATTTATGCATTAACCCTTTATCCTACCACAAAAAATATTTTATTAAGCTAGCGTATTTTCAATCCACCATAATAGGCCGTTATTTGAAATAATTACAGTTAGACCCAATTTAAAGAAAATATCTATTTTTCTAAAGTACTGTTAACCTATAATAAACTTGTTTCTCATTAATCACTTGGTGAAACATTGTAGTAATATAGGTTTTAGATTAAATTAAAATCCACTTGGCTTGTTTCATAAATTAATAATTTATTCGACTAGTTTCGGCTCAAGGTCATTATCAAGAATGATCATTTAAATGATTGAATAATGAATTTGTGAAACAAGCCAAGTAAATTTTAATTTAATCTAAAACCTATACTGTTAACCTATTGCAATAAATTATTAATTAATTTAGCGTACTCTTGACCCATAACAATTAACAATTGTTTGAGATAATATACCCTTTATTTAACCTAATAAATTATGTAGTAATCTAGGATAATTTTGATCTACCTCAAGAAGTACCTGCTTGAGTTAGCATACTTGTTAAAATTTTCTTTATAGAGAAGGGAAAATTATTTTACGAACACCAGCGTACTCTCGATCCACCACGATTAAAAATTACTGAACTTATTGTAACTTTTATTGAACCTAATAAATTATATAGTAATATGGGATAATTTTGATCTACTTTAAGGAGTCACCTAACCTTTTTTTCACAGAGAGGCACAATTCATTTTACGAATACCTAACACCCATTATGTAAAGTAGTATGGGACTCCGTTGTTTACCTACTCTACCATCTATCCAGTAAAACCACCGGCCTCATTTTCCGATATTCTTCAGCAGCATCTTTTGTTCTGGCTGGTCCTTTTACGTTGCCTCGTTCTTTCACCTTCGCAACCATGTCTTGTTTTCATAATAATTTCCCGGCAAAGTCCTTCAAAGCGATAATGGTTATAAAAGCCCCAGGGAGGAGAGTAAAGAAAAGGTAGAAAAAGAACCTGAGCTTGAAGAAGAAGACGATGAGGAGGATGATGAAAACAGCTGAATACTATCTGCGACTGTCTTGGGGGAATCTGCATCTTATCACAGGTATCCTTACGGGTCACTGTCAGCTAAGGAAACACTTGTTTACTATGGGACTGGTGGAAACCCCCATATGTTGAGCAAGTGAAGAAGATGACGAGATAGTGGAACATGTGTTAACCACCTGCCCAGCTCTCGCCCACCTTGGAGAGTCTATGCTAGAGGAGCTCTGGCCGAACATGACTAATATTAGGGAAACCCCTTCAAGCGTTGTGCTGTCCTTTGCTCGTCACCTTGGGTGGCTAAATGGGTGATAGAATAATGGAGCTCTGCCCCAGCCAGGGGGCACAACGGGTCTAGTCAGGCCTAGGTGCTCTGGTCAATGATTTGATCACCCTTGGCAAGCTCGATCCAGATCCAGAGGATGATTACAATTAATCACATGAATCAAATTATAAATTAATTCAATTAACCTTTTAATTGTATATGATTTTTCTTTAAAAAAAATTAAATCAGTATTATAGTTAGTTAATGAGATTATCAAATAAATATACAGTGGATAAGTTACCATTATCCCACCCATTAATGTATTAACATATTAATAAATTTGTTTTCATTTAAAAATAACTTTTACATAATAAATATAAAGTATACATCTTCTTATATTCACATAAATATTTTAGACAACCCTCGCTTATGTTATAGAAATTGGAGGTTGGTATAGTGGTCACCCCCCCACCCTACATATACGAATTTACTATAGTCACAATCGCCAGTTTAGTTTTCAGAAATTGGCAGATGAAATTGTGCAGATGGTAAAAAATTTTAAGCAATATTTAAGATGGCCATTAACCAACCCTCTGAAAAAATAAAAAATTGTTAAATAAATAAGAATACTACTTATGGTTAAATATTATTTCTGCACAAATTTACTTATGTTGTAGAAATTAGTGGGTGTAATAGAGGCCACCCACCCTGCATATATAACTACAGTTGCAGTCACTACTTTAGTTTTTATGAATTGATCACAGAAATCGTGTAGATATTGTAAAAAAATATAAATCAGTGTTATAGATTATGTTTAAAAATATATGCAGGGTGGGTGGGTGTCTACCATTCTAACTATCAATTTATTAAAATGTAAACGAGAGATTTGTTAAAAGTATTTGAAACAATGCAAAAGTAAACTCTTACGTAATAAATGAAAAGTATTTCTTACCATTAAATATATATTCCATACAATTTTCGCTTATATTTAAGAAATTGGAGTGTGGAATAGAGGCCACCCACCCACCGTATGTATAAAAATTCTCTTCTATCGCCGTTAATAAATCTTGTAGATATTGTTAAATAATTTTAAATCAGTGTTATAGTTTTAATTTAGAAAAATATTTGAAGGGTGGGTGGGTGGCCACTATCCTAAACTCCAATTTATTAAAATTCACCTAGAGTTTCTTACCAAAGATTAGCAATAAAGCGAAATTAATAAATAATAAATAAGTTTATAATTTCTTCCAATTAAATAAATATTGTACAAAACCATCGCTGATCTTAAAGACATTGGTGGAATAGACGCCACCCACCCACCATACATATATAAATGCACTACTACTACTAAAGTTACTTCTTTAAATTTCATGAAATGACAACAGAAATTTCAAAATTTCCAATGGTCTCTACGTAACAAACAAAATGTCAACTTTAAGAAAAAGTAATACTAATCCAAAGAATTTTAGAAGAAGAGAAGATTGAAGTCATCAACCTAAAAGTTGGCTGAAGCCAAAGAAAATAAAATTCAAGAATCTTTAGACTATAAAGAAGATTGTAGTCGCTAACTTTCAACCAAAGAATTTTAAATCCAAAGAAAGAATATCAAATTTCCAAGTGTCAACTTTAAGAAAAAAAATTCCAATCCAAATAATTTAAGATGAAAAAGAAGATTGAAGCTATCAACTTAGAAGTTGAAGAAGTAAAAAAAAAATTCAAAAGCCTCTAGACAAGAAAGAAGATTGAAATCACTAAATTTCAGGAAAATAATTTTAAATCTATATATAATATGATTTAAGTGATTGACTCGATTCAACTCCAAAATCCCTATCGAGATCAGGATCCAGATCTAGGTCACCTATCACGAAAAAGTAATTTACCAATAAACATTTTTACTCCAGCACTTGTACATAAAATATCTAAGCTTCCTCTGATGAAAAATAATAAATCAGCGTGAAGTCTACTATGGAAGTTGGAAGTCAACATGCTCAGAACTCTACGTCCTCTATCGTCCGTGGTTTGCGATGTTCATGCTGCTGATTTTGCATCCAGATCACCATCGAAGATTACGCTCCCTCATTGGCGTCTAATCCTTCTGCGGCCAATCGTTGTATTCTGCCAGGCCAATGTTCGAAGATATGTGACAGCTGTAGTATCTGTAGCTCACTACCCACATTATTTCCTTTACAGGTGTGCCTCATCTGGTGTGTCCATTAGACAGTTTCCTTTTAGTCGAGCATTGTTTGACTCGCTGTGTAAGACGATGTCAGTCCCGCTGTCATGGCTGTCTCTTCGACAAAATCGTATGTAGCACCGCACCGATTTGCTTTCATCTCCATAATTTTGACTCCGCTCTCTGGTATTAAAAATTATACTTCCATCACCCCTCTTCTGGCTTACTGGTACACACATCACCTGGTTGTTTTGGCGACCTGGTTAAGGCACCTCCGCTTCTTGTTGTACGAATGATGCTTGATGGCCGCCTCCTCCACAGTTTCTACACAGTATCTGACTCACTATTAAGGGAATTCCCAGAGGCGGTAATACGTGTCGATGCTCAATATTTCTCTTACATGTGCATTGGTAATCTCTTCTGCCTCTGCTAGCTAGGCGACAATGCGCTGGCTTGAATGGTCACCTCAATGTCTGCGTGGGACTGCATTAGTTCCAGATTCGCTGCCTTTACCTTCTCCAATGTTGTTTCCCTCTGTTTCTTCTGCTGGGCCGGCCCCTGATTGAGTCTCGTTGCTTTGTCCATATGATTATCCTCACTTTGACTCTAAGCGCATGGATGTTCACTTCACCTTTAAGTTCTTGAAAGGTATCCACGTAGACTCTTACTCCTGTCCTGACAATAATTGTTTCCCCTCTGGTTCTTCTGAGAAGCCCGCTGCTGCATAGCTTCATTTCGTTTCTCTCAATTTCTGTGTCATTTGCCGGCCTCGCTACTTCTGTTCGTTGTCGGTGTTCTCTTTTTTCTAAACACGACTAATTCAGCTACGTTCTCTCAGAATATTATCTATGTTAGGGTTTTCATTGTGCTCCAGACAATCTGGTCTCACCGGAGCCTAGCTATGGGATTTTTAGTTTAATTTCCCCGTGAGCAGCAACCTTTATCATGTCGGCCGCGTTCACATTTATCTCCCTGATAACCAGGCGGAATATTTTTCGCCTTTCCTCCTTCACAACTGTTCCCGCCCACTAAGGTGAAGTTACAGATGATCTGTGTAACTATTCGACCAGGCTTAGTTTCCTGTTTCGGATGGCTTCACTTTCTTTGTAATTGTCCGACACCCTCTTGTTTAGGTCAAGCGCATATCCTTCGTCCTTCTGCAGGATATCACCCTTCTTTTCTCATACCGCCTGGTACTTGCTGCCATGGCCATTAAGCATCTGCTTGCATTCCCTTCTGTCAATAATTCTCTCTCGCCATTCTGTTGGAGTTAAAGTGCTCGCATCTCTTGTTACGCGGTTTTTGATTGCATTGCCTCGTCTGTAATTGTCTTTGCTGCTAAAGCTCCAGCTTATTTATCTCCTTTTCCGATCTGCTCTTTCAGATCGTTGAAATTTTTCTGGATCTTCTTTATAGCCTTATTAATGGGGCAATACATAATTTTTTCTCTTCAATGAAGGTTGTTTCCTCAGTCACACAACTTTCTTTCGCTCCAAGCTTAGTGAGTTATGTTTCCTCTCTTGTTCTTGCCCTGCCAGCCTTTCTGCTTTCCCTCTCGTTCTCCTCAGGCATCGTGTCGTCGGCCTCCTACCCAGGCGCTATTATCTCTTGTTGTTCTTCATCGTCTTCATATTCTTCATCTCCTGTTCTAGAATCTTAACTCAACATATGTTCTATCTTTTCCTCGTATATTCCAAAACGTAATTATATTTCTTTATTTCTTCACAAATATTTCACACTTTTCCATATTTTTCGATATCGTTTTGTTTCCATCCATGTCATTCCTCTCTTCTCTATTACTCTACTTGTTACTTGGAACAGATAGTCTGGGGATACCTCGTTTATCTTTTGCTTCCCATTCTCTGTAGATATTAGTGCAACTGTCTTTCTTCTATAAAGTCTGGTGTAGACTGTATTCCTAGATCGTTTCTTATTTCTGTGTTCTTCATTCTATCTCTTGTCGCCACTCCTCTGACTTTTTCTAATTTTTTTATTACGGCTGCTCGTGTGCTGTTTTTCCATTTTTGGTTATCATCCACGATTCGCAGCCTTAGGTAAACATTGGTCTATATATTGACTAGAATATCTTTGTTTGATTGCTTTTGGATATTTGGCGTTACTTAATATATAGTATAGTTTTGATGCTCTTTCTATTTTTGGGTTTATTTTATTTCGGTTCCTGTGTTCCTTTATTGTCTATATTTAATCATAGGTATTTTAATGTAAATACTTGTTCTATTTTTGCCCCCTCTATTTATGTTTATCGTCTCTTGTACCTCTCTTATTATCATTTCTTTAGCCTTTCCTTTCTTCATTTCTATATTTTACTAATTTTGCGTAACATATTTGTAAGTTGTGTTTAAGTTATTTTTGCTTCTTCGCAAATATTACTATATCATCTACAAATAGCACCAATAAATGTGTTCTTTTCTATTCTAAAAATACTTCTTCTGGCACTCACTTTTTGGAGATGTTTGTACCCTATTGTTATACCGTTGCATAATGTATTGCATTCTCTTAATATTTCTTCCATGTATATTATAAATAATTCCAGAATTTGTTCTCCTCGTTGCCGTAGTCTTCCTTTTGTTATAAATGGTTCTGTTCTCTTATTCCTATATATTATCGTGTTTGTATTGTTCTTGTAAATTTCATTAATTAAACTAATTATTTTTCCATCCACTTCTTTTTTTGATTGATGTCTCCCATAATTTGTTTCTTGGTATTTTAACAAATTCTTTCTCTAGATCAATAAAAGCTAGGCATACTTGTTTTTTCTCTTGTGGTCCTGGATACTTCTTCTTGCTCTGAATAAACTTTGTGCTTCTTCTAGTATCTTCTCCGTTAGTGCTCTTATTAGTTTGTCTATTATCTGTTCTAGTATTTTCATTTTCGTGCATAGTAACGTTATAACTTTGTAGTTGTCACAATTATTTCTGTCTCTTTTTTTGTGTATTGGTACAATTAGCGCCATCTGCCAGTCTTTGGATATCTGCTGTACACATATTTTTTGTCATCTTATGCTATGATTATTGTTTTTATTTTGGTCTTGCGAAATAAGCAGAAGAAAAAACGCAGTGTAGGTATAAGTAAGCTTTAACAGAATTGTTTTGATAATTTACCAGAATTTTAATTATTGAACAAAGCTTTAATTTTATTCAATCAATAAAGTACTTTTTTTTTACAGTTAAAATTATTACTCCACATAAGTTTCCAAACCAATTGACTGATCTACCTTGCTATCGTCAACGTGAGACCCCTGAAATCCCGGCGCCTCCACCAGTCCAGCCCCCTCGCGACACCGATCAAGACAAAACAATATCCATGCAAATTTCAATTAGTAAGAGTTCGCGACGCGCAGCCCCGACATTCCTTAATTATGCCGATATTGCGGTACTCTAAATTGCCTCATTCGATCTCTCCTTTGGTTTCCAGTTCCACTAACACCCTGCCCAGAGAAATGTATACATATATATCCGTATATATATATATATATATATATATATATATATATATATATATACGTATATACGGATATAGTCCGTTGTGAATGTATCGTATCGCGCATAGTTCCGCTCCGACCGCATGCATTTCTAGTATCTATTTAAGCTTTTATTCCCGCTCGTATACATCCGGTCGGCGGACGGCCAGATGTTCAGAATATTTCACATTATCGTCGCGGATTAGCCCCACCACTTAACGAACAACCGCTTCGCTCCAGAACCCCGGATCCGGCCAACAGATTAATGAAAAACACCATCAATTACACATAAACAACTGAATTATCTGCGCGAGCCATACTGGCGTGTGTATCGTGCCATCGGCTTCCAAAATACATCCACTGCTTTTCTTATTACATTCCTACTTTAATTTTACACATTTTCAAAGTTATACATCATTTGTTAGTTAATTTAAAGGCCTAATTACCTTTTTCTTTCGCAATAAGTTTTTGCATACCTGTTTGTACATGATTGAAGACCTTTAGATAATAAGATATGCATAGATCCCTGACCTATACGAAACATATAAGCGATGCATAGTAGAAATAAAGTAATTAAAAAATTCTAGCATATCAAATAAACCGTATCATACCATCATCCAGTAATATGAGTCTAAGAGGAAGAATACTACGTGAACTCCACCCGCACGTTCTCTGCTCTACATTGTTAAGTAGATTTGAAATTTATGTTAATTGTTAAAACATTTTTTTTAATGGACATGTTAAGTAAAATCAATAAATCAATAAATTAATAAATATATTTTCTTAAAACAAGGGAAACTATTTTAAGAAAGTTGAAACTATAATTATTAATAGTATCAAGAGTAATGTTAATTCAGCATTTACAAACTAATAACAGTAACGGCGATAAATGTAACAAACATCAAGGTTGAGTGAGTAGCCCTTATCTTATTCTCTAATCTTTAAAGAAATATACGAGAGTTGTATTAAATCATTGATTAATACTAAGAGTTTGTGTCATGTAATCATTTCATAAATATTAACTTCAACACAATTTAATCCCGAAATATCTTAAATAAAATCACCCTCCCTTAAATATAAGCTTAAACACTTCCTTCATCTTCTTCAATAACACTTCCAGTTGCGATTATTGAGTTTTTCAAAAATTTCTTCATCAGCGATAGTGATAAATGAAAAAATAGTCCCTTAAAAATCTAAAAGTTTAATTAAATTTATGACTAATTGTAATTTCTACTTACTTTGGTTTATTGTTTTACCAAAAATTATTTTGAAATCACTATAAATGTCCTTAGGTGACCATAAATAGTCCTAAATGTCAATGGGGTGAATTTAATGATCTCCAATGAACTTGAATAGCTATAAAGGCTGTAAGAAAATCATGAACAATCATTGGTAGAGTAATTATCGTTGAATGTCCTTGGAAATCGTCAATCTGGCCTATAAATAATATCTGGATGACCTTATATGATTTAGAATGACCGAAATTGTGCTTGGATAATGTTAAATATCCTTAAAAGTCCGCTGGGTGACCTTTAAGATTTTGAAACGACCTCTAATGATCTTGAAAATTGTCAAATTACTGTTTTATTACCTAAATTTATGGCAGAGTAGCCTTAAGTATTAGTTGAAAGGTCTTTAAGGATCTTGAATAACTTGAATTAACCTTAAATAACCGTAAGATTAACTTGAATAATCATTTTTACACTTAATAATTATAAATAATTGTTGAGTGATCTTGAAACTGGCCTATAGCTAAAATCTAAATGTCCTTGAATAAACTCTAATATATTTTGAAGAAAGAAAAAAGGATCACTTTGTTTTACCACTTTTTATTATATAAATATTTTTATAAAAAGTGGTAAAACAAAGTGATCCTTTTTTCTTTCTTCAATATACTCAAGATGTACCACAAAGTAAACGCCTCCACAATTAAACCATCTAATATATTTAAATGTCCGTTGGTTGACCTTCGAGAATCTCGAATGACCTCAAATAACCTTAAATTTCTGCAAGATGATCTTAGACTAAATAATCATAAATGGTTGTTGAATGACCTTGAACATTAGTGATGAAAATTATTTCGTTTTAGTGTTATGTTACACAAAATTATTGTAGAATCGCCTTAAATGTTCTTGAATGATCAGAAATGGAATTAATTATCCATTAGGTCACCTTTAATGATCCTTAATGATCTTAAATTACCTTAA
This sequence comes from Ontholestes murinus, assembly GCA_963969525.1. Classification (NCBI taxonomy): domain Eukaryota; kingdom Metazoa; phylum Arthropoda; class Insecta; order Coleoptera; family Staphylinidae; genus Ontholestes; species Ontholestes murinus. Next base: position 104,286,805 of record OZ018387.1, read on the forward strand.
AGAATCATTGGTAGATTATATAATCATGAATGAATGTTAAATTACCTTGTAAATTGTCAAAATGACTGATAATTAACATCTGGATGACCTTATATGATATTTAGTGATCGAAATTATTTTGATATATTGTTAAGTTGACGTTTAATGGCCTCCAATGACCTTGAATAAAGTTAATCAGCTGTGTGAATTTCTTGAATAATCATTGGTAGACTAAATAATTTATAAATATTGTTGAATTACCTATTGGGAGAAGTAATTATGTATTACTTCTCCATTTGGAACATAACAAGTGTATTACTTCTCCCAATATGAAAATTTGGTTCCATCAAGAATGTAGCAAAACAAGTATCGAATTTATTGTTGAATTACTTTGAAAATCGTTAAACTGGCCGATAAATAATAACGTAGATGACCTTGTATGATCTTAACTGATAATACAATTGATGTACTGTTGTTTTACCTAAAACTATTGTGTAATCACCTGAAATGTCCTTGGATATACTTAAATATCTTTGAATGTTTGTTGATTCACCTTCAAGAATCTCGAATTACCCCACATAAGCTTAAATGACTTAAAGGTTATTTTAAATAATCATTGCTGGAGTAACAAAGGTTAAATGAAAATAATTTTTAAGTTTTTATACCTCTATTTATTGTATAATATACACAACCAAAGTTTACAATAAATAGTGGTATAAAAACTTAAAAATTATTTTCATTTAACCTTTTTTAAACTGAACTACCACATAGTAACGGTCGCTACCATCATTTTCATTGCTGGATTAAATAATCAACGATCAGTTCTTAATTTATTGTTAAACTGACTGATAAATAACATCTGAATAACCCTATACGACCGCGAGTGAACGAAATGACTTATTAACTAAAATTATATTAGAAAAACCTCGAATATCCGTTGAATGACTTTTAAGAATCTGGAATGACCTCAATTAATCTTAAATGGCTATAAGACTAATATGATTAATCATTGATAGACTAAATAATTATTAATGATTACTGAATGACCTTGAAAATCATCAAACTTGAGGATAAATAACATTTGAATGCCCTTGTATGATCTTGAATGATCGAAATGACTGACTAATTAGGGACTGATCATTTAATGAACTCTTATGATCTTGAATAACCTAGAAGAGGTCTAAAATGATCTTTAATAAGCATTGGTAGAAAAAAATAATTAATAATTATTGGTAAATGACCTTGAAAATCTTTAATAACATGTGGATGATCTTATATTATCTTGAGTGACCAAAATTACTTGTTGAATCACCTTAAATGCCCCGGGATAAACTCAAATATTTTTAAATGTGTGTTGATTGACCCTCAAGAATCTCGAATGACCTGAAATAACTTTAAATGGCTGTAAGGTGTAATCATGAAAAAAACATCAACTGTTAATGAAATGTTCTTGAAAATTGTGAAACTGACTGATAAATATTATCTGAATGACCCTATATGACTTCGAGTGAACGAAATGACTTATTACCTAAAATTATATAGAAATAATCTTAAATGACCTTTAATGTCCGTTGAATGGCTTTTAAGAATGTCAAATGATGTCAAATAAGCTTAATGGCAGTAAGACGAATTTAAATAATAATTGATAGAATAAGTAATTATTAATAATTATTGATCGACCTTAAAAATCATCAAACTGGAGGATGAATAACACCTAAAAGACCGTATATTACCTTAAGTGATCGAAACGACTGATTAATTGGTTAGGTTGCAGTGTTTTATTAAGTGACTAAATAATCATAAATGATTGTTGAATGACCTTGAAAATTTCGAAATTGGCCGATTAATAACATATGGATGATCTTATATGCTCTTAAGTGATTGAAATTACTTCGTCTTACTGCTCTGTTACCTGAAATTACTGTAGAATCACCTAATATGTTATGGATTATCACAAATAGACTTAAATATTCATTAGGTCATTTTTAATTATCCCCCATGACCTTGAATAAACTTAAATGGCTGTAAGATGATCTGAAAAAATCATTCATAGATTATATAATCATGAATAATTGTTGAATGACCTTGAAAGTTGTCAAACTGACTAATAAATAATTTCTGAATTACCCTATATGACCTTGAGTGATCTAAACGACTTATTACCTAAAATTATGGTGGAATTACCTTAAATAGCCTTAAAGGTTTGTTGAATGGCTTTTAAGAATCTGGGATGACCACAAATAATCTTAAATAACTGTAAGATGAACTTAAATAATCATTGATAGAGTAAATGATCAATAATTATTGTGAAATGTCCTTGAAAATCGTTAAACTAACCGATTAATAACATAAGGTCATTCAGAAATCTAGATGACTTTATATTTTCTTGAGTTATCGAATCTGCGATGACCTTATATGATTTTGAGTGATCGAGACTACTTTGCTTTATTATTTTGTTACTTAAAATAATTGTAGAATCACATTAATGGTTATAAATTGACTAAAATATCCATTAGATCATCTTTATTGAACTCCAATAACCTTGAATAACTTTTAATGACTGTAATATGATCTTAAGTAATGATTGGTAGATAATATAATGATGAATAATTGTTTAATGACCTTGAAAATTGTCAAACTGCCTCATAAATTAAATCTGAATGATCCTATATGATCTTAAGTGACCTAAATAAGTTAGTAAGGGTAAATCACCTTAAATAGCACTAAATAACCAGTAAATAGGTTTTAAGGAACTCAAAATAAAATAAACTTAAATGTCTGTAAGATGAACTTGAATAATCATTCAATAATAATTAATTAATAGCCTTAAAAATTGTTAAACTAGCTGATAAATAACATTAGGATGACCTTATATGATATTAAGGGATCGAAATTACTTTGATTTACTGTTGTGTTACCTATAATTATTGTAGAATCACCTTAAATGTCCTTGGATGATAATAAATGGACTTAAATATTCATTAGGTCACCTTTAATAATCTCAGTGGCCTTGAATAAACTAAAATGGCAGTAATATGATCTTAAATAATCATTGGTAGATTATATAATAATAAATTATTGTTTAATGACCTTAAACATTACCAAACTGACTAATGAACAGCTGAATGACCTAATATGATTTCGAGTAATCTTGAATTACCTCAATAAACTTTAAATTGCTATAAGATCATCTTGAATAATCATTGGTAGACTAAGTGAAAATAGCCAAACTTGCATTATATTACTTAATTCATCCTTAATAAAATCATTACACTTTTTTAATAGAAAATAAAAATATATTACACACATAAACACAGCCAACACTCTTCTGAATTGAATTCATCCGCGTTACGCGATTTACTTATTTTTCGCTTATATTTTTCGTCTACTCGCCCGTTGAGCTGATTTGCATTTACGGGTTCATTAAAATAACTTGAGATTGACTTTTTAACGACTTATTCTGTAACGGCGGCTCTTGCGTATATTGAATAGTAATGCAATTGTCCCACGGCTCACGGTATAAAAAAGTTATCTAATTTTAACGTTTTTCTCCTCGAGAATATTGAAATGCTCGGTGTTGTTCTCACATTTCCTATTATCTCGCCGAAGTGCTTTTCAATTATCACTCGGGATTAATTGAAATATTTAATATTTCATTTTTTTTTTATAAAACTAATTTCTAATTTATTTCATTCGAGCGGTCACCTCTCTCCAAATTGAAGAAGTATGCCAGGTGATTTTTAAAATCAAGGTGACTTAAAGGTCGAGAGCATGTGAAGATCATTTGGAAGTCAAGGTCATTTGAAGATCAATGGCATTTGAAGGTCAAGGTCATTTGAGAGTCAAAGTCAAGTGAAGGTCAAGGTCATGGGAAGGTCAAGGCCAATAAACTCTTCTGATTTTTAGATGACACTTCAGGTCAGAGGAGGTTTTAGAATCGGCTAATTGAAATATTCATTATGTCTTAACCACAAATAATTATTTTAAAATATTATATAACGTGTAGGCGCAATTATATAAACCTAAACAACAAAACACAACTCGAGTTTATAATTATAACTTAACTTATTTGAAGTATCAATTATTTTTTAATTTCTATTTTAATATTAGAAAGGTTAAATATTAATTAAATAAAAACTATTTGTATATGATTTTCGTCATTAGTGTAGTTAATATGGTAAATGAAATAAAAATATTATTTGAATAATATAACTATATATCAGATTTGTAATTAATTGATTAAATCATTCGTGCTGATTGCGCGTTTTATTTGTTGTATAATAAACAAACAGTTACAAAAATGTATGACAGTAGTAAATATATTAAAATAATTACATATGTAAATGTAACACATGTAGAGAGAGAAAAAAAGTAAACATGTTGACATAAAACATAATAAATTACGCGATATATCACGTCGGTATATGTTCCAGTAAGAATTAATAATGAATGCCGGCGGCATTTTCCCTTTTCGGAGTGGATTAATTTGGCGAATTAAATCGGGGCGCCCGTAATTTATCTCACCCTAATATTTCTTAAGATTATTTTGACAAGTTCAAATGTACATGTACGCGGGGATTTATTACGTGGCGCAGGAATATCATACATTATCAGGAATACAACGGGCGCTCAGGAATCGCGCAAATACTGCAAATGGTAATAATAAAAATAAAAGTGGAAAAAATTGTATACAGAGGAATAGCGACGCGGTTTTATATATGGGCCGGCAATAAATAAATCGATTCCGTCGTGTCAACCGGCGGAAATGCGCGTTTTAATCGGAAGGATTTAATTTTTGGGGTCCTTGTTGCTTTTTCGGACAACGGAATAGATCACGCTCAGTTAACTAGGTGTCAACACGATTAATGTAATTTACGAGACCAGTTAAAATCGGCTTTAATGATTACCCCCTTCAGCTGAAGAGTAATCTACTCGCACACCTAAATCAAAGGTTAATCCACCTATGTTACGATAAATTATTTACCGGAGACATTCCCATAATACATCATTTCGTTTAGTCAAAATTTATTGCCGGCATCATCTTAATCCCGGCGTATTTAAAACTATCAAAGTGACAAATAATCAAATATCATCCTGACTGCTAACAGTCGACGCAATTAATTTCCGCAACCGCTAAAGCTCACATGCCGTCTAATTCTAAGCTACGGCATCATTTCAATGCACAAATAAATCCAATTTATCTCATCGCAGTATATGTCACTGCTAACTACTAAAACCTGTTTTAACCGTGTTATCAATTAATGTATAAATAAAACCGATGCATTATTCACATCGTGTTTTAATTTAATTATAATAAGTGAGCGGCGTCGATACGTAAGTAAAAATAGCGGCGCGCCGATTTCCATTTATATTGGACATATAAAATGAAAATTCGATTTAAATGAATGAAAATTTGAGGCCGTAACGTGTTGAAAAGGAAAACAAAAAATATATACGTTTACGGCGGGGGTAATAGAAAGGGCTAGAGTGGTTATAAAAAATGTGCATCCGTCCCTCGGCACGCATCCATCCCCTAGGCGAACAAGGAGGCGGTGATGATGAAATACAGGCGGCGGCGGCAACGGCAACGGCTCGATCGTCTGCCGGCTGGATTTGCGGAAATCTCTCTCGCCGGGAAATCTCCGGAACAGTCTCTTTCAAGCGACATCAAGTCCCTTTCCATTCAGGGCCTCCTTCAATCGGGGAAAATTTACTCCACGGAACGTGATGGAAAGAAACGTCTCCCACAAAGAATAGATAATTCGAATTGGCTTTCAGCGATAATGAAATTCAAGCCCGGTGGATCTCGCGCGGCCTATAGTGGTGGGCTCGCACCCTGGGCGCCGCCGTCGTCGACGGTATTACCACCTTGCCTTCAACCACTTTTTGCTTTAAAACTAACATCTACGTAAATATTAAATTATATACAAAACTGTTTCTAACTTTATCGACTGTACAGTTTTTAATTTTCCTACAACAATTTTCTTTATACTAAAGAACTTATCTAACAACTAATATATTTTAAACATAAATATAAAAAAATAACTATATTCATATTTAAAGTAAGCGACCTTCAACCTTCCCAACAAAGGATTAGAATATCTTATACACAATACATATACAATCAAAAAATAAGGTTTGTCATTGTTGATATTCAACTTTTAAAGATTTCCTTCAAAATATAACAGATCAACATCTATCTGCTTATCTTCATCAGTGTTGTCATTTTCCTCTGCTGCATCTTCATTTTCTTCATCACTTAGATGAAGATCCTATGAGAATAAACCCATTAAGTTGTTAGCCTATGGTAGCATCATTATGTTTAATGGGTTTTAAATTATAGGAACCACTGGTTTGTGATGAGTTATTTTCAGTAATTTCTTCCTGTGTACCTACAGCTTCTTCACATGAAAAACTTACAAATCCCCTGCTGTTCATGTTTTGAAATGCAGACTGTGCAGCTCCATTATCCTCATTGTATTCAATTCTTAAACCAGATATCCCTTTCTCATCAATTATCAATAAATTTTCTTTTTTCTCACTCGACTCGCATGATTACAGTCAATATACAGGGCCCAGCAGGGAAGTATAATGTTTTTGGAGCGCAACGATTGATATTTTACCACCGGGCCTTGCCATTTTATTTGGTTTAGTCGTTATGTAATTGTGGACGCTAGAGCAAGGAGTATTTATTTATGACACTTCCATCGACACTGGGCGTTCTCTGGTTGCTACACAACACAGATTTCGAACACAATTCTATGTCGTGTTCCTACGTGAAAAACCATCCTGAAGTAAGTGCAGAAACTCCATAGAGTGCAGAAAGAAGTGTCAGAATCCTAAAATATGTAGTTTGAGTTAAGGCAGCTATGGAAGATTTTTACCTTCCATAGTTCACAAAACGTGGCTTGACGGCAATACGGAGCAACCTGTCACATCTGAAGAAAGTATGTGGCATTTTAGAGAATATTTTCCAGGATGGCTCATTTCGCTACTAGGTGATATCGAGTGGCCCCCATGGGGGGGTGAACATTTGAGTTATATATCCGTGAAACTATCCAAGATGATCCTTAATAATTTTTTAGATTATTACTACTTTAATAAAGTAGTTAGTGTGAAATTCTGCAAACAACCATTCTCCTTGCTTCCCATTTCATTTTGTTTATCACCTGCAACCCAAGTTACTCCTCTCCTCAATAATTTGCATATACGATCGACAATTTTCCTACTTAAACCAATTAAATTACAATAACATCATAGTATTTAAAAACAATTCACAAGTTCATTTTTGGACCGTTACAAACCTATGGACAGAAGGATCTGTTCTCCTCATTTGTAAAATGGTATCGAAATCCATAACATACAAGAATCCAGCAATGGGCAGCTCACAAGTACGCTTAACAGAATTATAAGCTGCTTCTAGTCTCTAATTTGTATGCTCATGAACTGCCACCAAGCATAATCAGTTTGTTCGACTTCTTTGTTCTTTAATACCATAAAATCCCTTGGTATTTCTTGCACACTGCACACCTCTTACTCTAGTTTGCAGTATACGTGAAACAATAAAAGCAGTTACCACACGGTAACTGAGCAGGGTAAAAATATGGTTTCAGGTAAACTGCACATTCTGCGGCAACTTTATCATAAACCCCTGTTAGTATAACAGTTCCACATTTGGCAACTTCCATTGTTAATTAACTATTATAATACTACGTTGAACATCACTGATAAATTTTAATTATGTAATATTTACATGATTGATATTTATTAACCCTAACCAATCTAATGTCTGCCAACGTTTAGGATTGTTATATTAAATCTCTTAATTACACAAGTTTACAAATTCGGGACAACTTTTGGACCCGAGCAGATGAGAACGATTCTTAACGTTATTTGTTGCCATGAACCATTCAATCCGTTTGCCAAGATTGGTTATAGTTTTCGAGTTCGCCCATAGTGGGAGCACTCCCTGAAAGAGAAGTTTACATACTAAATTTAATATAAATCTGCTAGTAATCAAATTGAAATTCAATCAAATCAATATATGATATAAAGGTTGGAGGGTAGGATAGAGGTCACACACCCACCCTACATATATATTAACACTTTCATCACTGTACTTGTTTTAGTTCTCGAAAACAAAACCTAATTTATCTCGATGTTGTTAAGTATTTTACAAGCGCTGTTGTAGCTTGAGTCTCATTGTATATGTAGGGTGGGTGGATGGCCACTATCCCACCCTCCAGTTTTTAATTACAGGCGATGGTTTTCTTATAAAACAAAATAATTTAAAAGAGAAGTTTACATAATACATTTAATATAAATCTAGTTGTAATCAAATTGAAATTCAATCAAATACTCATGTGTGATATAAAGGTTAGACGGTAGGATAGAGGACACCCACCAACCCTACATATATTTTGGTACTTTCATCACGGTACATGTTGTTGGGATAGAGGCCACCCACACACCCTACATATATTTTGGTACTTTCATCACTGTACTTGTTTTAGTTCCCTGAAACAAAAACTAAATTTATTTCGATGTTAATAAGTAAATTACAAGCAGTGTTGTAGCTTTAGTCTCATTGTATATGTAGGGTGGGTGGGTGGCCACTATCCCACCCTCCAGTTTTTAATTACAAGCGTTTCTTACAAAATAAATACTTGAAAGAGAAGTCTACTTACTAAATTTAATATAAATCAGCTTTCAATCAAATTGAAATTCAATCAAATACTCGTGTATGATCTAATGGTTGGAGGGTAGGATAGTGGCCACCCACCCACCCTACATATATTTTGATACTTTCATCGCTCTAGATGTTTTAATTCCCTGAAACAAAAACTAAATTTATTTCGATATTAATAAGTAAATTACAAGCAGTGTTGTAGCTTGAATCTTATTGTATATGTAGGGTGGGTGGGTGGCCACTATCCTACCCTCCAAATTTTAATTACAAGCGATGGTTTTCTTATAATAAAAATACCTGAAAGAGAATCAAATTGAAATTCACTCAAATACTCATGTGTGATATAAAGGTTGGACGATAGGATAGAAGCCACCCACCCACCCTACATATATATTGATACATTCACCACTCTATTTGTTTTAATTCACTAAAACAAAAACTAAATTTATATCAATGTTGTTAATTATTTTACAAGCACTTTTATAGGTTAAGTCTCATTGTATATGTAGGGTGGGTGGGTGGCCACTATCCCACCCTCCAGTTTTTAATTACAAGCGTTGGTTTTCTTATAAAATTAAAACTTGAAAGAGAAGTTCACATAGTTAATTTAATATAAATCCGCTTGTAATAAAATTCAAATTCAATCAAATACTCATGTATGATATAAAGATTGGAGGGTGGGATAGAGGCCCTCTCTTATAACGGCTGTCAGTTAACCACGTTGCATTAAACATAATTTGGAACTTGTTTTTGTGCAGTGATTTTGCTTCGGAACGTGTGAAAATGCAGAGACAATGTTGCAAAGTCGATTCAAAGTATTTTTGTTACGTTTGTGGGTGTTAAGTGTTCGGAAAACGTGGAAAATCATGATAAATGCACTTAAACATTCGTATTTGCAGTACTTTGATTTTTCTATAGTAAACACTGACAAGCCATGAGTACCGAAATTGTTTTGGTCTATTGGTTGGGAAGCAATCTGGATTCACGACATTTTGCTGTTTTTTTGTGTCTGTGGGACAGCCGAGCATCATCATTATGTGAGAAAGGTGTAGCCGAGCCATACCCACAGGAAGTTTTATTGCCAACTCTTCACAATAAACTTGTCCTTATTAAGAACTTTATCAAAGCAGTCAATCGCGAAATACCGACTTTCCAATACTTAATCAAGTAGTAGTTTCGACTCTTTCAAGTTATTATCAAGTGAATTGATTTTCGAATTACAAAGGTATATATATAGGTGCTGGTTACAGGTAGTTAATTAGGGCGGTGCGATTTACAGTGAAATTCTAGGATGATACATTAAGCGTAATTTTTGAGGCGTGTTGCGTTAAGTGGATTACGCTGGTTGGAATAAGCTGAAATTATATAAATCAGTCTGTTCATTTAGGAGATTAACGCTAACGGCTTTCCTTTTTCTTAAAATTTCTAGTGCTTTCAACATGTCGATTTTAGGGCTTTTATTACACGTGTGCAATATCTTCAGTTTGTCTAACAGCGGGAAATTATGTTTTTGTTCTAGGCTGTGGTTTGAAAAGGAACTATTGTTGTGGTGTAATCTGAATGCTCGAAAATGTTCTCTATATCTCGTTTCAAAGTTTCTTCCGGTTTGCCCTAGGTATAAGCTATTGCACTCTGAACATTCTAATTGGTATACTTCTGATTTTTTGTTGTTTTTGATCTTGTCTTTTGCATTGAATATAATACTTGATAATTTTGAATACAGTTTGAATGCGATTTGAAAATTTTGTTTTTTGAAAACACTAGCAATTTTGAATCTACAACAATGAATCTTATTAAGATTACAAAACAAATTAATTTTGAAACAACTACTTCTCTAGCTAATACCTTGACAGACATTGAATGATATAAAATTAATTAGAGTGTTACAAATAGTACAGCTATCAACGCAACACTAATTTGAATGAAATTATTTATTAATTGAATAAACTAATAACTAATGTACTTTAGATTGACTAAAGTACATTAGTTATAAATGTGACTATAACATGAAAAATTATGATCAAAAATTGAATTTAATTTTCCACAGCGAACTAAAGGATTTTAATACATTTTATTACTAGCAATTTTATTTGAACTGGGGCCATAGTATGTTAAAATAAGGTACTTGTTAATTTTCTGTGTTTTTATATGGTAATGTATGTGTGATTTGGTGTATTGGTACTGTTTTTTATTTATCATGGATTTATTATGGTAAGAAGGAAGTCATTTAATTTCGCGATGAATGTTATTTTGTCAAATTCGATGTTTCTTCGGGATTTGGATAAAGGAACTGTATATGCTGCTAATATTTGGGGGATGGGATTATTATTATAGTTGATAATGTAGGTTTTCTGTAAATGTGGAATTCGATTTAATTATTATGATGTACTAGTTTTAAATCAAAGAAATTTATTTGTTTTTTTTTTCTATTTATAATGTGAATTTAATCTGGGGTTGAATATTGCAAATTGATCTAGTTGGCGTGATGTACCGTTGAAGCAAGCAAGCAATCAGGTCGTCTAGTTATCGGTACCAAAATGTAATATGTTTTTTGCAAGTGAAGCTTGGAATATTTTTTTTCTATCCTGGACATGAGTAGATCTGCTAGCAGAGGGCTCAGTAGTCCGGTGGTTTGTTCAGAAAATTGATTGTTGAATTGTGAGTAATTTTGTTCAGGCATAATTATAATGCATCAAAAAGTTTGATTTTTATGATTGGGTTTACACTTGATTTGTCTAAAATATTAAACATTCTGATGTTGGTATTTTTGAAAACATGCTACAAACGTCAAAGGATACTATATTTGAGTTTTTTGGAGTAGTGACTGAAATTAGGCGGTTTGTGAGTTGTTGAAATACATAGTAACGGTCACAAACATCCTGTTTCTTAACAATCTGTCATTTATTTCTCGTCTGTTTATTGCTAATTGAGAAGTATTATTTCTTATTCGCCATCTGCAATCTTCCACCCGTCAATTGACAAATTTTGTTTGTTTTCATTTGTTCCCTCTTGTATATTACAAGCAATACCCTAAATGATTTGCCAGTGGGTAGCAGGAAAATAAAAATATCTCCCGCGAACGAACAGGATTGAAAAAAAAAATAAAAAATAAGCCTCGATGTCTGGTGCAGATCCCACGAATTCTCTGGCTAAAAGAATAATTCAATCATTCATGATTACTGGATAAAGAAAGGAAGAAGACGTTTTCAAGAGACTACCTTCGCCAACCCGTCTAAGGGGAAGAGTGGGGTCAAGGAAAAAACTGTTAACATAGAAGCAAATGGGGACTTTTTTTAAGTTACACCAACAAACAAAGAGAAGAGTATAGAAGCCTCCGAAACATAAAGAACATGTACAGCAGACGGAAGTAATGAATGAGGACAGCTGAGGAGAAAAACTAACTAATTATTGAGTAGTAAAGGCAGAGAAGAAAAAGTATAAAGACCAAGGAAACTTAAGCAAAATTTGGACAAAGATTAACTAAAAGAACTAAAGATACTAACAGCATATAGCATAAGAAAAGAGATTAAATAAACTTGCAGACCATGGAGAAGAAAGGACAACGATAATAAAAAATATAGAAACAAAGACAAAGAGGGTAGAAAGTAGAATCACCGAACTTGAACACCAGGGTACAGATTACAGGTTACATAGGGTTATTGTAACATATCTATTGTTCTGCCCTTAAAACCAATATCTTCTTAAGAAGTCCTACGTTCTCCATGATCCTGGTAACTATCTTGGGATAATTGGTTCCTGTTAAAGTGTAAAAAACGCTTGTGAACAATCGCGCCACAAGTGCATAGTATGTGCTCGGTCATTTCATTTGCATAATCACATCTGCCAGTTCGTTTCCAAGCGGTCCTGAGTGTATCCACTCCCTTGTTCCACCAAGGAAAGTTTCTTGAGAAGGTTACCTCCATTACCGGGCAGCTTTTCTCATAGGCTGCTACAATAGTATTTCTTACTTGTAGTAAGGTCTGTTATAATTCCTCTATGGTCCCAATGTTATATTGGAAGCTCTGAAGTTCGGAAACGAAAGCACTCGTTATATAATACCCAGTCCGTTCTTCTTGGTACTCTGCACTCTGCTATTTCCATACTCACAGCTTCCATATCGAACGCAATCGTTTGCAATCGTTATAGAGGGCCCTAACAGTACACGCCGATTTTTTTAGCAATTATCTCTTGTATTATCGCTGTTATAAATGAAATTTATAACATTTTATTATATTGCCCCTGTTTAAGATACCTACACCGCTCATACATACATAATCAATAATAAATAATACTCCTATTATTTATATCTGAGCTGCCCCATACTATGCGGTGTGAATTAGCGTCGCAGCCCATGATAATTTTTTCCCCACTACCATCTGCCATCGGTATGTCCATTAGGTCCTGTTTGATGAACTGTGAAATACTAGCATAGTTAATATCTTTCCTGAAAATCAGAGCAGCCCATGGCCGGCCGCACGTTATATTACATACCCATTGGAAAGTTGGGTTCATCAGGCTTGCCGTGCGTCGCCATTATGCATACATACCCAATGAGGTAATTTCGGTCTTTTAGCTTCTCTATTGACATAGCATCCACTGAGAAAGTGACCTCTTGGGTGGGTTGGGCGGTCACCCTTCTTATGGCATCGCATTCAGGGTTACATTGAAAATAAGTACTAACAGAAGACTAAGCAACTCGAATAAATGATCGACTAAATTGATAAATGGGGGGGAATGGGAAAATATGAGAAATTAAGAATGGAATGAGGAAATCTTTACAAACTTTTCAGTTAAAATAAGAAACCCTTTAGAGACTAATGATTTCTTCATTTCAAGAACAGGGTTCCTACAAGCAGTATAGAAGAGTACCGAATTCGGAATAAAAGAAGGTATCTGTGAGGGTACGAATGAAACCAGAAGATATAAAATACATATCAGAGGAATGGATAATATGGCTACCAGGAAAGAACTATCTGAAGCGGTTAAAGTAATTATAGGGGCGTTTAACAAGATGAACAAACAAGACCTTAAATGTTGCATATAAGAGTCGGATTGCCAAAGTGTTATTTATACAGAACGTTGAATAGTGATACCATGATGCTACAAATGTTGGAAATACGATTATCACCCAAACCAAAGACTGCAAAGGGCCAAATAGGGCTTAAGTGTGCCATAATTGTGGCCAAATGTGTCACATACGGAAAAAGTGTAGGGAGGAGGCTTCTTGTCCCATCTGTGACAAAAAAGACATATTGCTGTATCTGGAAAATACACAAGGTTTAGAAAACTAGAAAAATAATAAGCAATTACTAATACTTCAGAGCAGCTTGGGTCATTGTAAAGGCGCTATGGACCTCCTAGACCAAAAATAAGTCATTTTAAGTAAACCAAATCAAAAAAATAACTAAGAAAGGGAATTTGATAAAAAATAATAAAGTTAATAGCAATAAGCTAAAGTACGCAGAATATGCACCAATAAAAATAACCTTGTAACTGCTGAACTGGACGAATTTCTAATTATAGCATGCTACGTTCCACTCAATTTGAATTGACCCTCAACGAATTTAACAACTGCCCGAAGGTCATAAAGAAAGAAGTTATTATAGCATTCGACATCAATCCTCCACCATGTTTGCTAAAGTTTAAATAAAGATAAAGACCAGAGAGGCAAAATTCTGAAGGAATTAATGGCCCAACATAATCTAATATTTGATTGTAGAGGCTTTCACTTTGTGATACATATTTTATAACTTTAAATAAAATAAAATAAACTTTGTTTATATCACACACTTTATTATTTCAGTGACTATAGTTTCGACACAATTCAGCTGGTCATTATCAAACTAATCAGTTTGATAATGACCAGCTGAATTGTGTCGAAACTATAGTCACTGAAATAATAAAGTGTGTGATATAAACAAAGTTTATTTTATTTTATTTAAAGCCAACATAATCTGACAATACACAACGATGGCATAAAGCCAACTTTTGTTGGACAAAAAGTCACATATATAAAGCAACTACATGTAGAGCTGAACAATGATAACAGCCCTAAAGCATTCATGAAGGTAATAACCGACGCATGTAATAAAACATTTAAATCCAAAGAAAATAGAACATAAAATACGATATATCGATGGAAGCAGGAGATTGGCGAAGCTATGAAAGAAGGGAATGTTGCCAGGCGATGTTTAACCAGAGCCAGAACCTCTAGAGCAGCAGGAAAACAGCTACTAGAACTCTTAGAAGGAGGACTAAAAAGGGAAACCTGGAAAGCTAAATAAATATGCTTGGACAATATAATAAAAGATATAGACAAAAACCCGTGGGATCAGGTTATAAGTTCCGTCTTTGAAAGACTGTTGAACTAGAGGAAGAGGAAAAGCTTACAATGGCTGCTCATCTGATACGAACCGTATAGACCGCACAGACCAAAGAAATACCATTTGACAACCCACCCTATTTAACTATGAAAGAACTAGAACTGTGCCATCTACTATTTGTTATCTCTCATCTGTCATTTAATATGAGCTATCTGTATGCTGCATTATAGTATTTCTAATGTAAATGTAATTAAAAAGATGCGAAAATGGCAATAAGCAGGCTACAAGCGAGATCAACAGAAGATCTGTAAATCTAGTGTGGAGTAGAGTGAACGAACATTCTGTCGGATCCACAACAAGTACCTATTCTTTACCTGTCTAATTTGTAATAATTTTATTTATTGTAGGAGAAACAAAGTAATACATACAAATACAAATCTGTCATCAAACATCTGACAAGGATTCATTTATCGTTGAATTGACGAGGAGACATAACGAAAAAAGTTAACACATATTATAGATAAATACTTTTATAGTACAGTAATTAATAGGATGCTCTCAATACTTTATAACTGGAAAATAAATACGTAATTGTGGATGCTTTGACTTCATGATACATTTTGATAAAATATTAATATTAGGTGGAGAGTAACACTTGTTTTGTTCCATAATGTTTTTATTCTCAGTTGCCTGACACGTGTTTCGGTCTTCACAGACCATTATCAAAGTTAAACTACGATAATGGTCTGTGAAGACCGAAACACGTGTCAGGCAACTGAGAATAAAAACATTATGGAACAAAACAAGTGTTACTCTCCACCTAATATTAATATCTGTTTCCATCAAGAGTGTAGCGCAACAAGTATTAACTTTATTGATAAAATATTATTTTATTTATTTTGAACTGGAATTGATAATAATAATAAAATTTGTTTAATAACTAAATAAATTTTAAGAATATAGAGAAGGTTACAAGTATATAATTAAAGTCTTGAATGTGGTGGATATACTACATTATTTATTTATGTCTCCATCAGCAAGATTTAATATAGGATTTTAATTTTATTTAATCCATAACGCATAAATTTAACCAAGCACACTATTTATTTATTTTTGAAATTTTTTTAAGCCCAATAATTATAGTCACCGCTGGGGATGAATAGGTTAATAAAAGCGATTCCCGCGTGCCACATTATAAGTTCGAATGTCCATATAATCTGGCCTGATATAAATATGAGGAAAATGTATGTGCGCGAGCGGTAAATACAGAAATATTTCAACCCAAAATTTAGCGAGCAACTACGATACGAGCGAAATTTTTACATCCGCTCAGCCGCGTTATTTATTGGACGGCTTTATTTTTATCATGCTTCACCAGTAGATATAAAATATGAATGAAAATATTATGATTGTATGAATCGCTTCATATTATATTGTTTATTTATTACCGGTGCTCGGATAAAGTAGCAAAATATCTCCAATTTAGTTTTTTTTTTTAAATTTTATTACGGAATTTTAACGTTAATCATATAATCATCATAAACTACATATTATTTTAATTCCACGTAAATTATTAAACGTAATAGGAATTTCAAAACTCATAATAATGCAATCGGGAATGTTTTAATAAATCGGATTGGGATGGGAAAAAATCACGAAGTATTCACATTAATAATTGGCGCTATTTATAAAACGAATCAATTTCGCCCCCTATTTAGCGTCCGACGTTACAAATCGAGTCGATGGGGAAGAAGTAATCCTCGGAGGCATTCGGGACCGCAAAAAGGCCGTAATAGCGAAATAGAGAAAAAGCGGCCACTAGTTTAAAGCTAATTGTGAGAACGGCACCGCTCTTACTTCTACCCCGTCTTCATCTTCTTCGTTTTTTAATCAAGTGCCCGATAATAAATTGGCATTATAATGTACCGGCTTTAATAAACTGAAAACAATAAATACTATTTAATTGCAGAACAATGAAACAAAATTGCTGTTCTAATGTTCGCTTCGTTTTCATTTAGTGCGAGCCCGGAGTATTGAATTATTCATACTGCTCGGGAATAATTATAAAAGCCGTGGTAATAAAATATGAGAATGCTTTCAGTTGGTTAAGTATTCTTTTAATAGAAAAGCGTATTCCTTCGCATCGCTATGAAATGTGTATACATACAATATATACAGCTTCGCTCAAAACGCCCGGCGATAACTTTAACGTCGCGTTTATTTATCCTTACATATTACTTCAATGATGTTAGCTTGAGAGCTTATTGCTTGTTTCATTAGATTATTATTTTATTGGTTAATAAATTTAAAAATATCCTTTCTGCCTATTCTTTGACTATTCTATTGTAAACGTTTTAACAGCTAAGGTGCAAATAGATCTAAATAAGGCGATATTGTGCTAGTAAACAATAATTAAATATAAGTGTTTAGTTTATTTTCACCAGTGTTTTTTATTTATTAATAATTTAAAAACAATAACATTGCCACCTTAGAAGTGTATGTAATAAAATTCTATCGTGGCCAAGTAATCGCAATCAGGATAGTGTGGTATAAAAATTTAGTCATATCTGTCCAGTACATAAATAATATGTTATATATAATAAAAGATAATTAATCGCGACAGGTGACAGATATAATTGACACACACAGTTGACATATCATCTATAATAACACATGTTTATTGTTAGACAATAAATGTCTGATAAGGGTTATCCGAAGATATATAACAGATGATAAGTAGCAATTGATAGATAAAGCATACATAAATTTGCTAGACAACAAATTGACAGATCACATATAATAGATGATAAGTGACAGAAACAACTGCCTGATGACTTATGTAGAAAATAAAAACTTGGGTTGAGAGCTTTAACAAGTTTTTACTGTCGGTACACTACGACTATTGTTTCACTACACAATGTCATTTGTTTATTGTAATATTTTTTGACATCTGTCCAATAATATCTCTCATCTGTCGATTATAGTTTGTTATCAAACATCTGTAAGTTATCTGTCACTATTTAAAAAAATGACTAATGGCAGATTGCAGACGACGGACAAACTATAACAAACATATTTTATATGAAGGCAGATTACAGGTGATAAAATTTCGTAGATGACAGTTCATAAATAACAGATGATAAATAGAAGTTGAAAGACGAGATATATAAATTGATAGATAATAAGTTGTCAGATGTCAGATGGCTGATTGTAGATAACATACAAGAGTTAAAAAATGATAGATGATAGATGATTGATAAATTATATTTAGGATTAGGATGATAATTGTTAGATTACAGATAACAGATTGATGATCGACGAGAGGTAAATAATAAATGACAAATATATACTTGTCAAATGACAGATGGTAGTTTGTAGATAGCTTATGAGATAGTAGTTTACTAAAAACAGATTGCTGATGGTAGATGACTGATGAGAGATAACAAATGATAGATGGAAGACAATATTGTTATCAGACGAGAATAGAAAATTGATAATGGATAAAATATAATAAATGATAGATAACAGATGATCGCTGTCAGATGACAGTTGATTAATAATTGATAGCTAATGGCAGATGATAGATAAGTGATAATAACTGAAATGTTCAGATTATAGTTGTAAGATGCCATAAAAGTGATTCCAGATGCTAGTTAAGATGATTGTTGGCAATTCATAAGAGGTAAACAAATATAGATGCAAGCTATCGTTTTAAATGACAAATGTTAGATTGCAAATAACAGATGACGAACTTGAGATTTTGGCAGTTAATAGTTAAACAAATAAGAAATAGCTGGTAATCGCCAGATGGCAGATTACAAATAATATATGAGTTATAACTGATAACTGATGGCGGATGACAAATAAATTATTACAACTGAAAAATGTTTATAATAAATTAGAAGATTAATTAACATAAATATGTTTCACCACAGGTTAAATGAAAATTTAATTCATCGTATGCATATAGTAGTCAGATGGCAGATAGCAGATTCCAGATGATAGACGAGAAATAACAAATTATACAAGATATGTTAAAATCGTCTTCTTTAAGGGCTCTGTACTCCAAGTACGTTGTCAACTAGTAGCTGCAATTTTACTTTATCGGCGGTAGTTTTAAAGATCTCAAATTTTAAGGCCATGACGTTTTTGTGCTTCCTTGGCTCCGTAATTTGGCCCTGAATGATGTTCTGAAGGAGTGTGTACTTATCATTCCGCGTTATATGGAAAAAATACTCTAGTTTCCACCGATTTATCGTAATTACTAACTCCGTATCTTTCTGCAATTGAGCCAGTGCTTGAATGTCTATGAAATACTCAAAATTCTTCTGTATGACCACATTTCAAATTCTTCGATTCGTTTAAACATAGCATTTATAAGAGGCTATACTGCCATTCCGTAAAAAAGTATACTGATAACATAACAGCGAAGTGTTATTAATAGATAACGAGAACTTTCTTCATTTTCATAAACGCTACTCTCGCCTGCTCTATCTTGCATCGAATTTCTTGACCACTTTTATCGTTTTTGTTGAAGTAGCATTCGAGATATTTGAAATGCTAAACTCTCTCTTTTATATGACAGCGTTGTCAACTGTCAATGTATCTTGAATATTGTTTGGGAATTTACTACAAACCATCCATTTTGTGTCTTAAACACAGTGTGCATAATTACTAGATTTTGTTCTTGATAAAATTGTACAAATCTGTAAACACGATCAATAGACTCACTCAGTCCAAAATTACCAACAATGTCATTGCGTCTACCACAATCTACTTGTGCGTTGAAATCTTCCATTACCATTTTAATGTCGCAGTGGACGCATATATTTTAATTAGATTCAACGTAAAGGGTTTTCGCACAACGCGATCTGATATTGACAATCAGTACTGAAGGTATCCCGCTACCTTCTTGTTTAAAATAAATCTTACTTACTTGATAATAATCGTGAAAAGTCGAAACTTAAGTCGTGTATATTGTAATATATTTATATATTATAATAAATTATAATGGTTAAAACATAGTAAGTGTTTTTTTCAGTGTTCATTATATATTACCATGCAGAAGCAGTCGCAACTATCATTGTGATTAAATCTTACTTCTTACTTACTTAGTAAACTTCGAAACGATCTACACAACATTTTCCTGAATTTGGTCATCTGTTTTGCTATTTGCAGTCGTTTCATTTCTCAAATAATCTTGTGTGTTTTCCTTACCTACTTCTAAACTCCTGCCATTTCACGTCCCAATTTTCTTCAACGTCGAGCCGAAGATTCTTAGCATCCCTGGCACATTTTACTCGAGGCCATTTTTTATTTTCTCGATCATATTTTGAAGAAGTTTTTATAAAGACGCTTATATCTAATCATTCTTTGGATTAATAATGAGGTAGTATCCGTTGCTTTTTTCATCTCAGTATCTTAACCATTGTGCTTGTCATTCAGCGGCTGCTCAATAATAGCAGTTAGTGCTCGAATGGTCCTCTTTTGAAGATCGCAGCGCTACTGTGCTACTGTAGCTGATCACCTACAGCAGGGGCGTGCCTTTTTACTGGCGGTACTACTCGTCACGTCACAACAATCTACGATTATTTGAAATATTTCTTGAGAAAGTTATACATATCAACTTTTCATTCCATTCTTCTCTTGTTACCCCTGCTTGGTCACAGGCTGCTTATTTAATATATTTCTAGCTGACTTCTATATCTAGAGGTTGTTCACTATCTGTCATCTGTGACCCGCTAGTAGTCTGAAGCTCAGCTCCACAAAATGAAAAGTTACGAAACAACACCATGAGTATGAGTAAAGTAATTATTCACAGTAAAACCATGGACCTGAGAACAACTATTCTATTGATTAACAAGTTGAAGTACCTTGTGCTCCCAGAACTCCTGTTGCCGTTACGAGACTAAATTTTTCGTAGTGCCTTTGGATTCATAGTTTGAGTTGAAATGTTTTTTAAGGGCTCAAACACATGGAAATCGCGGGGTGATCAGTGGATGTTTAAATTGCTCCCACTTAAACACTAGAGGACGTGGCTTATCATGGAGCAGGACTACATCCTCCTTAAGCTGTCCCGGTTTATTGGTTTTAATGGATCTGCGTAGTCTTCGGAGTGTCTCACAGAATACATTGGAGTTAATGGTTCTTCTGTGCTCCAGTAATTCAAGAAGTAGTGGACCTTGGACGTTGAAATAGACTGCGAGAAACAGATTGCCTATTGACGCCACGGCTTTGAACTTTTTAGGGGGAGGTGATGAAAACTGGTGCCATCCAGCATGATGAGAACTGCTGCCATCCAGCATGATGGCACCAGTTCTCATCACCTGCGACGATGCGCTCCATAAAAGAGAGATCTTCATAGTACCGAAGCGGATATTAAAGTGCCTCATACGCAGTTCCTTTTTTGGTCGGTAATCTGCTTTTAAACCCACTGCGTGCACACTTTCTGATAATCGTAAACAATTGTCCACAATGTTCTAACACTGATGACATCCACATTTATCACCAATATTCGCATTCTTCTATAAAAATAATACATCTGAAAGGGCAGCACTTCAACTCGAACGTCGAACTAAAAGACGCTTAAAGAATTGGCTTTCGTCACGGTAAAATGAGTCCTAGAAACATACCTATAGTGTATACTTTGAATAAAGGTTAGAACGATAAATGAAATTAACTCTCTTGTTATCACACACGGTTTTTATTATTAGTGACCGGTTTTAACCATTATATGGTCATTTTCAAACTATAATTGGCTTCAAGCATCAACTATATTTGAATAAAGGCTTCATTTAATCCCACAGATCAGTTTCGAACGTTTTCATTTAAACAGCCCTAGCAGAAAACAATAATCGATGTAAAATTTCAATCCGAAAACCACAAGAGATAGTTTTAGCAAATCCGGTATTTATAAGTTAACATGTCAACAATGTCAAGGTGTGTACATAGGACAATCTGGTCGGAATTTTAGTATCAGGTTAAAAGAACATCTGCGCTCTTTTCGCCTAAAACAAATGGAAAAATCAACGTTTGCAAAACATTTAATTGAGGAGAATCATTCTTTTGGCGAGGATGTACTCTCTATAATCCATTACGCAGAAAAAGGGCGAAAAATGGACCTCCTAGAATCGATTGAAATACATAAGGCTCGCGCTAATCCGGGAATACCCCTAATTAACGACCAGATTGACCTGATGTACACTCCAATTTTTACAGCTGTTTGTTAAATTTTGTTTCTATATATATATATATATATATATATATATATATATATATATATATATATATATGTATACCTGTAATTGTAGTTTAAATCATTGTATGTTTTGATAATAGCACGTTGAGATGCCGAAACTAACTATAGTAAACAGAAAATAAATAGTGTTATACAAACAAAGTTGCAAAGTGTTTTATTTATACATCTTGAATATTGTTTGGGAATTTACTAAAGACTATCCATTTTGTTTTCTTGCCCATGTATCCTCCTTGGATGTTGTTTAAAGATAGTGTTCATAATTACTAGATTTTGTTCTTGAGAAAATTGTACATATCTGTCACCACATAAATAGTTTTACATGTATCTGTAATAGCGCAACACGATCTAAAATTAACAACCAGTGTTGAACGTTCCTTGTTTAAAATAAATCCTACTTCATTATTGTGTCGATTCCCATCGTTACGAGAGTAGTAGAGGATAGTTGCCACCCACCCACCCTACATATACAGTGAGACTTAATCCACAACAGTGCTTAGAGAACCCTCCAAACTACGGATCATACATGGCTGTTTTACTATATACCAATTTAATTACAACCAACTATTTACGAGAATTAATACCTACACTTTTCTTATTTAGTCGTTTATGATCTGTAGTTTAGAGGATGGGGCAGATGTCACCCACCCACCCTATACATATATTGCGATACTTTCAGTACTGTCACTAAAAGTAGTTCTCTAAAACAAAAACAAAATCTATGTAGTTGTTGTTAATGGTTTTGTAAACACTATTGTAGTTGAAGTTTCATTGTATATGTAGATTGGGTGGGTGGAACCACTATCGTACTCTCCAATATTAAATCATAAGCTAGAGTTTTCTTATAACAAAAATATAAAACAGGTAACAAATATTAAAATTGCCGTTAATTTCCCGATTTTGATATATGTGAGTCTTATACATATAAGAGCAAGATCAGAGAAAAAATGAAAAGATGCAAGATTATTACAAAACAAAAATAGAGGAATATGAGAGAAAAAAAAGGCGAAAAAAATAAAGAGTTACAGACAAAGTTGATAAGACAAAGGACAATTACAAAAGAGACAGAGGAAGGTCAGATAAAAAAAACGATAAGGCAAAAAAGGAAAGACTCGAAAAGACAAAATGGACAAAAAGTAAAAAATGAAGAAATATTATAAAACTAGTACAAGAGAAGGAGAAAAGAAAAAATATAAAGGCAGAAAAGATTGCAATACAAAGAATATATGTAGGGTAAAAAAAGAGAAGAATTGAAAAGATCTATAAAGATAATGAGATATAAAAGAAATTTAGAGGTATAATGAAAAAGGCTTAAAAATAGTTTAGTTTACTTCATTGACAAAATAACATACATTCACAATAACTTTGAAATTTACATCGGAAGACTTGAAAGCGGAGTTCACGTAGTAGCGTTTTTCCACTCAAACCATTATCTCCTATAGCCGATGATTATCCGCAAGAGATTATTACCATTGAGGCAATATTTTTGCCATTGCTAGTGGCCATTTTTGTTCAACTTACGTGGAGTTATTTTATGACATTAATGTCAATATGACTGCCATTTACTGATATAAATAAAAGTCTCTGAACTAAAATATGGACATTTTTTATAAAAATCGCTTCTATCTAGTCATCCTGGGGATTAATAATGAGCTAGTTTCCCATTGCTTTCCTCATCTCACTGTGGTAACAAGTGTGGTTGTCATTCAACGATCAAGAATATTAATTCGAACACTAAGATTCAACTGATTAATGAGCTAAAGGATTCCGTGCTTCCAGAACTCCTGTAGCGTTGATGAGATCAAATCTTCCATAGCATATTTGAGTTTATCGTTCAAATTGAAGCACCACTCTTTTAGATGGTTCTTAAGGGACTAGACACATGGAAATCATAGGGCTAATAAATTTAAAAATACGAAAACATTTCGTGAATCTACAACAATGAGTCTTACTAAGACTACAAAACAAATTAATTTGAAACAACTACTTCTCTAGCTAATACTTCGACAGACATTGAATAATACAAATTAATTTGCGTGTTACAAATAGTACAACTATCAAAGCAACACTAATTTGAATGAAATTATTTCTGTTGAATAAACTAATAAGTGATAAAATGTACTTTAGATTGTTTAAATGTAACTATAACATGAAAAATTATGAAAAATGAATTTTAAACTGATTTCATTAAATTAAATTAGCAAAAGCAATTAAAAAATCTAGCATTCAAGTTTATAATCAGCAGACACGTGTTTCGAACTTTCGCTCTCTTCAGTACAGCTTTATTATAAAATTGATTTTAAATACAAATAAAAACACTTACTAAAATAAATATAATGAAGTATGATAATAAATATAATGAAATATAAATAACTTACTCAGATATGTACGGCAACTGACACAAGAATGAAATATAATCGACTGAAGGTCTGAATTTATACCTGAGGTGGATTAGTGAATTCTACAGAAATCATTACGTTCGGGATTAATCTCAGGTTATGCTGAAAATTCCTCATCAATGCCTGATATAAATGAAGAATTGAACGTGTTCTTATTGGCCGACGGAGAGTGCAATAGGAAGAGCAATTATATAACAGGAGATGAGACAGTCATTGAAGATAATCTTATCATGGAGAAAGAAGATAATACACCTCTTTTCCATTGTCCTGGAAAACGTGGATTCTCTGCGCCAAGACAAAGAAAATGATCATTTGAGCTACTGAATGCTTTTAGAAATGTCGGATAATGTTTACTCCAGAACGAGTTGTGTCACATATTCTTGACAAGACATGTGTTGAAGTCCATACTGGGACGTCCCATTAAGTTCCACGGGCTTCTTCGATCCGGTTATTTACGAGTCCCAAAGGCAACTGGTTGTGAACGCGTATATAAAGGACAGTAACAGTTTATTCAGTGCAGTGGATCTTAATTTCAGCATTGACTTGTGCGCCGAAGAAGGTGGCGGTACTTTCGAACTGATACTCGGCGGGATGGTTGAGACTGCTAATACGTGGCAATTCATAATGAACACTGAATTAAACACTTACTATGTTTTTAACCACTATAATTTACATTGGTGATTTGTGCTCTCGGAATAAGTGGTTCTTTTGTCTTTTTTAAAGCAATTTCGGAGGTTGTTTTAGTGGTTCTGTCATTAATATAAGGACTGTAATTGGGGTTTTGTGATAAAAAGGATTGTTCTATCTGACTGAATGTAACATTTGATAAATTAATAAATTTAGAAACTGGTTGTGAAGGAAGTATTTTCAGTAACTAATAAAGGTTTATTCTTAAGGAGAATATATAATTTTCTCTTTTGAGTTTCATACTTTTTTATGTATGACTTTACTCACATTATCTCGCATAAAATCATCAAATATACTGAACTCGATTGGGTGAAGTTTAAATGTAAGTTTCAAATGCAATACCTTGAGAGAGTGTTAAATGACGTCTCTCTTCCGATGTAGATTGCGAATCTTGGCTCTGATCCATTCGAGTTGGGCTGTATGAATGGCTGTTTTGGCAGCTGACGTCGTGGAACGTGTCTTAATGTCTGATTTCTTGGATGATTTAAGTGCTGAAAACTTGAAATGTTGGTGATTTTAATGTTTCTGTGTTGATATTGTACACTTCATTTAATGACGAATCTGTAGAGATTAGTGAAAGGCTTATTAAATTTAAGAGATGACTCTGATCTATTGTATAGAAGAAGACACATTTGGAGCGCCAGGACTAGGTATATTTCTGGGCCTTATTTCTAGCTTTATCAGCTAGCAAAGACGGATTCGAAACGATGCCTTCTGTGACCATAAGGCCCGCTGATGACGGGCACCTACCGACGGCCAGCTTTTGCATTTCAAGGCTTTTCATACCACTGAACAGCAGCCGCAATGTGTTATGACAAAAACTCTTACTTGCCATTTAAACTAGAAATTTTGGATTCGTGTTATGGATTTTAGCTTATATTTTTATATAGAGATTTCCGTCGTATGCGTTATTAGTTGAATCACATACATAATTGGTGTACACTATGTAGTGAATAATTAAATCATTTAAATGTTTCAAAAAACAAACAAAACAAAAAAGTTCATGATACTGAAGCAGATGTTAAAACACGTAGCTTATTTTCTGGCCAGTGAGCTATTTCAGTGTCCACTGCGCGCACACTTTCTGATAACTGTCGTAAACAATTGCCCACACTGACATCCACCTTCACCACTAACATTCGCATACCCCTTAAAAAAACATCCGAAAGAGCAGCACCTCAACTCGGACGGCAAACTCAAAGACGTTATAAAGCTACAGTTACATGAGTCCTCAAGGACTATGGTGTATATTTTGAATAAAAACTTTATTTAATGGTACACGGCAGTTTCGCACCTTTTCTTCTGAACACCCCTAGTAGATCTGTCGTTCTCTGAGGCAACTATGCCCTAACCCACTGTACATCCTTTATTTTTTGTCAAAGGATCAAAAGACTGCCCACTTTATGTTACAATGTTCAAATAGTTTATTTCAAGTAAATACAGACATCTTGGAAATTATTCCACGGTGCCTTCTAGTGGGCCATACAGCCCCAATTTTATGTACCTCCAAAGCATCTACTGTGCAAAGTAATAACTATGTTATGTTTAATTCAGTTCAGAATCTGGAGAAATGCGCACTTGGGATTTGGTCGATGAAAAATAAGGAATGTTTTAAATTACCACAAGTGTGTGCCACAATGTAGGCTTATCATATGTGCAACTGTGAAGGAGTGAGGCTATGCTGCAATGCAATATTATTGTGAAGTCCTATTAATGGATCCTTCTAGTTTAGAAATTTTATTTATGTTATCATTCCAAATAGAACCTGACTGGTAAGTGTACTAAAAAAGAAATTAAGAAAGATGATGTAGTCCTTGCCCTCAATATGGCTGGCATGGTGAAAGTATAGACACTTCTAAGCCACAATAATAAGCATTTGGAACACAAACCTAAACAAATCAAGAGTTTAAATGCAGTCTGCATACAATTCTGCTCCTACAACTAAAGTACGGTAATAATAGTTAGGTGATTTTAGTGTATTATGCTCGAATATTGCATCAAGAGGAAATCATTGGATGTCTGGCGATTTCCTAGCTGTTGACAAGATCCTTATGTTGTTGATGCGGAAAAAGGGTATATGTACAAATTACCAAATAACTATATCCCCGAAAGCAAAGGCAATACCAGAAAGAGACAGTCATTTCTTTTATTGTGTGTTGTGCTAACCAGACTTGAATCATTTCTCTTGCCCTCCTGCAGGGCGTTTTGTTACTATGCACTGGAAGAATAAATTGAATTGTTACCTGGTTACGTGGAGATTCTGAAAGCTACGTCCTTTTATGAGCATCTTTGACATCACTGTGACCCAAATAATATCTTTACAATCACAGACAGTGTCCAAGGCGATACAAATTGCAGGTGTAATGACCACCAACCTAACATATGCTTAAGCGGGAATGATATCCAGTCCTATTGGTGTCCTGGGTCAGATTGAAAATTGCAACCCAAATCCTATTATAATAAAATGGCGATGTGGCCATCATAGTACTTTCCCTATATTTTTCATGAAAACTATAACGTTTACTCGAAATGGTTATTCTTAATAATTTACTAAATTTTTGATTATTTACAATTACTTTTTATATAAATCTTATGTAACTCTTATAGTTTATTAGTAATAAGCAAAAAATGTCAAATTTATTATTTTTTCTTTTTTTTCTCGGAATTAATAAAACATGTTCAGTTATTTATTCCCTTTAACTTTTGTTTGTCAAGTTATGTAATATTTTTCTAATTCTATATAGGAAAAGTTAGAATAAATACAACAAAAGTTCTAGAATCCTCAAAAATATATAAGAAATTTATTCTAGAAACACCAAAAAGTATCTCGACGATTAGATGACAAATTTCTGAAAATTATAAAAAAAATTGTGGAAAATAAATCTTTAAAAAAAACTAGATAAACATTAGTATCAATTTTATAATCAACAATGTTTTTTTCAAATTTCGGTTTGCAGGCATTTTCTTCCCCAAATTGCAAAATTTTTTCATCTATTTTACTAGAAGTTTTCAGGAAGGTTTTTACTTTTTGAAGACTAAAATTTCCAAGCCTTCCTAGAAATTCTCTAATAAATTTCTAGAAAATTTTTCAGCATTCTAGAATATTTATGGTTGACATTTTCCAGTATTATTATTTTCTAAATTCCCAGAAATTTGCTCTCGAAATTCCTAAACGAATTTCGAGGATTGTAGAATTTCCAAAGTTTACCTTCAAGGATTTAAGAATATAAAATGAATTTATGATGCAGGTGTACCATTTTGAATATTCTAGGAATTTCTTCTTAAAATTTTTCACCTATTTTACTAGAGATTTTTAGGAAGTTTTTTGGTGATCATAATTTTCATACCTTTCCCGATTGTAGAATTTCCAAAGTTTACCTTTAAGGATTTTAGAATGTAAAAAGAATTTATGATGCAGGTGTACCATTTTGAATATTCTAGGAATTTCTTCTCAAAATTTTTTACCTATTTTACTAGAGATTTTTAGGAAGTTTTTTGGTGATCATAATTTTTATATCTTTCCCTAAATTCCTAGAAAATTTTTCAGGATTATTAAACATTTATGGAATTTATTCTACAAATGTACTAATTTTGTCCTTCTTTACAATCAGTTCACTTCTAAATTTCTAGAAAATTTTCGAGGGTTGTGGAATTTTTAAGGAATTAATTTTATAATTTTTAAAAATGATCTTCGAAGATTTTAGAATGTATAAAGAATTTATACTACCGGTCTGATACAATTTTATTGCACGATTTTTCCATATAAAGTTAATACTTGATGCGCTGCACTCTTGATGGAAACATATATTAATATTGGGTAAATAGTAACTCTTGTTTTGTTTTGTCTTCGACCGAAACACGTGTCAGTAAATGAAAATAAAAACAATATGGAACAAAACAAGAGTTACTATTTACCCAATATTTTTCCATATATTTTACTAGTTTTCAGGATGTGATAAAAATTTTGATCTAGAATTTCTCCCCTAAATTTCTAAAATATTTCTGAAGTTTTTTAAACATTAATGGAATTTGTTCTACAGTTATTAACTTTACCCTTCGTTACAATCAATTTTTTTTAGGAATTTCTCTTTATAATTGCAAACATTGTAATTTTTTACTAGCATGAGAATGAATAATAAACTATAGATTCTTTCTAAATTTTTAGAATCCCAATGGCTCTTCTTTATCTTTTGGAAAATTTTCTTCTAAATTTTGGGAACTTTTACCTGGTTTGTGGAATTTTCCAGCTTTATTATTATCTATAACTCCAAAATTTGCTCCTTTACATTTTTGGAAAATATTCTAGGGTTGTAGAACTTTTTGAAAATTAATTGTCTTATTTTTAAAAATTATCTTCAAGTATTTTAAGATTTGCAAGATT
This sequence comes from Ontholestes murinus, assembly GCA_963969525.1. Taxonomy (NCBI): domain Eukaryota; kingdom Metazoa; phylum Arthropoda; class Insecta; order Coleoptera; family Staphylinidae; genus Ontholestes; species Ontholestes murinus. The sequence goes on from OZ018387.1 coordinate 104,316,518, forward strand.
TTCCCATCTACTAGAAACTTTTAGAAAGTTTTTTGATGACTAGAATTTGTAAGCCTTTCTAGAAATCCTCTTCTAAGTTTCTAAAATAATTTTCAGATGTCTTACAACCAAAGTTTTCTAGTAATTTCTTTGCCAAATTGCAAGATTTTATCGTCTACTTTACTAGAAGTTTTTAGGAAGTTGTTTACAGCCTTTCCAGAACTCAACTTCTTAAATTTCAAAAATATTTTTCAGGAGTCTTACAATCAAAGTTTTCTAGGAATTTCTTATGGAAATTGCAAGATTTTCCCATCTATTTTACTAAAAGCCCTTAGGAAGTTTTTGATGACTAAAATTTGTAAGCCTTACTAGAAATGTTCTTCTAAATATCTAAAATATTTTTCAGGAGTCTTACAGGTTGTCTTGGAATTTCTTTTCCAAATTGTAAGATTTATACATCTATTTCTTTAGAAGCTTTTAGGAATTCTTTTGAAGACTAGAAATTGTAAGACTTTCTAGAATTCCTCTTCTAAATTTCTAAAGTATTTTTTAGGAGTCTTACAATCAAAGTTTTCCAGGAATTTTTTCTCTCCCACCCACCCTACATATACATATAAACTTAAATTTCTTACGTCTCGGGGTTTCCAATATAATTAATTACAAAACGTTTTGAATTAAAAAAAATTCCAAAGGTAAAATTTTTGAGTTAGGAAATTAGTAAAAATTTGATGCATGGTGGGTGGGCAGACTCTAAATCTAAATTAGATAAGATTAGCTATAGAAAGTCATTTATATTTCAACTTAAATTTTGATTTTGTTTTATTTTTCAGCACATAAAGGTTTGATTGATTTTAGCAGCAAAATCATCGACGATTCGCAATTAAAGTTATCACGTATATGTAGGGTGGGTGGGTGGCCTCTATCCCACCCTCCAATCAGTAAAACATTAGCGAGGGTTTTAATTAAAAGTTGTACAATACAAATAAACACAAAATAATTGCAATTTTTAGATATTTATTCATACAAATTTTTCAAATAATTTTGATGATGTTTTACTGATTGGAGGGTGGGATAGAGGCCACCCACCCACCCTTATACATATAAACTTAAATTCGTTATGGTCTCGCGGTTTCCAATAAAATTAATTACAAAACGTTTTGAATTAAAACAAATTCCAAAGGTAAAATTTTTGAGTGTGTCAATTAGTAAAAATTTAAAGCTTGATGGGTGGGCAGAGTTTAAATCTAAATTAGTTGAAATTAGCTATAGAAAGTTATTTATATTTGAACTTAAATTTTAATTTTGTTTTATTTTTTATTACGTAAAGGGTTTGATTGTTTTTTGCAGCAAAATCATCAACAATTAGCAATTAAAGTTATCATGTATATGTAGGGTGGGTGGGTGGCCTCTATCCCACCCTCCAATCAGTAAAACATAAGCGAGAGTTTTAATTAAAAGTTGTAAAATATAAATAAACACAAAATAATTGCAATTTTTAGAGATTTATTCATACAAATATATCAAATAATTATTGATGATGTTTTACTGATTGTAGGGTGGGATAGAGGCCACCCACCCAATCTACATATACATATAAATTTACATTCCTTATCGTCTCGCGGTTTCCAATAAAATTAATTACAAAACTTTTTGAATAAAAAGGAAATTCTAAAGGTAAAATTTTTGAGAGTGTCAATTAGTAAAAATTTGATGCATGATGGGTGGGCAAAGTTTAAATCTGAATAAGATAAGATTAGCAATAGAAATTCATTTATATTTAAACTTAAATTTTGATTTTGTTTTATTTTTTAGCACATAAAGTGTTTGATTGTTTTCAGCAGCAAAATCATCAACGATTAGCAATTAAAGTTATCATGTATATGTAGGGTGGGTGGGTGGCCTCTATTCCACCCTCCAATCAGTAAAACATAAGCGAGGGTTTTAATTAAAAGTTGAAAAATATAAATAAACATAAAATTATTGCAATTTCTAGAGATTTATTCATTCAAATTTTTCAAATGATTTTGGATAATGTTTTACTGATTGGAGGGTGGGATAGAGACCACCCACCCACCCTACATATACATTTAAATTTCAATTACTGATCGTCTCGCTGTTTGGAGTAAAATTATTTACAAAACTTGTTGAATAAATGAGAATTTCAAAAGGTAATGTATTTGAGTGAGTAAATTAATAAAATTTTTATTCATAATGGGTGGGCAGACTTTAAATTTAAATTAGATACGATTAGCTATAGAAGATGATCTATATTTAAACCTGCTTTATTTTATATTGCATACAAAGTTTTATTGTTTTCTGTAGCATAATCATCAACGATTGCTATTTAACGTTATTACGTAAGGTGGGTGGGTGTTCTCCATCTGAACAACTATGTGCCAATATGCAGGCTTATCACATGTGCAACTGTAAAGGCGTGAGGCTATTCTGCAATGGATATTATCGTAAAGTTCTGGTAATGGATCCTTTTTAAATATTATTTATGTTATCATCTTAAATAAACCCTGATTGGACAAGCGCACTAAGTAAAGAAAAATAAAGATGATGTAGTCCTGGTCCACACTGCATTTGTCATGTTGAAAATATGGACTAAGTCATTCGGAGTAAATTTACGAACACAAACGTAAACAAATTAAGTATTTAAATTCAGTCTTTATGCTCCTAAAACCAACGTTAGATATTAATAGGTGATTTTAGTATATTACACTAAGATAAAACTAAAATAAACGCCAGAACGACATATATAAATTAATGTCTAGAATTTCCTTTATAAAAGGGACCAAAACTTCAGTTTCTCCTCAGTTCGTTTAATATAGTTTTCGTAAGCGGATCTAATTTCATATTTAACTGAACGTCTCAAATCATCAAATTTCTTTTTGTCAGAATCAAGTTTAGTTTGCGAGTACTTACTTTTTAGACTATTTTTTAGTTTGATATGATTTTTAATATTACGATTTATCCACTGTGCATAACTGTTTTTACTCCTAACGTCATTAGATTTTGATATAGGAACATGGCGATCAAATAATTTATACATTTCTTCGTAAACTAAATTACAAGCAGAATTTACCTCACGACACTGATAAAGGTCAGACCAATTTATTTGGCACAATTCGCTATAAAGGACGCGAAAGTTACAGCTTTAAAATTATACTTCCGTGAACCAAAATTATCAAATTTTGACGGTGACACATCAAAATTAAGTTAAACAGTTATAGAATTTATTCTACAGATGTACTAATTGTGTCCTTCTTTACAATCAGTGTTCTTTGAAATGTTTCTTTTAAATTGCAAACATTGTCATCAATAATTAACAATAGTTCAAATTTTTAGAATCACAATTCACTTCTAAATTTCTAGAAAATTTTCGAGGCTTGTGTAATTTTAAGGAATTAATTTTATAATTTTTAAAAATTATCTTCGAGGATTTTAGAATGTATAAAAAATTTATGCTACCGATCTGATACAATATTATCAATGTTTTCTAGGGATGCCTTCTCCAAATTGCAAGATTTTTCCATATATTTTACTAGTTTTCAGGTTGTGATAAAAATTTCGTTCTAGAATTTCTCCCCTAAATTTTTAGAATATTTCCGAAGTTTTTTAAACATTAATGGAATTTGTTCTACAGTTATTAACTTTACCCTTCGTTACAATCTAATTTTTTTATGAATTTCTCTTTATAATTGCAAACATTGTCATTAATTTCTTATTAGCATGAGAATGAATAATAAACTAGAGATTTTTTTTATAAATTTTTTGAATCTCAATGGCTCTTCTTTATCTTTTGGAGATTCTTCTTCTAAATTTTGGGAACTTTTACCTGGTTTGTGGAATTTTCCAGCATTATTATTATCTATAACTCCAAAATTTGCTTCTTTACATTTCTGGAAAATATTCTAGGGTTGTAGAATTTTTTGAAAATTAATTGTCTTATTTTTAAAAATTATCTTCAAGTATTTTAAGATTTGCAAGATTTTGCCATCTACTAGAAACTTTTAGAAAGTTTTTTAACCGTTTCTCTATCTCATATAGTTTCCGACATCCCCATAGAGAACATCGAAAAAAACTCCCCTGTATATAGGGGAAGTATTGTTCTCGTGCGTGAAAATGTCTGTGGGCGCTGTATCTCAAAAACGAATGATCCGATTGAGATAAAACTTTAAACTTAAGGTTTCATTATTAACACCTGGAACTGAAAAACTTTTGGTGAACATTCAAAAACCGGAAGTGGATGTTTACTCGAGGTGCTTTTTTGTTTTTTTCCGATAATTTTCTAAATATGAAAAATATTACAAAACTTTTCAAACAAAAGTTAGAGAGAATGAGAAAGTGAACAAGTTTTATTGAAATATTTTTTGCATAAAATTCTTAACTCTTGAGAAGAAAATGAAAAATTGAAAATTTTGACATTTTTTGCAAATTGCGAATAAACTATAGGAGTTACATGAAATTTATATGACAAATAATTGTAATGAATTTAAAAATGAACAAATTATTTTAAATAAATTTTTTCCGTAAATCCCATAGTTTTCGAGTAAAATATAGGGAAAGTATGATGCCCACATCACCATTTAGTGAAACTTTAATTTAAGTTGCTGGTGTTTTCGGAGATTGAGAGTACCATGTATTATTCAATTTGCCAGTCGCCGGTTATATGTTTGTGTCGAATTGTTAGCGAAAGAATTCGATCGTCTAAAGCGGATCCTAACCTACAAGAAGTGAGAGAAAGGTATTTCGCCAGGCTTCATATTTCTTTCTTTTCGTCCTTCTTCTTTCCATCTTTTTACTTTCCCTGTATAAAATATACGGGGAAAGTAAGGGTAAACATTCATAAACCGGAAGTGGATGTTCACTCGAGGCTTTTTCAAACAAAGGTTAAAGAGAATGAGAAACTGAACAAGTTTTATTAAGACATGTTTATCGTAAAGTTCTTAATTTGTGAGAAAAAATATTAACGTTAGAATTTTTCCGAAAATGTTTTAGACTTTTCTTTAAATTTCAGTAATTTATCCTCCATACTTTTATTTTTTATTGCAACTTCCTTTCCAAAGAATTTTCATCGAGAAGTCTAGAAATGTTTACAAGTTTAGCAAAGATTTTATTCAAGGGTTTCCAAATTTTTCAGAGAATCATTATTTATATTTATTTATAGAAATTACTTCGTGGTTTCTATACAAGACTTTTGTTCAACTTTTTCTATTAGAAAATGTTCTTCTAAATTTTTATAATTTTCTCAGATGATCTACACTTTAATTTTTTTTAGATTGAGATTTCTAGAATTTTACATAAGATTTCATTTTAGATATATAAACATTTTTTTGAGGATGTAAAAGTGTACAGTAATTTCTTTTTCTTATCTAATAAATAAATAGATATTTCCAGAAATTTTAGTAAAGATTTTATTTGAGAGTTCTTGATTATTCAAAAAGCTCTCCCAAGATTTTGTTTAATTTTACAATTTATTAGGATATTCTCTTCAAAATTTCTAGAACTCACTTAGAGGCTTCTAGAAGTTTCAGGAATTCCTCCTCCATATTTTCAGTTTTTTTCATCTTCCTTTCCAAAGAATTTTGATCGAGGATTCTAGAATTTTTCACAAGTTTTCCTTGTAGATTTCTAGAGCTTTTTTGAAGGATTCTAGAAGTTTACAGTATTTTTTTCTTCATATTTCCAGAGTTTTTAGCAAAGGTCTTATTTGGGAGTCAATATTTATAGATTTTTTTTTGTGGCTGTTTCCAGTAATTTCTCTTCCAGATTTTAATATTGTTTTCTAAATTGCAAAGATGGAAATCTTCAGTGCTCAAAAATTAAAAAAAATCTTTTCCAGAACTTTAGACTTTTTTTCGAGAGTTCAGAAATTTCCAATAACTTTTATTCACATTTCTAGAAAATATGTTCCTAGAAATCTAAACCCTTTTAGTTATTTCTCCTCCAGATATCAAGATTGTTTTTTTAAGCTGTCTTTTAAATTGCAAAGTTTTTAGAATTTTTTTTCTAGAAATGTAAATTTTTTTGTAGAATTCGGGAAATTTCCAGTAAATTGCGAAGGTTTAAATGAAGACTCCTTTAGAAAATTTGTTTTTAAAAATCTAGATTTTTTTTTTCGAGGCTTCAGGATATTTGTAATAATTTCTTCTCCACATTTCAAGTTTTTTTTCAACTTGTCCTTTAAATCGTAAAGAGTTTTTTTGAGGCCCTTAAATTTTTAAAAACTAGATTATTTTCTCGAGGGTTAAGGAAATTTCTAGAAATTTATTCTCCAGAGTTCAAGATTTTTTTTTGAAGTCGTCTTTTTAATTGCAAAGATTTTCTTTGAGGCATTAGGATTTTCTAGAATTTTTTTCTAAAAGTTTATAGTTTAGAAAATGGCCATTAACTGATTCCCCAAATTAAATGTTTTTTCAACATTTCTTATAAATTGCAAAGATTTTCTTTCAGACTCTAAAAGTTTTTTTAATTCGTCTTCTTTTCGAGAATTCTGGTAAATTTCAGTAATTGCTTCTCTAGAATTCAACATTTTGTTTTAACTAGAGGCTATAAAATTATTTGGATAGTTCAAAATTGTGGAATTTTTCTTGGAGGGTCTAGAATTTTTTTTAAAAATTTTCCTCTAGGAATCTTTTCTTATTTTCGAGAAAGTTTAAGAAATTTTCAGTTATTTTTCTTCCCGATTTAAAGTTATTTTTTCAGCTGGTCTACATTTCTAGGAGGCTCTAGAAATTTTAGAAAATTTAGAAATCTAAACTTTCTAAGGGCTCAGGAAATTTCCTTCAAATTTCAAGGTTATCTTCTTATTTTCTAAATTGCAAAGATATTTTTGAAGGCTCTAGAACTTTTTAGAAAATTTGATTGTAGAAATCTTTTCTTGAGGGTTCAGGAAATTTTCAGTAATTTCTCTTTTTTGAGGCGCTAGATTTTTTAGATTTGTTTTCCTAAAACCTAGACTTAGTTTTTCAAGAATTCAAGAAATTTCCACTAATTTCTTCTCTAGGTTTCAAGATTTTTTTATTCAACCCGCTTTTGAAGATGAAGATTTTATTGGAAGCTCTATTTTTTTTAAAAAAAGATTCATTTAAAAATTATTTTTTTTAAATAATTTCTTCTATGGTATGGATTATCACGTAGTAACGGTCGCAACCATTGTCTTTATCAAAAATTTGACTTTGTCAATTTTCTTTTAAGCAAATTTTGTAATTAAAGTTATTGAAAACCGCGAGGCGATCAGTAATTAAAGTTAAAATGTATATGTAGGGTGGGTGGGTGGCCTCTAACCCACCCTCCAATAACTAAAACATAAGCGAGGGTTTTAATTAAAAGTTGTAAAACATAAATAAACATAACATTATTGTAAAATTTAATAGATTTATTCAAACAAATTTTGAAATTTAAGAAAAATAGGATATTTCAAACAAAAGTTAAAGAGAATAAAAAACTGAAAAAGTTTTATCGAAATATTTTTTTGTAAAGTTCTTAATTTAAAAATGTTTTTGCTTATTGCTAATCAACCTCATAGTTTTCGAGTAAAATATAGGGAAAGTACGATGATGGCCACATCACCATTTATGTCAATTCGCTTGAAAATGTTTTCAACACGTACTTACTAGGAGGTATTTAATTTGCTAGCATTAAATAATAAAATATGTATTATTCATGCAACACTTTAATCTATCCGAGTTAATAGTTGTTTAAGTAGAATGGTAATGGAATATGAATGTCCCACTTGTCCCGATCCCGGGAAACTTAAATAATCGCGTTACTTTATGTGTCATTTGCGATCGCTTCTTGAACTTTGTACTTCGCCCCGGGCGTTAAATCTGTTAAAGGATTAGCGTTTAATCCGGCAAATCGCACCGACTCCCTTCTCTGACCGTTACACCAAACACCAAAAAAATAAAAACAAGAATCTAATAAAAATAAGCTTTTAATCACATTCCGTTCGGTACGTGTATATATATTGTTTTCACGCTACAGTAGTCATTTTTACCTACAACGAGATTACCGTGGAAATCCTTTTAGGCGCCGCTTTAATCACTAAAAGTGCCGTTGTTCAAAATTTCAATTGTTCTTTGTAGTCGATCCGGCGAAATAAAAGCGCCGCACTGACATTAATATTTAATCATTTCGACTTTTGATTGATACGTGCCGTGTGTTGCCCGGGCTGAAAAAATATCAATTACGCCGGCCAATAAATTCCTATTCATAAAACTCTCAATATTCGTAGAAAAATCCATAAATAAAACGGACGGCCCGGGCTCGGACGTTGCAACACAATACCCGACTGGATTATTTTATTTATATTTGACGTTTAAATAAATAACGGCCGTCCAAGTTGATACTATTTTTTTAGCCTTTTAAAATTTACGATTTATTAATATTAATAAAATAGAATAATATAATTAATGAATATATGAGTTATTGAACTTGAACTTTACTTAAAACTGGTTTGGAAATAAGCCAGCACCGCCACATTCAATAATTCCGGAATAAACTCTTTAAGAATAAAACGGCGGCGTTTCCGGCGCTAATATTATAATAAAGAATATTCTTTTTTTTTCATCGGGCGTATAAAGTGCGTTAAAACGTCGAGGGACGCGGAGAGATTTTAAATGGATTTAACGTGGAAACAAGACTTGCGCCGGCACAACATTAATTAAAAAGATTCATTTAGCCATGTGCCCACGTTATACGACCAATAGGGCACATTACAGACGCGGAATAAACGGGTTAATACATTTGTTTTATCTCGGGCGCAGTTCGTTAGCGTCAACAATGATTAAAACGCTCTCCGCTCTGTTCCAAATTGAGAGTACGCAGCGCACAGACAGTGAATGGTCACGTTCGGAATGAAATCTTATGGAAAGGGAGGTTGTAATGCTATTTTTGACGTTAATATGTATATTAAAAAATACACACACACACAAAAAAGAAAACAAAGCTTTTCATCATCAAATAATTAGAATAATCTTTAATATAACAATTTAACAGGGCGTCGCTGAAGAGATTCGGACAAAGACTAATAATTCTAACAATGTATTTAATGTGTAGTAACGTCAATGTAATGTGAATAAAATTGTATATATGGGATGCCTATTAAATATACGTCAAAAGTTTAAAGGGTTATGTGATATGGATACAACAAATAGTCTCCAAACAATTCAATTTCTTATATCCAAAAAAATTCCAATTTTTCGAATAGAAGTACCTGAATCTTCCTCTATGTGTAGCACATTCTCTTTTACTTCTACCGTATCTACTGTCATTGGCCTTCCTGGTCCTACACTTCATTTCAATGTGTCTATTTCATGAAGACGTTAATGAGTACTTTGAAGGTATTTCTATCAGAAACATTACGTTCAGAAAATCGTTCATTGTACATCCGCTAATAATGAATTGCCACCAGCACCTCCATAAATGCATGCTCAACAATACTGTAAATATCAAAGACCAAACGTTACTCAGTCTCAACAAATTTCAAATGATCAATCGTGAGACGTATTCAGATGAAATTGACATTTAAAGTGTCTGCCTACTATTTGTGGATAAAAACCGTTCTTAGTAATTATAATGTTGTTAATAGATAATAACGCATTTTTAGAAATTTGATGAACTTGGTAAACGTCAGAGTGCAATGTTTTCCTTGACTTGTTTCATTCTTCACTGCCTTTTACTTTCATGGTGTTAACTCTACTCCACAAATTAGTGCTTTTTTGAGATAATAGATCAAACCTTATAATGACACTCATTTTGGAAAAGTTCGCTTGCTAATTCTTCGGATTTCTGTAAAGCTACGACCAATTACGGGAAGAAATTTATTCCTCTCCAACCAAAAGCACAGATTGTCGACTTAGCACTTGGTAATCGAATACAGAGTGTTTTTGATTGTCACAACGATGAATAATTTCCTAATACCGGAAGGATTTTTATCGAAGTACACTTGGGTACCATGAGGTACGTGAGGCTCTTAACCACGTCTATGAAGAAGGCACTTCACATCCCAGGAATTTACGGCTCGAGTTTTTATCAGCTTACAGTTTTGTCACTGTAATCAGCTAATCACGTATACAGACTTAATCATACTCCTTCTTCCGATAATTTATAATATCGTTGACTAGACTAATTATGCAAAAAAAACACCACGGACTCAAGAAAATATCTTAGCTGGATCTTTGACAAAATAACCCACCTCTTTTACGATAAGCCTTCTTTATTAAAGTAACTTATAATTAGATATATGAACAAGCTCTCACAAGTATCATTTGTCCAGTAGGATAGGTTTGGTTTATTTATTTATGATATAATATGTTTTGTATCTCTTAAGGATGCTGTATCGTAACTAAAAGCGATTCCAGGTGTGTTTAGTTTAGTTTAGTTTATTCACTTTACAAGATCTAATACATACATAAATATAATTAATCACTTTAAAATTTCGAGCATAGATCTTGAAGGCGAAGTTTACAGTTTTTCGTGTTCTTCCACTCGACCTATTACACTGCTGGTGCTGATGATCCTTATGTAGCCATTAAGGTTATATTTTGGCCATTTCTGGCACATTTAGGTCTAATTTTAAGGACCTAATAATTTCACAGACTTGTATCAGTGTGACATTTAAATAATTTCTGAATTTGGATTTAATAATCATCTGACTTGACATATCGGATTTGTCGCTGTCAGTGGTCATGTCTCGCGGGCTACAAGGTCTGAAGGTTCTTGATTTCACCGTCCGGATCAATGTGGTAAAGAAACCACAAAAAAAACCAATACCTCAATCCAAGGTACAACAGCATAGGAAATTTGATTCAATGGCAAAGAAAAAGCTTAGAAATCTGGGTACATTAAACCACAGCATAAGGACAATCAAACCATAACTAAGGGAAATCTTAAAACTCTCGATCCCCAGTTTAAATAGCGTTATTAAAGCATGCTGGACCCTGCTGTAATGTACCTTCTTCTTTCCGCAGTTACTCGTGAGACGTACATGGAAAAAATCTTTAAACATGGAATGGATAAAAGGGAAACCCTTAAGGTAAAAAACTCTGAAACACAAAGTGCAAGTAGTGTATAAACCACACTCATGACGGGCATACAATTGTATTTAATTGAATCTTGATCACGCGGCATCAACCCATTATTTGGAGGATCAAATAAGCCCAATTTGAAATAGGATTCTTGCAGGCGCCTTGGAATAATAAGGGACAGGTAAGGGGCCTACCCCAACATAATTGTAGTCAACACTGCATTACTCTTAGGGTAGATCTAAAGCTCAGAAGAAACATTAATTTTACATTCATTTTAGATTTCACTATTCACCCAGCAGCAGTACTATTTGAAGTTATTTCAAAGAAATACAAGATTAAGTTTGTCATTTCTTCTGCCTTCTTTTTATGAAATCAAAGCAATCCACCACAAGAGGAAGTAAGTATACTCGTGCAGAAAATTAAATACACTCCTCCTGGGCAGTGATACCCACAGTCACAACACGGTTAATACGAATAATATAAGTAAGAAACTTCTTGAATTCATTATCTTTGACAATTTAGATATAATAATAGAGATAACGAATATATATTTATGAATGTAATCAGGCAGGAGATCTTGGACATCATTCTAACCTATGCTTTCGTAGTAATTACAGTTCAAAATTGGCATGTTGTGGAAGAACTCTTTTCGAGACAACCAGCGGATTGTGTTCGACCCAGAGACCATAAAGGAAGACGCAATGGACTGTAGAAATCCAATAAACAGTCTGGAGCCTATATAGAAAGTTGCTTTAGTGAAAGAACCGATGACCTCTACCTAAACATCCAGGCCATCGAAGTGCGAGAAACAGAATCCTCTCTGCTCAAAAATAGTATCCTACTTCCACTTCCCAGACTCCGTGTGTGGACTCCTAAGAATATACGTAACAAGCATATTTATACCTATTAAACAAAAGTAAGGCTTTTAAATTTATTATAAAAAAAATAATTGGAATAATAATAATGTGTATTGGTGTTTATAACATATACAGTTTTACACAAATCAGAGAGAAAGGAAAAACGAAATCAGTAACAAAGAATATCAGGGTAGGCTTTAAATATCAGACATAGGCAAATGGTGACACATGCACGATTATTTAATTCTATTATTTGTATTTGTATTTAGTTATTTGTTTCTCTTTGTTTCAATAAAATGCAAATTAAATAGATAAAAATTAATAATGTACTTATAATATATAATTTTGTCGTAAGATATCCGGGGCTGTTTACTCTGAAGAATGTTTTTCCTTTCCAGCTCCATACTGCACAATTCTTTGTTATTAAAATGTATACTTATAGTTTATTCTATATTAATTTTGTATTCATTATAGATAATAATAAATAAATAAATATCATCTCTTTGACGAAGGATCCATTTTGATTCTGCTTTAATTGTTTAGGTCGGAGATATTGCTCTGGGTAGACCATTTTTTCTTTATATTTTTGGTTACTCTTAACGCATATACTATTAGGCATTTCTCTATTATTATCTTTAGTCTGTCAATTATAACTTGAAAACCATTATCGGTAAGCTAGAATCGATTACCTCTTTTCTAGCATTTGAAATCTACCGTAAGTCGCAGCTACCATCTATCATATGTTATCATTCATTTATCATCTGCCATTAGTTAATAGTAAACTCTTAACTGCTATATAAAATTTTATCTTGTATGTCATCTACAAACGGTCCTCGGTTATTATACAACTTTTGTGATCATCTATTGTCAGTATTAAGCAAAAAATTAACTAAATACTAACAGATATTAAAACAACGAATGTTACCAGATAAAAAGTAAAAACTTCGTTGATAGATGACAAAATATTAGGTAAATATTTGAACTTTGCCAAAAGAAGTAAACATACCTACTCATAAGTATCACAAAGAAGATAATTAAAAACGGTATTCGTTTTGTTTTGAATATATGATCACAGTACTTTCCCTACGTTTGTTTGAAACAAATAAAATTAGACTAATAATAAATGTAATGTTTAAGACTCTAAATATTGGTAAAACCAGTTTAAACTATTAAGAATTATTAATTTAAAAATACGAAAACTACAACAATTAGTCTTACTAAGACTACAAAACAAATTAATTTTGAAACAACTACTTCTCTAGCTAATACCTCGACAGACATTGAATGTTACAAAATTAATTTGCGTGTTACAAATAGTACATCTATCGAAGCAACACTGATTTGAATAAAATTATTTCTATTGAATGTACTAATAATTAATTTGTTTTGTAGTCTTGGTAAGACTCATAAAATGTTGTAGATTCACGAAATGTTTTCGTATTTTTAAATTAATATTTAATTTTCTACAACGAACTAAAGGATTGTAATACATTTTATTATTAAGAATTATTTAAAATATTAAAAAATATAGATATTAACAATAATAGTTGAAATATTAAAAGAAATGTTTTTAAAACTAACCAAAATTGAAAATGAATGAATGAAAACGAAAACAATTTGTATTATAAAAATTTGTTAAATATAAAAAAAGACTAGATTTTGACATGCTTCATTAAATTATTTATTAATATAGCGTATTTTTGACCTACTTCAATACATTCTATGTCAATCAATCGTCTATTTTCTTGTTTCAACAAGCGTACTCAATAAATTAATAAGTTAAATTATTTAGTGTTAATTTATCTAATCGTTAAATTAGATTTTACTAAATGATGAATCAGCTAAAAGTTTGTAGGTTAGCGCACTCGTGACCTACACCAATGTATAATTTATTAGCGTAGGCCATAAATGCAATAGGAAATAGGTCAGATTAAATGTAATAAATTTAAGTTTTTAATTATTAAAAAATACTTGAAAAATTGAGTATTAATTTAGTAAATAGTTAAAATTATTAGAAACTAGTTGATAATCTTAGTTATTACAAATATATTTTACGCGCTAAGAAATTAAATGTTAATATATAATTATAATTGCTATAATTAAAAAATGCGAGTAATTAACAATTGTAATCCCGACAGTTAGTCTACTATAGTTAAATTTTTATTTGTAACGCCAGGGCAGAAAGACCTATGGTCGATATCCCAGGTACGTATTAATTATATCTGTTAATATTTATAATTACAATGTATTATTGAATAATGTTTGTGTCTGTAATAAAGATGTTGTATATATATAACAATTGTAAATTAAAAGTAAACTTGAAAAACACAGAAAGAAAAGTGGAAGGCCACTATTCTAGAAAGCAGTTATAATTGTTAGGAATATAGTAGAATAAGTTGAAAATTCTTAGAAAAGGCTTAATCTTAACAAATGAAAAATAGTAAAGCTCTAGAAATTAATTATAATTGCTATAAATTAACAATGGATACCTAATAGAGTCTTGTGAACGAATTGAAACACTTAAAATTTTTAAATACAAATTAAAAAAATCAGTATGTAATGGATAAAGCCAAAAATAATTAAAAAAAACAATTGAAATTATCAAAACTACTTTAGCAAATGAATATCAATTTTTTTTTGACAAAAACAGAGAAGGGCTGTTTAAGCCAATTGATATTTTGACCTTGTGTCCACGAGATGATTTCAATGATCTTTAATAATCTAGTTGCTAAGAAATATTTTATGAAAAATATTAGCCTTTTTCAAACGAAATTTTCGGTAAAAAAATTTTCTTTGAATAACTGAAGAAAAAAGAAAAAAGAAAACCCTTGAATAAACATCAATTTCAGGTTTATGAATGTTTACCAAAAGCTTTTCAGTTCTAGTTTTTGATGATAAAACCTTAAGATTAAAGTATTCTATATAGGAAAAGTAATATACATATATTCTATATAGGGAAAGTAAAAACACTGTATAATCACAAGAATTATCTTTGTGGCAAAAATTACTTATTGAAACCACCGTTTAATTGTCTAAGAAATTTTTGGTATCGATTACCAATAAAGAATAATCCTGTCGTACTTTAGAAAAAACATCATCCTGAACATCGTTGCATATTATCTCTCAAAAGAGAATAGATGTTTTTGAACTCTTGTTTTATTTTTTTTAATTTTTATCATTATTCTAAAGATAAATCATCTAGGAAGTGTTATCTTCACCATTAACCTTAAATTTTGAAACGAAGAAAATGTATGGGTTAAAATGAAAAACTTCTAGAAGACTTAAATTAATGAAAGACGGATGTTTTTTCTTATTATATAGGGACATTGCTGCAATTGTTTTAACACACAGTGGCTTTTCATCAATTCAGGGTAAGTATGGATTAGTACGTAGTAACGGTCGCAACTATTTTCTTTAATGAAATAATTGTACATAATAGAGCAAAACTTTTAAAACATTCATGTTCTAATAATTTAAGTGCATAATGGAGTTTCGCTAAGTAACAACCTTCTAGAGGAGATCGAGAGCGATCAATAGGATATATTTTCTTTTATGTAGTGAGTAGTTGGGATAATTAATCAAATATGCCACAATTTCATAATTATTGCTATTATTCTATAAAACTCACTCCATTAATCGCTCTATATATCATCTACGAAGATCTAACATTTCGAGTATATTTTTTAACCACCGTATTCTTCTCTATACCACTAGTTATTATCTAATTAAATCTATTGGTTACCTATTAGGAAATAATAGGTAAAAATTTCATAAACACTTGGCCAAGTATATATAAAAAATCTGTGAAACAAACCAAGTGATTATCAATTCTTTACCTTCTAATTAAGTCTTCTCGTACCTCGTGATCTAAGTGATGAATTATAATACACGTACGCTCTTTCTTGTAGATATATGGCTTTAGAAAAGCCTTCCACCTTGTTTTTGGTTCGTTTTATTTATTATCAATAAGGTTTGAATCCATTTTCTGCAGGTTTTATTTTATTTTCCTAAATATTTGTTTCACTTTCTAGCTTTAGTATTATAGACTTCTTTTTAAGCCCTGTTTTGTTCTTTTTTACCTACTTTTACGTTTAGAATTTTTACTTATAGTGACACTATTACTAGTATTCTAGAGTGTTGATTACGTTTGATGGATAAAAATACCCTTCTTCTATTTGGTCTACACGTAGGTTGGGAGTGTTCTGTATTTTTTCTTAGATGTAAGGTCCTTTCTGATTCTGCTTCGATTGTTTAGTTCAGAGCAGTTGCTCTAGGCACTCTAGTTTTTTTTTTTGAACTGGTTACTCTTCTCGTATATCAGCAATATACCAGTCATATATCTTTCATCATCTCTAGACTGTAACCTGTCATGTGACAACTATTATGTATAATATATACCAAAAGTTAGTTGTGAACTGTTGTTACGACTGTTGTCGCAACTTCAGGCTTTTATTTACATTTTGAGACCTCGAAATAAGCATCTCCGAAAATACCAACATCTGGTACCCAGACAGCCTTTGTACAAAACAAGAAGGCGGAGATTAGCATAACCTTGTGACCTCTACTAATACTTAGGCTTTTTCTGCAGCCAAGAGAAGAAGATCAAGAGTGCAAGGAGAAAACACTTTATGTACATGTATTTGTACATTTTAACTGCAATATACAACATAAATTTAATTAACGATCCTTCGATAAATTATTATAATAATCAGTAACATTTTAGTCCGTCTCTAAAAATGACAGACATAGAATGTGCAGGCGTATTCGTTTTTTACATTTCTTTTACTACAATGGAATCAGAATTTTGTAAGCGGGAATGACTTCTAGAGAATCATTTAAATAAGATTTTGCTTTTAATGTTGAGTAGGTATTAACAATATCTTGTAGCATTTTGATATCAGCTTTAGCTTGCTGAATACCGGAAACACTAAAATTTTGTACACGCGTCATCAATCGGTATAGCTCTTCTGTAATTGTCTTCACTAATTGTGTTAAACTAAAGATGGGGATATACTGTTGACCTCCCAGTGTACGTGTATTAGGTTATTTATACATTCTTTTGCATAATATCAGTGTATTTTTTGTATTCCAATCAAATATCTCTAAGTACATCAAAGATTGAATAGTACGCTCTTCTTCTTAAAATAATATTCTAACAGTGACTTCTCCAATCTTCCAATTTGCTCTCACTAATATCCAAAGTAGTTCTATGGATTGGGTAAGCTGTTTTTAGTAATCCTACTTCAATATTTTTCAAAGCCAATGTTTTTGTATATTAAGAATTAGCTAATGTTGTTAAAAGTTTATGTTCCCATATGAGAAAGTATGGTTGAGCTTTTCTGTAATTCATTTTTGGCAATCCTATAAGTTGCATTACATCGGGAGAACAATAATCTCTATCATTTTTTCGAACACAAACTTTGAATAAGATAAAATAATTTTGTTTATATCACAACACACTTATTTTTCTTATTTAAAGTAATATACGACAAAGAGTTACTCTATTTGATTATCTAGTTCTTCATGGGCAACTGGATTATTTAACAGTGAATCTTCATGTTGGTTTTTATTAAAACTGATTCACTGACTGTCTGTATGACTTCTTGATAAACTTGTTAAAATTTTATTGGTAGTTCTATGACCCCATAATATTTCTTACTGAATGTAATTTTCCAAGTTTCGTTATTACTTAGCTGTTTTATTTGATCAGCAGTGTTTAAAAAGTACTTATACGGTGAATAAAAATTTTTGTATAAAATTGAAGGTTTCACCAGATAAATACAATTTATTTAAGATTTTGTATGTTAATCTAACATGTCGCAGGCATTCTGGAATTTAGTTACTATCTGCTGTCAAGCTTACACTGTAGGCATTTTTTTCTACATTTTTCTTATTCATATGGGGGATTATGGCAAAAAGGTTTTGCAAAATGTTTCCATTATTAATAAAACCATATGCTTCAATTCAATTTGATGACTATTCTCCACTTCTACATATAACTCCCCTAAAAAATAAATTTGTCCGATACTGCAATGATTAAGAGAAAATTCTGAAAATACACAAGTAAACAACTACGCGACGACATATGGGTTTTAATGGAAAAACATTTGATTCAAATGAATTCCGCCCTTCGGCATGCTGAAAAAAATTGTATTTTTTCATATATATGTACTTTTTTGTCTCAATTTTTTTTAATATCTTTTATAAAACATGTGTGATAAAGACAAATATGATATAATATATATTTATTTGTGAATCGATTGTAAATATATATATACATTTTAACTGAAATATATCACTTAAACGTATTCTTCAATTTAATCATACGTCCTCCGATAAATTAATAACCAGTAAAAACTGCCAACTGCTATATATTACTCGTCATCTGTAATTTACTATCATTTATAAAAGTAATGCACATTTTCTGGATAAATATATTAATTGATCACAATGCATAAAATTCTTCAAAATTCTCTTTTCCATCATCAATATATTCGCGGAAATGTATCTGCTTTGCCTGGAAGGTATTCTGAAACTTCTCGACGAAAATGTCTCTTACGAACGTTATAACATACATATCGATGTACCACGGACTCCTGAATTTTCTCTTCAGTTGGGAAACAAAAAAAAGAGACCAGTCGTGACTGTAAGAGAGCTGGACATCCGGGCCAAGAAATTGGTAACGATGAAAACCTGACCGTCTCTGACTAGGTGTTTCAAACAAAATGGACGATTCCTCGAACGTCAAAAAAATTTAAATTCAAGACTTGCTCAGTCGCACTTTCTTGGGTCGGGGAAATAATTTTGTGGGCCACTCTCTGCTCTACCTTTTCCATTCTGGGTCATACTAGAACACCCAGGATTCGTCTACAAATATGACAGAGTTAAAAAAGTCCGGCTCATTTTGAATTAAATCCAACAATTCGTGACAACGCAAAACTTAATTTTTTTTCTGATCTTCTGCCAGCACTTTTGGCACAAGTAGATACTTGGTTACTATCACATATGAACATTTTGACGGTGTCAGCGATTTTCTGGGTCCTCAATCGACGGTTGTAACGTAAAATATTTTGGTTCTGGAAGTTGTTAGGCATCCAGAACTGGGTTCGTCGACGATCTCTTCCAGGCCCTCCTTGTAGGCTTTGCCATCTCCCGGACTGTGGACTTGAAATGCAGTGCTCCTTGCAGGCCTCTTGAAACATCTTAAATATGTTGGTTGCATTCTTTCCAAACCGCACACAAAACATGATTCCGTACTTCTGTTCAAGCGAACGCTCCATCGCACCGTATTACAAAGTCGAAAAACACACTTCATTTGACTTAAGTCAGACTGCTCAAATCGGCTGCATTAACTCGCTTTGCCCCACTGTAATGGTTAGTCGGGTTACAATAAAATCATGAGCATTACTTTCGTAACAGACCCTGTATTAACTCCTATCTATTACTATACATTTTCATTTGTTTTCTGTGAAATTGTAGTATATTAATTATTGATACGTCATTGTCACTTGAAATCTGCTATCTATCACCTGGTAAAATTGTATTAAATACACTAAACATTTTCTTCACAAATTTATTTTTATTTACTAGACGTACATTTCCAGTACAATGTACTCATTATCAATAGTTAAAGGTTGCAGAGAGCGGCTTATTTATATCTAAAGGTATTATTGGGAAAAAGTGCGGATAAAGGATTTTTGAGAAGGTTTACAATATTGTTAATTTGTACATCAACATCAGTTAACTATTATCATTTATTATTTATGATCTCTTGTCTGTGTTACAACCTGATATGTTTAATCTTACTAAAATAATCCGCCATCTATAATTTGTTATATCTCGTATAACATCTGCAATTTCTCATTTGTCATATAGTTGTATTATGGTCATCTTTTAACAGTATTGAACTAATAATTAATTAAAATACTAACAGAGACTAAAGCGTAATGTTCGCTGCTTTAGTCTCTGTTAGTATTTTAATGAATTATTTGCTCAGACAAAAACAAAAAACTGTCCAAACCGAGTTGAATCTTGTTTGGCAAAGTAAGTTTAGTTTTTATTTTCCCTTAATTTTTATTGTTAAATTTTTCGCATTTTTACGTCGATTATATACAAATCTAGCGTTTTCTTGACCTATCTCAACACACTATACGTTAGCCTAGCACCTATTTTATCGCTTGTACTAGCGTACTCATGACTTATGTCAATATATAATTTGTTGCGGTAGGTCAAGAGTACGATAGGCCATTGAACTGTTTATTACTTCAGAGGAAAGTTGACATTTAAGAAAACCAGCTGAAATTGTCACAAGTGCCAAAATAAATAAAACAGCTGAAATTGTTATATGTTTCTAGAAAAAAAAAAAACAAATGACAATAAAAAAAATATTAATTTAAATTGTTTAGAATGACTACAGCAATTAAATACACAAAAAAACTGAAAATTTCTAGAAATAAAAATGTATATAAAAAACCTTTGAAAAACCATGGTGAACTCAAAACAATTGAATACTACAGACATAAAAACAGAAGGAATTTGTTACAAATTATAAAAAACGATGAACAATAAATATAACCAACTGAATATTGTTAAACAAATTTGACAAACTGATTTTTTTTAGACCAATTGAAATACCATAACTGAATGGCATTCTAGAAATGCCGCCTCCACGTCCACTTTCTTTATTGTAACAAGCTGGTCAGTCCTTGGGTCGCCATATCACCTGGTAGCCTTGTATATTATCGAGTAGAACAGCGTCATTAATTATTATATCTTCTAAAACTAAATAGCTTGGGGTTTATCTCATAACCTCCTAGCAACAACAACAACCTTGTGGGGCCTACCCAATGTGTCCCCTTTCACCTCCTTGTCCAGTTTCTTCAATTTAGCTCCCGCTTTGCTTCGACGCAGGCATCTCTCAACTCTTGTGTATCTTTGCCAGATTTCATGACTGCACAAACTTCTCTTTGCCGTTTTAACCAACCACCTACTTTTAGCTACAGTTTCGCACCACCATAATGTGGGTTGGAACCTACCTGCCTTGCGTCTTGAAAAATGTTCGGCAGAGGTCTCTACATTCATCAATAACAGGTCTACATGGACCCTTATCAAAACCCACCTGGTCTCCATAACCAGGGTAGGAACCCAGTATTTGCTGGCCGCCTTGATAGATAAGTTGGCGGTGGTGTCTGAAAATCTCCCTCTCTGTCATGATCTTCCAGTCAATGATTCTGCTAATAGTATCTGATGCCGTCGATTATTGCCTCTGTGTTCAGTCTGTGTAGGGTGGGCAAGTTACCATCATTGTACACGTAGAGATCCAGCGTCAAAATGGTATCCAACACTAGCGAATCTCTCGCGTTGGGTCAGAACTCGCCACTGGTGCATTTTAACGTAAGCTGTGGTTAACGTATGGACCAATTCTCCTAGCTACTTCTCGAACTCCTGTGTTTCAATGTTTAACTGGTGTCCCTGTATCAGTCCTTATTTACCCTTTTCAGCGAACCCTATTTTGGTTAGCCTGAACTACATATTTATCTGAATATTGCCTGAGACTTGATTCGGACTTATTGGATGGCAGTCCGTTGCCAGGGATAGAGGGCTTTATCCCAATATGGTATTGGGTCCTTGACTTAGGGGACCTCTGGGTATTACAATGAGAACCTCTACTCCCTTTTAAACTAAAGTTGAGTTTTCTGCATGCTCTACTAATTAGTTCATAAGGCTCAATCGAAGTGGCTGTATATCATAATATTTCCTAGCATAACATCGTGGATGATCTTGGCTTGATCACTTGTACTGATTCCCAAAATTTCCATAAGTGTATTGTTATCATGACAGCGCCGATAATGATGCGGAGAACTCTGATTTCTGTGTTTGGATGGAGCTGTTGGATTGCTCCCTTTACTTGTTTATTCGTCATTCACAGCTTGTTTGTTCTGCCTGCTAGTCTTCAGCAAACTGGTATCCTCAGTCTATGCCCACGTCGAAAATGATCATAGTGGTCCCCTTTGAGATAATGAGGACTGGAATACGTAAGGTGTCATCTTACGTCGTTAGTCTCTTCTCACTCATCACGCTCTATCCCTTGTTTCTACAAAGTTATACCAATGTGTTGACGGCCCTGTCGTGCCGCTGGATATGTTTATAGTGTGATAAGGATTCAGTTTTGTTGCAGACAGACCTGCAATTACTGGTTGTTCAAACATTGGGAGGTCCCATTGACGGACCAGGATTTTTGCAGTTTGTTACTGACCGCTGTTGAGGTAGAAATTCTGCCGTTGGGATAAAAACTTGCCAATTTCCTTTTTCGGTGGTCTAAGGAGTTGTACAAGGCGTCATTGATACTGCCGAGGGGGGGCTGATAAGTTGGTTAGCCTCCTGCAGAATTCTTTCCTTAAAGGAAAAGAACCCGAGGCTACAGTGCGGCTAGATACAGCCTTGTAGATGGTTGATTTTTCTATTTATGGTGGGATTCTGTGGTAAGTGTATCCACCTTGAAATTAGATGATGTTTGATTAAATTTAGTTTTTGGACCGGTTTCAGGCAAGTCGCTTCATTCCTTTTGGCCTACATAGACTTTCCAATTTCGGAGTAGTGAAAGCCGAGATACTTTAAATTGTCAAATCCCAGTTGTTTGATTGGAGTACCGTTGGCATTATATGTATTCTTGGTGATCGTATATAATTGCTTTTTTCTGGTAACACGGCCTGCGTCAAAGTAGTAACATTTGCTGAGATTTAAGTTAAGGTGTTTTCGTCGGAAGAGGCAACCTTCATGCATACGGGGCCCAGAATCAACAAATCGCCAGCTTTGGAGCTCGTCAAGCACCATGTTGAATAATAGGTGACAGATGATTTTCAAGCCTCCCAACTCAGATTTTATTGACTATGAATATAAGATATTGCAGGTAATGGTCATATGCTTCCAATTGTCGATGTTCCTTCTATCATTTTTGCCTTTGAGTATTAGAATTGTGCTTTATTCTCTAAATGCCAGGGGAGTATACCCATTTAGGAAATTGTTGACACATTCACATTTAGTTTTTATAGGTTTTTGCGTTGATATTGTCCTCTAGATAGACTTGTATAACCCTGGATAACCTGCTCCACTTCAGGGCAAATAATAAGCTGATGGAGATTAATGTCTTCAACGGTGCTGGGCGGAATCACCGTGTGATCTCGCCAGTAGTGTACACTCCATGATAGATACTGTAGGCGACAGTGGCGGTGAATTAGACGCTTTTATTTAGGCCATTACAATATAGGAATACAACTATACAATATTATTAAAATATTAAAAAGTATACAAAACTAAACATTTGGAGATTCATAGTTGGTTTGATGGTAATTTGAGGGGTTGGGAAGGAAAGTGGGTTAAAGAGAAAACATCCTCTTCATTGGTATCCGATGCAGACTCAGCCTTCTCTCTTAATTTGCCCACCAGATTAGTGTAGGATACTTCCATGCTTTTTCCTTTGATCATGTCTATACTTCTGCCTAATAGTTTTGAGAGAATGATGTTAATATTTCTGCCGGTATACTTTATCTCTTGTCATTATAAGCACCTATATTGGGTTCCAATCTACCAATCTGCATTTGTTATTCTCCTGCAGCTCGGAGTTAAATCCGAGTGGGTGAGCAGGTTTCTGGTGTAATCGTATCTCAGAGTAGGTTAAAAACCCACAATAGTTGCATGTCTCGATGGCATTTGACTGCATGCTAATTGTTGGTGTCTTTTAAGACCCGCTGCCCTAGAATTCATGGAAATCAATAGAAGAAAACCAACAGGACACCTGCTAAATGAACAAACTGAATTGTCAAAATCCCCATTATTGAACTTGTTCAATTTACCACCTCCACTCACAAATGTATAAATACACAACCCTAGTTTCATAATGTACCATTCTTCGCCTGAAGAAGCCACAGTGTGGCGAAACAATTGTTGCGAAAAATAAAAGCATACTCTTTGAAAGTTTGTGTTTTAGTTACAACACCTAACAGTGAATATTGTAGATTATTATACATAATTGAAATAAGTAAGTTCTTTTTATCAAGACGATTTTAGTTATGTATAATAATCTAAATTACGTAGCAAAGTTGTCAAAACATAATTTTTACTAAATAAGTTACGAATTACTGAATAAAAATTTAACAAACTTACTAATTAAATTTATATATTATTAATGTATTTTCTAAAAAATCGACAGTGTTCCGTTCACTTAGCTACAGCTTTAATCATGCATCCGAACATGGTACATTCCTCATTACCCTCCGTTCGCAGGAATTTCGATATATCTAATTATATTCCGTAGTTTCCGAAGTTTTTAAGTAATCAACCTGAAATCCGGAATCACATTAATTATATTGATTAAAACGGTCGGAGTGTATTCGAATAAGAAAGGAAAAAAAAAATAAGAGCGAGGGCGAGCAGCGATCGGATGGATGAGAAACTCCCTAGGTTTAGCAAGTTAGAGGCGAGGGATTGCTAACCTCCCTGGATGTGAGATCCGATCAAATTATATAATTAAGGTAATTTAATAAAACTGCTTGCTTTTTCCCCCCGCCCTCCGCGGCCCTGTTTTCATCTTCGCGGATTTTAATGTTCGTTATTGCGCTCCCTGCAGATTCGCCAAATTACAGGCGAGCGAACGAAATATATATATATATGTATATTTAAAAAAAATGTTGTGTACGAACCTGCAAAACGCATTATTCCCTAATTGTATCAATTAAAGCTATACACTTGTGAGTTTAATTGTTGTTTTGAATTTAATTAAGAAGGGCTTTGTGTTTACGTGATGGTGGAAACGGATTTTAATGTATTAAAGAAAATTTATTAATTAAAAAATTGATAACATTGAAAACTTGGATAAATTTTATAAGAAAATTATTTTTATTTAATATAAATTTTTATACTGTAATTACGAATTAATTTGTACAAAAGTTGTTGACTTTATAATAAGACAAGTTACTTAAATATTTTTACTTTCCCTATATAGTATATATATTACTTTCCCTATATAGTATATATAGGGAAAGTATTGTTTTCGTGCGAAAAAATGTCTGAGGGCGCTGTAACTCAAGAACGAATAATCCGATTGAGATGAAACTGTAAACTTAAGGTTTAATCTTTAAAAACTGAAACTAAAAAGCTTTTGGTAAACATTCATAAACCGGAAGTGGGTGTTTACTCGAGGCGTTTTTTTGTTTTTTTGTGATAATTTTTTTAATATGAAAAATATTACAAAATTGTTTAAATAAAAGTTAAAGGGAATGAGAAACTGGACAGGTTTTGTTAAAACATATTTTTCATAAAATTCTTAACTTTCGATAAAAAAATAAAAATTGAAATTTTTGCCATTTTTTTGCCAATTGCTTTAAAGATTCTTGAAATTTCAGTAATTTCTCCTCCATGCTTTTAGTTTTTATTGCAACTTCCTGTCCAAAGAATTTTCATCGAAAATTCTAGAAATTTTTAAAATTTTTGTTCAACTTTTTCTATTAGAAAATTTTGTTCTAAAATTCTATAATTTTCTGAGATCATGCATACTTTTAGTTTTTCTTTTACATTGAGGTTTCTAGAATTTTTCACAAGATTTCATTTTAAGTTTATAAAACTTTTTTTGAAGATTCTAAAAGTGTACAGTAATTTCTTTTTCTTATCTAATAAATAAATAGATATTTCCAGAATTTTTAGCAAAGAATGTATTCGAGAGTTTGATAATTTATTAGGAAATGTTCTTCTAATTTTCTAGAACTTACTTAGAGGCTTCATGAATTTCTTTTTTGCATATTCCTTTCAAAAGAATTTTGATGAAGGATTCTAGAATTTTTCAGTTTTCCTTGTAGATTCTAGAACTTATTTGGAGGATTCTAGAAGTTAACAGTAATTTCTTCTTCAGATTTCCATAATTTTTAGCAAAGGTCTTATTCGGGGTTTCTAGATTTTTTATAAAGTTCGTTTCAATATTTTTAGAATTTTCTTTGAGGCTGTTTTCAGTAATTTCTCTTACAGATTTTAATGTCTTACAAATTGCAAAGATTTTCTTCAAGGCTCAAAAATTAAAAAAATAACTTTTCCAGAATTTTACACTTTTTTTTGATGAGTTCAGAAATTTCCAATAACTCATATTCAGATTTGGAGGCTATAGATTTTTCTAGAAAATCGGTTCGAGAAATCTAGACTCTTTTCAGTAATTTCTCCTCCAGATATCAAGATTGTTTTTTCAAGCTATTTTTCAAATTGCGAAGCTTTTTAAGAATTTTTCTTTCTAGAAATATAGATTTTTTAAAGGTTTCTAGAAATTTCCAACAATTTCTTTTGTAGAGTTCTATAAATTTCTCCAAGCAGTCTACTATTTTTTTCTTAAATGTTATTATTTGTTGTATATTTAGGTTGTAGTATTTCATTAATGATTTTAGAATTTGTTATAAATATCTTTTCAAAAATTTTAGTATCTTCCGTTTATTATTTAGATTTATTTCCTTATTTTGTTGTTTTTTTCTCAAAAAGGTCTGTATATTATAGTATGTTTTAGCAAGTTGTTTTGGATATAGCAAAGCAATTTTTTGAGGGTAGTTTTTTAGAATGTTTTAGAATTTCCGGAAATTTACAAAATTTTCTTGAATTTTTAGAAATTTATTATCTAAATTGCGAAAAAAAAATTCAAGATATTTACTCCATCAACTTGCATTTGATGTTAGGAATCATTTCGAAAAAGAATTTTTTTAAACAGTCCTTGTTATGAAAAGTTATTTTAAAAATACTGAAAAATAATTGAAAATCAAATGTCTAAATTTTAGCATTTTTACTTAATTGTTGCTGGTAATTTATTGGTAAAAGAATTTTCGTAATTTCATAACTATTCCAAGAATTATAGCTAAAATATAAAAAAGACAATTAAATAACAAATTTTTAATTTTTATTCTATAAATTTGAATTGAACGTCAGCAATCGTTTCGTAAAAGAATTTTTACAATCCGTCCATCCGGTAAATAGCAATTGTAAAAATACTGAAAAACGAATGAAAAAAGTTTTTGATTTTTTGACTATGAACTTGTATTTGATGTTAGAAATTATTTGGTGAAATAATTGTTTAAATCCGTCCGTGCTGTAAAAAGTTATTCTAAAAATACTGAATAACAAATGAAAATCGAATGTCTAATTTTTAGCATGTTTACTTCTCTTCGTTGCTGGTAATTTATTAATGAAATAATTTTCGTAATTTCATTATTATTTAAAGAATTATAGCTAAAATAGTAAAAAAACGAATTTTTGATTTTTATTGTATCGATTTGAATTTGATGTGTAAAATTTAGGAAATTTTCAGTAAATTGCGAAGATTTAAATGAAGACTTTTTAAGAAAATTTGTTTTTAAGAATCTAGACACAGGAAATTTCTAGTAATTTCTTCTCCACATTTCCAGATTTTTTCAACTTGTCTTCTAAATCGCAAAGATTTTCTTTGAGGCTTTAGAATTTTTAGAATTTACTTCTAAAAATCTAGATTATTTTCTCGAGGGTTCAGGAAATTTCTAGCAACTTATTCTCCAGAGTTCAAGATTTTTTTTTTAAGTCGTCTTTTAAAGTGCAAAGATTTTCCTTGAGGCATTCAAGATTTTTTTTCTAAAAGTTTAGAGTTTAGTCAATGGCCAATAACTTCTTCCCCAAATTAATTTTTTTTTCAACTTTTTTTATAAATTGCGAAGATTTTCTTTCAGCCTCTAAATATATTTTTAATCCCTCTTCTTTTCAAGAATTCAGGCGAATTTCAGTAATTGCGGTTTTTTTTCTTGGAGAGTCTAGAATTTATTAGAAAATTTTCCCCTACAAATCTTTTCTTATTTTCGAGAGTTTAAGGAATTTTTCGTAATTTCTCTTCCTGATTTCTTATTTTCGAGAAAGTTCAAGGAATTTTCTGTAATTTCTCTTCCCGATTACAAGATATTTTTCCAACTGGTCTTCTAAATTTCTAGGAGGCTCTAGAATTTTTTTAGAAAATTTTCATTTAGAAATCTAGACTTTTTTCCAAGGGTTCAGGAAATTTCCAGAAATTTCACCTACAGATTTCAAGGTTATATTCTTATCTTTTAAATTGCAAAAATTTTCTTGGTGGCTCTAGAACTTTTTAGAAAATTTGTTTGTAGAAATCTAAATTTTTCTTGAGGCCCTAGATATTTTAGATTTTTTTTTTCTAAAATCTAGACTTACTTTTTCAAGAATTCAAGGAATTTTCACTAATTTCTTCTCTAGGTTTCAAGATTTTTTAATTCAACCCGCTTTTGTAATTAAAGTTATTGCAAACCGCGAGGCGATCAGTAATTAAAGTTAATATGTATATGTAGGGTGGGTGGGTGGCCTTTAACCCACCCCCCGAAAAGTAAAACATAAGCGAGGGTTTTAATTAAAAGTTGTAAAACTTTTCAAACAAAAGTTAAAGAGAATGAAAAACTGGAAAGGTTTCATTGAAACATTTTTTGTATCGTTCTTAATTTAAATTTTTTTACAATTTTTTGCTTATTGCTAATAAACTATAGGAATTAAATGAAATTTATATAACAAGTAATTATGAAGAATTCAAAATTGAGCAAATTATTAAGAATAACCTCATGGTTTTATGGAAAAATATAGGGAAAGTATTATGATGGCCACATCACCATTATGTACTTTTGTTTACCTATGAAATATAAATCCCTACCAAATAAAAAAATCTCATGATCACTTCCTATCAATTTATAAATTTACTTAATGTAAATAGATCTTAATAATAGGTAATTCACTACCTATTATTAACATAATGTTTCACCAAATGATAAATGAGAAACAAATACAAGATAAATACATCTTGCTCATAATTCACTTTATACGCTACTATAATTTATATAAAAGAACTTGTCGATAGACTTTTAAGTTAAAGTGTCAATAATAAACACGTGTTGTATTAGCTTGTAGTGCAAATAAAAATGTTTTTATATATAATAAAAAACGAATTTTCTATTTTATTATTGAAGGATTTAATAATTTCCGGTTTTACAGGGTTAGGTATTACTTTGATGTGGTGTTTTATTAAATTTAAAAAATATATCGTGCCGTGTTGACTTTGTAGACGCGGGGCTGATTCTGAGGAATGCGTTTCGTGCGTTCGGTCGTTTGTTCTTGATAGTTTATTGGAATGCTCATCGTTTCCCGATGGCATTCCGGCGCGGCGGGGGGTGACTGTGGGGGGGGCGTACGAATTCGGTGGGTAAGGTAATTTTTGCGTTGTAAAACATCCGTGGGCAAATACAAATATGCCGGGGCCGGTGTCCATTAGTGAAGGTGAAGGAAGTCGATCTCGTGGCGCGCCGCGAAATTAGTTCCTTTCAGTTGTACACAATGGAGAGAGCGAGTGTGTGTTTGCCGAAGAGATCCGCACTCCAGATTGAAACCTGGAGGACGGCGGCGGCATCCAATGGCATCCAGCGGCATCATCCCTCAGTCAAGTGTTCTATTGAGGGCGAACAATGAGAGGCATACACCCTTGGCTGCACCGCGAATATTGATAAGCTGTTTTGCGGAGCTCATCACGACTAGAGGCGCTGCCTTCCCTATCACTTACACTAATCTTTGCCGTTTCCACCGATATTATTACCGATAGCACACCTACGCGCACCCTCCACCCCCGCACACCCCCACACTTCTGTCAATACCTAAAATATAGGCTAGGTCAGATTGTGATTGATTGATGTTGCGTATCGATTCCGCCGGTTTTTGTCACCGCTCTCTCCGTACACGAAATACGAGTACGGCGGTACGAGAGTACGAGTATATTGCATTTTCAATAATATACGGCTTCAACCTCACACCCCCTACACACCATCCCCCTCTCGCGAATATCCAATATATTCTACGGGTTTATTTTTCACGCGCCCGCACGCCCAAAACAAAATTATATCTAAACGTATAATTAATAACACCCCCATTACTCACTAATTACATCACTTCAAAACGAACGTCATTGAATGGACGGCCATTAATACCGAACACAAAAATTTGCCCAGCTGTTGATGCCGCCGGTATAAATCAAGCTCTAGGAATGTCACAATTATTATTTTTCAATAAATCGCGCCCCGCAATTTGTTTTACTCCCACCTTTTTTTTTCATTTAATTATTCATCCTCCATGCAGTATCGACAATTTAATACAATCCATTTATTTTAATAATTTATAATTTTCGCGCTCCTAATTGAATCGGATTGAACGTGATGAACTGCGATTTGTAAAACGATCAAATGGAATAATAGGTTTGAAACTCATTCTAAATTAATTTTATGAGATTGAAGAAAGCTTAAACTTAATTATTATTATTTATTATATAAATTTTAGATTATTTCATGTGCAATTAATTTTTTACAACTTTTCAAACCGATAAGTGAACTCTCCATTCCTTTCTCCACTTTAAATATAATATTTAAGCACAAATTTCCTTTAAAATTAAAGAACATTTTTTGTAATAAATATTCAGCGCATTGGGAACGATTTATTTTGTTCTTTATTTTTACAACTTTTTAAACCAACGAGAGAAATATCGAACAAGGTTATTAAAATTTATAAGAAAAATTTCTAGAAAATTATAAAATTTTCAATTAAATTCTCACAATTTAAACGAGAAATTCATAGAAAATTCCAATGGGGTAAAGAAAATCGAACAATATTATAGGAACACGAAAAGAAATTGCAAGAGCAAGAGAGAGCAAACGCGAGCAAGGAAGAGCGCAAGAGAGATCGAAGGAGAGTAAGGGACAACGAAAGCGAATGAGGGAGAACGAAAGAGAGCAAGAAAGAGCAAAAGTGAGCAGAATAGAGTGAGAAAGAGCAAGAGAGTAAAATAGAGCGAAAGAGAGCAAGGGAGAACGAGAGCGAGCAAGAGCGAGCAAAGCAGAACAAGAGAGAATAAGGGAGAGCGAAAGAGACCAAGGGGGAACAAAAGATAGCAAGTGAGAGCGAAATTGAGCAATCGAGAAAAAGCGAGAAAGAGAGAGCTAAGAAAAAGTCAAAGAGGACAAAAGGGAGCAAAAGAGTGAAAGTGAGCTGGAGAGCAATAGCGACCAAAGTAGAGCCAGGGAGGGCAAGGGAGAGCAAGGGAGAGCGAAAAACAGAAAATAAGAGCAAAAAAGGGATCAAAACATGCAAAAAAACAAGGAAAAACGAAAGCAAGTAAGAAAGTGCGAATGTAAGTAAAAAATTGACAAGAGCTAGTAAGAGAGAGACAAAAGGGACCACTGTTGAGCGAAAGAGAGCAAGGGAGAGCGAAAGGGAGTATTGGAGAGGGAAAGCGAACTTAAGCATTGGAGAACAAAAACGAAAAAAAAACGATCAAGAGAGAGCAAAAGTGAGTAGGAAAGAGCAAGAGAGACCAAGAGAGCGTGAAAGGGAGCAAGAAGGAGCAAATGATTGCGAAAGAGACTAAGAGATAGCGAAGGAGATCAAGGGAGAATAAGGGAGAGCCAAAAACAACAAAGAAGAACGAAAGCGAGCAAGTGAAAAAAATATGGAAGTAGAGGAGCTCTAAAAATGTGTAAAAAGTTGTAGAACATGAACATAAAAAAGAATTCTCACAATTTAGACCTGAATTTTCAAAAATAATCCGACCAGATAAAGAAATTGTGAAATATTTAAAAAAAGTGTTTGATTTTAGAACCCTTGAAGACGTAATGAGATAAATCTAAATAATTCTAGAAACATCAAAGAAAGTTATTAAAGTCGAAAAGAAAAGTGAGCAAAGTAGAGCGAAAACGAGCATGAGAGAGCAAAAGTGAACAAGAACAAATTTTTTAACTAACGAGTGATCATTTCGTTCCATGGTAAGAAATTTGTATTTTATAATTTTGCTTTCCTATTATCTAAGCACAAGGATGCTTAAAATTTATAGATATTTTACTTTCTAATAATCTATAAAGTTTGAAAATTATCTCTTAAAAGATAGCAACAGAGAACTAAAGCGAGTGGGAGCAAGCAAAAGCAAGAAAGTTAGAGCAAAGGAGAGCGAAAGAGACCAAGTGAGAGCGAAATAGAGCAAGAAAGAGTAAGGTAGAGCGAAAGAGCGCAACGGCAAGCAAAATTGTGCATTGTAGAACAAAACGACAAAAACGATTAAGAGAGAGAAAGAGGGCAAGAGAGAGTGAAAGAAAGTGCATGGGAGAAGAATAGAGAGAATGAGAGAACAAATTCAAGCGAGAGTGAGGGAAAGAGTGCAGGGAAAAGAGCAAAATAGCAAAAGAAAGCGAAAGCGAGCAAGAAGGGGCAAATGAGGGTAAAATAAACTAAGAGAGAGAGCAGAAGAAATAGCAAAGGAGAGAATAAGGGAGTACCAAAAAGAATAAATAAGAACAAAAAAGAAAGAGCAACATTAAGCAATGGGACAATAAACAAGAGAGAAATAGAGCGAGGGAGAGCGAATGAGAGCAAGGGAGAACAGAAGGGAGCAAGAGCAAGTAAAAGTGAGCAAGGGAGAGCAATAGAGAGCAAGAGTAAGCAAGAGAAAGCAAGGAAAAGTATGACAGAAAAAGGAAGAGTGAAAAAGAGAGAGCGTAAGTGAACAAGAGAGCAAACGTGAGCAAGAAAGAATGAAACCAAGCAAAAGTGATTGAAGAAGAGCACTTTAAAATCACTCATTACTTCGGTAGTTTTATCCATCAAAATCAGTAATTTTTTCAGGTTGGGCAAGAAAGGTGACCGTGCTCGTCCAGTTAAAGTATTTTTCCGCAACGTGAGGATGCGATAAAAGTTTTAAAGCACAAGAAATCGCTTCCTCGGACATTCAGAGTTCTTAAGCCAAAATAAGTCTGACCAACAATGTTTATTATTTACAAGAGAATTTAGAAGTAGCCCAATTCTTCATTTCTAGGCCATAAAATATAATGAAATTGCTTTTAAAATTTCCGAGATCCAAAAAATTTCATTAAATTGTATAGCCTAATTTTTAGGCCAAAACATCCCACAACTCTGACCAACATTCATCATTATTAACAAGCAACTTGACAAGTAACAGAATTCTTTATTTCTGAGCCAAAAATTATAATCAAAATATTTTCTAAATTTCTGGCTTAAAAAAATATGACCAAATTGTTTTCCAAATTCCAGCAACGAAAAAATATGATCAAACTTTATCATTACATATTATCTTAATTCTTGGTGTATAGGATTATACACATTTTAATCTATGGTCCGAGTTGATAACGAAACATCTCAAAAATGAATGGCCAAAATTAAAAAAAAAATCGCCTCGACCTTCGCTGATAATTTGGCGATATGCAGATGCATTGAGTCGAAGTTTCGTGTACCAGTTTCTAACTGCCCTTCCTCGAAATTCCTGCGAGATAATCCCAAGGCGGTTATTTCCTGCCGGGGTTATTTTTTTACAATGTTTTAAATCATCGAATGCAATTTTATTATTTTAATTTGAAGTTTCTACCGTTGCCATCTTGTTTGCTGCTGTGCGATTTTAAATTTTGTAATTTGAAATTAAGTATACATTAATTGTGGATGTATTTTAAAATTTTTAAGTTAATTCCTGCAGGGGTTAGTTTTTACAATAATTATAATCATCAAATTTAGTTGTATACTTTGAGTTAGAAATGCAAAACTCTTATTTGTACAAAATATGAAGAAAGCGAATGTCTGAGAACTCAAATTAGGACAATAAGAGTAATTTTTATTTTTATTTTCATCAATACTGTAAAATAATATTTAATTTACACGTTCAAATTAAGACGTTTATTGATTTCTGCAATCACACAAATATTTAATCTTTAATTTATCCGCAAACCTAACGGCGACTAGTAATTTAAGTTGAAATGCATATGTAGGGTGGGTGGGTGACCACTTTCATATCCTCCAATCAGTAAAACATAAACAAGGGTTTCAATTATAAATATTGTTATAATAAAATCGAAACAATTACAGTTAATTAGATGATTTATACTCAAGTTTGTTTTAATAAATTCTCGCGTATGTTTCACTGTTTAAAGGGTAGAATATAGGTCACCCACCCTGCTTATACATTTTCATTTCAATTATGGATCGCTTTGATGACCAAGAAATTAATTACAAAATCATCAGTATGAGAACATAAAAAAATAAATTAATTAATTATTGTAATTTAGTTAGTGTACGTATTTTCTAGTTTTTAAGATAATTCCTGCTAAGGTTAATTTTAAAAAAGAAACATTTCTTATCCTCGAAAGCAATTTTATAATTTTAATTTTAAGTTTCTACCGTTGCCATCTTGATTCTTACTGTGCGATTTTTAATTTTGTAATTTGAAATTAGGTATACGTTAATGAACGTATTTTGTAACTCTATAGATTAAAGATGTTTTAGTTCTTAATATATTCTACAGGTTTTTAAAGATTATTCTTTAAGGAGTTAATTTTTTTGAAAGTATTTAAACCTAGAAGTGAACTTCTCGTTCTTCGCTAGAAGTTCGTAAGTTTTGCTTAAACTTAATATTAAAGCGCTATTTTGCTTATTACTTAAGGATAAATATCTTATTAATAAATTTTAGAAGACTTAAATATTATCTTCTATTCACATTTTAACCGCAGAGTTAACTTTCCTTTATACACCAGATTTTTCAGGTTTCGTATTTTGCTTTAACCTTTAATATAATTATATTCTTTTAAATTTTTGTAACTTCAAAGGTTTTTGAATAATTTGTCGAGTTATATTTTTACAATTTTATGTGAAATGAAATTATTGTTCCTTCCTTCTAATAAATTGTCTTTTCGTAATTCTGCTCAAACCTAATATTTGAGCACTATTTTCCATCGTCAGAAACATTTTGAAGGTTAATTTTTGTGCAGTTAATTTTTTATAGTTTTCTAAACCGGGTCAATATTGGATTTTTGTAATTTTGTTTAAACCTAATATTTACGAATTTTTGGCTAGAAATTAGAAGTTCTTTTAATTTTTAAAAAATCATTAAGGTTTTGAAGACTATTATTTGCCTAGCAAATGTTTTAAAAAACTGTTGAGTGAACTCTTAGTTTATTTGCCAGAATATTGAGTTTTCTTAATTTTGCTTAAACATAATATTTGAGCCCTATTGTGCCTTAAAGTTAAGGATAATTCTTCTTTATAAGATTTGGAAGTTTTTAGATTATTATTATTATAAATATTAAACTTTTCGTCTTATTCCAGAGTTTTCGAAATTTGGCTTTAACCTAATTAAATAAGTGCTTTTTTGCCTAAAAGTGATATCTTTATAATACATTTTTTTAAATTGAAGATTATCTTTTATGTAGTTAATTTTTTGCAATTTTTGCATGATATTTTGATGCGACGAATTAGTTTCTGATTCCTTAGGCAGATGCTTTAGTTTTCGTAATTTTGATTAAACTTAATAATTAAATACTTTTTTCTTGTTTTTTAATACGACGAGGTAAATTTTTATTCCTTCGCCGGAAGATTGAGGTTTTTAAATTTTGCTTGAACCTGATTTTTAATCATTTAAAAAAAAATCTCACTAAATATTAGAGACTTTAAAGATTATTTTCTGCGCCCTTAAATGTTTATAAATTCTTAAAACAACGAAACATTCATTTCTGTGCAAGAATTTTGTATTTCCAAAAGTATTTATGAGTCAATTAGGTAAGCACTATTTTCGCTAAAAATCAATGATATATTTCTTTTACGTATTTTAGAAGTCTTAAAGATTATTTCTTGTGTTGTTGACTATTTACAATTTTTTTAACCGACGAGTAAATTTTTCATTCCCTCACCAAAACTTTTGAGTTTCTGTAATTTTGATTAAATCTAATATTTAAACACTTTTTTATGGAAATTATTGAAGCCCAAAGAACGTGATTATAAAATGTATTTACTAAATTTATTATAATGATCGTATTTTGTTTTTTTTTTTAAGTTTTTAAACACAGTCAGTGATAAAATGAATGATGTATATTAAAAATGCGTTATTATTATATTAAATAAATAAACTAATTAGCTTTAGTATATTCATATTCAAAGTAAATTCAATAATAAATTAAAATCTGTTAATTTTTTAATGTTGTCGGGGTTTACATTTTGATTAAAATTAAATAAAACACTTTGTTTTACCACAATAGTTATTTATTGACTGTGACTATAGTTTAGATTATAAACTGATCATTATCAGAAAGATACACTTTATTTATGGTAAAATAAAGTGATAATTGTTTTATTTAATTAAAATCTGTTAATATATTTAATTTTAAGCATTTGAGTTATATTGTTTTAACCTTCGTGCACGCATGCGTATAATTATTTTTATGTAAAATGAATGTCGCATTTTAACCACTATAACCTCTTAACCTCTTAGAGGATTCTTTATTTAAAAAAAAAAACAATATATTTAGAAAGACAAGCAAATGATCAATATAACGCAGTCAAGTTTCATTTATTGAATATATTAAAAATTGATTAATGGTTGAGGCGTTCACTTCGTGATACATCGTGAATATTTTAATAAAGTAAAACTCACTTGGTTAATATCACAATATTTATTTAAAAAGTGACTCGAGTTTCGATCAACAGCTGATCATTTTCAAACTTAAAGTAATTTAAAATACATTTCAACACATTTTTATATACAGTTAAATAAAGAGGAGGATACTAGGTCCAACTGGTCGTTAATTATGGGGAAGTCCGGATTAGATTTTGCTTTGTGAATTTCCAGAGACTCGAGTAAATCCATTTTAAGCCCTTTCTCGGCTTTACTTTAATTACTTTAAGGTTGAAAATGATCAGCTGTTGATCGAAACTCGAGTCACTTTTTAAATAAATAGTGTGATATTAACAAAGTGAGTTTTACTTTATTTAAATATATTAAAAATATTTTTTCTACTATTTATAAGTCTCAAATTGTTCAAAATGCAGAAAAATAATTTCTAAAATCTAAACTGAAACTAATTTAATTGCAAATCAGACATCGTCCTTAAAACCAGCATACGAAATCAGAAAATTGCCTAAAAGGATAGATTTTTTTGGTGATTTTCTTTGTTAATTTAAACAAATTAATTTATCTTAAGTAGATTTTTAAAACTAAATGCCTTGTAAATATTACACAGTTAACTGAATTCATAATGATTCAAAAAAACAAAAACATAATTTTTATCACTATAAGCATTTTCTATAACCAATTTAATTGCAAATCAACAACTGTTTATTTAAAATGCAGAATGAGAAAATCGAACTATAAAATTTGTTAGAATAATCCTTGCGATTTAAGTGGACTTACATTCCAGTACACATGACGTCGTTATAAATTTCAGTATGATATCATACAAAATGAAATTTTATAACACAAAAAACGTGTTTACAGGAAATGTTATAGAGATTATTTACATCATCGTATTTCATTTTTTATAATTTTTTAAACGAAACCTTAAATAAAACTAAACATTCGTATTAAAAATTCCTTATTATAAAAATATGTCAAAGCAGTTAACATAAATGTAGTATATTTAAATATAGAGAAAAATCGAATGTTATTTGTTTTTAAATATATTTTTTAAGAAAGATGTACAAAGAATAAATAAACATAAACATAAACATAATTCTCTAAACAGAAATCACTTTTGTGTTATATTATATTATTTTTTCATCCGCTTTTAATTTAAATTCTTAATATTCACTAGTTACCATATTGATGTTCTAACCCACAGTTTTCAAAAAACGTACTTTAACCTGTAGTATATTGTAATTAAAAAGTATTTTTATCAATCTAAAACGATTCGCGGAAAGAACTATAAATGTCAGGTTTTTAAGTTAAAATTATTTTATTTATAATAAATTTTTCAACCTAAAATCTCTCTATTCCTATTTACGCTACTCACTCACTTTTGTTGGATCGCATTCATCGTCGATTTTTAACATTTCTAACGTTTAAACTGGTCCGTGCTTATTCACCAATTGGAACGTCTCAAGAAGATCTTGTCCAGCGTCACCAAATAAAGTCACTCGCCGACGGAAGAAATCTTCGATGTGCAACTTTTATGAAGAAACTTTTAGATGGAGAAGTCGACTGCCCTGAAATTCTCGCCAGGGTTTAATTTAATACCACTGTAAAACCTACACAATTTTCATCAACATATAGATTACCATCGGCGCGTACCAATATATTGCAGCGTTCACCTGTGATTGTATTATTCAGTGTTTTATTTAATGTTTTTATTTAGTATTATTATTTAGTTTTGCATACTACTTCATTTATTTATATGTATTTTTTTATTACATATTCAAATTTTTGTTCTGTAATTGGGTTATCCTGTTCGACAAATAAATATATTATTATTAAAGTTTTTAAAACCGAAAACGTATTTTTATTCAAAATATATTAAAATGAACGGTAAATTTATTTGTTAATCTAAATCTATTTATAGAAGTAACATTTAGCGTCAGGTTTTAAAATTATAATTATTTTAATGCACACACGCACGCCTGTAATAATTTTTGGTTCAACTTAACGTAGTGTCGGATTTTAACCTCTGTAACTTTTCTTACAATTGGTCAAATTCAATAATCAGAACACTTCATACAGACAAATAAATGATTAATTTAATACGATTAAGTTACAGTTTAAAAAGCTATTAAAATTATTTCTTTTAATGAATTTTGAAATCATATTACTAGAATATTAGAATATCAAGTCATATTTTTTACGAATTTTACTCAGGTAAAAGTAGGCTTTAATTTAAGCACGCGTAACGCTGGTATAAATTTAAATATTCAATCAACCTGATTAAGGTAATAAAGTCCAGAAATCGTATTTTAAGTTGAAAATTAATTAGATAATAAAATAAAATTTAAAAGAAAATATTTATTACCATACATAAATATGGTGGAAGCGCCAGGGTGTTAATTATAACCCAAAGCTATCTCATCATAAATAATAAGATTAACACTTTTTAGTCAACGCAATACAATGTATTTTTTGTAATTATTTTAATAAAATCCATTATAGCAATAATTTATTGTTTTGTAGTCACAATATACAAAAATACCACTACAAATATTTTTTTGTTCCCGATTATGTTTTTGCGTTATTAAACAAATAAGTAAAGCGCATATATACTATAAGATGTACATATCAACCGTAATGGTTTCTACATGCCGTTCATAAGACATCTAATTAGACCGACTCGAAACGTATAATAACTTTAACAAAACATGATTCGCAAGCAGATTATGCTTACAGAGCGGTTAATTGAGTTGATTGTGTGTAAATGTAACACTGGTAATTGGTCTACAATTACTGCATGTAGCAAACATGACCTATTCTCTACTAAATCACGTACTTCAGTTATCTACTTATCATTAACCTAATTTTTTATGTGCGAATTTCCCTCCTGCCGAGGCTAAAATTGAAAATGTGACCATCATACTACTATCGCACATATTCTTTATACCTATTAAACACAGTCACCTTTAAAATTAAATTTGAAATTATAATGTTTAATTGGACACTTTTAAAAAGTCTAGCTTAAACATATCCACATGATAATGATTTCTTTATAATAATGATTTTAATAAAGTAATATTAAAACTTATCGGTACTTCTCTAATTTTTTAATTAGTTATTAAAATCAACTCATTTAAATTTTCGCCTTCAATACACTTAATCATTCTCGTTATTGTTTCCACGCCAGAGAAGGAAATCGTAAGCAAGTAGTAACGATCACCGAACTGTAATTCTCCTCTTATGGAGGGCGAAGGTTCCAGAGATAGCGCCGAGCCGATCTCGCCATATAAATGACGTAATTAAAGTGGCGGCTTTTGTCGTCTCCTTTATTGTCATTGCTTTAGTGCGTGGGCCTTAATTTTCTTAAGTTATCCATTTAAAAATGATTAATCTCTTATTTAATCAGATCAACATTAACGATCCCGCGTGTTTGTGTTCATTTTCCTCTCTATTCAGAGTCAAAAGCAGAATACTCAATGATAAGATTAGGTTTTTGTTTTTAAATATTAGAGAAATTAGATTATTTCATTATTATATGCTATAAATAAATAATTTCACCATATTCAATAGTTATATTTGTTTGGATTATAACAAATCTAATGATTCTGTCTGTTTGTTTCGACTATCTGCAATTACAAGGGCTGCCTTTTATATTTCTGGAATAGAGAGCAAAAATAGGAATTAATAATCGTACATAGATTTACTATGTAATTTTTTTGCATGTACTTGAACCAATTTCCGAAGCACTCTCTCCACTCCGATGGAGGAATCTCCAGTAATGTTGGTAAAACTAGAGGATATCGTTATTGATTGGATTCCATCACGTAAATAATAACAAAATTATTTAGCGCAATTTAATATTTAAGGCCGCACTTTGTTTACATATAGATATATAAATTAAAATATCGCAATTCAATAATTGGAATACCGCCACGCTCCGGAGGACCGAAACAACGTGACATAATATAGGAGGAGCAGCAAATGGATATCTACCTCTACATCATCACCCAACAATGATACTCTCCCATTCAGGTCGCCCATTCATATGTAAAATATAATTACGTGCGCGCGTAACAACAACAAAAATCCCCGAAAAATAAAAAATACACAAACACATACACAGAAAAATACTGTGTATATATTCATCCTCGGCACGTAACGAAACCCCCGCGCACTGTTTTCGCCCTTTGCCCCCCCCCTCCCGTGCCCCGCTTCGGACCAATAAACCAGAAAAAAAATACATACACGGAAAACTGTTTTTATTGCGCGAATTATTGGCGGCGGTGGAAATAAAAATGTGTTTATCTAGAATTGCTTTTTTGTCGTGTCATTAAGATCGAAGTGATGTTTTCGCATATTTACAACTTTACAGTCGAACGTGTGTGCCGCGTAATGGTATAATTTTTATTTTATATTACTCGTCGATAAAGGTTAATAAACGTTTATGTGGGGGCGTAATCTTTAACGTTTATCTACGTGAAAATGTTGCTTTGCGATTTCAATTCCAACAATAAACAATTCAAAACACACTTGAAAAACTTTTCATTTAAAGCGAAATTTTTTCTTGGTACAGACTTCGTTGACAAGAATTACATGATAAATTATGATACTTACATTTCGAAAGCCATTTCAGGATTGGAGGTAAGATTTTATTATTATTACTTTATTTAATGACATCTCCTTTATACAAATGAGATGGAACTATCCAAAAGTCATTTATCATTTTTTTCCTTCGCCAGAATAGCCAGAGTGTTTAAAACGTACTAGCTGCCTAAAGCATTGCATCCATCATACCAAAAAGCTAAGTGTGGATTACTCAAAGAGCTTGGTTTAGATTATTAAAGATAAATCAGAGTAGTTAAAAGCTTAGATCAAAAGGATTGGATTAGGCAAAAGGATTGGAACGGATTAGCCAAAAGTCTTACATTGCCTATGACAAAAAATTTAAATTCAAGCTAAAAGACTTGAATTGGATTATCAAAAGAGCTTAATTTAAAATAACTAAACTGTTTGGATCTGATTAGAGACCGTTTTAGTAATTAACATACCAAAAAAATTAGATCTGAGTATTCAAAGGACTTAAATTAGAATTTGACTCTCTAAATAACTCAAATTGAACTAGCTAATAAGCACAGATCGCACAAGCTAAAGGAAAGTTCTGGTCAAGAAGCTCAGTTAGGATCTAAAGATATTGTCACGGCCAAATATTCCATTGTGAGCAAAATCGGTGAAACTTTTTACTACACTGACTCACAAATAGTATTAGCTTGGTTAAAGGTTACCACGTCAAAGTATCAGGGATATGTCAATTATCGTCCTCAAACAGCTGGAGTCATGTCAGTTCAAAAGAAAACCTAGCAGATATAATTGCACGTGGTCTTATACCCGCAGATTTGCAAAACAATGATTTGTGATGGCATGAGCCTAACTGGTTGAGGACGAATAAAAGTGCTCCAGTTCAAGAGACCAGCAACAAATTATTAATTTATTAATAGGTGTTTATTTTTCCAACATACTACAAAAGATTCTAATAATACACATAATAATATTCTGCAAAAATTTTGATCGTATTTGGAAAGGTTTCCATTCACAAAATATGTGTTCTTCCATTCACACCCTCTTTACTTCTGGTACCATTTGCTCCATGAAGACTTTCTTGATGACGATTTATTAAATTATTTGCCAAATATGGCCCTTTTGTCATAAAAAGAAATATTTAATAGAATAGACTTTTGTTGTCCAGTATATTTGAAACAAGGGCAAAAATGGGAGCTTATATTGCAGTATTTGTTTGTTTTGCCACGAAAGCAATGCATTTGGTGTTGGTTTCAAACCTTACAACTCACGCCTTTATCGCAGCTCTTCGCAGATTCTTCGGCAAATATTTATACTGATAATGCTACAAATTTTATTGCTGCTTCTCGTAGGTTGCAAGAGAATTACAATTTATTTAAATCAAAACAAAATCTAAAGATTCTTAAAGATGCGTTGTTCAGGATAATGTGACCTAGCATTTCATACCACCAAGAGCGCCGCATTTTGATGGTCCCTTTGAAGCTGGTATTAAAATGGTAAAAGTAACTGGCGAATCAAAGTTAAATTTTGAAGAGTTTTAATCGGATCAACCAAAGAGCTCAGATTAGATAAATCAATGGAATTGGTTCGGTCAAGCCAAAAAATTTATATCGGGCTAGCCAAAATTATTATATCTAAAATGCTGAAAAACTCAGGCTACCTAAAAAAATTTATATGTGATACCTTCAAAGTTACAATTTTATTGGAATGGATAAAATATGTATCTCGTAGTAAAAGCATCTACAATCAAGTATTTTAAATACTTAAGTTTTTCGCTGTGGTGGTGGTGGTTTATCTATGTTTTAACCATAAATAATTATTGTAAAAATATTATATAATGTGTATTTGTGGTTAAAACCAAAGTGAATTTTTGACTGGGCACAAGACTTAAATCAGACTATTCAAATAGTTTGCATCAGGCCTATCAAAATTAATTAGATTATAAAGAGCTTTGATTGAATTAGCCAAACTGTTTAAATTGGACAAGCTAAAGGGTTTAGATCGTAGTAGCCAAAGAGATTGTATAGAGATGTCAAAAGGTAGTTTTATTTTCCTTTGGACATAAAATTAGACTAGATATTTTGTAGACTCAGCAAAATTAGTGAATTTTACAGATTTAACATTCTCGACAGATGTAGACCGATTAAATAAATAATAATTATTATGTTAAATAAATAACCGATGATAGAGAGTAAATAAGAGATAAAAACGATTTAGTCACATATAAGAAGTTTGACAGATTTAAGTCAAGATGACTGATTTAACAAATAATAAATAAAAGACGAAGAAGCAAATAATAGATAACAGATAAAAGATTAGACAAAATTGAAATTTGTTTATAGATATAAAAGATTTAGTCTCATTGAATCATTTAAGGTTCCGATTTTTCAAAAGATTAGATTATTTTACTAGACTACAATTTAACTGGTTTAGATGATTTGAGACATTTTATGTGTAATTTTATCTTTTTATGGCATTACACAAATGAAAGGAAAGATATTTCACAGTTATTAACTTTTATTTTAACACTCACTATTGTAATATAATGTAAGACAGAAAATAAACTACATTTTTAAGATGACAGATTAAATAAATGAATTTGACACTTGTAAAAGATTCAACACACTTTAGACATAGCTTAATTTGAAAAATTTTAACTTTTTATATCATAACTCATTTGGCAGACGAAATATTCAACACTTTTAGAAGATAATACTAAAAAAAAAATTGCTATATTGTGTCTTCTGTTTTAAGTCTTTCGGGTGACATTTGAAAAGCCAAATAAACATCGAATATATACAGGGTGAGTTTTTTTCGATGTTCTCTATGGGGACCTCGGAAACTATAAGAGATAGAGAAACGGTTAAATGGGGAAAGAAGTGTAGATTTACGAGACGAATAAAATTCCACTTTCAAAGTTTTCAAAAAAGTCAAGCGTAACTAGATATTTTGAAAAAAGTAAAAAGTGTCAATTTTTTCAAATCAATATATCTCGGTTATTATAACAGATAGAAAAAAACTGTAAAGGACAAAGTTTTAGATAATTTTATTCATATTAATAAAAAATAATCAGAAATTTTTTATCGCCATTAGTTGGCTGTGACCTCATTCAAACGGTATTTTTCTTCTCTTTATTCCAATATGGCATACGACATAGTTATTTCTAAAAATGAGTGTCTTATAGTCATTTTAAATTTTATTATAAATAAAAAATGGGTAGCGATGAAAAAGATGAAAGTAAAACAATTGCAGTTGTTTATAATATTAGCAATATTGTAATTATTAGGTTTACAGAGGTAAACCAAAATGAAACAACTGCATAAAGTAATTCTGTAATTATCAATATATCAATGGGAGAGAAATTTTAATATTAAAAAAATATGGTCAAAGAGTCCACTATTAATACTATTAAGACATAAATTATATCTCTTTAAAATTGAATTTATGGCTTTTTGATTATTCTCATGTAAATTGAATTAAATGTTTCAATAACAACTAGTTTATGATCCTCCACAGATTGATATGATTTCTCATATATTTTGTTTTTTACATGACCCCACAGAAACAATTCTAAAACACGCAGATCGGGAGATCTAGGTGGCCCTGGGATTGGTTTATTTCTTCCCACTTATGAGT
Source organism: Ontholestes murinus (assembly GCA_963969525.1). NCBI lineage: Eukaryota > Metazoa > Arthropoda > Insecta > Coleoptera > Staphylinidae > Ontholestes > Ontholestes murinus. The sequence goes on from OZ018387.1 coordinate 104,361,082, forward strand.
TAGAAAAAGCATCATTTAAATAATTTGTAAAGCCAACATGTTATGAGGTGGAGCACCATCACATTGGAACCATTTTAATCTTGCTTGTAATGATAAATTTAAACAATCGAGCGTATCTTCAAATGTTTTCTGAAGAAAATGAAAGTAATCATTTTCACTTAATGAGCTTTCGAAAATATATGGACCGAGAATTATTAATCCAAACACACCATGGATTAAACCCAAATTTAATTTGTAGTTTTCTCTGTGAAACTTCTCGTGGATTCACTTAAGTTCATCAATGTTCATTGTGGCGATTAAAAATACCACAACTAGTGAATCGCGATTTATCCGTTCATAATATTTTTGTAAGAAACGTATTACCCTCTTGACAAATGGGTTTATACCACATACAGAAGGCCATTTGATAATTACAAAAATATTATTCTTATGCTGGTTTTTCATTTTTATTTAACTTTGTAGAACTAATAATTACAATATTGCTATTATTATAAACAACTACAATTGTTTTACTTCCATCTTTTTCATGGCTACCCATTTTTTATTTATAATAAAATTTAAAATGACTATAACTCACTTATTTTTAGAAATAACTATGCCGTATGTCATATTGAATTAAAGAGAAAAAAATTACCTTTTGAATGAGGCGATAGCCAACTATGGTTTCCATTTAAAAAAATGTAAGTTTGCGTCATATCTCGAAAAATAATGGCGATAAAAATTTTCTGATTATTATTTTATTAATCTACATAAAATTATCTAAAACTTTGTCCTTTACAGTTTCTTTCTATTTGTTATAATAACCGATATATATTGACTTAAAAAAATTGACACTTTTTACTTTTTTCAAAATATCTAGTTACCCTTGACATTATTGAAAACTTTGAAAGTAGAATTTTATTCGTCTCGTAAGTCTACACTTCTTTCCCCATTTAACCGTTTCTCTATCTCTTATAGTTTCCGAGATCCCCATAGAGAACATCTAAAAAAACTCACCCTGTATAAATATGGGGTGTATGCCAATAAAGGTCTTTTGTTTTAGTCTAATTAAATTATTTTAGGTTCCAATTTTACAAAAAAATCAGATTATTTTACTAGACTAGGGGGTTGAGGGTAGTGGGTCGAGTTTCGTATCATTAGATCCGAGGCGAACAAATTATAATTACATTTTTTTTTAATTCCATCTGTAGTTTTCGAGATATTTTGTTGTATTTAAGGTTTTCACGAGTGTTTGGTAAATCTCGACGTTTAGGCGACATCTCATTCGCCATCTTCAGGAGTTTTAAGTTATGAAGTTTAACTCTGATGGTACGATTGTTGAATGCGGTACTTACATATTTTATTTTGCTCGGCTTCTTGTGATTGGTCGTTGTCTGACTGAGGCATCATTACGGCGGATTAGTGATTTTCTAGTTCTTGGAATTGTATATTGGGGATTAGTGTTGCTAGTGGGTGGATTAGGTGGCTTTGTCGGGATGATCTTAATTGTCGGCTTCCAGGTAGGTGGTAATCTGGCGCCGTCATCCCTTTTATTAAAATTAACCAGGTTCTTTTCGATTTCTATTGATCATTTCACGGTAATTGTTAATCGGGGCGATTATGCTCATGTTGTTGAAATCAATTCTATGTTGGAAAATTGAGGAGTTTGTATCATGTTTTTCTGGTACTGACCTTATGACCTTATGATTTGTTTGGCCTATATACAATGTCTTGCAGTCTGCACATGGAATGCTTTAAACACCCTGGTTTTCCAGCGGGAATTTGTCTTTCTGGCTTTTGAGTAGATTTCTTAAGTTTGCTTCGGGTTTGTAGACTGTTCTGATGTTTAATTTTCATAGTACATTCTCTATTTTGTCTGTAGTTCCTTTTATGTTTGGCAGTGTTACGTGTGCTATGTATTTGGTTTCTTCTTTCTGTCTGTTGTTTGGGTTTTTCGCGTGGTGGATCAATTTGTTGATAGTTGGTACTTTAAAATTGTTTTGTTTGAGAGCGGTTCGAAGGGTGTTCATTTCATTATTTATGTTCTGCTTGTCGGTGAGCCTGATTGATCTTGTGATCAGGGTTTTAGCTACAGAGGAATCTGGGCTGGGTGGTGATGGCATTTTGCATTCAGGTATCTGTTTGTATGTGTCTCTTTCCTATAGACCGTATGTGCTAGGTGGCCATCTTTCATTTTGATTATTTGTATGTCCTGAAAAGGGAGATTTTCTTCTTCATAAAGTTGCCGCCACTTATGAGCCTTGCTACGATTTATTGCTTGGCGCAGCTCTCTCTTGCAGACCTCGCACGTCTCCTTTGGGTCTTCGGTGGCTCTGCCGGCACTTCTTTTTCTGCTAAGCCGCTTTCTGGCTCAATTTGCTGCCCTCTTGGCCTTGGTTACTTCAACGCACCTTCAGTAGACTGGCCTAAAGGTTCCCGGTCCGCGATTCCCCGGTAAAGCAGCTTCACATGCAGCCTTGAGCCTCCTCGAGTAGGTTTCTGTTGCAGCTTTGGCTTCCTGAGGCAACCTTGGTTCTTTCATCATTCTTACCAGGATGTTCCTGTTGGTACTCTCTATCACCCATCTCTCCCTAGGCCTTGTTAGTCGGGGTGGTAATTCACCTGCCATCCTGACATTCCCCAATTTGGCCACTTCGAGGTCCTGCTCCGCTACTAGGTGCAGCAGTCTTTTGCCCTGCGCTTCTATTCTCTGCTCGCCTCACAAATACGCCTTGGAATTAAAATCCCCGCACACCACTATGTCCTTACTCGCGTTTGTCACCGTACTCGCTAGAAAACTAAGCTCTTCGAATTGTCTCATTTCAGCGTTCGGGGAAGCGTAGCAGGCAACGTATGTGACACCCGCCACACTAACCCAGGCAATACCTTTTCTAGGGCTACCCGACGCCGTTGTCAGAAGTTTGAACATCTCCTTTTGTGGTGTCCCTGTACCAGTCCTTGCTGACTCTGCTATCGTTGGGCTCGCTAACAATCGCCACTTATATATCGTCTTCCCTCGTCGTTATTTCTACCAGATCATGGGCAGCGTCATACCGGTTTAAGTTCGCCTGTACCACTTTAACCACAGATCCGTTCCCTTTCAGCTCCTGTGACCGTAGCCCCCGTCGTACCGCCTCCAGGCAGTCAGACTTTTCTGTCACCACCGCCGGTGACCCGTTGCCCCCGGACAGCCTCGCACCTAACGCGTCTAGATAATGGTTGTCTGCGTCTCCCCTTTCCGCACAAGCCGGACACTTGGGCTCTGCTTGACAGGCTTCCTTAACATGTCTTACCGCAGCGTCTGCAACTCTCCCTATTGTCAGCTCCTTTACAGTCGCTAGTTAGGTGCCCGTGATATCTACACCTAGCGCAGGGGAACGGCTTTTCCCTGCGTTCTTAAATTCTGCAGAATGAAAAACCGATCCAAATGCCTTTTGTCTATTCTGAGGTGCGCCGCGTATTACCTAATCCATTTGGTCTTTACAGCCCCGTCCTTACCTAGGACTGTACCGATAACTGCCTCCACTTTTTCAGGCGCGCTGTCCTCATTGAGCCCCTTAATTTCAGCGCAGGTCATGCTTCCTTCCATTAGTGAGCCGGGCAGAGTTCGTCTCCAATATTGACTTCCTTGACCACCGGGTCTGCGCCAACTTCCTTTCTTAGTTACAGGATAAGGTCTCCTGTGTCGCTCTTCCTCGCCCCTCCGATAGCCTTTGCGTGCTCGCCCTGTAGAATCGGCTATTTTAGCTTGGTGAGTGTGGCCACATATAACGAGGTCTTGACGATGATCCTCGTCGGTATAACTCTCATGTTGATGGTTGGCTCCGGCTGCTTACTCGCCACTTTTCCAACCCAAGATTTTATTCCTTGCCCTCCAACACCATTCGCCTGCTGTCCGCCATCTCCCTTTGTCAACCTTTTCCTGCCCCATTCACCTCCCGGCTGTACCGGAGCTCTCTGAACTCCAGCCCCCGAGGCTGGCAGGGTGGGGAAACTGCCTTCGTCGAGTGGTGCGTTTGCGTCGCTTCTAATGTTGCTAGGGTCGGGAACCTTCTTATCTATTTTATCCCTGACCTGCGGTGTATTGTTCCTAGACGCCTTAGTGGCAATCAGGAAGTCCAGTTTACTTTGAATTCCCAGTATAGCTCGCTTCATTGCCGCCATTTCATCGCCTTCTGACTCCCTAGTTTGTTTGCCCTTCCCAGCCACTGCCCTCCGTGGCTTAGGCCTCTAGTCCTCCGATTACCCTCTTTATCTCCGCTGTATTTAATTGGCTAGCCAAGCCCCTAGCTGCCTGGATCTGCTCTTTGATCTTAGCTTTGCTGTTGGCATTTACTTTTATTCGGGCAACCAGTTCCCAGGTAACTTTATCCAACTATAAATGTAAGTTCAGCATCTTTATCCGCATTCTATTTAGCACTTCCGCCTCTCGCATAGGGGAGAGAGATTCGTTTCTCCTCCGCTTTGAAGTGTTTATAATCTCCTCGTACGTAAGGCATTAATTGCCTATATTACGATCTGTTGGAGTGGTCGGGGCACTCTTAGAGATCCTTTCCGCCATCAGGGTCGTATTTTAGCTGTTTTCCCAGTCCCTTTAGCCTCGCCCGGTCCATCGTCTCTCTCGCTAACGCCTCTATCTCTTTTGTAACCCGATCAGTTGATGGTTTCACCGTTGTGCCCAAAGAAAAAACCGCTCTGACTTTATTTGCGAAATCTAGCCCTTTGCAGGGAAGTTTACTCCACAATCAATAGGGTTCTGTACCCTTGGCACCTTACTCTAGGAATGTCCCAAGGAATGTTCCTAATTTTCGCAATCGAGCGACTGTCCTTGAAAGTCAATTACTCAGCCCTGTGGACAAGGTGACCCAAAAATATCGCCCAAAGCCTTCTAGAACCTTACGCGTGGAAGATCCCTGCCAATTTTTAGCGCAATATCAATAGCCAAACTTGGTAGTTATATTTCCTATGCTAGTCTTAACGCTAAACTAATGCTACTCACACTCTAGTCTCTGTCTGTGACCTCCTCAGGCGTGCCACTGAGGGGTTGGGGGTCCGGGGATGACAAAAAATACACTGAACTTATATCGCCTTGGAGAAATATTTCACCGCTGTGCTCGAAAAACTGGGACGTACCGCGTGTCCAGTTGTCGACAACAACAATTTAATTTATTTATAATTAATTTATTACTCCCAATAATAAATAGTTAAGGAACTGTTAAGATATTAAATTCAATGAATTTGTTATTAACATCTTCTCTATTGCCCAGACTATAGAGAATAAAGAATAAGAACTATAATTGCTTATTGCTTTTTGGTGCATTTAAAAAACTTTTTCAAATTGCCTCAACAGATAATAGAATATCTAACTATTGACTTAAAGAATGGTACATTATTATAGAAACTTCCTTTGATACACATTCTAATATGTTTCTCAGCATATAAAGAGTATTCGATAATTTATTGACAATATAGGTCGCATGTTCCCTCTATGTTAATTTAATTAATATATAGAAGGAATAATAAATGACTCTTGTGGAACACCACAAACTACATTTTTCATCGAAAAGTTTTCGTTTTTAAAACTTGTTGGGTGTTTCCTCTCAGATAAAAGTAACTGAATTAGAGTACAAGTTAATTTATCAACTCCATACTTGGATAACTTACTGACTACCCATTGTATTTATTCTTTTCAAAGCCATCATTTATAAAATTTTATTTCATTAATTGCGTTTATAGTTGAGAGTTATTCACGGAAACCATTCTGAGAGTTGTTAAAGGTGTTATTTATTTCAAAGTAATTATATAATTGGTCATAGATATTCACTTCATAGATTTTCGAAATTATTGGAACAAGGAATATTGGTCGATGATTTTCTGATTGTTCAATATCGCCATTTTTCAGTATTGGTACTATTTTAGATATTTTCAACCATTTAGTTGAAACTTGCATTTATTAGCTTGGTCAAAGGTATTAAGGTATAATTTTTTAATGGTAACGTCACAAACAAGGAAAAAAGAAACGTCCTTCTAAAAAAGGTAGGATCTGATTCATTTAAATTATTGGTTGACAAATTTAAACCGGACAGCATATTGACAAAAACGTGTGACGAAAGAAAAGCAAATTTAAGTGGATATTTTGTAAAAAAACAACGTACGTTCTTGCGGACAGAATGCAATTTACGCTTCGCATGCGACATCAACACGAGTCAATATCGCAATACATATAAATTTTACGGGCGTTAGCAGGCAAATGTAATTTCAAAACAATTTTAAATGATCGTTTGCGAGACCAGGTAGTGATCGGATTAAACAATAATTCGTGGCAACAAGAAATAATTCATCAACATCAAACAAACGATGCTACACTAGCAGAAGTTGAGGCAATAGCGCTTAAACTGGAAGAAGCAGAAGTGCAATCAAAGCGACTATACTGTTAATAAATACACAACTGAGACCTAACACGAATAGAGTACAAAAACTATCAACAACAACAGTTTTCACAGAAAAGCATTTCCCAAAATCGTACAAAATATATGTTTTGCGGTAACGAACGACATTCAAACAAAAACGAGTGTCCTGCGAATGGAAAGAAGTGCAACGCGTGTGGACGATTAAATCATTTTGCAAATGTATGTATCGCGACCGGACTCAATTCAAACGTACAAAACAAAAACAGTTTAAATCAAATAACACAAGGTATGTGCATGAAAATAAAACAGACGTGAACGATACGAATTCATCAATAAACACAACAAGCATTAGGTGTATAGATACTCCGGAAAAGGTACTACTCTCAGTTTAATTAAATGGAAAAATTATCGATATGCTGTACGATCCAGGTGATTGGCCGAATACTATGGACACAAATTGGTTCACCAAAATTGAAACCTACACGTAACTTGATTGCATACACAGATCTTGAAATAAAAACCCTTGGTATAACTGAAGTTAACATTGAAGCATTTAACAAAAATCAAGTTCTAAAGGTGTATGTAGTTGATGGGAACGATTTTCCATTGTTTGGTTTAGATTGGTGTCTAAAATTTAAATTGCTAATGCCAACAGGAGCAAAAATATGACATACTAAGGAAAATACGGTAAAAACGGAACAAGTAGACTATGAAGAGATCCAACAAATTCTCAAAAATCAGCAAGAACTTTTTAATGGAATGCTAGGCTCAATAAACAAACACAAGTAAAGATTCATTTTGATCCATAGGTAATACCTAAGGTTTTTCGATCCCGACCGGTACCTATCGCATTACAGGAACAAGTAGAGGAAGAACTCAAACGTTTAAAAACAGAGGGTATTCTCGAATCAGTAGACATGATAACTCAGAGTGTAGAATGGGCCACACCCGTTGTAATAGCGGTTAAGTCAAATGGCAATTTACGAATTTGTGGAGATTTTCGTGTAACTATCAATCTACATGTACAACGAGAGGATTACCGGATTCCTCGTTTTGAAGACCTAATGTCTAAATTAGCAGGTGGTCAAAAATTTACAAAAAATAGATCTACGAGATGCTTACTTACAATTCAACGTGCATCCAAAATCGAGAAAGTACTTGGTCATATCAACACATAAGGGATATTTTAGTTACAAAAGGTTACCTTTTGGAATATCTTTTGCTCCATCATTCTTTCAACGAACAATGGATATTATAGTATCGAGAATTGATGGAACAATTATTATCTTGATCATATTCTCATAACAGCTCCAAATATACTAGAAAACATACAACGAGTACAACAAGTATTAAAACGATTAACGGATGCAGGAATTAAAACACGTCAATCAAAATGGGCTTTGTTACAAGACAGTGTAGTTTTTTTAGGACATCGAATCGACAAGGAAGGACTCTATCCAACGGATGAACACATTAAAGGAATAAATGAAATGGCAACTCCAACAAACGTAACTGAATTACGATCATTTTTAGGATCTATTACTTATTATAGCAAATTCATACCGAATTGCGTTCCTTTATATCGATTACTTAAGAAAGAAGTACAGTGGAATTGGACTAAGCAATATAACGAAATTTTCACAACACTCAAGAAACAACTAACATCTACGGATACATTAGTACATTATGACCCATCAATGAAAATATACCTCACAACAGTCGGTTCGGAAAAAGGCTTAGGAGCAGTATTATTTCACAAGAATGGCAAAAATGTGTTTAGGTCAATATCCTATAAATCCAGAACTCTGACTGATGTCGAATTTAGATATGCAACAATTGATAATGAAGCACTTGCTATAATATTTGCAGTAACAAAATTTCATCAATATCTTTATGGTAGACATTTCACTTTATTAACAGATCACAAACAATTAGAAAGAATATTTAGTGAACATCGGAATACACCCAAAATAGCAAATAACAGACTTCTTAGATGGGCTATGATTTTAAACAATTACGATTATACAATTTCATATCAATGGGAGAGAAAAGATAACGCTCTAGCAGACGTATTATCAAGATTACCACTTAATGATATCGAGTTAACAGAGAACGAAAAAGTAGGTTTACCAAGAAGAGGATACTTACTCAACTTAAGATTAAATAAATTGCCAATATCAAAACAGCAAGTGATCAAACATTAAGACTAGTAATAAAATTTATTACATCATATTAATAAGGCCCGAACTTTTATCATTTTTTGAGAAGAGAGACGAGCTCTCGGTTGAAGAAAATATTGTGTTATGGAAAGGAAGAATATGTATTCCGGCAGCACTACAAAAAGGAGTATTAGACAAGCTGCATGACGGATACTCAGGTATGCGTGCTATGTAATCAGTGGCAAGAATGCATGTGTATTGGCCGAACATCTATAAGGACAATATCGAGTATTCTCAAAAATGTACATCGTGCAAAAGTTCCAAACAAAATAAAATGGAAGTACAACGTTATCCTTGGTATGTTCCTCCAATCCCATGGTCACGTATTCATATCGATTTCGTGGGACCTTTTAAATACAAAATGTTTTTAATTGTAATAGATACATTTACACGATGGTTGGAAGTTATACCCATGAAAAGTATAACTACCGAGAAAACAATAAAAGCACTACGTGATACATTCGCTTGACTTGGAATTCCGAAATTTATTGTATCATTCAATGGACTTCAGTTAACGTCAAATACAATACAGCGATCGACAGGCAGATCTCCCAGTGAACTTATATATGATCGATTGTTACGAATATTATTCGGTAATATCAATCTGATGTATCAAGAAACCAAGAATATGAAACAGCTAAACAGAAACTTTATCATGACAAGAAATCCAAAGAAGCAACATTTGAGGTCGGACAGACAGTATGGGTAAATAATCCAATCAACACCTGGGATAACAAAATCACAAAATGGAGTCTATTCGTACTTGGTAGAGATAAATAATCAAATTAAACGGAAACATGCAGATCAACTGAGACCAAGGAATCATGATGATACCTTTTAACTTAACAAGTTACCCGACGACTTACCTGATGAGGAACCGATTCAGAAAATAACAAGATGCCTGAGCAGTCCGAATTGAAAACAATCAGTCTGAATGTTAAAGACGAAAATCTAATAAAAGCCAGCCACTAAATAGGAAACCACCGACGCGTTTTGAAGCTTGAATTGCTATGGGAGGAATGTTGTATGTTGTCTCTTATTTAGTACTAACATTTATCCCTTTCCTTTTCATTAACATTATCTTACTTGTTGTTTTGTGAACATATTTTATTATTGGTAATTAAATTAGTAATATCCCTAGCAACAAAAATTCTCATCTAATGAAATCTGAAATAAAAACCAAATAAACCTCCTGTTTTATGATCGGATTTAACCAGAGCGCATAACATTTAAACAATATCCAAATGCAGTCCGGTCCGTCGGCTTTATTTTGTATATAAAGTTCAGATTTGATTGTGAAGTTAATGCAATGAAATTTAATTGCGGGATTCCGGTCGAATTTGTACGCGGGGCGTCGGGTTCATTTTAATAAATTGAATCTCCATTTGAGATTTTCAAGCTGGATATTTCGATAATGCGGACGCGCTTATACTCTATGAGGATTGAGAAGTAAATTGGTTATGCGCCATCGCCGAGCATCCTCCACCGGCCAAATTTCTGCATAGAGGGGAGCTTACCCCCGCGCTAACAAGTTATTCGGTGCATGCTGGCGCTGCACTATTTGCCCACTTTGCGAAAATCATTACTTTATTTACACCTCCTTTTTTTTTAACGAATGCATATAAATATTCAATAAAACAAATGAAATATAAATTATTATTATGATGAAATCTAAAATAGATCAAAAGCATTATTCGTATACTATTGTGAGAAAATCAATATTTGGATGATTAAATTTTTTTTATCAATAGTAATAACATTTTTTTTTCTGTTGGAATACTTGAATACGTGAACAACAGTAACTATTATTAAAAGTTTAAGTTCTTCACTGTGAGAGAGACAAACATCTTCATTTATTATTTCATACATGAGGTATTTACAATAATATTCGTAGTTCTTCACGACTATCAACCCATGGTCTTTCTGTCAATTCCTGTGAAAAAGGGGGAATTCAAAACTTTTAATAATTAATAACAATAATTGTATTGTGCAACCCTTTACTGTATAGTTTCGAAGTACTTGAGCTTGTTATGTGTATCTAGTTTGAGAATGACAAGTCCAAATGTGTCGAAACTATAATCACTATTATAGTATAAAGTTTTTGACATTAAAGAAGTTATTCGTATTTATAATTTATAAAACGATATGATTTATTTATTGTAAAAATTAACTGTATTAACTGTTAACAATTATTAGCTAAAGATGTAATTTCTATAAATTATTAATCATTTGATATTTTAAATAATTTTTATTTTGGTAATTCGCCAGCATGCCACCATTAATATTCATAACGGGCAGTACACCGTAAAACACTCTTTATTATATATGGACCTCAAATAAAAACAAAACGCAAAACAACCCCTTTTACTCACTCTTTTATTGATTAGAACAATAAATGTAAATTTGGGGAAGTGGCGCTCTCCCACCTCTGCACGGCGCCGTTTCCAATGTTCGACGTAATAAAATCAGCACTTGTATCAATTGAATCGAATCGAAAATTTACATGCATACATTTATGAAATGCCGAAATGTATTGGGTGTGTGTGTACGTGTTAAAAAGGGAGTTGGGGGAGTGAAAAAAAAAAATCGGGCACTGTGCTGAAATGTTATGGACAGAAAAAGGGGTTGAATTTTTACAAGTAGCAGTTTGAAATAATACATAGGGTTCATTATTTTAAAACTAATTGCTATATTAACTTAATAAATATTTATAATATTGTTGATTATATAGGCATTTACATCGGTATACATTTTGGTATACAATAGAAATTAAATCGTGTTATATATACAAGACATTAAATATTTTTATTAAATATTTATCAATTATATATACATTTATTGCAAGTGAATATAATTAAATATTGTTACTAACTAATCAGTAAGAGATATTTCTACAACAGCTTTAATTATTTGCATAAAATTACGTGATTTATTTAATTTTAAATAAAGTGTAAATATTTGATAAACAATAAATTTAAAACTTTTATTAAATCAACACCTCTATTTATAAGGAAAAATGCTATTTCTCAAAATGTAAAAGGCTTGAAATTCTATTCCAAAGAAAACTAAAACTTTTATATAAGAGTAAACATGTAACAATTTTATTTTACAATAATAACAAAATGTCCTATTATAAAATTATAAATTAATTTTTATAAACGATATTATCTTCTTACAATATAAAATTAATAAATTAATATTCTAACTTAACAAAATAATATATGATAGGTTCTAGAGTTACCAATTAACATTCTCTAATATTTCTTATACCAATAATAATTTTGTAATTTCTTACTTTTTTATTTTTTTATAGTTCATCTCTTAGACATTTTCACCAAAATATTAATTGTATATCCTTTCTCTTACCTATAACATTCTGTTTCTAAAAACGAGAATCTGTCTTAGATTTCCCTAACGATTTAATATTAATGTTTCATTGAATCTGTTGTCTCAGCATTATCTAAAATAATTTTTCAAGCTTTTAGAATTTTGGCTACTTTTCAAGAAATTTCAGTTTATAAATTTTATTATTTTTCCAATTTTTTATTTTTTGTAAATTAAAAAAAAAACTTGATTCCGTTTTATTTGTAAAGTATTTGACAAGAGTTTATTTTTTATATGACGCAAATTTTCTTTTCTTTGAGACTACTAAGATTTTATATCTTGAACTTTTTGTTTTTTTTTTTAATTACATTATTAGAATGTGTTCATCAGTTTATTTTGCAAGAATTTCTAAAATTTCCTGTTTGGGTTCTAGATTATTTTTTTTAGTAATTTCTTGTCTGCGCTTTTTACAAGTTTTCTCTTGCAATAATTTCTTTTTTTTTACAATTTGGAAAGTTTTACCTTAGTTAAGCTTTCCAGGAATGTCTTTGCCAAAGTGCTTGAATTTTCTTCGAGTTTCCTAGACCTTTCTGAGAATTTACCTTTTGATTTCAAGATTTATCCTAAGTTCTTTAGTTTTGTACTTCTTTTCTTCTTTCCCTATATAAATAATATTTTCTTTCTAGAAATTTCTTCTCCAAAATGTAAGAATTTAAAGGGTTTAAAATTCCATTAAAACTCCTGAAATTTATCACCACTTCTTTTCTCAAATATTTTTTTTTTTTATAATTGCCATAGTTTTTTTTATAATCTTCATTTTTTCAATCAATTTCTCCGCAAGATATTTACAAATCTTTATTGAGCATTTTCGAATGTTTTATATTTCAAACATTCTCTTAAGCTCTCCCTTGCTCTCCTTCGCTCACTTTTGCTCGATTCCATTTTTCCTTGCTCACTTTTACTCTTGTCTTCTTCACTTATGCTCTCTTTTGGCCTTCTTCGCTCTCCCTTGCTCTCCTTCACTCTGTTTTACTCGCTCTCGCTCTCTATTGATTTTCCTTGCTCTCCCTTGCTCACTTTCACTCTCTATTGCTCCCTTCTGTTCTCCCTTGCTTCCCTTCGTTCTCTATTATCCTCCCAATTCCTCACTTTTGCTCTTTCTTGCTCGCTTTTGTTCTCCTTTGTTCCTATTCGCTCTCTCTTACTCTTCCTTATTCTCCCTTGTTCTCCTTCGGTATTTCTTTTGCTCCCTCTTAAAAATAATAAATGGGAGCAAAAGAGATAGAGAAAGAGTTTCGCTCGTATTTGTTCCTTCTTGCTCTCATTCGCTCTATTTCGCTTTTCCCTGCACTCGTTTCCTTTCCCATGCTCGCTGTTGTTCACTCTTTCTCGATTTTGTTCTCCCGTGCTCCCATTCACTCTCCAATGCTCTCTCTTGCTATATTTCGCTCTTTCATACTCCCTTTTGCCCTTGCTTGCTCGTTTTTGTTTTGAAATGCTCAATTTCGCTTTCCGTTGCTCTATTTCGTCTCCCTTACTCTTTTTTGCTTCTTTTTCATTCCCCCTTGCTCTCTATTACTCTCTCTTGCTCTACCTTTCTCGCTGTAGCTCGCTATCGCTCTTCCTTACTCTCTTTCGCTTTTTATTATTTACTTTAGCTCTCTCTTGCTATTCTACTCTGCTTTGCTTAGTTTCGCTCTTTTTTGCTGGTTTTCGTTCTCCCTTATTTTCATACCCTCTCCCATGCTCTCTTTCGCTCTTTCTTGTTCTCCCTTGCTCTCTTTCGCTCAACCCTGCTCACCTTTGCTCTTTCTTGCTCGCTCACTTTCCCACTTTCTTGCTCGCTTTCGTTGTCTCTTGTTCTCTTTCGATCCCCCTTGCTCTCTTTCACTTTATCTTGCTCTTTTTCGCTCTTTCTTGCTTTTTCTTGCCCTCTCTTGCTTCTTTTTGCTCTAGCTGGCTCTGCCTGGCTTTCCTTTACTCTCTCTTGCTCTCTTTCGCTCTTTCTTACTCACTTTATATATTTTATTCTTAAGTGCTCTGTTTTTTTCTTCATTGCTATCTCTTGTTCTTTTACTCTCTTTTGCACTTTTTCGATCTCCCTTGTTCTCTTTCATTCTTCATTGCTCTCTTTCACCCTTCGTTGGCCTTCTTTTTTCCCTTTCTTGCTCTCGCTTTCCCTTGCTCTCTTTTGCTCTTTCCTATTCTCTTTTACTCTGTCTACCTCGCTCGCTCTCTCTCTCTCTCCTGCTCACTTTCGCTCTCCTTTGCTCTCCTACCCATTTCTGCTCGATTGTGATCTCTCGTGCTCGCTTTCGCTCTTTCTTTGACATCTCTTGCTCGCTTTTTTTCTCCATTGGTCAATTTCGTTCTCCCTTGCTCACTTATGCTCTCTCTTGCAATTTTTCGTTCTACCTTGCTCTCTTTCACTTTCCCAAGTTCTCTCTTGTTTTTACTTGCTCTACCTTGCTCGCTATACGCCCCCTTGCACTCTTTTGCTCTTTCTTGCTAGCTTTCGTTCTCCCTTGTTCTCTTTCACTCTGCCTTGTTCAGATTTCTCTTTCGCTCTTTCTTGTTTTCGTTCGCTCTTTTTTGTTCGCTATCTTTGTCTTGCTCTTCCTTGCTTTTGCTCTTTTCTTGCTCGCGGTCATTTCCTTATTCTATTTTGCTTTCCCTTACTCTTTTTTGCTCTCCTATGCTCTCTCTTTCACTCTATCGTTGTTATATCTTGTTCATGCTTGCTCTCCCTTGCTCACTTTTCATTTGTCTTCTTTGGTCCCATTACTCTCTCTTCCTCTCCCTTCCTCTCCATTTCTCTGCCTTATTCTCTCTGGCTCTACTTCGCTATCTCTTTTGTTCCCTCTTTACTATCTTTTGCTCTCATTTACTCCTTCTTGCTCGATTACACTCTCTTTTGCTATATTTTGCTCTCTTTCGATCTCCCCTGCAAACTTTCCCAAACTTTCCCTCTCCTTTGCTCGCTTTTGTTCTCTCTTTCTCACTTTTGTTCTCCCGTGATCTCTTTCACTCTCTCATGCTCTCTTTCTGTCTTTTCTATTCACTTTTGCCCTCTCTTGCCGGTTTTGTTCTCAAATGCTCTATTTCGTTTCCGTTGCTCTTTTATGTTCTCCCTTGCTTTCTTTCGCTTTCACTCGCTTTCTATTATTCTCCCTTGCTCTCTTCTGTTATTTCTTGCTCACTCTTGACTCCTTTTGCTCTACCTTGCTCGCTTACTTTACTTTGCCCACGTTCGCTGTTTCTTGCTGGCTTTCGTTCTCCCTGGCCTTTGTTCACGATTATTCTCTTTCCCTCTCCCTTGTCCTTTTTCGCTTTTCCTTGCTCTCCCTTACTATTTTTCCCCCAACCTTGCTCAGTTTTGCTCGCTCTCGCTCTTTCTTGCTCACTTATGTTCTTTCTTAATTGCTTTCGTTTTTCATTGTTCTCTTTCGCTCATCCTAGATCTCTTTCGAACTATCTTGCTCTTTTCACTTTTCCTTGCTCTTTTTCGTTCTTCCTTGCTCTCCCTTGCCATTCAAATCAAATCAAATCAAATCGTTTATTAGTGTTAACACATTACAAAATCTTTACACACGTCAATACAAATGATACAAGAATCACATACAAACTAAATATTATAAATACTATATTAGAAAGAAATAATCATTTAAATGAAATAGTAAAAGTAGAAATAATAGCTAATAATAATACTAAGAAAACTAACAGTTAGCACTAATTTCTTGTATCAGAATTTATATTGTAATTATAAAATTTCCGTACTGTTTACGGTTCCTTCTCAATAAGGTATTTTTTCAAGTTAAATTTAAAAAATTTTAAAGTCACCTGCTTAATACATTCGGGTAATATATTGTATAGTCTTACTTGAATATTATTAACAGCCACTCGATTACGTTTATCCCTAAATGACAATATATTTGATTCCCTGCACCTTTTGCTCCCTCTTGCTCGCCTTAGCTCTTTTTTGTTCGCTTTCGCTCCCTTTTGCTCTCGTTTGCTCTTCCCTTCTCTCGTTCATTCTTCATCGTCTTGCTATCCCTTGCTCCACCTTCTTTGATTTTGCTCTTCCTTTCTTGCTCGCGCTTTTTTCCTCTATTGCTTAATTTCGCTCCCACTTGATCTTTCTTGTTTACTTGCGTTCCTTTTTGCTTTCTTCTCTTGGTCTGTCTTGCTTTACCTTGCTTGTTATTGCTCTCATGTGCTTGCTCTCGCTCTCCCTTCCTCTTTTTGGCTCTCTTTTGCTCTATTTTACTCTCTGTTGCTCGTTCTCGTTCAATTCTGCTCCCTTTTGTTCTGTATGCTAGGTTTCGCTCTCCCTTGCTCTTGCAATTTCTCTCATGTTTCCGTAATTTGTTCGATTTACTTATAACTTAAAAGAAGAGGAAGAGAAAAGAAGAATTTTCTCTTTTAAGTTAGGAGAATTTAATTAAGAGTTTTAAAATTTTCCAGAAATTTTTTTCTAGATTTTATTAACTTACTTCGTTGTTTTTAGAATTTTTCAGCTTTACGTCTTCAAGGATTCTAAAATTATCAATTTTTTTATATTTCTATAATTCACTATTTTTTGCTTTATCTGATCAAATTCTTTGTAAAAATCTAGGTCTAAATTATGAGAATTATTTTTAAATTCATGTTCTACAATTTTTTTACACTTTTTTCAAAGATCTTATACTTCCAGAATTTTTCACCATATTCAAATTTTCAAATAATTTCTGATAATTATTAATAATTTAAGAATCTCCAAGAAATTTCTCTTCCAAAGTTTTAAAATATTTTTCTATGGTTTTACAGTTGCTAGTTGTAAATTTAAACATATATTAAGCCATATTTATGTTGCACGTATTCCCAATTGATTGCAAATATTTGCTAATTAAATCTTACCGAAATATTCGCGAATACTTGCTTATTTTCTAAATATTTTTGAATAATTTATACTGTAAAATAATATTCTTTAGAAATCGGAACCAATGGCTTCGTAAATAAAATTTAATTATTGGAAGTATTCCAAAAAGTTATAAAATCATTGCAACTATAAATCTTGCAAAACATTCACGAACACTTCTGTATGTTATAAATTATATGTAATAGAAATGTTGGTAAATATTTCTGAATTATTTATACCATTAAAAATATTCTGCGATATTCATAAATATTAAAAAATTTATACTCTTTACCTAACTGTAAAGTTTGCATTTGTTCGAAAATGTTCGGTAATCTTACAGAATATTCTACACTATTTGCTATCAAGTGAATAAATGTTAATAATTAGAAAAAACACGAAAATATTACATTAATCTACAACAAATGAGTCTTATTAAGACTACAAGAAACAAATCACTTTTGAAACAACTACTTCTCTAGCAAATACTTCGACAGACATTGAATGATACAAAAGTAATTTGCGTGTTACAAAATAGCAAGTCTATCAAAGCAACACTAGTTTGAACGTATTTCTTTCTGTAAAATGAATTAAAAATGATTGAATGTATGTTAAATAGTTTATGACTGACTATACTATGGTAAATTTGGAATAAGAAATGAATTTATGTTGATGTAATTAAAAATAAATTAGCAAAAGCAATTAAATAATTCAATACTCAATTTTATAACCATCTGCAGACACGGGTTTCGAACTTTCATTCTCTTCAGTACAGCTTTATTATAAAATTGATTTTAAATACAAATAAAAATATTTACTAAAATAAATATAATGAAATATAATAATAAATATAATGAAATATAATAATAAATATAATGAACGGAAATAAATGTTGCCGAATTTTGTATGCTGAGTTAATTTATATTGAAATTATTTGTTATCAAACATTCCTAAATGTACTCAAAGTGTAATACATGTTCTCGAGCATTCCTATATCGTATTACTATTATTTATTTATTATTATTACTATTTGTTTAAAAGGTTTCACCAAATGATAAATGAGAGTCATTCCAGAAATATTTCAATATGGTTATAAATGTTTACAAATTGTCAGAAACTATATCTGTTTTTTTTTATTTTTATAGGCACCTTTTCTGACTTTTAATTAGAGAATCATAACTATTTCTAAATTTAGAATTGATGCATATCGATTTCTCTAGTACACAATCACGGAAATAAGCGCTTTCATAGCAAAGCCGAGGAGCGAGGGAATTTTTAATACTTAGTTTGCGACGGACGTGTCCTTTAAAAATCTAGGTTCCCCAATATAAATTTCAGTTGAGTTAGGATTGAATCGCGGAGCGTATGATGTAGGGTCTTACCCGGTCGATTTATTCAAGATGGACGGTGCATTTGATTGAATTGAAATTGTTAATTTAAAGTCTGACCGTGTTCGGTAGGGAACGCCCACCGAAGAGGTGAAGAGGTGGGCGCGGGCGAGAGTTTGGCCCAATAAAAGGGACGTCGTGTGTGACTTTATTAAAGATTATTGCACCGAACACGGCGGAACGGAATTTCCTGTGGGGTATGGGTGTGTGTATGTAGTCGCGAAAGGAATAATTAATGTTAATTTTCGGCTTTCTGCCGGATCAATGCTGAATGGAATACGTGAAATACTTTAAAATTGATTTGTTAATAATGCCGACCGCCGAATGCAAATTCAATTATTGCCAATCGTGGGTTTGCGTATTAATTATTGAATTAGTCTATTAAATCTAATGTCAAATGGATACTGATCGATATGTACTAATTTAAAATTATTTCGATGTGTTGCCACGAGTTAGGTATTGTAGTAATTGCTGTAGTATATTTAAATTTAATTTAATTAACTGATACAAATTAGAATACATTGAATTATTGTTGCTTTGAGCTATACAAATTTTGCGAAAAATCAAGAACTTTTCTATTTCCAAGATTGTAAAATATTCCTAATATTCATATTGTTAATTCTTGGAGATTTTTGAAGATTTTTGAGGTTAAGAAAAATAGTTTGATTTCAAGATTATTAAAATTTTATATTGTTAAAAGTTGCAAAAAAATTTATTTTCAAAATTATGATGAAGAAATTTTAATTTAATTTCCTTGAAATTTATAGGTTGGTCAAATTTATAGAAAGGATATTTTAAGCTAGGTTTTAATTTGAATTATAAAAGTTCGTTAAGATCATTAAGGTACATATTTTACTGTTTTTAATTTTGGCCTATTTTGATCATTTTTGATCAATTTCATTGACCGCTATGGTAAATAGGGGGTAAACACACTAATGGTGGAATACCGTTCTCGATGACGTGGCTAGAGGAGATCTTCTCCCGCACACTCTTCCGCACTCTACCGTTACTAAATAATGTCGACATGAAATGTGGAAATCTGTTCTCTAAAATGACCACTCATAAAGCAATTGAAGAATTTAATAGCGCCAGGTCACATTTCGGTTGTTTCTTCAGACCTCAACTTTGCCTTCATTTCTTAATCCGTCACTGCTACTAGAGTTTAGAAGGTCGCTGTGATAGATCACTTATTTACTTGAGTTTAGAGTTTTACAAGGGATTACTTCAACCGTATCTTTTTCAAAATGTTTTACCTTTTAATGCAGTTTTGATTATAATAATTGTGGCGATCGTTACTACGTGGTAATTCATGATAAACACTTAACTAACGCACTTACTATGTTTTAACCACTAAAAAATTATGTAATATATATACATATATTACGCAGTTTTGATTATATATCGATTTATTGATACAATACCTTGTTCAGTAAAAAAAACTGTTTTTTTTCAAATTTTCCCCTGTCTAGTTTTTTTACAAGTAGAGATGAAGACATCCTTGCCAGCGTGATTAGGAGCACCAAAGAGTTTGTTCGTATTTTAAGAGACGGACATTTCAATTGTTTAAAAAAAATACAATAATCTCTACTTCATTTGCTCTTTCCGCGAACATCCACGAAGCCTCAAATAAGACACGTAAATACTATTTTATACAAGGAAAAAAGTTTGGATTTGCTGCCGGCCTCTAATCAGGTGATGGACCAAAAATGGACTTTATGTAGTGGTGGACACCAGCATAAGGTACCTGGGGTTTACGACAGACACTGTCCTCCAGACAGGCGGGCCTTGCCTTGGCAAGAAGCTTACGAGCTTAAATGGGTACTCTGCAAGCGGTTCACTCAGCCTTATAAATGAGGAGACCCCTTTACTGGGCGAAGTCGGGGCTGACTCAGCCTTAAGTAAGGAAATTTCGCGAGCGGTAGAAATCAAGGGTGCACTCAGCCAGAGAATGAGGACGCGAGACCGATGGGGTCACAGGGGTTCACTCAGTCTTTAGAAATGAGAAATGATGTTGGGATTGAATCAGCCTGAAATGCCGACGCGAATATTGGCCGCAAGGTGAAATCAGCCTTAGATGAGGATGGTGAGGGGCGGTGTCGGGGTTTAATCAGCCCTGAATAAGGGCAGCAGGATGGTTGGGGAAAGAGGACCGAGAGGACTGATGCCGGGGATAACTAAGCCTTGAATGAGGCGTTCGAGCGTGCACGGGGTCGACTCAGTCCTGAATGAGGACGGCGAGAGGTAGAGGCCGGGTGCAACTCACACTTAATTGAGTAGTCAGGGCTGGGACCCAAGCCTTGAGCACTTGCACTCTATGCCTACATAGAGTTGGACCCTGACGGCCATGATTTCGTGGCGCTAATTAATTCTGGTGCTTACAGAAACGGATCAAGCCCACAATGTGTGCTGGATACTAAAAGACGGGTAAGCGGAAGGAGTTTGATATTCTCCAGGCAGTAGCCGAAGCTAAAAGGGATGTGCCGAAATCTAGAGGAATTGCGAAAAAAGGAGGGAAAGGAGAGATATGTACGAATGGCAACAGAAATTACCACAGATCCCGATTAAGAGCGATGGACTGCCTATGCAAATGCGGATAAAACATGGAAACTGCAGTGCAAATATGGTGGAGATGAAAAGCGGAGGAGAAAAGGTCGGGATAATAGAGCTGGGTGGCTAATGGAAATAACAACAGAAGTAGGCAGTAGAATATGGGAGAGAAATTAACAACTTCGCAGAAGTACTGATAGACGAGAGGGTAGAGGTAGAGTAAAGAGAAAGAAGAGAACAGGAAAGAACAGCAAAAGGTCTTTGGATCTTGAACACAGTCAGGATGGTTAATGCATATTCTTGCTATATGTTAAATTGGTATATCTATCACGTTGTTCCGGTTATCATTTGGCCCCCGCAAACTTTTTGTGTTTTCCAAGCAAGCGGGACTAACTGACTCGATTAGTGACACTGCCGTATGGCAAAGAATTTAACGTCTCTGGCTTGCCATCGCTCAATGGGCTGTGAGTTGCTAAACAGCCTAGTGAGAATGTTGTGAGGCATTTTATTGAGCAGTCAAGTGCGACCTCCATCTCCTGATGGTGCCCGCTGTGTTGGGTTGGTGTTATGTTTTGGTGTCGCTACGATGGAGATGAAGCTTTCGAAGTAGTATTCGAGACCACAAGGAAGGTAACCGTAGATTTACAAATGTCCTTCAGGCACGTGGTAGAGGCGGCAGCACGAGCAATGGGGCCCATAAGAGCCGTAAGTGGTGTATTAGCGAACCTAGGAGGGCCCAGCGAGGGAACCAGGTGGCGAAAGGATGATAGATGCGCTATGGGTGATACGGTGGTACAGAGGTCCAGGCATCATCAGCTCTGTTGACTTAAGACTGAAGGCCAGGGGGGGCACTTATTGGGCAAAGAAACGGGGAAGCCAATGAAGCGATGATCTCAGAATGGTAGAAGAGATATAATAAGAGTGGGGTCACAAAGTTAATGCCTATCGAGGACTTCAAGAAGAATTTGTGCCGGATAGGGAACCTCGCCAGCAAGATGTTTCGGTGGTGCCTGAAGGGATCTAGGGACAATCCCAGGCATACACTGGTCGAAAAGGGTGCTCGGAACAAAGGAGATGGCTAGCCGACGAACTTAAGGCAAGCGTGAACGAAGGAACGTTGGTGCAGCAAATGCTTCTCAGCGATGCAAACGGAAAGGCGGTCGCCAGGTACACCATTGAAGTACTGGTAGCAAAAGAGGATTGTTTTGTAACATTCAGCAGGTATTCCGGAATTTAGGTCCACTATTAGCGCAACTCACACGTCCCAACAGAAAAAAAAACGCCATGAGATACGAAGATAATATAGCCGTCTGACTCAGCCCGACACAAAGATGTCTCCGACTTCCAAAAGCCGATTGGTCCACACTGGATCATCTCTCGTCTTAGGTAAGCAAAGAGCTAATAAGGTGTGTTGCTAGAAATACCCGCAGATTTACCATTGCTAATCCACAAACATCTCTGCCCACACTTGTACGGTCGCAGCTCAGGGATAGAAAATATTTTTAGAAAAACCATTGAAATTTCTAATACTAAAATGATTGCTTTCATTTTTGGATTTTAATTATTTTAGTGTCTTAAAGTCCATAATTATTTAATTCTTTTTCTAAACACTGTGCTTACTTTCTACCTTTTATTTGTTCTTATTTAGTACTTTGACATTAATGTCATTATCTTGTCATAGTTGCCATTGTTTCCATTTATAATGTTATTAATCACGACCAAAAATATATGATGATTTTACAAGTTAAAAACACTGTTAATCTTCTATGCTTAAGTTTCATTTCTAATCGTTTATTACTATAGCTATAAATATTTTATAGATAGTTCATTATTATTATCCCCTTTGTAGTCGTCTAGTTCAATTGTATCTACTCCTTTATGAATCGATCAAATTTTTCCTCTCTTCACTCTTTAAAAACTGCTTATCTTGTTTTTATTCTATAGAACACACTATCAAAGTTTATAATTTTATTCTCTTCTTCCATCAAACAACTGCATAGCTTCTACCTCTACAAAATATCGGAATAGAGAAGGAAAAACTGTTAAAAGGGTATAGAAAATATGCGTGCGTATAGTGGAGAAGAGAGTGAAAGAGAATGTATGAAAAATTGGGGTTACATGTGAATGTAGTCAATGGTTGGTGAAATTTCATGAAAGGCAGAGATGTGTCACTTCTTTCAATACATATATACGATGACATGTTTAAAATGATTTCGGTATAGAAGCAAATATCGCTTCACTAAGAACTAGATGTGGGCAAAGAGAGAGAGAGAGAGAGGGAGAGAGAGATAGAGAGAGAGAGAGAGAGAGAAGAGAGGAAGAAAAGGCTGGATTGGAAAAATTATAAAAAATGTGTATTTTGTGTTATTGGTAAGAGTAATTGGAGGCATTTGGCAGATGAGTGTAATAGCGTGTGTGAGAAATGGGTGGGCAGAAAGTAAAAGATGACTAAATGGATGAGGAAAGATGGTGTCAAGGTAAATTCTCTGTGAAAATTTGAGTGGAATTAGAATAAAGAAGAAAATTATGGTATAATTGTTGTATTATTATATGCCAATAATTTTTTTAATCGACACTAAAAGAGAAAACATGCACTTTTTATGAAGAGACTGCTAGAAATAATTGTTAATAAAAATATAAACTATTTATTTCCAGCATATGCTTCAGAAACCACAGTTACTCTCTCTCTATGTTAACATATGCATCCAATAATTTACATGCCACTCGAAAATTGTTCACCAATCATTTTCCCCACGTCTCTCTTACAACATTTCATGCTTTGCATGCCATTTTCTTGCACCCATTTTACATGGTCCACCTGCCAGCATGTACATTTAAAAATAAATATTAAATACTTGAATATCTTAACACTTTCAGTTACCTCACTCTTCTATCCTAATTCTTTTACTCTTCCGCCCCTTCCTTTATTCCTAAACCTCGCCCACTTCATCTTCCCTACGTTCACATATACTCCTCTTTTATTTATATATCTTTCGCCTCTCTTTAACATGCCTTTGATTACTCCCCAATCTCTTAAGATTAATATCATATCATTCGCATATGGCGGCATCCATACTTAATATATAGGGTCGCTGATATGTATGGAAACGGTCGAATATCTCCTAAAGTAAGAGAGCTAGCAAAAATGTTAAGATACGAAAGTTTTAGGGTTTTTTAAAAGCTATCAGAATAAAGATATATTAAGTATACAGGATCAGTTAAAAAGTCAGGACGAAACAAACTTACTTTTTCTTTAATGGAATACCCCGTATATTGTTCCATATTTCAATTCATCTCGAAATTCTACACAAAATTGGTATGGCGCATCATAAGGCTAAACTTGACCGTTTTAGAGATAACGAACTTTGAAAATCATTTTACTTAAACATATCATTTTCACGCGAAAATTATCCAATCAGAAGTAGTTTTGTGTGTAATGACGCAGCGTTGTTATGGAGATTTCCATCTCCATAACAACGCTGCGTCCTACTCACATTTGACAGATAACTTGATGGCTAACTATTATTGTATAATTTATAAAGAAAAATGATTTTCAAAGTTCGATATCTCTAAAACGGTTAAGTTTAGCCTTATGATGTGCCATACCAAGTTTGTGTAGAATTTCGAGATGAATTGAAATATGGAACAATATACGGAATGTTCCATTAAAGAAATAGCAAGTTTGTTTCGTCCTGACTTTTTAGCTGATCCTGTATACTAAATTTATGTTTATTCTGATAGTTAAAAATACCCTAAAACTTTTGTATCTTAACATTTTTCGCTAGCTCTCTTACTTTAGGAGATATTCGACCGTTTCCATACATATCAGCGACCCTGTATAAATGAAATAGCAAAGGATTTAACGGACAATTCTCCCACCCATCTATTTCATAAGTTTATCTAATAATTTTATTTCTAGATTGCTCAGGCTGTTACTTGTTAAAACTCTATATCACTTAATAAAATACTGACACAGTATATAAAAATGTTTTTATTATTCTACGACAATTTTTCACTACACAGTGGCTTCGTCAGGTCTCAATAAGTAATAGCTTCATCAATCCAGCCCGCAATGGCGAAAAGGCTAAGTGGTTTTACAAGTTACAATTAAGACCTGACAAAATATTTTAGAAAACGTATCAGTGTTTTATTAAGTAAAATCTATTTCTACTTTCACACCAATCCACGTTTCTTTGTACACTTTTCCTATCAAATAAATACATCATTCTATCATTCACTCTTTCCCTTTTCAGTTATTTTTAGCAAACTCTTCCTAAGTATTGTATCATACGGTGTTTTTATGTCTATGAACACTGAATACACACACACCCTCTCTTCCATCATTTTCTCTACTAACCTTGCCAGAGTAAAAATCTCGTATTTTGTGTCTCCCTTCCTGTTTTAAAACCTCCTTGAGTTTCTTGAAACAAACCATTATCATATACCCGATACTTGTTACTAATATTCTTCTGTAGTTGCCTACATAATTTTATTTGTACCAAGCACATAATCTCCACTCTTCATGATGCCAGTATTTTAATTTTCCCTCTCAACATCTGATTTAGTAGCTCCCTAAATCATCTCTTCTCTTTCTTTCCTCTCTTCTTCCATATTTTAGCATTAAGCCCATCCATGCCTGCTGCTTATAAAAACTTCAATTACTTCTCTTAGAATTCAGTCCACTGTTCTCTCTACATTTTTTTGATCATTCTTGTATGTGTTATTTTCACAATTCTACTTCACTCCTATATATTTTTAATTCTTGTTTTTTTTTGTTTTTTCGGTATATGGGTCATAGCTTAAATATGTGTCTTACATGTGATGTCCTGCAATTATCAAACAAGAAACCAGTGTTAATTATAACCTTTTTAATGGCTCTGTAGATTTTCTTTAGTATATTTTACGACTATACGCCAATAACTTAAAAATATAAAATAAAATTGATTCTATACATGATTGTCTTGTCGTTGTCATTATACATTTATTTCCATAAGTTTTCTTACTAAACCACCATTTCATCAATCACTCCATTTCTTCACAGACATTTTAGCAAACTCTTCCTAGGTACTATATGATACGCTGCTTTTAAGTCTAGTAATACTGAATACATACATCATCTCTTCTTTATTTCACTCTCTGATACTTATCAGAGTAAGAATCTGGTCTCTTGTCCCCCTACCTCTTCCAAAACCCTCTCGAGTTTCTAATAATAAACTATTCTCAACGTCCTTCTTCAAGTAATCTTATATCTGACACTCATTACAATTATTTCTCCTTTGTATACCGGGCATATATTCCCCACTCTCTACGATATATTTTAGTTTCCTCTCTCCATATCTGATTTAGCAGCTCCCCAAATCTTTAGAACGTCCATGCCTGCTGCTTTTTTTGTTTTACCTCACCAAAAACTTTTCTTTTTTTATATGAAATCTGAAGTCCGCTGTTTTCTCTACATGTTTGTCCATTTTTTTATTGACCCTACTATTCGTCTCTTTCTTTCCCCTGTTTTTTTTCTACTTATTGCTACATACTTCTTTTCTCATCCGCTCCGAATGCATTCCCTCATTGCCTTTCTCATTTCTCTCTTTACGTGTTGATATTCTTCATTTAATAAAGAACATATTTTCATGTTTTCCCTTCATCTTTCTACTGCCTTCTACTATGACATTCCCTAACTCTTCCATTGATTTAACTTCATTCCACTTAACTTTCTTTAACCTGTTCTTCATACTTCTAATAGCATTTACACTAATCTTTAATTTCACACATATTTGATTTTTGCTTCGGTTTCTTATATTTGCCTATCTGTATCTCAACCTTCAGCTGTAACTAGTGTTACACTTCTTCCACTTTCATTCACCGTGCTTCTTTTTTTGAACAACCACTGTTGATTACGTAATCAATTACTGTTAATTCCTATCGTAAAATATACGTTTTTTGTACCTTCCCAATCATTCATTTAATATTTTCCATCCATTTTCAATCACCTATTTCTACACTTTCTTACCCTCGTTGTACATTTAGCTTGAGATCTTCCTGCAATCATTGTTCTGTCATCGCTAATTGGTTTCCACGATACGCCAGTTATTACAATGTTATTTCGACTCTTCTCGTTTCCTGACATTTCTTCTAGTTACGTTATTCTATTAACGAGAATCCTTATATCTTTCTCAATCTGTGTTATTTTTTTCAATTATATCTTTCAGATCACCTATTTCGTACTTAATTTATTCTAGTTATTATGTCTAGGTCTATGTTTATCTACGATTTGTGAGATTCTGGAATGTTCCTTGGATCTGACGAGCGTATTTTTTTGCTTCTACTAAAACTGTGTCTATAATAGCCTCCAAAGGATGTTAATCTAGTGCAAAATTATTACAAGTTCCCTCTTGATAATTTTTGTTAATTATTGCTCTTCGCTTCTTAAGTTAGTTCCCCGGTTGTTCTGTTCTTTATTTCGCTCATGATTAATCAGTTTTTGCTTATACAGCATTTTACATTAAACCTGCTTTTCGCTTCATTAATCTATATCTGATTTATATAAGATTAGTTTCATTTTTGTATCTTGTGTCATCGTTATAGCTTGCTTAGCTTACTTATTATAATATGGTTATTCATCAAAATAATCTCAATCCTTATTTTCTATCCTAGCCTGCTTTACTCTCTCCACCAATAATTTAGTTAACAATTTAGCTAATTGGGTTTTTTCTTATCTGATTGTTTTTTACTTACACAATTGTCACTATTATAGCTAAATGATCTTAAAAAATCTCATCCTCTAATATTTTTTTTACATTATCTAGAACATTATCTGCTACTTGTATGTAATCGATTAATGAATTTCCTTTTGGCATTGCGCGCTTTATTTCACTTTTATAATATCTTTCAGTACATCCTTTTAGTTTTCTCATCCTATATACACCTCTCCACACCTTCTTTATTTGAGGTTCTTGAATATACATTTTTCTTTAAAATATGAGACATATTCTCCCCTTATGTTATTTGCATATCCTCTTCGTTTACGTTTATTGCATTCATTGAGTATTTTTTATCGAATAAAAATTAGATATAAAAAGAAAATAACGTAGTTTTATCTAAATACATTTCAGTAAGCGTCTTAAATTTGAATTAATTACGTGTGACGTATATGGTGGATGCGCCGGGCACATTCCGTAAGTACATAATTATTACCATCTATTAATCATGTATAACATAATGCAAGTATGCTATAAATATAACGTTCTGGTTACAAGCGATTAAATTAAAAGAGAACAATGGACGTACACATGATCGCGGTGGTATTTTAGTTGACTTTCTTGGGCGGCTTTTATGGAGGGGGGGGGGGTGTGGGCGAGCGCCGGCAACACGGAACAGGGGTGACTGACGGAGGTATTTGATGCGGTAAATCCACGTCTCGGGGCCCTGAAATCGCGAAATGGCTCGACATTTTCCGCGCTTTCGGCCATCTGACATTTGCACGTCCACCCACCCCTCCCTCCGACCATTTTTCCCGACTGCCGCCCCATCCGACCCACGGGTATTCTCTTACACACTCCCTAAGTATATTGACATTTTACTTGTTATGTGAAATGTTTTGCGTTATTTCCTCCAGCGTGCACGCCCCAAATACCGAGATGCTCATATATTTTAGAACAAATCAAGAGATTATATATCATATTTTATTGCGTTCAATTGGATTTATTTATAATGAATTTCGTATATTCAAGATATATCGAGGATTATGTTATTTCGAAAGCACTTTGCGGGCTTTCAACTTGAAAATACGAATGGAAATAAAATATAAATTTATATGGATTTTGTTCATATTGCATGTCAAATATATCAAGATAGTTTTCTATATAAGGACTTATAAATATTTAACTTGTGGCCATAAATTTCGAAAATATATTTATCTGTTGCGATTGTTATCATTTAAATTACTTATAATATTTATAGTAAATAATAATGAATAATATTTTATTTAAGTATTTAAATAAAAACACTTTCTTTGTTGATATCATAGTATATTTTTAATTACGATCAAGAGTTAATCAGTACAAGCTTAAAGTTATAATTAGTAAAACTACTTGAAATATGTAAATATTTGGTTAAAACTATCTTTAATTCGGTGGTTGTCTTATTTTGTTAATTATCTTTGTCTTGTATTTATTAATCTAGTTTAATGGTAGTGATCAATTTTCGTTAGTTTCGAAAACAGGAATCCCTACTAATGGCGAAATGAGTGTTTATGTTCAACACGGCATATATCAATATATACGTTTTTGAGAAATAATTTATCACGCAAAAAGAACACGATGATATATCTTGTAAACGTAACGGAGAAGTAAACAATATGAACATAACAAACTGTTGTGTATGTGAGCGTATCAATTAAACGATTCCTCGAATGAGGGTAATTTCTCACAAATTGGTCAGCGCCGTGACACATTGAAAAATATACGCATCGTGTGGAGGGTGTTTTGAAATCGCGAAATCTCCCGAAAACAACGGACATAAATTTAAATCGGAAACACTTCGTCCTCATTTCGACGCTGGGGAAAAAACCCACCCACACACACAAAGAGTTTTGTTTTCCGTGAGAGATACATTAAAAATTAATTCCGGCCAAAGATAATTTATTCCTTCCGCCCGCAAAATAATTACACGACGTACGCGACGCATCCCTTTTTCATCCCTTATCTATACCAGATGTGTGTGTGTGTGTGTGCCTGTATTTATTTGGACGCTGACCCACTTATGATTCCTGTAACTCGCACTTGTTAGGGGCCATAAATTCCGTCCCGACCGACTACAATTCCCCGCTCTCATATAAATACATCTGTTTACTTGTCTTGTTGCTGCAATTACCATTTAAAATTAACGAATCGCCAGAGGGAACGGGCAGGAACAGGTGTTTGTAAAAGCACATTCTATGATTTTATTATTGACTTTTACGTGTCGGACGAGTTTCGCAAACTGCTTACGAGACGTCTGTCCATTTATTATGCATTGACCATCTGCGTAGATTCCACCCGCCCCGTCTAATAATATAAAGTTTGCATCCGCATTAGGTTGGGAATTTCTGTAATAAAGTCTAACGCGCTTTTTTGAAAAATATTATTAATACTTAATATTCTCCCTTAAATCATTCATTACTATATAATTATTTTAAAATTAAACTCAAGTAACAGCCTTATCAATCCAATATTTAAACTCAATAACTTCTTTCTACCACTATATAAAATTAAGTTCCCGGCGCATCCACCATTAATACAATTATTAAAATTAATGATTTTTACCACTTAAATAAATTAAAAATTTTAAAACAACTGCATTTCTCTACTTATAATCCTATTTTTAGTAATATTAAAAATATAAATCATACATGGTAATTATTTCTTTGGAACGAACATGAAAAAAATCTAAATACCTCTGGTGTATCCCTAGTGTGCCGTCACTCTATTGGGACGTGAAACCTTTCTCGCGTTAGCATCTGATAGACTAGGCGTATGGCGTATGGCGTATCCCTGAAAGAGCATAAGCTTGTTCCGGGAGGATTACTTTAACTGCAAATACACTCCCAGTTTAAAATATGTGGTGTTAGACATGATTGTTTCCGACCCCACTTCTATACTAAAGGGACACTCCTAACACCGTACTTAAGTATATATCATACAAGAGCGCACATTTTTTATTACTGAACACTCGCTCATTGTTCAAATTTATAAGCGTTTGCTTTTATATTTGTTATGAGATTATTATGTATACAAATTACACATAAATTGTAATCAAAATGTCAATCAAGTTGACATATAATTTCCAGATTAGGAATACAAGGCAAAAATAAACTTAAAATATGGTTCATTTATTCATTCTGGTGCGTACCTGTTTGGCAGTAGCGTAGCAAAAGAATTTACTCCTTCAAGAAAAGGCATATATATGTGTCAAGAAGACCAATAGTTTTTTTTTTTGGCTTATGTATCTAATCACTTGGACCATAATGTTATATTTAAGGAGTATACCTACTCTGGTAATATCGGTTCTAAATCTTCCAGGTTGACTAGTATTATGCAGACCAACTCGATTGCTTATCTAAACCATGACATTTCTCATTTGAGTTAGCACGAGCGGTATTCCTTATTAAGGACTAAGAATCTGTAATATGTAAAATTTCGTTCGTATGCTCCTGAAGTCAAATAACTACAACTCTTAAAATAGGAGGAAATATTTATTTTTTATTTCCTTGCCATCTACAACTATTTAGGCAATAGATGTGACTTTAATAGCTTCTCAAAAAAAGGAAACTTTCAACACCTTACAAAGGAAAAACTTCAAATTAAAGGATTTCACACCTTTCAAGAATATTTATTTATTTATTTATAAGTACTTTATCAAACTTGCTTTACAAATACAATTCATAAAAGATGAAACAAAAATATATGAAACATTTTCGACAGCAAGCTGAAAGGCAGAGTTCACTCTTGAAGAATGTTCTTCCACTCTAACCTGTAGGCCTTTTCCTTCACTGTTTCATTTAACACGAACTCAGCTTCGGATACATATTTTCAGGCAAAATAAACCTAATTTCTTCTAATAAAGGAAGACATTTAGTAAATTATGTCACTTTGACAAATAAAAAAAAATAAAAAATTGTAAAATATTCGTATAAATAAGATTTGGACTGGAGAATATTTAAAAATTTCTCTTAATATTTTAATATTCTCGAGTTCAAATCTTATTTAGATTTTCCAATATTCTTAAAAGGTGTGAAATCTTTTAATTCTTTAATTAGATAGGAAAATTTTAAAAATAGAAAAAGTTAGTAAATAAAGTTAAAAGTGGTATAAAAGAGTAAAAGTGTTTTCTTTATTCTTAATATCGAAATATATCACAAAGTGAATGCCTTTATGATTCAAAAATTTATTTGTAGGAAGATTCTACACATTTAAATATTATGTGAAGAAGTAAAAACAAAACAACTATACAATTTTTGGAGGGAAAAGAATAGAAGAAACTATTTTGAGAACATTAAGAAGAAAAAACTATAAAAAAAGAAAGAATGGACATTGTGAATATTAAAAAAAAAACTAGTAGACCTTAAGAAGAAGGATGAAAATTATTTGCAGGATACTATGCGATGGAAAAACATTGAAAAACCGATCGAAAATTAAGACATATTTTTTCAAGAATGTAAAGAAAACCTTGTACAACCTTAGTAGAATTAGAAGGAAAATATGCGAAGGATTTAGAAATTTTTAAGAACATTTGAAAATTGTTGAAAAGCCTTAGAACAGAACGAAGGAAAAAATATTTAACAAGGTTTAAGAATATTTGAAATATAAAGAAAAGCCTTGAACAACCTTAAAATCAGAAGAAGAAATTTATCTGAAATATTTAACATTTCAAGAATACTGAAAAATGTGGAGGCTAATAGAAAGCATAATAAACCTTAAAGAAAAAAAGTAACAAATCAGCATAATTTCTCTCTTAACAATATTGTAAAATATAAATAAACTCTTAAGAAAACTTTAGAAAGAAAAGATGAGGAATATCTAAAGGTGGCTTCAACTTTTTTAAATTATTATAAAAATTAATAAAAAAACAAAAAACCTCGAAAAAGAAAGAAAAAATGATATATTAAGAGGATTTTATACACCACAAGGATATCAAAATTAAAAAAAAAATAAAACATGTTAATAAAAATGTTGAAAATTATTGCAAACAGAAAAAGAAAAATATCTTGTGGATTCCACACTTTTTAAAAATAGAAGAATTCTTGAATTTTAAAGGCGTTTACTTCGCGGTACATTTTCGATTTTTAAATAAACATTTAACTATTTTATACCACTTTTATTTATAACATAAATTGGTATAAAATAGTTAAGTGTTTTCTTTATTTAAAAATAGAAGGCGATGTAAGGGAAAAAGAAATCCCTTAAACCCTTAATAAACTTTAGGTAGATAGTAGAAAATCATATAGACGTTTTCAAACCATGTAGTATGTGGAGAAATTAAAGAAAATAAAGTACGAACAATAAAAAAATACTTCAAAAACCTTGAAAAGAAAAGAAGGAAATCATCTAAGATATTTCAGATGGTTTAAGAAAATTAGGCAACGTAGAGAAAAACTTTTAAAAATCCATGTAAGAGAAGGAATTATCTTAACTTTTTTACACTTTTAATTAACAGCAAAACATGCAGAAGAAAGAAAAAACTTATAAAGTGATAGAGATTTACAATGTCTAAACAATACTGAAAAATGTATACAAAACTAAAGCCTTAAGAAATCCTTAGAACAGGAAGATAATAAATATATAAACGTGATTTACACTTAATAAGTTGAATAAAAGATTTAAAAGAAAACTTGAAGTACCTGAGAAAAAACTAAAAAAAACTAAACTACAAGTCGATAGCATTTGTTTTACTATTTTTTTTCTTCGAGTTTTCTTAAAACATGCAATTCGCAAATATTAGGTTCAGTTTACAGGTAATTATATCAAAATCTGATCAAAAAATATTTTATAATTTTATTGTGTCATAAAGAGGAATTCATTTTTAATACATTTACTAAACTACAAGTCGATAGTATTTGTTTTAGTATTTTTTTCCTCGAATTTTCTTAAAACGTACAATTCTCAAATATTAAGTTCAATTTTCAGGTGATTATTTAAAAATCTGTTATAAAAATATTTTATAATTTTATTGTGTCATAAAGAGGAATTCATTTTGAATATATTTATTAAATAACAAGCCGATAGCATTTGTTTAAGTATTTTTTCCTTCGAGTTTTCTTAAAATGTACAATAACTAAATAATAAGTTCAGTTTTCAGGTGATTATAACAAAATCTTTTATAAAAATATTTTATAATTTGAATGTATCATAAAGAGTAATTCGTTTTGAATATTTTTACTAAACTACAAGTCGATAGCATTTGTTTTACTATTTTTTTTCTTCGAGTTTTCTTAAAACGTACAATTCCCAAATATTAAGTTCAGTTTTCAGGTGATTATAACAAAATCTGTTATAAGAATATTTTATAATTTTATTGTATCATAAAGAGGAAATCATTTTGAATATATTTACTAAACTACAAGTCGATAGCATTTGTTTTACTTTTTTTTCTTCGAGTTTTCTTAAAACGTACCATTTCCAAATATTATGTTTAGGTTTTAGGTAATTATTTAAAAATCTGATGAAAACACATTTTATAATTTTATCGTATAATGAAGAGGAATTCATTTTGAATATATTTACCAAACTACAAGTCGATAGCATTTGTTTTACTATGTTTTTCTTATAGTTTTCTTAAAACGTACAATTCTCAAATAATAAATTCAGTTTTCAGATGATTATAACAAAATCTGTTATAAAAATATTTTATAATTTTATTGTGTCATGAAAAGGAATAAATTTTGAATTTATTTACTAAACTACAAGTCGATAGCATTGTTTTGCTATGTTTTTCTTCTAGTTTTCTTAAAACGTACAATTCTCAAATAATAAGTTCAATTTTCAGATGAATATAACAAAATCTGTTATAAAAATATTTTATACTTTTAGTGCATCATGAAAAGGAATCAATTTTGAATATAATTACTAAACTACAAGTCGGCAGCATTTGTTTTACTATTTTTTTCTTTCCCAAATATTAAATTCAGTTTTCAGGTGATTATAACAAAATCTGTTACAAAAATATTTTATAATTTTATTGTGTCATAAAAAGGAATCAATTTTGAATGTATTTACTAAACTACAAGTCGATAGCGTTTGTTTTACTATTTTTTTCTTCGAGTTTTCTTAAAACGTGCAATTCCCAAATAATAAGTTAAGTTTTCAGGTGATTATAACAAAATCTGTTATAAAAATATTTTATAATTTTATTGTATCATGTAAAGGAATCAATTTTGAATATATTTACTAAACTACAAGTCGATAGCATTTGTTTTACTATTTTTTTCTTCGAGTTTTCTTAAAACGTACACTTATTAAATATTAAGTTCAGTTTTTAGGTAATTATTTAAAAATCTGATGAAAACACATTTTATAATTTTATCGTATAATGAAGAGGAATTCATTTTGAATATATTTACCAAACTACAAGTCGATAGATTTTGTTTTACAAATTTTTTCTTCGAGTTTTCTTAAAACGTACAATTATTAAATAATAAGTTCAGTTTTCTGGTAATTATTTAAAAATCTGATAAAAAATAGTTTATTATTTTATTGTATGATAAAGAGGAATTTATTTTGAATATATTTACTAAACTACAAGTCGATAGCATTTGTTTTACTATGTTTTTCTTATAGTTTTCTTAAAACGTACAATTCTCAAATAATAAGTTCAGTTTTCAGATGATTATAACAAAATCTGTTATAAAAATATTTTATAATTTTATTGTGTCATGAAAAGGAATAAATTTTGAATTTATTTACTAAACTACAAGTCGATAGCATTGTTTTGCTATGTTTTTCTTATAGTTTTCTTAAAACGTACAATTCTCAAATAATAAGTTCAATTTTCAGATGATTATAACAAAATCTGTTATAAAAATATTTTATAATTTGAGTGCATCATGAAAAGGAATCAATTTTGAATATAATTACTAAACTACAAGTCGGCAGCATTTGTTTTACTATTTTTTTCTTTCCCAAATATTAAATTCAGTTTTCAGGTGATTATAACAAAATCTGTTACAAAAATATTTTATAATTTTATTGTGTCATAAAAAGGAATCAATTTTGAATGTATTTACTAAACTACAAGTCGATAGCGTTTGTTTTACTATTTATTTCTTCGAGTTTTCTTAAAACGTGCAATTCCCAAATAATAAGTTAAGTTTTCAGGTGATTATAACAAAATCTGTTATAAAAATATTTTATAATTTTATTGTATCATGCAAAGGAATCAATTTTGAATATATTTACTAAACTAAAAGTCGATAGCGTTTGTTTTACTATTGTTTTCTTCGAGTTTTCTTACAACGTACAATTCCCAAACATTAAGTTCAGTTTTCGGGTGATAATAACAAAATCTGTAATAAAAATATTGTATAATTTTTGTATCATGAAAAGGAATAAATGTTGAATATATTTACAAAACTACAAGTCGATAGCATTTGGTTTACTATTTTTTCTTCGGGTTTTCTTAAAACGTACAATTCTCAAATATCTGAACTTAATATTTCAGGTGATTATAGCAAAATTTAATGAAAAAATATCAAAATACGCAAGCAAAAGAATCATTTGATAAATTGTGCTGAAAACAATTGCCACTTTTTGTCTAAAACTCAAGTAACAACCATTACAACTATTGAACCAAGAAATTGAAATAATGCATTCAACGAGTTTAAATTTATTTCAAAAACAATCCAAATAGAAAACGAGCTGTAAAAGCTCAGGATTAACAACCTTAAGACCAACGTTAGAATTTTGAATAAAACAATTGCCATCTTTTTGTCTAAAAATCCAGTATGAACCATCACAGTTTGAACTAAGACATTTAAAGAAAACATCAAAGAGTTTAAATTATGTAGAAAAGGCATCAAAATGAGAAATGGCTTTAAAAGCTCAAAAAGCATAAGCTAAGGACTCATTTTATAAATTTTGATGAAAACAATTGCCACTTTTTATCTATAAATCTAGTAAAACAATTATTGAACCAAGAAAATGAAGAAATGCATTTAATGAGTTAAATTTATGCAGATAAACAATCCAAATAGAAAAAAAGCTTCGAAAGCTAAGGATTAACAATCTTAATTTGCATTTTGAATAAAAAAAATGCCACATATTGTTTAAACATTCAGTAAGGATTATTACAATTTGAACTAAGAAATTAAAATACAATTTAAACGAGTTTAAATTATGTAGAGAAGCCATCAAAACAAGAAATAGCTTGAAAAGCTCAAAAAACATAAGCTACAGATTCATTTTACGAAATTTTGATGAAAACAATTGCCACATATTATCGAAAAATCCAGTAACAACTCTTACAACTCGAAACAAGTAAACGAAAAATGCATATTAATTTTTGCGGCTTATACTTCGTTATACATGTTGAGTAAAAATAAAAACACTTTGTAACTTTCAAATATTTTACGTTTCTATCTCTCTTTAGTAATAATTCAAAAATTTTATAGTTTTCCTTTTTATTAAGAATAAACACGTTTACTTTTTAATACCACTTTTAATTTAATTTGCAGTACTTTTTCTATTTCTAAGATTCTCTTATCTCATTCTCTGAATTTTTAAATACTCTCCAATCTGAAATCTTACTTTCATTTTCCAATATTCTTAAAAGGTGTGAAATCATTTAATTTTAAGTTTTTTTCTTTTTAAGATGTTTCAGTTTCCTTTTTTTTAGAGAACCGGTTAAGGTCACATCTATTGTCTAAATCATTGTAGTTGAGAACTTTAAGTTTTGATAATGGCACGTTATGATCATGAAAGTATAGTCAACAAAAAATAAGTAGTATTATACAAACAAAGATACTGATACTGACACAACACATCCGCATCAAATTATATGTAAATAAATTTATTATATACTTTGTATATTGTGGCATATGTGAAATATATGAAATGAAATGAAAAATGAAATGAAAGTGTTTTTATTTATAAAAAAAAACTATCTTAAG
Source organism: Ontholestes murinus (assembly GCA_963969525.1). Classification (NCBI taxonomy): domain Eukaryota; kingdom Metazoa; phylum Arthropoda; class Insecta; order Coleoptera; family Staphylinidae; genus Ontholestes; species Ontholestes murinus. Next base: position 104,398,479 of record OZ018387.1, read on the forward strand.
GATTTTACAGTTTGTTAAATTATATTAAGAAGAAATAAGAAAACAATCAAATAAACCTTATGAAGAGCAGAATAAATACACCATAAAATAATTTTAAAATATAAAATTAAAGAAAAACAGAAATATGGGAAATTTTCAGACATTTCAAGAAAGTTAGAAAAATAAAGAAAGAAGAAAAAAAATAGAAAAAATAGAAATAAGAAGAGGAATATATCTCAAGGATTATAAATGTTTCAAAAATAGTTTGATGGGAAAAGGAAACTCTTAATAAATCTTAGAAAGATAAAAAGGTAAACTTCTGAAAGATTGAAAACTTCCAAAAAAACTCATTAAATTTTTTATTAAGGACACTCGAACTTTTTTTCAATAAAACAAAAACGTATTAAAATTAAATTAAATGTATCACGAAATTAACGCCTCAACCATTAATCAATTAAAAACGTATTAAGATATCAAAAAGAAAATATTATGCGTTCAAGTACATGAAATTCAATTTTCTTCGCATGACCACGAAGGGCATGTTTCCAAAAGTCCAATCGTTGGACCCAATTTTCCACCAATTTTTTACATAAATTGACCAGAATCGCAGCCATTTTGCGTTCAATATTTGCTCTTAGTTCTTGTAACGTCACCGGCTTATTGATATAGACTAAGCACTTCACATAGCTCAAAAGAAAATAGTCTAAAAGCGTTAAATCGCACAATCGAGGCGGCCAATCTACCAATCCATTTCTTGAAATAACACGTTCATCCAATTTGATTTTCAATAAATCGATTGTAACGTTTGCTTTGTGGCTAGTGGCACCGTCCTGTTGAAACCACGTATCGTCCAGGTCTATTTCGTCGAATTCGTGCCAAAACTAATCAGTTATTATGGTGGCGATCATCATCATCAACAAAAAAATATGGTCCAATGACACCTCCATGAAGCACGTGTGGTTTGCTGGCTTCCCAACAACGCACCATTTGTAGATGAAAATCAGCATCAATTTCAAGTTGTTCTTCAGCCCAATTCACGAATGAGCGACGCATCAATTGGTCAAATGGCTTTTACCCTTATTCAATAATGTTACAGTGTTACCTTTGTCGGCTTTTGTTAATATGATGTCTTTATCATCTAATTTCTTACTTTAATGATTGTTGAGTTACGTGAAGATGTACTGTACTATAAATGAAAGATTTAGTCTCCTTTCTTCACAAATAGTTTAGCATTGAAAATGGTCACATCGTGACCGAAATGTACATTTGCGATCAATACATTTTGTGAAGAAAGGAGACTCAATCTTTCATTTATAGTATCTAATTTCTTTTTTATTATTTATTTATTTTTATTTATTTGGTATTTTTTGTTTAGACTGTTATCATTTAAAGAAGGTATTTTTACAAAAAATCATTTCTGCATTTATATTGATAGTTTCAATGATACCTATATCAATATAGAGTCTATATTTTAAGGATTTTTCTAGAATATTTCTTTCAATTTTAATTAAATTAGGGTTGCTTAAATTTTTTAGTCTAGGGTAAAATTTAATGTTATCCTTACATGTGTTATTTTCTGTGGTGTATTTATTTTTCTCTTAGTTTCTGTAGTTTCTTTACCTGCTCGACTTACTGCATGTGGCTGATGTGGTTGGCTTCCTCTCGTACACTTAAATCTAGGTCGTCAAATAATACTGGATGCAACATCATGTGCCATCTGGTATGTATTAATTTAAGCAAATACGACGTTATATCTCATTTTTATACCACTTTTTGGTTTCTAATGATAGCCACAGTTTGTAACCTTATTTCATTACTGTATTTGCTCTTCTTGATTTTTAAATAATAACATTTTTGTGACACAAACCAAGTGTTTGTAGTTCCAATTAAAAAATGTTTCACCACGTGTTAAGTGAGCAATTAATTAAAGATATAAAAATAATTTTGACTTAGAGTTTAGAGGCGGAGTTTACTCTTACGGACGATCTTCCACTCAAACTCGCTAAAAAAAAGCTATGGAAAGAGAAGATAAAAAAATAACTAAAGATTACACTCACAGACGTGAATAAGGAAACAAAAACTTTAAAAATATCTGAAATAATTTACTCTTCTCTAGAATATAAAATGTAAAACAGGAAATATTTAAAAAAGTCACATAAAGATAAGGAAAATATTTTAAATATATCATAATTTTCTAAAATATTATAAAATGTGAACGAAAAAAACTTTACCTTAAGAAGAAAAAGAGAAAACTATCTGGAAAAATACTAGAGAAAAACTTAAATGATATATTGAAATAGAAAACCCTTGAGAAACGTTGAGAAAAGAATATATGTGAAGAATTAAACACGTATTAAGAGTCTTTTATAATTTTAAAAGATGCAAAGCAGAAAGAAAAACCATGGAAGGAGAAGAAAGCACATAAGTGAAGGATTTTGAAGTTTTAAAGAATAATGGGTACAGAATTGATCAACACTGTTTTCATCTCACTGATTTAATTAGTGAAACAAAAGTAATGGCTTTGGGAGAAGGTGGAAGAGAGATAATTGATGCCAGATATTCAAGGAAGTTTTAGGAAGATCTGTTCTTTGCTTTCTTCTGTCCTCTTTCCACTGCTGTATTCTGTCTATTGTACTTTGCTGTTCTTTATCTTATGTCTTGTATCCTATCATCCTAACATCTAATGAATTTTTTACGTTTTAAGGATAATATACAATGGTTAGGTTAGGTTAGGTTGGTGTGGCAGCACCTCTTCGTGCACCGCGAAGAGATGCACACTTAGGCCTAGATAGGCCCGTTGTGATACCAATGAGGGACATACACGAACATCCATGGATCCGGACGGAGAATTCTTCCTTTAGAAAAATCCACCGCCCGGCTGGGATTTGAACCCACAACCGTGTGGCCCGTGAGCAGGCACTCTACCCACTAGGCCACCGCGGTCCCCTAATATACAATGAAAACGAAAAAAATTTGCGAAATCTTAAAAAAGAAAAAGAGAAATTTAACACATTCCAAAAATAGTGAAATATCTAGATAAAGAAAAACCTTAAAAAATCCTATAAAGAGCATATGGAAATAATCGACAATAGTCAAACTACTCGACGATATTGAAAAATTAAAAAATAATTGTAATGTTTGAATATATGCCCGACAGTGCAATTGTCAGGGTAATAAAATTGACATCATTCGTATATTAATGTGTCTTATTTAATAGTATATTACATAACTAGAGTTGTAAGTCATATATTACGTACGAGTGGAAAAAGTTGAGCACGAGCCGTTAGGCGAGTGCAGTAATTCCACGAGTACGTAAGTGACTTACAACTCGAGTTGTGTACTATACTTTTTCTACTCCCATTCATTATAATTTGGAATACTTCGCAATATTGAGGTTATGTTTACTATTAAAACACTTCACAGCATCGAATACATAGCTCAAAGAGATGAAGGTTTGTATTTCTTACTTATTTCCCCAAAATATGCTAATAACACATTTTCCGAAAAAGACTGAACACTATTCATACGCCAATCCATGAATTTATCGTCATTACGCTCTTTGAATTTTTCCAGGAGAAGATCCGCTGCGGTATGTTCTGCTAGTTGCCGAGTTCCAACAATTTCTTCTGTGGAGTCACTTTCACTCATTTTAACAATGAATAAATTAATTATTAATAATAATTAAGGGGGAATTACTCTTTAGAAAATTCCAGAATTCAAATTTTTTTTTTTGCATTTTATTATAGTCCGAAGTTCTGAGGGTGTGTTTCGAAAATATGAATTTGAAATTCGTAGAAATCCCATAGTTACACAAGCTTAGGCTGCGGCGCGTTGAGGCGCGGCACTTATACCATCGACTGTTATACCTCGACTGTTTTTCTGTTTTATGGTCCCCCTTTGTCTCAATGGTCCCCCCTTTCTCTATCACCACGGTACAGCTGATTAAGGGTTAGTTACTCAAATCAGTTGTTATCCACCGTAAGTTCAACCGTATCAGTGCTAAATGTATATGATATTATATAAACCAATAATGGCGTCAGACGAAGTTATTGTGAAAAATATACCAAAGTGTAAAACCTGTGAAATTGAAATAACATCAAGTGATATAGTGATCAGATGTTATGGATTGTGCAACGGTTTAGTGCATGGTGCATGTACGGGCTTAAACAATACCGAATTAAGACTCTTGAATGGGAAAAAGAACATAGTGTGGTTATGTCCAACCTGCCACAAGTTTCTCCAAGAAGGTCAGTCCTTGTATAATATATTACTAAAAATCAACAACACGTTAGAGGAACACTCTGCAATTCTTAAGCAGAATCAAATTGAACTAAAACAAATCTCCCATGGAACAAATGTAAACAAACCTAGCAATGATCAGATCCAGTCCTGTAAAAGTGCCACCTATTGTTCAATTGCACAAACAACAACACTGCCGAAGCAAGCGGACACTGCAAACAAAACATCGAAGAAGACTCCTGTAACCATAACTAAACAAAATAATGTAAAAACTCCTACTGTAACTACGGACACAGTTAGTCAAGATGATGACGTTCACGTCACTGAAAAATTTACATTAGTTGAACGAAGGCGAAAACGCAAAATGTCCTCCAGCAAGCGCGTCACCATGGTTGGAAAGAGGGACGACGGGAACAATACAAATTTCAAGGCCGTCGAAAAACGAGCGTGGCTACATGTTGCCCGGTATCCCGTGCAAACCCTAGCGGATGAATTAAAGTCTGTTTTAGTAAAACGCTTAAATACAGAGGATGTAATATGTGAGAAAATAATTCCTAAGTACCCAAATCCTACATACAGCAGTTTTAAGATAGCAGCACCAATCTCGTATTTAGACAAACTGATGGATGAAAATCTCTGGGAAAAAGGAATCGCTGTCTCCCGTTATAATTTTTTCGCGGAACGCAGAAAAACTCCAATAACATAAATTATACACCGACAGAAAAACAATCTGAACCAAATAACAGCTTTAAATTATTACACCAAAATGTTCAATGCCTGAGTAATTGTGTAAACGAGATAATTGATACTGTAAATGATCTAAATGGCGTTCACGTATTATGTATAACGGAACACTGGCAATCCAGTGAACAGCTTAAAATATGTAATATTCCTAATTTCAAATTAATATCTAACTTTTGTAGGGCCAGTAAAGAACATGGCGGTGTTGCAATTTATTGTAAATCTGGAATAAAGGCAGCAAAACTGAAAATCATAAGCTCCATCTCGGAGAAAAATATATTTGAATGTGCGGGTGCTGAACTTCAAATTTTCAAAAAAAAAATCTATGTAATTTGTATTTACAGAACTCCTCAGAGTGATTTAGCGCTTTTCTTTAGTAAACTTGATCAAATTTTAGATTATGTAACATCAACAAATAGACTATATTTTATAGCTGGCGATTTCAATATTAATACGCTGGAGAATTCATGTGGAACTAAAGAATTTAAAAATTTGCTGATGGCACATAATGCAATTTTAAATGTACATCAAGCCACTCGATTTCACTACAATGGCACTGGTACGTGTATTGATAACATCATAACAAATGTTAACTACAATAATAATTATACAAATGTTATCAATACATTTTTATCTGATCATAAGGCACAAATTATAACACAAAGCTTAAATTTTAATGATGATTTTGTGAAATTTTATAAAATTAGGCTATACTCCGAGCGTGCATTATTTGAATTTTGCACTGACATTGAAAGTGAATCCTTTGAAGCTGTTAAAAAATGCTACGATACTAATAATAAATATTCACACTTTATATCCATCTTTTTAAAGTATGTCAATAAACATTTTCCACTGAAAAACGTGAAACCTACCAAAAAACAAAATTTTAAATTTACGTCACCTGAAACAATACAGTGTAAAATTCAAATGCAGATATATGAAACACTCTCTCAATATATGCCGGAGTATAAACCTGCATTAAAAACAGAAACTGCAAAATATAAGCAATTACTAAATAGAGAACGATGTTCTTATTACGAAAATAAATTAGCAAAATCATCAAACAAATCTAAAGTTGCCTGGCAAATAATTGGTGACGTTGTGAGCACTAAGAGAAATGGAAACCTTACCTTACCGAATACTAATAACATAGAACAGCAAGCTAATGATTTTAATATTTACTTTAAAAACGCTGCAAGTAATTTGTTAAGTGGTCAATTATATCAAAATGATGATTCCTATGTGTGCAATATACCAATAAATAGCAATTCATTGTTACTCGAACCGGTCACTAAACCTGAAATACTAAAAGTTGTTTCTGATATGGAAAATAAAAAAAGTTGTGGGTATGATAATATACCGATATCCATAATAAAAGTCTGCATCAATAGTATTGTGGAACCACTAAATGATATTTTTAATAGCTCTTTTAATACAGGCATATTTCCAGATCTGTTAAAATATTCAATTATTAAACCCATATATAAAAAAGGAAACATTGAGGACCTGGAAAATTATAGACCAATTAGTATTCTGTGTACATTTTCAAAAATACTAGAAATTATAATGTCAAATCGATTAATCGATTTTTTCAAGACGAATCAGTTATTTTCCAGATGTCAACATGGGTTTACTAAAGGCAAGAGTATAGACACAGCACTTTTTCAATACATTCAATCAATCTTAACAGCTCTAGATAATAATCAAGTTGTATGTGGTGTATTATTAGACTTGTCAAAAGCTTTTGATACGATTCAGCACTCAATTTTATTGACTAAACTAACTAACTATGGCGTTCGCGGAATTGCAAATAAGTGGTTTTGCTCATATTTAAGCAATCGAACACAGTCAGTGAAAATAAATGACGGCATGGTTGAAGCGACATCTGATAAATTATCAATTGAAATGGGGATTCCCCAGGGGAGTATTTTGGGCCCTCTTCTTTTTAATATTTTTCTAAATGATATATCTGACAATATACATGCAAATAGTGAAATTACTTGCTATGCAGATGATACAAATCTGCTACTTTACGGTGAAACATACCCTGATATCATTGGTTCTGGAAATATAATTATGAAACGCATTAATGAGTGGTTTATAAAAAATAAATTAATTTTAAATGCAGATAAAACAAATACAATATTTTTTAAGTCTAATCAATCATTAATTACTCCCCATAATTTAAGCTTAAATAATCACAATTTTGAATTTATAAAAAGTTCTAAGTTTCTTGGAGTAATACTTGATGAAACTCTAAGTTACCGACCACATATTGACAAACTTACATCTAAGCTTAGCAAATCATGCTATGGTTTAAAGATTCTTGCCAGTAATACTAACGACCATATCGTTAAAACATTCTATTATGCCAATTTCTACTCCCATATTAAATATGGAATTTTATTCTGGGGTAGCAGTGCACACAGTAGTTCTATATTAATATCTCAGAAGCGTGCAATTCGAACAATGTGTCGGATGAGAAAAACTGACAGCTGTAAAGGGGTTTTCAAAAAATTAGGCATTTTGACGGTTCCAGCTGTTTACATATATGAGTGTATTAAGTTTGTGTGTAAGAATAGAGAATTATTTTCCGAATATACTCTAAATAGTACCCACAATACCAGACATGGTACTACTTTCAGGTATCCATCACACAGGTTAAATAAATTTGAGCAAGGCCCACTTTATAATTGCATAAAATTTTATAATCATCTTCCACAATATATAGCCAATGCAGAAACATACAATCAGACAAGACGATTGCTATTTAATCTATTGTGCACATTGGAGCCGTACGATACGAAGGAGTTTTTGACTCGCACTTTTTAGTATTATATGTATAAATTAAATATTGTTAATTATCTTGACGTATTTCCATGTTTGTGCTGTACTTACTATATGTTTATGTATTGTTACTGTACTTACACTGGAAATAAATATTATTATTATTATTATTATTATTATTATTATTATTATTGCAAACTTTGAACGCGTTTTTCTCGGAACAACATTTTGCAAGACGGGCGCACGTTTTTCTCAAAAACTATTGAACCAATTGACTTGCCGTTTGGCACACATATTGAAGGAACCTTCACTTATGGTTGGATCTAGGATTATTTTGATAGCTTGTATATTTCACTTTCAATCTGATGTTTTAGTTGAAAATTTTTCGGAAAAATTGAACTTTGATTTTTAAGCAGCTGCCGTTTCTATAAAAATATGTGTATTTGTTTAGTTCTAGTTCGGACGATAACTACACTCATATAGATTGAAAAAATAAATTGTTTTTTTATTTTAGACGATTAGCATCGCCACAATCCGTGCGCCCGATTGGACGAGCGTCTCGCGCCGCGACATACGTAACAGCGCATAACTTGTATACATTTCGATTAAGTATTTCAATAAAATGTATATTGTTAGTTTACACATGTCTTAATATGAGTGAAAAATCCCGATACTGTGGGTTTGATAGTTTTCACAGAAATAATTCCTAAAAATTACTCTCAAAACGCGCTTCAGAAGAGTAATACCCCCTTAAACCAAAATAACGTCAATGTAATATGTATTCAACAACGATAAATGTCAAATTCATTTGTCTAGGCTACTTGATTTGAGTTTCGTAATAATAATGGTTACGTAATATATTACGTGCTAGTTTTTTCTTCATTACGTGCATGTTTCATAATGCCATGGTTACTAATCAACAAACGATTGCGTTATTGCCTACTTACTACTATGGGAGTAGAAAAATTAATATATAACCCCCATCTCGCCTAACAAAAACCACTACAATAATAAAAAACTTAACTTGGTCAAATTAGGAACAGAATTGATCAACCCTTGGTTCATCTCACTGATTTAATTACTCAAACATACCTACAGGCTTTAGGGGGAGGTGCTAGATATGCAAGGAAGTTTTAAGAAGATTTGTTATTTGTTATCCTCTGTCCTCTTTTTTCTGTGGCATTATGTTCTTTGTCCTACTGTCCTTTGTTCTCTGTGCTTTTTCCTCTGTTGTCATCTGTCCTGTATCCTTTGTTATTCTTTATTGTTTTCTTTATCCTGTTGTTTTCTGTTGTCCTTTATTTTTCCCTGTTGTCCTCTATATCCTCTGTTGTCATTTGCAACTCCCTGTTGTTCTCCGTTGTCATTTGTTAGTAGCCCTCTGTTATCAGTACATTAGAAGACAACTGAGGATGAAGGACATCAATGGACAGATTATAGACGAAAATAGAGAACAATATTCTATTTTGCTCTATAATCTGTCCATTGATGTCCTTCATCCTCAGTTGTCTTCTAATGAGCTCTGCATTTTGGCCTCTGTCCTCTTTATTTGTTTTCTGTTAGCCTTTGTCCTCTGTTCCCTGTCTTCTGTTGTCCTCTAATTTCTTTGTTGTCCTCCATTGTCATCTGATGTTCTCTGTTGCCGCCAGTTGTTCTTTATTTTCTCTGTAATTCTCTGCAATCTGTTCTTTTTTGTCCTTTGTCATTTATTTTCCTATGTCCTATTTTGTCCTCTATTGTTCTCTGTTCTTTATTGTCCTCTGTCCTCTTTTGTCCACTATTGTTCTCTATCCTCTGCCATCTGTTGTTCCCTCTCCTTTGTTATACTACCTCCTCTGTTGTCTAATTTTTTGCTCTCTTGTCCTGTTGTGATTTGTTGTCCTCTGCTGTCTTCTGTTGCCTACTGTTATCATGTGCTCTGTGATTCTTTATTGTTCTGTCATATGTTGTCCTCTATCCTCTGTTGTCGTCTGTCCTTTGTTTCTTGTTGTCCTTTGTTCTCTCTCCCTTTTTGACCTTTGTCATCTGTTCTCTATTTCCTCTATTGCTCTCCATTGTCCTTTGTTTTTTTCTGTTGTCCTCTTAAAAAAATCTTAATTTTTTTCTGTGAATCTCAGCAGTGATAGGAAATGTTTTAATGTAAACGTAAAAAATAAAAAAAAAAATGCATGAAAGTGTAGACTTTAATTACCATAGTTAAACTGATCCAATTTAGGTCAAATGTGCACCATTTTGTTCGATAACTTGTTCCCATTTCTATAGAAGCCTTCGTTCTATTGTCCTCTATTTTCTTTGTTGTTCTCTGTTGTCGTTTGTTGTTCTTTGTTATCCTCTATTATTTGACCATTTTTGTCCTCTGTATTTTATTGTCATCTGCCCTTTGTTGTTTGTCCTTTGCCCTCTATCCTCTTTTGTCCTTTGTTGTACTCTGTCGTCTGTTGTCCTGTCTCATCTGTTTTACTATTTCCTCTGTTACTGTGTTGATCAATTATTTATTAATGTGAGGTAAGTTAGACAATTATTCAAGAAATATTTAAAGAATATTTGGAATTATAATGAAAAAACCTGAATAATGAAGAAAAAAGTTAAAATATCTAATGATTTTTTCACTTTCTAAAGATGTAATAAAACGAAAAAGAAAGAAAAAGTTTGAGAAACCTTAAAACTAAAAGTACGGAAATTTAACACAAGCAAGATGAAAAATGAAAATGAAAAGAAAAACTTTAATAAAAATTTATAAAGAGATGCAAGGGAGGGCTTACTGATTAGGGCTCGGCTCTAAGTAATGAGGAAATAATAAAAAATATACGCCTTCTGATAAATTGAGTGCAGTTAGTTGATACATTAAAAATTATTTTATTTATTATTTTTGAATTCTGGAGACCCACTTTATGCATATTTATTATTCCTTAAAATAATACAAACCAACAAATTTTATTTCCTTCAAACCAAATGATTTTCAATGACTAGTACCTGATAAGAGATTCTTATTTGCTGCAAACACCACTCTTTTAAGGATATAGTACTAATGAGTCACACAATTTGTCACATCAAGCTAAGGCATCATAATGGTTTAAAGCCAATAAACTAGTCCTGAATAAAACTTAAACTGTTGAAATTTAATTTACTCTCAAAAACACAGGGAATCTGCTTGTTTCTTAGGTATTCAACTTGACTCAAAATTAAGTCAATTAAGAATAGTCATGGTGACTATGTGTCTCGAAAATTGACGAAAGCCTTATATTGCTTAAGAGCACTTTCAATTATGGTCTCACAGAAGGCGCTAAAAACTAATATAAGACCAGATGGAAAGATAAACTTATCGCGATATTGTTTAAATATATTATTTTATTTTTCTTTAACTTTGGATCATATATTTTACTGAATACACTATTTATATGAATTTTAGAGAATTATTAAATATAGTCTATTATGCGATTATTCAAGTTTTATACTCCGTTCTCTTGACTTGTGCAAAGATGAAATCTTTTAACACCAATAAATAGATTAATCAATCAATTGATTGACTGAAGATTTTACTGCCGGCATTTAGTTTCTAGTTACAAACTATAAATTCTTTTGATGGGGTGTTAAAGATACATCATTTTTACAAAAGATTTTTAAACTTTAAAGCCAGTCACATTTGTGATTAATTTTTTACAAATTTTAAAACCACCAAATGCATTGATATTCCCTTCAGTTCAAATTTTAATTGCCACCATTTTGTTTCTAGTAACAAAAAAATCAATTATTTTAATGGGGTGTTAAAGATACATTATTTCTGAATAGATTTTATTTTGCAAATTTTTAAACCACTGAATGCAATTTTATTTCCTTCAATACAAGTTTTGACTGCCGCCATTTTGTTTCTAGTAACAAAAAAATAATTCTTTCAATGGTGTATTAAAGGTATATTATTTCTGAATAGATTTTGAAATTCTAAAGCTAATTCTATTTGTAGTTAATTTTCTTACAAATTTTAAAACCAGCGAATGCAATTTTATTTCCTTCAGTTCAAGTTTTGACCGCTGCCATTTTGTTTCTAGTTACATAATATCAATTCTTTTAGTGGGATGTTAAAGATACTTTACTACTGAATAGATTTTGAAACTTTAAAGCCAATCCCATTTGTAGTTAATTCTTTGCAAATTTTAAAACCACCGAATGCATGTTTATTTCCTTTTGTTCAAGTTTTGACTGCTGCCATTTTGTTCATAGTTACAAATTGACAATTCTTTTATAGTTTATTAAAAATACATCAAGTATAAATATATTTTAGAACTTTAAGGCCAATTCTATTTATAGTTATTTTTTACAAATTTTAGAACCACCGAATGCAATTTTATTTCCGTCAGTTCAAGTTTTGACCGTCGCCATTTTGTTTTTAGTTACAGAATATTAATTTGTTTAGTGGGGTGTTAAATATATATCACTTTTGAATAGATTTTGAAACTTTAAAGCCAATCCCATATGTAGTTAATTCTTTACAAATTTTAAAACCACCGAATGCAATTTTATTTCCTTCAGTTTAAGTTTTGACTCCCGCCATTTTGTTTTTAGTTACTGAATTTTAATTCTTTTGATAGGGTGTTAAAGATACATCATCTCTGAATAGATTTTGATACTTTAAAGCCAATGTCAGTTGTATTTAATTTTTTACAATGTGTAAAACCTCCGAACGGAATTTTATTTCCTTCAACTCAAGTTTTGACTGCCACCATTTCATACTATGAATATTAGAAAATGTAAACAAAAACTTTGAAAAAAAAGAAGAAGAAAAAGGGTCTGACACATTTTTAGAATTAATAATAGAGGGTGGGATAGTGGACACCCACCCATCATATATATACAAAGAATTTTACATCAAAATACTGTTGTTTTCATTACTTTGTCCTAGTTAAGGGCGCAGGACCTACAGTATTACCATTGTGATATATTCACCATTCCCGCTATGTATATTTGCGCGAGGGTCTCAAATGTTAAGAGAAGAAGTTCCTTGATGAACTTCTAACGCGATATCCTAGTGGGACTCGTCCATAGTGGTTGACTGGTTGACTGATCGAAACGTCTATACAGAGACATCAGTGACATTATTACACTCTTCTCCAGGTGCCTTCTTCAACTCCTCCTCCACTTCCTCCAGCCCTTCGTCGTTCTTTCTCTTCTTCTTCATCTTCATCTTCATCTATCTGCTTTTGATGTTGATCATGATGTTGTCAGCAAATCTGATTACGTCCACCCGGTGCAGTATCGCTAGTTCCAGGACGCTGACAGAAGCCAGGTGGAGTCAAAGACAGAGCTCTGCTAGAGCCTCCCTTCACCTCACAGAGGAATTTAATGCTATTTTGTAAGTTGACAACCTGTTAAAAAATTGCATCTCCACAGTTTTATCGCTAGTTGACAATAAATTATTCGCATTGCACCATCGTATTATTTCTTCTATGGTGGTTTTAATTTTCTATCCAATTCTTTTGAGATTTACCATAAACAATAACCGTTGTATCGTCAGCGAACATAATCATATGACCATCATGTATATGGTCAAACAAATCATTGATAAATAAGGTTATTCACCTTATTTATCAATGTTATATATTCGTCCGTGGGTTGATCCTTGAGCAACCCCTTTGCGAACAGTATGAAGAGTTGATATCTCATTGTTTGATTGATTGCCATCTGTTGAGATTTACGATCTCCGTATTTTCTTCCTGGTATTAGTTTGTCTCCTTGGTCCCTCGGATAGCTTCCCCCGGTACGCTATTGGCTGTCTAGATCGATGCGCATGAGTGGGAATCCGTAAAGTGGCTACTCACCGCTCCTACGTGCTTGCAGGCCATATACTAACGACCAGGTTCTTCGCAGCAGCAGCAGCAGCAGTAAGCACTTGTTCCTTTTGTGGACAAATCCTTGGAATCTTCAATATTTGATTCGTCTTTTTGGCCAAGTGGCGATCAAAACGCACCATCTCCGCCATATTTTCCTTAGCGTCGTTAAGTAAATGCGGATTGACAGTATTTGAATATCCGAAGTAGTGATAAGAAGTCCTTGATGTCGTTCGAGGTGGTTGTGTCCTCAAGGAATTAGATCTCTTGGACATCCCTGCTGCTCCCAATATCTCGGGCTTTTTGGACTAAGCTCTGTCACAACTGTCGTCTCCAGTATCAGAGTATCAAGGAGGGGGTACTATCGGAGTGCAGCTCAAGCACCACGTTCCTCTTCTTTGTTCTTCTGGCCGTTGACACAATTCTAGGTGTGGCGCTGCCCTGAACAACTGTCTTGAGTTTTTAAGGATGTCCCAGCATCCTCTCTCAGGAACATCTATTAAGATCCTTAGCCTGGCAAACGTGTTTTTTTGTTGTATTAGAAAGATTTTTAATTTCAACTCATTTAAAGAAATTTTACAGTAAATCTAAAATATCCTTATTATTTTTGTTTGTGATGAATTATTCTAAAATTTCCATCCACACATTTACTTAGCATAGATAAAAAAAGAAACAGACGGCAACAATGTAAACGCCAAATAATTGAACGTTATCAAGCCGCCGGCGAACGTTCATTTTATTTTACTCAAAACGGCGCGCGGCGGCAACAATTAAATAACAATAAGAGCGACGTTTAAATGCGGATTAGCGGCTATTAAATCGCAATGAATCAAAATTATATTCCGTTAGAATTTGGACAATCGTAAATTTAAGACAGAGAGAGAGAGAGACGAAGGGGGGGAGAGCGAGTGGTGGAAAAGTGGTAAGCGGACGCGGGCGTGTATAAAATAAGAACAGTCGCCGCGATAAGTATCTTAAAGCGGCTATTTCGAAATTTCGTCCGTTAGTGCCGCAATAAAACATGCACTCGACTCGGTTTCGTTGGGTCATTCCGACCTATCATCATCAGGACGAGTATTTCGGGGCACGATAAAAGATGAACATATTCCTCTTTTCACAATTATTATGTTAATCAATGTAAAGCAAAAAATATAATAAATAGTAAACACAGTGCAGTAAATTTGCATGCGTTAAACATCTATAAAACCGTACGATAACGAAGCTTATAAAAGTACGTTCTCTGTTGCGGCTTATATGTTTATTTTGTATGTATGCATATATATCAATTTTATTTGTATCCATATTTCGTGTTTTTTTTTATTATCATACTTCATGCCTGCATTTCTTAGGAATGTTAAATAATGGATTTTTCACGTCAATTCATATCTTAATGGGTGGTTGTAAAATAGGGTCTGTTCTATTTTACAATTTCTCACACTGGGGGGTTGTTGGGTCACTCGATGTTTCGTGGAATTAATACATCTGCAAAGGCTCAAAGCCATAACGGTACGACCGTACGGTTGATTCTTAGAAATGGAAATCTCTTCATTTAGATAAAGAAAGAATACTAATAACACACCCACGAAATATCGATGACCAATTACAATGCTCTCCCCACCTTGTAAATATTTGCATTTTTTAGCTTTTAGAGTAATTTTAAGACATACCATTAAAAATCGTCAAACAGTAAACATCTTCCTAAAATCAATCATTTTGTAACACACAACACTAACATATATGTACAAATGTAAATATAAATGTAAATATTTCTACATTTTACGGTGAATATATTAATAAGTGCAACGAATGTTTTATTCCACTTGAATTCACCCGCATCATAACTAGTGGCGATCTCCAGAACCAGTGACAACTAACAAGAAATCGACCACAACCTTTAAACAACTCAACATTGGTCCTTCGAACCGGATATCCATAACAATCGATAATTCGGAAAAATCAAATCATCATCAATTGTTCTACGAAAAACTCATAATCAGAAGTCAAAGCGGGCGTCCACCGCCAACGAGGGATATCTAAAAAGCGGGCGTCCACCGCCATCGTGGGAAAATCAATTCACTGGGAGCATCTACTCCGGAAAACGACACCAGGTCCACCTGAGAGGAGCATCTCCGTCGAGCTGAAGTACACCGGCATCGCGGAAAAAACTGCACTCACCGAGAGCATCTTCTCCGGAAAGCGTCACTGAAGTCCACCCGAGACGATCATCCCCGTCGAGCTGAAGTTCACCGATTCGATCAAAATCCTCCGTAAGTCCAATCCTTTTATTTAATACACCTTTTTTTGCTCAATAATTTCATATTTGCAATGGCTGCGGAAGACGTATTATCTAGTTTGTTTAATAAACGTCGCGCTTTAAAAAGCAACGTTACTAGAATCAGAACTGCGTTCACGAAAATAACTAATAATGCTAATTTAGATTCTACCTTAAAAATTAAAAATATCACATCAAGATTAACTACTTTAGAACCAATTTTAAATCAATATAGTTCAATTATGGACGAGATAGAATTAATTGAAGGGGATCAATTAGATACGGACGCAGAGAGGGAATTATTCGAAACAACTTATTATGATTTAAAAACGGAAATGGAAACACTCTTAGATAATCTTAAATCAACTTCAAATGCATCAATTAATTCAGATTTAAATGCATCAGTTCCTAATTTAAATTCAAATATTGTTGATACTTCAAATTCAAATGCACCTGTTACTTTAAATTCAAGTGATGCAAATACAAATATACCAGCTAACTTAAATAACCCCATTTATCATCAACCTGCTTATAACTTAATTAATAACACTCCAGTTCAAGTAAAACTACCTGTTTTGAATTTAGTCACGTTTAGTGGTTCATACGAAGAGTGGGCGGCGTTTAGCGAGACCTTTAATTCCCTAATCGATTCAAGTCAATCATTAGATAAGATTCAAAAGTTTCACTACCTAAGATCGTGTTTACAGGGCCAAGCCGCGAATGTAATCAAATCATTAGAACTTACAGCTGCTAATTATGACATTGCTTGGTCTATGCTTAAAACGAGATTCAATAACAGGAAAATGGCAGTTAATAAACATTTAAAATCATTATATGATATGCCTTGTTTAACTAAAGTTAATTTATTAGGACTACAAAATATGTACGATAATATTTCGAACAATTTAATATCATTGAAACATTTACAAGAGCCCGTTCAATATTGGGACACAATAATTATCTTTCTAATGGAGAATAAATTTGATTCGTCTACAAATATAGATTGGCAAAAATATACTAGTAAAATTGATTGTCCAACGGTGGAAGATTTAAAAGAATTCATTAAACACAAATGTGATATTTTAGAACGTATTGAATTTCAACAAAAATCTAATTCAGTTAAATCAAACTCAATGAATACAAAACATGCCTTTAAATCAAATTCATATATTTCTACCTTTAAGCCTTTATGTAACTTTTGTAAAAAGGATCATTTCATATATTCATGTGAAGAATTTTTAAAACTCTCACCTAGTGACAGACTTAATCGCGTTCGTGCATTAAATCTGTGCACAAACTGTTTAAAAGCAAATCACACAAATAAAACCTGTCGTAATTCTGGATCTTGTAAGACATGTGAAGAAAGGCACAACTCTTTACTACATTTAAATTTAGATAACGCTGTTAAGAATAGTCCAAGCAATGATCAAAATAATCCAAAACAATCGACATCATTTCACGCAGCCAATTTAAGTTCATGCCAAACACTATTATCAACGGCTCAGATTTTAGTGAGTGATAAAATGGGAAATTATCACAAATGTAGAGCACTGTTAGATTCAGGATCCCAGTCATGTTTTATAACAAAACAATTCTTTGAATATTTAGGCGTACCCTTATCCGAACATAAAGTTATCGTTTCGGGAATTTCTAACAGTTCAGAAATTTGTAAACAAACAAGGGTAACAATTAAAGCAAAATCAGGTTCATATAAATCTACAATTAATTGCTTAATTTTAGACTGTATAACATCAAACTTACCTTCGTTTTCAGTTAAATTAGACATACTTAACATTCCTAAAAACATTGCATTGGCCGACGAAACATTCCATATACCAAATAAAATTGATATGCTAATTGGAGCAAATTTATTTTGGGACTTATTGTGTATTGGTCAAATTAAATTAGGTAAACATTTACCGTTGCTTCAAAAAACAAAACTGGGTTGGATTGTTTCCGGAAATATTCCTCCATCTAATTTCAGTATATGTAATTCAGTAATATGTAATTTTACAACAAACACGTCACTTGATAATCAAATTAAAATGTTTTGGGAATTAGAAGAGCTAAATAATGAAAACAATTATAGCACCAGAGAGCTTGCCTGCGAAAAACACTACAGTTTAAATACTTCGCGTTTGCCTAATGGGCGTTTTATGGTCAAAATACCACTAAATAACACAGCGTGTGATCTTACAGACTCAAGAAATATTGCGTTAAAGCGGTTTTATTCTATGGAAAGAAAACTTAATAAAAATGAGGAATTAAAGAAATTGTATACAAATTTTATTTCCGAATATAAACAGTTAGGTCACATGACTAAAATCAACGAAACATTCCCTTTAGATAATTTAACATTTTATTTACCACATCATCCTGTCATTAAAGAATCAAATACTACCACAAAACTGCGAGTTGTATTTGATGACTCCGCAAAAGCAAACTACAACAATGTCTCTTTAAATTCAATACAAGAAGTAGGCCCCACTATTCAAAAGGATATTTTTTCAATTTTAGTCAAATTTCGGCGACATCCTATTGCATTAATGGCAGACATTGAAAAAATGTATAGGCAGATATTAATTCATCCTGATAATAGAAATTTGCAACGTATATTCTGGCGTTCTGATTCCAAATTGGAAATTGAATGCTACGAATTAAACACCGTAACTTATGAGACAGCGTCGGCACCGTACTTAGCAATTCGAGCATTATTAGAATTAGCATTAATTAATCAAAATAGTTATCCTTTAGCCAATTCGGTGATTAAAAATCATTTTTATGTTAATGACATGCTGACTGGGGGTACGACTGTCGAAGAAGTTTCTAAAATTAAAGAAGATGTCACAAATATTTTAACACGCACGAGATTCAATTTACATAAATACTGGGTCATATCAGATCGCGATGCATTTACACGCTGTATTCAAATTTGTATTATTTGTCTTAAGAGTAATGCAAACCTAATAATTTCATTTATGGGAAGTTTACCTGCGTCACGTGTAAACCCCGCTCCACCCTTTTGTAACTGGGGCGCATACCATGCAGGTCAATTCCAAATTAAAGAGAAACAGAATCGTAAGTCACACATAACAAAATCCTACATATGCGTATTGATTTGTTTTGTAAGAAAAGCGATGCATTTGGAGTTAGCTACTGATTTATCAAGTGAAAATTTTATAGCTACTCTCAGCCGCTTCACGTCGAGACGTGGAGCACCTAAACATATTTATTTATATAACGAAACGACATTTGTTGGTGCGAAATCTGAATTGAATAAATTAACCATTTTTTTAAGAAATAACCACCAAAATAAAACTATAATTCACTTTGCAGCCAATCAATCAATTCAGTGGCATTGTATACCAACCCGATCACCACATTTTGGTAGGATTTGGGAATCACTAAAAACACATTTAAAACGAATTGCAGCAAACGTTATTTTCACATATGAAGAGTTTAATACTGTTTTAATTCAAATTGAAGGTGTATTAAATTCCCGGCCACTCTCACCACTTTCTACCGATCCAAACGACCTAGAACCCCTCACTCCCGCACATTTCCTAATTGGAAGACCCATTACATCTACTCCAGACCCTGACTGTACACATATACAACAAAACAGATTGAATCGGTTCCAACTTTTACAGCAAATCAATCAGCATTTCTGGAAAAGATGGTCGAATGAATATTTAACCACCCTTCAGCCCAAAGGAAAATGGAGTAGGCAGCCGAAACAGAACATTTCCATAGGAACGATGGTGATTCTCAGAGAAGATAACCTACCACCATCTAAATGGCACATTGGGCGAGTAATCGACGTTCATCCCGGCAATGACAACAACATACGTGTGGTGTCAGTGAGGACTACTACTGGTGTATACAAACGTGCAGTCACCAAGTTATCGATTCTTCCTATCGATCATGGACAATAGAGGCTTTTGAAATATTAACATATTTCAAGGGGGGCGGCATGTTGCGGCTTATATGTTTATTTTGTATGTATGCATATATATCAATTTTATTTGTATCCATATTTCGTGTTCTTTTTTATTATCATACTTCATGCCTGCATTTCTTAGGAATGTTAAATAATGGATTTTTCACGTCAATTCATATCTTAATGGGTGGTTGTAAAATAGGGTCTGTTCTATTTTACAATTTCTCACACTGGGGGGTTGTTGGGTCACTCGATGTTTCGTGGAATTAATACATCTGCAAAGGCTCAAAGCCATAACGGTACGACCGTACGGTTGATTCTTAGAAATGGAAATCTCTTCATTTAGATAAAGAAAGAATACTAATAACACACCCACGAAATATCGATGACCAATTACAATGCTCTCCCCACCTTGTAAATATTTGCATTTTTTAGCTTTTAGAGTAATTTTAAGACATACCATTAAAAATCGTCAAACAGTAAACATCTTCCTAAAATCAATCATTTTGTAACACACAACACTAACATATATGTACAAATGTAAATATAAATGTAAATATTTCTACATTTTACGGTGAATATATTAATAAGTGCAACGAATGTTTTATTCCACTTGAATTCACCCGCATCATAACTAGTGGCGATCTCCAGAACCAGTGACAACTAACAAGAAATCGACCACAACCTTTAAACAACTTATAAAAGTACGTTCTCCGTTATAAGAGAGCGGTCGAAATTATAGCCACAGAAACGGTGATAAATATGCTGGTGTCAACTGCAGCCTGGAACTACGTAGGGTACCGTTCGCCCCGGCTCCTCCACCATAACTGCAAACTCCACCTACCCGTGCTTTATGTACGCACAAATTACTCCAAAAAGGTGCTCTTTATTACCAAATAACTTTCTTAATAACTCCAAACATACGCCTGTTTTAATTTTTTCAACCGCCTCCGCTCCCGCAATTTTTATAAATCGCCTACCCACCTTGCCTTTATACTCCCTCACTACACCTTAAGGGAATCGCTATTATCACTACTCAATGATATATAACACGTGTGGGTGGTGCGTACCCTCCGGCTGATAAATTACGTCCCGAGGATATAAATTCACGTGTCTCTTAAATACATCGATAAGTTTTATATCCCGACATCCCACTAGTTTGTGTCGAACATATTTTAAATAGATATATATATATAAAAAAATAAATATATAAATAAGGGCGAGACTTCTGCCCGTCGATATTTTCCAATTATATTAATTAAACTCAACAATACCCGGCCGTTCGTACGGTATTAAATCGGGGGCAATAAAACAACGTTTTCAATTAAAATGGTCACGCATGGAACGGTGTTTTATTGTCACTTCTTGACGTATAACGGCATCGATTATTGGGTGATGTGCCTATATTTGGTTATTGTGACAAATTAAAATTTTTAATTAACTTATTAATATATTTTAATATTGTTGCATTATAAAAATATATATTTATACTTATATAAGGTTGAAAAAATGTTGTATTCACTGATCATACGCCAATTATTTATATGTTCGTAATAAAAAATACTTCATCCAAGTTAAGTTAATATAGACTAACCCTTGAGGAATATGATTTTTCGGTAGATTATTATTATTATCAAGAATTCATTTAAATTGAGCATGTCAAGGGATGTTACAGGTATAACAAGAGCACAAGGTCAAGAGGTACTAGTGAGACATTCTTCCACCTTGCTTTGTGTTCTACTAGTCATATCTTGCAGTATATTTGAGAGATAACTTTTGAATAAGTATACATGTTTCTTGTCTGTTTTCAAAATTGCTTCCTCTTTTTCAAGATTTACTATGTATGAAAGAATAGGTTTCTGTCTTCATATAAATAGGGCTGAGTAAATTCATCCTTTTAGGCCTAAATAGCCAGAATGTCTTGTCTTTGGTCTTGTTATTATAATGAAGGTTATTCTCTAATCATCTATTGAAAGAGTAAGAATACCCTACTGGTCTTCATCCGTGTCCTCCGTGTTTTTTTTTCTGCAAACATGAGGTTGTTAGTATAACTTTTCAATGTTTTTGAAGAAAACTTTTGCAGCCTTCTATCTGTATTTCGCAGCATGTAATTTAAGATATTTCGAAACCTACATAATCTACAGAATTATCAATAAAATTACCAAACATCTACATACAAAATGGGAACGCGTCAAATGTGATTAAATTTGCAGCGAGTGATTCAAAAAATTCTAAAATATAAACTATTTAGAAAATTATCACGAGAATTGACAAGTACGTTTAGAATTTATGTATTTTTACTATATAAAAGAAAAAATTGTTGTAACGCAACTAAAAACAAAATAACAGCGCGTTAAAATGTATAGTCGAATAAATGAAATTCGCAGCGCGTGAATTAAGATATTCCAAAACCTAAATAATCCAAAGAATTGTCATTAAAATTACCGAAGATATGTAGAATTTATGTATAATTAATATACCAAAGAAACAATTGAGTAGCATAACTAAAAACAAAATGGCAACGAGCCAAAATGTATTCTTGAATAAATGGAATTTGCAGCGAGTGATTTAATATATTCCAAAACCTAAAATATTCAATAAATAGTTATTAAAATTAACAAATACATGTAAATTTTATGTATTTTTAATTAATCAGAAGAAAAATTAACCTGTTGTACCTAGAAACAAAATAGCATCGCTACAAAAGCAATTATCGAGAAAATAAAATTTGCAGCGAGTGATTTAAAACATGCTAAAAAATAATCTATCTCGAGAATTATGACGAAAATTAATAAATACGTTTAGAATTAATGTGTTTTTAATAGATAAGAGAAAAAAATTTGGTAGCGTAACTAAAAACAAAATAGCAACGCGTTAAAACGTATTGTCGCGATAAATGAAATTCACAGCGCGTGATTTAAGATATTCCAAAACCTAAATAATCCAAAGAATTGTCATTAAAATTACTGAAGATATGTAGAATATATGTATAATTAATATACTAAACAAACAATAGAGTAGCATAACTAAAAACAAAATGGCAACGAGTCAAAGTTTATTCTTGAATTAATGGAATTTGCAGCGAGTGATTTAATATATTCCAAAATCTAAAATATTCAATAAATAGTTATTAAAATTAACAAATATATGTAAATTTTATGTATTTTTAATAAATCAGAAGAAAAATTAACCTGTTGTACCTAGAAACAAAATGGCATCGCTACAAAAGTAATTGTCGAGAAAATAAAATTTCCAGTGAGTGATTTAAAACATTTTAAAAAATAATCTATCCAGAGAATTATCACGAAAATTAATAAGTACGTTCAGAATTCGTGTAGTTTTAATATCAAAAAGAAACAATTGTGGTAGCATAACTAAAAATAAAATAGCAACGCGTTAAAACTTATTTTCGAATAAATGAAATTCACAGTGCGTGAATTAAAATATTCCAAAAACTAACTAATTCAAAGAATTGTCATTAAAATTACCAAACATGTGTACAATATATGTATATTTAATACACCAAAGAAATACAAGATTTGCATAACTAAAAACAGAATGGCAACGTGTCAAAATTTATTCTTAAACAAATGGAATTTTCAGCGAGTGATTTAATATATTCCAAAACCTAAACTATTCAACGAATAGTTATTAAAATTAACAGATATATGTAAAAATTTATGTATTTTTAATTAGTCGAAAGAAAGTTTACCTGTCATACGTAGAAACAAAATGGTAACGCTTCAAAAGTAATTCTCGAAAAAAGTTAATTTGCAGCAAGTGATTTAAAACATTATAAAAAATAAACTATCTACAAAATTATCGCAAAAAAATTGTAAGTAATTTTAGAATTCGTGTGACTTTAATACACAAAAGAAAAATTGTTGGTACCGTAATTAGAAACAAAATTGTAACGCGTTAAAATTTATTGTCGAGTAAATGAAATTCTCAGCGCGTGACTGAAGAGATTCCAAAGCCTAAATAATCCAAAGAAATTTCATTAAAATTGCTAAGCATGTGTAGAATTTGTTTATATTAATTACACCAAAGAAACAATAGATTAGTATAACTAAAAATAAATTGGCAACGGGTCAAACATTATTCTTGAATATATGCAATTTGCAGCGAGTGATTTAATATATTCCAAAACCTAAACTATTTAATGATATGTTAGTAGAATTATTCTTTCACTAGCAAGGGCGATATCAATCACCTCTCATCTTCTTGATGTAGCAAATGTTGGTTCATAGCATCTACAGAGTATGTTTAGATTTGTGCTCGAAATTAATTCGAGTACAGCTTTACCTTTTTTATTGGTGCATATGTATAATAACTTACTGTATGCGACTGATGTTGTTAGTTTTATAGTATTTGATTATTACCTCCAGTTTATGTGAGATAAGTTGGTCGGTTGCGTCGTAGGGTAGATATGTCCCCTCCGAAGGAATACACCTTGCCGTGGTGGAGGGGCTCAAAATTCAATCCGCAAGGACCTCAGCTTGAGAGAGTGGATTGTCTTTTGCTAAGAGATTCCGGGGCTCATCACAACCTTGCAGTAGGAGCTCCTCTTTACTAGAGTCACTTTCGCATTAGGTATGAACTAGCGTCCTCTCTTTGACAAACTCTTTGGCCACTCTCGGTCCTTTTCGGCCACTGTATTTATTAGGATTCGAGGGATAGGGGGCCCAAAACTCTTTCATTTACCCTCCTCATGCCCGGTTGTAGTGGCGCAGGGCTTGCACAAATGGTAACGATGCTGTCGTTGTCTGTGGTTAAGTCTTGCGGGTCAAGGTGGAAAGGAAACCACTGGAAAAAAATACCTCAATCCAAGGTGGAACGTCACAGTCGAGGGATGCGTGGCTAGGAAGCAGCACTAGTCTCTACAATGTGGACTCTGGGGCACCTGGCGCACCCCAGTTTAAATAGCCTTGCCACGGTACGCCGGCCCTGCCATTGTCGACATCCACTTCGAGTCTAACGTGGGAACAATCATGGAACTAGTAACACAAACACAAAAACGAGGAACGAACGAAGGATAACAGACTAAAGTAGAGAGCTCCGAAGAGGAAAAGAGGAGACAGATGAGGAATTTATTTATCAAAGGAGGGCAGCAGCTTGCGCGCAGGAGGCCCCGAGCGGAAAGGCCGGTAGTAAGGAAGGCCAGCTCACAAGGCTGGCGATTATCGAGTGTTGGCTAACGGACGCAGCAATGTTCATTGAGGAGAACCCAAACGTTTATGTCCCAATAAAGAAAGCCATAAAGAAGCTGTAGAAAAGAATTCTTCGAGCTCAAAACACAGTTTGAACACGCGGACAGACAAGCTGAATCTGCGGCGCCAGCTAAAGCAGAACAGGCCACTCAGGCAGAAGGTCCTGATGTTAAAGATGCCTCAACTAGTACATCGCTGGAGTGACAGGAAGGCTACGAGAGCATAAGGAAGAGGGAGTGTCAGCGAATGCTCAAGAGTTACACTGGCAAGTTTGTCGTCGTCAGGGAGGATAAGGGGGACATCTTGTTACAAAGACCGTCCCCAACTCCACCATGGTAGGTGACGAGGTAGTGGAAGGGGTGACACAGAAGATCTTCCACCTGGTCAACAGGAAAGAAAACGGCGACACGGCTGAGCTTGTCACGTAGCATAGGTGCCTAACGGCACTAACCAAAGAGGCTATGACCCACGGAACGACACATATTAAGATACGGCAGCTTGGCACTGGCAAGGACCAGATCAGTTAAAGCACCATGAAAGTGCTGATAGAGATGGTGTTTCGCTTTGCAGGAACTGCGGGGAAGGTGGCCAACAAGCCGCAGCATGCAAGGAGAGGTCGAAGTGCCCCCTCTGCAAGCAAGAAGGGCATAAGGCAGGATCAGCTCAGTGCGCAACATTTAAGAGCTGCCTAAACCAGGTGGCAAAGATAAGGAGAGGGCTGACTAAAGAAGAATCGAAACGTAGAGCGAGGGAGACGGCGCTGAGGGCAGGGCAGTAGAGATGAAACGCTGGAGTGAAAGAAGCCTGGACAAGGAGTCTGATACCCCAAGTGAGCCCTTGTGTGGAGAGAAAGCACGAGCAGACAAGTCACTTTTTGACCCAAATGCTGATCGGGCACGGGTGCTTCGGAAGCTACCTGTTAAAGATCAAGAAGGCGGAGAGCAGTAACTGACAATACTGCAAGACAAGATGGGCAGAAGAAGACTGGGAGTGGTGCTGGGGGAAGCACCGACAGAAGACAACTTGGTCGACCACATACTGGATAGCGAGGAAAAGTGGGAGGCCGTGAAGGGGTTTGCCGAACAAGACGGGAAGAGGATGAAGTGGAATCAGAGGAGGAGGAAGCAGGAAGAATGTCGAGAGATGGTGCCGGCAGTATTTCGAAGAGAAGAAGAGGAGGGTTTTAGTGGGTAGACGGTAGATAACAAACTACCGGAAGTCCCACACTACCTATTATTTAGGACAATGATAGGTGTTCATAAACAATTTCCCCTCCTCTACCAAATAAAGGGTAGATATACACTATTCACGTTGTTTTTGCATAATGGGAGGCCATGATTTATTTTTTTAACGTTGGGCACACTATTCGTCAATGTTCCGTTACTCAAGCGCCTGACATGTGAACCTGTCAAAATACATACAGTGTTGCTAAATCTCCCGCGACCATCATACGTTCATTTAAAACGAGAGAGCATTGTTTGATAAAGTCCGTTATTTGTCAAAAAATTACTGATAAATTTCTTTAAAATGCCAAGAATTATTAGCGGTGAAATTGAAATAGCAATAAAAAAGTGTAATGTTCAATACAGAAAAGATCTGCCAAGTTTCAGCCGTGATGATATTTGTATTAGACTGCAGAACATATTTTCAGTAAGTAAAAATTAAGTTAAGTTCTTTTCATTCATCAATTGATTCCTAGGTGAGTACAAGAACAATAGCAAAGATAATGCTGGAAAAAAAAATCGAAAATTTAAGCACTTCATCCTCTGGTAAAAGAATCAAAACCGGCATTTTTGCCAATCACATGTTTAAGAAAGACCTGCAACAACTTATTTGGCAATATAACTCAAAAAATGAATATTTTACGTTAGATGATCTTTGGCTAATTCGCGAGAAAGTTTAGAATTTAAAGATGGGAGAACAACTTTATACAAAATTCTGAAATCGATGGGATACAAGTATAAAATGGTAAACGGTCGCAAAATTTTATGTGAACAAAAACACGTCGTTGTAGCTAAAATTACATTTTTCAGAAATTTTTTACAGTTTCAAAATTCTAGTGAAAATTTTACGTTTGTATATCTTGACGAAAGGTGGATTTATCAAATTGGGTCGGCAATTTGTCGTTGGGTACACGATTCAGATTTGAAAAGTAATCCACGCAAAATTGAAAGTGAAGGGTGAAGGGGTGTGATTTATTGTTAAATTAAAAAAATAATGTTAGGGATTATCATAAAACAATGGATGGAAACTTATTTGAAAATTGTCTAAATAATCAGCTTATTCCTGCTTTGACAAAGTTAGATAAAAAATGTGTAGTGATTTTTGACAATGATAGGGTCATTCGGTGCAGCTGGACAAACCACCTACATTTTCATCTAAAAAAAGTCGAATGCAGGAATGGCTGATTAAGCACATCGTAGAAATCAGGGATAACTTTTCGAAAAAATAACTATGGAATTTGATCAAACCTTTTAAAATTATTAGTAATCGACGATATGTAACAGATGAGACATTGAGAGAACATGGACATGAGGTTCAATTGAAATGGCATGGGCATTTTGTAAAACCTATTATAACAAGCACATAAATTCGCGACCATCGACAGAGCAGCGAATTTATGGCTTGAGTCTATTTCGAAATGCACTCCTGAAATGTGGAAAATTTTTTGTAGACATCGTGAATAATTTATTTCGGAAGATTGGGCGAAATTAATGGGAAATCTTTCATTTGATAATATTCCTCCTTTAATAATTACATTAGTAGAATCGGACTCGGACTCTGATTGGGATTTTAATACAAATAATGATTTAGAATTTTCGAATAAAACTATGGAAGTTGAATAGTTTTGTTCTTTTTTTGTCAAGCATAGGTGTGTAAAAAATTTGCAATAAAAGTTCGAAAAAAGTGAGGTAAAGTTATTAAAATAAGTAGGTACAAGATGTTTTATAAAATTTTGTTTTAGGAATATTTTGGTTAAAATCAGAAATGTACTGAGAATTGGGTGATCTGGTCGCACATAAACTATCTGCAGTCACCATTACGATTAAGTTCTTTTAGTCAAGAAAATTAGAAAATTGCATATTTTAGAACTAAACTTCTCAGTATATTTTTTTCTTTACCTACTGAAATTCGAAAAATAATTTTAATAATTAATTAATTAATAATATAATGAATTTAAAAGTAACATGGCTTGTGTTTAATTGTGACTATTTTTCTGCTGGAAAACAACGTGAATAGTGTATATGTAAAGATTAGATAAAATATTGGGCTCCGGGTCATCGCTCGCCTCTTGGCAGTGTTGGTACTGCTCCGTGGCCGCCTTTCCGATCTTCACGAGTTAGGTTTAAAATTTGAAAGCATCCATACCCCGCGAGGATCTGCGTCAGAAAGTAGTCCATCTGATCATGTTTGCGGTCCACCCACGACCTAACGTTAGAAATCATCCGGCGCGTTACCGCTCATTTGCTTCCCTCCGCTTCCACTCTGCTATCCAGTGTTTCCCCCCTTCCGTCTTAGTCCTCCCCCTATCCGCGTCGTCTTTAATTCTGCTCCATATCCACATCCCTCTTAGAATTCACGCAGCTCGCCTATGCGCGCTCGTGCTACATAAAGCAGCCTGGCCCTCTCTCCCCCAATAGGAGACGTCTGTTAACCTCACCTGCCCCCCACCCCCCGCAATTTACTAATCTCAAGGACTTGCCTGCTGTGATTAAGGTTTGCCTATATCAT
The DNA here is from genome assembly GCA_963969525.1 of Ontholestes murinus. Classification (NCBI taxonomy): domain Eukaryota; kingdom Metazoa; phylum Arthropoda; class Insecta; order Coleoptera; family Staphylinidae; genus Ontholestes; species Ontholestes murinus. The sequence goes on from OZ018387.1 coordinate 104,427,201, forward strand.
TACCCCTAGGTACTTCATGCTAGGTTAACGTCTCGCCCTTCGTCCTCCCTGCTCTCTTTCTGCCCAGCCAAGCTGCCCTGGTTTATCCCGCTGCCAGCTGCAGCTACACCTCTGCTGTCCATTCGGCTATCCGGTTAACCGTTCTCATCGCCGCTTGCTTAGTTTCCAAGATGACTAGAAAATCGTCTGCGAAACCTATTACTTTCACCCCTGCCGGCTGCAATAGGTGCCATACCCAGTCGTAGGAAATGTTCCATAGGTGCGACCCGAGGACCAACCCTTGTGAAACATCCCCCACCAGTTGAAATTTGCCTTCCTCCTCCACTAGCCTTTCCCTCTCATCTAGATACCTACCTAGGATCCTGGTTAAGTACCCCTGGATCCCTTTCTTCACCAGCGCTTCCCTAATCACCGGCCAGGGTATAGTGTTATGGTATATACGTTCCTAACGTCGCGACGTTAGGATACGGCGTCGAGGGATACGGCTAGACAGTACTTCCTTCCTCTCAGTGGGTCACTGCTCTCCTCCGTTGCCAGTATCCCCACTCTTCTCAGAGCGTCCACCGTAGATCTGCCCTTCCGAAGACATATTAGCCTCAACGACCCCTGTTCTTCTTCTGCCTCACCTAGCTTCGGCAAAACGACCAGCTTGGTCCTCTTATATATCCTCGGGAACATTCCCTTTCTCATGCATTTTTTAAGACACGCAGTGAATAGGATTGGTTCCTCTCCTACAGCTACCCTAATGGCTTCATTGGGGATTCCTACTGGTTCAGGAACCTTGCGTCGTGGAAGAGTCCTGGCCACCCACGATACCTCATCCGTACCGAGTCCAGACCAGGCTATGTCCCCGTGGAAAAAGCTCGTCCATAATGCGTTCCATCCTCCAGTGATCCGTAAACCGGCCTTCGGTCGGGTTGCTCCTAACCTCTTGGCCACTACTCTGTAAGACCTACCCCATACATCTGGGTCCACTTCCTTCCATCTCTCCTCTTAACTACGCCCGATCCCAATTCGCAGTATCTTCTTTGCCGCAGCGCTGGCCGCGTCCAGTATCTGCATATCACTTCCCTTCTTTCTGCATCTGGACAGATCCCTCCTCACCGCGACCCTCGGCGACCACCAGTACACCGCCCTGGTGCCTATCTTCCTCCTCTTTGGGATTGCGCGATTGCAAGCACTCCTCAGTCTCCCTGTCGGGGAGACCAATATGATGTGCCATCTCCTGCCGTAGTCGATCTCCATTCATTTTTCGGATATCCCACATTGCGATCTGGCTCTGTTCTTTGTTCTATTTAACTATCGAGTTCTGCATCTCGAAGACGATGAACCTGTGGTCACTGTGGCTTTCCACGTCGACCTCAACCCTCCAGTTGTTAAACATTGCCTCGTTTGCCAGTGCCAAGTCGATTATGGAGGAAGACTGCCCCCTCACAAATGTAGCATCGCTGCCTATGTTGACCACCTCTAACTGCAGAAAGACTAAGCTCTCCTCTAAGGCCTCTGCCGATCAGTTCAGGTTTCTCCCCATATGTGGGCTTTCGCGTTGAAATCCCCTCCAATAAGGATCCTACCCTTTTAGTTCGACACGCGTTCCTCGAACATTGCCAGCCACTCCTGGAATTCTGCCTGTGTTTTGTTGGGAAAGAAGTAACAGGACACTACCGTCATGTCTCGTAGCACTTTACTGAATTTAGACGTGAAATCCAATTTTGTTTGGCGTCGTTTACTATACAGTTTGATGCACTGAGTGGGAGATTGGATTATTTAGAAATAAAAATAAATATTTGACAGAAATTATCGATAAATCTGAAGATCTAAAATTAAATATTTCGACCAACAATAACATAAATGCAGTAATACAGGAAAGTTCGCGAACGCAATATGAGAGAAAAGAACGTTTTATTATTTAATGTCCCGGAACCTATTGATACAAAAAACGACGATTGTATCGTTATAGAAGTGTTGAAAATCTTACAAACTGTAATTATTAGTTATTAACAAGTATTAGGACTTGGAAAAAATCAAATCAAATAAAAAGAAACCTATTAGTGGTTAAAAGTATATCCTTTCTTCAACAGTTTTATTATTAACTATATGGACATTTCGAACCCTAAGGATCCTATTGAAAATGAACCCTTAGGGTTTGAAATGTACATATAGTTAATAATAAAACTGTTGAAGAAAGGATATACTTTTAACCACTAATAATAATAATCTTCAGACACTCAAGTATTTAATAAAAAAAAAGAAACCTATTAAAATATGTTTTAATAATGAATATGGTGCAAAAATATTATTGAAAAACTCTGGCAAAATAAAATTGTTTCCACACCTAGATAAAATTAATATAAAAACTGATCGAACACCTAGACATAATGACTTTGAACATAGTATAAGGTCTAGTTTAAAAGAAGAAAAGCTGGTGAAACTAACATTCAAATTACATTTATTAACGGTACTGCAATCATAGTACCTTTAAACTCTCAACAAATTAAAATAAATATAACCAACTTCCAAATTGTCAGAGACCTTACAACAAAACTCCATACTTTGTTCAATAATGTGGAAGCAAGTGAATTTCATATAATATTTTTAACAGAAACCTGATTAAATAACAAGATTAAGGATTGTAAATTGTTTCCATTAAACTTCAATGTGATCGTGGTCGTGAAACAAAACGAAGCGGAGGTTCACTGATTGCATTTAATATCCGCTACTCTTCAACAAGACGACCCATACACCTTCCTGGCGATCTTGGAGTTGAAATTATTGCAGTAAATATAGTAATTTTTGGATTTAGTATTTGCTTAGTCTTGGACTGCATTGAAACTCCTACTACCGACTGTGACCACATCATCCACACCATCTTTTTATGAAGCTAAAAATAAAAATTTCTAATTTAAGTCGTGAAATCCATTACACCATTAAAACTGATCACGAACATTACAATAAGCATATTGAAGATGATGCTTTAACTGATCCGCGTAAATTGTAGACTTATGCAAATGAAAAAATGTGTTCTTAAATTAAGTAATGATACATACAATCATCCTCAAGATTGTGTGCATGGATTTACCATATATTTTCTTAGTGTTTTAATCCTCCTGGCCAATCATCATACGTAGCTTCTCTTAGGCATAAGCCAAACATGTTAGATTTTTATACGTCGGAAATACCAGAGAGCGAAAATCTTTTAAATAGAGCGAGTCCTGATAATATTCCAGCATTTTTAATTAAGGACTGTGTACCATGTTTTTACAACCTTTGCAACAACTGTCTTATCGGTTAAATCACAAACGTCCCGGATATTTGGAAAATAACGAGAGTAACACCTATTTTAAAAATAGTAATGTGGCCATTATAGTACTTTAACTATATTTTACTCAAAAGGAGTTTGGAATCTTTCTTCTGCAGAATCACCACATTTCCCTCTAGACAATCCCTGTACCATCTAGGTCCCATCCGTTCGCTTACGATCAGAATCTGCGCTTTGTACTCCCTGGCCATGACCTCCAGAAGGTCTTGAGCCGCGTGGCATCTATTAGCGGTAAATTTTAGCACTCCTGTTGTGGTTTTGCCTTGATTGTAAGTCATGCCTTCAGCCCCCTTACTGTAGGATCCTTCCTGAAGACTGCGCTGGATCAGCTACCTAGGAAGTGGTCTGCATCCCTCCCGGCCTCTATGCAGATTATGCAGAGAGGCCCGCCTTTGCACTTCTTCTCGCCTATCCGTCTCCGAACAATCTGATGCTACGTGTCCGCGACCCCAGAATCGATCAGTCTGGGTCTCCTGGATCCTGCAATCATGAGACCGTTTCTCAGCCACCTCATCTCGAGTAACTTTCTGGCTTTCTCCTTCGTGGTTTTGATAAGAGCAATCCTCAAGTCCAGCCCATAGGTCCTGATCCAGGCCACTTTCTTATTCCCCTTTTTTCCTAGACATCTCGCAACCACCTCCCTGACTTCCTCCTCGTTCGCCTCTTTGCCCAGGCCTTCTATCTGATATGTAGATGTCGTAATAACATGTAAACATATATGCAACCCTGTATACATGCACCCATGTACGTGACCATTCTACAAATAAAACGCACTTCTCTCTCGGGCAGTCAAGGTGTACACATCATTTAACGTAACCTAACATTCACACTCTTCCCGTGCGCTCCAGACACAACATGGCGACGAGATAAAAACGATACGGAGAAAATCATTAATAAGTAACCACACGAGTACTACCGAAATTAACGAGCAACAATAAAACTTAGCAACCAGGTTATAATAGCGCATAAGAAAAAAATGCCTACAACCGAAAACGCCGTCGCGACAGCTGAGGGTAAATTCCAACCTCTAATCGGCCACGTGCGCGAATTCAAAAGCGGTCAGGATTTCCAAATGAGGAAAAATTCGAACAGTACTGTATAGTAAACAGTATAACACAAGAGAGAAGGGTTGCGATGCTCATTAGTTTAGTGTGTGATGACACGTACAAGACCTTAAGGGATTTATGCTTCCCAGATAAGCCCAACAGTAAGAGTTACGTTGAGTTGTGCCAGTTATTACGTGATCATTACACGCCACCCAAAAATACATTCAGAGAGCGCATTCAATTTTACAAAGCCACACAGACGGAAAATGAGTCGTGTGCAGAATGGTTCGCACGATTGAAACGTTTATCAATCAACTGTGAATTTACTGACATATCAGCAGTACTAAAGGACAAATTCGTCACGGGTATGATGCCAGGATCTGTTCTCGACAAAATCGTGGCAAAGAGCCCAACCGAGGATCTCAAGACGATTGTGGAAGCAGCAATTGCCAAAGAAACTGCAATTAAAGAAGCGTCAGCGAGCAGCAAAGGGGTTTATGCCATCAACGGTCAGAAGTTTGCCAACCAGCGATTCCAATCACATGGGGAGAAGCAAAGCCAAACCGGACACAAAGTGGAGCCTCAGTCAGTCAAGCAGCAGACCAGCAAATGCAAAACGTGCGGAAAGAAGCATGGAGGAGTTTGCAAGTACATCAGCTATAAATGCAACAAATGTAACAGGCAAGGACACCTAGAGTATGTATGCAAGGTACGGCCAAACCAAGTCTTATGTTTAAACGATAACGAAGACAGCAATGTAGTGATAAATAACATAAACATTCCAAATACATGTAAGCCAATAACAGTAGATGTAACTATATTTCAAAATAAATATAATATATTGTTAGATTCAGGATCTCCAATTAGTGCTTTAAATAAAATAACATTTGAAAATAAATTTAAACATGTACCGTTGCAACAAACAAATGTCATATTCCATGGATATCAGGGGCAAGCGATTGTTCCATTAGGTTTTATTGAGGTACCTGTAACGTTCAAAAATATAGAAGGTAGAATTAAATTTTATATAATTGATCGAGGGGAAACTAATATTGTAGGACGAGATTTTATGACCATATTTAACATTCATGTACAAGTTTCAGGGATAAAAACTATGGAAGTGTTTGATCATGTGAAGAGAGTAATATCTGCTGAATTTCCAGAAGTAGTGGATGGAGAGTTGGGAAAATTTAAGCACAGTCAGATAACATTGAATCTGAAAGCTGATGCCATTCCTCACCACAGTAGACCACTGCCTGTACCTTTCACATTGAAGAGCAAAATTGAGGATGAACTCAATCGCCTCGAACAAAGTGGAATCATCACTCCTGTAACATCATCTCAATGGTCAACGCAGATTGTACCAGTCATGCGAAAAAACGGCACAGTAAGAATATGCGGTAATTATGTTAAACTAAATAAACAATTAGAAGACGTATACTACCCATTACCACGTATAGATGAAATATATGGTAGTCTTGCGGGAAATGTTAAATTTTCTAAAGTCGATCTCTCTGATGCATACCTGCAATTTGAATTGTCTGAAAAATCAAAAGAGCTTGTAACTATTTCGACACACAAGGGCCTTTTCAAAGTAAACAGAATGCCATTCGGTGTTAAATGTAGTGGATTTTATTTTCAAAAACACATTGAACAGTTATTTCAAGGTGTAGATAATGTGTTCGTTTTTCAAGACGACATATTAATGGGACATAAAGAAGGTGAAAATCATCTTATTGTAATCCGAGAAGTTTTTTAATAGATTAAAGACAGCGGGACTTAAAGTAAATATAGATAAATGCAGTTTTTTGCAAGAACAAGTTAAATATTTAGGATTTATTCTTAAAAAGGATGGCCTAGCAAAAGATCCACAAAAGACCCAAGCTATAAAGGATATTCCATATCCTACTAACATAACCCAATTAAGATCTTTCATTGGTATGGTTAATTATTATAGTAGGTTCATTCCCAATATAACAGAATTGCTAACACCTATGTACAAATTGTTAAAACAAGGACAACAGTTCAACTTCGATGAACAATGTAAGCAATCATTTAATAAATTGAAAAAGGCTATATTCTCAGACCAAGTGTTAACATATTTTGATCCTAAATTGCCCATCATTGTAACAACTGATGCTAGCCAAACAGGGATAGCAGGCATTCTATCACATATTATGCCTGATGGATCAGAAAAAACAGTAGCCTGTGTATCTCGCACATTTACAAAAGCAGAGTTAAATTATTCTACAGTACATAGAGAAGCTTTGGCATACATTTTTGCAGTCAAGAAATTCTCCGAGTATCTATATGGGCAAAAGTTCACGCTAAGAACAGATCAAAAAGCATTACTAGCTATTCTAGGGAATGAAAGATGCATAAATCAAACGTATGGTAGTAGATTAAAACATTATGCATTGTTTTTATCAAATTTTAGTTATAAGATAGAACACATAAAGGGAACTAACAACGCAGTAGCAGATTGTTTTTCACGTTTAACATCAAATGTAGAATCAATAGAGTCATTTGACATGGAATATGAGGGAATTTATTTTGCAAATAATTCACCAATCAAAATTGACAGAATACGTAGTGAAACGAAAGTAGATAAAGTATTAAGATCAGTCATCAAATATGTACGGACTGCATGGCCAAACAAAATTGACAATATCATTAAACCATATTATGAACGAAGATTAGAATTGCAATTAAATTCAGAATGTTTGTTCGTAGGACCTAAAATTGGTATTCCTAGTAAATTACAAAAACAGGTTATGCAAGAATTGCATGCAACACACCAAGGTGTTGTCAAATCCAAAGCACTTGCAAGATCATATTTTTGGTTTCCCGGCATTGACAAGCAAATTGAACAAATGTGCAAATAATGTGTAATTTGTGCAAAAGCAAAACAATTGCCTAATAAAACAATTAGTCCTTGGCCCAAGTCAAATATACCATTCCACACAATACATATAGATTTTTGCGATATAAACAATAGTCATTTACTAGTTATAGTGGACTCCAAATGGCTAGAGGTTTATAGAACTACATCCATAACATCTCAAGAAACAATCAACAAGTTAAGAGATTGTTTTGCACGATTCGGTCTTCCACATACAGTAGTCTCTGACAATGCCTCGGTATTTAAAGCCGGAAGTATTTCCAAATTCTTTGAGAATAATCGTATTAAACACCTAAAAATTGCACCATATTCACCACAGAGTAACGGACAGGCCGAAAACTCAGTTAAAACTATTAAAACAGGTTTAACAACAGCAATTAACGATCCGCAGAATTTCGATATTCCATTGGAAACTCTACTTGCTAGATTTTTAATTGTTTATCGTAACACACCTCACTGTTCTACTAACATAGCCCCAGCTCAAGCATTAATGGGAAGAAAAATCAGAAACAGATTAGATTTGTTTTCTCATCAAGACGAGTCAAAGACCGAAAATAAGGGATCAGATGGTATCAGAAAATTTAATATAGGCGATAGAATCGTAATTAGAGATTATCGCAACATAAATAAAGTAAATTGGGTAGAAGCCACCATTGCATCACGGATAGGGAGAGTGATGTATGAATGTGAAACGAAAGGAGGAGTTATATGTCGCAGGCACATAAATCAAATTAAATCAATTGAGAGGTACAACGTAGATACGAGGAATGACATCAGTAAGCAGATTAATAAAAATCCAGTTATAGACGTAACCACAGGTGAAGGCTATTTTCGCAGACCTTCCCATGAACAAACACACCAAAATATTGTCGTAAACGAGCGACCAAAACGAAATGTTAATAAACCAATTAGATTTAGATAATTATGTTTATAGATATAAGTTCTAAATTAAGTGTGGAGATGTGATATGTAGATGTCGTAATAACATGTAAACATATATGCAACCCTGTATACATGCACCCATGTACGTGACCATTCTACAAATAAAACGCACTTCTCTCTCGGGCAGTCAAGGTGTACACATCATTTAACGTAACCTAACATTCACACTCTTCCCGCGCGCTCCAGACACAACACTATCTCAACTAAATCCTTGCTCCCCTCAGTGATTTTCACCCTTGCCTCACGCGCCGCGACTTCTACCACTATGTTCCCAGCCAGGCTTTTTCTCGCCGCCGTCACATTGTCCGCACTGTTTTCCGGACCTCCATTCGCTTCTTATCTATCTGAAAGGATACTTTGCATCCTTGCCATACTGAGAATGATTTTTCTTGTTGGAAACTCCCATCACGACCAATCTGCCCTCAGTGGTTTCTTCTGTGTAGAAGATATCACTCATCCATCTTCTGATTTTGGTTCTGAATAACCCTTAGCTCCATATTGGAACTAGTTTTCAACTGATTTCAAGAGTCAGTTTAAGGATTGATCCGCATAGGTTATTCCGATAATCTCTCCAGAGTAGAGCCATCTATTGAAGAAGGGACTGACACCGTCCAATATGGCTGTTTTATGTTTTACTTGTAGCTCAAGGTTAGGAACATATGGACTATAATGAGGACTACTCTGCCTAGTCTAGTACTGGTTTATAGAATACTCAAAGGGTAAAGCTAGGAAACCAGATATACATAGAAATCATAAATTACTCTTATAACAATGGCTTTGACCCATATGGTGGTAAAAAGCACCATCCAAGATCTTAACCTGATTCTCCGTGACTTTCCACAGGAGATTTTGATGGATTACTACACCTACTTACCCTTTTCTTGGGGTTCAGCTCAAAGACATTGTCGTTCGCTCTGTTCTTCTTCTTATTTTTACCTGAACCTTCAACTCTCGCAGATGTATTCACTCTTGGGTTTTCCAGGGCCTGCCAGCAGTAATATTAGAGAAGTAATAACATTACTATATAAAGCAGATGATTGCATTAAAAAAAAATAATGTTTTGCTTTCAACATAAATATTTTATCATCATTGAAATATTTACTATGTAATAATAAAATGCTCTTCTCTCGTTCTTCGTACACAATTAGAATATCGTTTCAAGTTTTAACAAGGAAATGATTTATTTTTCCGTTTATTTTTTCCTAATTGAGAAAGCACGAAAATAATGCAAATTGAAAAAACACGCAATTAGACATGCATACACCCCCGCTGTCGTGATTTTTTTTTCTCCATTCCAACTAATTATTTTTAATTAGAAATATGGTGAGTATGGAAATTGTGCCGGTTGTTTTCCCCTTCGACACGTTTTAATTTATACAATTAAATAAAAATCCGGCTGGTGACTTTGTCGGGGATTAACCATAGACTGCATTAATTGAAGCGAATAGGTAATGTATTCATTTCCGCATCGCGGCAGTGAAGTGGATTGCAAATGTACCGTCAGTCACATTATAAGCGCAGCCACATTATTTATTGGAGTTAACGCCGTCCGGAGACATCCGTTAATAATTTAATTATAAACGAAATAGAAGTTTTCGAAATCCCGACAAATTCGCCGGGAGTATTAGTTAATGAGATAAGATAAGTGCAATGGCATAATTGAGTTTCTTTCTAACTTAAATTGGTTTATTAGTATTTGGTAACTTCTTTAGATCTTAATTTTCTATCTTCCTTTCAGGACAAAACTTTATTTGTTATAAATCAAGTATTCTCCCTCTCGCTCCTCCGCCACTCCGGGCGCACTGTTTACATCTATATTTCATAAATCTTTCCCTGTTACTTGCTCACTACCCTATCTGCACGTAAACATTTCGATTTGTTCGACTTGATTTATTCAACCGCTACATCCTCCTCAATTAGTTACTGCTAATATATAATTACACTGGAAACTGAGCCGTTTAATATTCGTGATTTATTAACTTTGAATGTTCACTTCGATTGTTCGTAACCGTGTAATGGTTTCCGGAACGTGATGGCTGCATTTAATATTCCTTTTTCAATATTACGTACGCGGTTAATTCTGTTGTTAATTATGTCTGGAATCTCTGACATGTAATAAAGGTAATTCGGCTTTTCTACGGGGAATTTATACCCAGGAAGATAATCATTTTAATATTTATGTGCTAAGCAAACGATTTATTCAGGATGACGAGATTAATATTATATAGATTTTGTACATTTTTTAATGCAACTAGATGAAATTTTTTAACTAAAATCATAACCTAGATATTAAGTTTTGAAACTAAAAAATAATCACTTTTGACGGAAATATTACTTAAATGTGCACACACATTCAACAACTTTATTAGACTTCTAATTTCCATCTCAACTGAACTGAATCAATAAAATTAATACCGCCAATTCCGATATAGGAGAATAATTCCAAAATTGCATTTCCAACCGTCGTAAAACATATTTCAAAATGACGTTGAAATGTTGTAATTCCCACCGAACTATGAGAAAATCGCGCTGCCGTATTTTTACCAGCCCCAATCATGCATAACTAATGCACGTGCATATTAAATATGAAAAATAATATTATAGATATCCCCGCCTGAATTATGTATCCGACGCTGCCGAGCCATTTACAAGCGGGGAACGCCAATTTTCCCGTTTGTGATCCCGAAAATTGGATCAGTAAAACCCGTTAGCTGTTAAAACCGGCCCAAATAAAAACGTTCACCTAAAATAAAATCCGTATAAGTCGTCCCGACCGAAAGATTTTTATTGTGCCTCGGACTCGTTTTTTTTTATTATTACTCCCCCTCTCTCTGAAATCCGGCTTCATTAAGACTGTAATCTTTCGAATTGATTATCGCCCATAAATGCGAGGATCCGGACGGTTTTAAATTTTCGCAGGGATATAACGGGAGGAACGAAAAGTGCTCGAAACAATCCCCGACCGCTCCGGATAATAGAAACTATTATATCCGCCCGGGATATTAATGGCGCGACAAAGGGTTGATGCTAAAATTTCAATTAGACATAGGTGAAATTAATTCATTTGTGTTATTGTGAGGCATCAGAATTTATTTCATCGGGGCCTTATTGTGTTGGAATAATTATATTACGATACGGAATAGTTGGTGTGGTTACATTGTGTCGTTAGACAAAAGCTAGTGTTAGATTTCAATGTCCATTATGGCGGGATTTAATTTTATTCCTTTGATGACGTTAATTATAATATTTTGTGAGGTTTCAATCAATTCCAGTTATAATAGGTTAAATAATAATTTAATTAATGTGTTGTAATTATTTGAATCGTTCCGTTATTTCCTCTCGAAACCTATTTTTTTAAATGTACAAAGGGCACATGAAAAATAATCGGAATATTAGTTTCTATACAAATAATTCCTCTAAATCATTGTGAAATAAAGATAATTATTGCGACCGTTACTACGTGGTTATCTATACTTATTTAGTGTCATTTCGAAATCATAATAAAATTAAAAATTGAAAACTTAGCGCCTGGCGATAACAATAAATGCGTCTATAAATGATGGTAAGTATTTAAAAAATGCCTTAGTAAAACCCATACTTAGAAATTTGTGTACATGCACAATTATTAAAAAAATTGAATTAAATAAAAATATTAAATTATGAAATATTGCGTGTTTGAAGTTTTGAAGGGTCTAATTGTGACTACCCACCCACCCTACAAATATAATTTAACTTTAACAGAAAAACTGGTTTTAATTTACTTTCAGAAATTATCCACACTTTTAAAATTTACAATTTATGCACACTTAAAACACTATTTGTATTTGTAAGTTTATATAAATATGAGGGTGGTAGTATTATGTTTAATATTAATTATATGATTTTAATATTTTATATTTTGTATATTATGCATAAATTATTAGTAATAAAAGTATAAATTTTTAAAGTAGGTCAGAATTACGCTGCAACCATTTTTTAGTTGAATTAAATGGAAACTTTAATGATTGAAACTTGTGTTGCTTTTGCTATATACCACAGAAAACTCATGTTGATAATCTTACAATGATGTAATCTTAACTTGGAGGGTGGGATAATAGCCAGCCACATACCCTACATATATGTGTCAAAATTTAATGTATGTTTTTTATTCCTTCGATATTGTGAATGTCTCATTATTTTATTTGCATATATTCTAACCATGATTTATAAAGATTAAATATAGGTAAAGATAAAGATCTTCCAGCGGAGTATACTGCGGTGTCGGACGCGCCACTACACCACATGCATTCTGAGCTTGACCGCTTCCCTATCCGGCACAGTTATTCCATAAAACAACCGTGTCCGGGAAGAAGCTGCCTCAGATGATAATCTACCTCCCCGTGCTTTCTCTCTGTACAAGGTTTCATGGCTCGTATTAGCTTGTGCGTCGATCGCCTCACCTCACTTTGTACTGGTGGGCCACTTCTCCTCCCAGCACCTCCTCTGCTGCTCCTTCACCTCTCTTCAGGCCTCGCCTATTCTTGCCTTCCTATACTTCCTCATCACTCGCAGAGGCACAAACCTCATTACCCCCTTAGCGACTCTAAAATTCTCCTGGAGCAGCTTGGAGAGCCCCATACCCACGAGGTGTCTCCTTCTAGTTGCTCTAGCCCTCCCCTGACATTGGTCAGCAGAATTCCTACTACCCTAGTTGCTCTTGCCGCCCCTACCACTGCTTTCTTTACATATCGGGTACACTGGGAGTTTGAGTCAATTGTCACCCCCAGGCATTTTTTGCTTCTGTCCATCTCCACGACTTGTTCTATCAGTTCAGTTACAAAGTAGAGAAACCTGATAGCCATAAATTTTTTTGGAAAAATTGCCATTACGTTAAGGAATTACAATTATCAGTATCATCATTATCTAAGTGCACCGAGAATCAGAGACAGGAATTAGCTGAATTTCGTAAAATCTTAGGTACTACTTGAGGAATCAGTGCGAGGTCTATCTGCTCGACTAAATCTACTAGAATCTAGATCACAAACGGGTTCGACTCCGGATGTTTCACTTATTCGCGAACTTGCGATCAGGAAAAATCGGGCAAACAATTTTATTATTTATAATATACCTGGATCACAAAGTACTATACCAGAAGATCGTAAATGTAAATTATGAACTTCCGTCAAGGCGCTACTGAAACCTATAGATCCTTCTTTGGCCATCAATTGGTGTTTTTGCTTAGGTAACAAGAGTGATCACACTAGACCAATCAAAATTATTCATCTCGACAGGATATTATAAAAATATTGACGACATTAAGATATATAGAAGAATTACTGAAGTTTCTGATTGTAATATTCTGCAAGAAGACTTGAATAAGCTATTAGTGTGGTGCAGTGAAAATGGCTTAAACTTTAATATTAGGAAGTGCTAAATTTATCGCGTAAATCTAAGATAATTCATTTTAATTACATTATACCAGATGTATGCATAAGTTTTTTCAATTTTTTGGTACAAAAACCTTGTAATCTTCAAGGGAAATTAATTTTTATTTATTCAAAACATTGGCAATTGGTTTCTATACATTTTGATCATCTTTCAGGTAACTTACGAATACCAAGCCAGAAAAACTGCTATTTGCGACAAAACATTCGTCGAGCCATTTTCCACCTTTCTCAAAATTGCTGCTCTGCGAGCGCGTGCCCCATTCATGCGAAGAGTTGATAGTATATCCCATCCAAGCGATTTAAAGGTTTCTTTCACTGGTTTTGCTGTGTTAGGCGGCGCATTGTCGTGTAACAAATTTACTTTGTCATGTCTTTTGGCCCATTCCGATCATCTTTCGATTAATGCGTAGTTTAATTTAATCATTTGTTGGCGATAGCGTTGTTGATAAAGATCCAGTTGATCTCCAATATATTGCAATGAAGAACAGCCAATATTATAATAGGTGACATGAGGCTTCTAAGTAGGGTCGCAATAAGTTGTCCACATGCTCTCCTGTTTACTAGGGAACCTAGTCGTTAATGGAATATTGAATTCACTCAATAGGCATGGCTTCTACACAGAAGGTTATGCCGACGATATCACGATCCTACTATCAGGTAACTCGGAAAGTATTTTAACGACACGTATGCCGGTTGCTCTTGTCCTAGTAAACAAATGGTGCATAGACAAAAGACTATTTCTAATTCCAGTAAAAACGGAACTCGTACTGTTCCCAAGAAGGAGGAAAATCAAAGATTTCAAGCTACCAAGCATTCGAGGCGAGGACCTCACCCCGAAAGAAGAAGTAAAATATTTGGGCATTCTTCTAGATAACAAACTGGATTAACGGTTTCGTCTGGCATCAAGAGTTCATAATATATAATATCGCTTTGGTCCCACCAGACCCAGAACATGGTTTTCTTGTGGAAGCGATTTGGCCTTGGTGTTGAAGGATCGGCTTCGCCAAGTGAAAGCCACGATTTCTTCCGCTTCAGGTTTTCAAAATAAAGCCATTTTTCGTCACCCGTCACAATTCGATGGCAAAATGATTAACATTCATGTCGTTGAAGCAGCACTTCACAAGTGATTTTCCATTTGACGTTCATTCAAATCGTGTGGGACCTATTTATCGAAACATAAACATATATCTATCTGTAACTTATACAGGACCGTGCCTAATCTTGTTGATTGTTGACTGTATAGGATGCTTAAATTTTATCACGATGTTCAATACCATGTTGATATGTTTGATTCGTGTTTTCTTAAGTTTAAAAATAAGGTAACGCAATGTTTGATGTAAATTATATTACTCATTTTTTGTGTACTCTTGTATTTTACCCTGTTATTGAATTTATTCTGTTGGGTAATAAACTATTATTAGTATTATTATTATTATTATCCTTGTCTCAGTAGCCAGGCCACCGCGGTCTTCGTAACCGCCACGCTAATCCACTTTTTACACAGCGGTCGTCTTTAGTTATGCTATATACCGTCGTCCGTGAAACCCACTAGTTCCCCTCAGCTCCATCAGGCACTTATCCCTTCTTAAGGATAAAAACCATCCATGCTTTTCCAAACCTGGCCGGTACAACTTTCCATGGAGGCATTGGTTTAAAATCCCGGTGATGGTTCCAGGCTCATCCAACGCCGTGAACTTGTGTGCTTGGCCATAACAGAAGTCCTGTTTTCCAAAGAATAGACACACGGAGGTTTCCTTTCTAATAGAGAAAGAATTTTACTTTACACGAACTGAGAGTAGCCATCAGAACGCTTCCAAGTTGCAAGGCCCCGGATCCAGGAGGCACCCCGTTGGTGTGGTTTAAGGTATCCAACATCGAATATTGAGATTTGGAGATGTATATGTAGCGGTTTCTTTATTTATTGAAGGAAGTAATTCCTTGTATATTATCTAGTTTTTATTTAAATACGAACACAGATCACTTTACAGTTAGTAATGTCGCAGAAAATTTTATTATTATATTATACTAATATTCCATTGCACCAGCTACCAAAAGGCTCGAAGCCTGTGCTATTTTATTACACTTATTTTAATCGTTTATGCTTTCTGAAAACTCTTTCTCTGTGACTTGTTTCTACTGCATCAGTTTCCCCCTAGTATGGAAGTAAGATAAGACTCATGTCGCACAGGAGCAGAAAATATTCGCAGGTTTTATCCTGTCTATAGCAATGAAATCATCACAATGGTTCAGTTCTATTTTGAAAAACAGCCTACTCTGAAGGGTCCGTTGTCTTGTCGTGTACGTGGTGAGGTGTTAAGCGTTTCTTTAGGTCTCGTATAAATTGTGTATTAGGTTCCGTACTAAATCCCCCCTTATCTAAAAAGAATTCTCTGGGCATACGAAATATGGTACCAAAAGCTAACTCCGCGCTCGCACATCGACGGTCTTTTATTGTGTTACACAAGCTTAAGAGTACTCTTAGCAATTTCCCCGGTCAGTAATTTCTATCTCCTCTCGCAATCAAGAATGTCTTAATGTAATAATCACTTCCGCGCCCCAAATAAAACCGCTTAGATTTACATTGGTAATTGCGACCCAAGCGTCAATGTAGAAACAATCAAAACGTACATGAAAAACAATCATCCCGATATTGACTCAATGGAAATCGAGGAACTATCTCTTAAAGGGACAAATAAAGCTTTTAAGATGGGAACGGATTTCAAGCACAAGAACACATTAATGAATGAAGAATCTTGGCCAGCTGGTATAAGAGTAAGAAGATTTTTATTTAAATCCAAAAACAGTGTAAATTTTCCACCACGCGAGATGAAAAAAGGCACAACATAGGGAGGAAGGAAATTAAATATCCATTCCAGGACATCGACGCAACTAAAAAATTTAAACATGCTGGCTCAAACAAGGAAGTACATTTATGCTTCATTAATATTCAGTGCTTAAGAAACAAAATTAATGAAATTGAAGCGTTTCTCATTGAACAGCAGAACATGTTTCATTCCCTTTGTTTGAGCGAGCACTGGTTGGACAACCAAGAAGTACAATTAGTTCATATTTCTGATTTTCAGGTAGCATCTTATTTCGCACGTACTAATCATATACATGGAGGTGTGATGCAGCTAATAAAGAACAATACATTATATAAACCATTGGACCACCTTAATGGCCTCTCCAATGAACTTCATTGTGAGGTAGCTGCATCACTACTTACTGAGTATAACACTATTTTAATAACTATATATCGATCACCTTCTGGGAGTTTTAATGAATTTTTAATAATCTTAGGGAATATCTTAAATGTAGTTGACATTAGCAAAAATATAATTCTAGGTGGAGATTTTAATGTGAAATTCAATACAGATGATTCTAGGGCCACGGCTGTTTGCGACTTACTCAAGTCTTACAATCTTACAAGTAGAGTTTATTTTAAAACAAGATATGAAAATACACTAGACAATATATTTTCTAATTTAAATGCAACTGATCTAGTAGTACAGCCTATTGATGCTGGAATCTCTGATCACATTGGTGTACAAGTTAAGGTAAAGTTAAGTGTAGTTGAAAACAAGCCCAGTAAACGCACAATAAGGGCAATAACCCAGCATGGTCTATTTAATTTTTATACTCTGCTAAGTACTGTAAATTGGAAATTTATAGATGAAATCAACAGCCACGTTGAAACTAAATTTAATACATTCATGCATATTATTCAACATTCATTGGAAGATTCTTTTTATGAGAGAAATATAAAAACAACTAGTAAAACTGCGGGAAACTATGTTTCTACTAAGAGATGCTAGTGCTAGGGACCCAGAATTAATAAATCAATACAAAGCATATAAACGTAATTACAATCTTAATCTTAAAAATGCTAGGATACAAGCAAATGAGAAATATATAAAAGATGCTGGAAATCGGCCTGGTGTTCTATGGTCATTGCTAAAGGAAATTGGAAAAAAAACTAACTGTGATACTAAATGTGATATTGACTGTGATTCATTTAATATATTTTTTACAGAAATAGTTGATAATCTCCTCAAAAGTCTTCCAGCCACCGAAGAGTCACCAATTATGATGATGGGAAATCTAAAAACAAAATCAAACAGTTACTTTAAGTTTAATCAAGTTAGTCCAAATACTGTAAGAGATACAATTATGACCTTAAAAAACTCAAAGAGTCGAGATATATATGGAATGAGTGTAGGAATGTTAAAACATATAGTAGATGTTATATTATTGCCCCTTACAAAACTGCTAAATAGATGTATAGAAACTCTTGTCTTCCCGAGGAGTCTACAACGTGCGTCTGTCATTCCGATTTTTAAAAAAGGTGATAGATCTGATTGTAATAATTATAGGCCCATCTCTCTATTACCTATAATTTCAAAAGTGTTTGAAAAAATTCTTTTCCAACAAATTGTAGAATTCCTTGATTTTCATGAATTAATCAACTGCAATCAGTACGGTTTCCGTAGAGGACGGTCTACAAGAGATGCAGTCATTGCGCTTACTGAAGAAATATATAAAGGATTTGAAACTGGATCATGCTCAGTGGCAACCTTTTTGGACCTCAGTAAAGCCTTTGACTGTGTCTCCCATGAGGTGCTCTTGCGGAAGCTGTACTACTATAACTTTTACCCGGAAAGCTGCCGGATAATAAATTCATACCTTAGCTCTAGATTACAACACGTCTATATTAATAATACTAGATCAAGTGAATTAAAAGTAACATGTGGTGTACCACAGGGTTCAATCCTGGGCCCTCTATTATTTTTAATTTACATAAATGATTTGCCGTGTCAGTTAAGTCAGTCATCTATCATATTATTTGCAGATGATACCACAATAAAATCTTGTGCACATACTGAAAATGATGCTAATGACATCAATAAAATGTCAGTGGATCAGGCTTCCAAATGGTTTGCTTCCAATAAGCTTTGTGTAAATCCCGAGAAATCGACACATGTTGTATTTTCTCTAAAACGAAATAATGTAGAAAATACTGTTAAATTTCTCGGTATTCACATCGACAGCAAATTAACTTGGCACAAACATGAGCATGAAATGGCAAAAAAGCTATGTAAATCTATATATATCTTACGACAATTAAAAAACTGGCTTCCCAAAAAAGCTATACTCCAAGTATATTATTCGCAATGTCAGAGCTATCTCTCCTATGGTATATTGGTCTGGGGTCACTCTAGCATCACAACACGAATATTTAAACTACAACGTCGTGCAATAAGGGTTATTGCCGACTTAGGTTATCGTCAGGATTGTAAATGTGCGTTCACTGAACTTAAGATATTAACTTTACCCTGCCTATTTATATTGGAATGCCTACTGTATGTACATTCACATTTGAATTCATACCAGAAACATAATCAAACACATGAACATAATACTAGGTCTGGAACCCTTTTAGTAATTCCAAATTTGCGACTGAGTAAGTCACGAAACGGCATAAATTACTACGGGCCGAAATTATATAACCACCTACCTGAAAAAATAAAATCTTTTCCAGGGCCTTCTTTTAGGAAGACTATAAAAAACTTTTTACTACTTAAAGGATTTTATAGTGTAGATGAGTATCTAATAAGTAACTTTTCTGAATTGGCAAAAGAGTAGATCAGTCTTGCATATTTTAACATGTTTGTTTTAGTTACTCAAAATGTATATTATAATTTTATTTGTATTTACTTATATTTTACTAGTTTATCTTTTTAAATCTAGGTTTTTTGTGCAGTCATTTTAATTATATAACCAATTTTAGCATATGTGTTTAGATAGATTAATTAATCTTAAATAAGATGCAATACCGTGTAAGCTATGTATATGTATATGACTTGTGTAAAACCACCATGTTATTAGCACCAATAAAACATATTATTATTATTATTATTTGTTCAATCCATCTACTAGACAATTAGCTCACGGATGATACGTCGTCGTTTTTATCGATTTAATTCCCAGGACTTTACATAATCCGTTGTATAATTCCGAGGTGAATTTATCAGAAACAATATGCGTTGGTAATCCAAATCTCGCCATCCAATCTAAATATAATGTTCTAACTATTGTGTTTATGTTTGCATGCCGCAAGGGGTATGCCTTCGGCCACGACTGTTAGCAGTAATGAAAATCCATCTACTGTGGGCATCTTAGCCAAGTCGATGTAGACATTCTCGAACCGTTGATCGGGTTTTGTGTGGCCGGTGCATTTAAGTCAAGTGGTTTGCTTATTGTTGGATACATGTTCAATATATTTGTAATCTCAATATATTGTTGAAAAACCTTTTTTCTAGGACGCTTACTTCTGCCCCTGTGTCAACTACTTAACTTTTCTGTTAAGAAAAATAAATTAGATTTCGAATTTGCAGATGTATATGTAGATAACATTCATGAAGAGGGGTTCTGCCAACATGGAAATTTTGGCTGATAGCAAATGCTGTCGAAGGATTTCTCGTGCGAATCGTACCCGGTTTCCTTGAGCTTGTTTATATTTCATCTAATATCCTTTCAAGTGTAGATTCTTCTTGCTCTGTTGATAGTGCAGCCACACCTATCGTTGATTCGTCTGGGATGTCGACGAGCTTCTCTGCCAGGTTTGCCAGGTCATGGTCAAAAACCGTTAAATTTCTCGTGGCATCTTTTAGATGAAAAATTGTCTGATTATGGAAAGATCTATAGTCTCTGATCCTAATAGCTGCTGCGCGTTCCTCAAAATCTGTACTGGGCGCAAGTGACTTATGTCGACAATCGCGAAAATTTTTTATATATGTTTTGGTTCTAATCCAGTTAATTAGTTGCTCCTTTAATATATCATACGGATTCTCCGAAGGTGGGTTGAGCAGTATGTCCCTTATAATCGTTATGACTTTGGGAGAAATAATGATATGGTGGTAATTGCTGTTTTTGTTGCGTCACTCTTCTCCTTTCAAAAATTCTACCTGAACAAACCATAGCTCCATATCCATGGGCCAGAACGCAGGAAACTTTATATTAGCGATTACTTGAGTTATTTGTTGAGGCTCGATTTGTATGGTCATCGTACTTTCACTTTGTTCGACCATTGTGTTCGTATCTTTAAAGGTCACCGGTTGTAGAGGTTATTAGTTAGTAAAGTCGCAGAAAATTATAATATTTTATCATCAAAAAATTCCGTTGCCCCAACTACTATTGGAACCTTTTAGTAGTTGGGGCAACGGAATTTTTCCTCTGCTATTTTATTACACGTATTTTAATCGTTTATACTCTCTGTAAATTCGTTCTTCGTAACTTGTTTCTACTGAATATAACTCTTGCTACGTGATGGATTGTTTCCGACACGATATAAAAAGCCAAATTAGTACTCTTGCCTAAGGCAGGGAAGGATCCTACTAAACCCAATTGGTTAAGGCCCCTCTGTCTACTAAAATTCGAGGGTAAAATTCTGGAGACATTAATCAAGAATAGTATAAGCGAAATATTTGACAGGCAATTTGCAGTACGCATTTAATAAGTTACTGGTGTAATGATGAAGTTCGGGATGATTTACATGGAAGCAATGATAACCACTTTTTACTAATCTTCGATTACTCGCTCTCTTGGTTTATTGAAGACTACACTTTTTATATATTTTACTACTACTTACACTAAACTTTGAGGTACGCAATTGTTGTTGCTAGGTGAGTGCTTATTATTAAGCAGTATGCGTTTGCAATTTGTTCTCGGTTGTTATAATAGTTCATCAAAGAATTAACTCTTAGTAAAAACAATTTAACAAAAAATTGACTTAATCTACACATTTCACTATTCGTTATAAAATTTCACTGTTTTATGCACTAGTTCAATTTAATTTTTTACTCGTATCCGCACTTTTGGGCCAGCGTCGTTTACAATTTTATAAGGCCCAAAAAATCGGTTCACTTTTATTATTAGACGAATTTCGCACTAACACTTTGTCATCTACATACATAGTCTTTTTTTTATTATATTCACTCTACTTCTTTTCGAGTCTTTCAAATTCTTTTCAGCCTCCTGCCAAGTCAATTGTAATTTATATTTCAATTCATCTGGATAGTCATCAAAAGTGTACAATGGTTCAATTGTGGTGTGTACTTTATAGCCATGTGAACCATATTATTAAAAGAAAATGTTTAGAATGGAACCCAAGAACCCCAATCTGCAACATTGAGAGGCATTGATTCTAAGGTTTGCCGATAGATGCTTATGAGTATTTTCTAACGCGCCAAGTGTCTCATGATGGTGTACAGTTTAATTTAAATGTTCAATATTTAAATGTTTACATATTTATTTAAATACACATGCCATAAATTTGGTGCCTTTGTCAGTAACAATAAAACGAGATATTCCGAACCTTAAAAAGAATTTTCAACAAACGCTTAAGCTACAATGCTTGCTTTCTTCTACTAGATCAAGAAAAACTTTTTGAAAAGTTTCAGATGCCGCAGTAGTAATTGTTAGAGGTGGTTATTTTTGATATTAGAGTGTTTATTACGTTAACAATAGTCACATAGTGTAATAAAATTTTCAATATTTTTTTCTTAAACCATGCCAAAAGTAAGGTCTTGAAATATTGTCAAAAGTTTATACCTGCATGTCCTCCAGTTGGAAGAATTTAGTAATCATTTATAATTAGTTTACGATTTTCCATGTCAATTTTAAGTTTTAACTTAATTAAACAAATAATTAAGTCATTCGTTATTAAAATATTCACTTGTTGGAATATTCCTTTAATGCATTTTTTATTTATATTATTCCTATATGATATGTATGGAAACGGTCGGATATCTCCTAAAGTAAGATAGCTAGCAAAAACTTTTAGTATTTTTCAAAAACTATCAGAATAAAGATAAATTAAGTATACAGGAACAGCCAAAAAGTCAGGACGAAACAAACTTGGTTTTTCTTTAATGGAACACCCCGTATATTATTCCATATTTCAATTCATCTCGAAATTCTAAACAAAATTTGTATAACACATCATAAAGATAAACTTAACCGTTTTAGAGATATCGAAGTTATAAAATTATTTTTTTATAAATTATATAAAAACAGTCATCAAGGATTACTTTTTATATTTTATTGAACGATCACAATAACAAACATGTTGTTTACTTAGTACTGAACACTGTTTTATTAAGGTAATTAAGTTTTTGTCATACCATTTTAAATAACTGGAAGATCTAATTTGCTTAAGTCAAATATATATCGCAATTGCAAAATTTAGAACTTGTATTTTTTTTACCATTATATCAATGTCAGCACTCACCAGCAATTGATTCCAATCAATATTAATTTAATATTGATTAATTAATTAATTATCTTCTTCCTTATTATACTTGGAAAAATTATAAATGACTTCAGAATAATTAAAGTTCGACTCGATATAATTAACAGAAAAAGAAAGTTCATAACCATAATGATGCAGGGAATTATCGCAGATAAAATCATATTCCAATCCAATGGAAATGTGTATTGTGGAGAAGCATAAGCCTAAATAAGATCACCTACTATTGGGTATTGAATTTGTTTGAAGCATATTTATATAAGAAAATGATTCAATGATTGTTTGTTAATATTATTTCCTGTAGATGTATAAACGCCATAATTCCAGGTAACATTAGGTAAATTATAATCACTAAAAAGATACATCCATAATCGGAATGAGAAAGCTCTAAATGTTCTACCCACAACTATTTTAATACAATCAACTTTTAATACAATGAATAATTGTTCAATAGAACTTTCAAGTGTTAATATTTCATGAGATATGATATTGCTGGATAGGTTATTACGGTCTTGGCAAAACAAATTAAAATTCTTAAATTGCATTTCACTACTACTTAAATTATCCATCTTTCAACTACAATAATTACATGAAAACTACTTAAATTAATTGATTGATGAGGCTGATAAATGTTGAAGGTTCATTTTCACTTTTATATAAATAAAACTTAAACTAATAGCATTATATTACTAATTTTGGTGCGTATTCCTAGATTTAGAAATAATCTTCGGGTTACCCATAATATATTTAATGCTTACATTTTGTTCACCATTTCCAGTCCTTCCTGCTATGTCTCGATGCAATGATTTAAAATGATCACGCTGAATTATGGTGAGATCAGATCTAAGTTTTAAATCAGAAGGTATATGTGTCACTTTATTAAATGACTCCAACGTATGCAAAGCCATTGACGGATAATCAAATATTAGCTTCATTGGACGAGGTTTCCGAATCGTATTTTCCTGGGAAAAACAACATCGGCCTGCAAACAAATTCATTGTAACTAATCGGTCTTGCTCATACGCGTTTTAACGTAATATACATTTTTTCACCTTATTGATTTATTGATTTTTCTTTACATGTCCACTTAACAAAAATATTCTAGTTCTATCCTCAATATCTTCAATTTTTCCAGCACTGGACACTTTCTTCTCATTTTTTTACGTTTTTATTAATGATTTGTTCCAACAGATATTAACTTCTCTTCTCCTCCCAGCACCTCCTCAGCTGCTCCATGGCCTCTCTTCAGGTCTCGCCTTTGGGGACTTTCTTCGTTGCCCTCCTATACCTCCAGCCACTCGCAGTGGCTTGAACCTCATAGCCCCCCTCAGCGACTCCACAATTTTCCTAGACCTGAGGGTATCCTCCCATACACCCATGAAGAGTCTCCTGCTAGCTTCCCTAGCCTCTGTGATCAAGACCATGCTTTCTTTATATGTCAGGTACATTGGGGCTTTAAGTAAATCGTCACCCCCAGATATTTCATGCTGTATCCTATCAACTCTATCCTTTCCCCCTGTTACCTGTTACCCGTCCAAGAAAATTAAGTAGTTTGAAGAATATCAAAAAAAGTCGAGACAAGAGGATTGCTGAATAATTATATTAAGATAGAAACGCTCAAAAATTTAAAAGTCCTAAAAAAATTTAAAAGCCTTGAAGAAAATTATTGAAATTCAGGAGTGTAATTTCTGAATCTAAATGCTTTAAGAAAGTTTTAGCGAATAATTAATTAATTAATTAATTAAAATAATACATTTTTATTATTAAAGTTTTAGCGGTTTTGGAAGAGGAATTTCGACAAAATAAAACAAGTTTCTAAAAATTTGGAAAAAATATTACTGGAAAATTTTAGATTCCTCGAAAAATACTTACGTAATTTACAAAATAAATCTGAAACAGGAAAGAACACAAAAATCCGACTAAAAGAATTGCTGAAAAATTACGATTACATCAAAAATATTATTAAAATTTTTTAAAAATCTAAGGGATGTTATTATATTATTATCTTATGTGCACGTTAATTTCTCTCCGCATTCTCAGTACGATATAGTGGTATTAATAAATATAATACCCGTAAATTTTTTAACCCTTTAAAAAATTGACAGAAAATTCTAGAAGGCTCGAAGAATATATTAGGACTTTAGAAAAGAAATTGTTGTAAATTTCAGACAAAATAAAACTATTTATATTATTGGTTTTGAGTTACACGAAGAGAAATTTCAATTAATAAAACACGTTAATTGAATATAAAACTAATTTACGAGAAATATTATTAAGAGAATTAAAGAAACCGATTGAAAATTCTTAAAAATTTAGAAAAATATTTACTGGAAAATCCTAAATAAAACAAGAGATACCAGAAAATTATTTAATCTGGAAGATACATTTTAAGAAAGTTCAATCTAAAAATTCTCGAAATTTAAAAATAATTTTAAAAGTTTCTTGAAATCTTAAAGAATTTTAGAAATATTTAATGGACATCCGTAAATAAAGAAATAATCTGTAGGCTGAAAGACCTACGGTCAATAGCCATAAAGGAAACGTAAAAGTAGAAGAATCACAAAAATTGTTATAATTATATGTAACTACTATCTTCAAAAAATATGTTTTCTTTCTATCTCTATAAATATTTCTAAAAATTTAAAAGAAAATTTGCTGTAAAATTGTAGGAAAGGAGGGGAGTCCAGACCACCAATTCCGCACAATTAGTAGCTTTATTAGCACTCGTAGGCTATTCATTGATAACGCAGGGGACGCTAAAGACCGTCCCTTTGGAACCTAGTGTCTGACAAACAAATCCACCCCTATAAGATTTTTTTCAATTAAATGTCACGATTTTTAAAAGCAAAACGTCTGCCTCAAAAGTTCTAGTAAATAAACTGTTCAAAAACAAAATTAAAGAAGCAGTTAGAAATTTTTACAATGACAAGGAACTGTACTCAGGAGGAATCTCTAATAACGAAGCCATGATACATTTAGATGAATGATACGCCGCAACTTTATTGCAAGTTTAATAGGCTACTATTATTGACCAAACGTTTTAAGTTTTCTAGAAACTCTGACAAGAAGAGGCTTGTGTGCCCCATAGGTGTAAAGGGCTACGAATCCCTCACAAAAACGTTTATTTTCTTGTCCCTTACGTTTAATAACTGCTAAAAGTATACAATATCTCCAAGAAGTTATATTTTTACTCCGTTACACCTAGTGTCATTCACCAAGAGATTGGTAAATTATCTGTCAGGTCTCCTGGATAAACATTGTTGTGATGTTAAAGATAAAATTCTTAAAACTACTCAAAGGAAATATTATCTTCTACTCTCCGGTAGTTTTTATACTAATTCTCGTCTTATTTTTCAGATAACTACTCTTCCAATTTCTGAGCTTTCTAGAAATTCCTATTCTAGATTTCTAGAATTTTATTTTCACCATTTCATCTATGAAGTTTCATTTTTTTTACCCTTGTCGATTTATAAAATTCCCTTTTATTTTCTCTTCTAAATAATTAATTAAATCATTAAATAAATTAATGATATTGGTCATTATTTTAACAGGTTAAAAACGGTAAATATGATAAAAGCTTGTCTTAGGATCGAAATGCAGTTACCGATAATCGCGTTTATCCAATTTAAAAATAGTACGTGTTTGCCCCGCGCTCGCCCATATCCAATAAACTAATGTCATATTTGCTTTTTAAACGGTCGAATGAATAAACTTTGAAGATGTCCAGTTTTACGATCGTATTTTCAATAATATTTGCCAGTCTGATGGGATTGAAAGTTTTGTCCTCGTTTAATGTTACGGTCCCGCACTGATCTGATCCGTTCGGCGAAATCAAACTATGTATTGAACAATAACTAAAGTTTAAAGGACCTTCTGCATGAGCTGCATCCAACAGCGGCCGCCCGGCTGTGTAGTAGCCGGGGTATAACGGATGCAGCAAGTCGCCGGTAATATATGACCAATAAATAAATCACCCCGGACGTCTCTCGTCCGGCGGTGCCCCCGGAGATTTTTAAATTGCGCCACACTTAAATTTAAAAACACGATGTTGCTCCACTAAGTCTTCGACCATACTACTTATTTATGGCATGAAATATTCCCTCGTAAACTAAACATTTAAACAACTGGTGTAATTTATTGACGTTATCGGAGGGTTCGGCTGGGTGGGTGTGTGGATGGTTCGTGGTCGGGGAGTGTGGGTGTGTCGATGTACTCCTCCGTTCGCCCTGCATCCTGCGTTGTGTGATGAATTGTGCGCTGGGTGTCATTAAAAAATAATTACTTCTGAATCATGTTTGATCTGCGAGAGGGAATGCGGTTACTGTAAGGTCATTAGTATAGGGTGTTTGTGCAGAAAAATTGATTACATATTAATTAACGCCCGATTTTTAATTTGCACGCAATTCAATGTTGCTTCATTAGTGCGTCGTTATATAACTAAAAGTCGTCTATAGGAAATAACAGTTTTGCAATTTTCATAATTTTCAATTCACATGATGTACAGGAATAAAATACACCTTCTTTTAAACATACACTTTTAATCAATCAAACATTTTATATAAATATATATCTACGGTGGTTGGGAAAATTCAAGGAAAATTATCGAAATTGAATATAAAATTAATGAAAATTCGGAACTCGTGGAAAAGAAAATATATCAGAAAATGACAGAAAATTCCGATACAATGAAACAAGAAATGCTGGAAATTTCTAGGAATATGGAAGAAAAATTAACGGAAATAAAAAGAAATTTCGGAGGAATTGAATTAAATGACATAAAAAATTATCCTGTCCACTCGATAAAAATGAAACCACCTAATTTTGAGGGCCAAACTTCTTGGAATAATTTCCTTAGACAATTTGAGGCCGCAGCATCAGCCAATGGATGAAACGCAACAGAGAAGGCTACAGCTTTAATTCTAACACTGCGTGGGGATGCAACAAATGTCTTGCAGAGAGTGTCCCAGGGTGAGATGAATTACGACCAATTAATCAAGCATCTGGAAATAAGGTATGGTCAAACACATCTTGAACACGTGTATCATTCACAACTTAAAAATCGCTGCCAGAAATCTGATGAGAGTTTGCAAAAATTTGAAGCAGATATAGCTCGATTAACACGACTGGCGTATCCTGGTGCAACAGAGAACATCTTGGAAGCATTAGCTGTGCAGGCATTTTTAGATGGATTGAAAGATAAAAACATACATCAGGCATTGATACTCGCTCGACCAATTAAATTAGTAGACGCACTGTCTAGTGCGCTCGAGATAGAAGCAGCGAAAAGTACAGTTAGGAGTCAAGGCCGTGTTCGGAAAATGGAAGATTCACGAGAAGGATTGGATGATCTTAGAAAAATGATACAAGATATCATCAAGGAATCGTTAGCAAACAGGTGGAATGCTGGAAATGTGGAAAACACGGTCATATACAACGTCGGTGCAGAGAAAGATCAAATAATCGCACCAATGAAAAGTCGAGAAACTAGAACAAGCCGACCTCAGGGGGTGTCCGTCGGCTAAAAAACATCAAGCCCCTAGAAAAACTGCAAAAGTAGCATACTTGTCACACCACGTCGATACGGTTTTTGTGGATGGAAACATTGATGGAAACTCTTGTCGACTGCTACTAGACACGGGGTGCTACTAGGACAATTATAAGCCCTGATATTGTGTAAAAACCGCAAAATGTACGACTAACGACCTGGAAATTACGAACAGCAACAGGAGAACCTGCTAATATTCATGGTGACATAAAATCCACGATTACCATAGGGAACACATCATTCCAACACCAACTCATAGTAGCTGACATTGAAGACGAATTAATTCTCGGTATGGACATCATGAATACTAGAGGCTTCCTGTTGGATCTTAAGAATGGAATCCCAAAAGTTAATGGAGAGGAGGTGGTACTTCACAGACGGAATATTGGTAGAGCCCAGGTAACCCTTCCAACAGAAACATCAGTTCCGGAGAGAAGTGAAGTAATTATTTAGGGCCAATTGGAAGAAGCATCCCATCACAAAAACATTATGATCTTTGAACCTATCGTTGATGACGATAAACTGGGACGAGGAGTAGCAATAGGAAAAACACTCGTTTGCACCGATAACAATGTATTAGTTAGAATAATGAATACTAACTATTACTCTGTTCATTTGAGGAAGGGAGTACTGCTAGGACATTGTTCTGCTGCTTCATCGATATTGCGGAAAACCACAGCAGAGAATAAAAACAATGAAATGAGTTACCCGGAACTAGAAAAATTGATTTCCCTTTCGACCCAAGATTGTAATCCAACTAAAAGAGAAAAAGTAAAAAAGTTGATCATGGAATACCAGGATGTATTTGATATTGGACAAAAAGGAAGAACCGATATCGTTCAACATAAAATTAATACCTAAAATTCTCGACCGATTAGGCAGACAGCCACTGGCGAAGCGGGAAGAAGTTGATAGGATTGTGCAGGACATGGGGAGCGAGGGCATTATAGAACCATCTAGTAGTCCGTGGGCCTCGCCAGTGGTATTGGTAAAGAAGAAGGACAGATCAACTCGCTTCTGTGTTGACTATCGTTAACTAAATAATGTGACCAAAAAGGACAGTTATTCTTTACCCCGAATTGTCGACACATTGGATACCTTGGCTGCATCTACTATTTTCTCCACACTGGATCTTAGAAGCGGATATTGGCAAGTTGAAGTAGCCCCCGAGGACAGAGAAAAAACAGCATTTACATTAGGCAATGGATTATGGCAATTCAATGTTATGCCATATGGACTATGTAATGCACCCGCGACGTTCGAGAGACTAATGAAGACGGTACTAACAGGACTATCTTGGAAAACATGTTTGGTTTACCTCGACGATATAATCGTAATGGAAAAATCCTTCGAAGACCACATGAAGAACTTAGAAGAGGTGTTCCGACGATTAAGGGATTCTGGACTAAAACTCAGCCCGAAGAAGTGTCACCTTTTCAAGAAAGAGGTGCAGTACCTAGGACACATTGTTCCAAGCCAAGGTATTACAGTCGACGCCCAAAAGATCTCAACGGTGAGGGAATGGCCAGTTCCAAAGGATTTACACCAACTCCGGAGTTTTCTTGGATTATGCATGTATTACCGTCGTTACGTTGCGGGATTTTCAAACATCGCTAAACCATTAACCCGCCTCACTGAAGGAAAACAACGGTTCTTTTAGAACGGGGAATGTCAGGAGGCGTTCCAAAAACTGAAAAACGCACCAGTTCTAAGTTATCCGTTGTCAGAGGGAAGGTTCTTGTTGGATACCGATGCAAGCAATGTAGGAATTGGAGCTGTTTTATCACAAATACAGGATGGACAGGAAAAAGTGATCAGCTATTTTAGCAAGACTTTATCCAAGCCGGAGCGGAACTACTGCGTAACGAGGAGAGAGTTGCTTGCAGTAGTCAAATCAGTAGAACACTTCTATAAATATTTATATGGAAGGAAATTCTTATTGAGAACCGATCATGCTGCTCTTAAATGGCTTCTTGAGTTCAAGAATCCGGAAGGACAAGTCGCAAGACGGTTGGAAAGACTTCAGGAGTTTGACTTTGACACTGAACACAGAGCTGGAGCGATCCACAGGAATGCAGATGCTTTGTCGCGAAAGCCATGCCCAGAAAATTGTAAGCACTGTAACAACGTAGAATCAAAGGAAAGTCAAGTACTCCGAACAGCTGTAGAAAGCGATGACTGGAATTTAAAAGAAATCCGGCAGGACCAAGACGACGATCTTGTTCTAAAGCCCCTGATGACATGGAAAGAAAGTGGAACCAGGCCAACATGGGATGAAGTCTCCAAATTCTGTGAACTATAAGGTAGACGTCAGGGAATGGTGCAAGAAATGTGTGATTTGTACAGCAAGTAACCGTCCACAACGACGAAGGAAAGCACCTATGCGTCAGTACAACGTTGGTAGTCCTTTTGAGCGAATCGCAATTGATGTCGCTGGGCCATTCCCCGAGTCTCACCAAGGAAATAAATACATCGTGGTGGTAATGGATTACTTTAGTAAATGGGTAGATGCCTATGCGTTACCAAACCAAGAGGCTTCAACAATAGCGGAAGTACTAATTAAGGAGTGGATAGGTCGTTTCGGCGTTTCCTTAGAACTACATTCTGACCAAGGAATAAATTTCGAATCGAATCTTTTTCAAGAGGTATGCAAAATCCTTAAGATTCATAAGACAAGGACAACAGCTCTGCATCCACAATCAGATGGTATGGTGGAACGAATGAATAGGACCATCAATCGCTATTTGTCAAAAGTAGTCTCTGACCATCAAAGAGACTGGGACCAACATCTCCATCTTTTCTTGTTGGCGTATCGATTGGCTGTACACGAAACAACCGGGCAGACTCCAGCGAACATCGTCATGGGTCGAGAGCTACATCTTTTATGTAATTTAAAGTTCGGCTACCCTCCGAGAGAAGATTTGGCAGGGGAAGACTATGTGAGCAACCTGAGACGAAAAATGGATGAAATCCATAATCATGTGCGATCCAACATCCAACGTGCTAGCGACCGAATGAAAGAGAATTATGACCTAAAAACGGATCACAGTGGTTATAAAGATAGAGATATGGTGTGGTTATTTAACCAACAAAGACGCCGAGGTCTCTCCCCAAAATTGCAAACATCATGGGATGGACCATACCAGATAATAGAGAAAATCAACGACATCGTATACAGGATTCAAAAACCACCCCGAGGAAAACCAAGAGTTGTCCATTTCAATCGTCTGGCCCCTTATGCTGGCGAAGAAGATGGCGCAGCGATTCGTGCGGTGGTTGAACAAAGCGACGAGAAAGTATTTGAAGACTTCATGGTTCAGCACTCTGATGGAGGTAAGAGTCGTTTTGATGTAACGAGAGAAGAACAACGAGATCTATTCCAAGTACCTTCGGACTATTGTCTTGCCCATTGTGTGGCCCAGGATTTGAAGATGTCACGAGGAATTGCTAGCGTCTTCAGGAAGAAGTTTGGAAGGTTGGAGGAACTACGCACTCAATGTCCTAAAGTCTGAAGCATAGTCCACCTAGATGTTAGTAGCCACCTACCGAAAAGGATCATTTACTATCTGGTAACGATGAAGTACTCTCATCAGAAGCCAACCTACAGGGATGTATGGCTATCATTAAATGAGTTGAGGGATTCACTTCTACGTGAGGGTATCAAGAAATTGACAATACCGAAACTAGCTTGTGGGTTGGACCAATTGGACTGGAGAACAATCAGAAGCATGGTGGAAGTCCTTTTTGCCAATTCTGTGATCGAGATTTTGGTATGCTGTTATAATTCCAATAGTATACGACATGAGAAGCCCATAGACTGCTATTTCTTTCGAACGTCAAAATGTACAAAGGGGTTCCAGTGCAGGTATCGTCATAAGGTGTCGGAGGACTCATTTCGGGACGAAACATGCCTAGGGAGGGGGCAATGTTGCGAGACGCGTGGGGAGAAGGGATGCGTCATGAACGTGCCGACTGGATCGAAATTAAAAAAAAAACAAGTGTCAGATATAAGTGTCAGATATAAATGTCAGATATAAATACGTGCTGGTAATATAATTGACCTTAATAAATTATTTGCAATTATTTACACACCCGTATAACGTGCAAAAACGTTACAGTATAAACAAGAATTTACACTGCATAAACATTGATGCATAACTAAATATTTCATTTAATTAAATTAAATCTTAAGGTAGGTTTTGTAGATTAGAGGATTGATGTAAAGCACCCTTCCACCATATATAAAAATTTATAATACCTTAAAATTTTTAAATACGACAATAATGTTTTCGTATTTGGAAACAGTGTTTCAATATAAAATTGTTTGTATATGTGGGTGGGTGGGTGGCCACTATCCTACCTTCCATTTACTATACTATAAATGTCAACTTTCAACTGAGATAACTTTAACACGAAAGCATTAAAATAACCAGTAAAATTCAATGACTTTTTACAAACATATTTTCAGAGAAACCCTTGTGATGGTTTTACTAATTGGAGCGTAGGTTAGAGTCCACCCACCCACCTTACATATGTATTAGCACTTAAATTACAAGAGTTGATTATTTTTCAATGTTATAAATCACTAAAACAACAAGGATGTTAAATACAGAAATAAATTTTTACAAGTAGATTTGTGTTATAGGTTATGTAGATGCTCTTTAATCGACTCAAACGAAATATTTCATATAATTCCATATTTTCCTTTATAAGATTATAATCTGCTTTTAATAATAAGAAGAAAACAGCAAAAAAAAACGAAACGTCCCATTGACGTAACGTTCAATCATTCCCCGTTCACGCTGCTCTCTTTATCAGAAAATATATAAAATGACACATTTACAGTTTTCTGAAAGCGCTATCGCGCTTTCAGGCCGTGTTCGGGCGCGAGCTGCAGGGGAAAACGGGTTGATTTTAATTAAAGTGGCGCCTTATATTAAAATATGAAAATGTGTTTCGACGTTTCGAATTGAATAACGATTTTTCGGCGACGGTGACGTCCCCGTCGCCGTCATCGCCGTCTTCGTCGGGTTGTTTCTTTATCACTGCGCTGTCGTGCAGATGTTACCGGGCCTAAGGGATAACATCAACCGAGCGAAGTCTATTTAATAACATTCCAACGCACGACTCCTCCGCGATCTGCAATCATTTAAAAATCGGTATTATTTCAGTCCTCCGCTATTGCTTTTATCGAACACCATTTTTACTTTATAAACGTTATTCCGCCGTCGTCTTATTGGAGTTATTGATTCCGCACTTTATTTTAGAATGAATCGTTTCGTTGATAAAACGAACAACTTTTATATTTATATATAGTAAGTGGATTTTCACACGATAGACAAATAAACGCTTATATTTGGAATTACGACCGAATGACACGAATTTAAATTTTAATGCTCAACATAAATTGTAGCTAAATGCATATTAATATTTCAAAAAATCACACCTTAGTAATTATTATCTTTTAAATTTATTAGCTTAGTAGCCCCTTTACTTCTAAACTAGATTAAAGTTTAGATGAGTAGTGAAAAATTTATCCTGCATTTTATAGTGCTTCTTAGTTGATTAACCTCGGATTAGTTCTTCTTTAGTCTTTAGGTAATTGATAAATCTAGCTAGTTTTTGAGACGGCCATATAACTAGCTTTCACCAGAAACAGACAGATTCTGAACTTGATCGCTTATCATTTTTTTCCTCCTCTGTCAGTCATCTCGATCTTGTTCTCTTTTTTCAAACGATTTTCTTTCAAATATTTTGGCCTTCTACGTTATCGCAAACGTACACAATTTTATTTTTTCTGTGAATAAAGATGTTTTAGTAGTATTCTATGGAACCCTAAAACAATAAATTATGATGTGCCCATAATAATTCTTTCCCTATTATTTTTGATGATGTTTTGCTGATTGGAGGAAAAATAAACAAGGAGCAGTGGACAAAGAATAGGAAAAAATAGCAAGACATAATACTACCAAAGGTAATATATTTTATTAGTGGTCAATATTTTTTATACTCAAAGATTTTAAATTTTCAGGTGTGACACTGCATGCAAAAACCTTTGCTGCAGTTCCTGTGTGCTGTAAGAAGAAGTGTTATGAGGTTATACCAGGCAGACTACAAATAGGGGCAGAGGCATTTTTTTAATTTTAACAAATTAAGTACTAATATGAAAAAATGCCTCTGCGCCTATTTAAATCTACCATTAAAGAATTGCTGCTGAAAATGGCACCATATAGCTTTGAGGATTTTTTGAATTGTAATTTTAAGTAGTACGTTAAAATTCTCTGCCAGATTGTTTTATTGAAATCGCCATTCGTTTTCTATTGATATCAATGTATAAGTAAATGTTAATTTTATGTAGATTTAGTTTTATTAATATACTGGGTGTCCCATTTTAATCCGCCAGTAGCGGTAATTCTGAAATATTGCATTGAATCAAAAAGTGTTCCAAATGAAAAGTTAATAGTTCTGAGGGGGACATCTGATGCCGTAGACTTTGCCCCCCCAGCCCCCCAAGGGGGGTGGGAACAGGGGGCAACTTTAAAATCTTAAATGGAAACCCCTATTTTTTATTGCAGATTCTGATAGAGGGTTAAAAAGTATGTAAGTTTTATCCGAAACATTTTTTTTTATTGGTCGAGAGATGGCGCTGCAAATGTAGAAGTTAGGTTTTTTGTCAATTAAATTGCGAAAATCGTCACGTAATTAACTGTTATTATTACTTAAGACTTACTCACAACCTTACAAGGTTGTTTTTTTCTCAGCCTACCCAAATACTAAAAATAGGGGTTTCCATTTAAGATTTTAAAGTTGCCCCCTGTTCCCGCCCCCCTTGGGGGGCTGGGGGGGCATAGTCTACGGCATCAGATGTCCCCCTCAGAACCATTAAGTTTTCATTTGGAACACTTTTTGATTCAATGCAATGTTTCAGAATTATCGCTACTGGCGGATTAAAATGGGACACCCTGTATATACAGGGTGACTGACGAAAAACCTTTGGTGCTGTATCGCGCTTATTTTTGATCCGATTTGAATAAATAAAACATAAAATTAAATGATTTTTAAAAGACTTTAATATGAACTATACTGATATTTTTTCTTGCATCCAGTTTTTGACAAAAGACGATCAACTTTTTTTTCAAATTGCATTCAAATTGCATTCTATATATAACGTGGTTTTAGAAGAGACAGAAGCAAACAAGATCTAATATTCATATATAGTGATATGCATATATGCTTTGTAGACTTCGAAAGAGGTTTTGACATGATAAAAAAGGGAAAAAATATGGAGAGAATCAGAAGAGGAATGGAAATGAGAATAATAAAAGTAATTAAAAACATGTACGAGGAGAATAAGAACGTAATAAGAACAAACAATGAGAAATCAAAAGAGTTTTTCAACGAAAAAAGTTGTTAAATAAGACTGTGTATTCAGTGCAATGCTATTTAGAATAATACTAGACAGCGCTATGAGAAAAGCAAATAAAGAATGAAACAGATAATGTTTGGATATTGGAAGATGGAAAAAGTGAAAATAGCTGAACTAATGTTTGCAAGTGACATCGCAATAATTGCGGAGTCAGAAGAAGAACTGCAAAAAATATGAAGATAATAGAGAGAGAACCACAGAAAATAAACATGAAAATAAATAAAAACAATAATACCTAATATCAAAGGAGAAAAATAACACAAAATAAAAATAGAAGGAAAGGAAATCGAATAAGTAGAGAGATATAAATACCTAGGAATAATAATTCAGGAAAATGTAAAAATGGACAAAGAAATCGAAGACAAAATAGAAAAATCACAGAAAATCTTTAATAAGTTAGAAAACTCGTTTTTCAACAAGAAAAAAAATAACAAAAATGGTGATGTGGCCATCATAGTACTTTCCCTATATTTTACTCGAAAACTATGCGGTTTATGCAAAAAGGTTATTCTTAATAATTTATTCAATTTTGAATTCTCTACAATTATTTGTTATATAACTTTAATGTTGCTTCAATAGTTTATTAGCAATTGGCAAAAAATGTCAAAAATTTCAATTTTTATTTTTTTTCTCGAAAGTTAAGAATTTTATGAAAAATATATTTTAACAAAATTTGTTCAGTTTCTAATTCTCTTTAACTTTTGTTTGAAAAGTTTTGTAATATTTTTCATATTAAAAAAAATATCGAAAAAAAAACAAAAAACGCCGCGAGTAAACACCCACTTCCGGTTTATGAATGTTTACCAAAAGCTTTTCAGTTCCAGTTTTTAACGATAAAACCTTACGTTTAAAGTTTCATCTCAATCGGATCAGTCGTTTTTGAGATACAGCACCCACGGACAGACAGACAGACAGACAGACAGACAGACAGACAGACACACACACAGACACAAAAAAATTTTTTCCAGAAATTAGTTTAATGGACTCAGGGGACCTCAAAACGGATATTTCCGCAAAAAAAAAATTTCAAAAAAAAAAATCACGATCACAATACTTCCCCTATATATACTTCGTATATAGGGAAAGTAAAAATAGAAATTATGAAAAAATTTGTAACGGTCAAAATTTGTCATTACGGACTTTTATCTTAGGCAACCCATATCACTCCATATCTTTATAATATTTTGCGTATTTGTTTTAATATTTTAAATTTTATTAACGTAACAGAAGTGAATTTGTTAAAATTAACAATCAACAATGTAGATGGTAGATTTATTAATATTTTATTGGGTTTAAAAACTCCGATGATTTTATTTTCTGTTTTGACTTTCCGCATTGAGCGCGTAAAATTTTGGCGGTCGATTGATAATGTTTTTTCTCATAATTTGTGATCAGGAATTTAATGTTAGAGAGAGACCGATATATATTTCTATGGGAAATTTCCTAAATTACAATTTTCGACATTTTGTTCTTTTCTCACGTACAAGCCGTGAAGAGTACATCGTGGTTGATATCAGTAGACGAATATATATCATTTTTTTGGATTTTACTGGAAACCACTAATTCCACATTTATTTTGGAGGCTTTTAGAAGCATTTGTGAAGTATATATATTTTGCATAATTGTGGAATAACTCTGTTGAGGATTTTGATTGTTACTCCACGTGGTCGTACAAGAGAAATTTGTCGAAATACTACTCTGCTCCATTATTCGGCTCGATTAATTGTACAAAACCCTCTTTAAGAGGTTTTTTTTTTCCTGTATACGGATTTCGGTTGTAATATCGGCAATTGGATTTCTGGGATAATTTATTCTGTTCCTGTGTTGGTTAAGAGACTCCAGAATTTGGACTTACATCCTAAAGGGACGCTCCTAACCCTTCGTTGGAATACCTAGTCCAAGAATCTCGAATTCGAAGGATTGGTCAAGGAATTTATGGCGTAAACCCGTATTATCAACCGGAAATTCGACCAGATAAGTTTTACGACATTAATATTTGTGCATTATATTTTTATTGTTTCTTTTTCTTTCTTTGTGGTTAATTCTTAATTGTTTAACCGAATTTCTTATATATTGAATCACGCTATTGGTTAATGAATTTTGAACAATATTACAGTTACTTTTTTTTTTGTTGTTTAATTAAATTTTTGTCTATTTTTTTTTACTTCTAACATTATTAATTTATTATTATTTTCATATTTTTATATTATAACTATTTGATTATTATTGTTGAAGGATGGCCTAAATATTGAAGGAAAAATAAAACACGTCTTGCTCGTTTCAAGGCTAAACAGGAACTATATTATATGTTAGGTTATACAAAAGTAGTACAGGGATGCTTCCGCCCAGAGGGCGCAAGCTTAGGGCGCGAAATACGAAATTACATTTTCACACTCCTCCTTAATTTCGTATTTTTAAGCCTAAACTAAAAACTAGTTTTTTATGCTTTGGTGAAGCCAAAGCCTTCGTTAATATATCCGCGATTATTTCTTCCGTAGGCATGTATTTTAAAGAAATGTCACCGCTTGCAATTTACTGCGTTTTGACCATTTGTTAGGTCTACTGCACTCCACGCACTGTTATCTTGAAAACTTTGCAACTCACTTTCCATCGCAGCTTTCCATTGGGCACTGTGCGGGCCTTCTAGCGCTTCCTCGACTGTAGTAGGGTCTTCGACGTCTCTCACTGAATTTGTAGACTCTTCTATGGCAAGATATGTTACGTAGTCATCATATGTTTTCGGTTTCCTTGCTCTCTCTGATTTTCTTATGGGTTCTTCGGGAAGTTCCATCGAATCAGCTGGAATATATTCTTCATCTGACGTATCGGTGACCTGAGACGTTGACGTAGCATCTAAAAAAGTATCATTTTCATTATTTTCAATGTCATGATTGGTTTCTTGTTCGAAAAAATATTCTTGAACATTTTTAGAACTTGGTTTTTCCATTATTCTTACGTCCCTACTGACTATAACATCATTTGTTTCAGGGTTATGCAGTCTATACCCTTTTGCCACTTCTGAAAAACCAACCAATTTAAGTTGAATGGATTTCTTGTCCCATTTTCTTCTTTTTTCTTTTGGTATATGGGTCATAGCTACGCTTCCAAATGTTTTTACGTGTTTTAAATTTGGTTTTCGTCCGTAAAACATTTCATAAGGTGTCTTTGGTAGATTTGTGACTGCAGACCTATTTCGCAAATAACAAGCTGTGTTGACAGCTTCAGCCCAAAAACTTTTTTCCATTTCCGCTTCGAATAACAAACACCTGGCCTTCTCCACTAACGATCTATTTAA
Organism: Ontholestes murinus; assembly: GCA_963969525.1. Classification (NCBI taxonomy): domain Eukaryota; kingdom Metazoa; phylum Arthropoda; class Insecta; order Coleoptera; family Staphylinidae; genus Ontholestes; species Ontholestes murinus. Next base: position 104,466,409 of record OZ018387.1, read on the forward strand.
TCGTTCTGAACGTCCATTTTGCTCTTGAGTATACGAGGTAGTTCTTTGATGCAAAATACCTTCTTTTTTAAGATCACTTTCAAACTTGGAGTTTATATACTCTTTATCGTTGTCTGACCTTATAGATTTGATGGATTTTTCTGTTTGTTTTTCAACAAAATTCTTAAATTCTACAAACTTGTTGAACGCTTCGTCCTTGTGTTTTAAAAAATACAAAAATGAGATTTTGCTGAAGTCGTCCTGGAACTCTATGTAGTATCTTGAGCCACCAATTGAAGGTGTTTCCATTGGCCCTGCCAAATCGGTGTGTATAAGTTCTAAAATTTCTGTCGCTCTGCTTTGCGACCTGCCAAATTTCATACGACACTGTTTTCCTTCACAGCATACCTTGCAGTTTGTCAAATTAATGTTTGCTGTACCCTTGTAGTTGATGCCATCCACCAGTGAATTTTTCATTAATTCTAAGGCACTAGAATTTATATGGCCTAGTCTTCGGTGCCATAACTCTGCATCACACGACGACGTTGTTTCGCTAGCAACGAAACATTTTTCGGATTTCACTAATTTGTAAACACCATCTTTTAAACATGCTTTGGCAATACATGTTCCTTTTCCATTGTAAATAAAGCAATTCAGTCCTTCGAACACAACTTTATTTCCTTTGCTTACTAGTTTGCTGACTGATAGCAAATTCGTTGTCAATCCTGGAACGTACTGTACATCTTTAACTTCCACTTCATAGTTACCATTAACTTGAGTTACGATTTTGACATCAGCACCACATTCCACATGTAATTGTTCGTTGTTAGCTGCGGTAATATTATTCACAGTTGGTTTTCTTTTCTTTTCGAGCCAGTTATCATTGCATGTTAGATGTATGCTGGCCCCCCGAGTCCACATACCACTCGCCTTTGTTGAAACCACCGCTGGAAAACACTGCACTAAATGCATTTCCTTTTTGCACACTCTGACTGTTTTTTAAATTGCACTTTGAAGCAAAATGGCCCGGTTTTTTACATATAAAGCATTTGAGTTGTTTTTTTGATTTGGCGCCATCTTGAGGCTTTGCCTGACTATCTGCCGACAATTGGTACTAAAAAATGCTTCACTAGCGCCATCTTCCGGTAGATCTTCCAACTGCATGTCGAGGAGCTTTGTCTTCACAAGATCTGTAGATATTTGTGTGTTGGAATGTTCTAAATCCATTAACATTGGCTCGAAACGTTTCGGCAACCCCGCCAGCAACATAGAACCTGCCAACTCATCGTCGATATTTAGGCCAATTTTTTGTAGCTTTTGTAACTTCTCCATCATTGTGTTGACGTAGACCTCCATTTTGTCAAAATGCTCAAGTTTCATGCTCATGACTGTTCGCAACAGCCCCAACTTTCTAGTAGATCCTTCACTGTCGAATGCCTTTTTCAGGTTTTCCCAAACCTCCTTCGCTGTAGACGCATTCTTTACGTGCACATATACACTCGGATCTATGGTTAAGACAAGCTTTGTCTTTCTTAATTTTTCTGGGTTTATTTCGGTGCCCTCTATGCACCCTGTCAAATCTTCATGTTCGAGAAAATTCTTGACGGCAAACGCCCAGTCTTCGTAATTTTCTCTGCCAACTAAACGGGGCAAGTTTGACAAATAATTAATTGCCATTTTTGTGTTTTCTGTTACAGCCTTTGCCACGTGGTACCACTATCACTTTTCACAATTTCGCCGGGAAACACATTCACAATCGCGAAAATACACCTCGCGCACTACTGAACAGTCTATTCACTTCAATTCTAGGGTACTGGGCCCATAACCTGTTGAAGGATGGCCTAAATATTGAAGAAAAAATAAAACACGTCTTGCTCGTTTCAAGGCTAAACAGGAACTATATTATATGTTAGGTTATACAAAAGTAGTACAGGGATGCTTCCGCCTAGAGGGCGCAAGCTTAGAGCGCGAAATACGAAATTACATTTTCACAATTATCATTATTATTATGTTATCCTTATATTTTATTTAATACGAATAATTATTATAAGATAAATTGTGAACCATAAATGATCATTTAAGGCAAAAAATTCATTTATATTGTAGTATAATAAATATTTAATCCGAAATTTCTATTAATAAGATTATTATTTAATACATATTATTATTCTTAATCATTGACATTGTCATAATTTAAATTAATTTGGTTATTCTCAATAAATTGTTTATTTTGAATTATTACATCTATTTTCTTTGCCTTTGAGAAGTAATAGTGATAATTGGGTTTCAATATTAGGCAAATATTTTGCAACCGAATATTTGGATTCACTTGTTGAGGAACTAGGGGTAATTAATGGTTGCGCCCTTAATAATAAAGAACCAATCAATTAAACCCATGACCAAACTCTCCGACAAAAAAGGTTAGCCTGGTTCCTTTTGTTGCCATCTTATTGTAGACAATTATTGGTAGATAACTTTGTATAAATAACCCGGGGCTTAATTGTAAGGCTAGGGTAGGTGGCAAAGTAATAAGACCGACACTAACATATATCAGTGAAACATGGATGATGATGTCAACTGCTAATATCATTTCAGCTTCTTGTAACTCCTGTCAATTTTTAATTCTTTTTGATTTTATTTAGTTATTTTAAAATATATTATCCTAATATTAACTGATCAGATTATCACTCAATTGTGATCACTCACTAGTGATATGTCTCCATCATCAACTAACAACTGTCAACTTTAAATTTCAACTATAACATCTCTATCTTCGGTAAGCTGTTTGCTGACAGATGACAGGTCAGCTAAGAGCTCTTTTGCTGGATATATTGACATTTTTTAAACTCTCCATACAAATTATAATTAGTACTTAGCTAAATATATTTAGTTTTATCTCAGTTTATACCTCACGTAGTTTAACATTAAAGTTATTTATACAATTCCAAATCTGATGGATTTGAAATTTTAGAAACGAAATTGTGTATAATTTGTAATTAATCTTTCCCTCAAAACAGTGACAATTTTTTTAATTTTATTGTATTACGTCAAATATGTGAAAATCAAGTTTTAGATGATTTCACCCGATTTGCTCTTGAAATTATTTTAAGTATTTTAAAACCGTTGGATTTAATATTTGATATTTGATATTTCTGCAAAATATCAAGCTACATGTCTGCAATGTATTTTATTTTGTTGAATTTTAGTTTACAGTTATATTCAAAATTTAGTTATTGTTACAAATCTCAAATATTGAAGGGTTATATTTTAGCACAGCAAATGCACATTTAATCGTTAATCGCAGGTCAGAGTTGAATAGGTGTATTTATATAGTTAATATAAAAGTTTAACTAGTTAATAACCAGTAGATATTTTCCTGGAAACTTATGAATGTCAGTCCAGTGTTCGTTATCATGTAGGTATTATAGCTTCATGACAAGGATGATATACAGCCCTTACCTTGTAATAACATCACGTAAACTATAAGACAGGCTATAGAAGAATCGAAAAATATATTGCCGGTTTAGAGGAGAAAAACGCCCGGTGTTTTGTACCAGCACGATTATCATCCTCCTCTTTTTTCCTCAGCGCTAGCTGTGACTCTGTCAATATTTTTGCAACGTGCCACTTTTTCGTTTTGCATTATATATATGTTTCCGGTGGAGAGCATTCTCTGTGCCCAGATCTACTTGCGCTTCCGATGTTTTCACTAGGTGACAGTTTCCAGATAAATCAGACAACTGGGTCGAAACGGAGCGGCCCTGGAACTTTTCAAGTCATCCGACCCACCCCGACCGCCGAGCCGCGCCACCCCTCCTACCCATATACCTTGTCATAATGTAGAAGCGTCTTGACACTTATGTGTGTTTTAAATCAGGCCCTTCCCGCCTTTCCACCGAACGCGATTACTTTTGTATTTGAAAAGTACTTTACGTTCTTTACACTACATTTGTTCTCATATTTGCTACTTTTTCTGCATTTAAAGCACATTATTACAAGAATATTGTCTGCGGGGAACTGGTAAACAAAAGGAGTTTACTTCCCGTTATTCGGAAACTTTTCGAATGTGTATAAAACAATTTCGACGCGTGCGAATTATATTTTATGGCCTTTGTATCTACTCCCCAACTAATAAAACCCTTATGGCCGGCTGGACGGCTGGGTGTGGTCCTCCACTCTCGGCGCATTAAAAGATAATAATAGGACATTCTGTTTTGTTATTAATCGTGTATAAATCACATTGATTACACACTAATGCAATATTTTATTTTAACGAGATAATTCATATTCACGAAAATAATTAAAAAATAATCTGGGCTTCAACTCCGACAATTTTTTTTCAGAAATATTTCGCCTAATTGCAGATTATTATACATCGATTAAATCAACTCGATAAAAGAAGACACTAGCATGAAAATATTAATGAGTGAGGAGATAATGGTGTGTATTAGTCGTGAAAAAGTGAGGTAACGATGTCCTAAGTTACCATCTGATATAAGTCTTCTCCGGATTTCCTGGTCTACCTGAGGAGAATAGGTAAAATAGATCTTGAGAATTGCAGGAGTATTCCTTTAGTATTTCTTCATTAAAGCCACAAAAATTAAAATTGAATACTGCCACATGATCCATCAATGATACTGGTGACCAGTGGTAGTACCAGATGAATGTTTAATGTTTATCGAAGGATAATCCGAAAGAATCTTGTGATGAAGTAGAAGAGGACGGATTTTTAGGCAATTATGATGAAGGGTATGAAGCCTAATACTCTATACTCCAATAGAGCATCTAGCGTACTCTTGACTTAGCGTAATAAATTATACATTTACCTATTTTAATAATATTTTCAGTTATCTAGCGAACTCTAGATCAATCCAAATAAATTATTCATTACTCTGCCTACCCACCCCTACATAACAACTATTTCAAATCCATTATACTCGCTTATTAAATTTCTTGGAAACTATTGCAGTCTTACTGAGAAAATTATTAAAGTGAAAAATACATAGATTCATATGTTATGTACAAAAAATAATTATCGTAATGTAAAATTACTTTTTTGAAAAATAAAAACAATTCAAACGAGCATATTTATTCTAATATAAATAATACTAATTATTTATATTAGTGTATTAATAAATTTTACCACTCTTCTTACTCCACAAGTTTGATTTTTTTGAATTACGTGAAGATAAACTTGTCATAAATATATATAGGGTGTCTTGGAAGTAAGGACGAATTTGAATTTGGCGCCATTTTGTCATATCACGTTTGGCAGTCGTGCTTGTTTAATGCTTGTTATTTGCTATCCTTCCCATTAACAACCTTATAGCTTTTGTGTGTTGAGCATTGTAGTTTGATGTTTATTTTTGCTATGAAGCAGATGACAACTAAGCAACATATCCAAGTAATAAAAAGTCACTGTGAACGAAAACGGTTACAGAAACATTCTTTCTAGTTGGTTTTGACAGTTGTGGATGAAAATGACGATTTTTCGTTTTAACAAGATGGTGCGATATATCACACATGATTGATCTGCTGACTGAAAAGTTTTCCCAAAAAATTATCTCTTTGCATGGCAATCAGGAATGGCCTGCCAGATCATGAGATCTTAGGCCTTGTGACTTTTCTGTAGGGACTTGTGAAAACAAAAGTGTACGTGAACAAACCAAAAACAATACACCAATTGAAGGATGCAATTTAAAGGGTTATTAACGGCACCCCACCAGATGTTTGTGAACGCGTCATCAAGAACTTCAATGGACTTAATGTGTTTATATAAAAAAATACACTTTCAATAAATTTTGTATGTTCTATAGAACTTTAATATTCGTCCTTACTTCCAGAACACCCTATAGATCTGTGAATTTGAATAAAATTGTGCAGAAAGGTATTTAGAGCTTTATTAATTAATCGTACTCCTCTAGTTCCAAAAGTTACAACACTGAATTAATTCCCGAATTTAAACCAGTGATCTAGCTTAAATTTCAATGTAGGGTGGGTGGGTGTTCACTATCCCACCCTCTAATTACTAAACGACAACCAAGAGTTTTCACGAAAATTTAAATTCTATTTACATAATAAATAATGTACTCAACTGTTGAAAATTCTAGAACTTTCGAAGAAAATGTTTGCAATTTGAAAGGAACATTTCTGGAAAAATTTTGTTATATGGCTAAAAAGTTGCTAGAAAATATATATAAACTAAAAAAAGAAATAGTGTAAAATTCTCTATTGTTGGAGAAATAGCTAGTCTGATAAAAACAAAAGAATTGATAAAAGTTGCTAGAAAATTTAAAGGTAAGTCAAATATAAAGAGGCAGGCGAAGCTGGAAAATTCTGAAATCTCTAATTAAAATGTTTAAAGTAATACAACTCTAAATAAAAAATTTTAAAATTTAAAAGAGATTTTTTTAATAGAATGCTTGTAACTAATAGAAATTTCGTGGAATTTTCAAGCATTCTAACTCTCAAAGAAAATCTTGCATTATTCAAAAGGAATTCTTAGAATTATTGAAAATTGATAAATAAAAGCTGTAAAATTTTAAAATCTCTAAATAAAATGTATAAAAGAAACTCCAGAAGAAAGTTTTTGCAATTTAAAAGAGATATTTTTAATATTCCTAAAAAATAGAATAAAACTGGTGTTGAAAAATGATGAAAAAGAAGTTGTTGCTGTAACTTTTCAAAAATTCCGATAGTAAGAAATGGAGAAAGTGAAGAAGTATCTAAAATGAAAAGAAAGTTACTGGAAGATTCTGAAAATATTAAAATGAAATCCGATTAAGAGAAATAAATAAAATTTAGAAATTATGATACATCCATGTTGGCTGGTTAGGGTTGTAGGGGTAATATATTAATAGTACTTCCAGCCAGATTATAATTTTTATTTTTCGGACTAGTTTCGGTTCATTTGAACCATCATCAGCGAAAAAAACGTCTTAGTTGAACAATAACTTTGTGTATGGATAAATTTGTAGTGTATTATGTATGTTCAACTAAGACGTTTTTTTTTCGCTGATGATGGTTCAAATGAACAGAAACTAGTCCGAAAAATAAAAATTATAATCTGGCTGGAAGTACTATTAATATAGTACCCCTACAAAATAAATAAAAGATGAAATATTTTCGAAATCTTCAGAGCCTTTTGGTTTTATATTTGTAATTTTGAAGAGAAAATGCTGAAGAGGAGAATTCAAGAAATTTGTGCGAGAAATTGTTAGAATTGAATAGAAGAAAAAACTAAAGAAATTTCAATTTGCATGATAAAATACTCAAAGAAAATTCTCAAAGTTAAGACGAAAAATTCCTGAAAAAATACCAACTTGGAAAACATTTGTTCGAAAAGTTTAGACCAAAAAATAATTTCGAGAAGAGAATGAGAAATCAGTGGAGAATTCAAAAAAATTCTAAAATAAATTTTTAGAAGAAACCTCGAAGAAATTTTTCGAAAATTGCTAGAAAATTGTCAAAAAAGACTTTTTGAAAAATTCTAGAATCCTCGAAAAAAAAATTTATATTTAGGAACAGAAATTACTGAAAATTTCTAGGAATCTGGTAGAGAAATTATTGGAAACTTATTATCGTAAAATTATGTGGATAAATTTCATAATTGTAATCTTCCAAAAATACAGTTGTAAACTCTAAAATCATTATGAACTTTAAAACAGATATATATAAACTTTTTTTAAAACTCCGAAAAATATTTAGAAATTGTGAAAATGTTTTAAAACCCGAAAAAAAAAGTACTGGAAAATTCTATAAATCTAGAAGAAAAATGGCTGAAAAATTCAGGAACCTTTGAAAAGAATTAATCAAAGCTTATAGAAAAAAATCTAAAAGTTTGGATGAAGTAAATTCAGAAATGCTGGAAAATTCTAGAAATTTTGAATGTAGAATTGAGATAATTCTAGAAATAACAATAAAATAAAATTTGGCTAGGCTGAAAGACCTACGGTCGATAGCAAGAAACATAATAATTATTTTATTTGTACATTGTAATACTATCTACAATAAAGATGTTTTCTCTCTAAAATTTGCTAAATTCTAAAAATTCTTAGAAAGTAATTCCTCGAAACAAGTTTAAAAAAGTTGTAACAAAATTGTTGGAATATTCTGTATAGAAGAGAATTTACTAGATAATACTAGAATATTTAAAAAGATTAAACATCTAGAAGGAAAATAGAAAATTTTAGAATCCTCAAAGAAAATTCTCGTTACTCGAAAGAAGTAATTTGAAACTTCTAAAAATTTGGATGCTCGCAACTCCGATAAAAAAAAGTAACAAGCTCATTTACACACACACAAATACACAAATGACACATGGCGGAAGGGCCACGTGGTCGATAGCCAAACACTACTACTACTAGTATTTTGATTGTAAAAATCATCAAAAAACAAAATATTCTTAGAATGGTCCAGGGAATAAGCGTTTGAATTTTTGCTGTAAACAAACCAAGTGTAATTTAATTTAAACCTGTATTGAATTTTAAAGACGTTCACTTCGAGGTACATTTTCAATTTTTTAAATAATGAAAACACTCAACGTTTTTTATACTGCTTATATTTTATTTTTCTGTGACTAATTTCGGTGTCACAGAAAAATAAAATATAAGCGATATAAAAAAGTATTTACCGATTAAAAGTGGCAAATGTTGCTTGAAACTAATAAAAATTTGGTGGAAATGTCAAGAATTTTAACTCTCAAAGAAAATCTTGTATCATTAAATGGAAATTCTTGGAATTATTGAAAAATGGAAACAAAAAGTGTAAGAAAAAATCCATGAACATAAGATCAAGGTGTAAAATTGTCTATAGGTAGAAAAGGATATTCTGAAATTCTGTTTTAATAACAGATTACTTATGAAAAATTAAATAGATAGGGCAAGAAGTGATGAAATACTCCCTAAAGAGAAGTTGAAAAATTGTAATGGTTTCTGACAAGAAGATGCAAGTTGTGTGAAAATACTAGAACTCTTAAAAATATTCTTGCAATTCAAAAGAAATAATATAAAATTGTCTATAAATAAAAAATAAGTTACTGAAAAATCCTGTCTGCATAAAACAAAGTATTCCGAAAATTATAGCACTGTTTTTATTGAATTAATTCCTTAATTTGAACCAGGGTTTTGGCTTAAAGTTTAATGAATACGTGAGCCTCTTCACAAACTTTTTTAAAAACAAAGTGCATTAATACGTAATTTTTTAAAATTAAATGGATATTCGTTGAAACCCTGGTAAATTTTTTAGAGATTGGGGAGTGGATAGAGGCCACCCACCTACCCTATATAATAATTTCAATTTTCATCACTCCAGGTCTTTTTGTTTGCTTAAAACCATCGCAGTCTTATATTTAAAATTTCTAAGACTGAAAAATCAGAGATTTTATTATTGTTTAAATAATTTTCTTCTTGTAAATAGAATAGATTATAAAACACATTGTATTAAAACTTGTTTAGTGTTCTATTTTCTTTTTTCTAAATTATTCTTTGAAAATATTATAAATGTAGTCGTGTTTACAAAGAAAAATTTAAAAAAACAATCAAAAATTAAAGAACAAATAAATAAATAAATAGAAATTCTACAGAAAATATTTAAAAAACTAAACTATTTCAGTCTTGCTGACGAAATTAATAAAATTGCATTTATTAAGATGCAAAGGTGTTAAATCTTCAAATCTCCTTGATGAGATAAAATTTTTGTTGTCTAGGTGTAATCAAAAAGGGTCCAGAAATAAACCCTGTTGCAGTCAAGTATACTTTGTAAATTTGTAATCTTGTAGGACTCCACTTATAAACTTTATTTAATCTTTATTAATCTAGTTGGTTAGATTTCGTAGCTTCAAAGATCAAATATCCAAAAAAAATAAAAATTTGTTTTAGTGTTTGGTTGCAATAAAATAGATAACCGTTTTTGTTTAGAAAAATAGCTATTTAGGTATAAGACGTGGAGCTCTATCACTTGGGAAGTTCTTGTGGCCAAACATGCCAGATTTTTGAAAATCCAAAATTTGCCAAAAATCGATCAAATTGTTTAATAATGTGCAGTTTGTATTTCTAAAACTCAAAATTGATTTTTTTTGGCCAGGTAAGAGAATATGCTCTTAGTGAACTATTTAGAAAATGAATGAAGACCAGGAAAAGCTGTGCAAGATGAACTTAAGCTCTAGGTTGATCAAAATTGGAGAACATTTTCTTTGCTTTAATGTATCAATTGAGGTACTTACTTCCTCCGATAGAAATGCGCAATCGTCATTGCTACAGGTTTTTTTTAATTTGTATTTGTATTGATTTTTGGTTATGTAAATCTATTAATATTGTAACTATTTTGGAAAATCGATATCTTTAGCTGTAGCCAAAATGAGCTCTAACTCTAAGATTTGTCTTTTTTATCGCGGTAAGATTGATTTCTGGGTCGATCCGATTAATCCTATTTAATAATTTAATTTTCTACAACGAACTGAAGGATTTTAGTATATTTTATTAATTCCATTTTTTATTGACTTCATTTTTCTTTAGTGTATGAACTGGATAAAAATGGGTCGATGTAATCAGTACGTTTAGCTTATCTGAAAAAATATATTTCGTTTCGAGATAGGTTTTTTGCTAGAGATTTTTTATAGTGAATAAATATTTTAGTGAATTATAAATTTTCATTGTGGTCCAATGCCATTTGCCATCTTTCTAGAAGTAGCACAATCCTACGCGTATAAAATTGATCTTGCAAAGCTATAAAGGCACTTTTTTAGCAAACTTTAATTATTTTGGAGGAACACTACACCTTTTCTACTAATTCATTTGGATCTTGCCTGATTAATTTTTTCCTCTTTCGTCGAGACATTAAAAAGTAAAAAAGAAAGTAAATACAACTTGTTTATTTATTATTATCTATAATATTTGTTTAAAAATACTATAAAAATTTTATAAAACTAAAAAAAATTGGATGTGGAAATTAATTTTTTGTGATCTGATTTATTATTGTATTGATGTTTTCACCTTCTAGAAAACATTTATTTATTTATATATAGTAAAACAGCCGACATTCTCAACTATTGGTTTAATAAACAATTTTAAGAATGTAGCTTTTTTGAATAATTTAAAAGCCGATTTTGTGACCAGGCTATACTTGGAGCACACTTTATATATTTCCCTTCTTCAGTTTTCTATTAAAAATACAATAGTATGGCCAATAACGTTCTCACTTAGCTAAAGACTTTTGACTATTGACTAATACTCTATTTAAGCCAACCTAAAATGGTAAATAATAAGTAGTTTTGATGATGGCTTTCAATATCTTAGATTACCAAAATTGACCTGCGGTAACCTTACCTTTAACAAGAAGTTAATAGTGTGAATATAATTATTCGCATTGCTTGAATTATTTTTCTTTATGATTTTAGGTGACCAAAGGTGATCTTAGATTAATGAAACTTTAAACTTAAGGTTTTATCATTAAAAACTAGAACTAAAAAGCTTTTTGTAAATATTCATAAATAGGAAAAGGATGATTACTCTAGGCGTTTTATTTATTTTTCTCAATATATTTTTTTTCAAATTTGAAAAATATTACATTTTGGTTTTGTTTTTCATAAAGTTCTTAACTTTATGTTTATTTTTCATATTTTTGCTTAATGCTAATACACTATAGGAGTTACGTGAAATTAACATAACAAGTAATTGTAAAGAATGCCAAATTGACAACATAGTGTTCGAAAAAAAATATAGGGAAATTATTATAATGGCCACATCACCATTTTTCTATATAGGGAAAGTAAAAATTGATAGTTAAAGTTGAGAGTTGACAGGTAAGGGTAAGTCACTAATGAGAGATAACAAATCAAATTTAAATTACTTTTATTAATATGTTTTATTATAATGAATTCAACTGACAGATTATGTTGATAATTATAGCTGACGTAAACAGATGTCAGAAAACAATTGAAAGTTGATGTCTGATAGCGAATAAGATGATAGACAAAGGGGATGATGCAATTAATAATTGATAGTTAAAGTTATTTGTGATAAACGTTTAACAGTTGACAGATGTCAGCTGAAAGAATTTGTTTCAAAGAGTTAGTAAGTAAACAGTTGATAGCTGACAGATGATACATTACTAATAAGAAATTTAAGATGACAGAGAGTTGACTCTTAAAATTTCACTGATAAGTGTAGACAAATCACAATTGAATGATGACACATGATCTTTAATACTACTCTTAATCAAAAATAAGTCTGTAAATTACTATACATTTTACCATTTTATTGTACGTGTATCATTAATTTCTGTATTCTTTTCTAAATTTGCTAAAAGCAAGAAGAACAAAGTTATAAAGAATAAAGTATAAAGAATCTTACTTTTTTTCTTGCCTAGTATCAACTACACTGTTTTATTAAAATTATTCCTGATATTAAAATAGTGATTTAGTTCAAATTTTTATTTATATGTAAGGTGGGTGGTTTTCCACTGTCCCACCCTCCAATTACTACTCCAGATTTCTTTAAAACACAAATGCAACAAAGCGTATTTACAAAATAAATAATCAAAACCCTCGAGCATGATTTAGGGATTGGAGGGTGGTTAGAGGCCACCCACCCACCCTACATAAATATTTAATCTTCACCACCATCACTGGCTACGTGTGCTTGAAACTGTCGCAGACTTATTGTTGAAATTATTCCAACAGGAAAACCAAGTAGGGGAAACTAACCGATTCTAGAACGTCCTCTGACCTTAAGTTCTAGAATCGGCTAGTTCAAGGTTAGAGAATGTGCTTGACCTTGACCTTTATACGACCTTGACATTTAAATTACCTTGAACTGATTATGACCTTGACCCTTATACGAACTCGACCTTCATATGACCTTGACATTCAAATGATTTTGATCTTCAAGTGACCTTGACATTCAAATGACCTTGATATTCAAATGGCTTTCAAGTTATAGTTAATTAATTTTTATATTGTATATACATTTAAAAAAAAATTAATAAAACTTTTTTTACTTTTTGTAATCTTTAATTTTTGTTTAAAATCAAGAAAAGTAGGTATAGAAATTTATGATGATTTTCTGATTTGATAGTTTCTTCAGGAAATATTTTAAATGATGATAATCCTTGGATGATTTTAAATGGTCATAATTAGACGTCTGATGACCGTGAATGATAATTTTATAAATTTAAATTAAATGAAAGAAGTCAATTCAGCTCTAATGGCAAAGTAAAATAAATCAATATAAAATCTAATCAGTGAATTTTGTGTTTCTCTCGTGGTGATTTTAAAAACAGTATATTCAACATATGTTCAGCGTATAAGTATGTTTACAAGGGTGGATGTGCCGGTTTTGCTTGGATCATCCGGCGCTATAGATGTCTGTGGTGTCGACGCGGTTCGTCTTCCTCTTAGGCATCTTAGGCAAGGTCTGCAGAGTTACTTCTTGTCAAGGATATGAGAAGTGTCATGGTTGAGAAATGAAGATGCTTTGTTGATTTAGGGTAGTACGGCTGGATTTGTATCTCTCCCTAGGTAAGGATCCTCCTGTCATCGTATTACAAACTCCATCTCAGAATCCTTAAGACATCTCATCCAAAGGTCCTGGACTTTTGTGGGGTTGTCCCTTTTTGCGAATGGGATATGTGGTAGGTCCTACAGCTTCAATATCCTGGCATGTCTTTAATGCTGATGATTGGTATGTAGTTAGTATTTGTATGGGTTTTGCCTGGAATGCGATTTCATAGATGTGGGGTTGATGTAGGGTCCATCTCTTCTCGGAGCAAACCTAGTAGGTGTGCGAGATTACCCAAACTAAATCTTCTGGCTGGTAAATGTATTCTGTTTCCCTATTCTTACCTCCTCAAACCTTCTGTTGATCCTTTGATTTTTCATATTAGTCTTGGGCCTAGAAAAATGTGTTGGCCTTTTCTTTTAGTTCGTTCTGGATCTCTGGGATTTGAATGTCGTCTTTCATGATTTGCCTAAAGTCATATTCGATGTTACTGGGTGCTAAAATATTGGGTATTCAGGTGAGACTCCAGTAGAACTGCAAGTAGTCGAGTTCAGGTCAAATATAATGCCTCGAAGTTCTGATCTCCAGCTGGCATGGTGGATTCCAACTTGTGTTTCCAATTGTGTTTACAAGTCTCTGTTTCTTCTACTGGATGGTATACTGGTGTAAGTCGGTGGTCGATTTGAAACCAGTGGATGATTTACTGCATCACTGCACTGATGAATTAAGTACAATTATCGCTGATTACGCTACGAGGAAGCTCATATCGCAGGAAGCGGGAAGAACTCGATCCTTCTAGAGGTGGTGTCTTTTATAATGGGGATCCACGTCTCTTTATTTTAGCCTTTTGGCTGTGGTCCAAAGTGATCCATTGCGATTACTTCAAATTTTCTATTCATTACGAGGGTTTGTAGTAAGCCATGGGGATTGTAATTTGCTGCTTTGTACTTTTGATACTCTTTGACGTAGTCAGCAATATCTTTTTTATTCCTGGTTAGTAATGAGTAATGAGTGCAAATGATTTTCTTCAATGTCCGTTCCATTTCATAGCGTCCAGCTGTAGGATTCTTGTAATATAATTTCTTTGGGACTTCTTTACGCTGATTTTTTGGGATGATGAGTTGCACTTTATTCGTGTCATCATCCTGCGAGTATCTGTGGTGAATTCCTCAGAATGTAGCCTCTCCCTGTCCATTAACTAATTACTTCAGGGTTATTACGCTCAAACGTTTCGACGATGTTACCTAATTTCCAAGAGGTCCGCTGTGAATAGATTGATTCCTGGGTCATAATAATCTACATAACGTTTTCCGCAAGATTTTCTCTCAAAACGCCAATATCTTGCAGAAACCTTTTTCCACAAATCATAGATTATTATAAATCATTAAAAACATCTCAATTGTCTGGCCTAAAAAGTTCTCTATTATCTGCTGAATGAAGCAAAAGTTGCTAAAGCTTGTACTTATCAAAATTTTGCAACAAATATTTTATAGATTTTATACATCGTTGAAATCATTGATTTTATTAATAGATTAATTGCTTGATTAAACCATGTAATGCTTTTCAAACCGGTACAAAGGCGTCAGGTACATTTTATTTACATGATAGATAATATAATGGGGAAAAAAGAAGTACAGCATCGGACGCGAACGGAGTGAATGGGGGGTGGCCGTTGGCAAAGGGTTAAAAAAAGTGGGCGAACA
Organism: Ontholestes murinus; assembly: GCA_963969525.1. Lineage (NCBI taxonomy): Eukaryota > Metazoa > Arthropoda > Insecta > Coleoptera > Staphylinidae > Ontholestes > Ontholestes murinus. The sequence goes on from OZ018387.1 coordinate 104,481,587, forward strand.
CAAAAAAAAATCAACAGAAGGGCGAGAGACAGAAAGAGAGAGGTAGTATCTGGCAATAATGCACGATTATGATGCGCGCACAAAAATCAACAGAATTAACCGGTGCGGTGTGGTGTGGCGTTAACCGCCCCGGGGTAATAACGCGCTGCCTCCGATATTTTCATAAGCGATTATTCCGGCATAATCGCAAAAATGCGGCTTTTAATATCGTAAGAGACCGCTTTATTATTTTTATCTTTTGTAATGTGGACCAGGGCGAATAAAAATGAACCGTTTAGTTTGCCGATTAAAATTTTATATTTATTACCAGCGTTCTGGTGTTACTCTCTTCCCCGTTTTGCCCCGGACTGTACGTAGCGGGGAGTCCGGTCCGGAAACGCGCCACGGGTAGAGAGATGGGATGAAGTCAACCGGAAGTGCAGATTACCACACTAACTCGAATAAATTGCCCAGACCGGCTGTATTTATCAACTACACAGTCAGAGACGTTTCGCCCTTATATACAGCGATGCGATATTGCGTACAAATAATTAACGTTCCCCACATACTTTATTTTTTTGTCTTCTTACCCTCCACCGCTAAATACATATTTTACGTTTAACGTGTGTGTTTAAGTTGTCTACTTAGTAGGTCAGATATCCGCGCGCTGTAATATGTAATGGGGACTTTGTTAAAATGCACTTTGATGTCGCACACCGCTTGTTTATTTACCGACTATAGTTTCTACGTTCACAACGCCATTAGTTAACTGGAGGGTAATTTACAACTTATATTTATGTGATATTTATGTAAGAGGGGATTACATTGGTGTAGAGTGGAAGAAGCGCGGTTGTTACTTTACTAAAACGTTAAGTGTTGGTGAAGGTATGCACTCAACGTTATGAATTATTCATTTCTTTATTTGAATTTCTATTCACGTTACTCTGTAATTAGTTTTGTATTAAACAATTAAACAATTCATGATATTTTGTCTTCATTGTTTTTATTATTATTATTATTATTATTGCTTGCTTCTTTTTGATTCGGTGTTATTTCAAGTTTTTCGTCTTATCCTTATCTTGGTTATTCTTCTCATTAGGTCCATTTTCTACTATAAAAAAATCGTCACCGGAAACGTTTCTTTCGCTTTCTTTCTTCAGAAGAAGAACTTCTCTCATCATCAGCGTTCTGACCACCAAAAATCTTCTTTAATCTCTTATTTGATTTTCCGATTAGCTAATACCTTTTTATTAGTTTGATAATGACCAGCTAAATTGTGTCGAAACTATATTAACTAAGAATAATAAAGTGTGTGATATAAACAAAGTTTATTTAATTTAATTTAAAGTTATAAAACTTGTTTAGTTTCTCATTTCCTTTAACTTTTATGTAATATTTTTCAAATTCTAACGAGGGAAAGTAAAAAAGAAGTAGAATCCATCAACAATTAGTCATTAATGTTATCATGTATGTATAGGGTGGTTAGGTATCCTCTAACCCACCCTCCATTCAGTAAAACATAAGCGAGGGTTTTAATTAAAAGTTGTTAAACGTAAATAAACACAACATTAATGCAAATTTTAGATTTATTCAAACAAGTTTTTCAAATAATTTTTGATAATGTTTTACTGATTGAAGGGTAGGATAGAGGACACCCACCCGCCCAACATATATATATATATATATATATATATATATATATATATATATATATATATATATATATATATATATATATACAACGTGTCCAAGTAAGTATGCAACAAATGGGAAACTTTTTTATTATTAATTTCTTAGAAAATTTCATTATTTATAAAAGTTGATGCTTGATCTTAAACATACAAAAAATACAAAACAAATGACACGGTTTCAATCAACAAAAATTGTATTTTCTTTAAAATTAACAACCTTAACGATATTAATCCTTTAATAAAAATCACTCGATGTGATCCCCTTCCCCCTAAATACATAATTTTGTTCTTCTCTCAGATTAAACTCTGATTTTTAACCACCCCCATAAAAAGTAATCAAGTACATTGTGGATCAGGTGAGCGAACAGGCCATGGAAATCTTGAATGTCTTCCAACCTATTTCTCATTAAATTGTTCATTTAAATATTCAACTACGACACGAGCACTGTGCAGGTGCCCCAATCTGCATAAACCAAAGAGAATTTCTTGGAGCCAAAGGTAACATGTCAAATTAATTTTCCAAATCCATATTTAAAAATTCTAAATATCTTTCTGAATTTTAACTATGCTGAAATATGTAGGGCCCTATCATACTTCGGTTCAAAAAGACCAAACATTTATTTTTCGAGAATATTGATTTTTGTAGATAATTCGGAATGCTGTATTTTCTGTTGGCCGCCAACTACAGTTTTGTGATAAAACTACACCGTTTGTAGTAAATGTAGCTTCATCCGTAAACAGGATCTTCTTAGGAAATGTTCTATTAATTTCTATTTCACCTTGTACCATGAAACAAAATATAGAACGATTGCCGTAATCATGTTCTTGCAAAATTTTAAACGTATCTTGGTTTAAATGCTTTCAACTTATTCGCCGCTAGTACCTTATGTAATGTTGACTTTCCCAATTCTATTATTATTATTTCAGGATTTTCAACGACGCTTTGCAAGAAATCCAACGAATTATCAACATTTCTCACTACGTTATTTTTAAAATGCAATTCAAATTTTCTGGTCCTTTTAAATTGCTTTAAAATTCTTGACACTTGTGAATAACTGATTATCTTTTCGGGATGCCTGCCGTTAAAAAGCTGCTTCTCTGCAAAGTTTATAGTTATCGTCACATATTAGCACCAACTCTGCTCTGTCTTGTAAAGTTAATCGCTCTGCCATAATTTATACAAATATGTCAAAACTAAGGATACTTCATAAAATTCGCTCTAAAAGTGCAAAAGTTATAAAAATTGTTAATTAACTTTCTAATGTAGCGTTGTTTACAAAACTTTTCAAGAAAAAGGAAATCAAAAAGGTAACATTTTGGAGTAAGTAAATTTGTAAAAGTTTGATGCATTTTTTATTACATAAAGGGGTTTATTGTTTGAAGCAGAAAAATCATCAACTATTAGCAATTGAAGCTATCATGTATATGTAGGGTAAGTGGGTGGCCTCTATCCTAGCCTCCAATCAGTAAAACATCATCGAGGGTTTTAGTTCAAATCAAATTCTTGAAACTGGAATATTTCCAGAATGCCTAAAACTAGGAATTATAGTTCCAATTTATAAACAAGGAGATGCGGCAGTGGAAATTAATTATAGACCAATCATGTTACTATCTGTTTTCTCAAAAATTGTAGAAAATATCATAGCATCAGGAATTACAGATTTCTTTAACAGTTGTAAATTATTTGATACTTCCCAACATGGATTTCAAAAAAATCGCTCAACAAATACAGCAGTATTTGATTTTACAGATTATGTTGTCAGTGCATTGGATGGGGGAAGGATTCCATTAGGAATCCTCCTCGATTTTTCAAAGACATTTGATACAATGAATCATTCAATTTTGTTACAGAAATTAGAGCGCTATGGCATAAGGGGAGTTAGTCATAATCTGATAAGATCATACCTACAAAATAGAGGACAACAAGTAAAAATTAATGGTTCTAAGTCAAACATATTATTCACAAATAGTGGTGTTCCGCAGGAGAGTATACTTGGACCTGTACTATTTGTGATTTTTATAAATGACATTTTTAGCAAGCTGGCATTCGATGGAAGAAAATCAGTTTCGTATGCAGATGATATAAGTGTATTAAACTCTTACTGTTGTTTAAAAACACTTATCTCTGAGGCTAATACCGTTTTTAAAATAGCACAGGAGTGGATTTTAAATAACAAAAGGATACTCAATAAAGAAAAAACCAAAGTAATTATTTTTAAAACTCAAAACATGAAATTTGATCTCAACTCTGTAGAACTTTGTAATACAAACTTTGACGTAAGTGAACATGCAAAGCTTTTGGGAATAAATATAGACTCAAAATTAAACTGGTATACCCACTGTGAAAAGTTAACATCTAAATTAAACTCAGTGTGTTATACTCTTAGAATTCTTAAAAACGTGTTTGATGATAATACCTTAAAACATATTTCTACAGCTAATTTTGAGTCTCTTATGCGATACGGTATCATGCATTACGGAAGTAGTAGCCATGTAGATAAAATATTTTTAGTACAAAAGAAAGCACTAAGAATACTTTTAAACCTGAAACACAAGGCATCGTGCAGAACACATTTCAAAAAAGCTGGTCTTCTCACAACGTACAGTATTTATGTATATGAAATTTTAATATTTAATTACAAACATAAAGATAAATTTATACAGTATCAGACAGAACATCAAACATTTATATGTATCCGACGCATAGATTATCTCTGATTGAAAAATCATCAAAATATTGCGCTCTGAGATATTTTAATAAGCTACCTGCTCATATAAAAAATATAACTAGTTTCAAAATGTTTAAATGTAGATTAAAACAATATTTATTAGATAAGGAATTATACTCAATAAGTGACTTATAAAATCGTGTAGCTGTAACATCTGTATATTAAAAGTAAAATTAACATTTATTTTTTATCAGTTAAGTACTCTCTTCCCATATGTACATGCTTTTTTGACAATACTTGTGTGAACATTAATATGTATAAGTCATGTATTAATTTGTATTTCACTTCAAGAATAAAGAATTATTATTATTATTATTATTATTATTATTATTAGTTAGAAGTTGTAAAATGTAAACAAGCAAAAAATAATTGTAATTTTTAGAGATTTATTCATACAAAGTTTTCAAATAATTTTAGTTGATGTTTTACTCATTGGAATGTGAGATAGAGGCCACCCACCCACCCTACATATACATATGAATTTTAGTTACTGAATAAAATGAATAAAAAATAAATTTTAAAGGTAAAATTTTTGAGTGAGGAAATTACTAATATTTGTATGCACGATGGGTGGGCAGACCTTGAATCTAAATTAGGCAAGATTAGCTATGGAAGGTCGTTTATATTAAAACTTAAATTTGGATTGTGCTTAATTTTTTATTACACACAAGATTTTATTGTTTTTTCAAGCAAAATCATCAACGATTAATATTTAAAGTTATTAAGTATATGTAGGGTGGGTGGGTGGCCTCTATCCCACCCTCCAATCAGTAAATCACGAGATAAGGTTTTAATTAAAAGTTATAAAATGTAAAGAAACATAAAAAAATGGTGATATGGCCATCATAGTAGTTTGCCTATTTTTTTTTTTCAAAAACGGGTTTACGGAAAATGGTTATTCTTAATAATTTTATAATTGAAGCCACAGCAGCAGTATGCGTTTCAGCGCCGAAGAATGAAGTGTTCCTGCGATATGGGCTTCATCGTAGAGTAATCATCGACAATTGCACCCAATTCATCAGAGCATTAATGTAGTAAATCATCCACTGGTTTCAAACCGATCACCGATTTACATAAGTATACCACCCAGTAGAGAAGAACATAGACTTGAAAATACAACTGGAAATACAAGTTGAAATTCACCATGCCAGCTAGCGATCAGAATTTCTAGCCATTAGATTTGCATTAACTCGACTACATGCAGTTCTACTGGAGTCTCACCTGAATATTTAACCTTTTAACACCCAGTAATATCGAAATCATGATAGTCGACATTCACATCCCACAGATCATGAACAAACTAAAAGAATTGATCAAAATATTTTATCAGGCCCGAGACCAACATGAAAAACCAAGGACCAACAGAAAATTTAAGGAGATAAGAGGAGAAAAACAGCATACATTTATCAGCCAGAAGATTTGATATAGGTAACCTCGTACACCTTGAGCTAGGTTCGCTCCGAAGAGATACAGTAAGGTCTGTCTTCTCATCACCCTGGCAGCGAAAGGATCTATGAAATCTCATTCCAGGCAAACCCTATACAACTACTAACTACATACGACACATCAGCTAGGACATTGAAGCTGTAGGAAATCTCACATATCCCATACGTAAAAAAAGACTCCACAAAAATCCAGGACAATTGGCCGAGATGCCTAAGGATCCTGAGAGGGAGTTTCTAACACAACCACCCCGTAGGGAGGATCCTTCCCTCGTGAGATATAATAATCCATCCGTAGTACCCCTAATCAACAGAGCATCTTCACCTCTCAACCATGACTCTTCCGTATACTTTAGCGGTCAGAAGTTTACAAAGTTATTGAGGCCCAGCTTAGTATTTATGCCGTGAAGTTATCCCTTATAAAGTCGTTTCAAGTAGTTCGTCAGTCGTATCCAAAGACACCCAGCTCCCGTAGACGTATGATTGCCCAGGACCCTAGACCAGTGAAGCAGGAACTCTGCAGACCTTGCCTAAGATACCTAAGAAGAAGAAGAACCGAGCAAAACCGGCACACCCACCCTTGTAAACATACCTGCATGCTGTACATTTGTAAAATATACTGTTTTAAAAATCACCACGAGAGAAACACAAAATTCACAGATTATATTTTATATTGATTTATACTTCTTTGGTATAGTGCTGAATTTACTGAAATATAAAATTATTATTCATGATCCAAGGATTATCATCACTTAAGATCATTCGTTTAAGATTATACAATTTTTACAATTGTTACTTAACGTCATAAAACGATTATTTATTATTTGAATACAGATGTATAGTATGTTCGTTGGATCTTTCGTCGTACGTCACAAATTATCGCTTCGAGAAACGACGCAAAAACATTCAGTCTGATAAAGTAAACCAAATGCGTTAGAAAAAGAACGCATTGTAAAACTTTCGTCGTTTTTTGAAGCGATAGTTTGTGACGTACGACCAAAGATCCAACGAACAGACTATATTATCCTGTGTTCCGGTTAAAAATTGTCGCAAGTGTAATAATATTCCGGTAACTGGCTACAAATGCATCAAGTGCGGTAGTATGATGCATTGTGGATGTGTTGGTTACTTATCGGACATCATAAAAATCGACGAAACATATAAAGTGTTGTGAAAAAGTGACAGCAGCAATGAAAAGAAGGATAGTGGAAAAAAGGACAGTGATACATCATTCTCAAGTGGTTCAACAATCATCGATAATAACGATAATATGGTAATATCATATTTAAATAAGATTATTAAAGAGAAAGACAATCTGATAACAACACTAATTGATGATAATCAATTTCTCAAAAACCAAATTAATGTGTTAAATAAGTTATAAATGCGACAACCAAAAATACAGCAACCTTCTAACTCGACATCTAACGACAATTAATTAAATGATAAAAAGAAGGAGACTGCAAACGGTAAAATGGGGATGGATACACTTTCTATGGAACCCATACAGGAATCAGACAGACCACATTAAAGGAAAAGGCAAAAAAAAGTATGCGACCAAATCGGAACGAAAAACCAACCGAAGGAAATAAAATAAATAAACATAATAACAATTCAATGAACTCAAACCGTACTAGGGAGGAAAATGGAAATAACATGATGAAAATAAACGGCGATATAATTCCCAACGACTTCAACAAGAAAGGACGGATGGCATCAACTTGTAGCAACCGAAGAGTAAACGAGATGGACGGCAACAACAAAAATGATGATCATCCAAAACTTAGGACAATACCAAGGAAAATATCATATTTCTTATCAAGGATGGACCCAGAAACAAAGAAAGAAGAGATAAGAATAAAAAAATAAAATTCCCAAAATATTATCAGTTTTGTAAATTTTGTTCATCAATTAAAAAAGAAAGAAATCACCCAGAACGAAAACATTATAGAAGTAAACGATAATTTATTTAATGCTCCTTCAGACTTTGTGCTTGCCTATTGTGTATTGAACGCAGGCATAGCTAAAGATTTTAAATTAAGAATTGGACGAGTTTGAGAACTCTATAAACAAAATCCTCAACTATATTCACTAGTTTATTTAAAAGAAGATAACAGATATATTATTTACCTAGTTATAAAACAAAATTATTCTGACAAACCAACCATAAAATGTCTTTTTGAAACGGTTCTGTATAGATAATCAAATAACTAAATTAGCAATCCCAAAATTAGGCTGTGGCTTTGATAAATTAAATTATGAAACCATTAAATCCACGATAAAGTACATCATCCAAAACTCTGCTATAAAAATAAATATTTATCGTGGTGAACCCAAAACAGATGATTCAGGACCAGGATACTCAAAAGTTCTAATGTAATTCTATTAATTGCAGGCTACTCTTCGTTACTTCTGTGACCTTTCAAATTAAATATTCCTAATTTGAAAGGTCACAGAAGTAACAGAAAATGCAGGATTATTACCCATTAAATTAGAAAAAAAAGAGAAATACTTTTGTACACCATTATGATTTGGATCTTATTAATGAAGAGGTAGACAAATTAAATTTTCAGTATGAGTCCCTGAGAAAAACTATGAGTAACGTGTCTGAATTTAAAAGAGAATTTCAAAATTACGAAAAAAATACTAAATTACTTCCGAAATTATATAATAACCAAAATTGAAACAATTCAACTGAGTGTTTAAACGATAGATTAGGGACAGTAATTAAAACCATTAGTGGCAATAGGGACGATAGTAAGAGAATCCACGATATTCTGAAACACTTGGCTAACAATAAAAATAATCTGCAAAATCAACTAAAACTCTCAAGGGATATTTTAGTAAACTTTAGAAATTACTAGAATGATTGGTTTCAATAAAACAAATTTACTGAAAAATTCGCAGAAATAAAAGTTAAAGAATATTTTGAATTTCTGAAAGAAAATTCCAGAAATTTCTAAAGGAAATTAGCATCAAAATTATTCAAAATTTTAATAAGACACACCAAAATATTGCGCATAAACAGAATGTATTACGATCAAGGATATTGCAATTGCGTACAATCTATAAAGAAACCATTGACCAGCACGTTATTTTCGCGAAAGACCTGTACAATCAACTCGCCTTACTTTTCGGTATAACTGGAAACATTTTACAAGGAATTTTAGATTCACTCACTTTTTCCAAATTAAAGGTTCTAAACCCCGATATAATTAAGGCTCAAGATTTGTTTGACGAATTACGTATGATTTCTACAATGAAGATTACTTTTACATTTTAGATTTTGAATCCATGATACGGTTAATTGTAAAATTGAGGAAACAAAAGTTCATTACTTCTTATCCTTACCAGTCAACTATGAGCCATCATTCGACATTTATACAATGTATCCTAATTCTTTAAAACACGAGTCAGAAAACTTCACAATAATTACAAACGTAAAAACGTTACTCAAATCAAAAATAGATGTTAACGTCTGGCCTCTAAATGATATATGTTTAAGCATAAACAAGCAATACCAGTGCAGTAATAATCTGCTTCCCAATTAGAAAGCAGACTCTGAAACAGAATTTCTTAAAGATGGATCGGACCAAAATTGTAAATTCACGAAATTAGAAATTCAAATGAACCACGTAGAGAAAGTGGCCAATACCAACCAATTTCTCGCTGTATTCATCACAAGTGAGGGAATTACGATCACCTGTCTATCGAGAAGAAATGAGGAATCTACAAGGCATCTTCTTAATTCAACCTGAGAAGTGTGTCCTGATATTTCGGAACGATATGATACCGAAAATCGAAGAAACTTTCAGAATCCTTGTCCTCGTTAGAGCAGTGAAGCCTCTTTTTAACAACTTTAGTGTCCAACAATTATCTGTCCAGCTGCAAAGACTTAAGTTGGATGAAATCCTTGTGTTTGCCCAAAACTATATAGTGCCGAAAACAGTGATTTCTTTTAAACCCAGCGCATGGACGCTCTTACTGTACTTCTTAATTTTCGGGTGTGCAGTGACTTTAGGAACCAAATATTTTAGGCATAAATGCTACACCCCCGAAAACGCTATTGATTCTTCCTCTACATATAAAATCTATGGAGATAGAAGTTACCTGTCGTCCACAACAGACTTTTAATTGTTTAATATCAATTAATTTAATTTTTTAATTATGTATATTTTTAATTTATGTTTAGTTGCATTTTTCGTGGCATAATTTCCACCTGATGTTCATTTGCTTTTAGTATTGTATAAATGGGCTTAGCATTAAGACTAAGCGTCACTTGCAGATCGTCACTCGTAGATTATTAATCAATTATTCAGTCAGTCGTAATGATCGTTCGTGAAGTTAAATGTAATAATTGTGAAACCAAGTCTACTCCAAAATCTCCAATGTATTGTAAATTCGGAAATAAATAGTTTTTCAAAATTCAAAGTGCAACCACGAAAATATAATTTATATATAAAATTATTTGAGGTAGATCAAGATATTATATATTGGTAAGTTAGTAGTGGGCTGACAATAAGATCTCCTAACATAATATTATAAAAAGGTTAAAAAGTGATAAATTTTGTTAATAACTTTATTTATTCGTTATATATGACATTTATTTAATATTAATTAACTTCGAATAATGCACACATCACTAAATAGTATTTATTATTAATTACGCGATTCAATATGAAATTACGTAACTTTAATTAATTTCAAATATGTAATAGAACAATTACGTGAATCACGGGTAAACTCTAATTCGGATTCGTCGAGACCCACGTAAATTTCCTTTAATAACATACATTAAAACTTTTTCGAGTTTGTTCGAAAGAGTTAAGCTCCACTAATTGCATGAATTAAAACCAACTTACATTCATTGTGATTCTTTGTGACTGCGAGAAGATTCCCGTCCCTAGACTTCAAATTAATTTATAGTATTTTGTGACGGAGATCGCGCAGTTTGTTTTCGAATTACTCACTCCCGGGGTAGTCTCTTTCTCTCCGTCTCTGTTTCTCTTGTTCGCGCACCCCCATCCCTTTCTCGCTCTCGTTCCGGGCAAGGCAGGCACTACGCTCATCTCAAGTTATTGCCCTATAAAGTGGCAAGGGCAGGATCTGGTGACACTGTCGCCTGAAATATTGCTTGCACCGCAAATCTCATTCGCATAAATGCTAAGTAATAATTCACGACGACCGAATTAATTATAAACCTAATAAATAGGATGTTGGTACGTGTATATATTATATCTATGTAAGTGTGCGTGTGTGTGTGGGAGGTGAATATCAAAAAATCAGTGGTACGTGCAAAAAGCTGCCCTCGGTCGTCGGGGAGTTGGCAGTGACTTCTTCCCGGCTGCACTTGACAAGTGCAAGCTTGGAGCTGCTGAGACGTCCTCTTCAGTTCTCTCCTATCCACTTGTAAAGCGGATTTCAAGACCCTTTGTCTGAACATGCTCGCTTTTATTTGTCTCCGTTCTTCACGATCTCGTTCAATCTTGAATTATTAACGCGGAAAAGGGTTCTCACTCATTTGCATCCAGAACCGGCTCTGCATTTATACATATTTTAAATAATTCAACTTATTAATGAGATGAATTACACCGGGCCCGGGCATTTCTTTTTTATCTACTTACATTAAAATCACCCCCGCCACTCTAAGCCGCCCTCATTAAATCTGCACCAGACGTCCTTTATTATGATAGAGATTATTGACGGTGTTAAAAAAAACGGAATATCTTGTTGTGAAAAAGACAAGGATAATAAGAGAGAGAGATGCGGAGAGGGTAAATTATTAAAGGTTATTACTGAATAAAAACAGTAAATTAGTAAGTGTTTTGTATCATCAGATAAATTAATTGATTTGGTGAACTTTTTTCAACATATAAAAAATGTCATCCCTATCTTTGGCAGGTGTCAAATCATATGTAACTTATTATCACCTGTAACTACAAACCGTAACTCTCAGATGGCAGATAACAACTGTCAGATTTGAATATTTCCCAGTAATTTACTGTCACTTTTCACTACAAATCTTAACTAACAAATATGTGAAATAACAACTGTCAGATGTATTATTTTAATATTTTCAAGTTAACTTATCACAACCTATAAAAATCGCATTAAATGATCTTTTGGTGATCTTAAATAACTTTGAATTACCGTTGCGTAACTTTGAATGATTGTAAATGTTCTTGTATTGCTATTAGACATCCATAAATAAGCCGTAATCGTTGTATAACCTTGAATGGCCGTTCTCTGAACTTAGATAACATTAAATGAGTGTTAGATGATTTTTAATGATCTTTCGATCTCTATATATAACCTTTAATGACCTCAAATGATCCTAAAAGATCATGAAATAATATTGAATGATAGATGAATAACCATAAATGATCATGAGTTCAATGATCCTAAATAACCTTAAATAACCTTAAATAACCTTGAATGAGTATAATATGATTTTTAATGATCATTGGATTTCCTTACATAATTTTGACTGACTGCTGCGTGATCATGAATGATGGATGGTTAGATTACCTTAGTTGAAATAACTTTTAAGGGCTCTAAAATAAACCTAATCACAGCAATATTACTAAATTTATATATCTGAGAGTACTTAAATATCATCTCTTAGATGTCATCAATCAGTTAAAAATTGTGATGACATTGTTTTTATCGGCCATCTGTCGACTATAATCTGCCAGTTAAGATTTCTAGTGACAGATGATAAGTGACAAGTAAGCAGTCGATTATCATCTGTCACTTATCAAGGCAAGAATGAATTAATACATTTGATAGTTGTTATCAGATCCCTCAGCTGTCATCTGTCAAATAATATTTGTAGTAACAAGTCACTGATAATACGTCATTTATTTAATGACACGAATATCATTTTTATTAGGTTATAAATAGTTCACAAAATAAAGCTACATCTGGCGGTGGTTATTTGCCATCTGTCAACAGGCATCTGTTAAGTAACATTTATGGTAAAAGGCATTTATGATGTCTTATGTCAAAGACAAAATGACATTTTTTTTATCATCTGACAGTTGATAGTTGTTTCTTGCCATGTATGGACTGCCAACTATTAGTTAAGACTGGTAGTGAAAGATGATATGTGACATATTTCAAATCACTTGCCATCTGTCACCTATCAGGACAAAATAATATTTTTATGTGCTAATAAAAGAATGTTAATTAATTATTTATCAAACTTATCTGCCAGTAAAGATTTGTAGTGACTACCGTTAAGTGACACATGATCAATCACTTATTGTCTATAATTTGTCAAATGTAGAAATGACATTTATCATAGGCTTCGAAGATTGCAGCATTCAATTCTTATCTTTCAGTTATGATTTGTAACAAATAAAAAGTGACAGGTGATAAGTCAGTTATAATTAACTTATCAAAGGCAGAAATTACATTTTCATTAAAAACTCCTGCACTTCTTTTAAATTCATATTTTTTACGAAGTAAGTGCTCTAACCTCAATTAGTTAATCCGTGTTTAAAATGATTAAAAGACTGACATTGGATGACCTTGAACGATAGCTGGTTGCCGTCTAACGAATTGAATAGTTGTTAAATGAATTGAAGAAACGAAGCAATTTACTCATTTAAGGCCATTCGCCATCGGAGCGTCGTAGGGGAAACATAGCACACCCCTTTAAGTTGACTGCCTAATATGCCCCCCCTTTATTGGGATCAAGGTCGCAGTTCCAGGCCTCTGACGCTAATAAAGTGCCCCAAAGTCAAGGGAGGTATACTCGCTTCTAGAACCTCCTCTTACCTCTCTGACCGAGAATCGACTGGATGTGAAGGTCAGACTCTTCACTTCCAGTCGATTTTGGTACCCTATGTGACCTTGCCTCTGGTCTTGAACTCGAAAAAGGTCAAGGTCGAGGTCAAAGTGTGATTAGGACTATTTAGGTATTTTTAAATTATCACTGGAAGACCTTAAACAAAATGGCGGTTAGAGTGACATTAAATAATTTAATAATATAAATTCTTTGACCATGACCTTAAACAACTTTGAATAACTTTAAATGAATATAAGATAAATTTTAATGATCATTAGGTCACCTTAAATAACGTTGAATGTCCGTTTGGTGTCCTTGGATGATCATTGACCTTGTGAAATGTTTTTAAATAACATTCGGATGACCTTGAATAACCTTGAAAAACCTCAAAAAAATATTATTATTAACGGACGTTCAAGTTAACCTTGAACTTAGATAGCCTTGAATAAACTTAAATGAAAGTTACAAGATTTTGAAGGATAATTTAACCTTAACATTGAAAGTCAATTTTTCTGTTTCACTTAAAAAATCTTAAAAGCCATTTAATAACCTTGAATAATTGTCAAATGATTTTGCATATACTTGAATGCCTGTTGATTAACCTTAATAACCCTAATAAAACGTTGGATAACCTAAATGATCTTGAATCGTTCCGGGAAATTAAATATCCTCGAACGAGTATTAGACGAGTTTTACTGACCACTAGATGACCTTAGAAAAACTTTTAATTACCGTGACCTAGAATGAAAGTCGGATTACCTTATTAGGACTTGAATATCTGTTAGATGACCTTAAATAACCTAAAATTCCGTTAAGTAACCTTGATTGATAATTGGATAGTTAGATAATATTAAATACCCTTAAATGGCTGTTTCATTTACCAACCTTCAATAATAGTTTTATATAACCTTGAATGATCTTAAATGATCGTTATATGGAGTTAATTAATTTTGAATAACATTCAACGTTTTAATTATTGTTAGGTAACCATAAATAATTGGTCGAATGATCTTCGATGTTCTTGAATAGTTGTTGGATTACTTTAAAAAACCTTCGAAGTCATTGAATAACCTTAAATGATTGTTCCATGAACTTTGAATAAACATAGCGACATTGAATTATCGTCTGATGACCTAAAACGTTTTTTAATGGCTGCCCTATTACCATAAATAACCTTACATGCTCTTGATTGGCCGTTCCATGTATTTAAATAACCTTGAATGAACTGGGTGACCTTGAATGACTGTCGGATAACCTTGAATTAACATTTTTAACCTCGAGTGGTAGTTGGATAACCCTAAAATGCTTGAATGTCTGTTCAGGAACTTCAACTACCTTTAATGAGTATTAAATGATTTTTAATTAACATAAGGTCACTTTTAATAACCTTGAATGATCATTGGAAGATTTTAAACGATTGTCAACTGACCTTAAATGTTAATTAAAATGTTCATTAAATACTTGGTTTTGTTTCGCTATTTTAATAGGTTAATTAAGATTGCACCGTCTGACAATTATCTGTTTCGATCTCTGCAAAACTCCCTTGATGATAAGAAATTGGCCGACCGAAGCGCCGCTGAAAATCACTTGGCCAAGTTTTTCACCGATAAACCACAGGAGTTCTACACCAATGGAATTATGGAATTAGCAGATAAATGGAAAAAGGTCAAAGATTATAATGGTCAATATGTACTTGATTGAAATTTATTTTCAATAAGAAACATGTTTGTTCAAATGTGTATGAAAAAACCGCAGAGACTTTTTACCAAATATTAAAGTCCTTTAAGTTGTAGACAATTAACTAATAATTAGACAAAAGATCATTATTGGTTGTTAGATACCTAAGGGGACCTTAAATATTTGGTAGATTGTTTCAGAAGATAGGACATACATAACTTAAATAAACTTGAACCATCTTTATATAACTTCAAATGATAATTAAATGTCTTGGTGAATCGTAATATAAATAAATTTAATTGGGTATTCTTGAATCATAAAGATTAAAAAAAGTTAAATACAAGTTTGATGATGAAATTAAATAATCTTGAATGACTGTTGGCAAACATTTTTGGACGGTTGTTGAATAATTTTAAAATAAAATTACTTAAGAAGGTAATACAGGGTCTATTATGAAAGTATTGTGATGCAACTATCCATCGCAGCAGGATAAAGTGGGTCGGGAAATCTGCTCTTCCAAAGTAGCCGATCGTTTGCTTCGAGCAGTCTAACAGGAAAGAAGTCCCTTTGCGTGAAGTGTTTTTTTTTATTTTATATCACTTCGCGATTGACCTTCGCTTTAACAGCGATAAGGAATTAAGTTTTGTGTGCGGCTTGGAAAGATTTTAACTAAAACATTGTAGCTGTTTCAAAAGGCCTTCGAGGATGACTGCATTTCAAAATCACAGTATGGGGACGGTACAAGGCGATCAAGAAGGGCTGGGAGGAGATCACCCACGAATCCCGTTCTGGACACCCAACAACTGCCAGAAGGAAAGTTTTGCATTCCGACCGTCAATTATCTAGAAAACTGAGCATCTGTAAATACGAACAGCTTGTGCCGAAAGTGTTGACGAAATATCAGAAAGAATTTCCATTTTTAAGCTATTAAAAATGATTGGATTTGATCAAGATGAGCCGGACTTTCTTAACTCTGTCATAACTGTAGATGAATGCTGGAGTACGACCCAAAATGGAAAAGGCAGAGTAGTGAGTGGCACACAAAATCTTCCCCCCTTCCCAAGAAAGCGCGACTGAGCAACGATCTTTTTAGACGTCTGAGGAATCGTCTATTTTGTACCGCAGGAGGAACTGTCAACTCAGTCATTTATCTGAGTTAAGTGCTCAAGAGATTATAAGACATACGCCATTCATCGTTACCAATTTTTAGCCCCTAGCAACATCCGCATCATTCCTTTGACAGTCCCAACTGAAAAGAAAGTTGAAAGGAGTCAGTGGAAAACATCGAAAACCATATTATGTTTCTATGAGACATTACCGAAGAGGAGTTTCATGGTGACGTTATGGCAAGTGTATTGATACCGAGGGAGAGTATTTTGAAGAATTGTAAGCATTTCTACCGATACGATCAATAAATATATTTTTAAAATATAATGCTCCTTACATTTATAATGTACCTTGTAATTTAGCATAAGATATAGGAGAATTTAGATGATAGAATACATACAATCTATAGAAAATTAGAAATGGGCAATAATAAATAATTGGTGGTAGATCATAATTATCAGATGGTAGATTGTATATTTAGAGTTAATAATTGTTAGATGGTTTATAACATTTGTAAAATGATGATAATTATATTTGGCAATAGAAAATTTACAGATAATAGATAATAAATTGCTGATGATGGATAAGCAGTTAACAATTCGCAAATAACTGATGAATGATGATAAACGAGTGATAATATATGAGAGATAATAGATAATATTCGTTAAATGGCATTTTATATAGTAATTTTTAAATAAAATAAAATTGTAACACTTTCTTGACAATACAATTTTACTATAATAATCTTCACGTAACTCCAGAAATATATTTTATATTTCCAAATAACAGACAAGATAAAATCAATTATACGTAGATGATAGATAATAGTTTGTACATGATAGGTGACAGCCTAGAGATGTTGAAAGAGTAAGCAGTAAAAAAAAAACTGGAGTGTCTAGAGCAAACGCTCTGACCTAAACAATCAGAGCAGAATCTGAAAAGACCTTACGTCTAAGAAAATTTCCAACCTACTGTTAGACCAAAGAGAAAAATGGTCTTTCTATCCACCAAACGTAATTCTGCGCTCTATAATAGCGCTAATAGTGTCACTATAAGTACAAACTCTGAATATAAAAATAGGTAAAGAAACAAAAACAGCTCTTATATGAAGTCTGTAATTTGGATGTTAAAATGTGCAAAAAAACATCTAAGAAAGTATATACAAAACAATGTGGAAGGTTTTCTCAATAACTTATATCTACAATACAAAGCATAAGTGAAACATAAGTTGTATAATGTTTGACTTAGACGAAGAGGAATGAGAAGACTTAATTAGAAAGTGGGCATAAAATGGGCAGTGTTATAGAAAAGAATGAATTGGTTGCTTGAGTTACGTGAAGATCAATTAATTTGACGAATAAAGCACTAATAACCTTTCTTCACAATTTTATTTGATTTATTTGGTCACTTTGTGTCCGAAATGTACATTTGGTAAATCAAATAAAATTATGAAGAAAGGTTATTAGTGCTTTATTCGTCAAAAAAAAGAGAAGAATAAGGTTAAAGTTGGTTATCAGACTAAGAGGGCGTACTGAAATGTTTCCGGAATCGGCATAAGCTTATGGTTGAAGTGCAAGCGCAACCCATTTTATAACAACGTCTACTGTCAATAAATGTTTAAGAGTGTGTTTGGTACATCAAGTCAAGCGATTTCACAAAAATTGATAAAATCGAACTTTGTGTAGTGATAAAACACTTCTGGATGGCTGTGAAAACGGCAACGGAAATTCGAAATATTTTGCTAGAGATTCATGGCGAATCTACTTCACGATGAAATGGTTGACAAGATTCATGATGACGTGTCACCCATTGTTTTAGATTTACAAAATGTTTTCTTATTTTAAAATGATTACTTCATGTGACCTTAAAAATACTTGCATGACCTTGAAATTGTTACCTATTACATTAGATTATATTTTGACTTGAAGAACAAACAAGCTTATATTAAATTATTGCTTCCTGTTAACAACAGGTACAGACTAGTTTCTCTCTACTTTAAAGCTTATAAGCGTAGAGCAGTTTAAGATTGCGTAATTATTTATTATTATTTGACAGTGATATATCCATCCAATAAGAAAAATTTAATCCAACGCTTTAAACAATAGATGTCATCCTAATGGTGTATCTATTTACATGAACGTAGTTCTTTATTTAACGTTTAAATTGGACACACATTTTTGTTTCATCACGCATCCATAATCAAATATTTAAAGTATTGAATTGATGAGGCGTATATATAAAAAAAACTCCATAATACTTTGAAATAAAACAACACAATTGGAAGGGTTACACTTTATTTAAATTATAAGTTATAAATATAATTAAATGAAAAATTTTTGACGATAAGATCTGATTAGAAAAGATCAAGTCTTGGATAAGTATTAAAATGGTTTTAGTTGATAGGAATGGAACACTTACTTCCCCGCTAAATGATTTTTCTCTTATAAATGGTATCCCAGAAAAAAATTTTTGTGTAGTTTACCAATTAAAAAAAGCCATCTATTGTAAAAGTGTTTATTATTTATTACAATTTGGAAATTTATTTCTTAAGAATAATATCGTCGAAATGTAAATATTCTTCATTTAATCGAACACTAAAAATGTTTATTACGAATCGAAATGTAGACTATGCGATGGTTGCTGTTTTGTGATAAATATTTTCTTTCAAATGCACCAGAGAAGTTAAGTGCATTGTTTCCCTTACGTAAACAATTATTACAGAATTAGATACATGCAATGAATTTATAATTTTGACGTAAGAAAACCAGTGTTCACTCAACGGATTTTTTTTTCCTTATACTTCTGCTGAGCTTTTGCAGTAGCGAGCTACACTTTCAACTCTTTTCCTTAGCCTGTATTTCAGCCAAAGACTTGACCTGGCTCATCTTCATAAGTTTGTTCGCCCAATTGATATGTAGGCTGGATGGTTTCTCAAGAGATGTCTTCTCCTTCTGCAAATACTGCTATATTAAGGCCACCTATTCCGCTTTCCACTCCCTTTCTAGCGTCTAGATTTCTGCTAGACTCAGTTCCTGATTGCTGATCGATTGACTTCAATGAGCTGCACGTGTGTACTTATATGGTTGTTAATGACAGCCTATCTTGCTTCTTTTGTTACTCTTCACATTTTTTTTTGTTGCCAATCTTTTCTTTTCTTAATATTTCAATATTTTCAGTTCCTTTGCCTTTCTTTGCTCCTGAAACCTTTTTTTGTGCTAATTATTTCAACCTCTTTTCTTTAAACAACTTCGAAGCCTTCTCTAGTTTATGCTTTAATCTCTCTTCCTCCTTCTTTCGTTTCTCCTCTAGCTGTTTCCTCTTCTGCTTTTGCTTTTTCTGTTCCTACTTGCGTCTCTCTTCAGCTTCTTTTTTCGCACGTTTCTCAACAAGTTCCTTTTTCTTCATCATTTTATTAACCGAGCCTCAGGTTTAGTGATGATGGTATTTTCTTGGGTATTATTCGGTATTGTCGAGCCGACGAAAGCTGGCTGTGTCATCCTGGGATAATGATAGAAGGAGATAGATATTAATTGCTATACGGTTCTTAGTACGAAAATGCATGAGTCACAAGCAGCTCTCGAGGGCTGGACTATATCGATGGGACCGGGACAGAAATGGGAAGATCCCATTTAATAATAGGCTTTTCCTGCCATTGATGTTGCAGATGTTGAGGTAGTGAGGAATTACTTGACGGTTGGTTCGGTGTGTACTGTTTTTTTGTCCACAAAGTCTCTAAATCTATGCTTTGTTCCATTTGCGGTTTTTATAAGAACTGAAGGAAGTACATATTGTTGTTAATATTCATTTTCATTCCCGGCTTAGGCATTCTGCTTATGAGGTTATAAACCGTGTATCGACGGTATACTGGGTATAGAAGAAATTGCTAAAAATTCTAAAGTTTTGAAAGAAACTTTCCCAAAAATGTATGGGCAAGTATAAAAGCCAAATGGAATAAATTCATTATTTCGGTTAGTGTACATATTTATAGAAAATCCCGAAACACGTCAAATTTAAACTATAAATTGACATTCCCCAAAGTGAAAATATGATCCCTACCTTCAACCCCTTTCAAGTGACAATTACAACACCCAATTTTTTAAATGGGAAGTATGGGCTTGTGATATATCGTTTCAAAGGTCTCTTCCTTCTCTACTCTAAAAAAGCTATTGTTTTCAATTTTATTTTGTTAGGATTCAAGCAAGAAATAGTGAAAAATTCTTGAAAAGAAGGACGCAAAGATTTTTGAAAAAATTAAGACCCCTCGAGGAAAAGTGTTTAGAAAATTTTAAAAATTTTATGGAAAACAAGTTTTATTAAAACATGTTTTTCCATAAAATTCTTAACCTACGAGAAAATTTAAAATTTTGATAATTTTTGCCTATGGCTAATAAACTATAGGAGTTACATGAAATTTATATAACGAGTAATTGTAAAAAAATAAAAATTGAGCAAATTGTTAAAAATCGCCATTTTGCACAAACCTCATAGTTTTCGAGGAAATTGTAAAGAAATTACTATGATGGCCACATCACCATTTTTTTGTTTTTATTTTTACGTTTTTAATTAAAACCCTCGCTTTTAATTTACTGATTGAAAGGTAGGATAGAGGCCTCCCACCCACCCTACATATACATGATTACTTTAAATACTAATCGTTGATGATTTTGCTGCTTAGAAAACAATAAAACCCTGGATGTAATAAAAAATAAAGCATAATCCAAATTTACGTTTGAATATAAATGACCTTCTATAACTAATTTTATCAAAGCTTGAAAGCCTTTTCAAGTATCATGTATATAATATTTATTAATTTACACACTCAAAATTTAACTTTGTCAATTTCTTTTATTCAAATTTTGTAATTAAAGTTATTGCAAACCACGGCGCAATCAGTAATTAAAGTTAATATGTATATGTAGGGTGGAAAAGGAAATTTTAAGATTCGTAAAATATTCCACCATTGTTTTATGTCATCAGTAGCTTCTAGGATCTTTCTAAAAATATTGTTTTGAAGCAATTTTTTAGATGTCTAAATTCTTTTAATTTCTCACACAAAATTGCAAAAATAATCTTTAAAAACATTTGTATGTGTTCTTGACTTATGTGAAGATTATATTAATAATAAACGCGGTTAAATTGAATTAGAACAGTGAAGAAAGGAATTGAACCGCGTTTATTTTTAAAAACATGGTTTAATTTTAACTGTAGTTTCTTAGAAATTATCTGGGGTTCAAGCATTTTCAACAGTTTTATTTAACAAATCTTTAAAATTTTCCAGCAATTTTTCATCAGTTCAGGAATTTTCCGGATTTTATTTTTTATTTTTTAGAAACTTCATTTATTATTTCTTGTTTTACCTTATTCAAATTTGCTTGATTCTTTTAGAAACTTCCAAGTAATTTTACATCCTCATTTGTCAAGACTTTTAGAAATGTCAAGTAGTTTATATTTAGATTTTAATTTGACGAAAAAATGTAACCAATTCGTGAAGAATATTTTTTTTAAATGAATTTTGAAATAATTTTAATAATAATAATAGTTTTCTAGAAATGATTGGGGCTTCAAGCATTTTTAATAGTTTTTCTTTCCAGTCTTTAAAATATTCGAGAAATTTTTCTTCTTACCCTAACTGTAGAATTATCTTCAAGAATTTAAGAATTCACTGTATTTTTTTAATATTTGCTTATTTTTTAGAAAACTTCTAGAAAGTTTCAAGTAATTTTGTGTCCCCGCTTCTACAAGCTTTGTTGAGACTTTTCGAAATATAAAGCCTTTTTTTAGAATCGATGAAAAACTCCCCAAATGTTTACTTACAGGCCCTTAAAAATTTCCAGAATGTCTTCCTTTATAAATTTTGGAAAATCTTCCAAAAATAAATCCTGGAAAATTTCAAAGGTTTATAAGTAAAAATTCTGAATATTGGTACAATTCTAAACAGGTTCCAGAATTTATGATTAAATCCCTTGAAATTTTGTCATGGGTTTTAGAATTTTCTGCATTTTTTTCTTCTTTATTTACACAATTTTTTCAATTTTTTTTGCCAGATTGCAAGAATTGTTTTGAAGTGTTGGAACTTTTCAAAAATATTCTTTGAAACTTTAAAATTTTCAGCATTTCTTATCTCATCCTAATTTTTCAAGAGATAATTAATTAATAATCGATAAATAAATAAAAAATAGTTACAAGTAATTTTAAAACCAATTTTTTTCTGGTAATTTCTCGTCCAAATACCTAATTTCAAACATGTTTTTGCTAGATTTCTAGAATTTTTTTTTCGTGTAGAAATTTTCGCTCCAATTGTAATCATTCATCAAGAGTTTTTTTGCTTTACTTGCTTTATTTTATTGAAATTCTCTAGGATTTAAATAAAGGTAATGCTTTTTATGCTACATTCTTGATGGAACCGGATGTATAAGTTGAAGAAAAGCACTTGTTATGTTCGATATTTTTATTTACAGTTTTCTGGCACGTGTCAGGAAACTGTAAAATGTTTTTCTTCTCCAAAAATCTCTAGGATTTTCACAAGGATACTTAGGATTTCAGTAATTTGAAGTTTCTAATTTCTAAATTTATTACCATATGGTCCTTTTAGGAAAAACTGCTACAAAATTTTTTATCAGGATTAGCCACGATTTTCTTAGAGGGTTCTAGAATTTTAATGTAATTAAAAGTTGAGATACTCAGAAAATTTGTCAAAATTTCTAGATTTTTCTTGATTTCTAGACTCTTATAACGTTTACAATTTTTATTTTAGGTTTTTCCTCCAAATTGTAAGAATTTTCTTTGAGAATTCAAAAATTTTACAAACATTTTTCTTATCGACCATTTATTACTTTTTCAGATTTCCTACAAGGGTTCTAGAAATATCAACTTTTCAAATTATGTCCAAGATACCAAGAAATTTTTTATATAAATTTCTAGATTATTTCAGTAATTTTCCTTTTTGAAATTTTCATTAGGTTTTGAAAGGTTTACAATTTTCAACAAAAATAGGTCCAGATTATTTAAAGTGGTTGAGGTTTTTTTAGAAAAAAATTCCTTCGAATTGCATTGTTTCGAGATTTACTTCCAGAAATAGTTTCTTTCAGACTCTTAGAGAGGGAGAGATAATAATATCTTTATTCGAACATATAAATATACAATTTAAAAATATTTACAAATAATATATGATTTGTTAGTCTGTCCATTTGGGCTATATACCATCGGCCTTTTCTTGACTCTAATTATGTGTAAATAAATAAATAACTTTGCTTGTTAGAAATTTTTACAAAGCAAATATTTTATTCAAGAATTTCAAAATTTTTCAGAACGTTATTATTTGTATTTATTTATAGATATTTCTTCTTGGTTTTTATACAATATTTTGTTTAACTTTTTCTATAATTTTCTCAAATGATCCATAGATTTCATTTTAGATTTATAAAACTTTTTTGAGAATTGTAGAAGTCTACAGTAATTTCGTTTTCTTATCCAATAAATAAATAAATAGATATTTCTAGATTTTTAGCAAATACATATTTTATTCGAGAGTTCTAGATTTTTCAGAAAGTACTTTCAAGACTTTGTTTAAATTTATAATTTATTAGGAATATTTTTTCTAAATTTTTAGAACTTACTTAGAGGCTTCTAGAAGTTTCAGGAATTTCTTCTCCATATTAAAAGTTTTTTGCATCTTCCTTTCCAAAGAATTTTGATCGATGATTCTAGAATTTTTCACAAGTTTTCCTTATAGGTTTCTAGAACGTTTTTGGAGGATTCTGAAAGTTTACAGTAATTTCTTCTTCATATTTCCAGAATTTTCAGCAAAGGTCTTATTCGGGAGTTTTTTAGAAAGTTCGCTTTAATATTTATAGAATTTTCTTTGAGGCTGTTTCCAGTTATTTCTCTTCCAGATTTTAATATTGTCGTATAAATTGCAATGTTTTTTTCCAGAACTTTAGACATTTTTCGAGTGTTCAGAAATTTCCAGTAACTTTTATTCAGATTGAAGGCTATAGATTTTTCTAGAAAATCTGTTCCTAGAAATCTAGGCTCTTTTCATTCATTTCTCTTCCAGATATTAAGATTTTTTTCAAGCAGTCGTTTAAATTGCAGTGTTTTTAGAATTTCCAAAAAAAATTGTTGTTGTAGTAAATTATGAAGATTTAAATGAAGGCTTTTTTAGAAAATTTGTTTTTAAAAACTAGACTATTTTTGAGAGAGAAATTTTTAGTAATTTCTTCTCTACATTTCAAGATTTTTTCAACTTGTCTTCTAAATCGTAAAGATTTTCTTTGAGGCTCTAGAATTTTTACAATTTTCTTCTAGAAATCTAGATTATTTTCTCGAGGGTTCAAGAAATTTTTAGCAATTTATTCTCTAGAGTTCGAGATTTTTTTTGAATGCCTAGTATTTTCTAGAATTTTTTTTCTAAAAGTTTATAGTTTAGAAAATGGCCAATAACTTCTTAACAAAAATTATTTTTTTTTAACTATTCTTATAAATTGCGAAGATTTTTTTCAGGCTCTAAATGTTTTTTAATTCGTCTGCTTTTCGAAAATTCATGTAAATTTTAGTAATTGCTTCTCTAGAATTCAACATTTTGTTTCAACTGGAGGCTATAAACTTATTTAGAAAGTTCTAAATTGCAGAATTTTTCTTAGAGGGTCTAGATTTTTTTAGAAAATTTTCCCCTTGAAATGTTTTCTTATTTTAGAGAAAGTTTAAAGAATTTTCAGTAATTTCTCTTATATTTAGATCTAGACTTTTTTTTTCAAGGGTTCAAGAAATTTCCAGATTTCTCCTCTAGATTTCGAGGTTATCTTCTTATCTTCTAAATTACAAAAAAATTCTTGGAGGCTATAGAAAATTTGTTTGTAGAAATCTAGGTTTTTCTTGAGGGTTAAGGAATTTTTCAGTAATTTCTCTTTTTTGAGGTCTTAGATTTTTGAGAATGTTCGTTTTAAAATCTAGACTCACTTTTTCAAGAATTCAAGAAATTTCCACTAATTCCTTCTCTAGGTTTCAAGATTTTTTAATTCAGCCCGCTTTCTAAATTGTGAAAATTTTATTGGAAACTGTAAAATTTTAAAAAAAGATACGTTTAGAAATTTAAAAAAATTCTAATCCACCCTAAAATCAGTAAAACATAAGCAAGGGTTTTAATTAAAAGTTGTAAAACGTAAATAAACATAATATTATTGCAAATTTTAATAGATTTATTCAAACAAATTTTGAAATTTAAGAAAAAGAAAGAGATAACTTTTCAAACAAACAAAAAGTTAAAGTAAAGTTAAAGTTTTATTGAAACATTTTTTTGTTCTTAATTTTTGAATTTTTTTCTTATTGTAAAAAATATAAAATCAAACTTTAAATTTTTTAAGCAGAAACTTTCCACATATATTCTGAATATTTTTAGAAATTTTCAAGTCGATGGCAATTGTTTTCATATTTTTTTCAGACCATCAAAATTATGATTGCAATTTTTTTAACGTCTCTTTAATTTGACGTGAAGTTATTTAAAAAAATCTAAAATCAAACGTTTGAATTTTTTAAGCAGTAATATTCCTACATATAGTCTTAATATATTTAAAAAGTTTCAAGTCGATAGCAATTGTTTTTATATTTTTTTCAGACTGTCAAATATATGATTGCAATTTTATTAACGTCGGTTTCTATTGACGTAAAATTTGAAAAATCTAGAACCAAACTTTTGACTTTTTAAGCATCAACATTCCTACATGTATTTTGAATGTACTTAGAAAGTTTCAAGTCGGTACAATTGTTTTTATACTTTTTCAGGCCATGAAAGTTACGATTGCAATTTTTCATCGTCTCTTTCATTTGACCTAAAATTATTTAAAAATCTAAAATCAACTTTTGATTTTTCCAAGCAGCAACATTTGTACATGTATTCTGAATATATTTAGAAAATTTCAAAACGATGGCAATTGTTTTTATATTTTTTTCAAACCATCAAAATTATGATTGTAATTTTCTTAACGTCTCTTTCATTTGACGTAAAAATAATGAAAAAACTAAAAAGAAACCTTTGATTTTTTAGGCAGCAACTTTTGTACATGTATTTTGAATATATTTAGATAGAGTCGATAGCAATTATTTATATATTTTTTTCAGACCGTCAAAATTATAATTGCAATTTTGTTAACTGCTCTTTCATTTGACGTAAAATTATTAAAAAATCTAAAATCAAACTATTGATTCTTTTAAGCAGCTACATTCCCAAATGTATTATGAATATATTCAGAAAGTTTCAAGTCGATGGCAATTTTTCTTATATTTTTTTAACACTGTCAAATATATGATTGCAATTTCCTTAACGTCTTTTTAATTTGACGTAAAATGTTTAAAAGATCTAAAAGCAAACTTTTGATTGTTTTAAGCAGCAACATTCCCACATGTATTCTGAATATATTTAGAAAGTTTCAAGCCGATAGCAAGTGTTTTTATAATTTTTTCAGACCGCTCAAATGATAATTGCATTGAATTTCCACTTAAACTTGTGGATATTTTTAATAAAAATAACTTTGAAGAGTTTTTTATTTTAATTTTTTTTAAACTAATAAATTATAGGAGCTAATAGAATAGGAGCTGAATATAAGAAGTGAATATAAATAATTTAAAATTGAGCAAATAATTAAGAATAACCTCAGAGTTTCCGAGAAAATATAGGGAAAGTATTATGATGGCCACATCACAATTTGTTTTTATAGGTTGGTGTTCTAAAATGTCGAGCTTTAGTTTTGATCTTGGCCTTTATAGCTTGTGCCTGGGCTTTGAAGAAGAGTTGGGAGTCGGGCAGGATGCCTAGATATTTACAGGAGTAGGTAGAGTAACAAACTCCGAATTTTTAAACATTCTAAAATTTTCTAGTAAGTTTTAATCTACATTCCTAGATATTTTATCGATAATTTTAGAATTTACAAACATTTTTTTTCTAGATATCTAAAACTTTTCCGCAGTTTTATTTACTAATTTTTCACCAATGTGCGAGCGTTTTCTTTGATAGTTGTAAAACTTTTCACAATTTTTCTAGGATATTGTTCATTTAATTGTATATAAAGTTGACTAGGATTATAGAATTTTCTAATAATTTGAATTCTAGATTCATCAAAATCTTTAATGTTCTAGGATTTTTATCAATTTTCCCTGTAATTTATGGAATTTTTTTGAAAGTTCTGGATTTTCTTACAAATTTTTCTTATAAAATTGTAGAATTTTTAGCGTTCCTCGCTTTATCTTATCTGGAGCTCCTACTAGATTATTCAAGGGTTCCAGAATCATCAGTAAAACATAAAAAATTATTTGTATCAATGCATCAAGTTTAAAATGCAACTTTTTGTGTTTGTTTACATTTTACAACTTCTAACTAAAATCCTCGCTTATGTTTTACTGATTGTAGGGTGGGATAGAGGCCACCCACCCAACCTACATATACATGATAACTTTAATTGCTAATCGTTGATGATTTTACTGCTATAAACAGTCAAACTGTTGACATACAATTTGAATCACGCGCTCTGTGTAGTGGCGCCGCCACACGACACGATATAAAACTCTCTCTCGCACACATACTGTTACGCGTGTACAACGTCTCTCTAAACTGTTCTTCTAATTTAACACTTTAATTAGTTTAATAAAGACTCTTTACTTAATTAAATCCCAGTTTTATTAACAGGTTATGGGCCCAGACATGCAGTGCCTGTACAGAATATAAAAGGAGTGTTTAATATCGGTTTAATTAAAAGATAACAAGTTTGAGGTTAGAGTCAAGGCGTGCGCGGTGTGCTTAGAGCTCAAGTTGGAGCAGTCCGTTTTTACTGGTTCGGTTTCGGTTACAGTTTCGTTCGGTAGTCAGTCGTCGCGTGTTTTTATGGTTTGACGGTTTAAGGAAATCTCAGCAATGGAGGAAAAGTCGGAAAATACTATAAGAAAGCTTACAGGTTCCGAGAACTGGAAAGTATGGAAATTCCAAATACAAATTGCTCTGAAGGCAAAATGTCTGCTGAAGGCAGTTCAAGGAAATTATATCTGCAGTGACAATTCAAATGCACAGTTAAAGAAAGAAGTGGAATCACGAGAAGCCAAAGCTCAACATGTCATTGTCTCAGCATTAGATGAAGGGGCAATGCGTCATGTTTTAACATGTGACACTGCAAAAGAGATGTGGGACAAGCTGCTAAGCATTTATGAGTTCATCTTGTACAACAAAAGTTTTTTACTGCAACATATGATGAAGCAAAGGGAGTTGCTGTGTTTGTATCTTCAATTGAAGATCTAGCAAGTCAGTTAAAGTGCATGGGTGAGGAAGTATCCCAACGAATGCTCATTACTAAAGTGCTGATGTCATTACCTGAGAGTTTACAACATTTTGTATCTGCATGGGACTCTGTGCCAATTGAGAAACAAACATTGAATGAATTAGTTGCACGGCTGTTAATTGAGGAGGAACGCCTGAAAAGTCGTAGTGGCGATACAAACACAAACGCATTTAAAGCAATAAAGACAAATTACGGAGTTGGGCCGCCAAAGTGTTTCGCCTGTGGAAAATCAGGGCATTTAAAGGCTGATTGCAAAGAAATAGTATGCCGATATTGTAAAGAGTTTGGCCACTTAATTAAGGATTGCCCAAAATTGGCTGACAAGAATAAGAATAAGGACAAAGCAGACTGGAATCGGCAAGCTTTTTTTAGTGCTGCTTTTATAAATAATGATGTTTGCAAGGACAGTTGGTATCTGGACAGTGGTGCCAGTGAACACATGTGCAGGAATAAAGATCAGTTCACTTCATACACTGATTTCCGTCATGAAAAATCTGTGCGTATTGGTGACGGAAATGTAATCAAAGCTCCAGGTTCAGGCACCGTTGAAGTTGTTGCAAGGGTCGGTGACAAGAACATTAACTCCATTTTAAGGGATGTTCTGTTTGTGCCAGAGTTGCTTTGTAATCTTTTTTCGAAAGGTGCCGCGTTGGACAATGGCTACACGATGTGGGCAGACAAAACAACAAGCAAGTTCATGAACAGTGCAGGTATAGTGTGTGCTGAAGCAATGAGGCAAGGAAAATTATACAAAATGAACTTTGAGGCTGAACCACATAAAGTGGGTCTTATTGGAAAGAGGCAAAAAGACAGTTTGAAAGTGTGGCACGATCGCATGGTACATCAAAACTTCGAGTATGTCAAAGAGTTTTTAAAAAGGGAGGGTATTGAGTACGAAAATAGCACCGAATATTGCGAGCCATGCCAAGTGGGAAAATTCCATAGATTATCATTTCCATTAAGTAGCAATAGGTGTACAACTCCTGGTGAAATGGTACATATAGAGTTATGTGGACCCATGGAAGAAGTTTCCCTAGGAGGCGCAAAGTATTTCCTCCTTATTAAAGATGATCATAGTAACTTCCGGACGGTATATTTTCTCCGTGACAAAGATCAAGTGGGTCGAAAAATAGAAATCTTCCTGAAACGTGCCGAAAACATGGGAAATTGTGTCAAAACCGTGAGGTCTGATAACGGGACAGAATTTATTAATAATTTTGTTAAGAAACTTTTTGAAGATAACGGAATAAGCAATCAGTGTTCAGTACCATATACGCCACAACAGAACGGTAGAGCAGAGAGAGAAATGAGAACCATTGTTGAAGCAGCACGCACCATGCTCAATGCAAAAGGATTGTCTAAGAATTTATGGGCAGAGGCAGTTAATATGGTGGTCTACGTTCTTAACCGTACAAATAAAAGTTCAGATCCAGGAAAAACACCATTCGAGTCTTGGGAAAGGAAGAAGTTTGATGCAGCTAATCTGGATGTATTCGGCGATGAAGTCTATATTCATATCCCAAAGAATAAAAGGAAGAAGTGGGACCCTAAGGCCCAGAGAGGAATTCTAATTGGTTACGACGACACCGTTAAAGGTATCAGAGTATTAATTCAAAGTACTAATGA
This sequence comes from Ontholestes murinus, assembly GCA_963969525.1. Taxonomy (NCBI): domain Eukaryota; kingdom Metazoa; phylum Arthropoda; class Insecta; order Coleoptera; family Staphylinidae; genus Ontholestes; species Ontholestes murinus. Next base: position 104,511,950 of record OZ018387.1, read on the forward strand.
AGTCGAGTTTTCTAGAGATTTCAAATTTATTCCTAATGGTATTCGAGAGCATGAAAGAGTCGTCGATGATAACGTTGCTGAGGAAGAGGATTGGCACGTCGATGATAACGTTGCTGAGGAAGAGGATTATCCTGAAGAAGAGATCCAAAATGAAGAAGATGAGGACGAGGAAATATTAGAAGAGGAAGAGCTTGAAGGCGGTCAACAGCGTCCGAGGAGAGAGCGTCAGTTGCCGCAGCACCTCCTAGAATATGAGATGAACTTAGACAACGCGTTCATGGGTTACATTGTGGAGGAACCAAGATCTTTTAAAGAAGCTATGAAGAGTACGGAAGCTGAAGACTGGAAAAGGGCTGTCAAAGATGAATTGAGTTCACTGGCCAGAAACAACACTTGGACTGAAGTAAATCCGACAGAGAACATGAAAACTATAGAAACCAGGTGGGTGTTTAAACGAAAGAAGACTGATGACCCTGACAAATACCAGTATAAGGCAAGATTGGTAGCAAGGGGCTTCCAACAAAAGGTTCCTGTTTTATCGGACGTCAACGCGCCTGTTGCAAAGTTAACTACAATGCGAATTGTCCTTTCGTTAGCAGTCAAATTTGATTATCGAGTTCATCAGATGGATGTTAAATGTGCGTTTCTAAATGGCGACATTAAAGAAGATGTTTTTCTGGAAATTCCCGAAGGCGTGGAATGCCAAAACTTAAATTGTAGGCTTAAATTGAACAAAGCTTTGTATGGGTTGAAGCAATCACCACGACGCTGGAATGAGAAGTTCGATGGTTTCATGCGAAGCGAAAATTTTGAACGTTCTTTGAACGATTATTGTCTATATTTTCGTGAAAGCCAAGCAAATAGGATTTATGTCCTGTTGTATGTTGATGATCTTTTGATTGCAGGCTCAAGCGCTACAGATATAGGGCAGCTAAAACAAAGACTTTCCGAAAATTTTGAAATGAAGGAAATAGGAGGAGTCTCGACATACTTGGGTTTGAGAGTCAATCAAAACATTCATGACGGAATAATTGAGATAGACCAAGCAGACTACATAAGAGGCATCATAAAGATTTATTCCAATGGAAGATTGCAAGCCGATAGCTACACCTTTGGATCTAAATTTTAAAACGAATGAATTACAACGAACTGAATCAGAAAACATGGAAATGTAACATCGTTGCAGGAAATTAATAGGCAGCTTGATGTACGCGATGCTGGGCAGTCGTCCAGACATTTGCGCGACTTTAAATATTTTAAGTCGTTTTCAAGGTAGAGCGTCCGAAGCCCTTTACAAAGCGTTGAAGCGAGTATTGAGATACCTGAAAGGCACGATTGAATACAGGCTAAGATTTTGCAAGAACAATGTTGCAGATATCATTGAAGGTTATGTGGATGCTGACTGGGGCAGTGATGTGGAGGACAGGAAATCCACTTCAGGATACGCTTTTAAGGTGTATGGAAATACAATTTCGTGGGCATCCAGAAAGCAGCAAACAGTTGCACTCTCTTCGACTGAATCGGAATATGTTGCACTTTCAATGGCAGTTAGCGAAGCCTGCTGGATCCGCAACCTGCTCCTTGAATTACAAATTTGTGGTAGTCGGGAAAAGGTCTTAATCCATGAAGACAATCAGTCTGCCATGAAAGTCGCTAGAAACCCAGAAAAGCATAATCGCCTGAAGCACATTGATTTGAAACATCATTTTATCAGACAGAAGGTGGTTGAAGGAGTAATAGACTTGCGTTTTATTCCAACTGAGGAGCAACTGGCGGATGTCCTCACCAAGCCAGTGACTAAATTTGCGCATGAAAAACATTGTAAGGGTTTGGGGTTGGGATAATTTTTTTTTATTTCTTCTCTTTTGTTTATTTAATGATTAAAATTGAGGGAGGGTGTTGACATACAATTTGAATCACGCGCTCTGTGTAGTGGCGCCGCCACACGACACGATATAAAACTCTCTCTCGCACACATACTGTTACGCGTGTACAACGTCTCTCTAAACTGTTCTTCTAATTTAACACTTTAATTAGTTTAATAAAGACTCTTTACTTAATTAAATCCCAGTTTTATTAACACAAACCCTTTTAGTAATAAAAAATAAAACAAAATCAACATTTAAGTTTGAATATAAATGATTTTCAATAACCCATCAAGTATTAAATTTTTACCAATTTACTCACTCAAAAGATTACCTTTTGAATTCCTTTTTTATTCAAGTTTTGTAAGATATTTCATTGGATACAGCAAGACGATAAGGAATTAAATGTTATGTGTATATGTAGGGTGGGTTGGTGGCCTCTACCCCACCCTTCATCAAAAATTATGATGATCGATTTGTTTGAATTAATCTATAAAATTTTGCAATAATGTTATGATTATTCACGTTTTACAACTTTTAATTAAAACTGTGGCTTATGTGTTACTGATTGGAGGGTGAGTTAGGGTACTTCCCACTCACCCTACAATAACTATTTAATAATTTTGACATTTTTGTTCGTAATTGCTAATAAACTATAGGAGTTACCATGAATGAAATGTATATAACGAGTAATTGTAAAAAAATGCAAAATTGAGAAAATTATTTTCGCGTAAACCTCATAGTTTTCGAGAAAAATACAGGGAAAGTACTCTGATGGCCACATCACCATTTCTTTCAAATGCGATAGAGAAGTTGTATGCATAGCTTCTCTTACATAAAATTATTACAGAATTAGATACATGCAATGAATTTATATTTTTAACTAGGGGTTATTCACTCAGCCTAATTTTGGTTTATTAGCGTAAACTTTAGATTTGAAATAACACTACAGGAAACAGTCCATATGGGTTAAATAATGACTGCTGGGAGGAAACTAAATACTATTGGAAATTAATTTGCCAGGAAAGATTTCATGAACTCGTATCGTGTTTAACGAATGCGCTGATGCTCCATCCTGCTGGAATCATCTGTTTTTTTTTTGTTAGAGGCAGGAGAGTTACGTAATTCAGTCAATAAGTAGTTGTCTTTAATTTTGTTTTAATTAATGTAAATAATTGATACTTACCGTTTGTGGGTTAAAGGATGTGTTTGTTGAAGTGAAGGGAGTTGTATAAGAAATAAAAGTCGAGCAGTTTTGAACAATGTCCATATTATATTTATCCCACATACACACGGCACGTTGTGAACCTTGTCTTATCATTGTAATAATATATGTACATTGTAGAACGTGTAGATATACATGTATGGCCGGACTGAAGCCAGGCCAGTAGCATTGGGCAGACGAACTGCCGTGCTAAACAACATAATTCTTGTTATTATGTTACAAACTCTATCTGTACAATCATCCTAAATTAGCAATATGCCATCGCTTTCATTATTATCATAGTGTAAAATCTTGATCATTAAAGTACGTACTTACAATAATTATTAATTAATAATATTATATTCTTAATGTAAAAGTCAAAAGCGTCCACAGAAGGAATATGGTTATTGCTCTTTTATTGCAAGAAGCCGTTTGGCTATAAATACAATGAGTTACGTAAACATTTAACGAGGAATCTGCCGGAATACCACGCCGTGCTTGAGGGATTGGGGAGGGTGCAGTTTATTTATTTTTTTGTCCTTTTCATTTTTATCATTTGCTTTGGCGTATATCTATCTAGATAATAATAATTATAGTAATAATAGTAACAAAATCATTTCGTTTATAATTAGGGATGGGATGGGTTGACAATCCGGCAGATTCCTCGAAGTGGACCAGACAGGACAGGGCTGCAACACAGGGACAGGGCGGATGCCTTAATACATGGTGGCGGCTCCGGACCACTTGCTACCGCTTAAATTATATATATAGAGTATATATATTATATAATATATACAACTTGTATACACTCAATAACGTAATTCTAAAGTACGTATGAAAGTAAGACAACAAAACCAGCGCGGGGCGCTCTCATTATTTTTTTGTTTGTTTGTTTAAGTATACAAAAGTTGGCCGTGCGCGTTCGACACTAACTACTTAAAAGCGCGCTCGGCCTAAACATACATTCGCAAGATCAATGAGTCGTAAAATCAATTATAATTTTGGACAGCACGTTATAATTTTCAGTGTATATAGTAAGGCCCACGATATACAGTTTGAATTATACAACTGAAAACTTCACAGTGTGAATCAATATTGTCGAGATAATATATATATTCCGTTTTTTTTTTTCACTTTTTCTTTTTGGGGAAATAATTTTACAAACGACCGATGAGTCGTGGACTAAAAAGTGGCGGCGGCGGGGCCCGCGAGCGGCCGCTGGTGATATGTAGATGGCGGTGCGGGGGCGGTCGCTGGAATGTGGCGGTCGCGACGGGCCTCCGCCTTGCCTCCGCTCGCAGACATTAAAATTCCTCTCGCCCTTATTACCGGGCGTTTATTTTATTTTTTTTTTCTCTTTTTATTAAATTTAAAGTATATTACGTTTATTATAATATACTTTAAGCTGCGGCTGCGGCCTCTTTTTAGCTTAGCTAACTATCCTTTAACTACCACTTAATGCAATAACACAGTATCAGATATCAAAATATAATTATATTAAATATAACCAAACTTATATTTTTTTTTTTTGGATTTAACTACCTACAATTACCGTATTGCTCTGGATTGACATTAAAATACTTCATAATCATCAGCATTACCGAAATGAAAACGCAGTCACTGTATTGACATTAGTATTGACATTTTTATATACCTTTGGTCAGTTCTCACTAAGCGTGAACGCGAGGCGACGCCTAGAAGACGTCGCCCGGCGTCGCCCGCTTCCCTGAAATTCACGACGTCTATTCACCATCGCATCCTTATTTATCTTTTTTTTTTTTGGCCCCCAACCGGGGCTTTAACACGCACCATCTCCGCAGGGGGGGCGGCTTCATAAATTAATAGCGCGGTTTCACGGAAACCCGCGGGTCGCTCCTACCTAAAATAATTTATATTCAACTACGGTCAATCGTTGCGACAATTCGGATAGCTAATCTCATTAGTTTCCTTTCCCTACGATCGAACTATATATGTATTAATTATAATTTATATCGTGGTGTATTTGTACTGAGGAGACAAGCAGTTGCAATCAGTCAGACAACAATCATAATTCATTTAACAAGCCGAACGGCGAAATATTATAACATAAAAACAATAAAAACCATAACACACCATATAACTCACACGGAGGACTCGTCAGGGGCAAACGGAGGGTCGCGCTCGGCCGTCTCACCCTTTCTCTCACTCCCTTTCGCTCAACCCTTACTTTCCAATTCCGAAACACACCCCGAAAACTGTCTCTGATTAATCATTTACCCAACCGAACTTAACGTGTAACGTATCAAAACCCACCAACCAGCCACGTCAGCAGCAATCACAATTTAGACAACTAAACTATTCTATTTATCTAAACCTACCTACGGCTACCTCCTTAGGCTAGGCGCTTTTTTTGTTTATTATTTCTTATAAAATGCATCGTATTTTCCTCGTGTTAATTATTATTTTTTTTTTGCTCATTTTCTTTTATAATAATAATATAATAATTCATAAATATATATATAGACGTCGCGCGCCCCTCCGTCCCGGGATATAGAATATTCACTTAATAACAGGAAACATTTATATAATATATACTTTAAATAGATCTGTTCTATGCTAAACAATCAGACAGATCTAAGGGTTATAAGGAGTACGTGGAGGACACTACAAGCTACACAGACGTCCGGCGCGCAAGACCGAAATCTACCGGATATTGACCACGCCAAAAATAAAAATCCAAAACCTTTCCTATCATCATCATCATCAACGTCAAGATGTATGAAGCCAGTAAATTTTTATTACCTTTAAATAGTATCGTGTATATTCAATATTTAGTGCAAATTGATTTCATTTAAGAAATTAAGCGCATTGTTTCACTATCTGCTTTAAAGTTAAACTGATAAGAATTGTCATGAAATTATCTTAATTAGAATACTAATTAAATCACATCGCATGAAATTATCTGCACACCAGAAGAAAATATTTTAAGCTTCAAAAACCTCTTTAATTAACGTATATAAATAATGGCTATCATTTCTTTTTGATACAACTTTCAAGTTTTTTCGATACAAATTTTTCATCCTCTTAGTGTGAGAAAAAAATAGATATTAAAATTTTACTGAGGAAATATTTTTGCCATTTGTAGCGTCAAATTTTTGTATTATATTAACATACGTTATAACTGTAGAATTTATACTGCTTTCCTGTCAATAACACCAATAGTCTGGTTTCGATTTACTTTAGATCTCATCAGAAAAGTGTTACTGAAGACATGTACTGAAATTTTACTATGAAGTTTTTCAACTATAATTGACAACTCAATTAGGGAATCAGTCCAAAAAATTAGAGCGCACAATTTTAAGCAGAGCTTTAAGTTTAAATTATTATCTTTACAATTAAAGTTCCAAAAATGTGTCCATTTCTTAGATTAAAGTTTCAAACTTAAATTATTTAAAGCTTCCAAAATATATAGTATTCTTAGATTAACGTTCCAAAGTTGCGTGAATAAATTCCTTTTGTTACAACTTTCACGTTCTTCAATTTATTTCGATGGAAATTATTTAAGAAAAATTAATGATTTTAAAGACAGACTTTTAACATTAAATATTTCTAAGAATTAATAAACATCTTTACCTTCAGTTTCCAAATAATAACAACTTCTTAATGACAAAATTAATAATTTTAACTAAAGAAAACATTAAACTAGTTATAAAACCCCAGACGTTCTAATATAAAAATAATTGTCCTCCAGGTTTTCAGAACACCTTTATTCTTATGTATTCAACATTTAAATTTTACAACAATCCTTAACTTGATTGACTCGTTATCATATTGCTCCTAAAATATTTCAGGAATTGTCTTTAAAATCCTTGAAGTTATGAAAATACCATTTTATTATATTTTTTGTTGTTATTTTAATGAATTTCAAATTTGTACTAAATATTTATTAATAATTTTCTGTCGGTAACTGTTATATTACTGGCTTCATGTGTCTTATCTGAACGCGCATGCGCATAAGCATGCGCGCATTCACCTAAATGGCCGTAGTCGTGCGCGCCGTCTCAAACAACAATAATTATTTACAAATTCCTTAAAAATTATCCAGTAATGGTTGTATACATTAATCGTCGCGCAAACACTGTGTCGGACAACACAAAAACTAATAGTAATTTGTTCACTTTTCGTATTAAATAATCATATATATATATCAATAATATAATAATGATCTATTACGAAATAAAATTTAATATAAAAAAAACAACTATATCGAATTAAAAGTGTTTAAAAAATAATTTACCATGGCAATGTACCAAATTTGCACTAAATTCTCGCCATTGCCTCGTTGGTCCTTATAATAATAATATGTGAGGATAATGTATCCCATAAAGATACCCTGTAATATATCATATGTAATAAACGCAAGACGTAACCAATGAGTGCCTGTGTTTGGTGGGGAAGCCGCGAATTCGGAGACCGCCGAGGGCTGCCGCTCGCCGTTCGCCACCCTCTCGAAATATACATTAAAATTTTTTTTGCTCTCTCTTCATTTACTAAGTTTTTTCGAGTGTTTGATTCCTAGGTTTGCTAATTATAATTTTAATTATTATTATTATTATTAATTTTTTTTTTGAAGATTAGGCCACTGCGGCAGCCTCCGTATGCGGCAAAGCGGCACGTTGACACCAAACATTACAACAACAAGTGGGCCGCGCCTGGCGGGGTGCTACATTATATTATTATACACATATAGTGAATGTACAAGTGCAGGTGTGATGACATCACAGTAGCTGCCAAGTCGAGTCACACAACACTAGACAGTCCAAGAGCTCAATGGTAGCCGTTGGTAAACGCAGCAGGAATTAAAGGACCCTGTAACAAAACGCATTCAAAATAGTACACTTCTGACGTTAGCAAAAATACGAAAGCTTTTGGAAATTGTCATAGACCGCTTCTGATTTAAAAAATACAATTGTAATCAACATACCATTAAAAACAATTATGATGTTAGACGCTGTATAAACATAGACATATAATAATGTTATTTCTACATGCTAAACAACGTACCTTCAAGAGCAATCGTCTGTTTAAACATTCACAAAAGTCTGTTTATTTACTATTACATATTTGAACCATACCGAAACATTATTTATACATAGACTTCTCTAAATTAGAATACAAACGTCTCTGTCACTTTCTCAACAGGGTGTTCCACAAGGATCCCTTCTATCACCACCACTGTACACTATATTAGTTTCATCGATGTGTACCGATTGCTTTTTCTTTAATTCAACATCCTACCCATTATTATATGTAGATAATGAAAACTTAAAATGCACAAAATATTCAAACTATTGAACTTTGACAACATAAAACATCAGATGTTCGATATGGGATACATTCCACAGAATTGACTGAAGTCAACCTTCCTGTCTATTCCTAAAAAGTTGGATGTTAAGAAGTGCGAAGATTACAGAGTTATTGACTTAGAGCCATGCTCTCAAGTTATTACATATTGCATAGTAGAATCAATATCAAATGCGAAGATGCTCTGGGTCAAGAGCAAATGCTTCGGAACTAAGGAAGGATTATTCTCGATGCCAACGCTACTCCAACGAGGCCGTTACACATATGCTTTTTTGACTTTGCAAAAAGACGCGCATAACGATGAAAAAAAATCAGTTAGATGACGAAGACATCCAATTGATAGCAAATTTATATTGTAACTAATAAGCTTATATCTGTGCTAACAACCAATTAATATCAAACGAGGCACAAGGAAAGGCTGTATGCTCTCCCTCACACTATTTAATACGTATTAAGAAAACTTTTTCTAAAAGCATTAGAAGACCAAAACGGAATTGCAATAGGAAGAGAAGCTATCAATAATATCCGCTTCGCAGACGACAATGCCATCCCAGCAGAATCCGCTAATGAACTTTAAGAAATAGTAGACCTAATAAACAATGCTTGTGAAGAGGGGGATTAACCATTCATGTTAAAAAAAAACAAGAAGAAGCGATTCATTAACTTCTCATTTAACCCGTGGTGAAACATTTTTTGTTAATAAAAGGATTAATTAAGCACTTGGTTATGTTTCACTATTTTGAGAAATAGTGAAACATAACCAAGTGCTTAATTAATCCTTTTATTAACAAGAAGAAGGTTATTAACAGTATAGAGATTAAATGAGAATCCTATAGGAGTTCAGAAATTTAAATGTCTGGATCATAGAATCACTTAATCCCTCGGACGAAATAAGCCAGATCAGCATTTCAAAAACTAAAACCCTTATTAACAAATAATTTACTATGCCCAACAACTAGGAAGCCTCGTTTCTGTACGACTGTATAATAAGGACGCTCACCACAAAAGATATTAATAAAATTAAAGCATTTAAAATGTGGATTAATTGAAAATTGCTTAAAATCCGTAGGCACGCAGAACTAGCAACGAAGAAGTTCTCCACAGAATAGGCCACGGCAGACTAATATTACAGACAATCAAAAGGTGAAAACTGGAATACCTCAGACAACTACGCAGAGGACCTAAATATGAATTCTACGCGTGATTCTAAGCACTAAAATAGAATGGATTCGCCTCAAAAAACTGTCGTGGCTAGGGAATCTACTGCTGAACGCTGATGACTCCCTTCATGTGGCGTGGGATCGAGAGAGCTTTAGAACAATCACAAACATAGCAGTCTCCAACGATCCCTAAGGAGCAAGGCAAGAAATAACAGATATAACGAGAAGAAGAACAGTGAACGGTAATTAATCAGTCTTTCAGAAAGATAAAAATAAGAGAAAGAGGAGAGGGTGAGTACAGAAAGGAAAAAAAAAGAGATAAAGAGAGAAATCAATAAATATAAGAATCAGAAGTGAAGAAGAAAAAGAGAGAGTTGATTAAGTGATGAGAGCTGAACGCTAATGATTTCCTTCATGTGGCGTAGGATCGAGAGAGCTTTAGAACAATTACAAACATGTCAGTCTCCAACGATCCCTAAGGAGCAAGGCACTCAAGAAGAAGAAGACAAAAAAAACTGAAACAAGAAATAACTGATATAACGAGAAGAAGAACACTGAACGGTAATTCATCAGTCTTTCAGAAAAATAAAAAAAATAAGAGAAAGAGGAGAGGGTGAGTACAGAAAGGAAAAAAAAGAGATAAAGAGAGACCAATAAAGGTAAGAATCAGAAGTAAAGAAGAAAAAGAGAGAGTTGATTAAGTGATTAGAGCAATTAGAAATATATAAAAGAATAACCCCTCACAATTCATCAACTCATTTGTACGAATCGCCCTGACAGTTAAGCTAGCTAGCAAAGAACTTTTTTTGTTATTTTAAATTAAATTCAGACAGGTCTATAGCCCACACGGATTAACACCACATTAATTGTCTTTGTTATGTATATATAAATGTAAATATGTAATTGTCCGAATAAAGATCACTGTTATTATTATTAAAAGAATAAAAGAAATTCGAGATCAAAAAGAAAGACAAAAGTAAAAATATAATAATATATACGACACGAAAATAAAAGAGCGAAAAACGTAGAAGAAGAAAGACATGTAACAAAGTAAACGATCACAATCACAAAAAAATCACTTTTCTTCAAATCAACTATTCAGATTTTCATTTCTTAAAATATATTTTTTTTCTGATACAATTATTATCTTCAGGTATTACCCACACTTTCCCTTATCTACAGAAAGGTAATAAAAATAGAGAAAATAAAGAGGAGAGAGAAGGAAACAACGAGAGAAGAAAGATATGAGAGAAAAGTTCTTTGAATAAGAACAAAGAAAGAGGAGGAGAGAGTAGATAAAGAGAAGTAAAGGAGAGACGTTAATTACTGATGAGAGAAATAAGAAAGAAAGGAGAAAAATATGATAAAGGAAAAGAGAGCCAAAAGAAGAGAGGAAAGGGAAAACGAGTTCTTTGAGTAAGAACAAAACGAGATAAACAAAAGGAGGAGAGAAGAAAACTGGAAAATTCCAAGAGATACCCAAAAAGGTAAGAAATAGAAATAAGAAAAAGAGGAACATAATTTATTGTTGAAAGAAATAAAACAGAAAGAAGTAGAAAAATATAAAATAATAAAAGAAAAGATAGAGCAAAAAGAAAGATATGAGAAAAATATAGAAGATGGAAAAAATGATTATAAGTGAAAAAAGCTCTCTTCACTCCCCCTTTCAATATTAATGTCTTTTTTCTTCTTTTCTACATTATTTTCTGTGTTATCTATATTTTTATCTTCTCTATTTTCTGTACATAAAATAAAATAGACAGAATAGAAAAGAGAAAGAAAAAAAGAATAGATAAAGAAACAAAGGGATAAAAAATATGAGTAAAGCAAAAAGTTCTTTGAGTAAGAAAATTATAAAATTAAGGAGGAAAGTGGAAAATTAGAGAGATGAAAAGATAACACCAGAAAGGTAAGGTATATAAATAAGAAAAAAGGAAGAAGTGAATTATTGATGAAAGAAATATAAAAAAGGATATAAAAGAATATATGAAATTAGAGAACAAAAGGAAAGGTAAGAGAAAAAATATAGAAGACAGAAAAAAATTAAGTACAATTTTTCAGTTATCACTCTTGGCTTCACTTCCTCCACAATAATTATTATTCTTTTTTTTAGATGTTTAATTATGGAGGCGTTTACTTTGTAGTACTTAACCACAATAAAGTAAAAGTGGCAAAACAAAGTAATCGTATCTCTCTCTTCATTACATTCTTCTTAGTATTTTATACTTTTCCATCATTGTTTCTCTATATCTCTTTCCTCTCTCTATATATTATTTTTCTCTACTATCTAAAAAAGTACAGAACACAATAAACATGATTTTCTCTTTCGAAATAAATCATAAGCGAGAGTTTTAATTAAAAGTTGTAAAATATAAATAAATACAAAATAATTGCAATTTTTAGAGATTTATGCATACAAATTTATCAAATAATTTTTAATGATATTTTACTGACTGGAGGGTGGGATAGAGGCCACCCACCCACCCTACATATACATATAAATTTCAATTGTGATAGTCTCACGGTTTGAAATAAAATTATATACAAAACTTTTTGAATAAAAAATAATTAAAAAGGTCAAATTAGAAAAAAATTAATGCATGATGGATGAGCAGACTTTAAATCTAATTTAGGTACAAGTAGCTATAGAAGGTCTTTATATTTAAATTAAAATTTTGACTTTGTTTTATTTTTATTACATAAAGGGTTTTATTTGTTTTTAGCAGAAAAATCATCAACGATTAGCAAGTAAAGTTATCATGTATATGTAGGGTGGGTGGGTGGCCTCTATCCCACCCTCCAATCAGTAAAACATAAGCGAGGGTTTTAATTAAAAGGTGGAAATTTAAATAAACTCAAAATATTTTCAATTTTTAGAGATATGTTAATACAAATTTTTCAAATAATTTTTGATGATAGAATGGTGGGATAGAGGCCTCCCACCCAAGCTACATGTGCATATAAATAAAAGCTCTCTTCTCTCCTCTTCCTATACTTGTTTTTTCTCTTCTTTAAATACATTTTTGTATTAACTCTCTTTCCCTTAACTGCATTTATTATTCTTCTCAGTTTATTATAATTTTTCTTCGTTGCTTCGGTTCCTTCTCTCTAAATTACTTTTCTCTGTTATCTACAATTTCTCTTCTGCAGACAAAATAGAGAGAGAGAAGAAGAGAGATAGTATAGACAATTGAATGACAAAGAGTTGAGAGAGAAAGAGAGAGAGTTTAGAGAAAAGAAAGTATCAGATGTGTTGGTGAGAGAGAGGAACGAAGAGTGTAAAGATTTCAATTATAATAAAAATAAAAGTAAAACTAAAGAGAAGGAAGTAAGAGGAAAAAAAAAGAAAGAAAAAAGATGAAAAGAGAAACATAGAAAGGTAAGAAATATAAGTGCTATATTCATTAACGAGAGAAACAATAAAGATAGAAGTAGAAAAATGTAATAGATTAAACCAAAAGAAAAATAGGAGAAAAATATATAACATAAAATAAGTCATTAGATAGAGACAAACGGCTCTCGTATCTTCTCTTTCAATACTCGTTTTCCTCGTTTCTTTCCCTTCACTACAATTATTATTCCTCTCCGTTATTTTAATACCTATTGTTTGTTGATTCTCTATAACTCTCCTCTCTCTCTCTCTCGCACTTTCTATATATATATAATAATATTTTTCTGTGTTATCCACATTTTCTCTTCTTTAAACAAAATAGATAGAGACTACAGAGAAGAGAAAAAAGGGGAGGGCAAAAGGAACAAAGGGAGGAAAGTTATGAGAAAAATGTTCTTTGGGTTAGAAATATTAAAAAAAAGATAAAGTATTTTCTTTTATAGGGAGGAAAGCAGAGAGACAAAGTAAGAAACCCAGAAAGGTAAGAAAAAGTATAGAACAGAGTAAAAATGATTTCGAAGAGAAATTAAAGATCTTCTATCTCCTCTTTCTATACTTGTTTTTTCTCTTTTCTAAATACATTTTCTGTGTTATCTGTCTTTCCTTTAAATACAATTATTATTCTCATCAGTTTGTAAATTTTTTTCTTTTTATCCAGAAAGGTAAGAATTATAATTAGAAAAAATAGAGGTGATTTATTGAGAGAAAAAATAAGAAAAAAAAGAAGTAGAAAATGTAATACAATAAAAGAAATGAGAGATCAACAACAAAGTTAGAAGAAACAATATATAACATAATATGAATAGTTTGGTTTTTGTGAGTTACGTGAAGATAAATTTGATTAAATTAATAAGCACTAAAAACCTTTCTTCACAAATTTTATTTAAATTCACAGATATATATTTCGGACGCAAAGTGATCATTATCAATGTTTTAATACTCAGTATACAATATTAAAACATTGATAATGGTCACTTTGTGTCCGAAATATATATTTGTGAATTTAAATAAAATTTGTGAAGAAAGCTTTTTAGTGCTTATTAATTTAATAATATGAACGATTATGAAAAGAGAAAAGGCTCTCTTCTCTCTTCTTTCAATGTTTTTTATAATTCTTAAGTAGATTGTTTTTTTTTGTCTCTCTCTCCCTTCACTACAATTATTATTCTTCTGCGTTTTTATATTTTTTCTTCATTGTTACTCTATATCTCTTCTTGGTATACATATTATCTATCTTTCTTTGTTGTCTATAATGTATCTTCTCTAGATAAAATAGAGAGAAAGAATGTGTAGAAAAAAGAAAGAAAACGAGGAGAGAGAATGAGAGATAAATATAAAAACATAGAAGGAAAAAGTTTTTGTGTAAGGAAAAAATAAAATAATAATAAATAAGTTAATGCAACTCAGCTGAATTGTTTTTTTTTTTCTTAAGCATTTTGTATGTAAAACATTTTTTTTTTCTGGCAATAAATACAATTTATTATTATTATTATTATTACTATAATAAAGAAAAATAGGAAAGAGGTAAAAAAGATGAAAAGAGAAAGCCAGAAAGGTAAGAAATCGAAGGAATAAAAACAGATATGTGTTTAATTGGTGAGAGAAAAAAGAAAGAAAGAAGTAGACAAATATAAAAACATAAAAGAAATGAGAGGGTAAAAATAAAAATAGCAGACAAAGTACAGAATACTGTAAAAATTACTTTAAAGAGAAAAAAGCTTTCCTTTCTCCCCTTCCTACACTTGCTGCTTTCCTTCTTTTAATACATTTTCTCTATTATCTCTATATCCCTGAACTACAATTATTATTCTTCTCAGGTGTTTATACTTTTTCTTCGACGTTTCTCGATATCTCTTCCCTCTGTTTATATTATTTTTCTTTGCTCTTTACATTTTTCTTCTCTGGACAAAATAGAGAATCGGTGAGTATTGAGAAGAGAAAGAAAAATAGGAAAGAGGAAAGAACAAAGAGTCGATTTGAGAAAAGAAGTTCTTTGACTAAGAACAAAAATTTAAAAAAAAACAGATTAATAAAAGGACGAGAGAGGAAAAGAAGAGATTAAAAGAAAACCTCAGAAAGGTAAGAAAAGAAGTACGAAAAGAAGAGTGACGTTGTTTATTGATGAGAGAAATAAAAAAGAACACAGCGAAAAGAACAGAAGATAGGAGTAAAAATACATGAAAAGTCAAAGAAATGAGAAAATCACACGAAATGTAGGATAAATCATTCAGTGAACAGGGAAAATTGTAATGCAGTAAAAAAAGCTTAGTCCTTTCCTCTCATAATTCTCGTTTGTTCTTCCAGTTCTTTAAATATATTTTTTTCTGTTATGTCTCTTGCTCTTTACTACAATTAATTCTCTTCCATGTTATCAATATTTTTCCTCCTATTGATCCTCTGGATTTATTCCCTCTCTCTATATTATTATTTCTCTGCTACTTTAATTTTAATTCTCTTCTCTAGACAAAAAAGTATAAGAGAGAGACAGTATAGGGACGTGTAAAAGAGGAGAGAGAGAAAGACATAAAGAGAGAAAAGTTGTGAGAAAAATTTCTTTGAGTAAGAAAAAAATATTAAAAAAAAAGATGAATAAAAGGTGGAGAAAGAATAAAAAGAGACATGAAAAGAGAAATCCAAAAGGTAAGAAATATAACTAAGAAAAAAGGGGAGTTAATTTATAGATGAACGGAATAAGATGGAAAGAAGTTGCAAAATAAAAACGAACAGAAGAAATGAGAGAGCAAAAATAAAAATTGGAGAAAACACACAGAACACTCAAAATCTGATTTCGAAGTGGAAAACCTATCTTGTCTCCTTTTCCTGTACATATTTTCTCTTTTCTTTAAATATATTTTTCTGTTATCCGTCTTTTCCTTAATTAGAAGTGATATTCTTCTCGTTTTTTAAATACTTTTTTGTCATTTTTTTTTATATCTTTTCCCTCTGTCTATTTTATTTTTTAATGTTATCCAGATGTTTTCTCCTACAGACGAAATAGAGAGGGAGAGAGAGAGAGTATAGAAAAGAGAAAGAAAAAGAGGAGAGAGAAAGGAACTTAAACAAAAAGAGAGATATAAGAAAAAAAGTTCTTTGAGTAAGAAGAAAAATAACAAAAAAAGATAAAAATAAGAGAAAGGTAAATAAAGAGAAATAAGAAATAAATCCATAAAGGTATATAAAATTCAGAGGCAATTTACTGATGAGAGATTGTAAAATTGATTGTCTTTTGTTTTTTTTTTGTTTTATCGGCTATAGAAACAAATGTTGGATTTCAAAATTTCTTCAAGATTATCACTCTGCATATCAAAATCTATTCTAATATATAAAAATTGGAAAATTGATTTTCTTTTGTTTTTTATTTTCATTAACATAACTATAGAACCAAGCGTTGCTTTTGATAATTTTCTGAAGGTTCTCACTTCACATGTTACAATTTACTCAGATATATAAAACTTGAAAAAATGATTTTCTTTTGTTTTTCGAATTTGTTACTCTGCATATCCAAATCTATTCAAATATACAAAAATTGGAAAATTGATTTTCTTTTGTTTTTTGTTTTCATCGATATATAAAATTGATTTTTGTTTTCATCGATATAACTATAAAAACGTTAAATTTGAAAATTTCTTGAAGTTTCTCACTCAGCATATTACAATCTACTCAAATATATTAAAATTGATAAGTTTCTTTTTTTTAAATTTTGATATGATTGTAGGACTAAGAGTTGAATTTAAATTTTTTTTCGAGTTTCTCACTGTGCATATCAAAATCTGTTCAAAATGTTAAAAAATGGAAAATTGTTTTTCTTTTGTTTTCATCGACATACCTACTATAGAACCAAACGGTGAATATGAAATTTTTTACTCGGCATGTTACAATATACTTAAATATATTAAAATTGAAAAATTTATTTTCTTTTGTTTTTCATTTTTATTGATACAACTGTAGAACTAAGCGTTGAATTTCAATTTTTTTTTCGAGTTTCTCATTTTGCATATCCAATTTATTCAAATATATATGAAAATTGGAAACTTGATTTTCTTTTCTTTTTGTTTTCATCGACATGTAGTACCAAACAATGTATTTCAACATTTCTTTATCAACGTATATAAATTGTAAATTGTCGTAGCGTACTCTTGACCTACCATACTGAATTTTTTATTAGCCTAGCGTATCTTTGACCTACCCCAATTAATACTGTATTGGCGTATTGAGGTAGGTCAAGAGTACGCTAGGGTAATTCATAACTTATTTACGCGTAGGTCAAGTAGGCCGCAAAAGATGATTTTGTTGATTTATGATATTGAACCTTTTTGTCTAGCTTTTTCATAATTTTATCCCTTTTTCATTTTTTTAAATATTATTTTAAAGATAATTTTCTAATTATGGATTGTTAATTTATTAAATAAAACATGATTATAATTGAATTATCAGATGAAAACTCTTGGAGTCGGTTTTACAGTTTGGAGAGTGTAATTGAGGTCACTTATTTCTATCACTTAGAGTGTTTTTAGGTTTATAAAAATTTTGATGATATTTAAGAAACTAATATCACTGATTTAGTTTGAATTTGAATATAAACGTAGGATGGGTGGGTGTCCACTATACTACCCTCCAATTACTACAGTATAAACGTCAGATTATCAATCAGAAAACATTTAAATTAAATATTATTAATTATTTTTGCAAGGTTAAATTTCCAAAAATCACACCAGTTACAGAATATTTTCTATAATGGAAATTAAAAGTCCCTGTTTGTTTGTCTCTGTGTTATCTATATATTCTCTATTTTTCATTTCTCTAGAAAAAATATAGAGCAAAGGTATGGATAAGAGAAAGAATAAAAGAAAAAAGAAATAAATATCAATAGGAAAAATATATGAAAATAAGCAAGAGAATGATTCCAGCAGAAAAATAAGTTTGTTACTTTAAAATTCGCTTCTCGTCTGTTATGAAATCAGTTAAGGTAGACACTATAAACTCTGTAATTGTATTTCGCCTGTAATACATGAAGGCATCGTGAAATGATGGCCTTTCAACAGTGTGGACCTAACGACACCATTATCATATATTCGTGGTCACCTTGGGATTCGTCCAAACCGAAATAATATTGCTGCCAACAGATGCTGTCGGCAGTCGCTATAAGCACTGCATTTATCACCCTGTTACATTCACGCCGCATGTTGATGATAATCGAAATTAAGTCTTTGTACATAAGAGGAAAATATAACAATAAACATTATGATTTTTTTCTACTTTTAAAATGACGAATAACGATCAAAAGTAAAACAAATATTTAATTGCAATACTTTTAGAGAAGCTTTTGATGGCGACACAGTTATTTTTATTAGCTATTAAAATGTAACACTTAAAGAAATTTATAAATGTTTTTTTATCCACGTTAGTAACCAATTTTAAAGATGTAATACCATTAGGAAATAAAGGAGACTTTGATAGAAATCTGCTAAGGGTTTGAAGCCTTAGCCTCCGAAGAGCTTCATCTCTTATGATCTTGATCTTAGATATTAGAAGAAGAATTTATGGTGATACTAAAGAGGATAGGGACTAAATATAATCTAATATTGGTTAGGAATAATAGAGACTGTTCTAGAAAGATCTTTAATTATTTTTAGAGATACGTTTTCTATAGAAATATAATTGAATTCTTCTGAAGGGCTTAATTTCTAAGAAATTTAATTTTAGATTATGATCCTTAAAAGCCAATGATGATTGTGATGAAAACATTTTTTAATACTTAAGAAACTAGAATAATAGAAGCTATAAATAGAATCATACTGTACTTTAGAAGAACGATTTCTTTGCAGAAATTACTAAACACTTCTGAAGAGCTTGATCTTCTACACATTTAATCTTTGGTATCTTGAAAGCATAGAGATCACTAAGAGTTTATGATGATTCTATAGAGAATTGGGAATTACATATAATCTAAACCTCATGAGGAATAAGGAAAAGAAACTTTTTGAAAGAAACCTCAGTTTTTTCAAAAGGATCGACTTCTACGTCGATATAGTTTGCTTATTCAATTAAAGAGGTTTATATGATTTTTAGAGAATAGATGAAGTTTTAGGTAGAGCTCTACTAGTTATATCTAAATGATAGATCTTTAATAAAAAGAGGTTTTTTGATCATGATATGCCTATATATAATCACCCTTAAAAGGGATAAAGTAATTAATAAAATCTCTCTTTTAGAGGAAAGAAACGCTGTTGATTCAACTTCTCTTATCTCTAGAAGGTTGACAAATTCTATACTGATGTGGTGCAAATGACCAAAGCTGTCGAAGTGCCATACAAAACTCAACTCATTGTTGTAATTTAATGTCTCTTAAGTTTTATCTTATCGTTCTTGGATGTGTCTATTGTAATTCTATTGAGGACTACGTGTAATAAATGTATAGACTCATAGTTCAAAATAGTTTTGAGCTGTAGTAGTAATCGTGTTGGTTGGTTTGGTTATAATAAACACTATAAATTTTACAACTATACATTTTATTCAACAATTTCTAACATGCACAAGAAGTGAAAAACAATTTGTCATCTAATAAAAGTTGTTGTAATAACGCGGGTCTTGACAATTTCCGGGCATCGCATAGGCATCGGAGGGTGGTGGACTTACCGGACTGTAGTTAAGAGGAGCCCGACTGACAGCGATCGCTGGGAAACTGGATGGCTGGGGACTGGCGGCCTGCACGTAGCCGACGCTGTCGCCTGCGCTGCTGTTGTACATGTCGATGGCCGGTCCGGGGGAGTTCGCCGCCGGGAAGCCGCCGGCCCTGGTGTTCGCCGCGTGCGGCGAGGCCGGCGGGCCGAAGCCCTGGGCCGCCGCCGCCGCCGCCTGGTAGTTGTTCATCACTGCAAAGGAAACGGAGAAGTGGTGTTGGGGCGCTGTTTGGTCGGCTCCCGAAGGTTGGCTCCAGTTCGTGGCGGACGACCCTGCAGGAACACAACATACTCCTGGAGCCGACCGAAGGCCGCTTTCAATAGTTCTCTCAATACAAATTAAAAATAATAATATTTTACAAATTTACCTGATCCGTAACGCAAAGTGTTAGATATTTCTATAATAAAGATATATACAGGTTTATCAATATATCCATGTAGATACAGATATATAAGTATCAAATGTTTAAAGGTATTCTTCATAATTCAACTTGAATCAGAAGGAAATTTATTTGCCAATTATGTAAAATTTTAGAAAGAGGAAAAAAGTTTCATTTTCTATTTTAGAGTTTAAATTAGCTATTGATACCTTATTTTTCTAAATATGGATAATCAGTTGTTAATAACATTAGCCAGAAGAGTATTTTTTCTTATTTGGGAGATCAACATTAAATGTTGATTATTTATTGCTTTAGAAATTACTAAATATAGCTTTGAAATTAGTGATTAATATTAACATAAACCAGGACAGTTTTTTTGTAATTCAAAAGTCAACATTTACTGCTGACGGTTTACGGCTTTTGAAATTATTGATGGAACTACCAAATCCAAAAACAAGCTATAAAAACCGTAGCAAATATAGATTTTAAGTTACTGATGCTGATAGGTATTAGTTTTGGACAAGATTTTTTTGATTTAAGAAATCAATATCCACGAAATGTTTTCGTAATTTTAAATTATTAATCAATATTTCGTTGATTATGCTTTCTAACTTTAGAAGTCGATAAAAACTAAAACAAGTATAGATTTTGAGCTCCAAACAAGGATAAACATCAATGTATTAACTAATGAGCTTTTTTTTGTTTAGAGTCCAAAATAGTTTTTATTAATTACCAAAGAACTAAAGGATCATCAATGAAATATTGATTACTTTTCAACGTTTTTTGGAAGTAAACATTTCATGTCTAAAAAAGCTATCGCAACAAAAATACGGAAGTTAACGTTAAGGATCAAAATCAGTTGAAATATCAAAGTTTTTAGCATTATTTACTATTTAAGAAATGAACGATTCAATCGGGCATAATTAGTTAGGAACTACTAAAATAAAGCTATGAAACAAATGTCGATTTGAATAGTAAGGATCAATAAAAAGTGAAATAATAAACATTTTAGACAGTTTCTTTTAATCAGAGAAATCAACATTTAATTTTGATGCACTTCATACATCCAGAAATTGTTTAAAAAGAACAAAAAATAAAAGAAATATGGATTTAAAGTTATTGATTGAAAATGATCAAAATCACTTTTCTTAAACCTGCTTTGAAAATTGACCAAAACTAAAACAAATATCGATTTTGAGATATTGTAAGAATCAATATCAATTGAAACATCAAAGTTTGGCCAGTTTATTAAAATTTGAGAAGTCATCAATTGATGTTACTACTTTTAAATAAATAACAAATAAACAACACATATAAATTGAGAATTGCTGAAAAGAATCAACATCAGTCAGGGCAGTTTTTATTTAATTTGACAATTAAAATTTAAGGTAAATGCTTGAAGGTTAAAAAATTGGACAAGGAACTACAAAAAACCGAAACTAATATAAATTTATAGTTGCTTATGAGGATCGAAAACAGCTTTAAAGTTGTTTTATATTAATTCAAGTAATCAACATCTGTTGTAGATTAATTATAGTTTTAGGAAATTATTATACAGTTGAAAACATAAAATTAAAAATCGGCAATATTTAATGTTGGTGCTTCATGGCTTAAAAAATTGGTGAAATATCAAAACGAATATAAAGTTCTAGTTTCTGATAAGGATCAACACCATTTTATTATATATTTTTTTACATTTTATGAATCAGCATTTGATATTGATGCCTTATTGTTTTGAAAATCAGTAAAAAAGAAGCCAAGGTGGATATAAACTTGTTAATAAGAAGAAGAAAGTTTTGGTTAGCTTATTTTTTGATTTGAAGAATAATCCGTGGATAATGGTTACTTTGTGTCCAAAATGTAGATTCGGTAATTCAAATAGAAGTGTAAAAAATGATTATTAGTGCTTTATTTGTCTAATTGAGGATTCAACGTTTGATGTTGACGTTTTACAACTTTAGAAAAACATAGTTTTGGAGTTGTTGAAAAGGATCAGCTTTAGAAATGGCCAAAGAAAACCTAAAACTGGAACAAATATGAATTTAAAGTTGCTGATAATAGTCAACACCACTTAAAACATTTAAGACTTATTCTTATTATATAAGAAATCTTTCATAATTTGTAATTACTACAAAAGACAAATTAAAAACATAGCATGTTTAATTTAATTATTTGTTAAAAATTGAAAACTAAATGATAGCTGTTGAGGTTATGAAGGATTGAATTTTTTTGGTCGCATTAACGTACATTTAAAAATTTGTTTCTCTAATTATTTTTTATTCATGCTGCCTAATACTGGCGTTTATAACTTTTTTTCTCAATAAAGAAGAAGAAAGACATTCGAGGAGAAAGAATTTATCTGCAGTCAGCCAAGTATTTAGCGGAATTTATCTAATTTTAAAGAAATCGCAATGTAGCTGCAAAATCAGAAGTATTCATGCATTGAAAGTTTAGAAATTTGATAAAAAACTAGAAATTGCCAAGAATTCTGATTGTTTTCCTTTTAACTCTCTTATTCTTGCTTATTAAATATAAAATTAGAAAGAAAACGAGAGTGAAAGTTATTATAAACGATAATTATTAGGAGAAAATTAATAAATTTTAAATATTCCAAGTAGAAGTTTCAAAATCAAAATAAGAAAATAGAAAAATTCTTTAAAAGTTAAAATTTGCAATATAATTAGAAATTATCAAAAATATTTTGCACACATATAGAATAGATTAGTTTTTGCAAAACCCTCAACAAAAATATCAAGGCTTAAGCCAAAATTTACGTTAAAACTACTTGAAAAAGTGTACATTATATTCTAAAATTCTGTGCTCGTGTTTTGAAATAAACTTTCGCTACGTTCAGGAAAAATTTTAGAGTAATCTTGAAGAAACCAGCTCTGACTGAATTAAATAAATATGTTAATGTACAACTTTAAGATAATAACATAGAGTTAAGAAAAAAACAATTTCTTAGGTTGGGACAACCAAAACTGACTACAAGACTTTCTGAGAAAACTATCGTATTAACCACTATGACTGTAATGGTTAATCCGACATTTTTAAAGTTGACGCTTTAGAACTTTAATAATAAAATATATTAAAGTCATTTACGTTGGGAAAAATTAACTAATAATTAGAAAAAAACATGAAAATATTTCGTAAATCAAAATAAGTGATTTTGCAAGACACATTGTTGTTGATTTATGAAATATTTTCTTGTTTTTTTAATTGCTACTTAAGAACTTTGTTTAGGGAAAATTAGCCCAAATCAAGTCAATACTCGCCCATAGAAAATTTAAAAAAATATTTTCCAGTTAAGATATTATAAAGTACGCTGATGCTTTACATATTAAAGGTTTTAAGAATAAAAAAATTTAAATTAAATTAATAATATACATTACAAGAATTTTGAAGCAATGAGGCTTTAAGTATTTTTAAAATTGTTATAGGTAGAAAAGCAAAGTAAATTAAAGGAAACAACTAATGAAGGTTTAAATAAAATTACGTTTAGTTTGTTTTACAATTTGTTTTCTATTTACTTGACTAGTTTTGCTTTTTAAGGCATTATCAAGATTATTAAATGACAAAGAAATACATCTAACAAAATTGTCAAGGCAAAAAGTATGTACTATAGTATAAGTGAGAAAGAATTTTGAGATTTTAAGGTTAAGCTGTTTACAAAAGCATTGTTATCAAAATCAACAATTAAATTGTAGAAAAATAAAACAATAAATGCAAGTGCATTTAACTTTAAAGCTTCAAGACAATTTTCAAAAGTAAGAATTGCACAAATTAAAGTATGAATGGTTAAAATGCTTTTTTCACAAGTAAAATAACAAGAACTCCGTTTTTATGGGAAAATCATATGCACGAAAAATGTGTTGCTTAGCAAAAGAAACACATTTTGAGTGCATAGCATTTTCCGATTAAAAATGAGAGGTCGAGTTATTTTTGGTAAATTCCAGAATAAACGTTTGTTATATGAGATTTATTTAATGTTACTAGCAAAATACGATTGAATATTGAATCGTTAATGTTATTAATACAAAAATATAACATACCGAATTATTCCGAATATTAGTTGATATATTGTTTTGAATAATTGCATCAATTTTGTTTGATATTAAACTGCCAAAAAAAAAATTATTCGAAAGAAATTAATGCACGTCGGAGATTCGATTGTACTGTCACTTTTGACAAATACGAACCAACAACACCTTCAATCACCCTACTGGGATGTTATTACCCTACTGGGATATTATCACTTTTTATCACTTCTTCCTTTTTGTTTTATCGAGATAAACAAAGCTGCTGTGATTTGAAGTGCCACCATATTGCTTTTAACCTTGAATTTGAACATGAGGGAATTTGTCCTGTCAAAAGACCATTAAAAGTACGTTAAAACTATCAAACTGCTGGACAAAATTTAGCTAAGTAAGTAATAAGTCCAAAATATATTGTGGGGAAGTTTTGAAGATTTGAAGATCTAAAGAAAAAAGAACAAAGAAAACTACATATCATTATTTATGACTATCTAAATGTGGATTTCCTTTTTATCTAGTACTTATATTTAAAGATGTTTCAGGAAGGAATTGAAGATTTATACCGAAGTGCGTCAAAAAATAATCAAATTACACACAATTTTTATTTAGTGATTAAAGTGTATAATATGAATATGTCTTCATCGTAAACGTAAAATATTTTGGGTTATGAGTTAAGGTTGTAGTGATACGTCTAGGAAAATTTATTGTTTGTACTGGAGTTGACATTAATTTAACCAAGGCGTTCTTTTTGATTATGATTTTTGGTTTTGAATCTATGGGTATAGTTTTTCTCATCTTTTCTGAGTGATAGAAACAAAATGTTTTCTATCAAAAATTCATCTACGTTTTTATAGTTTATGTATGGCTTGGTAAAGTTTTATCATTAACCTTTCAGTCAAGTTTAAATTCAATTTTGTTAATTTGGTCATATTTAAACAGTCTAAAATAAATTTTATCATTTATTAGTTTATTCAACAGAAATAATTTCATTCAAATTAGTGTTGCTTTGGTAGTTGTACTATTCGTAACACGCAAATTAATTTGTTTTATTCAATGTCTGTCGAGAAGTAGTTGTTTCAAATTAATTTGTTTTGTAGTCTTAGTAAGACTCACTGTTGTAGATTCACGAAATGTTCGTATTTTTAAATTTATTATTAACCTTTTCCTTTATTATCATAACGAGTTTAGCACATTTTTATACATTAAAAAAAAATTCAAATCTACTGAGTAACATCGATTTATTTATACAATTTATAAATATGAATAGAACTTACTAAAATGTTCAAATATTACTTTAGGTCAAAAGTTGAAGTTGAAACCCATAAGAAATATTGTTATTGTGTTATCTTCGAACCAAAATAACGTTTCATAAGGATCTCAGTTAGAACTTGCCTTCATTAATGTTAGGAAACAGTTTTCCAAAAATTTAATAATATTTCAGTTTAAAAGGTTCAGTTGAAATGGCAAGCCTAAGCAAATAAAAAATGTTAAACGAAGAAAAAAAAGTATGTGTTTTATTCAGTTCCTAAACAATGTTTTTATTTGTATAAAAATACACGTCAATTATCATTATGATTAAAATACACGTCGTTACCCAAGCAAGTTTTTTTGTTATTGGTATTTTAGTTCTAAATATAAATGTAGAATTGTTTTCTCAACGATATCAACAAAATATTTTTTTAAGATCATTAGAGAAGTTTAGATTAGAAAATGTGCAATATTTCACAGCTTTAATATAATACAATTAAACGCCTTTTATTTAAGTAACACTTTATACTCAATAAGTTTTCTAGTTCTTAACAAAGTTGACATGTTTTTACTATATCAAAACATCGGAATTATGTAAAATTTAGAAATTAGATAAGTTTCTCACCGAACAGCCTCTTTATTCAAGAGTTATTTTGTAATGCATCTAAGAAAATTTGCATTATCTCCGTGCAGAAAACTAACGTTTCGTAACGACCTTAATCAGTAAAAAAAAAATTGAGAAAATCATTCATGAAACTTAATCAGTACTTGTTTTTATTAATCATAGTACGAAACAGCTTTAAAAATCTAAAATAGAGTTTTCAGAATACTAAAATATTTGGAAATAATATTTTAGATTAAACATAATAAACATTGTGTTTTATTTATACCAAAAACACGCGTCTGTAGCCTAGCAACATTTTTTTCTTCCTGGTATTTGAGTTTCAATAAAGGTTTTTCTAATTAAAGGATATTTTGATGAGTTTACTTGCCATATTTGGCTTATTTGTTTCCAGAATGGAAACCTCTGTTATTAAATATATTATATCACGTGGACACTACTTGTAAAGTAAGTAAAATAAAATAAATAAAAATTAAGAAAATCTAAACCAGGTTAGCATATTATTAGCAAGAATTCTACTAACGTTTTAACAATCTGTTATATAAATTTTTATATTGTTACTTAAGGAATTTAAGTTTTCACTTTTATTTTTGTATTATTTATTTCTTGTAGGTCTTGCCAAAAATATTAAGTTCGTTTTACTTTTAACATTATGTTATCTTAATTGTTGGTATTAGCTTAAGTATACTTTTATGAAGAGAAAAAACTAAAGAAAATAAATTTTAAAAGGCGGAAAGACCAATGGTCGACAGACAAATGTAACCTCAATTTGTAATTGTATGGTTAATATTTTTGCTATGTATTCAATGTTTGTAAATTAAGTTACCTATATAAATCTTTAATAAAACATTATTATTATTATTATTATTATTAAAGCAAAAGGATATTTAACTATCTAGTCAAAAATTTTGAGTCTTTTTAGACGTGATCAAAATTTTACTTCATATTTTATTCAACACTTACTATGTTTTTACCACAATTAATTGTGGTAAAAACATAGTGAGTGTTTCAATATGTGTTTATTTTACTTCATATTATTTTAGGTAATTAAAAAAAAGATGTAAGGGATTATTTCTCCAGAAAAGCATTTTTTTCTACCATTCTAAACGTGTTCACACAGATAATAGATTTAGGCTTTTATTCTCTTGGTTCTAGGTTTTAAAAAAGTTACATTCTTAGCAAAAAACCTAAATTTCTTTAATATATTTATGATGAATCCCTTTATACTTCTTAAAAAGAATGGGAAAATTTCTTTATTTTTGTTCCAGATTTTTTATATCTTTCAGGCTTTAATAAACTTTAAATCGAAAGGGCAAATGGAATATAAACATCAAAACCTCTTCCAAAGGATTGATTAATAGTAATCTTTGCTTTATTCCAAAGAAATCGTTTTGTTTTTAATATGTTCGATAAACACTTGTAATCAAAATTAATATAAACGTTTGCGTTCGGTGCATCAATTTTTTTTAATGGTATTATAGTGATGAATCTTAGTAAGTTCTTCCAAAATATATCAAAATCTAAACCTTGAAAAAGCTGGTTATGAGCCATGAAAAAAATATTAAGGTTAAGGAAAATTTTTAAGTTAGGATCTTCAGTCACAGATCACGAGAATGAATGTACGAATAAGAAACAAATACAAGATATATATCGAGTTTATTTGTAAAAAATTTGATTTGCCTCAAGACGTGATCGAAATTTTTGACTTGAATAATCGTAGGTCGTCAAACAAGTTTAAATGTTGTAAACGTTTAAATCCAAGAAATTAGTGTGATTTTAGAACTTTTTGTTGTTCTTAACATTAAAAACACACGCCTTTTACTTTTTAAAAGTAAATAGAAGCATTTATATAAGAAACCGGAAGTGCAAGAGGATATATGCTCCTTCGGCATCATGGAAAATGAAAAGTGATTGTGAACTCGGCCCGTGATAATTTTGCCCAAAATTTGAAGTTTTTTTTAAATTGATTTGTTGTATATATAATATTTTAAGAAAGGAATACGAAGATGTATAAATAAATAAATAATAACTAAATAAATAGGCTATCTGGTACTTTAGGCCTGGTTTAAAACGTCAAGCTTAGGTTAAAATTTGATTGATAGTATACTTGATCGTAGAACAAGAGTTTCTTTATCCAAAAATTGTTTTGTAAGTGATCAACATTTTTAGGATGAATTATTTTAGGTCATTACAGACTCTACAATAATATGCTTAGAAAAATGTTTGCTTTATTAATATTTACATATTCCAATAGAATTTGTAATCATTGTTTTGAGAATGAGCTTGTAATAACAAGAAATTGCAGATCTTAATGGAAAGTTTATCTACAAAACTATAAATAAGAATTACATTTCTCAAAGGTTTAGGCTTTTATATTTTTGAAGCTTCAATAAACTTCGAAACCTCTCCCAAAAAGACTGATTAATAATAATGTTTGCTTTATTCTAAAGAAATGGAAAGTAGCAAGTGTTTTTCTTCACCAAAACGTTCTCTTTTAATGTTCGGCAATTTAGTCCAATCAAAAATATTTTTAATAGTTGAAAATCTTATATTTTAATAGCTGTAGTAAATTTTCCAACTCTTAAAAATAATGCTACTGATATAATCGTTTGCTTTTGGCACATCAAAACTTTTTGATTTGTATTTTAGTTCTTTCTAAACATATCAAATTCTAAACCTTGAAAAAGTTTTATTGATGAATCTTAGTAAGTTCTTCCAAATTAATGTTCAGCAATTTATTCTAATCAAGAATCTTTTTAACAGTTGAAAATGTTATATTTTAGTAGCTGTAGTAAATTTTCCAACTCTTAAAAATGCGACTTATATAAACATTTGCTTTTCGTACATCAAAACTTTTTGATTGGTTCTTCAGAAACATATCAAATTCTAAACCTTGAAAAAGTTTTATTGATGAATCTTAGTAAGTTCTTCCAAAATAAATAAAAAACTGAACCTTGTAAAAGCTGGCTATGTAAATACCAACTTCGTAAAGGTTTATAATTTTATGTAAAAGTAATATTTTAATACGAGGAGTAATTGTTTTAACTGTTTAGTTTCAGTTTTTACATTGTAATAGTGTAAAACTGCGGGACAGAAACGCTCAAAACAATTAATCGTAATTATTACTTTCACTTTTTTCAAATGGTTGATCAAATTTGTCCAACAATCAAACAATGATGTAATTATAAAAATTAATCATTAATAAGTTGAGCATAAGCAAAAAAGGCAAATATTTTCATTCAAAATTGATGCCTTTAAATAAGGTTAGAATTTTCTTCGTTTTTCCTTTTGGAATTTTGTTTTATAGCATAAATATTATTAAGTTAAATATAAAAGCCTAAACCTTTGAGAAATATAATTGATTATTGAAGTTGGGCAAAATGTCATGTTTTTCCTGAGGAACCAAATAAAACCTTTGATCAACTAATTTTCTTCCATCATACCAAGAAAAATCTGTCTGTCTAAACTCAAAGGTATTTAGTTAAGTTTGATGTTCTTCCTGAAATGATTAGTAAACAAAATAGATAATTTAGGTTTAAATTTCCCTTTTTATTCTGTACAAGAGATATTTATGTAAAAATTATGATCATATTTCATGATTTTGTATAAAATACCTAAACTTCTTCATAATACAATTTATATTGAATAGTTTTAAGAAAGGGCTAGTTAACACTTCAATGACAACCTGTACATATTCAAATAGAAACAGTGCAATATTTCAAAAACACTAACACTTTGCGTAATATATCATACGTCAACAATCGAAACGAATCGGACCGTCAACACTTGCACACAGCGTCGAAATGAAATTTTAAAAAAATATTATTATTTCAAATATTTACCGGGATGGGAAATGTATATTCACGTGTACACATAGAGCGAGTGTTGGATTGAGCGCGCGCTGACAAGAGAGACAGTAGCAAAAACAATTTCGGTCTAAAGCCATGCTTAAATAAATGTTTTAATTACCTGACAGTGCTTGGGTCAACAGAGGGGTGTTATTATTGGGTGTGAGCTGGCCATTGGTTAAATCCACTGGAAACACACAGAACAGAAATAGATTAATCGTGAACGTCCGACACACAGTCACATGCTAATGTTTTTAGTGACACGTATGAGAATCCGACACTTGTACGTTAAAGGAGATGTTGTTTACTTATAATTAAATTCTAATACATTTAAGTAAATTAAAGATTAAAACAGCAAGATAAATGATTACAATTCTTATATAAAGACCAGTTTCAAGCTGTTGGTCTTATTTGTAATGTAATGATGACGATTATGATGAAAAATAAATTTCAATCGTTTCATTAAACTTTTATAAATAATAAAGCAAAAAACTGATGTTTTGGAAATTGTATAAAATAAGATTTATTAGGAACTTCTTGTAGTACCATCTACATCTAATAAAGGTTTGATTAGGTTAGGTTAGGTTAGCAAAACTCTAACGGTATTTTTTGATTAATTAGTTTTGAGGCAAATCAAGAATATCTTTTAAAAACATAAAACTTTTCATAAACCTATAATAAAAATTTAATTAAGGCAACAAAAACAATTAGTTTATTGCAACAACTACTTCCATAACTAATTTGTTTTTGTAGCCTTAACATAACTCTTCTTTATCTTTAGATTTATAGAAAGTTTTGTATATTAAAATGAATAATTTAAAACTTTAACTATTTACTATATCAAATGAGTTATGATATTGTGATTTCTATTTGAAGTTCCTCAATCAGTGCATTGCCAGATAGCGCGCTTTTTTTGATGGATTAACACCGCCACCCCTCGCCACCTATCGATGAGGGGGGTAGAGCGAAAGCATTTTTATACAAAACCATCTATCATACCCACCGGACAGTTTTGCTCTCTCCTTCCTTCTCCATCTTTTCTCTCTCTTTTTCTTTATTTTCCCCTACATAAATATATTTAATGCCGCTCCGAAGGAGGAAATTAATCTCCGTTAACGTTCAAGTGCGGATTATCATATGGGTATTCTTCGTGTGATAAATGCAAAATGTAAATTCGTCTAGGACACTGTATACTAAATAGGCTGTTAACTAAACAATATAGAATAAATAGTCTTAGGTGTGCGCCAATCATTGTACGATGGCGCGCAAAATAAAAACTAATACCATCTAAGAGACTGTTCTACGACAAGGATTCTATACTATGGCCACAACGACACTTCTGTAGACAATATGTTAACGAAACAATTAAATTAGGTCTTAATCACCCACACTTATTGCGTTCCTTAAGCTTAAGCCCAAAACACGGCTAATAAGGAAGACAATCTACATTCTATACACTATGTAAATCGTAAATGTAATTATGTAAAAAACGTTTCTCTCTACTATACTAAGTTTTACATCTATATTAACACACATACACGACACTAATGGTTTACAAACTTTTTTTTTCAGGTCTCGAGGAGTTTGGATCATTACCAAGCGTTTGGTTTTACTCAATACAACAAATTTTCTGTAAAATAAATTATGGACATTCCCAACAGATAATCTCGTTCTAATGGAATGATTTTTTTGTTAAGGATGCTGTAAGTATAAGGAGAATGTAATATATGATTTAACAAAATTATGTCCGTTAATTTCTTAATTAATTAAGTACTATGTAAGTTAGAAAAATTTCATTTTGTACATTTTATGTAATGACACTCTGAAATAAAGATTATTATTATTATTATTAAGTTTATACATTGAGCTACTCTAAAATTGTTTAGGTAATAAATTTCTAAATTTCCACCAATTGACCTTGTCAAAAAATAATTGTATCTTCTTGAGTATTAAACTCAAGAAGAAGATACAAATATTTTCTTCATAGATGTTTTAACAATTAAAAACATGAATAAAGAAATAAGGTTAATAGACATTTCTTAAATTTTCTGGAATGATACGTTAACAGTCAAGAAAATTAAAGCAAGTCGTTTAAAATAATTTCTTTATCGATGTTTACAAATTTAGAATACTAAAATAATAAGCTACAAATTATTTTTTTTTAAATTTTATTTTAGTAATCTATATGTTTTTAAATTGGAGGGTGGGATAGTGGCCACCCACCCACCCTACATATATACACTTATTTCAATCACTGTAACTGCTTTTGATTTCATAAAACTACAGCATTATTAGTGTTTGTGGTTTAAAAAATTAAAAAATAGTAACTCAAGTAATATTTCTATGAATATATAGGGTGGGTGGGTAGCCACTATACCACCCTTCAATTTGCACAAAAGTTTACCGCATAGTCGCATCTATTCTCTTCATCAAAGTCGATTATTAAAACAAAACGTAATTTTTAAAAGAATGTATTTTAAATAACTATTTTAAAGTCAATAATAATTAATTAATTAATGGGTGTATGTTTTCAAGTTTGGTATATGAGTTAGTACCCTCTCACCCACCATACTTACACATAATTATTTCAATTAACTGTTTTAGATTTCCTAGAATTACAGCAGTGTCAGTGTTTGAAGTTTTAAAGAATTAGAAAAACTATTTTAAGTAAAGTTTCTATGTATATGTAGGGTGGGTGGGTGGCCACTATCACACCCTGAAATTTAAAAACAAACCCCCATAGATTATTGAATTAATACAAAACTTTATAAAAAGCTGATTTTGCTTTAATTAATTTCTTTGTTTAATTCCTCAGTAATTTAGAAGATTATTCGTGTATTCTTCTAAATATTACTGAAGAATTATTATAAATTTATTTCTATAAAATGTAGGGTGGGTTAGTTTCACCTATCCACCCTTAATATAAAAATTTAGTTCAATCAGAGTTACCGTTTTCAATTTCCTAGAATTACATCACTATCAGAACTTGTAATTTTAAGGAATTTAAAACGACTATTTTGAGTAAAGTTTCTATGTATATGTAGGGTGGGTGGGTGGCCACTATCCCACCCTCCAATCTAAAAACTCATCCCCACAGATTACTCGATTAATACAAAATTAAAAAAACTGATTTTGCTTTAACACTCGAATATTCTTCTTTAAAATTACTGAGGAATTAATGTTCATTTTTTTGTATAAATTGTAGGGTAGGATTGTGACACCTGCCCACCCTTAATATGAGATTATAGTCTGAAATAGTGGCAACTACACACCCTTAATATAAAAATTTAATTCAATAAGAATTAATCAGAACTTGAAGTTTTAAGGAATTTAATATGACTATTTTGAGTATAGTTTCTATGTATATGTAGGGTGGGTGGGTGGCCACTATCCCACCCACCAATTTTTAAAACACACACCTGAGATTACTGTATTAATACTTAGTGACAAAAAACAATTATCTTTAGGTTTATTTTATATAAACTGGTAAATAGTTGGTGGTTACTCATTCACCCCTACATACTATTTTTAACATGACCTTGATAATTCTGATGTTCATTTGTCCATTAAAAAAAAAAAACAAATACGAGATTGCATTTATTAAAAACAATTCTGGTTTCTTTAATTTTTTTTCAGTTCGTTTGTTATATTTTCACGTGACTTCGCAATTTTAATTTATTTTCAACTGTTAATCAAAAGATGAATATAAATTTTTTTAAAGTTTTTGTTGTCTTCTTTCTGTTCACTTGTTTTATTATTTAATGTTACCTTAAAATTTAATGTTCAACTGTTGGAAAATAAAATTTGCATTTTTTATAAACAATTTTTGATTATTTTTTCAATTTGTTTGTTTTAAACATATTTCTTTTCATTTATAAATCCGTTTGTTATATTTTTACGTGACCTTGAAACGCTAATGTTCAACTGCGTAGAAAGATGAACTTAAATTTTTCTTGTCTTCTTTCACTTCGTTTGTTTTTTTAACTGTTAAAAAAATAGAAAATTTGCATTTTAGGTAAACAATTATTATTTAAATTTTCAATTCGTTTGTTTTATTTTTACGTCACCTTGGCAATTTAACACTTTTTAAACAGTTTTTTTTTCAATTCATTTGTTATATTTTCACGTGACCTTGAAATTCTAATGCTGCACAGTTATAACTGTAAATAGATTTACGTTTTTTTAAAAGAAATTTATTTAATTTTTTCAATTCGTTTGCTATATTTTCACCTGACCTTGAAATGTTCAACTGTCAAAGAAGATGAATTTCTCTTTTAAAATTGTTTGTTGTCTTCATTCAATTTATTTGTTTTATTTTTTACGGCGACCTTGAAATTCTAGTATTAAACTGCTAAAAAAATCAGACAAAATTGCATTTTCAGTAAGCAATTACTGTTTATTTTTTTCAATTTGTTTGATATATTTTTACGTTTTTTTACCTTCAAAATCAAACACTTTTTAATCATTTTTTTTTTCAATTCGATTGTTAAATTTCCACGTGACCTTGAAATTCCAATGTTCATTTGTAAAAGAAAAGATGAATTTACGTTTTTTAAAAAGTTTTCATTGTCTTCTTGCACTTCGTTTGTTTTATTTTTTAGCGTGACCTTGAAATTCTAATATTCAACTGTTAAAAAAATCTGACTAATTTGCATTTGTAGTAAACATCTTTTTATTTTAATATTAAACTAGTAAATAAGATAAATCTACGTTTAAAAAAAAATGTTGTCTTCTTTTAATTCGTTTGTTTATTTTTTTAAAGTAACCTTGAAATTCTAATGTACAACTATGTACAACAAATTTCCATTTTTAGTAAACAATTATTGTCTTATAGTCTATTTTGAAAATCCAACACGTTTTGTTTTTGTTTTCATTTTTTCAATTCGTTTGTTATATTTTTCACGTGACCTTGAAATTCTAATGCTCAACTGTTAAAAAAAGATGAATTCTCGTTTTTTTTAATGTTTATTACCTCCTTTCAATTAGTTTGTATTATTTTTTAACGTGACCTTGAAATTCTAAAGTACAACTGTTGAAAACTCAGACACATTTGCATTTTTGGTAAACAATAATTGTTTATTTTTGAATTTTTTTGTTACAATTTTACGTGACCTCAAAAATATAACACTTTTTAAACTAATTTTGTTTTTTTTTTTCAATTCGTTTGTTATATTTTCACGAGAGTTTGAAGTTCGAATGTTCAACTATTAAAACAACAGACAAATTTGTATTTTTAGGAAACAATTTTTGTCATTTCTTTCAATTTGTTACATATTTATGTGACCTAATTTTTCAATTCGTTTGTTGTATCTTTCACGTGACCTTAAAATTCTAATGTTCAACTATCAAAAAAATATGAAATTTCGTTTTTTTAAATGTTGTCTACTTTTAATTCGTTTCTTTTATTTTTTAACATGACCTTGAAGTTGTAATGTTAAAAAATCTGACAAATTTGCATTTCTAGTAAACAATTATTATTTACTTATTAAATTTGTTTGTTACATTTTTACGTGACCATAAGAATTGAACAAGTTTTAAACAATGTTTGTTTTCTGTTTACAATTCGTTTGTTATAATTGCACGTGACCTAGAAATTCTAATATTAAACTGTTAAAGCAAAAATGATTTTCGTTTTAAATTTTTTTCTGTTGTCTTCATTCAATTCGTTTGTTTTATTTCTTAATGTCTTGAAATTCTAATGCACAACTGTTAAAAATCAAATTTGCATTTTTTTTAAACAATTATTATTTAAATTTTCAATTCGTTTGTTTTATTTTTACGTGACCTTGACAATTTAACACTTTTTGTTTTTTTTTCAATTCATTTGTTATATTTTCACGTGACCTAGAAATTCTAACGTTCAACTGTTAAAGAAAATGTGATTTTCCTTTTTAATTGTTCTTTCTGTTGTCTTCTTTCAATTCGTTTGTTATATTTTCACATGACCTTGAAATTATAATGCTCCACTGTTATAACTGTAAATAGATTTACGTTTTTTTTTTTAAAAATTGTGGTCTTCTTTCAATTCGTTTGTTTTATTTTTTAACTTGACCTTGAAATTCTTATATTCAACTATTGAAAAAATCAGACAAATTCCGATTTTTAATAAACAATTGTTGTTTGTTTCTTACATTTTGATGTGACCTTAAAAATCTAACAGTTTTTAAACAATTTTGCTTTATTTTTTCAATTCGTTTGTTATATTTTCACGTGATCTTAACATTCTAATGGTTAACTCTCAAAGAACGATCAATTTACGTTTTTTTAAATTTTTTGTTGTCTTCTTTCAATTTGTTTGTTCTATTTTTTAACATGACCTTGAAATTCTAATATTTAACTGTTAAAAAATCAAACAAATTTGCATTTTTAGTAAACAATTATTCTTTATTTTTTGACTTTGTTTGTTATTTTTACGTGACCTTGAAAATGAAACACTTTAAACAATTTTTCAGTTCTATTTTCAATTCAAATGTTATATTATCACTTGTCCTTGCTATTCCAATGATCAACTGTTAAAAAAAATTACCATTTTCAAAAAAACTTTTGTTGCCTTCTTTCAATTGGTTTATTTTATGACCTTGAAATTCTAATATTCAACTGTTGAGAAAAATCAGTCAAAATGCATTTTTAGTAAACAATTATTATTTATTTTTTTAGTTGCTTGGAATATAATTTATGTGACCTTGAAAATCTCGCACTCTTCAAAGAATTTTGTTGTCATTTTTCAAATGGTTTTATTATATTTTTCATGTGCCTTGAAATTTAAATATTGAACTGTTAAAAAAAAAGATGAATTTACGTTCTTTTCAAAAATGAATTGTCTTCTTTTAATTCGTTTGTTTTATATTTTAATGTGACCTTGAAATTCTTATGTACAACTGTTAAAAAACAAATTTACATTTTTGATAAACAAAAATTTATTTAATTATCAATTTTCTTGCATTTGCATTTTTAGTAACCAACTTCTGTTTAAATTTTCAATTTGTTTGTTACAGTTTTACATGACCTTAAAAATCTAACACCTTGTAAACAATTTTATTTGTTTTTTTTTTAATTAATCTAATACTTTTGAAACAATTTTGTTTTCCTTTTTAATTCGTTTGTTTTATTTTTAAACGTGACCTGAAGCTAGAAGAACACATAAAAATTCGCATTTGTTTTATAATTTTTTTTTTCATTCAATTATTTTTTAAATTTTTAAATTCTAATATTCAACTGCTAAAAAAAACATTTGCATTTTTAGTAAGAAATTATTGTTTATTTTTTCAACTTGCTTAGTATATTTTTACGTGACCTAGAAATTCAAAAAATTTTTAAATATGCTTGTTTTTCAATTCACTTGTTATATTTTCACGTAACCCAGAAATTCTAATGTTCAACTGTTAAGAAAAAAATATGAATTTACGTTTTTTTTTAAGTTTTTGTTGTCTTCCTTAAATTCATTTGTTTTATTTTTTAAATAACCTTGAAATTCTAATGAACAACTCTTAAAAAGCAGACAATTGTTTATTTTTCCAATTTATTTATTTTATTTATATTTTACGTGACCTTGAAAATCCAACTTGAACTTGAAATGTTCAACTGTTAAAAAAGAAGAATTTACGTTTTTTAGAAAAGTTTTGTTTTGTGGTCTTCTTTCAATGTTTTAACGTGACTTTGAAATTCCAATATTTAATTGTTTAAAAAAAGATAAAATTACTTTTTTTACAGAAAAAAGTATTTATATTTTTCCAATTTGTTTGTTATATTTTCACGTGACCTTAAATATCTAATATTCGACAGTTTAAAAAGGAAATATAAATTTTCGTTTCTTAAACAGTTTTTTTTTTTCTAATCATTAGTTTTGTAAGTATTAAGGTTCGCCTGATTAAGAGAGACATTTTGAGTTTAGGATTTCTATAATAATTTTTCTCTTCATTATATTTTTGCATGACCTTGAAGTTCTAATGTCTACCTCTTTGAAAAATACTTCTTTTGCAATTCGTTTGTTACATTTTAATATTTTTCCAATTTCTAAAAAATTAAATAAAACAAATCAAACAAAGTTCCTTCTTTCAAACTCAAAGGCAAGTTTGTATTTATTTTTAATACATTTTGTTTTCTAATACGTTGGTGCAATTTTAATAGCCTAGACAACTAAATGCACCTTTTTTATCTTTATTTTAATTTTTAATTTAAAAATTTAAGGGAACAATTTAGAGAGTAATATTTAATTTTTGCTTTTATGATCAGTGAAAATAATTTCAGATAGAAGATGAAGATTGTTTATTAAAAAAAATTATTCATCTTTGTTGTAACAACTTGGAAAACTTAAGGAATAAGTTAAACACCAATTTCTTTAATATTCTTCAATAGTCTAGATGTTTAGAAACATTAGGAAAACTAATGCTTTTGAAAATTTTAAACTTAAAGAAAATTTGTAATGATCTTTATTTTTCTCTAAAAGTAAGTCAAGTGAAATAGTAAATTCTTCAATAGGAACATTTCTTTAAAATACTAGATTAATTTTTTAATAATTTACCTAAAGGTTTAAGATTGTAAGTTGTCTTTCAAGAGCTAAGAAAACTGAAGAAAGAAGCTGACGATCCTTTCTTCAATATTCTTTATCTTTGTTGTAATAATTTTTGAATTCTAAAGGAATTAGTTAAATACTAAATCTATAATTTTCTTCAATAGTCTATAAATATTAAGAAAATTAAAGGAAGAAGACGGATGCTATTTCTTTAATTTTTTTAGCAATTTTGAAAATTAAAAAACTTCTTTAATCTTCTCTAATGATCCTTGATGATATATATACATACTGCGAAGAAAGTGAACCCTAATTGTATTATTTAATCTATCTCTTCACGAAACTCATGAAATAAACCAACAGAAACAACTTTGAAACTATTACATTCTGTTGACTTCTTTACTTATTGATAATTTTTTATAACTCAACAAAAAAAATGAAAGACTTTGTTTAAATCACATACTTTTTCGATTTTACGCGTCTATAGTTTCGACATACTTTCGTAGATTATTTAAAAAAAACTTAAAGTACTAAACATTTTTAGCTTAATTTTTAATTAAATCAGAAAATTTGTGTATCGAGACAACTCAAACACTCTGGTAAATCCAAACACACCCCATAATCGTAAAGAAATCGATAAACCAACACTCACAGATGTAAAACTCAGCATATAAACTATTCTATGTGTATAAAATAAACGAAACATATAAACAATGTTACAATAGATCGATAATTATCTGTAAGTCTTCGCACACTACGTTATCACTGTTTTAATTTATGGTTAAAGCTAAACTCCATACTACTTGGCTCGTACTAAAAAAGACTATCAAAAACTAGTTTATCGGCTAGGTTAATCAGAAAAATCAAAAACAAAAACATCGAATTGTTATTACTATCCAATGATCACATGACTTCTATTTAAAAAAAAAAGTTTCTCTAAATGATTACTCGCCCCTCAATTTTCGTTAGTCCACATAGTTCTCTCCGCTCTCGGGGGGGTTATCATATGGGCACACACTTCTTACTCACACTTCGTAATAAATTACGTATCAATACACTATTTTATTTTTTACATCTGAATCATCATTAAATTTTCTAAACATTATTTTTAAAAACCTATATATATTTATACATATATGTTATATATATATATAGAGTTTGTATAATCAATAATCTGAAGAGCGGGGTGCGTGCAGTGTTGAATTCAGTGGGGTCTGGAGAGCGGGGGGTGGGCGGAAGGGCCCCTAGGTGATTCCGAGGGACATTACGGTTATAACGTGAATGTACAATTTCAGCTATTCGGGATTCAAGCGATTTGCATTTAGTTTCCAAGTAGGAAAACTACATAAGACATGTTTGTATTCGTCGCGAGACGTTACGTAACCGCTTAGAGGAGGCAGAGGTTAAAAACGGAAAGGACTAAATGGGATTAAAACAACTACAGAAATCAATTTAGATACGTGCACTTGAAAATTACATTAGGGATTAAGAAAACGTAAAAATATTTGCTTTAAGATTAAGATTTTTTGCTGAATTGGTAATGGTTTAGAATGAATTAATACGTTGGTGAAACTAAATGGCAAAATTATGATTATGATAAAAAATTTCGTCGCAGTGCTCTATTAAATTTTTAAGTTTTAAAAATTCAATTGCAAGCTTCTATGAAAATTCGAACTCTCATCAATATGTTGTCATTTGTAGTCAGTTTTATCTACAAAATTTAGATTTTGTAGTATTATAATTATTTTTTTATTATTTGAAATAATATTTTTTTGAAGGTAGACAAATTTTTACCTCCTTCAGATTAAGATATTTTTTTAATTCGTTTATCATCTGTCATTTGTCATTCTGTCAGCTGTGTATCATCTGATATTAGTATATCTCGTTTTTCTCAAGTTTCTATAAATTTAAATTTGGTAGTCCTTTTTTTATGCGAAATTTTATCAATACAATATTTTGAAGCAAGGCAAATTTTCATGTATTAAATGTAATCTCTAAGGCAGAATAATATTTTTATAAATAATATTTTAAATCTAATACAATTTTCCATTATTCTTCTTCCATTATTCATAGTTATCTGCTATGATTATTGTCATCTGTATTTATCATCTATTTTTATTAGATAAGAAGCGGTTTTATTTATTTTTTTATTATATCAATAATCTTGAGAATATATTAAAAACTAGTCATGTTTTGCATTCAATTTGGAGTCTAGAATATTTTCCTCAAATTGTCAAATGCAATTTTCTATTATTCTATTATTCGTTTCGATCATCATCTGTTATCTGATTTTTATCAGCCAGATGTTATCTGCATTTTGACTTAATATTCTGCCATCTGTCATCTATCAATTGTTATTTGCAATTTGCCACCTCCATGTCATCTATCATTTGTCATCTGTCATCTATCATCAGTCATTTCTCATCTGTTATTTGCCACTTTTATCCTTTACAAAAAAATATGTTTTTGTGTGAATTGTCTTGGCAATATACTAAAAAATTTTCTCGTATTGAATGTAACCTCAGAGATATTATTGTTATTACATTGTTTCAAATCAATCGAATGAAACGATCTAGTATTCGATTAATTCTGTAATCTGATATTTATCTAAACAAATATGTTATTACCATGTGATACCTGTCGTCTGTCGTTTGTTATCTGTCATAAGTCATCTGCCATCTATCATCTATCATCTGTCATCTGCCATCTATCATCTGCCATCTGTCATTTATCATCTGTCATCTATCATCTATCATCTGTCATCTGTTATCTGTCATCTATTATGTCATCTCTAATGGGTCATATATTGTTTGTTATCTCTTTTTTCATAACTTCCAAAAATTATATTTTGTAGATGTTTAAATGAATTTTCTTTAATAATCTTCTTGTTTTGAATCTGAATTTTGAATAGATAATGTTTATAATGTTTCATATCATCGAATTCAAATTTTCTAATATTCAATTGGTTCAGTAATCCGAGATTTATCGTATCACAACAGTTGTCTGTCGTCTGTCATCTGGAATTTACTATAACTCATCTATTTTTTCTTATTCTAAAATATTTTAGAGTTGTAGATCTTATTTTTTTTAATGTGAAATGTAATAAGAATATTTTGAAGATCATAAAAGTCTCATGTTTTAAATTTAATTTCTGGTAGAAGAAAATATTTTTTTTAAAATAATATTTTAAATCGTTGAATGCAATTGTTAATTTTGATCGTCATTTGTTATGTGATAAGTCTTATTTTG
This sequence comes from Ontholestes murinus, assembly GCA_963969525.1. NCBI lineage: Eukaryota > Metazoa > Arthropoda > Insecta > Coleoptera > Staphylinidae > Ontholestes > Ontholestes murinus. Next base: position 104,553,483 of record OZ018387.1, read on the forward strand.
TGCCAGTCATCTGTTATGATTTCACTGTATTTTTTTTCGGTTTTCATCTCTCATTTTTTAATCTATGACCTGATTTTTTATCGTTTTGAAAATAATATTATATTTAGCAGTTTGTTTTTTAAATTGTCTTAAAAATGTATTGAAGAATTCTCTTGATTTTGATTTTAATCACAGGTAGACGAATATTTTTTTTAAATTTTTGATCGTCGTCTGTTATCCGTCATCTATCATCTTGTGTTTGTCCATCGATCATCAGTCATTTGACTTATCATTTTCAACTGTCGTTAACCATTGATCATTTATCATTTATCATTTGTGATCTGTTATTTATCATTTAACATTCGTCACTTGTTATTTTTCATATGTTACTTGTTATTTGTCAATTGTCGTTTGTAGTTTGTCAAATATCATCTGTCATTTATCACTTGTATTTGTCATTTGTCATTTGTAATTTGTCATTTATTATTCGTAAGTTGTCACTTGTCATTTGTCGTTCGACATTAGTCATAAGTTATGTATTATATTATATTTATCACTTGTTATTTGTCTTTTGTCCTTTGTGATTAGTCAATTATCGTTTATCATTTAACAATTATTATTTGTTACTTGTCATTTGTTGTTTAGCATTAGTCACTGCTGATTGTCATTTGATTTTTAATAACGTAACCTCTGCTATCCGTTTTGTGTGCGATATGTATTATTATCAGTTATCTTCAGCATATGTTTTTTTTTTGTCATTTATTATGTATCATCTGCATTTGATTATTATTTGTATCTGTGATTTGTATAATATCTGTTATAACTTCTGTCAATCTCCATACGTCGTCAACTGTGCGACATTTATAATTATCAGTTATCTTCTAACACATATCCTCTATCATTTTTTATGTGTCATCTGCATTTATTAACTGTCATCTGCAATCTGTCACCTACCATCTATCATCTGTCACCTGTCATCTATCCATTTATCATTTGCATCTATCGTGTTTATCTGTTATCTCTCAATTATTTGTTATTTGTCATTTGTCGTTTGTCATATAGCATTTGTCATCTGTCATTTATCAATTGTCAATAGTTACTTGTCATTGTTATGTTATCTTTCATCTGGCATTTCTGTTATTACTCATCTATTAATCTATTGCCTGTCATTTTATTTTGTAATCAAGTTACCTCTACCATTTGTGTGTATATCATTATCATATTATCTTCTAAAATATGCTGTTTGTCATTTGTTATGTACAATCTGCATCATCTGCCTTCTATTATCTGTCCCCTGTTATCTGCCAATTATTATTTGTACCTGTCATTTGTATGTCATCTGTAATTGTATCTTGTATCTGTCTAGTATTATTTATCATATGCCATTTGTCATCTGTCATCACTTATCTGTGCCATATTTATAATTATCAGTTACCTTCTGACACATGTTTTTTTTGTCATTTGTTATCAGCATTTGTTTTCTCTCATGGGCCATCTGTCACCTGTCAACTATCATTTGTTACCTGTCATCTACCATTTATCATTTGTATTTCTCATTTTTGTGTATCTTCTGGTGTTTGTCATAAATTATTAGTCATCTGACTTATCATTTGTCATCATTGATTATTTTTGATCATTCATCTCTCATTTGCCATTTGACATTTGTCGCTTGTCATCTGTCATAAATAGTATATTGTACCATTATTCTGACACTATTTTCACTCTGTAATATGTAAATGACATTTTGAAAATAAAGATTATTATTATTATTATTTTTATCGTTTATTAATTGTCATTTATCACTTGTTATTTGAAATTTGTCAGTTGTTATTTGTCATTTGTCATTTGTGATTGGTTATTTATCATATGTCACTTGTCACTTGTCGTTTGTCATTAGTGATCTGTCATTTGTCATTCATTATCTATCATCTATTATGCCATCGGTTATCTGTCACCTGTCATCTACCATTTACCATTTGTATCTGTTATTTTTGTATCATCCGTCATTTGCTATCTATCATCTATCATCTAGTGTTTGTCATCTTTCGATCATTAGTCATCTGACTTAACATTTGCCATCATTTGTTATCTGTCTTTTTACATCTGTCGTTTTTCATTTGACATTTGTCATTTGTCAATTGGTATTTGTAATTTGTCACTTGTCATTTGTGCTTTGTCATTTATCGTATGTCACTTGTAATTTGACGATTGTCATTAGTCATTCAGCACTTGTCATTTGTTTTCTATTATCTGTTTTCTTTTATCTGGTATTTGTTATTGTTCATCTACTAATCTATTACCTGTCATATTATATTCTTTAATCACGTAACCTCTGCGACTCGTTATATGTGGGGTATGTATCATTATCTTACATATGTCTTTTGACATTTTTTATCTGTCATCCACTTTGCTATCTGACATATGTCACTTGCAATCTGCCATCTGTTTGCTGTCACCTGTTGTCTGATAATTATCATTTGAATCTGTCACTTGTATAGCATATGTCGTATCTGTCTTCTGTTATTTTTCATATGATATTTATCATCTGTCATCGCCACAACTCATCCTTATTTTGTACCTGTTTTCTTTGTGACATTTATAATTATCAGTTAACTTTTGACACATCACCTTTGTAATTGATTATGTGTCATCTGCATTTTTTATCTGTCATCTGCCATAGGTCACTCTCCATCTATCATCTGGTATTTGTCATTTATCACCAGTCATCTGTATCATCAGTATCATTTGTTATTTGCCATCTGTCGTTCGTCATTTGGCACATTTTATCATCTGCCATTTATCAAATATAATCTGTCACTTGTTATTTATCATTTGTCACTTGCCATTTGTAATTTGTCACGAATTATTTGACATTTATCATTTGTCATTTGTCGTTTGTTATGTCATTATCTGGCATTTCCCACTGCTCTTCTATTAACCTATTACCTGTCAGATTATTTTGTAAACAGGTAACCTCTGCCTCTGACGTATATCTTTTGTCATTTATTATTTGTCATCTGCTTCGTTATCTGTCATATATCACCTGCCAGATACCATCTGTTATTTATCATCTGTCATCTGCCAATTATCATTTGTATGTCATCTGTTATCTCGTATCGTTTGCCATTGGTCATCTCTAATTTGTCATTCGTTATCTATCATCTATTATGCCATCTATTATACGTCATCTGTCATCTACTATTTACCATTTGTATCTGTTATTTTTGTGTCATCCGTCATTCGCTATCTATCATCTATCATCTAGTGTTTGTCATCGATTGATCATTAGTCATCTGACTTAACATTTGTTATCTGTCATTTTTCATCTGTCGTTTTTCATTTGACATTTGTCACTTGTCAATTGGTATTTGTAATTTGTCACTTGTCATTTGTCATTTTTGCTTTGTCATTTATCGTTTCACTTGTAATTTGACGATTGTCATTAGTCATTCAGCACTTGTCATTTGTTTTCTATTATCTGTTTTCTTTTCTCTGGTATTTGTTATTGTTTATCTATTAATCTATTACCCGTCATATTATATTCTTTAATCACGTAACCTCTGCGACTCGTTATATATGTCTTTTGACATTTGTTATCTGTCATCCACTTTGTTATCTGTCATACGTCACTTGCAATCTGCCATCTGTTTTCTGACACCTGTTATCTGACAATTGTCATTTGAATCTGTCATTTTTATGTTACCTGTTATGTCGTATCTGTCTTCTATTATTTTTCATATGCTATTTATCATCTTTCATCGCCACAACTAATCTTTATTTTTTTATCTGTTATCTATGTGATATTTATAATTATCAGTTAACTTTTGATAAATCTCGTTCGTCATTTATTATGTGTCATCTGCATTTTTTATCTGTCATCTGCCATATGTCATTCGCCATCTATCATCTGATATTTGTCATTTATTACCAGTCATCTGACTTATCATTTAATATTTGCCATCTGTCGTTTGTCATTTGGCACATTTCATTTATCATCTGTCATTTATCAATTATCATCTGTCACTTGTTATTTATGATTTGTCACTTGCCATTTGTAATTTGTCATGTATTATTTGACATTTGTCATTTGTCACTTATCATTTGTCATTATCTGTCATTTCACACCTATCAGATTATTTTGTAAACACGTAACCTCTGCCTCTGACATATACCTTTTGTCATTTATTATTTGTCATCTGTTTCGTTATCTGTCATATATCACCTGCCAGATACCATCTGTTATTTATCATCTGTCATCTGCCAATTATCATTTGTATGTCGTCTGTTATCTCGTATCTGTCTTCTGTTATTTGTCATACACTATTTATCATCTGTCATCGATATACCTCGTCTTTATTTTATCTCCTGACACATGTCCTTTGTCATTTGTTATGTGTCATATGCATTTGTTATCTGTCATCTGCTATGTCTTATTACTATCTGTAATTAGTATATATCATCAGTCACCTCGTATCTGTCATTTGCTTTTTTGTGATATGACATCTTTCATCTGTCATTGTCATACCTCATCTACTTTTTATAAACTTTAAGCAAATTAAATTCTATAGTTAATTGCCATAAGAATTGTATTAAGAAGATTTTAGAAGAGGGATTTAATTGTCAACTGTCATCCGTCGTTTATCATCGGTTTTCGGAATCAGTCATTTGTCTTTTGCCATTTGTCATTAGTCTTTAGTCATTCGTCATTTTTCATTTATTATTAGTTTTGACAGTTATCGGACAATTGTCTTCTCATATCCAACATGTGTCATTTGTCGTCTGACTTTTATCATTTGTTATCTGTCATTTGTCATCTGGTTGTTATCATTTGCAATCCGTCATTTGTCATCTTCTGGCATGATATAATTATCTGTAAATTATCAATTGTCATCTGTCATTTCTAACATATTTTGTTATTATTTTCATGGGATTTTTTCAATTTATTTACTTGGATTGTTCAAAGGTAGACAAAAGTTTGCCTTTTGAATTTAATCAAAGAAAGAGAAATATATGATTGAATACAATTTTCTACTGCTCGTTTTTTATTTGACATTTTCATACTATTTTTGCTATCTTGCTAGCTCTATTTATATCCGTCAATTGTTACTTTTTATGTGTCATCATTTGTTATCTATCATTTGTCATGTGTCAATTGTCATTTTATTGTTATCATTTGCAATTTGTCATCTTCTGGTATGATATTATTATCTGCAAATGGTCAATTGTCATGTGTCATCTGTCATTTTTGACACATTTAGAATTTGTTATGTGATTTTTCTTTAAATTTATTTACTTGAATTGTTTGAAGGTAGACAAAAGTTTGTCTTTTGAATTTAATCACAGAAAGAGAAATATATGAATGAATGCAAATTTCTATTGCTCATTTTATTTATCATTTTTATTTTTGTTATCTTGCTGCCATTCTTTATGTCTGGCAATTGTAGTTTTTATGAGTCAGCTAATATTTGTGGAAAATTTAGATTCTCAAAATTTAAATTTTATCCTAAGAAACAAAATTTTTATAAAAGTAATACTGCACTGGTAAGTCAATATTTAATTTATACTTTCAAAATTTTTTATATTGCTTCAAATAGTATAATGCAGTTTTTCGGTATTTGTTTTGTTTGTCATCTATAATACGTTTTTCATAATACCTGCCACTTTTTATCTGTGTGATATTTATCATTATAAGTCACGTCAGACATACATCCAAAAGCATATTACAACGTTCCTAAGAGACATTCCTGCCGAGAATTTTCAGGGTGCCTTTTAGGCACGAGAGATACGTTTCCACAAGTGTATTGATGCTGGAGAAAGTATTTTTAAGCAATTGTACTTGTACAATCGATATTTTTTCCAGAAATTGAACATTACTTTCATAATTGACCCTGTATATCTTTTATCTGTCATTCGTAATCTACTATATGTCGTCTGTCATCTACCATTCATCATCTGTCATCTGTTATTTGTCAACTGTCATCTGTCATCAATTAACTGACACCTATCATCTGCTATTTATCATTCGTATCTGTCATTTGTCATATGTTATCTATCATCGTCATACTGTATCTGACTTTTTTGTCTTTAACAAAATTTAATTTTACATTTACTTGCTATGCAAATTGTGTAAATTTCGAAATTAAAATTTTGAAGTTAGGCAATTTATCATATTTTGAATTTAATCTTTGTAGAGAAATATTTCTTATAATTTAGAAAATTATCTAATGCACACATATTGTTTGCTATCGTGGTTATTGTTTTCTGCCTTTTGTCATTTGACCTTTCTCATCTGATTTCTCTCTTTTGGCATCTTCCATTTTTCAAAGGTTATCTGTCATTTATTATCTACATCTATAATCTACTACCTATCATGGCTATTTATTATATTTTTTGTTATATAAGACAAAAATAGATCAGAAAATATTGATCGAAATTCGCAAATTTTCATGTTTTGAATAATTTTAAATCGTCAAATGATTTTTTTTATAATTTCTTTTGACGCAATATTTCTCATCCTTCATCTGTCACCTATATTGGTTATCTGTTATCTGTTGTTTATTATTTGTCATCGGTGGTTTGTCAACTATGTGTCATGTGATATCTGTCATGTGTCATTTGTCAACTGTGACACATATCATCTGTTATTTGACATTTGTTATTTAATATTTATCATCTATTATCTGTCAGCTGTCTTACGTTCTCTGTCATCTATAATCTGTCAAAATTACTTTTTTATGTTCTGTTAATATGATATATAAACGGAGAACTTTTTCTTAATCATCGTTACGTCATCAAATATTTTACACCGTATTAATAACAGGGAAGGCTGGAAGAAAAAAAGTACACAATATGGTAGGAGCATGCAATTAATTCAGTTACAATAACAATAGGTGAAAAATCGTTAAGGAATAGGAGTTTACCGTGCACGGATAACAAAGACCGCCCCCCTTGCTCAGGCCCCCCCTATAGCCGCCGCACTCCCATCGCCCTGTCGCTTGAGACATACTGGATTCAACACCTGAAGGGTAGTTCCGCAGTGGTGAAATATGTATAACGCGTAACCGGTATATCCCGGTGAGACCGGAGCGAAAGAGAAACCCTCAAACCGGAAATGACAAAGGTGAACGAGATGTTCGCGTCGATATGATGATTCAGATGCAAATCGTCCCCGTTCCATTGATTAAATGAAAGCAAAAAAAAAGAAGAAGTAGAAATATATGTGTTGAATAATGGAATCCACACCTCAGACTTACACGGTAAGTACTATTTTTTTTTCATATACATTCTGTTTATTATTGCTTAAAATGTGTATAGAGATATATTTTATACGTTGACTTGCAACAAGCAACAGTCTTATATTTAAAAATAACATCGAATACTTATGATTGTATAATAACACAACATTTCGCCTTACACACGACCTTACATACATACATACATATTTATTTATTATTATTATTATTATATATAATAAACAACTTTGATTTTCGTTATTATTATTATTATTATTATTATCATTACAATATATCAACGCATATTTGCAGATCAGATAAATGTTATAAAGTTTTTTGATTGTTTGGCCGCACAAGTCAAAAGGCCCATCCCCGTTACGGACGAGATTTTTTTCATTTTTTGGTTAAATTTCTTTTGTACAAATGGGGATTTTTATAAAGGGATTTCGATTGATTTGCACGGCGACAGTCGAATGCTTGCAGGTGCGTAATTGAGATCGTCGATTAAGACCACTGGTTAGAGAGAGAGAGGCGGTGCGCCATTTTGGATTGTCAATTAGCGCGGGGTCGTATTAAACGGTCGTTAATCGCCAAAATGGGGATTTAAACGCGTGGACACATATTGCGTGAAGTTATTGATTTGATTGACAATAAAAAGCTGCTCTTGGTGGTGGTGATGTTGGTGGTACAGTTCGGATGAGCGTTCACTCACACATGCAATATTTTTGTTGTTGTTGTTGTTTGCGAAAGTCCATCCGAACTGAAAGTGGCCTTAAGCGACATCTACGGTAGGAATAGCGTAGTGAGCGCGCGCCGCGGATGGGGTATCCCTAGTTCGGACGTGTTCACCTAATCTCTGCTACTATACCATGCTCCTGTGAACAACGCCACTGATTTTTGAGACAGTGGCACTGCACCTTGCATTTAGAAATTTTTTTCGTATTCAATTTTTTTTTTTTTTTTGGTAATTACCTTAATAATTAAGAGGCCCAACCGCGGCAAAAAACTGGATGGAGGGTGGGACGGGGCCGCGGATCGACGGCTGCTTTTGAGGCATCGAGGTGCTGACGTGAAAAATTATATATTTCGAACAAGCGTATATAACAAATCGTATAAGTAGATTTCAGAAAATACAAAAATAACGAATTAACAATTAACAATATACAATTGGTGTGATCGAAAGTTGTCCAAAACAGATTTTTGTTTTTGTTTGGTTTGGATCAAATTTGTAAGCGTTTTCTTATACGAGATTGCATAAATGACTTTGAGACCGTTTCGCGTATTTTTTTTTTCAATTTTTATTTTCTCGCTAGCTCTACGTCAGATTCTACAATTTTTTTAGGGGGGTAAGGGTAGAAACGGGAAAACCAGGTGGTTTGGCGAGCGTGTGGCGCGAATGGTGATCGGCGTATAAATAGTTACTCATAAGGGTTGCCTGAATGAATGTGCGATATTTTTGGGATTTTAGTGGGGTGTTTTTTATTGGCTTAAGTTATTTTTATAATGAGAGAAGCAACTTTATTGAAGATAGTATTAAAGTATACAATTATAAGAACAATTATTTTGATTCTTCGACTTCTTTTTCTTCTTAATGGCTATCGATCGTAAGACTTTCAGCCTTTATTTTGATAGAAAATCATTATTTTATGTATAATAAAATATAGATTTGGTATACCACAAGGCTTTCTTTTAAGATATTTAAGTTTTCTAATAAGATACTAATATATTTGAAATCAAAAATAATCAAAACACGTGTCACAATCAAATTGTCCAACATTACATGTGTTTAAATTATAAAGTTGTATAATGAGCAAACCATTCAATCTGATACAATTTAACTAAAATGATTGAACGAAACACGTGTCATATAAATATTTTTAAACCTGACACGTGTTTTTTGTAAATAAAAACATGAAGATAAATTCTATCAAAAATTAACACATAATTGTAATTCTTTAGTATGTTTTAATGCTGTCAAATATTAACATATCAAAACACGCATCTGAATAAAATGTGTAGATATGATACATGGTTTTCAAAAAAATAAAATAAAAAACAAATTCTAAACAAAAGATATTCTTTTGTTCGAGTGCAGTGAAGAAAGGGATATTTAACTTTTATTATTAAAATGTATTTTGATTGCATTATTGATTGAATTGTTTAAAAACACCCTTGACACATGTTAAAATAAAATGTGAAATAATATACGTGTGTTGCAACAAATAAGTAAATTCTAGCAAAAGTGTATACCTATTGAATTCAATTAACAAAAATAATGAAAACGTGTGTTAGAATAAATTGTTTTAAACACGATACAAAATTAAAGAGATATTATAGGAAAAATGCATACTTATAGCAATTATTTATTATGCTAGAACATAAAACAATTTAAACATGTTTCTGAATAAAATTTTTGGTAATGAAACGTTTTAAAAAAAAGCAAAATTACCAAATGTTTATTAAAATTCATTTAAAATTTGATTTAGACAAAAATAATTAAAAATGACACGTGTTTAAATAATTATTTATAATACTTAACCATTTAAGCTTATTTAAAAATGAAGAAATTGAACGATGAATTAATTCACTTAATCCGCAGTGAAATATTTTTATGTAAATTAGAAGAAATTAAATATAACACGTGTTTAAAAAAAGTTATCAAGTTTATACTTATGAATAATAATAATTGTAATGATCTGGACACATATCAAAATAAAATTAAAAAAAGACAGAAATATTACATAAAATTTAGAAAAACACGTGTCAAAATATTTTGTTTCAACATGGTACGTGTTTCATATAATATTTACAGACAAAAGCATATACTTATTGAAATTATTTATGGTTTAATGTTCCAAACAGATCAAACATTTCATTTTTTAGTGCTTCATTCATTAAATCAAAAATTAACCCGTGGTTTGCAAAAAATAGTATTATTAAATTTTTATTTAATATTTTTAAGATTTAATATTATTTAATGATAATCCAAATACAAGTTTTAATAAAATATTAACCAAGTTTACTAATATTATTGGTACTTGTTGAGCTACCCTCTTGATGGAACCAGATATGTAAATTTGGTGAAGAAAAACACTTGTTATGTTCCATAACATTTTTATTTTTAGTCGCCTGACACGTGTTTCGATCATTACAGATGATTTTAAAAATATAAACTAAATTTAAATACTTTAAAAATGATGTGTAATGATCAAAACACGTGTCAGCTAACCGAAAATAAAAATATCATGAAACATAACAAGTTTTTTTCTTCGCCAAATTTACTCTACTTTTCTAAAATCATTATGGTAATTTTGATAAAAATGTGTAGCAATTATTTAATGTTTCAATATTGAAAATTATCCCAAAGAGATTGAAACAGGTGTCGAAATAAATTTGTAATATATGATAGGAATTTTCCTTAATATTAAAGTAAATCTAGTAAAAACGTTTAGTTGCAAAAATTATCTATTATGATTTAATATTTAAAACTACAAAAATAATTTAAACACGTGTTGGAATAAAATTTGACATATTACGTGTTACGCAATTTTCCTTAAACCATTCTAGGATATCTGATGAATTGCTCTTCGAATTTTTATAACTTTTTTTGTAGTTTCTATAATTTTCTTGTATATTCCTTTAGGATTTTTGCAGTTTTTCATAAAAATGATAAATTCTGGTAGAAACGTGTATTATTTTTAATATTTCATAACGTTAAAAATTATCGCAAAAAATTAAATGTAAATATCTAAACTTATAGAAATTATAATGTTCAAACATTAAAACATAAACAAAATAATAACGAAACACATGTCAACAAAATATTTTAAAAGAGACATTTTAGTAATAAAAATGTTTGTCTATCCGATTGAAATTAATTAATTGTTTAATGTTGAAAATTACTCAAAATAGGTCGGAACACGTGTCAGAATAAAATGAAAGTGTTTCGCACAAACATAAAGACATGTATTTATTATAGTAAAAATGTGATTTTTTTCAAGAGTAAATATTATTCAAAATTGACACAAACATGTGTCAGAATAAAATTTGAAAAACTGATAAAATTGCAAAAAAGGAATTCATCAATTTTAATCAAATTGCAATTATTTCATATTTTAACTCTGTAAATAAAAAAAAACATTAACGAAACACTTGTCAGTGCAAAATTTATAAACTTGACACGTGTTTTGGAAAAAGAAAATATATTACTATTTTAACATTGAACTATTTACTATTTTAACATTGAAGACAATTAATAAAGATCAAAACACGTGTTAATATATTTTTTTAAGTTTTTCAAAAAAATACTATTGCAAAGGTTGATTGCTATTGTGATTATTTCATAAGTTTTAACGTTGAAAATGATTTAAAATGATCAAAACGTTTCTCTCGATAAAAATTTTAAATATGACACGTGTTTCGCAAAAATTATATTGTAGTAAAATGTTAACCAATTAAAATTATTTAATGTTGAAGATAATCAGAAATAAACGAAACACGTGTCACAACCAAATTTTTAAACATGACACGTGTTTGATAAAAATGTAAAGATAACTTTTAGTAAGAAGATGAAAAATGACATGACACGTTAATTAATATTTTAATATTGAAAAAAATCACTAATAAACCAAACACGTTATTGTTATAAAAAAATATTTTAAAAAAATCGTAACGCATATCAGAACAAAATTAATTCATACATAATAAACAATAAAAAATTTGTAATCATAAATTTTAGCTAAAATTTGTTTCCATCCTATTATAATTATTTTTTTAATGTCGAAGCTTAGTAAAACAACATCGGAAAACAAGTGAAAATAAAATGACACGTTTTTTTGAAAAGAAAACTAAATACATACATGTAGTAAAAATATTTTTTTTGTATAAAATTGGCAATTTCAAAAATAACTTATTAATTTTTTTTAACTAATTGCAATCATTTAATATTTTAATGTTAAGATACTAAAAAATTAACGAAACACGTGCCAGAATAGTATTTATAAACATGACACGTGTTCTGTTAAAAAAATATGTAACGATAAGTTTTAGTGAAAATATATTCTTATTAAAATTATTTAATATTTCAATAGTAAAATCAATTAATAAAGATCCAAAAAACGTGTCAAAATAAAGTTTTAGGACATGACACGAGTTTTGCAAAATGACATGAAGAGAAATTCTATTGAAAATGTTTACTTATTGTAATTATATAATATGTTTTAACGTTGAAAATTATTTAAAATGATCGAAACGCCTGTCTGGATAAAATTTTAAAACATGACACGTGTTTCGCAAAAAATATAAAGCTAAATTGTAGTAAAATTTTAACTTAAATTGCAATTGTTAAATGTTTTAATGTTGAAGATAATCAAATATTAGCGAAACACGTGTCATAACCAAATTTTTAAACAGGACACGCATTTTGTAAAATGTAAAGATAAGTTTTAGTAAGAAGGCTTTTTATTTAAGTTAATTAATATTTTAACATTGAAAAAAATCAGTAATAAACGAACACGTGTCAAAATAAAACTTCAGGACGTGATACGTCTTTTGTAAAAGATAAATTTAAGGAAAATAATATAGTTATAGTAATTATTTAATATGTTTTTTCTCTTAAAATGAACCAAACATGTGTCAAAATTAAAATTTCATATGTGACACGTGTTGCAAAAACATTGTAATAATGTATATGTGTTGCAATTTTTTAATATTTATAAACAATGACAATCATTTTCAATCATGGCATGAGTTTTTAAAAATAAAATATATAAAATCAAGTAAAATGTATACTTATAAATTATAATTTAAAAAAATGTAAACACGTGTTTATAAAGTTATAAAAAGGGCGGCAATTTTTATTAATTATATTTTTAAACAGTAAAATGGGTAATTAATGCAATGGTTATTGTTACTTAAAGATTGAAAATTACTTTAAAAATATCTAAACACGTTCCAGAAAAAAATAATTTTACAAAAATAAAAATAATTAAGATTGACTTTTATAAAAGTTTTATACTTGTTGCAATTATATTACATAATATAAACAATTATTGAAATATTCAATTAAGAAAATGTAAAATCAAGTAAAATTTATACTTATGGACTATAATTAAAAATGATGTAAACACCTATCAAGATAAAGTTATGAAAAACTAAGAAAATTTTATAATATATTTTTAAACAAATTTAGTAAAATAGTCTATATGATGCAAATGAAATTTTTTAAAGGTTTAACTTATAAAATGATCTGAACTTATGTTAGAATAAAATTGAAACATGACACGTGTTTTATAAGAAAATTGAATATAATTTCTCTTAAAAATATATTATCAAGTAAAATGTGAACTTAATTCATAAGTATACATTTTACTTTATTATAATTTTATTAGTTGCATTAAAAATATATGTAAACACGTGTCAGGATAAAGAATTTGAGATCATATTTTTAACAAATTTAGTGAAAAGGTGTATTTGATGCAATTATTTTTAGAATAAACTTAATAATAAATTTAACCCTCAACTGCACAGTGTGCCATATGAAGCCCTTTCGAACTCAGTAAGGGAAACATTGTGTAAAGTGGGAACATCATTAACACCGAAGAGAGGATACACTTCTGCTGATGCAAAACACTTTTCCCGTGATTTAGAAGTAAATTCAAAACAAAAATTTGTAATGAAAATTTAAAAAAAAATCATGTATTTAACGGTTAAACTTCGGCACGTGTTGTACAAGAAAATAAAAAAATAAATACGTTTTATGTATTTTCTTCTTGACTCTTGTAACATGGGTTTATCATTGTATTATTAATAAATATCCTTAAAAACGTATTCGTATGGTAATTATTTTATAGTAAACATGATCGAAACACGTGTCAGAAAAACAATATTGTAAATGATGTGTCTAGTAAAATAAATAATTAAATTATAATATTACAAATATTTATTATGTTTTACGGTCAAACAAAAATTATTTTAAAATGTGTCACAATGAAATTTAAAAATATCTCGCAACACATGTGTCTTGTTCAAGAAATTTTAGAGATATACTCTAGAAAAATTAATTGTAATTAATTAATGATTTTCATAATTATCTTTTTTAAATATGATCGAAATAAGTAAAAAAATAGGTTTGTAAAAATGTAGGTTTTTAGATTAAATTAAAATTCACTTGGCTTCTTTCACAAATTTTTAAAAGTGGTACTTATTTTAAGATAAAAAATAAAATAGAAAATTTAATAAATAGTTAAGCAATTAAAACATATTTATACGTGTGTTAATTGAATTTGAGCAAAGTGTGTTATTTAAATTAAGTTTTATATATTTTTTGTTATTAAAAACAAATATATTTGCATTCTAATTATTTAAAAGTGACAGTAAGTGAAACACATGTCAGAATAAAATTTTAAAATCTGACACGTGTTTCGCAAAAAAACAATAATTTAAGCACGCGCCAGAATAAAATTGAAAAATATCTTGCACAATACGTGTCTAATGGAAGACATTCAGAGATAAATGATAAATTACAATAAAAAAATTTACTAGTTATATATAGTTATATAGTTTTTTTTTAATGTGACACGTGTCAAATAACATTTTTATATTGTACTTTCTTTAGGTTATAAAATTATCGTGAACATAATATCTTCAATATTCTTCTAGACAATCAAGAGTCGAATATTGACTAAATGATTTTAAAATTAAGGAAACTCAAACGTCTCAAAATACAACTTTTCATTATATGATAGTTAAATTATGCTGTTAACGATGGAGGCTTATACATCATTATTCACAAACAAAACACCTTCAAACTTTGTATAAAAGGAGCTTTATTAAGTTTCGACAATTATAATTTGTCATTTCCAAACTAGAAGTAGAAAAAATGACAAGTTAAAATTGTCGAAACTATATTCACTTAATAAAGTCTCTGTTATACAAAGTTGAAAAGTGTTACATTTATTTAGATAAATTATGTTTCTCAGCCATCAACTGGACTATATTGATAAGATCTAAATAGATCGAAATCGTTTCGTAGTTGTGCTTTAGTGGAAACAATAATTTATTGTTTCCACTCTAATAGATTCTTAAAATCACCTCCCAATAAGGAATTTGCTTTAAAAAATCGAAACAAACTTCTTTGAAGATATATATCGAGAAGAAGGATTATCTTTTATAGCAATAATTATCATAATGCAAAAATTAATAATTTTATATTTAAAATTAATCTATTGATTGCTTGTACATTTAATATTAATATTAAATTATTATTTGAAGAGTTACAAGAAGAGTTTTACTTTAAATCTGGTTATAACTGTTACATTTGCTGGAAGTAAATTTAATGTAAATCAATTGCTGACCAAAAATTATCTACTTAAGGATAACATTATTAAAAATAATACAAAAAGCTCCTCTTTTATAACTTGAATCATTTCAAAAATTGTCTGTTGAAAGAAGGATGATTATGAAAATAGTAGGAATATATTTTGGAAAACGAAATTTGATCAATTTAAGATGCAATATATAAGCTAGGCAATGTTCAGAGGCAGTTCTGAAACTTTTAAACTATCCGATGTACAATCAGAACAATAAAATAAGGTTCAGTGAAGAATAACGCTTGTTTCGTTCCATAATGTTGCCTGACACGTGTTTTGCTCTTCGCAGACCATTACAAAAGTTTAAGAAATAGACAACCAATTATTATACAATTCTTATTTTTTAATTATTTTAAATTTTGTTAATTATCTGTGAATATCGAAACATGTCGTGTGTCGATTATAAACATAATGGAAGAAAATAAATGTTATTCAACACTGTATTTTTTTAATTACTATTAATATAACATTAACTTTGATGTATATTTCATATGTAAATCATGTCAGATACAATTATCACCATAACCATGAGCCAATAAATCATTCACATATCGCACTAGGTCTAACCCATCCGTCGCCCTCATGAATATTTCATAATTCGGCCAATCAACACGTCCGCAGCACGTCTTCGCCAAGTCACAGAATCAGGTTAACCGATGGTCTTCAATTCTCGTATGATAATTTCCCTAATCAAATCCATTTATACAGTCCGTATACAATTATTTATTCATTTCATTCTTTTTTTTAAATATATATTTATATAATAAGTGGAATGGATAAGGGCACGCAAATCCAGTCTGAGCTAAACTGAAACTACGAAACTCGTCGGTTTATATATGTTTATCCGGTCCGGAGGGGCGACACTAACTTATTAGAATATCCTAGCCTAACAGTAACCCTATGCTCTAGCACTACGCCTACCGATTAAATGACCTACTTAGTTAGTAGTTTAGACTATCTATAAGAGTATTGATATCTTTGACATATGACTGTTTGCGTTTTGTGTTTACATGTTATTCTAGTTAGTTTTAAAAAGAGATTTGTTACGACCAGTATTCATGAGCATCTGTATCCATATCTCATTCTCTCTCTTTCTCTCTCCTACTTCTTGCCAGCTCGTAAATTTAAAGAGCTACGACGTTACGGGGTTGGAGGGTATGTATGCGTTACGTGGTACTACGCTATTATCTCATCTAAACTCCGAGTTAATGCGGACATTATTTATGCATAAGGGCCAAATTGCATTGTCAAAATTTCAACTAACCGTGAGGCCCCTGAATATTTCAAGGAACGGTTCTTACTTGCCGCGTTTAATGTCCACAACTAACAATTGGCCGACGCCAGATGCGCATCTAGGTACACCCCCACGGTATGTGCTCGTAATTCCTTCTAAATAACCAATGAATAATAATAAGTCCCTAATTTTTCCGCACATTTAATACCCAGATCCGTCCCTGGACGTTCGGATGCAATAATAAGTAATACAGAACTCGAATAAATTATGATCTAATAAAAATAAACAACGCCACACACAAAATGATGAGATGATGTTCATTCCAAATTCAAATATAATAATGATGAAACATTACTTTTACAATGAGAGAGCAAATAACATCTGGCGATACGTGGTTGTGTGAGTGTGTGTGTGCGTGGGTGTGTTTATAATGTGCGTGTCTCTCTGTGTGTGTTTATGTAACGGTTGTTTTGGGGTGGGCAGGTGGAAAGAGAGAAAGAAACAGAAATGGGCAGGTACCTGGACTGATTATCAGGTACGTACAGATATAGATAGATGTTCTGATAGATAGAGTAATGAGGGCAAGGCGCTCGTTCACAGGGGCATGGCATGCAGGCTAGCCGGGCCACCGTACACCCCTAAATGTTCAAGAGGGTACGGGAGTAACGGCAGAGGATGATGGTGATGTAAACTGGCCAATGCATTACCTGTTGGATATGGTAGTCCGAAACTAGGATATCCCGAATAACCTCGGCCGGCCGCATATGCTGCGTACGCGGCCGGAAAACCTGTAATCAGAAAAAAATACAATTTAGTAAAGATCGAACAACACAATATATCCTAAAAGTGTGTACATTAATACATATAACATAATAGAGATTAAACGCAATAACTTTGTTTACCATTAATATTACAAATGGCTATAATTTAGCAATGACAATTTATAAGTCAAAAGTACAGTTTATTGCAATTCTTCAAATATAAGTTAAGTAAAATAAAGTTATCGAGTTTAATTTCATCATATTAAGGATGTACCATAAAGTAATCGCCTCCATAAATAAATATTTACATCATTTTAATACAGCGTGATGTTTTGTAGAAACAGTTTCTATATTTACCATATTTTATATAACATCAGTCTAAAATTTTAAAAAATCTCCATAGTGTTTGTAAAGTTTGCTTACTGATTAATGTTGATTGATAGGTTACGTCAAGATGATTGCTCACTCATTATTCTGATTTTATAGAATTGAAACATTTTTTGGTTATGTTTAAGCAAAAAATTTTGTAAAAAATCGGACTTTTTATGAAATAATTAAACAAAATTTAAAATGTAAGAAAGGTGAACAATTGAGAAATTATTTCTTCAGCTGTACGTACACCACAATATATTATTAAGGTAATAAAATGACACATACTTGTGCTTTAAAAAAAAACAAACGTCATCAGCAATGTGCTACTACAAAAGATTATTTTGTGAGGTAGGTAAGTTATACGCTACACATACTATATAATTAATAAATGATAAAATATTAACAGGCAACTTTTATACAATTAAGGGAAACCTGGAGGGCTCACTTATTCAATTTATTTATTTTGTTCGTTGTAACAACGTGTAATGTTAACAGTATGCTACCTAAAGGAGTTACATCTTGGATAAGGTCAGATTTACGCTACCTTCGGATATAATTACTATTAAAATTAAGAAATTGTTATTATCTCAAAATTTAATGATGAAATAAAAGAACAAGTTGTTTTTAACGAAAAAGTAATAATAAAAAAAATAATTTTTTTTTGTACTAGAATTTGTAGACTAATGTTTTTTTGTAATTGTATTTGACTAAAAGTTAAAGCCTTTCTTTACCTTTAGGTGATGAGGATCTGAATTGAAGATATTATATATTGTATTTATTCTATTCAGGCAATGAATTTTTTTTTTACAAATAAAAGTAAAAAAAATATATAAGTCCTTTACGTTGTAGAAAATTCACTAATAATTAGAAAAAACACGAAACTATTTTCGTAAAATCTACAACAAATGAGTCTTATTGAAACTACAAGAACAAATCACTTTTGAAACAACTTCTTCTCTAGCTAATGCCTCGACAGACATTGAATGATACAAATAAAAGCCCTTCTTCATTTAGACATGACATTTTACTTTTAAATTAGATTTAAACGACCTTCATAGTCGAGGCAAATAAGTTTTAAATCATACCTAAAAGATCTTCTTCCCTAAAACAATTTAATTTTGATCACACCTAAAGGCCTCCGTTATTGAGAGACAAAGTTTGAGATTAGACTTTAAAGTCTTTATTCGTTATGCAATTGAGTTTTTTTAAATTATTATATTTTTAGAACCAACCTAAAAGCCCTTATTTTATGATGCAATTAATTTAGTTTTGACCAAAGCCACAAATCCTTATTCTTTAGGTAAATACAATTTTTATCACGCCTAAAAGCCCTTATGAGTTGACACATGTCAATATAATTTTAAAAGCTTGTCTTTAAGGCAAATAAGCGTAGAAGTCCTTTTACATCGAGGCAATTAAATTAAAAGCACTTCTTTGTTAAGACAATTTAAGTTTTGAATCAGATGTATTAGGTATTTTTTATTTTATTTAACATGCTAACAAAAGTATTCCAATAATATACATAATAATTTTTTACAGTGATCACTCTTAGAAAGGCCTAAATTCACAAAATTGTTCTTCCATTCTTACCCTCTATTCTTCTGGCAAAAGTTTTACTCCACGACTTTCTTAAGGCCATTCTTTGCTGAGGTAATTATGTTTTACATTAAACCTAAATGGCCTTCAATTTAAGCCCTTCTTTGTTGAAGCAATTATATTTGAGACCAGACTTGAAAGTTTTTCTTCATTAAGGCAATTCATTTTTTCTTTGTTCTTACCTAATTTTGATGTTTGTTAAACGAATTTAGTTTTATAACACACCTAAAAGCCTTTCTTCGTCGAGGTAATCAAATTTTAGATCAGACCTAAAGGTTTTTCTTTGTTGAGGTAATAATTAATAACAATTTAGTTTTTAGTTAGACCTCTCCTCTTTGTTAAAAAAGTACAGATATTAGAGCTCTTCTTCACGCAGACAATGCCAAATTTAAAGATCAGTGAGGCAAATAATATCACATATAAAAGCCTCTCCTCATCAAGGCAATCTCAGTTTAGTTTTAAATTAGATCTAAAAGATATTCTTACTTGAGGCAGTTAAGTTAAGATCAGGCAAATAAGCCTCTCAGTGTTAAGACATATACGTTTGAGATCAAACCTAAAAGCCAACAAAGGACGGAAACTAAATTTACTAGAAAATTTAGAAATAAATAAAAACCTTCAGTATCTACTTAAGCTGAAGAAAAAACACTCTCTCCACCTACACTTCTGAAATTTGTATATAATGTCAATAAATTTGTAAAAACAATTTAAATTCATCAATACCGCCTAGTTTTATAATCCTTCGGCCTATATATAGTCTTAAATTTTTGTTTTGTATTCAGTGCTAATCCATTGATAATGGTCACTTTGTGTCCGAAATGTACATTTGGTTATTCAAATAAAATTGTGAAGAAAGGTTATTAGTGCTTTATTTGTCAAATTAATTTAATCTTCACGTAACTCAAGCAACCGATTTATTATTATAATATTAAGTGATAATGGATTTTCAAAAAAGAAGTGCTTCAACAGTCAACGAGTTTAAGGGATTCTCCTAAAGTAGTGGTAGGTAATCTTCTTCGTTAAGGTATTTTAGTTTTAGATCAGGCATAAATGTCTTTCAAATAGCACTATTGTATCCTTTCATCACACACTATTTCTATGCTTGAATATTTCGAGTGTTAGGCGCTCATTATTAATAACCCAAAAAACCAACGTCGTTTAATGTACTTCTTCATTGAGTCAATTTAGTTTTAGATCAGACTTAAAAGCCTTTCTTTGATGAGGCAATTTAGTTTTAGACTATACATAAAAGTCTTTCTTCATTGAGATAATGACAATCGAGGAGGCTCCTTGCTGTTTCAACATCATGAATTAGATTCGAAAGCTCTTCGTTGAAATAATTTAGTTCAAGAGCAAATCCTAATACCTTTAAAATAAAGTATTTTAGATTGTTCAATTTAATGAAATCAGTTTAAATTCAATTTTTGTTTCATAAATTTTCATGTTATACTCAATGCCTTTCTTCATTAGGGCAATTAAGACCAGATTAGACTTAAAAATTCTTCTTCGTTAGTTATTTTAGGTTACAGACCAAACTTACTTGAATTAAATAAATTAGCCCTCAAAAACCCTTTTTATTAAAGCAGATTAGTTGTTTTTCAATATAAAAGCCTTCATCGTTGAGGGAATTAAATTTTAGTTCTTTTTGATGGAGTCAATTTAGTTTTAAACAGACCTAAAACCCATATTTGATAAAGACATTTAGTTGATGACTGCAATTTGTTTTTTCCAAATTTTACATCACACATACACGCATTTCTTAGTTAAGACATGACGATCTAATTTTAGATGAGAGGAATTTTTTATCTGGAGAAAATCAAATCCAAAAGCCCTTCTTTCTTGAGCTGATTTAGTTTTAAATCACATCTAAGAGGCCTTCTCTATTGAGTCAATGATAAGGGAATTTCTTCCTTCAGGTAATTACAATTTATATCATTCTAAACCCTTCTCTTCTATGGCCTGGCAATGGGGTATTAAAGCTTTCCTTTGATAAGACAATTTCGTTCTAGTTTAGACATATAAGACCGTCTTTATTGTAGCAATTGATTTTTTAAATAAGAAATTGTATTATTGACCTACCTCAACTATATTTACCCAGTGTACTCTTGACCTACCCTGACAAATCCCATATTAACCCAGCGTACTCTTAACCTACCCCAACCAATTATATATTTACCTAGCGTACTCTTGACCTGCCCTAACACATTCCATATTAACCTAGCGTACTCTTGACCTACCTCAAGCTTTGCGCGACCTTGACACATATCTACAAGAATATTGCTACGCTGGGTCACTGAATTATCAACAGTAATTGCACAAGTGCATTGAAAATTATCGGTAACAAGTTTGCACGAATTCATGTAATAAGAGAACAGAGTTTTAAAATGCTCAAAGTGACCAAGCAGAGTAAAATAAAGACTAAAAAGGAACATCAGTAGGAGTAGAAATTGGTGGTTGTAAAATTTGAGCGGTTGGTTTAAATGCAGTTCTATAGAACTTTTTCGAGCAGCTGTAAATAAGGTGAAAATGGCAATAATGATATCTAACCTCCGGTAAAAGGTGCCACCAGAAGAAGAATAGGAAAATTTATGTAGGTTAATCGGTAGAAGATGGCACCAGAAGAAGAAAAAGAAGAGAAATATTTATGTAGATTAATGTGAAGTAGTTTTATTCACATGCTCTAATACATAACGAAATTTCAGCAAACTGCCTTCGTTATTTAATATTTTAAAGTAGCATAATATATTTCTTAGTGATGTTTGAAAGTTTTAACAATTAACTTATAAAAGAAACACTTTTTGGATATAATCTAATATAAATATTTGTTCATTATGTAGTAGATTTATAATTTAAAATATATTCTAGTAGAAAAGTCAGGTTTTAGCATAATTTTTTTTTTTGAACCGTCGTAACTTCATTATAAAAAAAGGTTTATTTAGACTTAAATGGTGGGTGAAGATTTATTCGTATGCTAAGCAAGATTACAAACTTGCAGACGTATTTCTGCAGAAAAACAAATTTTCTTCGTTAATTTTTGTTTTGAACTGAATATATTTTTTTTCCGATTGATATTTTAAAAACTCCAATAATCAATTTATAAAGAATATAGTGTTATAAACATAATCTAGTACATATTTATTTGATTAAAATTGTAAGTAGATAATTTGAGCCATATTTCTGCATAAAAGTCGGATTTTTGCAAATTTTTATTTTGAACGACTGCAATTTTACTCTCCTACTGTATGTAAAACTTCACTAGAAGAAAAACTGCAGTCGTTCAAAATAATAATTTGCAAAAATTATAAATTATAAAGAAAGGTTTACTTAGATTAAAGTAATGGAATTTTTTTTTTTCATAAGCAAAGCAAACTTTCATAGTTATTTTTTTTGTTGTAGCTTCACGATATGTTTTAGTCCACAATATATTAAAATATAAAAATTCATCTGCCTGCTGAAGCCACTGTGTGGTGAAACATGTTGCAGTGTTCAACAATAAAAGTAACTCTTTCAACTGTTACTGATGGAGGTTTAACTTAAATTACAATTGGTTTGTTTGACAATTTTTCTCTACTTACCCGATTAGTAAAGAGTAATCAAGAGTAAGTTACAAAAGAAACTGACAAATTTATATTAACTTATATTAACTTTCAACTGTCTTGTTTTATTTCAATAAATTTTCCTCGAAAATTCTAGTCTTAAATTGGCATAATTTGTTTCCTACAAAAAATTGAAAAATGTAAACTACTAATTTATAAATAAACAACCTTTTTACAAATAATCTAGCACAAATTTCTTGTATTATGATGGTGAGTAAGTACGTCAGGTGAGTAATATTTTTGCAAAAAGTCAGGTTTTTATCATAAATTTTTATTTTGAATCACCGTAATTTTTATTGTAGTAAAGTTTTCTTTATTTTAGTTGTAGAATTGTAAATACAGACTTATTGGGATTGATATTGTAATGATTTTCTCTCAAGCCATAACAAAAAAACGAACTTATAGAGAGATTTCTTCATAAATGTAAATTTTCTTCGTTCATTCTTATTTTGAAATAACCAATTTTTTTTCTAGTAACGTATTAAAAACTGTTTATTTATAAAAGAAACACCTTTTTGCAAATAATCTAATAGACATTTCTATTATTATGATGGCAAGTGCAAAATATAAATCGTAAAAAGTTAGGTTTGTATTATAAATTTTTACTTTCAATCACCGTAAGTTTTATTTTGTATATTTTAGATGCAGAATTATAAGTAAAGACTTGTTTAAATTGATATTATAACGACTTTTTCTTAAACCATAACAAACAAAAAACCTAAAACAGAGAGTTTTCTTTAGAAATGTAAATTTTTGTTTTGAACTAACCTATTTTTTTCTAGTAACTTATTAAAAGTTTAAACTGCGAATTTATATAAAAAAAAACATCTCTTTGCGAATAATCTAATACTCATTTCTATTATTAGGATGGTGAGTAGATAATGTTAATCATATTTCTGTAAAAAGTTAGGTTTGTATGATAAAATTTTACTTTGAATCACCGCAATTTTTCGTTAGGTTTTTTATGTTTCAATTTCAGAATTATAAGCAAAAGGCTTGTTTTAATAGATATTGTAAAGATTTTCTCTCAAACAATAACGAAAAACGATCTTACAGAGAGAATTCTTTAGAAATGTAAATTTTCTTCGTTAATTCGTAATTTGAACTAACCATTTTTTTTTCTTGTAACGAATTAAAAACTTAAACTGCTAATTTATAGAAGAAATACTTTTTTGGACATAATTCAGCATAAATTTCTTTAATTATGATCGTGAGTATATAATTTGAATCACATTTCTGCAAATAATCAAGTTTTTGTTATAAATTTTTAATTAGAACAACCACAATTTTTCTTCTAGGAATGTTTCAAGTACTTTAATGGGTGAATTATAAAAACAGATTTATCTAGATTGATATTCTGAAGATTTTTTTATATCCTATAATAAATAACGAACATAGGTATATGTTTGCAGAAAAGCAAATTTTGTTCGTGAATTCTGGTATTAAACTGACATAATATTTTTTCTAAAAGTTCTAAAAGTTTTTAAAAGTTTCAACAGCTGATTAATAAATGCAATGATTATTCTTAACATAATACAGTACTTCTTTTTTTTTAATTCTAAAAGGAAGTTCATAATTTGAATCATATTTCTGCAAAAAGATCTGAAATTTTGATTTTAAAATAACCGTAATTTTTGTTGTAGTAAAGTTTTAAATATTTTATTGATTGAATTATATAAAAAGGCTTATTTATATTTATGGAATGTAAATTTATTAATATGCCATAACAGATGACTTATGCAGAAAAGCAAATTTTGTCATCGTTAATTCTTCTTTGAAACTCGCATAATTTTTAACATATAAAAAATTTTAACAGTTTAAACTGCTAATTTATAAAAGAAACACGTTTTTATAGTTAGTTCAGTTTTTATTTATTTAGTTATAATAGCAAGTACAGAATTTGAATAATATTTCTAATAGAAGCCAAGTTTTCCTTAAAAAAATTTAATTTCAAACGACTGTAATTTTTCTTCCTGTTAAGTTTTGAATAGTTTTATTAGAGAATTATGAGAAAAGGTTTATTTCAATTGATGTGGTAAAGATTTACTCATAAACCATAATAGAATAAAAAATTACAGGGAAATTTCTGCTTAAATGCAAAATTTCTTCGGTAATTCCAGATTTAAACTATCGGATTTTTTTACCTAACTGAGTATTATTAAAAGTTCAAAGAGTTAATTTACAAAAGAAACAGTCTTCTAGATATAATCCATCATATTTCTCTTTAAATATGAAAGTGAGTACTGAATTTGAATAATATTTCTGAAACAAGCCAAGTTTTTGTTATAAATTTTCATTTTCAAACGACCGTAATTTTTCTTCCAGTTAAGTTTTGAAAATATTAATTATTTAATTATATATAAAGACTTACTTAGATGAAATACAAATTTGTTCATGTACTACAAGAAATAACGCACTTACAGAGATGTTTCTGCAGAAAGGCAAATTTTCTTCTTTTAATTTGGCATAATAATTTTCCTATAAGAATTTAAAAAGTTGTTACTGTTAATTTATAAAAGAAGCACTCTTTTGCAGATAATTTTTTATATATTGTTGTGTATTATTGCAGTAAGTACATAATTTGAATTATATTTCAGCAAAAAGTCAGGTTTTTCTCATAAATTTTTATTTTTTCTAAAGAAATTTTTCTTCCCACAAAGTTTACAGAATTATGGGAAAAGGTTTATTTGAATTGTTGTGGTAAAAATTTACTCATAAACCATAATAGAAAACACAGTTGCAGAGAAATTCTGCTTAAATGTAAAATTTTTTCGTTAATTTCAGGTTTAAACTAATATAATTGTTATCTAGTACAGTTTTAAAAGCTTAAACAGTTAATTTATAAAATAAACAGTTTTCTGCATATAATCCATCATATATGTTTTTAAACATTATAGTGAGTAATGAATTTGAATCATATTTCTGGAAA
Source organism: Ontholestes murinus (assembly GCA_963969525.1). NCBI lineage: Eukaryota > Metazoa > Arthropoda > Insecta > Coleoptera > Staphylinidae > Ontholestes > Ontholestes murinus. The sequence goes on from OZ018387.1 coordinate 104,579,551, forward strand.
AAGTCAAGATTTTTCATAAGTTTTAATTTTTAAACGACCGTAATTTTAGTTGAAGTTAACTCTTGAATATTTTAATTACTGAATTATCTAAGGAGACTTACTTAAATTGATATAATGGAAATTTGTTCATATATCGTAACAGATAAGGAACTTATAGAGTTGTTTCTGCAGAAAGGCAAATTTTCTTCGTTAATTCTTAAGTTTAAACTGGTATAAGAATTTTCCCATAACGATTTTAAAAACTTTTAATTGCTAATTTATAAAACAAGCGCCTTTTTGGGCATATTATAGTAAATATTTCTTTTTATTATTGCGGTAAGTATATAATTTGAACTATATTTCAGAAAAAAAGTCAGGTTTTTGTCATACATTTTCATTTTCTAGTAACGTAAATTTTCTTAAAGAGATGTTTTAAATATTTTAATTACAGAATTATGTAGAAAGGTTTATTTGGATTGATGTGGTAAAGATTTACTCATAAACCATAAAAGAAAACAAATCTACAGAGAAATTTCGGAAATTCTTGTTTAAAACTAACATAATTTTTTACTTAGTAAAGTTTTAAAAGTTTAAACAATTAATTTATAAAAGAAACAGTCTTATAGATATAATTCATCAGACATCATTTTAAATATGATAGTAAGTGCTGAATTTGAATAAAATTTCTGAGGCCAAGTTTTTGTTAAAATTTTCATTTTCAAACGATCCTAATTTTATTTTCAGTTAAGTTTTGAATATTTTAATTACTGAATTATAAATAAAAACTTATTTAGATTGATGCAATGGAAATATATTTATATACCATAACAGATAACGAAATTATAGTAATGTTTCTGTAGAAAAGCAAAGTTTTTTTGTCAATTTTTAAGTTTTAAACTGGCATAATAATTTTCCTACAAGAATTTAAAAAGTTTTAACTGTTTATTTATAAAAAGGCATACTTTTGCACGTAAATATTTATTTTTATTATGATAGTAAGTACATAATTTGAATAATATTTCAGCAAAAAGTCAGGATTTTGTCATAAATTTTTATTTGTACCACATTGTATTTCTTTTTTCAGACAAGTTTTCAATATTTTAATTACATAATTATGTGGAAAGGTTTATTTGAATTGATGTGGTAAAGATTTAGAAATAAACCATAATAGAAAGCAAACTGCATTAATGCAACATTTCTTCGGTAATTCTTCTTTTAGACTAACATAATTTTTTGCCTAGCAAACCTTTAAAAGTTTAAACAGTTAATTTATAACAGAAACTGCTTTCTGGATACATTCCATCATATATATATATCTTTAAATATGATAGTGAGAAATGAGTTTGAATAATATTTCAGCAAAAAGTCAGGTTTTTGTCATGAATTTTTATACCACATTGTATTTTTTCCGGAAAAGTTTTGAATGTTTTAATTATAGAATTATGTAGGAAGGTTTATTTGGATTAACGTGGTAAAGATTTACTCGTAAACCATAATAGAAAACAAACCTACAGAGAAATTTCTGCGTAAATGCAAAATTTATTTCGGAAATTCTTGTTTAAAACGAACATAAATTTTTACCTAGTAAAGGTTTAAAAGTTTTAACAGTTAGTTTATATATAAAAAAACATTCTTCTGGATATAATCCATTATATATGTCTTGAAATATGGTAGTGAGTGCGGAATTTGAATTATATTTCTGAAAAAGTAAAGTTTTTGTTATAAATTTTCATTTTCAAAAGATCGTAATTTTTATTCCAGTTAAGTTTTGAATATTTTAATTATTGAATTATATAGATAAATGTTCTTAGATTGATGTAATGGAAACTTGTTCATATAACATAATAGATAACGGACTTATAGAGATGTTTCTGCAGAAAGGCAAAATTTCTTCGTCAATTCTTAAGTTTTAAACTGGCATAATAATTTTTCTACAAGAATTTAAAAAGTTGCAACTGCTAATTTATAAAATAAGCACTCTTTTGCATATAATCTAGTAAATATTTCTTTTTATTATTGTTGTAAGTACATAATTTGAAACATATTTCAGCAAAAAGTCAGATTTTCGTCATAAATTTTTATTTTGTACCAACGTAAATTTTCTTCCAGAGATGTTTTAAATATTTTAATTACAGAATTATGGGGAATGGTTTATTTGTATCAATCTGGTGAAGAATTATCCATAATCTATTATAGAACACAAAATTACAGAGAAATTTCTGCTTAAATGCAAAATTTCTTCGGTAATTCTAGTTTTAAACTAACATATTTTTTTACCTAGCAAAGTTTTAGAAGGTTAAACAGTTAATTTATATAAAAAAGAGTCTTCTGGATAAAATACATTATATATTACTTTAAATATGATAGTGAGTACTGAATTTGAATAATATTTGTGAAGAAGGCCAAGTTTTTGTTATAAATTTCCATTTTCAAACGACCGTAATTTATCTCCCAGTTATGTTTTCAAGATTTTAATTATTGAATTATGTATAGTGACTTATATAGATTGATGTAGTGAAAATTTGTTTATATACCATAACAGATAACGTAATTGCATACTTGTTTCTGCAGAAAGGCACATTTTCTTTTTTTAATTTGGCATAATAATTTAAAAAGTTGTAACTGCTGAATTATAAAACAAGCACTCTTTTTTGTAGCTGTTGTTGATACAGAGGCAATCATTTAATGAAAACTTTGGTAAATATAGATTACTTTCAACTGCTTTGAATGTTTACAATGTATGCTGTATTAAAACAATATAAAATATGGTAAACTGCACTTTTCACCGTAAAAATTGTCTACCATTGAAGTTCGATTTTAATTTTGAATTAGTGACGATCGAACTAATAAAAATCACAGAATCAAACGTCAACGGATGACAACTTTTCACGACCCCGCTGACCGACAGGTACGTTTCCCCCGATCGGAAAGGAAATATTCAAATTTGCAAAATTCAATTTCCGCAGACCCTTGCGTGCGTCCGTACGTATTAGTGTGTCAGCAAGCGAAAAGCATGCGTCTCTAAAACTCCAACTAAGACATGCCGCTGAAAAGGAATGGTTGTATATGTGTATTTAATAAAATAACAACTTACCGTCCGGCAGAGCTCCAAGTGACCACATAAAATCTATAAAAAGCAAAAAGTAAACGGTTAGTGACTTATTAGAGGAGCCGCGTGTTAACATGAAACGACAAAACTATTTTGTAAACTATTGAAAAAATTTGAATTAAATTAAATTAAAGTAAAAAGAAAAAAACGGAAAAAATGTTAGAGCATCCATGAAATTTCTTTTACTACGTGTCTAAAACAGCTACGCTTCAGAACCGAGATTTTGGCCCGCAAAAAGCAATTTAAAAAGGTAAAACATCTGCAAATGAACATTCGACCACACATCTATGTTTACCTAGTCTATACATCTAATAAGACATCTACTAAATCTAATAAGACAGAATGGGATTCGATTTTTGCATCGTTGCATAATCTTAAAATTTTCAACACTTATTATTAACCAGTTTTTTCATTAAGAGCTTACAGGAAAGACAAAAAAAACTCATATGAAATAACAGTTAATAAAAAAAAAATAACGGTTAATAATAACATATTTATATAATTTGTAGTAACATATTTTTTTACTTGTGTTAAATTTGTTGATGTAATTTAAATTACGAAATGATATTATTGATGTTTAGATACTATTAAAGAAAAATATTGTGTAAGCCTCTTTTACTCTAATAGTATTTAGATCGTTTACAATTAGAGAAAAAGATTGTTTGAACTGTTAACGTTGAAGGCTTCTACTTCGTTATACATTATTCTTCACAAATAAAAAACTTTTTTATACAAAGTTAAAAAAGTTTTTTATTTGTGAAGATTATTTGAGTCTTTTTTTTCTCATTGGAAACCAGTAAACTCCGGCTGTGATTCTTGCTGCCTAAATTTCTTGTATGTGTATCATTAATTTATGTATTCTTTTATAAATATGTTGCAAGCAAGAAGATCAAAGTTATAAATAATAAAGAATAATAAAATCTAGACATCAATAATCAATTATTATAATTTTAATGCATACTTTTAAAAACGTTTAAGATTAGAATTTAATCACAACATTACGTGAACAACAAATAAATAACAGTTGGAAGAAAACTGTTAAAAATAACAGCTTTTTTTTAAAATAACGTTTATGACATTTACATTTGTATTAAGATTATTAAACGATGCATCAATCAACCACCCAATAATTCCGTCCACTCTATCAGTGGACGGCATCTTATATAAATATAATCAAAAAATCACCCTCATTTAAACACTTAAATATATATACTAGTTATATATAATATATATATAGATTTGGAAAGTGTACCATCGTACCTTAATCACTAATCAAGTTATACGTTTACCTATAATTAGCCTGCGTTCTGATTCTACAAATTATCTAAGGTCTATGCATAATCTTTCATTAAAATTTTATGTTCTGTCCTACTGTAGTACATCATATAGTCGCCTGAAGAGTCAATGTTTCTTCGACATAAATGCTGTAAAACTTATAAAAAGGAAAAATATATATATAAATATAAATTTATAGGTTATGTAATGTAAAGAGTCACGCTTCCGTAATTTTTTTTTAAGGTCTACAGCTATGGTCTAGGACTAAAACTTAAAATTATCGATACATAATAACACTATGATAATAATAACAAAGGTTTACATTATTAATCGGTTAATTAAAGCATTAATGGAGATCATCCTCTGAACAACTGTTTTTTTTTTACATAAGATGGTTAAAAATTGTAATATAAGACTATGCTAGAGGGATGTATCGGTGTATCAGTTTAGTTTTAAGTTTTGTACTTCGAAAATCTTTAAAAAATAATTAAAACAACTATTTCGGTGTGTTAATTGGATTAAATTCAGTTTCAGTTCTTATTAATTATTTCTTTTTTCAAACCTAAGAGTTTAAAATGTTTTAGGTATTTATTTTCGTAGGATTAAGGTTAACTAAAAAAATCTTAACCAATAAATCTAAATACGACGATTTTATGGCTTTATATTGACCTAATGAAATGATTTTATAATTGCCAAACCTGATGATTTTACCTTCGCCAAGTAATTTTTGAATCACATATGATGAGAAGTAAAGCTTTGGCAACAAGTATCGGTTAATGGTAAAAAAGCTAAATTAGAAAAAAAGACGATGATTAGAAATTTAAAAAATGCAAAAACAGAAAAATCTAAAAAGTTTAGGTTACCAAAGATGAGATCATTTGAGTCTTCAAATAAATCAATTTGTTCAAAAGGATTTAACTCGATCGAATTATTAATATCAACTGAGATTAATAAAAAACGAAAGATTGGAAAAATAAGTTCTTCCAAAAAGTTTGGTATCAAATGTAAAACATAATTTTTAGAGAAATTCAAGGAAAACTAATTTAATTTTGAATATAATAAGCTTCTACTTCGTTATAAATGATTAATAATCAGTAATACACTTACTGGTTAAAACTAATTTCTTTAATTTATCCAGAAGATAATTAATAGATTGTTTTGGTTGGAAAAAAAGGAATACCTTTCAAAGTTAAAAATTTAAGAACTAGATAAATTTCTAGTAATCCTGTAAAACGTTTTAAAGACCAATTTGAGAGAGAAAATCAGTGAAACAAACGAAGGGTTTAACAATGATTTACCTATTACACCAATTAGAATACAAATATTTAAAATAAATAAACTCATCTACCAAAAATATTAAAAGTAGAGAATTGTAAATACCAGTAATTATAATATAATTGGTATTAATTATAACAAACATCTAAGAGAGATAAATAATTTCAATAATGTTAAAGGAGAAGAATGGTTTGGAAAAAACTGGAAAAAATTCGAAAGATAGGTTTGTTTAGATTAATGCATTTATTGTATTCCATGTTAAGAATTGTTTAAAAAACATGGAATAAAACAACTGTATTATTCTGAATAAACCTAAACATTTGTTTCAACAAGAGTGTAGCCTAAGAAATATTAACTTGATTCGAAATATTTGGAATCAATTGTAAAAAAGATCAGTAAACTCTAAAAAGTTTGAAAAAAACAAATAATTCGTACAAAGAAATTGAGAGGAAGTTAATTTAATGATTAGAGAATAGGAAAGCTTTATGATCAATCGTAAAGAAGTTATAAAGACTAGTTTCATCGAAAAAGAGGAGGACGACATTTTTCTTCAAGGACTAATGTTTGGTCTCTATAATTTTAGTCCTTGAAAAAACATTTTTCTTTATTTGTAAGGATTTGGAAACATTTAGGATCAATTATAACAGAACATGTAGGAATATAAAAGAAAGTTTAAGAGGAGTGAACAATTAGGAATAACCTTAGATAATTTATGTGTATTGTAATTATAATCAAAGAATAAGGAAGACCAGTAATGTCATGAGAATACCAATGACCAGTAAAGTAAGAAGAGCTTGAGGGAAATATGAAATCACCTAAAACACCTCGAAACGATCAAAAGATCAGCTAAGTAACCTTTACTGACAGCAGAGCCATCAAAACAGCATTAAGCGAGAATTGAGCCTTTCAATGTAAAGTCAAAATTTTTGTATACATTTATGGAATTATTTGTAACTTTTGGGACAAAAATATATTTGGATAAATAAGTATCAATATCAATATGAAAAATTTTGGAAGGAAAAGTAGAAAATTGAAGTATATTTTGCTAGAAAATTAATAATGACTAAAGAAAATACAAAAGATTCTGTAAGAAAGAGCAGCAAGCCAAATATTTTACGAAACTTGGATCATTTATAATTAATTAGAAAAGTTATTTCTTAAAAATTTAAAAGACCACGATTGCCATTGAGTTTGAAAAAATAAGAAAAATTATTAAAGAAGCGAAGAGTTAAATCGTTTCAAAAATTATTTGTCGATTGAAATCAATGATAAACAAAGACTTCTCTATAAATATTTACATGTTGCATCATAAGATTTAGGAAGACCAATAGTTTCAGAATTTAATAATTATACTGTTTTATCATTTAGGAGACAAGAATGTCAGTATTGTAATTATAAACAAAGGATTAGGAAGACCCATAGTGTCATGAGAATAGAATAAAGCAGTAAGGTAAGAAGGATTTGAGTGGAATATGAAATTACATAAATCATTCAGAAAAAGATCAAAAGATTATCTAAGGAAAATATTAAAGATTCTGGAAGGAAGAGCAGAAAATTTTAAGAATATTTTGATATTACTTCAACAACTCAACAAGATTTGTTAAAGAAAATACAGAAGAGTTTGGTAAAAAGAGCAGAAAACTATAAATATGATTGAATTTGGATCATATAGGATTAAATAGATAAGAGAGGAAAACCATCTATTTCGTAAAAAATCTGGTTTTTCAACATCATTGCCATAGAATTTGAAAAAAAAAACTAACAAAATATAGTCTGAAACTAATTAGAAAAGAAAATCTATTAAAGTAAGGAAGAGCAATTGTTAAATTATATCAAAAGTGAATTTTCGGATAAAATCAATTATAATCAAAGGCTTAAAAAGGATGTCTTGCAGTATGATATTTAGGAAGACCAATAGTTTCAGAAATATTGGAATGAATAATACTATTATTTAAGAGAAAAAAATTCAGTCTCCAAATTATAAACAAAGAATTTTGAATTCAATTTAATCAATTTGAATAAAATTAGAGTATATCCTAAGGAAATTATGAAATTTTCTGGAAGGAAGAGTGGAAGATAAAAGTATATTTATCATTCATCTAAAACTACTCAAATAAAATAAAGATTAGTTAAGAAAAATACAAGAGATCCTGGAAGAAAGAGCAGAAAATGTTGCTTTAGAATTTGAAAGCTACAAAAATTTAATAATTCCGAAAACGATCAAAGGCTTAGATAAGAAAAATATGAAAGATTCTGGAAGGAGGAGCAAAAAATTAAAGTATACTTTGGAATTACCTTCAATAACTCAACAAGAACATAAAAATTGGTTATAGAAAATACGGGAGATTTTGTTGAAAAGAGTAGAAAACTAAATACATTATTACATTTAGATAATATAGGATCAAATAGAAACGTTAGGAAAACCAGTTATGTCTAAAAAAATGTGTTATTTTGCACTCTTGCCATAGAATTTTAAAGAAACCTAAAAACATATAATCTGAGATTAATTAGAACAGAAAATCTATTAAAGAAAGGAAAACTATTTCTTAAATGACATCAAAAATGAGTTTTTGGTTAAAATCAATTACAAGCAAAGGCTTACAAAGACGTCTAGCATCATAACATTTAAGAAGAAGAAGATTATCAAAAAGTTCAAGAGGAATAAAAAAATTAGAAATAAACTAAGATAATTTAGGGGGTAAGAAGATCAGTATTGTAATTACAATCAAAGGATTAGGAAGAACAGTTAAGTCATTTAAATAGGAGATACCAGTGAAATAAGACGAGTTTGCAAGGAATATGAAATCACCTAAATCAGGTAAAAAAAATATGAAAGATTCTGGAGAGAATAGTGGAAAATTTTAGTATATTTTGCAATCACCTAAAAAAACACAATAAAATTAAAGATTGGTTAAATAAATTGCGAAAGATTCCGCAAGAAATTCTGCTCTTTCTTGTAAAATCTTTCACATTTTGATCAAATATTCAGTGGACAAATAAAATCTTTCATATTTTCTTTACCTGATTTAGGTGATTTCATATTCCTTGCAAACAATTCTTAACTTAGCTTCTTTAACTAAGATTTCATTTAAAGACTAAATAAAGTCTCAGTATATAATACAAACAAAGTGAAAAAGGGTTTTATTTGTGAATTTTGATGTATAACTAAGAAGAAGCCTTTGCAGTTAACACTTTAAATATTCTATGGAACTTAAATCGTTTAGGATTAAGTGGAACAGTTAGAAAAATTATTAGGTCTTAAAAATTCGAAAGAATGTGAAAGAAAGAGAAAAACTATAAAATAAAGGACGACCAAGAGTTTAATGACATCAAAAATTAATTTTCAATTTAAATCAAAAACCTTTAAAGATCTGCTGCATCATAAGTTTAAGAAAGGCTAGTAGTTTCAGAATTTGAATAGACCCTGAAATTATTTAGGAGGTAAGAAATTCAGTATTGTAATTATAAACAAAGGATTAGGAAGACTTATAGTGTCATGAGAATAGGAAAGAGCAGTAGGATAAGAAGGATTTAAGTAGAATTTAAAATTATTAAAATCTAATAATTAGAAGATTATCTAATGAATTTTCTACAACATAAGGACTTATATATTTTATTATTAAAATCATCCAGAAAAATATCAAAAGATTAACTAAGGAAAATATGGAAGATTCTGACAGGAAGTGCAGAAAATTAAAGTATATTTTAGAATTACCTTCAACAACCCAACAATAACATAAAGATTGATCAAAGAAAATACAGAAGATTTTGGTGAAAAGAGCAGAAAACTAAATATATTATTAAATTTGAATTGATCAAATGGAACAGTTAGGAAGATCAGTTATGTCTTAAACATGTGGTTTTTCTACACCAATGCCATAGAATTTGTAAGAAACCTAAACAAATATGTAATATGAGGTTAATAAGAAAAGAAAGACTATTAAAGTAAGAAAGATCAATAAATAATTCAAGAAATAGTCAAAGTGAGTTTTCGGCTGTAATCAATTATACACAACAGTTTAAAGACGTCGTGCGTCATAAAATTTAGGAAGACTAGTGACTTCAGAAAGATTAAAATGCACTATGATATTGTTTAGGAGATAAGAAGGTCAGTACTTTAATTATAAGAAAAGGATTATGAAGACTTGTTTTACCATGAGAATTGAGACAACAAGTGGTGTAAGTTGGTTTTGGGTGACTTTTGAATTCAATTAAATCAATTTGAATACAATTAGATGATTAGCTAAGAAAACGTATGAAATTTTCTGGAAGAGAGAGCGGAAGATAAAAGTATATTTATCATTCATGAAAAAACAACTCAAAAAAATTAAGATTAGTTACGGAAAATACAGAAGATTCCGAAAGAAAGAGCAGAAAACCAAATATTCTATGAAATTTGAAGTATCTAGGGTTTATTACAAGAGTTATATCTTAAAACTTTAAAATATCACAATTTGAAAGCTACAAAAATATAGTCTGGAATTAATTAGGAAAGAAAAACTATTAATGGCAGGAAGATCAATAGTTAAATCATATCTAGAAATAGTTAAATCACTTGAAATCAATTATAAACAAAGATTTAGAAAGATATGTTCCGTTATAACATTTAGGAATACCAGTGGTTTTAGAAAGATTGGAATAAATTATGCGATTATTTAGAAGATAAAAATGTCAGTACTTTAATTATAAACAAAGGATTAAGAATACTTCTTTTGCTATGAGAATTAGGAAGACCAGTGGTTTGAGTCGCATATGAATTAATCTAAATCAAATCGAACAAGATAAGAACATCATCGAAGACAAATATTAAAGAATTAGATATTGGAGAAACTCAAATAATAATCCTCTAAGAAGAACAGTGTAGGAAAATATGCGAAGTTCGAAAAAAAAACTTAAAAAAATTAATATTTCTTTTTGTAAGTACTTTGGGAATTTTAAATGATTGCAAGAAGAATCTTAAATTTTCTAAATAAGTAGACATTAGCCAATGAATATACGCGAATACTTAGAAAAAAGAGAAGAAAACCCAATATTATATGCAATTTAGATTATAAAAATTCAACAAGGAAAACCTGTTTTAAAAATTCGACGATTCATTAAGTTTGGAAAAAACAGAATAAAAGTGTAAAGCACAATTTATTAGAAGAGAAAAAATAATACGTTAGAAATACCATGAGTTTCTGAATACTTAAGGCTGAAGGCTTAGAAAGATCTGTTTTCTTCTGAAAAGATGTTAACCAAAACGATGGTCCAAACATCAATAAGAAACGAAGTCTCCAAAGCAAGTGTGACCCGTAACTGTCAGCAGGGCGGAGTACTACCTCCTTTCCTATGGAGAAACATTTTTAGAAAAAGTCTCCAATACAAGAACCGAAATTTTTATTCATCTTTTAAAGGAGGCACATTTCTTACAAAATAGATGGGTTACAAATACAAAGCTTTTACTGCATGTTAAAAAAAAACCGATATTAATGAAAGAAACATGTTTTCTCACTGAAACACTTTTTGCACCATGGCATTGGAAAGGCAGGTGTTTTCGATTACATCCGAAAACTTTTTTTTATTTTCTTTAATATTGTTCTTTTGGTCCAATTTTTAGGAGGAACATCTTGGCAGTTTATGTCAGCATGACAGATGTGAAAATGACATAACGATTCTGCTTAAAGGCCGCTATGAAGGTGTACTCAATGAACTAATGGAGAGTGTCCTTAATATAGTGGAGAAATTGTGTACAGACAACGTCCTCTCAGTATATCCAATTGAGATAGAGCTGATCCTGTTTACTAACAAAAAAAATCTAGAATATTTAACTTCAAACTAACTCTGGCTTCACAGATAAAGTATCTGGGGATTATCCTAGATCCCTAACTGAACTGGAATAATCAAGTAAACATCTTCAAACCAAGGCTACTGATTTCAAAAGGATTTAAGTGAAATGTGCCATGTAATCCCCTGAAAATATTAAAAGATATGCTAAGAGAAATATGAATAATATTGAAAGGATGAGCTGGAAAAGTAAGGAATACTTCAATCAGTTAAAATTGCCAAAAAATAATGTTTAAAAATACGAGTACCTTTCAAAAATTCCTAACGTTTTTTCTTTAAGCCTAATTTTGCTGTGCGCGTAAAATACTGACCAAAGGAAAGATCCTGGATGATACACTAGAAAGCTCTATATTTATATCATTTAAGATTTATTGGAAATATCACATAGGTCATCTGAAATTTACGATCGGAAGAAGTAAGGAAAATTGAAACTTCAAACAAAAATATGTCAATGGAACTTACTTTAAAATAAGTAAGTTGGAATATCTTTTATTGGAAGGATTGAAATGAAATGCATACAAAGTTCAAAAAAATCACCTTGAAATAGTATAGAAGATTTTGGAAAGACAGGAAAAGTATAGTATGCAAGCATCGAAAACAATGAAAACAATAATAAAGGAGAAGTTAAGAGATAAATATTGTTGATATTATTAAAGCGAATCCAATTAATCAATACCATTTGAAATTAGTTGGACTCCCAATTGGGAAGAAGTAGGACTTTTGAAAGATTTTTTTTTGTAAGAAAGATTTAGAATGGATTATAACAGAAGAGTTGGAAATACTAGTTCAAAAACTGCGAAAATTGAAAAAAGAAAATGATCAGTAATCTAAATGAGCACCCCGTTTCTCTAATTCTATAGATAAATAAGTGAAGTAAGAAGTAACAGTGTTTTTATTTGTTTTAGTCTAAAGGTCATTAAAAAAATTTGTGTTCAATTGCTATAGAAATTTACGAGGAAATAATACCAAAACAAAATTTGAGAAGGCTTTATACATTAGGTTCAATGTTAAGAAGATCAATAGTGAAGAGATAAAGCACTATGAAGATTTGGGATTATTTACAACATAAGATTATGTGAAGGGATAAAGCACTATAAATATTTGGTATTAATTGTAACAGAAGATTACTAAGAATAGTATCTTCTAAAACTTTGAGAGGAACAATTATAATTAGCTTTGTTAGGATCGGTAATCTAAAGGTTTATTCAATTAAATTAGATTTGGAATCAATTATAAAGTTATGTAGGTCAGTAATATAAAAAGACGTTGAAGAAAATTTCCTCTAAAAGAATGAAAAAATATCTAATATAAAGCAAAATAAAATCGATTCCTGACGTAGAAGATGATGCCAGCTTCTTTGGAAGCTTTGAGTGAAAGAACGTATTTATAATATGAGCACCACCTGTACTTCTTTCATCCCAAATTTTATGTATTTTTTTTTGTAACGTATCTGTTTTTAAATTTATTTTTTAAGAAAGATCTATAAAGAATAAAAGAGTTAAGATTAAGAACGATGAAGAAAAATAAGTTGTATTATGTTTAGAGCATTAAAATGATTAAAGATCAATAATGAAGGAAGAGTTAAAAAGATAAAGTTTAAGAGAAACGAAGAATAACAAAATTTTTGTACGTTTCGTATAATTTTTGTGTATATTTTGATATGTATTTTTTTATTATTGGATAGTAACCTAAAGAATAATAAACATAAACATAAAAGCAAGTCAGTCACACAATTATAAGTGTTGGAGCATTAGAGAGATTAAGAAAATTAATTACAACAGAAGGCAACAACTGATGAAACAACTATTCTGTTTTTCTGTGTCACTTCTTCAACTGAAGTAGCCACAGTATGCTGAAGCGATTTTTTTTGAATCTCAGTAATTAGAGTATTTTTAAAGTTGTAAAAGTGTTTTCACTGAAACATTCAAAAAGTGAACATGAATTTGAAAGTTGAATAGCAACAATTTTGATTCATTGTGACAGAAGGGTTATTTATTGAAGAAAATTGCGAGGAGCAAGAAAATATGACAAATTAGGAGAAAATAAAATAAAAATATTTGGTATTAATTGTAGCAGAAGGTTTAGGTAAAACCAGTAATTACAGTAACAAGCTGTAAAGATACAAAAGGTTAAGACAGACTGACATTACTAAGAACAGTTATTAAGATAAAAAAATTAAAATATCTTATGAGATCATCTAAATATATTCCAAAAAATGAAACGATATTTATAAAAAGAATTACGAGTCTTGTAAGCAAGATTAAAACAATCGATTAAACTGGGCAATTGGCTAAATAAACTTGGAAAATTTCTGTAGTTAAGAAAAATCTAGAATATTTTAGCAACAAGTGAAAAAAACTTAAATGTTATATGAAATTACTTAAATAAGCACAAAGAAGATTAAAAAAAAACTATAGAATGAAAATACAGATGATTCTGGAAAGAGGAGCTTGAAATAAAAATATAGTTCATAATAACAGAATGAAAGATAATGTAAGCGAATTAAAAAATGCTACGGAATCACTTGAATCAAATCCAAAAAATCAAACTATATTTATTAGTGAATTTTCTAAAACGTAAAGGACTTACATATTTTATATTTAAATGATCTTGTAAAAAGAAATATCGAATATTTTAGGCGTAAATACACTCAAAAAAGATCCTCTTAGAAAAATATTTCAGAAAGTTAGAATATATCATGAAATTACATTAATTAAAGAAAATTTTGTAATGATTTTAAAACTAAATTTCGTAGCGAATTAATTAAGAACTTGAAAGCCTTTGTTTTTGAGAAAATGATGAAGCTAGTTTGGTCTAAATAACTAGAATAAATATGTAGATTAGTTACAATATATAAAGTCGTAAAAATAGTTTAAATTTTTAATAACCCAACTCAACTCAATATTTTTTTTGTCATTACCAGTGTAATGTGGGTTAATATTGATTACATGAACTTAACTCATTTTCTCTTCATTTAAATATAAAATATAAGTTTCTAATACAGTAATCTGAGTGTATTGTATACAACGATATGTGTGTAGTATATGCAACCATATATACTTATCTGTATATTATATAAATTATTTGTTAATTCTGATGATATGTAAACTTAGATTCATTACAATAACTTACGAAATGTTTTCGTATTTTTAAGTTATTAGAATAACTTCAGTAATAGATACTTAATTTAGATATAATACGTACATTTCTGTGCCATGGTAACCTTAATGTGTTACATGCAACCATATATACGTGACATATGCAATCATATATACTTATATGTATATCAGTTTCGATAAATACTGTATTGTTTAAATATAGCAATATTACTCTTCTTAAAAATATATTTTTTTGGAAACTAAATTAGTATAATATCAAAGAACTTTAGTAATATAAATTTGATTTTCAAAGTACGTATCCGTTTACGCGCACCGGTAACGACATCCCTTTAGCGTAATCTTATGTTTTACATACTAAACTAAGCTAGTTATGTTCACCTTTGGCGGATTAAGGAAATGAAGCCAGGCTGTAGATACGACCACCATAAAGTACCTGCAACCGAGGGACTAATGCCTCTCGACGATGATAAATAATAATGGTGATAAGAAAAATCGGGCGAGCCCTCCGCAATGCAGTCGGGGGGACCGACTACGACGACGTAGGGCTCGCCCTTAGCCCGCTGCCGGAACGCACATTTCGTTAATCTCTCTCAACATAGACACGTCGAAATTTCATGAAAACTACTTAACAATAAGTGTGCTAAAACTTAGCTAACTTAGAAAAGTCTGAGTATAAACGGCAATAATAATAACAACAAAGGAAAACTATAAAATACCACGCGAGTCGTTATCCGTTAAGTTAACTACTGTTGACGTGACGGGTCTATAAAAGAGCTACTTTACTCACATGTTACTTAAGATCTCTCATATCATTCCAAAAATAAATCTAAACGATCTACTAAATTTATATCTCATCACTACCAGTCTTGAAATTTTGTACTAAGCTAAACCGATATTAATTAGGCCACTTTAGCGAACTGAATCTAATAGCTATCGTCATCACAGTTAGTGTCCCTGAACACACACACAAGAAGCTAGTCTTCGTTAAAAAGGGTCCACAGGATACTGAATGCGTTGCGTCAAATAAGATGAGGGTAGAAAAATATTTCGATTTGAATTTTGTAAAAGCTAGCGATAATAAGTATTGGACGAAAGTTGTTTTGCAAATTTACAGTTTTCCATTAAGAATTTAGAGATGAGGAAAGTAATTTTGTTTGTTTGTTAAATTTCATTTTTGTGTGCAGTTCTTCCGGTACACGCAAAAACAAAATGCAAGAGGGCGGGGATTATAAATTTTGGCGTCGATTTAGAGGCCTAAGCCCGTGGTGAGGGTGTTGGCGTAAATGGTTGATATGTCGAGGCCTTGCACCCCGAGCAGGTCACTCATGCTGTAAGTGAGGGTCGGGGGCGGCCTCGTCGGGATATGTCTTAATGCGGCAGGTGTAGCAAACACTCTCTTACATCCCGTCACATCGTACACAGCTGAGGCGTAGTGCAAGGGTGTCGGCGCCACGGCGATGGCGGCCACAGGGATGCTGGGGCCCGCCGTGGCCACCGGCAGGCTTGCACTCACTGGTATCGGATACGGGGTGTAACGTAACGCGGACGTCGCCGTTGCGCTCGTAACGGGGCCCGGATTCATCAATAGCAACTCACCGTAAGCACCACGACCAGCCGCTCGTGTTTTTGCTAAATTCGCGGGAAGCATTACTTCTTTCGGCTGTGCTTTCTTGCATTCCACCTGAAACAATAACAAAAAAATATGTTAATGATTTAAAACAATACAGCCAGTACAAATTCTACCAAACAATGGCTAATTTACCATTAAATTTGGATGTAACTAATACCATTTTTTTCATATCAGAAAGTTATCGAATTTAAAAAATGTGGAGCTTCTTGTTAGAATAAAGATACCGAACTTAATTGCACATCATGTATGCTCTGCAATATGTGTTATTGCTTTATTTTTCTCCTAAGGTCTTTAGATTTTAGATCAAGGAGATCAATGCACTAAAGAAAAATGCTAAAGACTTGAGGATAATCATTTTTTACAATTCAAACAAATATGTTAGATGAGTTTTGTCATAAAATATATCTGTTAAAAATTCTTTGTCTATAAAAGCATCTTTCGGACGACCATTACATCTTCGATGCCCATATGACCTCTACGGAGTTTAGCAAACCACTTACGAATGGTTACATCTTCAGAAGCAGAATCCGGAACTATTTGTACTTTTTTCATTACTGTTTATATAAGCATTGGATAAAGACATGAGGACAGTTGCTTCCCTTTAATACGAGTTGCGTTCAATTAATACCAAAGATATTGCTTTTAGGGTAGACATTGTATTGTTTTCAACAGTAATGACTATCACTTCACAACTAATAAAATTTTTATTTATTTATAATTATTTGTAAAGGACTGAAAGATAACAGAAGAAATAAGTGAGGAAAGAATTTTATGAATAAGACGTGATCGCTGAAAAATATCTTAACATTAACAACAGCTTGTAACACTCTGTATACACACACATATACGTATAACCACCCCGTATGCTGGTAGTATAGTTAGAATATGATTCCGCAGCGGAATTTCCATGCGCCCATTTTCCTGACAAAGCACTCCTAAACTTTACAAGCCGGAGCTTTATAGTAGAGCCCGCCATATATCTTCCAGTCTGTTTCCGCGTCCAATGGCATGTCTTACAATCAAGAGTGATTTGCAGGGTACCGCTTCCAATTACGAAGGAACTCTTGAACTTTACCTCCTACCCTCCCCACGTTAACCGCCCCCCCTTGCCGCCGCCGCCCGGCCGACCCCTATGCCGCCCCCATATAGCGCCCGAACCACCGCTTCCATCCCGGACCTTTCGATACTCCGGCAATTCCCTTTTCGCAGTCAGCCCATTTCAGACTCGCCTCTCTCCCGATTCACTATAAAATATTATGTCTCCTATAAATTTATACCTTATTTCCCCATCCCTTTAAAATTGCCGACCTAAGCTTCCACTTACTTTCACATCGAGTTTCCACTGAAATTAGCAAATATTGTATCAGCTGCGCTTCCCTTGCAGAATTATCTCCGCTCCGAGTAATAATTCCAAATTGGTCCATTAAGTAATAGAACGGACAGCGTTTTTCCTTTTTTTAATCAATCAGCAATCGAAAATATTCGCGCAGTTTTAAATACTTACATTTTTTGATTATGTATGTCAACGTTATAATATTTAAGTACGTTTTAAAGCAAAAGTGTTTATTATTAAAAAACATCACCAATAAAAACCGAGATCCTTTATAGAACTTTTAAAGTCTGTATCTGAATTAGTACAATATTTCCATGTCAACAAGAACCACAAGACAGATTTCTATCTATTTTGGATCACATCAGAGTAGCGCAGTTAATTTTGAAGGAAAATATCTGAAGGATTTAATATTTTTTAGGAATATTCAAAATGTAAAGAAAGTTTATTCTTTTCTATTTAGAAATAGAAAATGGAAAATATCTAGTGATCCACACCTTTCAAAAATAAAAACCTCTGAAAGCATTTAAACCAAAAAAATCTTTTGGAGGATTTGATACATCTTAGAAATATTGGAAGAAAAAAGAGAAGCCATGGAAGGTAGATAAATATTTAATTATTGCTCCCTGTCAATAACCACATATTCCACACCTTTCAAAAAGAAGAACCTCTGAAAACATTTAAACCAAAAAAATCTTTTAGAGGATTTGATACATCTTATAAACATTGGAAGAAAAAAGAGAAGCCATGAAAGGTAGATAAATATTTAATTATTGCTCCTTGTCAATAACCGGTTTCGATCTATTTTGGATCTCATCAGCGTAGCGAAGCTGGAGAATAGAGAATCGAGTTTTGCAATGGAGTATTTAATTATTCAGGTTAACCATCGATTAAAATATTACCATAAAGGTGCTTTCTAATGCAACATTTAGACAATAGATGGCACCTTTATGGTAATATCTTAGATAAATATCTGGAAAAACAAAAGTTAAAAACTCTGGAAGAGAAAGATCTAAGAAAAGCAAAGATGAATATATTTGGAAGATTAAAGATGGAAAAGAATTCAACTTAAGATGTAGGCAAATGTAGAGATAACTTTAATAATAATAAAAAGATCCCTTAAAACTGTAAACCATCTTATGAGAAGAAGAAAAATATTACATATTCTTTACCCAGATGAAAATTAAAATGTAATCGGAACTTATTTTTGCAATAAATTAAAAACACAACTCTTTAAAATCAAAAGTATATTCATTATATTTCTTAGGCATATTTAATATATTGGAGGGTACAATAGAGGCCACCCACTCACCCTACATATATATTGCAATTTTATTCACTCCAATTCTTTTCGTTTTCCAAAAACTATAAATGTGTTAGTATTAAAAATATTTAAAAAAATCAATTAAGTCTACTTTGGTTTTCAAAAATTATTTTCAACATTTCAGTTGAATTAATTCAATAATTTTTAATCACTAATGTAGCTTAACTCCCAGTGTAAATTCAGGGTTGATGGGTGGCCTCTATCCCACCCTCCAAGTTTCAACATAGTATCGGCGATTTATTGAAAAAAAAATGTAAAAAAAACATATTTATGCAATAAATTAAATGCAAAACTATCTGAAACTAAGGTACATTCAATTAATTTCTTAGGATGTTTCATACATTGGAGGGTGGGTTAGAGGCCACCCACCCAACCTACATATATATTTTCTTTCGATTCACTTAAGCTCTTTGGTTTTCCAAAAACTTTAATCGATTTTACTTTGGTTTCCAAATTGATTAACTACAATTCTGTCGACTTAATTCCATAAATTCAAATCGCTGACGTAGCTTAATTCCCAGTATATATGTAGGGTGGGTGTGTGTCCTCTATCCCATCTTTCAAGTGGAAGAAAAGAAGAAAAAAAATGCAAACAAAATTTATTTATGCAATAAATTAAGTACATAAGCGTTGAAAATTAAAGATACATTCATTAAATTTCTTGAGTATATTCCAGAAATTGAAAGGTGGGATAGAGGCCACCCACCCACCCTACATATATATATTTTCTCTAATCCACTTCAGCTTTTTGCTTTCCTAAAAACTTTAATCGTCTACATTGGTTTCCAAATTGATTAAAAGCAATTATCTCGAATTTATTCCCATAAATTCTAATCATTGATGTAGCTTAAGACTTAGTGAATATGTAGGGTTGGTAGGTGGCCGCAATCTCACCCTCCAAGATTCAACATACCACGAACGTTTTGTTGAAAAAAATATATAAACAAAACCTTTTTATGCAATAAATTAAATAAATAAGTGTTTAAAATTAAAACTACATTAATTAGATTTCTTGAATATGTTCCAGAAATTGGAGGGTAGGATATAGGCCACCCATCCACCCTACATATATATCTTCATTCCAAACTACTTCACTTCTTTTGATTTTCCAAAAACTGCAATCGATTCTACTTTGGTTTCCAAATTGATTAACAACATTTCAGGTGAATTAATTCCATAAGTTTTAATCACTAATGTGGCTTTAGTCCCAGTGTAAATGCAGAGTGGGTTAGTGGTCTCTATCCCACCCTCCAAGTTTCAACATACTATCGGCGATTTATTGAAAAAAAAAATGTAAACAAAACCAATTTGTGCAATAAATTAAATACAAAACTGTCTGAAATTAAAGGTACATTCAATTAATATCTTAAGATGTTCCATACATTGGAGGGTGGAATTGAGGCCACCCACCCACCCTACATATATTTTCTTCCGATTCACTTAAGCCCTTTGGTTTTCCAAAAACTATACTCGATTTTACTTTGGTTTCCAAATTGATTAACAACAATTCTGTCGACTTAATTCGATAAATTCTAATCACTGACGTAGCTTAATTCCTAGTATATATGTAGGGAGGGTGGGTGTCCTCTATCCCACCCTTCAAGTTTCAATATACTACGGACGGCTTTTTGAAAAAAAAAATGCAAACAAAATTTATTTATGCAATAAATTAAGTACATAACTATTGAAAATAAATTAAAGATACATTCATTAAATTTATTGAGGGTGTTCCAGAAATTGGGGGGTGGAATAGAGGCCACCCACCCACACTACATATATATTTTCTTTCCAATCCACTTCAGCTCTTTAGTTTCCGAAAAAATTTATTGATCCTACTTTGGTTTCCAATTTGATTAACAGCAATTCCATCGAATTAATTTCATAAATTCTATTCACTGATGTGGCTTAAATCACAATGGATATGTAGGGTGGGTGGGTGGCCACTATTGCGTCCTCCAAGTTTCAACATACAACGGACGATTTATTGAAAAAAATGTAAAAACAAAATATTTAAGCAATAAATTAAGTAAACTAGAGTTTGACACTAAAGGTACATTTATTAAATTTCTTGAGTATATTTCAGAAATTGGAGGGTGAGATAGAGGCCATCCACCCACCCCACATATATATTTTCTTTCTAATCCATTTAAGCTCCTTCGGTTTCCAAAAATTATAATCGATTCTACTTTCCAAATTGATTATCAATTCTGTCAAATTAATTCCATAAATTTTAGTCACTGATGTAGCTTAAGTTTTAGTTAATATGTACGGTTGTTGGATGGCCACTATCACACCCTTCAAGTTTCAACAATATTATGGACGTTTTTTTGAAAAAAAAATGTAAACAAAATTTATATATGCAAAAAAATAAGTACACTGCTAAAATTAAAGGTACATTAATTAGATTTCTTTAATATGCTCCAGAAATTGGAAGGTAGGATATAGGCCACCCACCCACCCTACATATATATATATTCATTTCAAATCACTTCACTTCTTTTGATTTCCCAAAAACTTCAATCGATTCTACTTTGGTGTCCAAATTGATTAACAACAATTCTGTCGAATAAATTCGAGTATATATACATGGTGGGTGGGTGGCCTCTATCCCATGCTAAAAATTTCAACATAGTACAAACAATATATTTAAAAAAATATATAAACAAAAATTATT
Organism: Ontholestes murinus; assembly: GCA_963969525.1. NCBI lineage: Eukaryota > Metazoa > Arthropoda > Insecta > Coleoptera > Staphylinidae > Ontholestes > Ontholestes murinus. The sequence goes on from OZ018387.1 coordinate 104,601,092, forward strand.
TATGGAATAAATTAAGTAAATAATTGTTTAAATTTAAAGGTAAATACATTAGAATTCTTGTGTATGTTGCAGAAATTGGAGGGTGGGATAGAGGCCACCCACCCACCCTACATATATATATTTCCTTTCTAATCTACTTCAGCTCTTTGGTTTCCCAAAAACTTTAATCAATTCTACTTTGGTTCCTAAATTGATTAACAAGCAATTCGAATTAATTCCACAAATTCTAAACACTGATGTAGTCTATAAGTCTCAGTATATATGTAGGGTGGGTGAGTGGCCTCTATCTCACCCTTCAAATTTCGACATACTACTGACGATTATTTGAAAAAATAATGTAAAAACAACCTATTTATGCAATAAATTAAGTACAAAACCGTTTGTAAGTAAAGGAATATTCATGAAATTTCTTGAGTACGTTCCAGAAATTGGAGGGTGGGATAGAGGCCACCCACCCACCCCACATATGTATTTTCTTTCTAATCCACTTCAGCTCTTTCGGTTTCCTAAAAATTATAATCGATTCTGGTTTGGTTTCCAATTTGATTAACAGCAATTCTGTTGAATTAATTCCATAATTTCTAATCACTGATGTAGCTTAAGTCTCATTGAATATGTAGGGTGGGTGGGTGGCCACTATTCTACCCTCCAATTTTCAACACACTATACATGATTTCTTGAAAATTAAAATGTAAACAACACTAAGAAATTCAAAGGAATATCTCTAAAAAAAAAGAAGGAACGTAGGTGGGTGACGAAGATGAAAATCAAATGTGCTATGACCAAAATTAAGTGCACTAAGATCAAGAAATCATCAAGTAGAAATCGCATAAAACAATTAGAAGAAGAAAATGAAAATAAGCCTAGGAAAATGAAAGATAGTATAATTTAGTAGTTATCTTCAAGAGAATCATGGAAAAAGAAAAAGCAGAGAATCACTTATCCTATCAACTACATGAACTATAAGAATATGAAGAGATTATATAAGAAATGCAAAATATATTAAGAAAATAAAGGCAGAAAATCACATAAGCTCTCAACTTTTGACCAAAAGAAATTGCTTGAATAATTTCAAAAGAGTTCTGAAAATCAGCCAAGGAAAAATGTAACCTCGACTTTTTTCATATCTGAGAATACCTTTAAACGAAATCAAACGGTTGTTAAATAATACATATATTCCACTTATCAAAGGCTAAAGAAATTTTTCAAAAAATATCTTTAAGAGGAAAGAAATATAAGAATAATATTTGAAGAAGTTTTTCAAAAATATTTCTTAAAAGGAAAATTGATTTAGAGTATAAAAGTACATAAAACCTTAATTTAAGGTTATGAATGTTCAAGAAAAGGAAAATTAAATATGGAAAAGAATAAGAATGAGGATGTAGAAAACACTGGAAGTTAACTACAAGGAAATAAAAAGAGCCTTTAAAAGTAGAAAGGATCTTAAGATAAGATACAAAAAATCATATATCTTGTATTCATTTTGAATATATTTACTAAACTACAAATTGATAGCATTTGTTTTACTATTTTTATCTTCGAGTTTTCAGGTGATTATATCAAAATCTGATGAAAAATTATTTTATAATTTTATTATGTCATAAAGAGGAATTCATTTTGAATATGTGAACAAAAATACAAGTTGATAGCATTTGTTTTACTAGTTTTTTCTTCGAGTTTTCTTACAATCTACAATTCCAAAATAATAAGTTTATTTTTCAGGTGATTATATCAAAATCTGATGAAAAATTATTTTATAATTTTGTTGTATCATGAAGAGGAATTTATTTTGAATATGTGAACAAAACTACAGGTCGATAGCATTTGTTTTACTATTTTTTTCTTCGAACTTTCTTAAAATATACAATTCCCAAATAAGTTCAGTTTTCAGGTGATTATATCAAAATCTGATGAAAGATTATTTTAAAATTTTATTGCAACATGAAGAGGAATTTATTTTGAATATGTGAACAAAACTACAAGTTGATAGCATTTGTTTTACTTGATTTTTTCTTCCAGTTTTCTTACAATCTACAATTCCCAAATAATACGTTCAGTATTCAGGTGATTGTATCAAAATCTAATAAAACATATTTTATAATTGTATTGTATCATGACGAGGAATTCATTTTGAATATATTTGCTGAACTACAAGTCGGTAGCATTTGTTTTACTATTTTTTCTTCGTGTTTTCTTACAACATACAATTCCCAAATATTAAGTTCAGTTTTCATGTGATTATATTAAAATCTGTTGAAAAAATATTTTACAGTTTTATAGTTTCATGAAGAGGAATTTATTTTGAATATATTTACTAAACTACAAGTCGATAGCAGTTGTTTTACTATTTTTTCTTTAAGTTTTCTTAAATTCCCCAATAGTGAGTTCATTTTTCAGGTGATTATATCAAAATCTAATAAAAAATTATTATATAATTTTATTGTCTCATAAAGCGGAATTTATTTTATATATATGTAATAAACTACAAGTCTTTAGCATTTGTTTTACTAATTTTTTCTTCGAGGTTTCATAAAACGTACAATTCCTAAATAATATCTTCAGTTCCCAGGTGATTATATCAAAATCTGATGAAGAATTATTTTATAATTTTGTTGTGTCATGAAGAGGAATTTATTTTGAATATGTGAACAAAACTACACGTTGATAGCATTTGTTTTACTTGTTTTTTCTTCGAGTTTTCTTACAATCTACAATTCCCAAATAATATGTTCAGTTTTCAGGTGATTATATCAAAAACTGATAAAACATATTTTATAATTGTATTGTATCATGACGAGGAATTCATTTTGAATATATTTGCTGAACTACAAGTCGGTAGCATTTGTTTAACTATTTTTTCTTCGTGTTTTCTTACTATGTACAATTCCCAAATATTAAATTCAGTTTTCAGGTGATTATATTAAAATCTGTTGAAAAAATATTTTACAGTTTTATAGTTTCATGAAGAGGTATTTATTTTGAATATATTTACTAAACTACAAGTCGATAGCAGTTGTTTTACTATTTTTTCTTTGAGTTTTCTTAAATTGTACAATTCCCCAATAGTAAGTTAATTTTTCAGGTGATTATAGCAAAATCTGATGAAATAATATTTTATAATTTTGTTGTATCATGAAGAGGAATTTATTTTGAATATGTGAACAAAACTACAAGTTGATACAATTTGTTTTACTAGTTTTTTCTTCGAGTTTTCTTACAATCTACAATTCCCAAATAAGTTCAGTTTTCAGGTGTTTCTATTCTAAGGGAAATGAAAGAGAGAATAATTTAGAAGATATCTTCAAGGGAATCATGAAAAAATAAAAATCATGAAATAAAACAAAACAGTTGAGAAGTTTTCATATGTATTGTTGAATTTATTGCGAAACATGTTGCAGTGCTCAAAAATAATTGTGAAATTGGATGGTGAGATAGAGGCCACCCACCCACCCTGCATATGCGCTGAGGATTGAGCTACATCAGTGAATAAAATTTATGGAATTAATTTGACAGAATTGCTATTAATCAATTTGAAAATCAAAGTTGAATTGATTAAAGTTTTAGGGAAACCAAAAAAGCTGAAGTGGATTAGAATAAAAATATATATGTAGGGTGGGTGGGTGGCCTCTATCTCACCATCCAATTTCTGGAACATAATCAAGAAATCTAATGAATGTACTTTTAATTTTAAACAGTTATGTATTTAATTTATTGCATAATTGAATTTTGTTTCCAATTTTATTCAAAAAAATCGTCTGAAGTAAGTTGACACTTAGATGGTGGGATTATGGCCACCCACACATCCTACCTATTCACTATTCTATGATCTTTCCTTTGAGGCCAAAGAGTTTGGAACACGAACAAAGGAAAAAAACGACGTGCTTTATCAATTAAATAGAGTTCAGGACTATCCTTGACATGTTGGAACTAACGCAAATAAAATGCCATCTTCACGGTTAATTGCTATGCTAAGTTACAGCCCTTCTCCTAGTTATCCAAATTTAAAAATACCTTTTCCTGAGGGATGTTCATTTGGTTATCATGCTGGTGGTTGATGAAAATGACAAACATTTAAATGAAGATGTCTTTGGAACTGCTATAAGTAATATTGATGATATTGGAGATGATGCTACAGTTGACAGAACATTGTGGTGTGAATTGGAATCAGGATCAAATGCGAGTAAAAACCTGGTGAATGTGGGTGGTTTACTTCAGCTAAATGTCTAGTCACACCTAGTGATTTAATGGAAACGCCTAATTCTATTGAACTCAAGAAGAAGATAATTGAGGCTGAAACTGAAGGCGTAGAGACTCCAGTATTGCATCATGTCATTCCCGAAAAACGTAATGAAAGAATTGGTGGTATGATAGGATTTGATAGGATTTGGCGCTTCTCCACCTGCTGTTATCTCTGCCAGAAGAGGTACAGGAGGAAATCAACCCGAACGAGAAGAAATGGTTGAACTTGCACTCGATCCAACTGAATTGGAGATGGGCAGTGGTGCTTGAAATGGCCGTGCGGTATGAAAGACAAATTAGAGAAAGTCAGACTCAACTACAGAAAAAAGATCTTAATGAGATACTTGCTGAATACGTAACCAATCAATAGAGCAAGAGAAAGGGGATATAAAACATGGATACCAAGCAATCTAAGAAATTTTAGGATTTAAGTTTAGAAACAATGATTTTACACATTGTGTCTATGACAGTAAAGGGAAGAGATAAAGAAATAGTTGTGTGAGCAAATCCTGGAGAAGGCAGAAAGAAAATCCTCGTCTTATAGAATTACAAAAGGAAAATGTCAAAAAATAACAAGATACTAACAGTAAAAATGATTTCCCTTTCAACAACGCTTATAGACTTTTTTTGTATATTCTGTTTTCGTCAGCGCAATGCAGTTGAAGTGTATTTTACCTCAAAAGTATATTTACTTAATGCTAATACTTGCTTCTTCTCATTTTGATTTCATTTGAAATACAGAACTTAAAAAAACTTAAAATTGTTTATGTGCCTTCCATTTAATCACTGGTTTAGGTGAATTTTTTTGCTATATATCCTAATATCTTTTGTATTCCTTAGATGACGTAGGTTTTTTGTTCTTGCTCTTTCTGTATACATCCTTGGCTGATTTTCATATCTATTTAGAATTGTTTTATGTGTTGATTCTCAACTTCTTGACCTAAGTTCCATAGTATTTTTCTAGAGTTTAAACATCTATAATTCTCTGTTAAGAATAGGGACGCCATTTAAGTGACATCTATTGTTTAAACGTTACACTGAGTTCCCTATTTGAGTGAACAAACCACTGGCAATTAAGGAACTGCCAACAGTGACAGTTAATGGAAATTATTGGGCGATCGTTACTACGTGGTACAATTAATTGTTACTGTTAACAGTTTCCTAATTATAGCCGAAGTTTCGACTAATTATTAGAAAGAGGTAATTAACAAGAAGTTTTAATAACGAAAAACTAACTACAAGAAAATAGAAGACAAAATACTTCAAGAGAAAAGTTGAAGAAAGAGTTCTGGCGTTCGGTTCGACGGAAGCCTGAAAAAGGAAGAACGAAAAACTTCATCGTGTAGGAAACATTTTTTTACTGCTGAACAAGCAACAGTAATCGAAAGCTAAATGCTAAGGCTAAATATCAGCTGTGTAAGGTATATAAACACTAATCTAAAACACGTTTTATGTTTTTTGCTTTTTATAACATTCTTGAGAAATTAGAATACCAAATATATTTCTCCTTCACATCCGAAGGTTTTCCAAGATTTTAATTGCTTCTTTAAATGTTCTTATATTCTTGACAAGTGAAAAATCTTCCCTTCTTCTTGTTTCTTTTGATAAATAATCTGTTATCTCATTAATAGTTTCAGTTGTTTGTAATAATACTATTTTGGTACACTATCTTCCACAATAAGATTACCGTATTAAACAACAATCCAAATTATTGAATTACTTGTTTCCTGACAACAAAAGCTACTGACTGATTTCGATCAATTTGGATCTTATCATAGCAATGTTGTTAAAAACTTGGAAATATATTTCTTATCTCTTGATCAAACATTATGTTGTAAATATAATTTTTATACTAAGTTTTAAAACTTCGGATATTCCTATATCGTAAATCTGTAGTATTCAACTGATAACCAGATAAGGAGAAAAACTAATAAGCTTAATTTCTTAAACATGTAATTTTAATTTTCAACCTTTCCCCTTTCTGCATACTTTAGTGTTTAACATAAATATTTATCAGTTTAAATTATACTACATAGCATCATCATCACCATCAAAAGGAAACTATTGCACTTCTCCTTCCTTATGTGTTCGCATTACACTCGAAAATATCTAATTGTGTCTTTTTATACAATTTACAATGCCTCGTTGGCACCGCACAACATCTAATGCACCCAGCGCGGAGAAAGGAAACTTCACACTAAATATTTCACTCAATTTAATATGGCAACCGGCGCAGATGTGCGCCTCCTTTTTTAGCATAATGACCACATCAAAGGAAGCGACTAAGTGACAGGGATATTAATCTTCCTGTTTAATAAGGGCGCGTCTTTAGCATCCCTCATTGTGCCGGACAAATGCTCAGGGCCCACTTATATTACCCACTTATTTTTGATACCTCTCCAAATAACAAGCGCTTTTAAGCTCCTCAACAAAGAGTCCGAGAGAGGGTTTGTAGGAGGGCGCTACTACACCCCCCCCTCTACGAGGGGGTCGCCGGCGTCATTCTCCTTGCATTATTACTCCTCGGACAGAAACATCTTCGCCATCGAAAATTGTTTTATGGCCCACCGCACGAAACGAAACTTTCCGATATAAAAATAATAAAGTGTCTTAATAAAAACAAAACAGAATATCAAAAAAAAAACTCACCATTTTATTGTTAATCTCGTGGAAGTGGATTTCACAAACTTTATCTACAACGTCTTCGCTTTGAAATGTGACAAATCCGAAACCTGAAACAAACAAGAAAAAATAAAGTTAGTTCAGTTAGTAAATGTGTGTGTGTGTGAGAAGGTCGGATCGGTGGCATCGGTTACTTGTTTCCCGGTTTAAGTGCGTATTATAATACATTGGAAAGTTTTTGAAACCGAATAACTACATTAACGGTACATTACGTCGGGAGAGGTCCTTACAAAATACGAACGGCAAACATTGTTCGGAATCAATGTGTACATTAAAGTGCTCCCTTCTCTGTCTCTGAAAGCATTCAAATTCTGTTACAACTGGAAGAATGTACTTTTTATAATTGCGTTTCGTTATTGCGAACTTTTTTGACTTATCGCAATACGTCGGAACAGATCGACGTCTGTTTGCTATTCATTGGGTGCTCCTTGATTTCTAACTACCTATTATATAGGTCATGTATGAATGTATGAAAAGACCTTCCTACATCTTTAATTAATTGCTCACTTAAAATCTTTCATCACGTGGTTAAAGATTTTTGAACTATTTTGATTAAAACTAAAAATACAAAAGCAAAACAAAAAACAAAAGTGTTTTTTAGTTTTAATCAAAATATACCTTTTGATGCAGTTGATTGTAACTTTATAATGGGTTTCTCATAAGTTACTTAATTAATCCAAAGCTTATTGACCCAACGAGGTTATTGATGACCTTGTGGATATTAATTGTATGCGTAAAAAATATCTAACTTTACTATACTTTTTAAGCGGTAATAGATGGCAATAGATAACATTAAATGAATGAAAGATGGCATATGACGCATAATAAATGACAAATGAAAGATAGAAGATGATAAATGATATATACCTAAATAACAAAGGAGAGATGACAATTGACAATTGGCAGACAATAGGATAGGTAACAAATAACACATATCAGATGATATATCAAGCATGACTTATAATGACCGATGGCAGAAGACAATTACAAAAGCTAGGATTAGGTTAACTTCGGCAAATGAAGATAAATGATAGAAGATATATGATAAAATAATTTACCATAGATAGCACATAGAAGATAACAGATGTATAACAGATAGAAGATGGTCGATGACAGATAAAAGATGGCACATAATATAATATAGGTTCTAAATGATGATAGAAGCAAATGATTGACCATATACAACAGAATAGAGCGATAATATTTGACAAAAGATAGAAGACAACCTGTGATAGATGTCATCTATGCGTCAAATACCATCCATCAGGGGTTATCTGATAATTTTTATTAATGTCATCGCTATCTCTCTTGTTGTAATGGTACTTCATTTGCTTCTATCATTATCTACCGCTTAATTGACAGGTAATATATGACAGATCGAAAATAACAAAGATTAGCAACAGATGAGACGTTACCAATGGCCAACCACAAGCAATAGCTAACTGATACTGAACAATCAATAATATCAGTCATGACACATAATGACAGATGACCGAAGGCAATTACAAATGCTAGGATTTGAGTTGATTGAAAATAAACAGAAGAAAGATGAGAAATATTATACCACAGAGAAGCGACACCAAATGAAAAATAGTATACAATGAATGACACACAATTTATAACAAATATAAATAGGTAGTTGATAGATAATAGATAATACATGGCAGATAACAGATAGATAACTGATTAAAACATATTATAAAATGATGATGCGGCCATCATAATACTTTCCCTATTATTTTGATGATGTTTAACTGATTGGAGGGTAGGATAGAGGCCACCCACCCACCCTACATATACATATAAATTACAATTCCTTGTCGTTTCGCGGTTTCCAATAAAATTAATTACAAAACTTTTTGAATAAAAAAGAAATTCTAATGGTAATATTTTTGAGTGAGTGAATTAGTAAAATTTTGATGCATGATGGGTGGACAAACTTTAAATCTAAATTAGATAAAATTAGGAACTTTATCAAATGATAAATAAAACTTACTTTGTTAATATCACACACGGAATTTATTTCGTAACTATAGTTTCAACCTTACAAGGCCATTATCAAACGTACAGTTGAAACTATAGTTACGAAATAAATTCCGTGTGTGATATTAACAAAGTAAGTTTTATTTATCATTTGATAAAGTTCCTGATTCAATATGTATCACAAAGTTATGGCTTCAAGCATCCAACATATTAGATAAAATTAGCTATAGAAACCATTTATATTTAATTCTAAATTTTGATTTTCTTTTATTTTTGATTACATAAAGGGTTTGATTATTTTTAGCACCAAAACCATCACCGATTAGCAATTAAAGTTATCATGTATATGTAGGGTGGGTGGGTGGCCTCTAGCCTACCTTCCAATCAATAAAACATGAGCGAGGGTTTTAATTAGAAGTTGTAAAATATAAATAAACACATAATAATTGCAATTTTTAGAGATTTATTCATACAAATTTTTCATATAACTTTTGATGATTTTCTACTGATTGAAGGGTGGGATAGAGGCCACCCACCCACCCTACATATACATATAAAATACAATTACTGATAGTCTCGCGGTTTGGAATAAAATTAATTACAAAACTCTTTGAATAAAAATGAAATTCAAAAGGTAAAATTTTTAAGTGAGTAAAATTTCTAATTATTATTTATTTAAAAAATTAAAAATGCATTCGTTTTAAATTGACTCGGTTTTCAAGTTAATCTCTCAATAGTTATTTATTTTTAGAACTTTTAAAATAGGCGGGAACATTCAATTTCTTCAAATTCATGTTTGGAGAGCCGCCATTTTGTTTCTAATAAAGATAGGTTATTATATATTCTAAATGTAAAAAATACATTCCTTTTAAGTTGATTTTAAAGGTTTAAGGTCAATCTCTCCAATAGTTTTCTTTTTTAGAAGTTTTAAAATGGGCGTTGTAAATTTAAGTCCTTCAATTTCATGTTTCGTGTGCCGCCATTTTGTTTTTAATGAAGGTTGGTTATTATATTTTTAAAATGTTAAAAATCCATTTCTTTTAAGTTGATTTTGAAGTCAATATCTTCAATGCTAATTTTTTAGAATGATTAAAATAGGCATTGTAAAATCAATTTCTTCAATTTCATTTTTGGAGTGCCGCCATTTTGTTTCTAATAAAGAACGGTTATTTTATTTTTAAAATATAAAAAATATATTTCATTTAAGTTAATTTTGAAGTTTTCAAGTTAATCACTCGAATAGTTATTTGTTTTTAGAATGTTTAAAATAGGCGTTGTAAAATTAATTTCTTCAATTTCGTGTTTGAAGTACCGCCATTTTTTTAATAAAGATAGGTTATTAAATATTTTTTAAATATTAAAAATACATTCCTTTTAAGTTGATTTTAAAGTTTTTAGGTTAATCTCTCAAACAGTTATTATTTTTAGAATTTTTAAAATTGATATAAATTAAATTTCTTCAATTTTATGTTTGGAGTACCGCCATTTTGTTCCCAATGAAGTTAGGTTGATATTTTTTAAGTTGATTTTGAAGCTTTCAAGTAATTCTCTTAATAGTTTTTTTAGAATAACTGTTGAATATTAGCTGAAAAACGAAGGAAAATTTATTTTAAAACAATGACTATATGTATAAAAAACATTTGGGGAAAATAATTCTTAAAACAATTGGGCAATTGAAATTCTGTACAATTTCAACAAAAAAAAAACAAAACGATAATTTCTCTAAACAAAAATTGAGGTAATTTTTATGCAGCTAAAAAATTAGTTAAAAAGACCGTTGAAATTATTTTCCAAAATTCACCAAGAAATAAAAATAAAAATTAAAAAAAACAATGGAATAAAACCATTTGACCAAAAACAACATTTTTTGGCAAAAAACATACATTTCAACAATCGGAAAAAACTCAATTCGAATTTTCGTAAAAAAAACATAATTTTTCCACAGTTCAAAAGAAGAGTAATTCAAAATTTGTTGAAATTATTTTTAACTCAAATGGAAAAACTATTTAATATTTTTTAAATTTACATAATATAAGTTAGAATTTTACAGCAAAAATCTATACAAATTCTTCCTCCTCAAAAAATGTAAAAAGTTTCTTTATAAAAAAAAAAATGTTTTTTTTTAAATATCTGAAGAAACTTTTGAAAATACATATCCTTAAAAAATGGAAACTGTTGAAAGAGATTTTCTGCAGAGAAACAAATGAAAATTTTGCACAACAAACGGTGATAATTGGTATAAAACTATTGGACAATTGAAATTTTCTACAGCTTTATCAAAATTATTGAAATTTAATGGAAACCTAAAATTCTTTTGATAAAAAATCACTTTTACAATTTTAAAAACAATTTTTAATTTACGTAAAAAACAGTTTTTCTTCAACAATAAAAAGCAACATTTTCAGACAAAAAACATATGTTTTCAACATTCGAAAGAAATCTCAATTCGAATTTACGAAAAAAACAATAATAATAAGTTTTCAACAGTTGAAAAAAAAGTAATTTAAAATTTGTTGAAATATTTTTTTTTTATCCATTAGAAACAGAAACTATAATGGAAAACTATTTAACATTTTTAAAATTTACATAAAATAAGTTAGAATTTTACAGCAAAAAAACTATACACACACTTCCTCATCAAAAAAAAAATGGAAAATTTTCTTTAAGAAAAAACGTCGTTTTTTAAATATCGAAAAAACAAATGAGAATTTATTTTAAAAATTTTGTAAAAAAAAACATAATAAATTTGTATAAAATAATTGAACAATTGAAATTTTATACAACAAAATATACAAAGAAAATATTTCTCAAAAAAATGACATAATTTTTAAACAGTTAAAAAAATATTTCAATTAAAATAATTTGTTAAAAAGATAGTTGAAATTATTTTTTAAAATTAACTAGAAAGAAAAATGTAACTTGGCTTAAAAGCAATTTAACAAAAACCGTTCACTCAAAACTATCTAATCTGTTTCATATTATCGTAAATTGGTGAAATTTTATAAAACCATTTATTTATTTATCTTTGATCTTCTTTCTTGAAGATTACATAAATAACAAATCAATTTTAAAATGACATACGTCAAATTTTGGGCAAAAGAAGCACGGGCGGATTGATTTTAATAAAAAAATCAATTTAAAAATTTCAAAAACAATCTAAAATTTATATAAAAATAGTTTTTTTCCAACAGTCAAGAAATATAAAATTTCTTTGAAAAAAAACATGCTTTTAAACATTTAAAAGTTTGCTAAAAAAATAAGACAAAACTTTCTAAGGAGAAATAATACAAAAAATATCAAAATTTTCAATTTTTATTTTTTTCTCGAAAATTAAGAAATTTATGAAAAATATGTTCCAATAAAACTTGCTCAGTATTTTATTCCCTTTAACTTTTGTTTGAACCGTTTTTTAAAATTTTTCATATTAAAAAAATACCACCAAAAAAACAAGAAAACGCCACGAGTAAACATCCACTTCCGGTTTATTAATATTCACCAAAAGCTTTTCAGTTCCAGTTTGTAACGATAAAATCTTAAATTTAAAGTTTTATCTCAATCGTATCATTCGTTTTTGAGATACAGCGCCCACAGACATTTTTCCGCACGAAAACAATACTTCCCCTATATATACTATATAGGGAAAGTAATAAAGATAAGCAACATAATAGATGCATATGATAAATAACGGAAGGTACATAAATAATTACAGATGTCAAGTGATGACAAACATATCATGGATTATATACATATGACAATAAACAATTGACATATGATAAGTGATATATGACGGAGGAAAGATAACAGTTGATAAATTCGTGTAGCTTATGTAATAATGAACAATAACAGACGATGTAAATATAATAAAAGATAACAGAAGATACATTAATTTCAGATAGATAACAGATAGTACACGATAGATGGCAGATGACAGAAAATAAATGACAAGTGTTGGTTTAAAGTTGACAAATGTAAATAAGTGACAGAAGAAGGATAAACAATATATCGTAAGCAAATGATGGAAAGTTGCAAATAGAAGACGATAGCTAGACAAGATTTGTAACAGATGATAAACCAGAAATAATGGATGATAATAATAGTAATAATAATATTTTAGTAGCGATAAAGAATCACCATCTATCATCACTCATTCACCATCTACTATCTATGATTTATTTGCTATAATCATAGATAGTAAATAATAAATGATGATAGATGATAGAGGATCTTTAACGAACTTTTACAAATGAAAATAAATAATAAAATGAATATGACAAACAATACATACCGAGGACGCAGTGATGACAAAGGCAAACAAAAAACAGTCGATAGATGATAGATGGCAGATGATTAACAATAAACAACAATTGATAGATAAAGTTGGCAAATTAGGATATATGCAGATAAAATGTGCAGCTGAAAGCCAAATAATAAAGTACAGACGATATGACATATGACGTCTTACGTATGGCATATGATAGAAAATAAATGACAGATAAAAGCTGATAGATGATAAGTAATAACGAATGATGTAAGACAAATGACTAAAGATGAGGTTAAATATGACATATAAATATGAATGACGGAAAGAACCTAAGAAAAAATATATTGCAATAAAACTACGGCAGATAACAAATAAGAGACGATAATAAACATATAACTTATGCCAAGTGACAGATAGCAGATAAATCATAGATGATAGATGATAAATAAAACATGATGACTTGAAAAACTACTAAAATATTAGAATAATCATTATTATTATGGCAGATGAATAAAAACAGATGACAGAACATAGTTGACAAATAAAGATGACATAACAGAAGATAGATGATACAGGAAATATGATAGATTTAGGATGGCAGATTAATGATATAAAAGGATACATGATAGATGGCTGATAAACGATATGATGATAGTTGACAAATGACTCAAGAATAGTTAAATTTAACTCCAACAGGGAAACGACAGAAGAAAGATGTAAAACAATATGCTGTAGAAAAATGACAGCAAATGACAATTAAGTGATTGACAGATAGCAAATAAATTATAGATGATGGATTTTGATTCTTTCGAAAACAGATTACAGATGATAGATAAATAATAAAAGATATATGACATAGACAGTAAGACATATTAAAGATTGCAGATAATAGAAGACACATGATAGATCATAGATGGCAAACAATTAATGACAGATTTATAACAATTGTCAAATTAGGATACACACATCTGTGTGTATCATCTGAACGATGCCGAAAAGTATACAGATGAAACCAATGTCAAATAGCAGACAAAACCTGATAAAAAAACTTTGCTAAATGACATATGACAGATAAAAGATGACAGACGACAGATCGCAGATGATAAGTACAAAATAGGCATTAAAAACAAATTATAAATGTCAGGCATTACATGAAATATGAAAGATAATATTCATCGGATGAAAAATAACAAACGACGAATAGCAGATTATAGATGTTAGAAAACATATGATGATAGGTACGTATCAATGACAAATGACACGAATAAAAGATACATGACATATAGAAAACGAAAAGCAATTGATAGAATGTAATATAAGAGATAACATGCAACAGGCGAAAGATAGCAACAAACGTCAAATAGCGGAGAATAAATGACAACTACCATTATAGATAGATTAAAGATGAATTTCAAATGACAAATAATATTAAGCAGTTAAAATAAAAGGGTAATAAACAGCAGGTAATTGATAATTAAATAATATATAGCAAACAAAAAACAAATTACATATGAGAATCGGCAAATGGCAGATGAGAGTTGACAGATAGAAGATTATAAAAGATAGCCAAATGACAAATTACAGACGACGTCTTACATATGGCAAACGGTAGATAATAAATAATTTTCGAAACGATATATGCCAGAAAAAAACGACGGCAGATAAAAATAAGAGACGATAATTGATACATAATTTATGTCAAGTGATAGATAGCTGATAAATAATAGATGATAGATGATAAATGAAAAATAATAGATGATGACTCCTAAAAACCTATTAAAATATTAAAATAATCATTATTATTATGGTAGATGAATAATAACAGATGATAAACTACAATAAAAAATAAAGATGACATAACAGAAGATAGATGGCACAAGAAATATTATAGATTTTAGATGACAGATTACAGATGACAAATGATAGATGATAAATGGCAGATCATTAATTGCAGATAATAAATGACAGGTTAAAAGATGACAAAAAATAAATTATATATGTCAGATGGCAGATGATAGTTGATGAATAAATTGAAATTAGTTAAATTTGACTCAAACAGGCAACTGGCAGAAGAGAGATATAAAATAATATACTCGAGAAAATTGACAACAAATGACAAATAATAAAATAAAAAATGGCACAATTATAATAATAGTCTTTATTTCTATCTTAAATTACAATAAGTACAATAAGAAAGAAAGTGCGTCACAATAAAGAAAAAATACAAGGAAAATAAAATCATATGTATACATTACTAATCAAAATATTTTTCTAAACTATAGTATTCTTTGTCACATAAGAACTTAAACAAATTTTCTTTAAACTTCTTGATAGTACTAATACACTTAAGAGTATCAGGCAGTTTATTAAATAGTAAGATCCCATTGTAACGTAAAGATTTTTCTGAAGCAGTTAATCTGTGTTTTGGAATATTAAAATTATTTTTATGTCGTGTAGCATATTCGTGATTAATTTTGTGTTCTTCAAATAAATCTTTATGTTTGTAAACAAATATGAGGCATTCATAAACGTATAGTGCATACACGGTATAGATGATGAATATTGATTCTTTCAGAAACATATGACAGACGATAGATGATGATAGGCTAGAGTTAATGGTGAAGTGCAATTACAAATAATAATATTTCATGAATGATTTTCTCATTTACCTCGTGGTGAAACATTGTGGAATAATAGGTAATTAATTAAAAACACTTGGTTTGTTTCACTAAATTTTATATTCAATTTTTTGAGAACAAAACACTGATAGTATCAACAGTTTAATTCAACCTACAGTTAATAAAATACATTATTTTGTAAATAAAATTATTTATAATTGTTTAGAAAACTCTATTCTTTAAAAAGGGTACACTCTCATAATAATATTTTTTGGCACATCTCTTACTTCTGTTTTTAAAATTGGAAAACGTATTACTACCGTTACAACATTTAGAAAAAGTAATATTTTTAAATACAAATCAATGTGCAAAGAAGTAAATATTATTGTAGACAACAGTGGACTGTATTTTGAAGATGCCCTTAAAGGTGGAATATCTAGTTTTGTAAAGAGATGAATCTATCGTAGATACGAACATCGTTCAATTTTAAATTAACTAATTGATCACTGATTCATTGTCAAAGTTCTCATTTGGCCAACTTGTCACTCAGCTATAGAGAAAGTTTGGACCGTGCTACCACAATTCACAGTTTAATAACTCTGAGGGCAACAATTCACGCTAGCTGAATCGGCTAGATATAACATTCTTGGAACATGTTTGCAGATAGCATCACCTTTATTCTCATGAACCTGGGCTACCTTATTAGCTATAAAAGTTTTCAATAGATGTGGCGAAGTGCGAATCTATGAGAGTGTAGTTGTGGAGTCAGTTAAACAAATAGGTGAATCTATCTTTATTGAATCAAATGAAGGCGTAATTCGTCGTAAGAGTTTTGACAGTAAACAAGCTATACCAAGTCGAAGACGTGAAATTGTTTATGGATTGAGTGGAGCGACGCATAATTTAGCTATAACTAAATTAATTCTATCAGGCGAGCAATGAGGAGAAATGTTGCATCGAAGAAATGATGTTGTTTTCTAAAATGAAGTTCCTCTGATGCGAGACCATTGTAATGAAATATCGGGAGGTAATGTAATCATCCCAATCAACCTTATCTAACCATAATTTTTGCAATAAAATACAAATGGACAAAGGTACCCATTCACATCGTACGTATGAGCTATTCAACATAAAATTCTTCGTTTCGAGGATTGAAAAGTTCAACAAGCTGTTTGCAAAGTTCGAGAGTTGCAAATTCGTCATCTCCTCACACAAAATATCGTCCACATAAATGTCGAATTTTAATGCATTTACATCTGAGGTCATCTTAACAATATTAGATGTACTAAGAAGAACAACTCACGGCATCGGTACCGACAGTATACACAATTTTTAGTAGTAATCGCAAGAACAAGGAAAAATTGGCGAAAGGAAGTAGATTATAGATCCCCCGAAGGAGGAGGTTAGGTGTTTAGGTTTGGTTTTAATGGGTGGTTGGGGAAATTAAAGGAAGGAATTAGTGGTGATGGTATAATGATTGGAAGAATGCTTTATGATAAGTGGTTAATGAACGAGGGTAAGTGAATATGGCGATGGAAGAGTGATGGGAGATATTAAATAAATAGAAGGGAATTAGGAAGATAAGGAAACATACATTAGGCAATAGGAAGAGATAGTTATCAGGGGGTTTTCAAAGAAAAAACACTGATGAAATCCAGTTATATTCCTTTCTTCGCAAGATTATTTGTTAGCACACATTATCAATAGCTTAGCCAGTTCTACCCAAAATGTTCATCTAGCTAACAAATAATGTTGGCGTTTTGGTGCAGAAAACACTTGTAAAGTTCCATATTATTACTTTTATTTTCAGTTTCCTGACACGTGTTTCTATCATACCCAATCATTTTCAAAGGTTTAAACTTTCCAAGAAGAATATAACTGTGTTTCATGATTGTATAAAGAAGGAGATAATGAAAGTTTTGTAAGGGGTTTTAAATCAACGCCCGTATTTTTCTTTTCCCCTGTAAAGACACAAGTTACAGCGGTAATAATTGAAATATCGAAAAGTGCCACTTACTCGAGCCGGCGCTCCGAAGTCTTTTAGGTATTATCAACGCTCGATGTGACTCGGTTATGTCGGGAGCGGTCTGTGGGGGGGTTGGCGCGAGCACAGGGAAGGAGAAGGAATATGGTAAGGAAAACGTATGCACATATCGTTTAATCTCATTTAGAATGCGGAGATATGGGATGGCGTATTAAGCGCCGGCTCGAGTAAGTGGCACTTTTCGATATTTCAATTATTACCGCCGTAGCTTGTTTCTTTACAGGGGAAAAGAAAAATACGGGCGTTGATTTAAAACCCCTTACAAAACTTTCATTATCTCCTTCTTTTTACAATAATGAAACAAAGTTATATTCTTCTTGGAAAGTTTAAACCTTTGAAAATGATTGGGTATGATAGAAACACGTGTCAGGAAACTGAAAATAAAAGTAATAATATGGAACATTACAAGTGTTTTTCTGCACCAAAACGCCAACATTATTTGTTAGCTAGATGAACATTTTGGGTAGAACTGGCTAAGCTATTGATAATGTGTGCTAACAAATAATCTTGCGAAGAAAGGAATATAACTGGAATTCATCAGTTTTTTTTCTTTGAAAACCCCCTGATAACTATCTCTTCCTATGGCCTAATGTATGTTTCCTTATCTTCCTAATCCCCTTTTATTTATTTAATACCTCCCATCACTCTTCCATCGCCACTTTCACTTACCCTCGTTCATTAACCACTTATCATAAAGCATTCCTCCAATCATTATATCATCACCACTAATCCCTTCCTTTAATTCCCCCAACCTTCCATTAAAATCAAACCTAAACACCTAACCTCCTCCTTCGGGGGATCTATAATCTACTTCCTTTCGCCAATTTTTCCTTGTTCTTGCGATTACTACTAAAAACTGTGTATACTGTCGGTGCCGATGCTGTCAGTTGTTCTTCTTAGTACATATAATATTGTTAAGATGACCTCAGATTTAATGCATTAAAATTCGACATTTATGTGGACGATATTTTGTGTGAGGAGATGACCAATTTGGAACTCTCGAACTTTGCAAACAGCTCGTTGAACTTTTGAATCTTCGAAACGAAGAATTTTATCTTGAATAGCTCATACGTACGATGTGAATGGCTACCTTTGTCCATTTGTATTTTATTGCAAAAATTATGGTTAGATAAAGTTGATTGGGACGACATTACCTCGCGATATTTCGTTACAATGGTCTCGCATCCTAGAGGAACTTCATTTTAGAAAACAATTTCAATTCTTCGATGCAACATTTCTCCTCATTGCTCGCCTGATAGAATGAATTTAGTTATAGCCAAATTATGCGTCGCTAAATTAATCCATAAAGAATTTCACGTCTTGAACTTGGTATAGCTTGTTTGCTGTCAAAAATCTTACGACGAATTACTCCTTCATTTAATTCAATGATGTTAGATCCACAGATTTGTTTCACTGACTCCACAGTTACACTCTCATAGATTCGCACTTCGCCACATCTATTGAAAACTTTTATAGCTAATAAGGTAGCTCAGATTCATGAGAATAAAGGTGATGCTATCTGCAAACATGATCCAAGAATTTTATATCTAGCCGATTCAGCTAGCGTGGATTGTTGCCCTCAGAGTTATTAAACTGTGAATTGTGGTAGCATGGTCCAAACTTTCTCTATAGCTGAGTGACAAGTTGGCCAAATGAGAACTTTGACAATGAATCAGTGATCAATTAGTTAATTTAAAATTGAACGACGTTCGTATCTACGATAGATTCATCTCCTTTCGATTAATTATTCGACAGAATTTCCTCTTTAACAAAACTAGATATTCCTCCTTTAAGGGCCCTTTAAAATACAGTCCACTGTTGTCTCTGTGCTTTTAACTACAATAATATTTGCTTCATTGCACATTGATTTGTATTTATAAATATTAACTTTTTCTAAATGTAATATGGAATAAAAAATTTAGACAATAATTTTTTTGTTTATTTGTTTCTCTACGAAATATGATTCTTTTTGTATAATTTCTTGGGTTTGTAAAAAAATAATTTGGAAAGAAAAGGTAACATTAAGCATGTATACACTCTTTAGTATTTAGTTATTTATTCAAGGAAACTAGTGAGTATGTTTAACAGATTGAAGGGTGGGATAGAGGCCACCCACTCACCCTACATATACATGATAACTTAAACCATTGCTTCTCTTTTAATTATCAAAAAACAAAACAGTGAAATTAGCTAAGATTTATTTTATTACCATAAAGGTGTCATTAGTTCTTTAATTTTCAACTACGCTACGCTGATGAGATCCAAAATAGACCGAAACTGGTCCGTAGCTGTTGTTGACAGAAAACAATAATTAAAGTAAAATTAGTGTTAATTAAAAAAAAAAAACAGTGTTTTAATTAAAATTCAAGTATTTATGTAGGGTGGGCCGGTATTTTACCCTTCAATTTATATACTATAAACAAAACTTGACTACAATATACTTTTAAGTGTATCAAAATATAAACTATTCTTAATTAATTTCGTAATTTTTAAGTTCATCCTCATGAAAATTAATTTTTAGAATTTTTTGTAAAGTTTTAAGTGCTGTTATTTTGCTTCCAGCTCGATTATAATTATATATTTTTAGGGATATCAAAATATAAACTACTCTTAATAAATGTTGTAATTTTTAAGTTCAACCTGCTTGAAATGAATTTTCCAGAATTTTTCAAACCTGCAATTGCAAATTTAAATTTTGGCTGCCAAGTTCCAAGTGCCGCCATTTTGTTATCCTGCTGAATTATTACTTTGTATTTTTACAAATATCAAAATATAAACCACTCTTAATGAATTTTGTAATTTTTAGGTTCATTCTGCTGAAAATTAATTTTCCAGAATTTTTCAAACCTTCAATTTCAATTTTAGATTTCTGCTGCAAAGTTCCAAGTGCCACCATTTTGTTTCTTGCTGAAATATTTCAATCATTTTTAAGGATATCAAAACATAAACTACTCTTAACACATTTTTAAATTTTTAAGTTCATTCTGCTGAAAATAAATTCTCCAGAATATTTCAAACTTTCAATTGAAATTTTAGAATTTTTTTGTCAAGTTCCAAGTGCCGCCATTTTGTATTCCTGCTGGATTATTACGACATATTTTTAGGAATATCAAACTTTAAACTATTCTTAATTAATTTTGTAATTTTTAAGATCATTCTGCTGAAAATTAATTCTCCAGAACATTTCAAACTTTCAATTGAAATTTTAAATTTTTGCTATTAAGTTCTAAGTGTCTCCATTTTGTTTCCTGCTGGATTGTTACACTGTATTTTTAAGGATATTAAAACATAAACTGATCCTAATGAATTTTGTAAATTTTAAGTTCAACCTGCGGAAAATTATTTTTCCAGAATTTTTCAAGCCCTTAATTGCAATTTTAGATTTCGGCTGCAAAGTTCCAAGTTCCTCCATTTTGTTTCCTACTGGATTGTTACATTGCATTTTTAAGTATATTAAAATAAAAACTACTTTTAATGAATTTTGTAATTTTTAAGTTCTTCTTGATGAAAATTAATTTTCCAGAATTTTTCAAATTCTTCAATTGCAATTTTAGGTTTTTGCTGCCAAGTTCCCAGTGCCTCCATTTGGTTTCCTTCCAGATTGTTACACTGTATTTTTAAGGAGACTAAAATATTAACCACTCTTAATGAATTTTGTAATTTTTAAGTTCATCCTGATGAGAATTAATTTTCCAGAATTTTTAAAACCTTCAATTGCAATTTTATATTTCTGCTGCAAAGTTCCAAGTGCCGCCATTTGGTTTTCCTGCTGGATTACAACTACAAATTTTTAGGAATATCAAAATATAAACTACTCTTAATGAATTTTGTAGAATTTTCCAAACTTTTAATTGCAATTTTAGTTTTTTGCCACCAAGTTTCAGTTGCCGCCATTTTGTTTTCTACTAGATTATTACTAAATATTTCTAGGAATATCAAAATATAAACTACTCTTAATAAATTTTGTAATTTTTAAGTTTATCCAGCTGAAAATAAATTCTCCAGAATTTTTCAAACCCTAAATGGTAATTTTATATTTTTGCTGCAAAGTTCCAAGTGCCGTCATTTTGATTTCCTGCTGGATTAACACTTTATATTTTTATGAATATCAAAATGTAAACTACTCTTAATAAATTTTGTAATTTTAAAGTTAATCCTGCTGAAAATTAATTTTCCAGATTTTTTCAAACCTTCAATTGCAATTTTAGATTTTTGCCGCCAAGTTCATATTGCTGCCATTTTGTTTTCCTGCTGGATTATAACTTTATATTTTTATGAATATCAAAATATAAACTACTCTTAATGAATTTTGTAATTTTTAAGTTTATCCTGCTGAAAATTAATTTTTCAGAATTTTTCAAACCCTTAATTGTAATTTTAAATTTTCGCTGCCAAGTTCCAAGTGCCACCATTTTGTTTTCCTGCTAAAATATTACAATCATTTTTGAGAATATCAAAATATAAACTACTCTTAAAATTTTGTAATTTTTAAGTTTAACCTGGTTGAAATAAATTCTCCAGAATTTTTCAAACCTTCAATTGCACTTTTAGATTTTTGCTGCCAAGTTCCAAGTGCCGCCATTTTGTTTTCCTGCTAGATTAACACTTTATATTTTTAATGTCAAAATATAAACTACTCTTAACGAATTTTGTAATTTTTAAGTTCATCCTGCTGAAAATAAATTCTTCAGAATTTTCCAAACCTTCAATTGTAATTTTTAATTTTTGCTGCTAAGTTCCAAGTTTCCTGCTGGATTATTACTATATATTTTTAGGAATGTGAAAATATAAACTACTCTTAATGAATTTTGTAATTTTTAAGTGCATCCTGCTGAAAATAAATTCTTCAGAATTTTCCAAACCTTCAATTGTAATTTTAAATTTTTGCTGCTAAGTTCCAAGTGCCGCCATTTTATTTCCCTGCTGGATTACTACTTGATATTTTTATGAATATCAAAATATAAACTACTTTTAATGAATTTTGTATTTTTTTGGTTCATCCTGCTAAAAATAAATAGTCCAGAATTTTTCAAAGCTTCAATAGCAATTTTTATTATTACTATATATTTTTAGGAATATCAAAATATAAACTACTCTTAATGAATTTTGTAATTTTTAAGTGCATCCTGCTGAAAATAAATTCTTCAGAATTTTCCAAACCTTCAATTGTAATTTTAAATTTTTGCTGCTAAGTTCCAAGTGCCACTATTTTGTTTTTCTGCTGGATTATTACTTTATATTTTTATGAATATCAAAATATAAACTACTCTTGATGAATTTTATAATTTTTAACTTCAATCTGCTGAAACTTAATTTTCCTGAATTTTTCAAACCTTCAATGGCAATTTTAGATTTTTGCCGCCAAGTTCGAATTCCCGCCATTTTGTACTCCTGCTGAATTATTACTATATATTTTATCAATATCAAGATCTAAACTATTTATAATGAATTTTATAATTTTTAGGTTCATCTTGCTGAAAATTCATTTTCCACAATTTTTCAAACCTTCAATTGCAATTTTAAATTTTTGCTGTCAAGCCCCAAATGCCGCCATTTTGTTTTCCTACTGGATTATTACTTTATACTTTTATGAATATCAAAATATAAACTACTCTTAATGAATTTTGTAATTTTTAAGTTCATCCTGATGAAAATTAATTCTGCAGAATTTTTCAAACCTTCCATTGCAATTTTAAGTGCTGTTATTTTGTTTCCTGCTGGATTATAACTATATGTTTTTATGTATATCAAAATATAAACTGCTCCTAATGAATTTTGTAATTTTGAAGTTTATCCTGTTTAAAATTAATTTTCCAGAAATTTTCAAACCTTCAATTGCAATTTTAGTTTTCTCCCGCCAAGTTCCAATTGCCGCCATTTTGTTTTCCTGCTGGATTATTACTAGATATTTTAGAAATATCAAAATATGAACTACTTTTAATAAATTTTGTAATTTTTACGTTCATCCTGCTGAAAATTAATTTTGCAGAATTTTTCAAACCTTCAATCCCAATTTTAGAATTATTTTAATTCCTGCTAGATTATAACTATATATTTTTGGGGATATCATACTATATAATACAGTTAATGAATTTTGTGATTTTTAGGTTTATCCTGCTGAAAATACTTTCACCAGAATTTTTCAAACCTTCAAATGCAATTTTAGAATTTTTTGTCAAGTCAAGTGCTGTTATTTTGTTTCCTGCTGGATTATAACTATATGTTTTTATGAGTATCAAAATATAAACTGCTCCTAATGAATTTTGTAATTTTTAAGTTTATCCTGCTGAAAATTAATTTTCCAGACATTTTCAAACCTTCAATTGCAATTTTAGATTTTTCCCGCAAAATTCCAATTGCCGCCATTTTGTTTTCCTGCTGGATTATTACTAAATATTTTAGAAATATCAAAATATGAACTGCTCTTAATAAATTTTGTAATTTTTACGTTCATCCTTTCAGAAAATTAATTTTACAGAATTTTTCAAACCTTCAATCCCAATTTTAGAATTTTTTAAATTCCTGCTGGATTATAACTTATGACGCCTTTCACGTCACTTTCTTCATAAGCTTAATATTCACCGAAAATTAAGTGTGTGCAAGAAAATCCCTGATGTAGCTAACTCGCGGGTGGGGAGGTTTGATTTATTTAAGGCGCCAAGTAATTTTTATTTATTACCCCTCAGAGATTAACGCACTGGGAAAATTACTAAACCCGGTTGAATGGTGTATAATAAGTATGAAGAAAGTATAATATTAACTTAATTTTTGAATTTAGATAAAAATTTAATCAGTTTTTAATATTGGAACGAGATTTATTACAAATAGAAAAAGATAAATTAATTAACAAAAAGTAAAGGAACTACTTCTAATAAAAAATTACCGGAGCTATTTCACGAAAAATAATTAAAGGTAAATGAAATCATCACCGACGTAAAAGAAAAAGAACAATGGCCATTGCGTTTCTAGTCGGAAAGAATTTAAATTTTAACGTGTGTAACAGAAATAGCGACCGGGTACATCAGCAAATAACAAAGCACATTTGTAGTAGTTACAAAATCTCAATGAATCACGCAAAATTAAACAGTTTTCCTAATCTCAACGCGTCACAAAATGTCAATCCAAAAAAAAAACTTAAAATATCAGGTCGCCTCCGTCATGAGCATTACGTATTAAATCCCCAGCATAATAACGTTAAATACAAAAATAATTTAAATCTGGCCTGTTCTCTGGGCTCCTCCTCAGCAGTCACGTGCTCTTCTACCAAGCCAAGCGGATTCGGACACCGTGAAGAACGCTATTACTGGAAAGATCAGGGTGACCAGCCCGGACACTCGAACTTCAAAAATTAGCCGTACTTTTGGGGCCTATGATTTAGACAAAAAATTTATTTTAAACACACGAAATATTAATAAAGAACTCTACCTTAGATTTTGTGTGGCCCCGCTAGTGTATAACGTTGTTGATAATCGTGTGCTGTAATTTAATTTTACTCTCAAGACGAAAACCATCCAAAACGTCGGCACATTCACACTTCTCAACCCAACGGAAAAATGGCGTCCAC
Organism: Ontholestes murinus; assembly: GCA_963969525.1. Lineage (NCBI taxonomy): Eukaryota > Metazoa > Arthropoda > Insecta > Coleoptera > Staphylinidae > Ontholestes > Ontholestes murinus. The sequence goes on from OZ018387.1 coordinate 104,626,483, forward strand.
ATCAAAAAAACACGGCTTGCTTCTCGGGATATAAAACAATCGGGAAGTTTGCAAGCGAAAGCGCGATCTTTAAACATTTACATACAAATTCACGAAAATGTAAATGTCACTGTCACACACCCCCTTTTCCTGGTAAAAAAAGAAAAGTCCGACTCAAAAGGGTTCTTTTCTTTTTTTAATCATCCTGTACATGAGGGGGATCATGGCCGAAATGTGGCTTAAGGTCCTTAACATGCCAGCGGCCTACGTCTCGTCCAGCACCATCAACCAAAGAATAAGTCAAGTGACCAATCTTTTCCTTAATTTGACACAACTTAAATCGAGGCGCCAGCTTAGCGGCAAAGTTTTTCGATGCATTAGAGAGAACTTTGTTTCGAACCCACACAAAATCCCCGTTTTGAAATGGCACCGCCGGCCGTTTTCGTAAATTGTAATGATGTGCATTACGTCGGTAAGCATTGAAAAGACGATCTCTAACTCTCTGAAATAATGGTGATAACGATTTCAAGTGTTGAGCATATTGCTCAGAATTCGCTCCCAGCATCACATCTTCTAAGTTCAACACCTTTCCGTAATAATCACCACGGAGCGGTACGTAACGTCCAAAATTCAATTCAGCAGGAGTGAAGCCGGTGACCTCGTGCTTGGCGGTACGTAATGCGTAACCGATCTTGTGTATCTCGACATCCCATGTTTTGTGATCTAACTCGTCAACAAACGATCTGATTGTGGTACCAATGGTACGATTATACCTCTCTACGAAATTTACCTGGGGGTGATACCGGGCGTTAAACCATATCTTTGAGCCGTATCGTTGAGCAAGTGAGTTCATTTCTCTCGAAGCGAACTCCGTACCATTATCACATAAAATAATTTGAGGAGCTCCAAACACCAAGAATACTTGATTTTCTAAAAACTCAGAAATTGCCGCGGAAACTGCTTTACGCAACGGTTTTAGTAATGTAAATTTAGTAAACCAATCAGTTACCACCAAAAGATAAGAGTTTCCTTTATTAGATCTGGGAAGGGGACCGAGAATATCGCATGCTATTAATTGCCAAGGGTACGAAACATCTTTAGGTCTACCCATTTCTCCGGGGCGTCCACTCGTGGGCTCCTTCTGGGCACCGCAAACTTGACAAAATCGAATGTACTTCTTGACATCCATTCGAAGACGAGGCCAGTAGTACAGATCACGGACACGATTTAGAGTCTTGTACACTCCGAAATGACCAGCTGTAGGTGTATCGTGACAAGACCTTAAAATATCGGTCCGCAACGCCTGGGGAACAACTATTTTCCAGGCAGAATAATTCGTGGCAAGGGCGTCTTTCCTTCGAACTCGCTTAAAAAGACGTTCATCAATAATAGACCAGTCAGGATACCTGTCAGGACTTTTCCGAACAGCATCAAAAATCTTCAAATACCAACTATCTGACTCACAAGCTTTAGCCGGCACCTCTATTGAATTCACAACAAGGGGAGCACGTGACAGTGCATCTGGAACAACATGCAATGCTCCTTTCCGGTGCTCAATATCCATGTCAAATTGTTGCAATTTGATAGCCCACCGAGCAAGCCTTCCAGTAGGATCCTTGAGATTCTTCAACCAAAGAAGCGAGTGATGGTCTGTTAAGACTTTAAAGTGAGTCCCCTCAACATAAGGCCGGAATTTCTCAACTCCAAAAAGAACTGCCAAACACTCTTTTTCCGTAGCACAATATTTCCTTTCAACTTGCGACAGGGTGCGGCTAGCAAACGCAATAGGAACCTCATCACCATCAGAATTTTCCTGAGTCAGCACACAACCTAAACCAACATTTGACGCATCACATTGTATGCAGAAAGGCTTGGCAAAATCTGGATTAGCGAGGATTGGAGCAGAAACTAGGGCCATCTTTATATCATGAAAGGATTTCTCGGCTTCGGATGTCCACTGGATCGCTTGGGATTTTTTCTTGCCCTTAATCAGAGCACTGATAGGAGCTGTCAAGGAAGAGAAATGTGGGATGAACCGGCGGTACCAAGAGCACATTCCGATAAACCTCTTGACTTGAGTGGCGGTTTCTGGCTGTCGGTACTCCTTCATGGCAGCTACTTTAGCAGGATCCGTTCGCAAGCCTACACGGTCGACAACAAAACCCAAATAGTTCAACGAAGCACGACAAAACTCACACTTATCTAAATTGATAGTTAGATTCGCTTCTTGCAATCTTGAGAGCACTTCATTTAATACCTTGCAATGAGTTTCGAAATCAGGAGTCGCTACGATAATGTCATCAAGATACACGAAACAGTACGGGTCCAAATCAGGACCAAGGACGCGGTCCATGAGTCTCTGCTGTGTTTGGGGGGCATTGTTAAGGCCGAAAGGCATGACCACGAATTCATAAAGCCCCTTCCCCGGTACAGCAAAAGCGGTCTTCTCACAAGAACTTGGATCAAGAGGAATTTGCCAAAAAGCCGATTTTAAATCAAGACTCGACAAATATTGAGCACCATTGAGCTTATTCAAGATGTGATCCACTAATGGCAACGGGTATGCATCCTTCTTGGTTACCGAATTTAATTTTCTGCCATCAAAACAAAATCGCATCTCACCATTAGATTTCTTTACAAAAAGGATAGGTGAACACCAAGGACTAGAAGATCTTCGTATGACGCCTAAAGATTCCATATTTTCAACTTCACGGTACAGATGTTGAAGCATATAAGGTGACAATGGGTATTGCCTCTGCTTAATGGGTAAGGTATCACCTGTATCGATGCGATGGAAAATCTTGTTAGTCCTGCCCAGCTTGGTACCAGATTTCCAAGAGATTTTCAGAAAGTTGGTACGAATTTCCTCAAGTTGGTTAGCCTGAGTTGCCGTAAGGTCTTCACATCCTTGTACCGCAGGCTGAGCTGGTCCCAAGGCACTAAGAGAGGAAACCGGAATAGAACTTGGGCTACCTTCATCACGTACTCGATATGACCAAGACGGGTAATCCATCACAAACTGAAATAAACGAGCAAAATCGCTGCCTAATATCAAAATATTACCAATAGAAGGAACAACCAAAACCCTAAGGGATCTTTGAACTTCGTCAACACGTAATGGTAAGTAAACACAGCCAATAACTGATTGTCTACCTCCATCAGCAGTAGCCATTTCTTTCTCAGGGCAAGTAGCTATTTCAAGTGAAAATTGGTCAATAATAGGCAAGCCAGGACTTCCAATAACAGAATGGCTTGCTCCGGTATCTAAAAGAGCGGTTATTGTTACATTAAATACACACACTCTAATATAAGGTCGGTTATCGGGATATTTCTCTACAAAAAGTGGGGTAGCTTTAGGAATTGGATGATTAACTAAATTATTCGGTTTATGTCTACAACAGAATTTAGACACAATAGCAAGCCAATCATTCCATGAGGTGGTATCTATTGGTGTTGGCCTTGGTTGGAATGGGAGATGTCGGCCTCGGATCTCCCTCTTGAGTCGTTTCCCGAACACCTGTTGCAACTTAAACGAGTTCGATTAGGTGCACCGCACCCATAGCAGAACTTCCGACGCTCTTCCTGACAACCAGAGTACAGGTGACCCTTTTTACCACAGTTCCAGCAAGTACGATTATTTTCTTCAGCATCCAATGAGGCCACTTTCGGCGCAAAACGGGACTGGCTGTTAGATGGGAAGGAATTCTCCAGACAACGACACATTTCACATAACTTTTCGACAGATGGTATATCGTGGAGAGCTAGGTGGGAATGGTAGAAGGGCAAAATATTTTTTTTGAGAATCTTAATTTTCATCTCAACTGAAGCGGGCACGCTAAGGCGTCTAAACAGGTTTTCCATAACTGAAAAATATATTATTATTTTCTCACGGGGACCTTGTTTACGCGCACGAATCTCCTCCCAGAGCGTATCTTCAACATCGCAAGGCAAAAAATATTCCTTCAAACAGGTAACTAAATCATCCCAAGTTTGGAATTTTCCCCGAACACCACGAAACCATACCAAGGCAGGGCCAATAAAGAGATCTGTTGCTGAGGTCAATAACATTCGTTCAGATACATTTCGGGAAATGCGAAGCTCCTCGACTCTTTCCAAAAAATCGAACAATTTGTCTTCGTTACCATCAAACTGAAGCCCCCATTTATAGATTGGAACAACTTTTGTCTCTGCAGCCTCGGCAAGAGAAAGATGATCAACCGCTAGCTTAATATCAGAACGTTTAGTATCAAGGTCATCCCATAAAGATAATATAGTAACCGTGGTATCTGCCTTATAATTCTTATATTCTTCGTTATCCGGAATTCGAGCAACACGACCTTTTAAGTGACAAAATCGAGTAAGCGACTTTTTAAAAGTATTATTGCATATACCGTCAAAATTATTCACAATTTCAGTTAGTGAATTCAATGTAGTGGCAATTTCTGATTTTTCCTGATCAAAATCAAAATCAACCAATTCATAATCGGGCATGCCTCTCCTTTGATCCATCTGTAAGCATTTACGGAGCGCCTTACGCTTCGCGCTGTCATCACAACGCGTAGTTAGACCTCGCAATCGTAGTTCGTATGCAACCTCATGTACACGCAAGTGCATCGGATCCATTTCGATACTCATCATTCCAAAAAACAAAAATCAATAAAATCAAATTACTTCAAACAATATCACTTATCAATAATGAGTAAAAATAGCAAATATAAATGCAATAAATTAATCCCAAAAGTACAAGCTGTTTACGTAGTCAAAATAAAACAAAAACCCAAAAATACAGCTATTTTAGAGCACACGGGAGAATCCTTAGGAGGCAGGCCAGGTTAAATAAGTCAAAAGAGTCGGAAATAAAATGCTAAATCTACTTTACTTAATTTTAATACGCAAACTCAAGTTAACTTGTGCCCCACGTTCGGGCGCCAAATTCTTATGACGCCTTTCACGTCACTTTCTTCATAAGCTTAATATTCACCGAAAATTAAGTGTGTGCAAGAAAATCCCTGATGTAGCTAACTCGCGGGTGGGGAGGTTTGATTTATTTATGGCGCCAAGTAATTTTTATTTATTACCCCTCAGAGATTAACGCACTGGGAAAATTACTAAACCCGGTTGAATGGTGTATAATAAGTATGAAGAAAGTATAATATTAACTTAATTTTTGAATTTAGATAAAAATTTAATCAGTTTTTAATATTGGAACGAGATTTATTACAAATAGAAAAAGATAAATTAATTAACAAAAAGTAAAGGAACTACTTCTAATAAAAAATTACCGGAGCTATTTCACGAAAAATAATTAAAGGTAAATGAAATCATCACCGACGTAAAAGAAAAAGAACAATGGCCATTGCGTTTCTAGTCGGAAAGAATTTAAATTTTAACGTGTGTAACAGAAATAGCGACCGGGTACATCAGCAAATAACAAAGCACATTTGTAGTAGTTACAAAATCTCAATGAATCACGCAAAATTAAACAGTTTTCCTAATCTCAACGCGTCACAAAATGTCAATCCAAAAAAAAAACTTAAAATATCAGGTCGCCTCCGTCATGAGCATTACGTATTAAATCCCCAGCATAATAACGTTAAATACAAAAATAATTTAAATCTGGCCTGTTCTCTGGGCTCCTCCTCAGCAGTCACGTGCTCTTCTACCAAGCCAAGCGGATTCGGACACCGTGAAGAACGCTATTACTGGAAAGATCAGGGTGACCAGCCCGGACACTCGAACTTCAAAAATTAGCCGTACTTTTGGGGCCTATGATTTAGACAAAAAATTTATTTTAAACACACGAAATATTAATAAAGAACTCTACCTTAGATTTTGTGTGGCCCCGCTAGTGTATAACGTTGTTGATAATCGTGTGCTGTAATTTAATTTTACTCTCAAGACGAAAACCATCCAAAACGTCGGCACATTCACACTTCTCAACCCAACGGAAAAATGGCGTCCACATCAAAAAAACACGGCTTGCTTCTCGGGATATAAAACAATCGGGAAGTTTGCAAGCGAAAGCGCGATCTTTAAACATTTACATACAAATTCACGAAAATGTAAATGTCACTGTCACAAACTATATATTTTTATGGATATCAAACTATATAATACAGAATTTTGTGATTTTTAGGTTTATCCTGCTGAAAATAAATTTTCCAGAATTTTTCAAACCTTCAATTGTAATTTTAAATGTTTGCTGTTAAGTTCCAAGTGTCTCCATTTTGTTTCCTGCTGGATTGTTACGCTGTATTTTTAAGGATATTAAAACATAAACTACTCTTAATGAATTTTGTAATATTAGGTTCATCCTGCTGAAAATTCATTTTCCAGAAATGTTCAAACCTTTGCTGTTAAGTTCCAAGTGCCGACATTTTGTTTTTCTGCTGGATTATTACTATATATTTTTAGGAATATCAAAACATAAACTACTTTTAATGAATTTTGTAATTTTTAAATTCATTCTGCTGAGAATTAATTTTCCAGAATTTTTCAAAACTTCTATGGCAATTTTAGATTTTTTCTGCCAAGTTCCAAGTGTCGCCATTATTTTTCCTTGCTGGATTAACACTTTATATTTTATGAATATCAAAATATAAACTACTTTTAATGAATTTCGTAAATTTTAAGTTTATCCTGCTGAAAATAAATTCTTCAGAATTTTTCAAACCTTCAATAGATTTTGGCCGCCAAGTTCCAATTGCCGCCATTTTGTTTTTCTGCTGGATTACCACTTTATATTTTAATGAATATCAAAATATAAACTACTCTTAATAAATCTTGTAATTTTAAAATTCATCCTGCTGAAAATTAATTTTCCAGATCTTTTTCAAACCTTCAATTGCAATTTTAAATTTTTGCCGCCAAGTGCCGCCATTTTATTTTATTGCTTCATATTTTATGAATATCAAAATATAAACTACTCTTGATAAGTTTTGAAATTATTAAGTTCATCCTGCTGAAAATTAATTTTTCAGATTTTTTTCAAACCTTCAATTGCAATTTTATATTTTTTTGTCAAGTTCCAAACGCTGCCTTGTTTCCTGCTGGATTATTACACTGTATTTTTAATGATGTTAAAATATAAGCCATTCTTAATAAAAAAAGTTTGAAGTGCTGCCATTTTGTTTCCTGCTGGATTATTAGTGAATATCAAAATATAAACTACTTTTAATGAATTTTATAATTTTTAAGTTCATCCTACTGAAAATAAATTCTCTAGAATTTTTCAAATCTTCAATTGCAATTTTAGATTTTTGGTCAACCTGCTTGAAATTAATTTTCCAAAATTTCTCAAGCCTTCAATTGCATTTTTAGATTTTTTTGTCGAGTTCCAAGTGCCGCCATTTTGTTTCCTGCTAAAATATTACAATCATTTTTAAGGATATTAAAATATAAACTACTCTTAATAAATTTCGTAATTTTTAAGTTGAACCTGCTTGAAATTAATTTTCCAAAATGTTTCAAACCTGCTAGATTATTACTTTATATTTTTATGAATATCAAAATATAAACTATAAGTTCATCCTGCTGAAAATTAATTTTCCTGAATTTTTAAAACCTTCAATTGCAATTTTAAATTTTTAAGGATATCAAAATATAAACTACTCCTAATGAATTTTGTAATTTTTAAGTTGATCCTGCTGAAAATGAATTCTTTTAAAATTTTCAAACCTTCCATTGCAATTTTAGAATTCTTGCAAAGTTTCAAGTGCCGCCATTTTGTTTTCCTGCTGTATTATTACTTTATAATTTTATGAATATCAAAATATTAACGTACTCTTAATGAATTTTGTAATTTTGTTGTTCATCCTGCTGAAAATAAATTTTCAAATCTTCAATTGCAATTTTAGGTTTCTGCCGCAAAGTTCCAATTGTCGCCATTTTGTTTCCTGCCGAAATATTACAATCATTTTTAAGGATATCAAAATATAAACTACTTTTAATGAAATTTGTAATTTTGATGTTCAACCTCCTTGAAATTAAATTTCCAAAATTTTTCAAACCTTTAATGGCAATTTAATATTTCTGCTGCAAAGTTGCAAGTTTGTAAAAAAAAATCATTGAGGAAGAGAAGATAACTGATGTAAAAATTAAGCATGATAAACTTTTTAGTATTTATTTATTTATTGTACTTTACAATGTCCTGTTATAATTGGATGTATGTAAAACTCCAAAATACACATAAAAATATTACAAACATTTAGACCATAGGACTTAACAAAACTAGTGAGTATGTTTTACTGATTTAAGGGTGGAATAGAGGCCACCCACCCACCCTATATATATACAATAACTTAAACCATTGTTTCTCTTCTATTCTTCAAAAAACCAAAACACTTAAATTCGTATTAATTTTTAAAGTGGATTAAAGCTGCGTTTTAGTTAAATTTCAAGTATATAAGTAGGGTAAGAATGTGACCACTATTCAACCCTTTAATTTCTATACTATAGACAAAAGTTTGTAACAATAATCATTGACTAAGGGAAGGTAACTGTTGTAAAAGTTAAGCGTGGATACACTTTTTAGTATGTAGTCATTTATTCAACAAAACTGGAGATAATGTTTTACTGATTGGAGGGTGGGATAGAGGCCACCCACCCACCCTACATATACATGAAAACTTAAACCACTGCTTTCGTTTATTTTCCAAAAAATAAAACAGTGAAATTAGTGTTGATGTTAAAAAATATTAAAAGTAGTGATTAGTTTTAAATTGACTCTATTTGTAAGGTGGGTGGGTGTTCGTTATTGTACTCGCCAAGTTATAATTATTATAATCAAATATACAAGGTCATCTAAAGTTTGATTTACTAGTTAATCTGATATGCAAGCCTCTTGTATTATCTTCTGTTGTTAAATATCAAACTTGAATCTTCCTGAGAATTAACCTCTTTCAAAGTATTTTAGTAATATTTCTTCTTCATATTTGAAATCGTAATAAAGACGACCTTAAACGTTATTCAGTTTGATGAAGGTATTAATATAATTAGCCATTGATACTTGCTTCATTGCACTTATTTTGTATTGTACTTATAAATATTAACTTTTTTCTAAATTCTGTGCGGATAGTAATACGTTTTCGTTTGATTTATAATTATAATATACCCACCATCTTCAAGATGACATTTTTTTCCACGTATTCAGCTTTTTAATGACCTTGAATATCTAGGTCATAAAAAACCTGAATATATGCAAAATTTTGTAATGGCAATAATATGATTTTTTCGATAATATAAATACCACCTTTTAAGCGACGTCAGTAGGTATTCTAATGACCTTGAATATCTAGTTCACTAAAAACCTGAATGCGGGGAAAAATTTGTAATAGCAATATGATTTATTTTGGTTTATAGTAGTAATATAATTACCACCTTTAAAATGACCTTGGTAGGTATTCAAGGTCATTTGGCTAAGTATTATTCATAACTTTTTTTAATGCAAGAATGAAATTGTAATAGATGAAAACATGATAATAACATTGTACCGTTGCATTCAATTAGAAAATCTTGGTGCAATTAGAGAAATAGTATATCAGCGACATATTTCTACATACACGCTATCTATAGGAGACAATGGGAATCATATTTTTGCTGCTCTATATCTTCTAAACATTTTCTTAGTAGTGGCACACATCCACAGGTTTAGAAGAAGATAAATGTTTTTAAATAATTAAATGTAGAAATATAACACGAGTCTGTGGCTTGAATCGTAGACACCAGTCCGTCGATTTAGTACCGCACAATTTGCAGTAAAAGAATTGTTCAATGCACGGAATATCCATCTCCATCTCTTCGAGGACTCAAAAGCTCAGCCCTTTTATCCTTCCCAAGGTCCAGGTCAAAGTGGCCCGGTGTTTAATGATGCGAGCAAACGAGAACATACATCGTTAGTCTTTAGACGTGCTGCAATCCCTTTTGTGAGCCGTCCACGCCAGTCACACCACCGAAGGGCGAGTGTTTCGCAGCGGCGCCGTTAATTGCGCCCGTCCCTAGCAAATTTCGCAATCCCGATAGTTTGAGCACACACACACAAAAAACCGTCTAATTATATAATTTTTTCCTCTATTCCATCTGCGTTATACAGTTACAGCGAACATTCTTGGCACGGACGTCGAATATTTAACGGGCACCGCCTCTCCCTCGCACAATTAATCCGACGGTTTCGGTTTATTTATAATAACCAGCCACCGGAAGTTCGGCATTAGCCTGTTGCCTTCGTTATACATATTCTTAATTTATGGCCGTATTCATTTCACGCGCACTTGCGCGAGATCAAAGGACGCCTCAGACGCTGACAAAGTATCATAATTGGTCACATGTTAAGTGGATAACTTTTACTAGCTGCTAGTTAACGCTTTGTGTTCCGTAAATGTACAAATCGTAACAAATTACGATGTTGTCTCCTTAATGCTATAAAGGCTCGTTTACTTTTATTTTTTTTAACAAGCTACAAGCTCGTAATGGTTGACAAAAGCGTCATCATTTACTTTGAATTTAAATAAAATTTTGAAGGCTTTTTCATAACACGGCAAGTATTTAATATGGTTTTCAAGGCAGTTGCAACAATAGGGCATAATTCTAAATTACTAAAATGTTTTAGTTGTTATTTAGAGTTATTTAAACTTTAAGGAAAATGAACTGCACTTCATTCAATATTTTTCTTAATATACGACATTTCGCACCATCTTGTTAAAACCACATTTCTTTCAAAACTATGTCATCGAATCACTCAACTAGTGAATATTCTTAGTTTCTAAAAAATTCAGATTCAGTTTGTTATTTTAGTATTTTTTTGTAAATTTGTAAATATTTCTGTACGAAAGGAAAAAAAATATTATTATTATTATTAAAATCTTTCATAATTTCATAAATCCTTAGCGGTTATATAAAAGAGTTGATCTCATCTCTTACATCTTATATGATTATATCTCTAATTACAAACCCCCGAAACACGTGTAATAGTTTACATTTCGTGGGTGTAATTTTGTTTTAAAAAGAAAACTACACCCGTACGGGTAATCCGCAGGAGCAACAATCTCGACCGAACGTGTGTACTTCTACACCGAATTACACGTCTAAAGGACCTCGCAAAATCCGGTATTGACCATTGGGCCGGCTGGGAATAGGACCCCAACAAATATAATTACGGTTCATTGCGCTTCCTTGGAGTGTTTCCCCCCATCTACGAATACACCTTTTGTAGGTCATTTTATTACAATGGGATTATAACCGGCCGGTAATTTCCACCTAATAAATAATAAATGTCGGCCTCTACACGTAAATGGATTACGGTAATGTGTGTGGATATGATTGAAATAATGACCAGACCAGAAAGTAATCTATGATGGGAGGGGAATTTGAATTAGATTAAAAGTTTCAATACCTTCTAGTAGTCAAATTGTAGCTCCATAGTTTTACAATTATTTCTTATGTAAGCTTAACACAACATTCAAATAATTGTCCAAAATTGCTAGGACATTAAGGACTCAATAAGTAAAGAATTCGTTTTAGTAAGTCTTATGAATCCTTTTAGGCATACGGAATTTTACAATAGTATCTTGAAGAAGGTTTCTTTCGCCAATCTTAATTTGTTCTTGCTTGTACTAGTTCTTATGACAAAAAGTGGAAAATTGTCTTTGTGGCTTCTTGAAGAAACTCTCATAGTTGTGGACTTGTTTGATCTCCTTGTTTGATGGTAAGTTGGCCTTTAGAAGCAGTAAATTGGAAAAAGATACCCTACGTTGTCAGGTAGTTAGTTCAGCTTGAGGAGTAGGAAATCTTTGTGGTGAAAGAAAGAGTGATAAATGAAGTATTGATTTTGATAAGTCTTATGCATCCTATTAGGCTTATGGAAGTTTACGACAATACCTTGAAGAAGGATTCTTTTCGGTATTCTTGAAAGACTCTTCTTCTTATCATAAGTAGTGGATAATGGCTTTGTAACTTCTTGCAGAAAGTATCATTGATGTACACTTGTAGATCGGTTAGTTTTTTTAGAAGCAACAAGTTGGCAATAAACTCCCTATATACTTTGAAGGTGATTAAGAAAAAAGAAAGATAATCATGAAAATCAGACATTGTCGTTATCTTAATATTGAAAATGGATAAAAATTTAGGAAGGGACAAGAAACACATTGTAATTATGATTAATGTGAAGAATGTGCTAACCACTAATCAATGATCCACGATTCCTCCGAAAATTGCTAATGAAAAAATGAAATACTGAATACTAAAATACCTGATTATCGTAACCAATATCAAAGGTAGATAAATAGTGGAGGAAGTGTAGTTTCCAGGTTCTGAAAGCAGATGGTTAGTAAGTGATCACAAGAGCTAATTTCAGAGATAAAATAATAAATAGAGAGGAGCCAGAAAGTTACGTTTGCATTACCTGTGGATGTATGGAATCGCAGTATAACTATGAATAACTGGATCGTGCTATGAAACTAGCAGCTCAGTGGATTATCAGAAAGTACTAGACCATCAGAATGGTAGCTTTATTTCCTAAATGCTATGGTATTTTTATTGGTGTGAGTGGAGAGGGCGTGGAGCTTGCCCAGTTGTCACCGGGATCAACATTCTCATAAGAGACGAGTTGATCCTGTTTCAATTAAGTGCCTCCTCAGTTAATCCACGATATTTAATTCTACAGATAAATACTGTGGTGTAGCAGGAACGCTGATGAGTTTCAAGAAAATGTTCAAAGTAGAACAACTGTCATTCTGAAAAACCTGACGAAACAAGGTGTACAATGACAGATTGCGTAGTTTGGAATGAGAAGAGGTCATTTTCAGATTCACTACAGGCTCTAGAGAAAAGAAGAAGGAAGGTGGAAAAGAAATTTGAAGTGGTTTCATTATTCGACCATGCGAAAAATGGGGGGGGGGGGGTGTACTGAGTAGCTACCGATGGTTCACTTATTATATTATTAATACCAGATGTACATTTCGAGTATTATGTACTCATTCTCAATGGTTTATGATCAGAAATGTACATCTGGTATTAATAACATAATAAGTAAATAATTTCTACAATTATAAACACTTACCATGTTTACAACACGAATTACCAAGTACTAACGGCCGAAACCGTAATACTGGCTTGTATAATTAGTTGTCAAGAAAGTCTACATGCACATTTTCAAAAATTATCACCACAAATTCCGTAATTATAATCTTAATGGTTATAACTACCAATATCTCCTATGAAACACCTTTGTAATCCTAATAAACTATCATAGAAGTATCATTCTGTAAACAATTTCGATGCAATTAGAGTTTTCACAGAGAATTTGCAACTCTCTCAAAAATTGATTTTAAATTTTAGATAAATCCGTCATAGAAGTGTGGTTCTGTGAGCTATTTGATCAAATTAGAATTTTCTCAGAGCTTCTACAACCCTCTCAAAATTTAGTTGCATTCAGAGATTGACTGAAGCAATATTTTTTAAATAAATCTATTATGTATTAACTGATGAGGCTGTTATATGTTGAAAATTCATATTCACTTGTTTAGTTGTGGAAGTAAAATACTTAAATTTTCGAAACAATTTATTATTGCTTTTTTGAAAACGCAACAATTGTTTCGCCACACCATTTCTTCGCCTGAAGAAGCCACAGTGTGGCGAAACAATTGTAGCGTTTTCAAAAAAGCAATAATAAAGTGTTTTGAAAATTTAAGTATTTTACTTCCACAACTAAACAAGTGAAATCTATTATGAATGAGTGATGCTGCGAGATGTTTCGATAAAATTAGATTTTTCTCAGAGCTCCTTCAACTTTTATAGCTTTGGAAAAAAATTCTCTTAGTCCAATGAAATTTTGAAAATTCAATACGTTTTTCTTATCTGAAACGATCAGAAAAGACTTAGTCTTTATAGTTAGAAATTTCTTAGAGCTTTTGCAGGTTTTCAAAAGTAATACAGTCAAAATTCACTGCAAACATTCAAAAAAATTACTAATGTTGCAAATTGATTTATTGTTTTATCAGAAGCTATCAAAGAAGATTTGGTTTTATAACCAGATTAAGATTAATCCCCCAAAAACCACAATACTATGTGATGTTTGGATACAATCAGAGCACATTTTTGACAATATTCCTGAAAAATGAGCAATATTGGAAAATCAATGTTTTTTTTTTGATCTGAAACGAACAAAAAGGTTTGGGTTTTGTAGTCAAAAATTTTATCATTTACATCTAAAAGTTTTTGCAGACAGAGTTTTAAAAAAAAAAACTAATCTTGAAAAATCTAAACGTTTTTTTATGTGAAACGATCAAAGAAATTTAAATCCATGAAATGTTTAGAAACAGTCAGGGCTTTCGTAAAGGTCAGTAATTTTTTAAGAGTAATCCAGTCATAATTTTGACCGAACTCAAGAACTTAGCATATTTTTTCAAACATTCAGCAACTTGAGAATTAAGAAAAAAGCAAGGCTCTCTTTAGGTGAAACAACTAACAATGAGTTAAGTTATGAAGGTGATTTAATACTTCTCAAGTTTTATATAAGATTTTTTATGTCAAATCAGAAGCTTTAAGTTCCAGAAAATAATAAAAATATAGATGTTGACCAATCTATCCCACCCTCCAACCTGTAGAAGATATACCACTATTTGAATGATTAATCTATAAAATATCGTAACACATTCTTACTTAAACTACAAGAGAAGATTCAGGAGATTACTTTAAGTCTATTCCTGTTAAACTTTTATCCAAAAACTTCAGCAATTAATTGTGGCTTAAAATATCTTCACATTTTTGGTTTAGTAAAGAATTTTATTTCGTTCATCATAATATAGAACACTTGACTCAACCCGAAATTTTGTAAATTTCGTTTTATTTACTATATTTTTAATATTTATTTTCACAAGAAGTGTTTCACGAATTAATGGCTTCTTCAAGAGAATGAAAATTCGCAGGAACATTAGAAATATTAGAATTAGAATTTGATAGTGCTATTTGTTCATAGTATCAATGTTGTCAAGGTATAAATATATAGTTCTAAGATTTCTAATGTCGTAATCTTCAACTTAGTCTTATCGAAAAAAGGAGAACACTGTTTTTGATGTATAGTATTGTTTCTTTTTGTTAGGCCGATGAAATATAGGCCAAAATGGAGTAGCTTCTTGAAGAAAGTGCCTTTAAAAGCAGAAAATTGACAGCAGACGAGCTTCATTCTCTAAATGAGATAAGAGACAAAAAATAAGTCTAATAAGGGAGAGGATTTGTGATACATGTGATTAATTCTTTGAAAAAACTAATATTCAAATGGCTGATTGCCTAAAGGGATCTGAAAGATAGAGTTTAAATAAGCAAGGGGAGACGAAAGCGCGCAAATGATGGAAAAACTTAGGGATCGGTATTAGATATCTTAAGTAGAACTACACATTCCAGTTTCTTGTAAGAGTTGAAACAATAGGAGTCACTGATGACCTCTTGATACATCACGTATCTCAAGAGTGCCTTATGGCTTTAAATTTCTAGTAGATCAGTTGTAACTGAAAAATATGTGCGGTATGAACTCGATTTTTTCGGTTAATAGAAACGACGTAATATAATTTAATTATCTAGGGTGGTTTAGATGCCCTCCGCCCACCCTACATATTATGTGGTTCTGTATATTCGTTGGGTTTTTGTTAATAGTGTTGTTTTCCAAATATCTGCGGTTCTGGTTGTCTAACCGGGCAATTCAAATATGTGCTGAAAAGATGACAGTTCGATCTTTTTGTCTATTTTCTCTTCTTTTTATTAACAATATATTTATTTGTGTTAGAGGCCGGTGAACATTTCGAAAAATATGATGCATTTTCGGTATATTTTGCATTATTATTTCAAGAAAGGCAAGCGAAGTGCGGAGGCTCACCAAAAGATATGTGGCGTATACGGAGATGATTCCTTAACAGAACCTACCACTCAGAAATGGTTTGCCAAATTTCGATCCGGAGTTACAAGTCTTGAAGATAGACCCCGCAGTGGTTCGCCCATCGAGGTTGATTGAAATGATATCAAGGCACTTGTTGAGCAAGACCAGACACAGATGCAGGAGATTGCGAAGACACTTAAAATATGGCAAGAAACCGTTCAAAGGCATTTGAAAAATCTTGGCTACGTGTTCCGCCCTTATCTTTGGGTGCCGCACAAATTGACCAAGGAGAACTTGTCTAACCGCATGTCCATCTGCAATTCACTTCTGAAGCGGCTCGAAAGCGAATCGTTTTTAAAATTAATAGTTACTGGCGACGAAAAGTGAATCGTCTATGACAAGGTAGAGCGCAAGAGTTTCAGCTATTGAAATTGAACCAAGCATTGCGACAGAAATGTCCAGAACTGGTTAATTGCAAAGGTGTCATATTCCACCATGACAACGCCAGACATCCCTAATCGTATTTTCCAGACTTTGCACCACTACCACTTTCTTCTGCAAAACTCCCTCAACGGGAAATTGCTCGCTAATCAGATAGATGTGAAAACGTACTTCGACAGGTTTTTCGCCTCTAAGCAGCAGACCTTCTATGAGAGCGGAATAAAGAAATTATGGGTAAGATGGCAAGAGATCATCAACAAAAACGGAGAATATATCATTGATTAAAATTCATCCTTTGTATGAAAAAAAAACTTGTTTCATTTCAGCCTTCAAGAACCGAACGAATATATGGAACCACCTAATACATTATAAATTTAACTACTAATCATTAGGATTAAAAAAAAACAAATCTTTAAAGTTACCTTTCCTATATTGAAAACAGCTTGAGACCAGCAAGTATTTTATTATACGTTTTTTTGGCATTGGTCTAAAAATCTTAGGCTATTAAAAGGTTGCTAAAAAAGCACTCCTCATCTTACTCACAATTATATTTAAAAAACATCGACAATTGCAATGTAATGTTTTTTTCTCTCCTTAATAGATCTCTGTTAACTTTGCTCTTCTTTCACTGCATGGAGGGAGGATTTTGTGTTTCTAAAGTTAAACTAACCTAATAATTTAGCAACCACTTTAAACTTTCCTCTGATATTTTCACTTTTACTTTTCAAGTAAAACTAGCTCAATAAGGAGAATCTTTAGGATAATAATAAGTGTAGCTCAATAACGATGAATTTAAGAAGGAAATAAATATTCACTTAACCCGGAGTGAAACATTTTTATGTCAATTAGAAGTAATGAAACAAAACCAAGTGTTTAATTACCCTTCTGATTGTAGCTCTCTTATTAGATTACAAGAAAGGCGTCGTCTTCGAGGTGTCCATTGTTATTGTGTGTAATTTATGTTTAATTTTAGCAACGACAAATAGAGATTTTGTACTTTATGTCATTGTCTTTGGTCTCGAATAGATTACCAGAAAAATTCCTTAGCTTTCTGCAATAAGTTTTCAAATATAATTCACATTTATACAAATAATACAATATTGTTTCTGTATGTTTGTGTACAGAATATCTAACTTATATTCTCCATATGTGTAGAAATGCCGACAAAGTGTAGTCTGACATATTTAAATAATTATTTGTATTTTTTTAATGAATTTTCTAGTTTAGTATTTTGTTAATTAACTTTTGTACATTCTTACGATTAATAATTGTTAGATTTTAAATGTATTTCATAGCATATATAGTTATATTGTCCTATAATTGGTGGCTGTTTATTATGATTATTATTGTTATATTAAAGTTATATTGTTTTATTTCTTATATAAAGTGTATTACGAAGTAGAAGTCTCAATAAAAAAAGTATATACCGTTTGGATTGTAACAGTTCGGCTGAAAAGTTCGAATCGTTTCTAAGAGAGGGCGCCACTAGATTATTTCATATGTTTGTTAATGTGCACTAATATTCGAACGATACGTGACAAAATTTGATAACGATGTAACAATTTGATTTGTTCAGAAATGCAGCTTTTTTATTGGAGAGAAGAAAGGATAAAAAGAAATTCTGTGAGTTATTGAAACATTGTTTTTTAATGGGAAAAAATTCGTGCTTATTCGGAGTCTGCACCTGCAAAAGCAACCATTTGTAAGTAGTTCACTAAATTCCGAACAGGTTATATGGGCATCGAAGATGATGAACGTAGTGGAAGTCCGAAAGAGGCTGTTACAGATGAAAACATCAAAAAAATCCACAAAATAATTCTGAAAGACCTTATAGCGAAGTTGATCCAGATAGCTGAGACTCTGAAAATATCAAATGTAATGGATGAATATGAGAGTATGCGAAAGCTCTGTGCAAAGTGCTTGCCGCCAGAGTTCACAGTCGATTAAAACCAACAGGGTGTTGATGATTCAGAGCACTGTTTAAGCGAAATAAACGGGAGCTTTTGCATCGGTATGTGACAATGGATGAAACATGGATCCATCAACACACTCCAGAGTCCAATAAGCAGTCGGCTGAGTGGACTACATGCGACGAAACCAATCCAAAGCGAGAAAAAAGACAGACAGCAGTCGACTGGTAAGGTTATGGCGACATGGTAGATTGTTCAGCAATTATCATGAAAAGGAAAAAATTATCAACATCGACTATTATATAGCATTACTGTAGAGTTTAAAGGATGAAATATTGGAATAAATGGCCCCATTTGAAGAAAAAATGTTTCATCCGTGTCACAAATCGATCAAAGCGATGGTCAAATTCAATGAATTGGGCTAAGAATTGCTTCCACATCAACTGTATTCACCAGATTTATCCTCCAGTAATTATTTCCTCTTTACAGACCTCTCTCTCGCTGTTCTCGCTGCAGAGAAATTTAGCAGCAATGAAGAAGTAATCGCCGAAACAGAGGCCTATTTTAATGCTGCAGACAAATTATACTGCAAAAATGGTATTGACAAGTTGGAAGAGCGTTATAAACTCTGTAACGCTTTCAAAGGCAACTATGTTCAATAATAAAAGTGAATTTTGCCAAAAAATTGTTCATTTCTTTAAAACGATAAGAATTTTTAAGCTGAAGTGTTTTTCCATGGTATTTTTTTAATGGTATGCATATTTTTAGAATAAGTATAAGTATAGCTCTTCTTGTAGGTTACAGGAAGAATACTTTTCTCAAAGCATCCATTATAAACATTCAGAAATCCTAAGATCCGAAAGAGCCATTGATTTGATGATTCAATTTCCTTTATTAGGCTCCTATCTGCCTTGATTCTAACTTATTTCATCGTCAGACGAACAATTTGCTGATCCTGAAACCAGACTAATAGTTAATCGTCACCGACCAATTCTAACTTTACCAGAGGCCCTTTTGAAAAACCCTTCACCAACATTTCGACGCTAAGAAAAAATTTTGGCTTACATTCGTTTGTATTTTGGCGATATGGAACTTTTCAGGATAAGAAAATGTTTAGCCTTCTTCGGAGGTTATCCGTTACAAATTTCCATAAGTTAAATTGAATTAAGGGTTGTTTTAGCGTTTTGTTAATTTCTAATCCCTCTCGGAGATTAGAAATTAACAAAGCGCTAAAACGGGGAAAACACCTCGTAAAAGAAAACGATGAAATCTGGAGTTCCCTAATTATGATCGCCCTCATTACCTGAATGTATAAATTTTAGTATTTAAGCAAAAATATTTTACCTTCTGTACCATTCCTAGATAATGATGTAAAAATCGAAACTAGTCGGATAAAATCGTAAAAATTGTGAAACCAACCAAGTGCCTTTCTATAAACAGCCCTTAATATTAAAAATGTATCACCACGTGATAAACGAGAACCAAATTTAACAAATAAATTGAATTAGATAATTAATTTATGAACTTATTATTTTTAAAGCCTTAACTTATTTTGTCTCCAACATTTTTGGCACAAGAATGATGTCTGTTTTAGATTTGGTAACCTTAAAGCTAACATAACTGCTAGAGAACTCGACAAACACTTTTAACTCCTCCAAAATCCTTTTTGTAAACATCCTAATTAACACTTTTGGCGAAAGTAAATATTTTGCCTTATATTCTTTTCTATTTTTAGAGATTTCAATTCTTCGCAAGAAAAATAAGTGTAGTATTTTGGTAAACTACCAGAACGTAATCAATTGTACAACAATTCCATGGAAAACTTAATAAAGGATAGATCTTAATGTGCAGCAGATATTTTGTTTTTGCATGATCTTCGTAGTTCCTCATATCTTGATTTATGTTGGGGCAAATGGTATTTAAAATACAATTTTCTAAACTTTTGTTTTAAAGTTAGTTGTTTGCGTATTTCTTGGTTTATCCATGGTGCATATACCCGTGATGAAGATTTTTTGATAGTTTTAGGAACATGGCGATCAAGCAGAAGATGCAAATGGTGATATAAAATATCACAAGCTTGGTTGGCATCAGTGCTTTGGTACAAACTAGACCAGTCAATCAAACCTGTATCTCTATAGAGACTTAAAAAATTTGTTTTGCGAAAGTTATAACTTGGTAGATTATTTAAAAACTTAGATGGTTCAGGTTTTGTATATGTAGAAATGTTAAATGTTATTGTAGGGTGGTGGCTATCTTCATTAACTAAGGGAAAATTACATCTTTCAACATTAGAAATAAAATTTGAAGAGATAATGAGATCTAATATTCTTTCGTTTGAGTTATATATTTTATTATATTGAGTTAAATTATTAATTTCTAAATAAGTATTTAATGCATCAAGTTGATCAGATGGTGTATTCGTAGCATAGTATAGTATGTTAAAATCACCCGCTATAATGTTTTCATTAATAAATTGTTGTTCAATTTGTTCAAAGGATAGATCTTAATAGGTCTTACAAATAATAAAATGTATTAAAATCCTATAGTTCGTTGTAGAAAATTAAATAATAAATTTAAAAATACGAAAACATTTCATGAATCTACAACAATGAGTCTTACTAAGACTACAAAACAAATTAATTTGAAACAACTACTTCTCTAGCTAATACTTCGACAGACATTGAATAATACAAATTAATTTGCGTGTTACAAATAGTACTCACAAATTATTTAACGTACATTAAATCATTTTTAGTTCATTTTACAGAAAGAAATACGTTCAAACTAGTGTTGCTTTGATAGTTGTACTATTTGTAACACGCAAATTAATTTGTATTATTCAATGTCTGTCGAAGTATTAGCTAGAGAAGTAGTTGTTTCAAATTAATTTGTTTTGTAGTCTTAGTAAGACTCATTGTTGTAGATTCACGAAATGTTTTGGTGTTTTTAAATTTATTATGGTCTTACAAATCATTAAAGGTTCAGGAAAGTTAACTTATAATGATTTGTACGACTTATTTTGATCATTGCTTCATTAAGCTTCCATTGAAATGATCTGTAACCTCTTTTATCACAAGGAGGATATCGATTTGATACTCCTGAGGGCAAATTAACAGTCCAAAAATACCACAGCTATAACCAACTCTCTGCATAAGACAAATTCAACATTAATTAGAGAAAACATGAAAATATTTCGTCATTTTTATTATCAATTCAACATTTTTTATATCAAATAAATACTTGTATCTTTAGATTATTGAGGTTTTCTACTTCTTGCATAGATATCTTGCAGATTACAAGAAAAAAATCCCTTTTAAAAGAATACATTGTAAACTGAATAGATTTTATTTATTTATTTATTTATTTATTTCAAACCCAACAGACTGAAGTCCAGTTACAGGGCAATTATACAACATATATTTTACAAATTATAACAATGTTTACTCATAAATAATTAATAAACTAAAATACAACTTATTTAACTAAATTCTATTAATTATTAAAAAGAAACAAAAATATTGTAAAGCAATTAACAATTCGTTTCTAAAACATTTAAAAGATGGTTGAAATATGTCAGTAGCATACTGATATTCATTATATATGCGCGACAAGTGATATACCGGAGAATTTAAACAATAATTACTGTTAGGTATTGGATATGTAAACGTTCTGCCATGCCGTGATGTTACTCTAGGAACTCTAAAATTAAACAACTTCAAAAACTTAGAATTGTCAATTGTATAATGTATTAGCTTTTATAGATGACATAGAGAAACATATGTATGTCTGCTTTGAATTGATATACAATTGAATTCAATTAACAAATCGTTATACGATATGTCGAAGCGATAAATATTATATTTGACATAGTATAAGTATCTTAAAAATCGCTTTTGAATACTTTCAAGTAGACTGACATATTTAACATACATAGGCGACCATACAATTGAACAATAAGTCAATTTACTTAAAATATATGTAGAGAATAAAGTTTTTAATACATCAATATTTTTACGCATTATAAATCCCCATATTTTACGACAGTCTTTAACAAGTTTGTCTATGTGAGTTCTAAATGTTAAAGTATTATCAAATATTACACCTAAATCTTTTACTTCCGTACATCGATTAATGAGCACATTGCTAATGGTATAATCATAAAAAATAGTATTTACTTTCCTAGTAAATGAGAGTACATTACATTTGGCAATGTTCATCGATAAATCATTGTTACTGCACCATTGACAAATATTACTCAGATCTTTCTGTAACTTCAAGCAATCAGCATCCGTTTGTATAACATTATAAATTTTTAAGTCATCTGCGTACATTAAGACTTCACATTCTAAGTTATCGCAAATTGAATTAAAATAAAGAAGAAATAATAGAGGCCCTAGGTTTGAACCCTGAGGGACTTTGCTGGTTGCCGTATACATTTTGGATCGAAAGCCGTTAATTTCAACCAGTAACTGTCGATTGGTTAAATATGAGATAATAGTTAGGATTATATTGTTATTAATTCCATATTCATATAGCCGACTAATTAACAAATTATGATTAAGTCTGTCAAAGGCTTTAGTTAAGTCGGTATACATAACATCAACTTGTTTACCCTTGTCCATAGCTTCCGAGACTAGCTGAGTTAAATTGCACAAATTGGTAGTTGTGGATCTTCTTTTAAAAAAGCCGTGTGGTTGAATAGCCAGTTTCTCACAGACATTGTAGTAAATATGATCACTTAACACCGATTCAAACACTTTTGAGAAACAACACAAGATGGATATAGGCCTATAGTTCTCTATATTCGTTGTGGCGCCAGTCTTCATAACGGGACAAATACGAATCTCCTTCCAGATTTGCGGGAATACACCAGTACGAAGAATCAGGTTAAATATATAAGTTAGTGGGTCACATAGCACTTCTGAACAGTCACGTACAATAATTTCAGGAATCATATCCAGACCTGTGGTAAATTTTGCCTTCATATTACGCAAGTGTTTTCTCACATCGGTTGAAATAAGTGTAAAATTTCCAAGTTTGCGCTGGTTCCCAAAAACATTCTGATTTACACTACTTGGAGAAGAGAATGTCTTACTGAAGTAATCAGCAAAACAATCTACAATTTTGACTGGATCTCTCAAAATAACATCTTGATATGTCATTGTTCCCGGTATTCTAGTGGAATTATATTTGTTGTTAATATAATTAAATAGGAGATTAGGTTCTTGTGCAATTCGTTCTTCGGTATTTTTAATGTAATCTGAATGTGCAGCAGATATTTTGTTTTTGCATGATCTTCGTAGTTCCTCATATCTTGATTTATGTTGGGGCAAATGGTATTTAAAATACAATTTTCTAAACTTTTGTTTTAAAGTTAGTTGTTTGCGTATTTCTTGGTTTATCCATGGTGCATATACCCGTGATGAAGATTTTTTGATAGTTTTAGGAACATGGCGATCAAGCAGAAGATGCAAATGGTGATATAAAATATCACAAGCTTGGTTGGCATCAGTGCTTTGGTACAAACTAGACCAGTCAATCAAACCTGTATCTCTATAGAGACTTAAAAAATTTGTTTTGCGAAAGTTATAACTTGGTAGATTATTTAAAAACTTAGATGGTTCAGGTTTTGTATATGTAGAAATCTTAAATGTTATTGTAGGGTGGTGGCTATCTTCATTAACTAAGGGAAAATTACATCTTTCAACATTAGAAATAAAATTTGAAGAGATAATGAGATCTAATATTCTTTCGTTTGAGTTATATATTTTATTATATTGAGTTAAATTATTAATTTCTAAATAAGTATTTAATGCATCCAGTTGATCAGATGGTGTATTCGTAGCATAGTATAGTATGTTAAAATCACCCGCTATAATGTTTTCATTAATAAATTGTTGTTCAATTTGTTCAAAAAATAAACAATAAGTTTCATATGGTGTCATAGGTTTTACATAAACACATATAAGTATATAGTAATCAGTGTTAATCTTTATTTTAGTTGCTATTGCTTCAATTGTGTCACACTGAGACAAATTAAGTGTTATTTGTTCTGAGAATAACATATTGTTTATTGCCAATAGTACACCACCACCCCTACCAGAATGTCTGTCCTTTCTGTATACATTGTATGTATTAGGAAAAAGTTCGTTGTTATTAACTCCGTTGTGTAACCATGTCTCTGTGATTAAATAAATATCATGATCAAATGACAATACATTGTTATAAAAATATTCTAATTTGCTATTTAATCCACGGACATTTTGATAAATCAAATTAATACAATTCTTTTCTTTGCAGTGTTGGGTAATATTTAGTTTTTTTCTTCAGTTGGTCGTTTTTTAATAATTTTTGGGGCATTATTAATAAACTTAATTATGAGGTCAGTTTCACCTAATGACTCGCGCCTTTTAAGCTCAGTGAGGAGTGTATTATATTCCTCATGTTGAAAAATTGTTTTATCAAGTCCAACTCTAATATTTGGTTCAAGCTTACGTCTATTTTTCATTACTAGGGTAACCATCGATGTTTGAGCCAAAATTATTTTAAGTGGACATGGTTTATTGCTTTTTTGTCCTAAGCGAAAGCATTTTTTTAACGCATATTGAGTTGTCAATAGTTTCTAGCATTCTATCAATGTTAACAAAAGCATTATTTTTGCTGCTATTAATATCCGTATTGAGATCTACAAGGATTTCTGGTAAGTTATATATAATAATTAAATTATTCTCTCTTCGTCTACGATCTTCAATTTCATTAACAATATTATTCATTAACGAACCATTTATTTTAAATAAGATTCATAATCTGTCACAACTATTTCTTTCTTTAGCGTTCTTTCTATCCTTGTAAAGCCGCTACAAACTTCTATGTAAGTAAAAATAGGTAACCAGATATGCACGAAATTTGTTTATTTGCAACTTATTAAAACTTACGTGAAAACGTAAGAAGTCTACTTATAAGTTAACAATTTTTCTTGTTGTATGTACTATTAAAATATAGATTATTTATAAAAATTTCGTAATTACTTTGGTAAATTTTCGTTGTTGAACTTTCAACAACTCAATTATTCGGTTATAAAAATTTCGTTCATAAATACATTATAGACTTTAACTAAGGCAGGAGAGTAGTCTCTTGGATTTAAGACCAGTTTCTATTAATCTGAATCTCATCAACGTAGAGCAGTTTAAGCTAGGAAATTAAATTCTACAATGATATTCCAGATATTTAAGGTGATATTTATTCTACTAATGGCTCATAAATAAACAAACGTTGAGGCAGAAAAAAGGCAACTGGCCATAAAATAGTATAAATAAAGATTTATTAACGATTTATTATACCTAATATCCGTAATAATTTTCATAAATAATTTTTTTATTTGCATTATAAAATTTCGCATTCAGTTCGTTTTATTTCCGTGAAATCCTGGCGTTCGCTTTGAATACTTGAGGGCGGAAGTTTTAATTGCGATATTAAAAATGTGTTTGCGTCAAGGTAATGCCCGCGGCGGTGCGGTGGGAGGCACCAGGCACTAGGCACTAGGCAGTTTACGGGATAGATCATTTGGGTGTAGAAATGTCAGAGCGAGCGCGGAATTACATGAATCCCCGGGGGCCCTGGAAATGTCACCACTCAGCACCGACTTGTACATACAATAATGATATCGTCCTGGGGGAGACCCACACTATGGACTACAAAACTACATCAGGACGACAGGAGGAACGGGACGAGGACTACTTGCCTCCGCGCACGCCATTATACATCAGCCCCAAATTGAAATGTGGGCGGATTGCTTTTATAAATAGTTTTTCTGGTGTTTGTGGCGTTTATTCCGATATTAAACGCAATATATTAGGATGTTATTCTCATCCATGATAAACGATGCGCCCCGTAACACCTTCGATATTCGGCGTCGCGGAGGCGCCTCACCCATTGATTCTCCAACCCCAATCGCTTGTTTGTCCCGGTGGAACACCGGCGGTCCTCATAAACTACACGCTAATATATTTGCACCGGGATTATTTCCCGGCCGCGGACATCATAAACGCGGCGTCTGCTCTAATTGGATTCTCCTAGAAGCTAAATGTTAACTTCGGAGAGAGGAAAATCGTGCCGCTCATATTCCCCTTTAAATAAGTGACTGTAATTGAATGTCTCCTGCTTAAACGACACTTAAGTGTCCGCTTTTATTGTGCACTTGCCATCGCCCGAATAGTCGCATCGGAATTACAATAGTTGTCAAAAAAGGAAAAGGTTTTAATTAATCCGCATAGTTTCATTACACTAATTAACGATTAAATATCGTGCACATTATCTATCTTAAACAAGGAGTCATTTAATTATTATTACACTTAGAAACTATTTATACTAATGTAATTAGTAATTAATGACATTCGGTTTGAAAATAATAACGTTGAAGGTGTAAAACTTTATGGTGTACGATAAATCCAATCCCCTTTTGCGCCGACACAAAAAAAAATTATCCCCTTTTTATACAGAGAGAGAGAGACCTGCCCACCGATTTAAATTAGTAGAAAAAATGGTAATATATTTAAAAGTCACTTAATTATTCCGCAGCGAGGGTTCACCCCTTTTCCCGTTCGGGCACATAAAAATGTACTTAATGTATTCAATCCGTTGATTTTAATAGTGTCGCCATTAAAATTGTTAAGTGCTCCATCGGACCGCTTCGTATAAAACGCACGGGGCGGGGGGTGTGCACGTGTATATATACAGAGTGTCCCTGAAATATGTATAATATGACACCTAATTATTGCCGGACCATAACGGTAATCCCCCGGCGGAATACTAAACGCGTATTTTCGAGTCATAATGTTCCGGAGAGCATAAATTCTAGGCTGTAAAAGATATTGTTGTTGTGCAGGGTCCGTACGACAGGACTTTACGTGGTTTATTACGTGGGGGGACATTAATTTATTTTATAATTACAACGGGTGGTAAATAACACCGCCGAATCTAGGTGTCCATATATTCATACACGGCGCAACGAGAAGAATGCGGACTTTTATGTACATTAATTTTCAAGTATTTAGCACAATTGACGCGAGTGTAAAGGTAACTGTAAGGGTGTTGCTGTAAATAAAGGGGTTTTATTGCCTCCAGAGGGGGAACACCTGCTGCGCTCTAAATTACTCTAGATCTAGATATTGCGTGAGTCCATATGTATATGAGGCCCTCTTCTTCCTGAGGGCAGATATGCGTGCAGCCCACCATAAATCAATGCAATATCTCCTTAATTGCTACAGCTATTCCTCTTTAAACATTACACACAATCCATTTCCATGCATCATAATCCCTCTCTTTTATTCGAGTTTCGACATGCGTCTACAAATTTATTCACGGCCGGAGAGATCCCTCAACACCGGCACGACATTATTCAGATAAGTTTCAAAACGGCAAAGCTTATATAGAAAGGCAAAAGTTTAATATGAAAGTTGCAGATTCCCCGATAGTTTAGTTTTTCGTCGAATTTACGCTTAGCACTAGCCACAACATTTTAGGCCCGAACATATATATATATATATTCCCCGGCCACAATCAAAAGATCAACGGAATGCAGATTATGGCGCAACGGGATTCGGTCGTAACTTTGCCCGAGTGTTATTTAGGGGCTTAGGGCTGGATTGTGGTGCCCTCTGGTTATTGCGTTCTTATACGCGGGGGCCGGCTTAGCGATTTTAAATATGGGGACATCGGTTTATGTTCGCATAGCCTTCGCACAATGCCATTGTTTTCCGCTGCTCTTGAAAATTTAATTAAACCGTAGTTACAAATCTTTCTCTACATGAAAAGGTCACGGTGTGTAATTTATTCAAACTGTGCGCCGTATTTCATCTACTTCTTTTAATACTTTCATTTGCTTAATATAAACCTAACCTAAAGTACTCAATGAGTAAATTATAACACATAAACATACATATACTAAAGCCGACATAAATGGTGGATGCGCCGGGAACAATAAATTTACTACCCGGTTTACAAATTCATACATAAACACGCTAACATAAATTAATGATAAAGTTGTCAATTTCAATCAAAGACAAGTATAAACTTTAGCTTAACCTAACCATGTTATTTTCACTGATTTCAATCGATTCAAGCTGGCTAATGTCGGAATAAAATTAAAACAGTGTAAAGCTAAACTGCACAGAAATAAAATTCATACTGATATATCTTCTTTTTATAACAAGAAAAGCTACTAAGACACTCAGAAATATCACATAATGTGATGAAAGAAGAATATCAAATGTTTACAAAGTAGGTTGAAAAATAAACCCTTTTCTAGTATCAGTAATGTGTTTATTTCTCAACCTACTTCGTAATCAGAATGCTGCACAAAGTAACGGCTTCAGCAATCAATTAAATGTTATACTTTTCGGAACATTTTGAATATAACTTCATTAGAAGAATATTATTTATTTATAATCAAAAATAATCCGGCGGAGAATAATATAATTAGAGAACTAGAATTTCAAAAATAATCTAGCAGCGAATAATAAAATTATTAGAGGATTATATAAATAAAACAAATAATAATTATTGTAAAATATATAAGTCCTTTACGTTGTAGATAATTCACTAATAAATAGAAAAAACACGAAAATAAATTCGTAAAATCTACAACAAATGAGTCTTATTAAGACTACAAGAACAAATCACTTTTGAAACAACTACTTCTCTAGCTAATACTTCGACAGACATTGAATAATACAAAAGTAATTTGCGTGTTACAAAATAGCAAGGCTATCAAAGCAACACTAGTTTGAACGTATTTCTTTCTGTAAAATGAACTAAAAGTGATTATTGTCATCTTAGTATAGTTTTTTTAGGTCGTGGCATTTTTTTCTCATTTTCTTTTAGTCCTGAAATTCAATAATATAAGAAGCAAAGAAATTGAATGGATTAAGAAGATCTAATGACTCAATTTCCATCAGTTTAAACTCAGAGAGCTTGACAGTATAGAAACAAACTTTAAATAGCCACCTACCTGTCTTGTCTTAAGTAAGACTACCCTAAATATCAAGAAAAACCAACTAGGTCACGCAGAAATAAGCATAAAATTATGTTCCACTAACTTCGCATTATATAATGACGATGTTCTTCCACTTGACCCATTATACTTGGTTCCTAATGATAATACTCAACATGTGATTGTGGCAACTGAGGCAATATCCATTTCTGACATATTTATCTCCAATTATTGGACACCATTTTATTAAATATGATATGTGATTGTGAAAAGTTATTTACAAGATAAAATTAAGAATGGCAGCGGTAGAATTCTAAAAAAGTTATTGGCTTCCTAGTAAGTTTAATGTTATTTTTGGGTCTTTTGTATTTTTAGCCAATAAACATTGTGAAATATAAGTCTTCTTTTCTTTGATTCAATAATATAAGAAGCAAAGAAATTGTATAGATTAAGAAGATCTAATAACTCAATTTCCATCAGTTTAAACTCAGAAAGCTGGACAGTATAGAAACAAACTTTAAATAGTGACCTAGCTTTCTTGTCTTAAGTAAGACTACCTTTAATATCAAGAATAACCAACTAGGTCACGCAGAAATAAGCATAAAATTATGTTTCACTAACTTCGCATTATATAATGATGATGTTCTTCCACTTGACCCATTATACTTGGTTTTGTAATGATAATACTCATCATGTGATTGATGACTCATTTCTGACATATTTAGGTCCAATTATTGGCCACCATATTATTAAATATGATATGTGATTGTGACTAGTTGTGTACAAGATAAATAAATTCAGGATTCAAAAAAGTTACTGGCTTTGTTGTAAGTTTTCTGTACTTTTTTTGGTCTTTTATCTTTCTAGCCAATAAACACAATGAAATATAAGTCCTCTTTTCTTTGACCTCTTGAATTAAGTCATAAAAGAAGTAAAGAAATTGTCTGGCTTAAAAAAAAGCCTGCTTATTTTTTATTAGTTTATTCTCGAAACACTATACCGTATCAAATGAAACTTTGAAGAGTGACCTACCTATTTCGCTTTGGAAAAGGCAACCCTTCATAGTCAGAAAACCTAGCTAGATTACATAGAAACAAGGAATAATTATGACCTACTGATATCGCAAAAGAAAAACATGATTTATGGCAGTAATTAAGCTCAATGAAGATGCAACCATGATTGCGAAATAGAATATAATTTAACTGGTTTATGTTTTTTTCTGTACAATTATGAGTCAAAAACATTTTAAGAATAAATTAATTATCCTTTCTCTCTTCTACGTCTTGAGTTTCGGTATTTTGTGCAATGAAATTTTGTGTCGTATCAGGACTTGAATTTTTATCAGATTAATGTTTCTCATAAAAACAAACTTGACACAGTTACATATGTACCTTTCTTTGAAGAAGAAGACTACTCTTAATATTTAAGAAAAACTACCTAGGTCACGTAAAAAATATAAATCAAAAAATGATTCACCAATATCGCAAAAGAAAAAGGTGATTTAAGCCCTCAAAGTAATTTTGGCCTTGCAAATGTGAATAGTCAAATAAAAAAATTGAGTAGAAAGTCTTACGTTTTATTTAAAGGTATAGAACCATATGATTTATGACTTCAGGTATCAACTGATTTAATTCAGTTCTGTGTGATTAATCTACAATTTATTTAGAGGAAGACTTACTTTGAAAGGAAGAGTACTACTTACAAAACCATAACTGATAAGCACAAAAGTCCTACCCTATTAAGTCCAAGAAGAAAAGGGCTGAAAAATATATTATCACATAGAAATAAGGAAAAATTATGACCTACTAACATCGCAAAAGAAAAACATGATGTAAGGCAGCAATTAAGCTTAATGAAGATGCAACCATGATTGCAAAATAGAATATAAATAATTTTAAAAATATATTAATTACTGAAAAATTCTAGAAGTTGGAAGGAAACTAAAGAAATTAGAAATTATAAAAAGTTAGAAAAGTTTTAAAGAAACTTTTTTTGGAAAACAGAAGTTTTTTTAAATGAAAAATCAGTTTTAGTTTGAACACTCTGTTTATTCCCTACTCCACTTATTATTTTTATTTTTAAAACACTTCACGTAAACTCAAAGCAACAATAGTTTTAATTTGGTAGAACTAACTCAGCCTGGCAACCAGTTTCTTTAGATAAATAAAGTAAATAAAGTGGTTAAAGATGGCAACAAGTCAATTAAAGAACAATTACTAATACTATAAACTGTTTACGTCTAATTAGAAGGCCAATGCATAGTTGTTTACGTCTTTTCGTCTTCTTTGAGGTCGAATGATAAAAAAGAAAACTTAAATGATTTCTTTAATTTAAGTAGAAAAAAGTTCTTGCAATGAACTACTTACCTCATCTAAAGGAAAGAGATTATTAAAGGCTGAGAAGAGAGCTAAGAAGAGAGCCGCAAATCAAGAAAAAAAGACAATTCTAATATGAAGTAAAGTCTAGGTCACTCTAAATCACTTGAAATAAACTTCTTGCAATGGCCTATTTATGTTGATTAGAAAAAGTACTGCCGTTTATGGTAGAAAAAAGTGGTAAAAATTGCAAATACGCCAAAACTATAATCAAAGACTAATATTCTAGATTATTTATTCTTATTTTTAATTTATTCATTTATTAACTTTTTTCTTATATAATACAACTAAAAGCAAATCATTTAAAAACTATAGAGAAAATTTTGGCGGAAAGATGCAAGAGCGGAGTTCACAATCAAATCTGTTCTCCTACTCAAACCCAATCCATCACCATGATGTTAAGGCAGCAAATATCCTCCTCGATATCTGAAATGTTTGATTTTTATTTTTGTTCAATTCTTTTATCAACTTTTTCGAAGAGTTTTTTTTCTGGCTATTAATATCAGCATGACATAGAAAACTTGAACTATAAATTGAATCTTGGTAAAATAAAAACAAGTTTCTTGCTTTTAACTAGTTACCTCATATGTGTAGAAGACGGATAGTCTATATTGATGCTGACAGGGAAAAGCTTAAAACCAAGAAAATAGTATTTTTTTCTCTAAATATTCGGTTACCCTTAGAACAAGTTTCTTACTACTTATCTCGCCTAGAGGAAAAGTATCGTTTATGAAGAAAGGAGCTCTTTAGAAACGGCGACAAAATAATTAATCCAACTAAACAGAATTACCAACGTTGATAATGATGTATTTTTCTCTTTACTTTTAGTTTCAATCTTGGTATGGAACAATTTCGATCCATTAGTACCTCAATGGATCAAAATTGTTTCATCTCATTTAAAATCCAAAAACGCACTTTTAATTTTAATACGTCCATGTCACGATGTCATTAAATTGACACACTTTCTTCGTCTAGAGTAAGACTGCCATTTATAGTTGAAAAAGGATAGGTTGAAGCAACCACGAGCAAACTAAACAATTTAAATTACTATAAGTGTTGATTTGTTCTTAGCTTTAGCTTCGACGTCAATTGATTGACAAAGAAAACTTAAATTATAGTTTAAATTTTATGTAGGAAGAAGTAAGGAACTTTAGATAATCGATTGGACTGAATACTATAGGTAATCTGGTTCAAACACTCAGAAGCGAAGTTGACCATATTGTCGCAAACATCCATTAACAGAAAAATGCATCAAGAGAAGAAGAAAAAAGTTTCTTGCATAGAATTACCTTATCTAGCAGATTAGTCAAAGGGAGAGAAAAGACTGCACTTATTAGAAAAAAATACTAATACTACTGTTTATTTGCTCTTTTCTTCTGCTTCAAGATAGACCAATGGATATAGAAAAAATAAATCTTCACGAAGTTCCTTGCAACAAATTAATCACTTTATCTTTAGATAGACTATCCACAATGTTGTAAAACTGATATTTATGGGCAGAAAAAGTGTAAATATGTGCATATAAACATATTTTTAATTTTGGAAAAACTTGGTCACCTTCGAAACAAGTTTCTTACAGTGACCTACTTTTCTAATCTGGTTAAAAACAACTCTCTATTGTAGAAAAAATGTGGTAAAGGCGACTAAAAAACAATAGACCAAACCAGAACCAGAAAGTCAAGAATCTCGCAAGTAACATTTTAATGTAAGATTTGTTTCAAAGTTCATATTTCATATTTATTTTAAGTAAATCGGTTTACTATAAATATAGAAACAAGATTTTATTTTAGTTTAACAACAAAAAAGCTAAATAAACTTAAAGAAGAAATATTTAGAAATATTGTTTTTGATTGAAAAGTGAAGGCATGAACTTTAATTTTAAAGATCAACTGAAAATCTTAAAATCTTTATTGTTGCAATTGAAACATTAGGATTGCAATAAGAAATATCTCAATTTTTCAATGTTTTTTAAATTAAGACCAGCTTGAAAATATGATTAAATAATCGAATCTTTAAATTTGGGACAAAATATGTAAAGCTTGCTGAAATACTTAATTGATCTAATGTTCATAAAATTTATGACAAATGAACTAGCGTTTAGAGAAATTCTTCAAGGATCTAAAGTTGAACAAATAACCTAGAGTCTAGAAAATACCTTCATCAATCGAATGCTCTTCGAATTAGGATAACTGATCTGTAGTTTGGAGAAATCCTTCTTATTTTGATGATCTGAGTTTCTTTAAATTTTGACAAATAATTCAGATTAAATGTTCTTTAAATTAGAGAAACTAATCCAGACTTAAGCGAAATGCTTCATGTTCTTTTAATTTTAATAGGTGATCTAGAGTCTAAAGAAATACATTATTTATTCAAGGTTTTAAAATATTGGGACAATTGATCTAGCGTCTTTATAAATCCTAAGAGAACCCTAAGTTAAACAAATGATAAAGTGTTGGGAATTTCTTCAATAATACAATAGATTAGGACAAATGATCTGGTAAAATGTTTCAGTGATCTTTAAATTAAAACAAAAGTTTTTTTACTTAAAGTAAATTATCTAGAGTTTAAAGGAACATTTCAACAATTCATTGTTCTTTATATGATGATACGTAATCTAGAGCTTAGAAAAATGTTCTTAAAATTAGGACAAATGATGATTTACAGTTTAAATAAATCATTCAATGAACTTTTTTTTTTAAATTAGGAAAAACAATATAAATTTAATATTCTTAAGTTGAAGAAGAAGAATTCCTTTATTCATATAAGACAAATAATCTAGAGTTTAGAGAAACGCTCCAGGCTTTAATGCTTCAATGTTCTTAAAATTAAGAACTAGTAAATTATTTTTTGTTTTCAAAGTAGGACAAACAAGCTAAATCCGGTGTTATTTGAAATAGCGCAAAAGATTTAGAGATTAAAGAATTGATTATTCTCTAAATTATGATAGGTGATTAAGAGCTTAGAGAAATATTATATTGGTTCAAAGTTCTTTAAAGGGTTTGGTGACAGGCTTGTCCATCCCAATTTTCGTTTGTATAAATGATAAATTAAAGAAATACTTTAAAGCTCCGATTTTCTTTCTTAACTAATGCACAAGACCTAGAGTTTAGCAAAATGCTTCATCGATGGAATTAAGAACAATAATTAAAATTTTTATTTGAAGAAATTTGGAAAGTTTAAAGTCTAGAACTTTTATTCTAATCTAAAAACGTTGATGCATTGGAATTTCTCTACCAAAAAAGGAATGCTTTAATAATTCTTTATTCTTTATAACTTTGTTTTTATTTCCTATAACATAATTACAAAAGAATACATAAATAAATAATATAAGTACAACAAATTTAGACTGTTCACCGGTTTACAATTCTCTTCCACTCTTCTATCCATCCATTCTCCAGTAAACCATGCTATCAGTTTCTGAATTCATCATTTATAATGTATTTAAGCAAATACGCTGTTTTTGTTCCTTTTTGAAAGATTTACTTGACATTACTCATTGTTTTTAGATTAAAATAAATATTCTAAACTCTCAAAAATGATTGAATGTTCCAATTTTTTTTTTAATTTGGACAAGTGATCTAGAGCTTAAAAAAATAGGATACAAATTCTGAAATTCACAGAAATTCTTTAAGTATCTAACGAGTATAAAATAACCTAAAGTTTAGATAGATTATAGGATTATACAATTTTCTTTAAATTAAGTCAAATGATTTAAAGTTATAAACATGTTTTGGTATGTTCTTAAAATTACCATAAAAGATTTAAAGCTGAGAGAAATTCTTTAAGTATCTAAACTTGAATAAATGATCTACAATTTAAACAAATTCTTCAATTTGAACAAAAACTTTTACTTTGTTGATGTCACACACATAGTGTTAAAATTTCCAAGATGTATCACGAAGTTAACGCCTTAACCATGGATTAAATTCTTCAATGATCAATTTTAAAAATGTAAGAATAATGATCTTAAGTTTAAAAATTTGCTTGAGTATTTAAACCATCGCTTTAATTGCTGGTGTAAAATATTTTAGTGATGCAGAATTTTTAAAAATGTTTCAACTTGTACCAATCTACTCTAATGAAATTCTTCAATCATAAATAACTTTAAATTTGTACAAGTTTTTGAATTATTGCTTTATTGGTCTAAAGTTTTAAAAACTATAAAAACTGATTTAAAGTTTAATTAAATGCTTCAATGATTGAAGATTATTATTATTATTAATGGTTAAAAGTATATCCTTTCTTCAACAGTTTTATTATTAACTATATGTACATTTCGAACCCTAAGTGTTCATTATCAATAGTATATTGACATAACAAAATAAATATAAAAGTCCAAAAAGTTGGGCGACTTAATTATAATGTTTAATTAAATAGAAAAAAATAAAATTATTTGAAAAAATCGTGGTGGGTTTAAAAGTTGAAGAAAGGATATACTTTTAAACATTAATAATAATAATAATCTTCAAGCACTCGAGTATTTAATCAGAAGGGATTTAGAGCTTAGAGAATTTCTTCAATAATCCAATGTTTTTTAAATTAGAACAAATGACTTAGAGTTTAGAAGAGAAATTCTTTAATAATATAATTTGAATTATGATAAATGAACTAGAGATTACATAAATACTTTATGTTCCAATTTTCCAAAGTTATCTAGTGCTTAAAGAAATGCTTCATTGTTCTAATGTTCTTAAATTTAGATCAAATGATCTTAATGGATAAAGAATGTATGGTTGGACAAACGATCTACAGTTTAGACAAATTCTTTAATGATCCAATGTTTTTTTAACCAGTCAAATCATCTGAAGCTTAGAAAGTTGTTTCCTTAAATTAAAACAAATGATTTAGAGTTTAGAAGAGAAACGCCTCAATTATCCAATGTTCTCTAAATTTTTAATCTTCATTAAAATAAGATAAATGATCTAGAGTTTAAGAAATGTGTGTTGTATTAATCAACTGATTCAATATACTTAAATTTAGAACAACTTATTTATAGTTTAAAGGAAATCTTGAAAGATTATTAATATTAATGATAATATGTTTTTTCCTAATTAGGCTTATGATCTGGAGCTGAGAAAGTTGCTCCAATGATCCAATCTTTTTCAAATTAATCTAAATGATCTACAAATATTAAATGAAATCCGAGTCTCCTTTCTTCACAAATTTTATTAATTGCAAAAGTACTTTTCGGTGACCTGTTTCAATACTCAACAGTTTAGTCATAACGTGACTATGAAAAAAGGAGGCTTATATTTCATTAAGTAGTCAGTGCCACTTCGTAACTTAACAATCATTAAACTGGTCTACAAATAATTATTATTGCTTCCTGTCAACAACAGCAACGGACCGGTTTCGATCTAGTTTGGATCTCATCAGCGTCTCGCAGTCGGAGA
This sequence comes from Ontholestes murinus, assembly GCA_963969525.1. Classification (NCBI taxonomy): domain Eukaryota; kingdom Metazoa; phylum Arthropoda; class Insecta; order Coleoptera; family Staphylinidae; genus Ontholestes; species Ontholestes murinus. The sequence goes on from OZ018387.1 coordinate 104,663,436, forward strand.
CAGGGAATCGAGATATACTTTGGAGTATTCAACTCTTCGAGTTAACCATCGATAAAATATTATAATAGATAAGGTAATATCGTAATCTATAAAAAATTTCTTCTTCTCTACAGACATTTTTCAATGATCTAATGTTCTCTAAAGTTAGACAAATACCTGAAGTGTAAAGAAATTCCTACATGATACAGTGTTTTTCAAATTATCATAAGTAATCTATAGCTTAGAAAAAGATTACAATTATTCAATATACTTTAAATTCACTGAATTGTCAATTTCGATAAATACTTCAATGCTCTTACTTTTTTTTTTTTTTAGGCAAATGACCTACAGTTTAAAAAATTGATTCAAAAATGCAAGCTAAAAAAATTAAGTATCTACTATTACATTTAAAATTCTAATGTAATATAGATTAAAATTACTAATTCAATATTTGAGGCGTTTATTTCACATTACATTTTCAACGTCGAATAAAAAAGAAACACTTAACAACACCATTTCCTTTTTTTTCGACCCTTTGTGAGTAGTTTCAATTAAATTGTGAACTTAGTTTGTTGGGAAAGTAAACAATGTTTGCTCCTCATTTGTAATTAAAGAAGCCCCGAAAGTGAAACTCGGCGGCGCTTATAAAATCCACTTATTTTATTACAGAAGCCATAGTTTAATTGTCTACGGGATGGTTGTCTAGTTTAATAAAGAGGGAACTGTTTGCATAAATATCGAATCATAAAATTGATGCTTTAAAGGCTTCCACCGCCTCTATTGTTGAAAAATTGCGGCCTCTCGGAATACAAATAACTTTCCAAGAGACGACTTTCTTACCGGCGCGCACAATTATAGATTAGCATACATCGACAGCAGGTGAAAGCACCTGGTGTCACCATTAATCTAAAACGCCGGGCTAATGAATCAATCCGACTCGGCGATACGTTCATCACACCCTACGCCACCACCCCTCACGGGCACACTCTCGTTCTGTCAACGGACGCTTACTTTACCATTCATCCATCTTCATTTCCCAACGCCCGACTTTTTCTCTCTCGAGTTCTGTTGAAATCGTAATTAAGTTCTTCGTGTAATAAGGATATTACGTTCTTATCGTGCAATTTTCTTTCGGTTTTAAACATGCACACACATTACTGTTAAGTAGTTAAGGAATTTACGGTGTTAGGTATGCATGTAAGCATAAATTACATTTTGAATTATTGTTTCTCTGTAAACAACTGCGAACTGGTCACGCTGATGATATCTAAAATTGATAGAAACTAAATTAGTTTCTGTCATAATTTAATATATTAATGTTATTAAATTTATAATAATAAATTATTTTAGATTGAGGACGCTCTTGTTGAGAATTTAGACAGTTTTTAATAATTCATTGTTCTTTAATTTATGACAAAGGATTTAGAAATTACATAAATGATGCTCCAATCTTTTGATAAGTGCTTATATAAATTCTTCATTGGTCTAATGATCTTAAATTTAGATCAAATGATCTTAATGGTTAGAGAATTTATGTTTGGACATACGATCTACAGTTTAAACAAATTCTTTAATGACCCAGTGTTTTCAAAACAGATAAACGATCTGAAACTTAGAAAGTTGTTTGTTTTTAATATTGAAACACTGCAACAGTTACAGCATAATAAATAATGATATTTCTCTATAACTGTCGGTAGCTAATCTTAGAGAAATCGTCAGAGTGACATCTATCCTTTATTCTTTATTGATTTCTATATATGTATAAATTTGGTTTACATCAAACTTTCAAACACTTTAGTGTATAATCTCTTCATTAATCCATTTTGATTGTAAAAGATCATTCTTTAGATACTACAAAATTACAAAACCTTATCCCCATCCCCAACGACTAATAAAACCATTTACACAGACCTATCCGAATCCGAAAAACGCCTCCCATTATTGCATAACGGTGTATTCGTTTTAGAGGCAGTTAATGCGAATCCCCGGCTGCTCCTAGACATTTTTCAAGCTCCATCCAATTTCCGAAAACAATTGGAAGTCCGATAAGTCTGGTATACATTCGGGAATGGCGGGGGGATGGATCCCGCCGACGACGAGTGTTTGTTTACTTTCTGGTCGGAGTTTTGGAAAACTCAACGTGCACACAAACACGACGGTCACATAGGACCCTGATGGATAGCGCGTTGGCGACGCCGACGTCGTCGTCGTCGTCCCCTTCCTGTTTTTACATTTAGATGCGTTTTTTTTTTTTTGGCTCGTGCTATCTATCTCCTCTCCTCATATTTTCCCATCGTTCATAATTGAATTCCTACTTTTCTCATATTTTATCTCGCAGATAATTGAGTTACAAATCATTTCGGCTTATTAAAATTTGACAGCGCGCGTCCGCAATTTCGGGCCCTTGATATTTCGGTCACGGACGGCATCAATAAAGGGGAGAGAGAGGAGGAAGGAAAAAAAAAACACACTGACAAAATCACGATTCCAATTCCGATTCGTTTTCGCCCAAGTTAAATAGATTCATTTGCGAATTGTTTTGCAGATGTTGGGGCATCAGAGAAACAGAGAGGGGATAACTGTTAGAAAAAGAAAGAAGGAAGAGAGAGAGAGAGAAAGATAGAGGGAGTTAGTAGAATGGAGAAGGTGGGAAAAATGATTTTAATTATTCTCAAGTGGAGGAAATAAAAGGATTATATTTTAAATACAGATTTCGCAGATTGGTTTTATTTTCAATTTTAAATATATTCATAAGAAGTTAGTTTTTATCCATTTTCTAGGGAAGAATTTCACCTTGCTGCCCAGCATAAATCCTCTTAGCGTATTCAGATTTAGGCTATGCAACCTATGAAGAACCACTGAAACCACACCCACGTCAAAAACATCGCCACTAAATTGATTGGTACCTTGAGAAACAATCATTTAAATGGTTAATTCGTCCCACGACCAACGATGCAACCAACAAGAAATAACAGATTGTTGTTTTCTTACATTTACAGATTATTCTAGATTTTCTTTGATTTCACCATTTTCTACTTCATCTTTTTCATATAAAAATTCATATATGTAAAATTCGAATCTTCTTATTACTTAGATTCGAAGTGTACTCATATTTTCTAAGATTTTTTATTAAGCTATATCTAAATATTCTCTTTAACTTCTCATTATTTTTACTCACAGAATAATGTAATAGCTCACTAGCATCTTATCTCTTATCCGGTTGTATCTAAGTTTAAGAAATGGCAATCCGAAATTTTAGCTCTGAAGTTGTTTTAGATGATTTTTATTTGATTTGACTTAATTTGGTTTACAGAATTTTCAAAAGCTTTTCCTTTTCTATTCCTAGGAGTTTTCTTAGTTGACTTTTTGATTTTTTTGGTGATATTTTAAGATTTGAAGGAAAAGAAACAGATAGGAAATTATATACTAGGCAAAATGCAACAACGAAATAATTGCTCTAAATGATTTCATTTCCACTGAGCTTTTCTTAATATACTTTGAAAGTTTTGAATAACCAAATAATCGCTCAAAACCTTTCTAAAATAAAAGCTTTCTTTAAATTTTTTGATAACCGAAATAATTGATTTTCTTTTTAATGGCTTCAATTTTTCTTTTGAACAATAAAATAATTACACATAATATTTTATGTTCTTTGAGCCGTTTAAAATCTTTTTGAACAACGAAATAATTGCTTGAATTTGAATATCTTTTTACATTAAACTGAATGTTGCTAAATTGAGTGGAGAAGAAAATTTAAATAAAAACTATAAATGATAAACTTAAAATCCTAAATCAGATATTATCTTATCGTCATTGTGATTTATTTAAGTGATAATTGTATTAAAAAATCGAAAGGTAAACTAAGAAAATTATAGAGAATCTTAAAAGAAAAAGCTGCTTAAAATTCTGCCACCTAAATTAAATCTGAAAAATCAAAAGATCGTAAAATAAAATTTAACAAAAACAACTTAATTTTAATGAAAAAATAAAAGTTGGCCAAGAATAATATAGAAGAATATCAAAATATCCTTTAGCAAATACCAAGGATTTTAGGATAAAAGCATATGAAAATAAATCATACTTACACAATAAACCAAATTATTATTTAACTTTGAAGAATGATTAATTATTAAATAAAATATTGGATTTGGTGATGATCCAATTGATAGATTTAAAGAAATTGTGCTTGATGAAAAATATACAATTAAATTTAATTCTTTACACAGTTCGATGAAAATAAGTCAAAATTTACTTGCACGATAATCCAAATTATTATTTTATTTTAAAGAATGATTAGTTATTAAACGAAGTAATGAATTTGGTAATGATCCATCCAATTGATACGTTTAGTGAAATTGTGTCTAATGCGAAATATTCAATTAAATTTATTTCTTTGTATAATCAGATGACAATAACTCAAAATTTGCTGACAAGATCACCCAATTTATTACTTAATTTTGAAGGACGGCCAAATTTTAAGTAAACTACTGAATTTGGTGATGAACCAATTGATAGGTTTAGAGAAATTGTACCTAATGCAAAATATTCAATCAAATTAATTTGGTTTGTACACTCTCGTGGATATAAGTCAGAATTTGGTTATACGATCACACAAATTATTATTTATTCTTGAAGAATGATCAAATGTTAAGTAAACTACATAATTTGGCGATGATCCAATTGATAGGTTTAGAGAAATTTTGTTTGCACAGTCAGATGAAAATAAGTCAAAATTTACTTAAAAGATCACCAAAATTATTATTTAATTTTTAAGAATGATCAATTTTTAAGTAAAATATTGAATTTAGTGATGATCCAATGAATTGATTTAGAGAAATTGTGCCTGAAGCAAAATATTCAATTAAATTTATTTAGTTTGTACAGTCAAGTGGAAATAAGTCAAAATTTGTTTACACGATCACACAAATTATTATTTATTCTTAAAGAGAGATCAATTGTAAAGTCAAATGTTGAATTTGGTGATGATCCATTAGATGGATTTAGAGAAATTGTGCCTGATGCAAAATATTCAATTTAATTAATTTGGTTTGCACAGTCAGATGAAAATAAGTCAAAATTTACTTACATGATCACACAAATTATTACTTATTCTTGAAGAATAATTAACTGTTAAATCAAATGTTGAATTTAGTGATGATCCAATTGATAGATTTAGTGAAATTGTGCCTGATGCAAAATATTCAATTAGATTCATTTTGTTTGTACCGTCAGATGGAAATAAGTCAAAATTTGCTTATATGATTACCCAAATTACCATTTAATTTTGAAGAATGATCAATTGTTAGGTAAAATATTGAATTTGGTGATGATCCAATTAATAGATTTAGAGAAATTGTGCCTGATACAAAATATTCAATTAAATTTATTTAGTTTGCACAGTCAGGTGGAAATAAGTCAAAATTTGCTTACACGATCATCCAAATTATTATTTATTATTGAAGAATGATCAATTCTAAAGTCAAATGTTGAATTTGGTGATGATCCAGTTGATAGATTTAGAGAAATTAAATATGAAGCAAAATATTCAATTAAATTTATTTTGTTTGTACTCTCAGGTGGAAATAAGTCAAAATTTGCTTACACGATCCCAGAAATTATTATTTATTTTTGAAGAACGATCAATTGTAAGGTCAAATATTGAATTTGGTAATAATCCAATGGATAGATTTAGAGAAATCGTGCTTGATCCAAAATATACAATTAAATTTAATTCTTTGCATAGTTAGATGAAAATAAGTCAAAATTTACTCATACGATCACCAAGATTTTTATTTTATTTTAAAGAATGATCAATTTTTAAGTCATATATTGAATTTGGTGATTATCCAGTTCACAGATTTAGAGAAATTGTGCCTGATGCAAAATATTCATTTAAATTTATTTTGTTTGCACAGTCAGATGGAACTAAGTCAAAATTTACTTACAAGATCACCCAAATTATTACTTAGTTTTGAAGAATTATCAATTGTTAAGTAAAATGTTGAATTTGTTTATGATCCAATAGATAAATTTAAAGAAATTGATCCTAATGCAAAATATTCATTTAAATTTATTTTGTTTGCACAGTCAAATGAAAATAAGTCAAAATTTACTTACAATATCACCAACATTATTATTTCATTTTAGAGAAAGATCAATTTTTCAGTAAAATATTGAATTTGGTGATGATCCAATGAAAATATTTAGAGAAATTGTGCCTGATGCAAAATATTCAATTAAATTTATTTCTTTGCACAGTCAGATGAAAATAAGTCAAAATTTGCTTACACGATCACCGAAATTACAATTTAATTTTGAAGAATGATCAATTATTAAGTAAAATATTGAATTTGGTGACGATTCAAGTGATAGATTTGGAGAAATTGACTCTGTCACCAAAAATATCAATGGACCTTCAGAAAAAATGCAGAAAATCGCATATGGTGTCTTCTAAATTAAGTCTAGGGTGATTTTTATTAATTAGAAAGCACCTGAAATAATTCCACTACTGCCCTGACTACAAAATCATTGGTGATAAAAAAAATTCCCGTCAAGGCTACATTAATACTTTAGTAATAGACAAAATCCTTCCTGAAAGCAAATCATTACTATTAATTATTCTCTAATTTTTATTTCTTCAAACGAAATTTATTAAGGATTTTTCTTTATTAATCAAGTCCTCTTTGACAAACATAATGTTTTCTTATAAAACTTTCCTCCTCTAATAACTATTGTAACTAATTACGATCATTGCTCACCAAGTTTTATTTTAGTACATTCTTCTTTGAAACTTTGAAACCTTTAAAGCTTAAAAAGCTTTTCTTCTCCTACCTTTTCACCAAACAAAATCAATGCTTAAAATGCTAAGGTTCAGACTACTGATGATCTGTTATCGAGGGTTATTTTAGACAGAGCTAGTCTTTAATGTCTGAAATTTTATTTTTGATTATACTTACAAATACGGATGAGTAACCATTTTTTATGTATCTTGTATAGAAATTGTTTTCCGTAAATAAATAAAGGTTATTAAACTTTTCTATATTTCTAGAGATAATTCAAGAACATTCCAAATATTAGTATTTATGCTGCATCAAAAGATAATTTCCCAATAGAGTGCATAAACAACTCAAGAACTTTCTTACTTTAAGGTTTTTTTTTCATACTGCCGCAGACTATGTATACACTGGAAACAGCAGACTTTGGATGGTCACCCTAAGTTCTTTTATTGTTATTCTTGGCTACTTACGCAGCATTTTTACTGAAAAATTATGTTTTGCCTGATTTATTTTGAATTTTGTTGGAGCATTTTTATTATTGTAGTTTTTCAAAAACATCTCATTAAAAATTCTAGTATTATTGAATCTATTCTCTCTCAGATTTCTTAAAATTTCTTCGATGGTCTAGAATTTGTTATCAGTAGAATATTTTTATCGAATTTTCCAATAATTTCTTTAATTTTCTATCATGTTTTCTTCCAAATTGGATGGAATTTGGAAACTCGTTAATAAATAAACATTAAACATTAAACATTTTGTATCATATTTCAACAGTTTTCATGAGTGTCTTATTTCAAGTTTCCTAGAATTTCTCAATTATTCCTTTTTTGCTAGAATTTTCTTCGACAGTCTTTTCCAGCATTTTTTTCAGAAGTCTTAAATAATTACATTTCTGATTATTGCTTAAAACATTTGCTTCTTCAAGAATTATTTTGGCCAAGAAAATCATTGTTCAAAAGGCTCTAAAAGCTTTCTTCTTCAATACCTTTACGACAAACAAAATCATCAAAATGAAATATTTTTGTGTTGAATAAAACACGATAACTTTGAAAACTTTTTATTGTGACTCATGCTAATGACAAGCTAAATTTGACGAAACTAGTCACAATAAAAAGTTTTTACGTTATACAAACAAAGTTATCGTGTTTTATCAATTTACAAAAATTTATAACGAAGTAGAAGCCTCCAACATCTATAACGAAATATTTTTTTGTTATAAACAGCTTTCTAACCAACAAAATTTATTGAATATTTTCTTTTGTTACGCTCTCTTCAATAAAGATTTTGATAAACGAAATAATTACTACAAAAAGTTTTCCTTTCCCTTAAGCCTTCTTCAGCACATCACACATTTCTTATTCATCAATTTGTCTTTGATTATCGAAACCAATGCTTACTGATCGTTCTTCTTCTTCAATCTGCTTAAAAGAAAGGGCAGAAATTTATTTCATTTGCTAAAAACTCTATCAATTTAAAAATCAACTAAAAAAGAAACTTATAAAAGCTGCTAAAAATTCTACCACCTAAATAAACTGTAGAAAGATGAAGATATCATCAAATAAAAGCCATCAAAAATTGATGGCGGTACATTTCAATATTAAGAATAAAGAAAACACTTTTACTTTTTTATACCACTTTAAGTTTTATTTTCAGTGACTAATAATGATTACCGTGTAGTCGAAACTAGTCACTGAAAATAAAACTTAAAGTGGTATAAAAAAGTAAAAGTGTTTTCTTTATTCTTACCATCAAAAATTATTTCGTTAATATATGAAAATCAGAAAACGAAAAGTAAAAGTTCGATTCAAAATAATACAGAAGATATTTTCAAGGAAATATCCGCTAGCAAATACAAATGATTTCAGAAGAAAAAACAGCTAATTCCACATACTACCACATCTATTGACTATAAGATCAGAAGATCACCAAAGAGAAACATTGATTTTGCTGGAAGGAAGAGCAGAATATTAATTGATTTGCAGCTACTTAAAATAACTGCAAGAAAATCAAATGATAATCTAAAGCAAAATACAAAGAGAAGAAATTAGAAAAAAAAAATCAGAAAATCACATATTCTATCGTCTAATTAAGTCCAGAGAGTTTTCAAATAAATATAAGTCACCTGAAACAGTTTTAATTTGTGAAGATCAGCTAGTGAAAATATAGAAGATAATTCTAAGAAAATCAAAAGATTACTTAATAAACGTTGCCAAAACAATGTTTCTCAATATTTAACTATGTTGAACTGATGTGATAAGAAACTGTGCGAAACCAATGGAACAGAAATGAAGATAATAATTTAATGACGTTACTCAGAAATTAGTAAAACAGGTGACATTTGTCAAGTGGAGAAAATATGGAAGATTATTGGTCTTCACCAATCATAAAATTTAGACAAAATGCAATGCAATAATTTTAATCAATTTTAAAAACTTCAAAATATCAACTAAGGAAAAGTCAAATACGATGTATAATAACATAAAATAACTCGAACAAAAGAGAGAGAGATCTTTGAAGAAAAAGCAGAAAGTCATAGGTACTATTCCTAAAACAAACTACAAGGTGATTAAAAGATTTAAATGGCATTGATAATGGCAAACTAGCCGAAAATAAAACAAAAAATATTTGTAAAACAAACCAAATGATTTTAATTATAAAACCTATATATTAAAAAAAGCAGAAAGGTGGAAGATGCTGGGAGAGCATAAAATGAATTGCTGTAGAATTACCTAAAGTAATTCTAGGAAAATCAAAAGATCGTGCAAGAAAAATATGAGGAAGATCAAATGGTGGTCAAAGAAAATACCGAAGATTTTTAGAGAAATTGTAGAAAATTAAACCACAAATGCTATCGACTAAGCTCAATCAGAGATACGAACGAAGATCGTTGGAAATAGGGCAGAATGTTTAACTTAAATATACTCCAATAAAATCAATCAATCAAAATATGTGATAGTATATGAACTACAAGGAAATTAGAAGATTAGTAAACGAAAATACGTAAGATTAAAAATGCTGTGTTATCACCTAAATTAACTGCAATAATATTAAAAGATCATCAAAGAAAAAACTGTGAAACAACGTAAAATCAATGTTTCTCAGTATTTAATCGTGTTGGACTGATAAGATGTAAATAGTTAGAAATTTTAGATATTTTTCTGTAAATACTTTATTTATTTATTTAATATAATATGAAATGTAACTATACCCATTTATCTGTGAGTAGATTTATAAATCTACTTCAGAACACATACGTTTTTCTTTATTTCCGAATATATATGGTTGGAAACGGAGACAATGCGAGAAGCACGTGTATAAAGAAAGGTGTGCAGAATAGGCGTTATAAATAAAGTTGTTTGTGCGGATTGAAAAAGAGGATATTTTTTTATATAAATCGTATTAGATTTAAAGCAAAAGGGAGCGGTAGCAGGTGGAGCCAGGTGGTGAAATAAATAATTCCGGTGATGTTCGCGAGTTATAGTGTCAGGTGGTGGCGGAAGAGACACATTAAGCACTAATAAAAAGATAAATGCGACGTCTCGCTGGAAGGGAAAAAGAAAGCGCGCGCGAGGGTGCGGGGGTGGGAAGTGGTGTATTTAAGGAGGAAGTAACAGCCATTGATACATAAATCGTCGAGCACACGTAAATATAATCTGAACAAAGGAAACTGTTTAGCCCAGCGACAGAGGTGAATTAAACGGGAGGGCTATTGTTATCTATTGTGTAATGGATATGGGGGTATCTATACCCCGTTTCCTAACACCGGAGACCCGAGGGCAGTATTTCACAGATATTACCGCCGGCCGTTCAGTTATGATGTTAAAATTCGAAGCCGCACATTGCCGCCGATTTAATTACTACGCCTCGACATTAGCGTCGTTCGTAATCGCTTTAGTGCTTATACAACGCGAAATCCGCACACCCTTAAAACCCACACACAAGGGTGGAATCCTCTCCACCCCTCCCCCCATCCCACGTCTCGCTTTACGCACACGGACACCTGATATTCCGCTAATATCGAATCGTTAAACGCTACCACTTGCAAACTAATGCCCGCGCCCAACGGTTTATACCCATTTAATCATTCATAACCCAAGGATACACGCTTGGAATCCTGTTATTGCATTAAACTAATACTAATTTTCCAAAATTTAATACGTATAATGGTTATGGTGTGGGTGTGAGGTGGGAATTCGTATTCGTATTGTAGTGTTATGTATAACCACACTTATCCTAATTTGTTACATTTCTAACGACCCAGTAATTTATTACATACAAATACACCTAGAAAATAATCACAGAAGAGCAATCATCATACCCAAAACCAGCCTAAATGTATCAATAAAAAGACCAATTCTCCTGAATAATTTTCTCACGTATCTCCTGGTGAAACATTATGAAATAACAATAATCTATTAGGCTAATTTTCGTTTGATTGAAATATTTATACCATCATCGTATAAACTTCTTGTAAATCTTCTCAAACACAATCAACACGCGCAAAAACTTGTAATGTATAAATCGGCACGAAATAAACAACTGACACCGCCGCGCCGCCTCCCTAACTTTATTAATTTCAGCCGGGGCCGGTCTGGTCCGTTGCGGAATTTTCTTCGCCGTACCCCGAAATTTAATTTGTATTTATAAATACGGTAAACACGAACTTTCGTCTGATTTTCAACTCCGCCGGCGCAAGAGAGGGGGGAAAAGGATTTGCGTACATTTGAATTTAAGATGAGCGAATAAAAGTGAATAACCATACAAATTGCTGTCGCACTAAAAAGTTCCCGGTTGAATATCAATGTTACAAAATCAAACGACAATATGAAAACACTGGGGTGGGGGGGGTAGGTGGATGGGGTTTTATAATCCGGATTTATTTATATCAATACGGGCGCGCTTTCACTCCTCGCCGTCGCGTTCTTATTCTTCTTCTACTTGGCGGCGCGTCGAATATCTGGATTATATCGCGCCATCCGAACCTCCTCAAGCACCCTCTCTATCTGAGTAATTAGGGGTGGAGAGAAAAGAGGAGAAAAAAAGATGGTTTTCGTACCATCACGTGTTTTCTTTTATATGTAAAGATCTCGAGGGTGGATTTTTTTAATATATATTCGAATAGCGACTTGGAAATATTAATAACTACCAAATGTCGCATTTTCAATATTTGAACCCTACATCACCAATAGCTAATACTCCGTTAGGCACACAGAATTAAAAAAATAACAAAAATTTTAATGAAATAATCTTGTAGGATCTAATAATTAGAGGGTGGGTTATAGGGTATTAGAAAGAAGGTTAAGTATTACCCACCTACCATACATAAATATTTTTTACCAATAACTTGTTCTTCTCTATTACTTAAGATTCAAAAAGAACACCAAAAATTGTTGAAGTTGTTGGTAATGTTCATGATAATTAATGTTTCAATTTTTTCAAGGCTTTAATGTTTTGTAACTGTTTTGAAGATATATTATAAATGTGTTCTTGAATTGTTTTATTTTTATAATTTTTTAAGCCGCTGAATGCAATTTTGTTTCCTTACAATCAAGTTTCGAGTGTTGCCATATTGTTTTTAGCTGCGGTGCGGCAATTGTTTTGAAAAAAATATTATAAATGTGTTAATTGTGAATGCATTTTAAAATTTTTAAGCTAATATCTTTAGGGGTTTTATTTTTAAAAAAATTTAAGCAGCTGAATGTAATTTTATTTCCTTACAATCAAGTTTCAAATGTTGCCATTTTGTTTCTGGTTGCGGCGCGGCAATTGTTTTGAAGAAATATTGTAAATGTGTTAATTGTGAATGCATTTTGAAATTTTTAAGCTAATTCCTTCAATGGTTTTATTTTTACAATATTTTAAGCGGCTGAATGCAATTTTATTTCCTTACAATCAAGTTTCGTGTTGACATTTTGTTTCTAGCTGCGATGCGGCAATTGTTTTTAAGAAATATTGTAAACGTGTTCACTTGGAGTGCATTTTGAATGTTTGAAGCTAATTGCTTAAATGGTTTTGTTTTTACAATTTATTAAGCCGCTGAATACAATTTTATTTCCTTACAATCGAGTTTCGAGTATTGCCATTTTGTTTCTAGCTGCGGTGTGGCAATTGTTTTGAAGAAATATTGTAAGTGTATTAATTGTGAATGCATACTGAAATTTTTAAGCTAATTCCTTGAATGGTTTTATTTTTACAATTTTTTAAATCGCTGAATGCAATTTTATTTCCTCACAATCAAGTTTCTTGTGTTGCCATTTTGTTTATAGCTGCAGTACGGCAATTGTTTTCAAGAAATATTATAAATGTGTTAATTTTGAATGCATTTTATAATTTTTAAGCTAATTCCTTCAATGGTTTTTTTTTAATTCATTTTTTTAAGCCGCTGAATGCAATTTTATTTCCTTACAATCAAGTTTCGAGTGTTGCCATTTTATTTCTAGCTATGGTGCGCCAATTGTTTTTAAGAAATATTGTAAACGTATTCACTAGGAGTGCATTTTGAATTTTTGAAGCTAATTCCTTAAATGGTTTTATTTTTACAAATTTTTAAGCCGCTGAATACAATTTTATTTCCTGACAATCAAGTTTCGAGGATTGCCAGTTAGTTTCTAGCTGCTGTGCGGCAATTGTTTTGAGGAAATATTATAAATGTGTTAATTGTAAATGCATTTTGAAATTTTTAAACTAATTCCTTGAATGGTTTTATTTTTACAATTTTTTAAACCGCTGAAAGCAATTTTATTTCCTCACAATCAAGTTTCGAGGATTGCCAGTTTGTTTCTAGCTGTTGTGCGGCAATTGTTTTGCAGAAATATTATAAATGTGTTAATTGTGAATGCATTTTGAAAATTTTAAGCTAATTCCTTGAATGGTTTTATTTTTACAAATTTTTAAGCCGCTGAATGCAATTTTATTTCCTTACCATCAAGTTTCGAGTGTTGCCATTTTGTTTCCAACTGTGGTACGGCAATTGTTTTTAAGAAATATTATAAATGTGTTAATTGTGTATGCACTTTGAAATTTTTAAACTAATTCCTTAAGTGGTTTTATTTTTACAATTATTTAAACCGCTGAATTCAATTTTATTTTCTTATAATCAAGTTTCGAGAGCTTACATTTTGTTTCTCACTGCGATGCGGCAATTATTTTGAAGAAATATTGTAAGTGTATTAATTGTGAATCCATTCTGAAATTTTTAAGCTAATTCCTTGAATGGTTTTGTTTTTAAAATAATTTAAGCCGCTGAATGCAATTTTATTTCCTCACAATCAAGTTTTAAGGATTGCCAGTTTGTTTCTAGCTGCTGTGCGGCAATTGTTTTCAAGAAATATTGTAAACGTGTTCACTAGGAGTGCAGTTTGAATTTTTGAAGCTAATTCATTGAATGGTTTTATTTTTACAGTTTTTTAAACCGCTGAATGCAATTTTATTTCCTTACAATTAAATTTCGAGTGTCGCCACTTTGTTTCTAGCTGCGTTGCGGCAATTGTTTTCAAGAAATATTATAAATGTGTTAATTGTGAATGCATTTTGAAATTTTTAAACTAATTCCTTCAATGGTTTTATTTTTACAAATTTTTAAGCCGTTGAATGCAATTTTATTTCGTTACAAAAAAGTTTTGAGTGTTGCCACTTTGTTTCTAGCTACGGTGCGGCAATTGTTTTTAAGAAATATTGTAAATGTGTTAATTGTGAATGCATTTTGAAATTTTTAAACTAATTTCTTAAATGGTTTTATTTTTACAAATTTTTAAGCCGCTGAATGCAATTTTATTTTATTACAATCAAGTTTCGAGTGTTGCTATTTTGTTTCTAGCTGCTGTGCGGCAATTGTTTTGAAGAAATATTATAAATGTGTTAATTGTGAATACATTTTCAAATTTTTAAACTAATTTCTTTTGAATGGTTTTATTTTTACAATTTTTTAAGCCGCTGAATGCAATTTTATTTCCTTACAATCAAGTTTCGAGTGTTGCCATTTTGTTTTTAGCCTCGGTGCGGCAATTGTTTTGAAGAAATATTGTAAATGTGTTAATTGTGAATGCATTTTGAAATTTTTAAGATAATTCCTTGAATGGTTTTATTTTTACAATTTTTTAAACCGCTGAATGCAATTTTATTTCCTTACAATTAACTTTAGAGTGTTGCCATTTTGTTTCTAGCTGCGCCGCGGTAATTGTTTTGAAGAAATATTATAAATGTGTTAATTGTGAATGCATTTTAAAATTATTAAGCTAATTCCTTAAATGGTTTTATTTTTACAATTTTATAAACCGCTGAAAGCAATTTTATTTCCTTACAATTAAGTTTCGTGTTGACATTTTGTTTCTAGCAGCGATGCGGCAATTGTTTTGAAGAAATATTGTAAATGTGCACACTATGAATGCATCTTGAAATTTTTAAGCTAATTCCTCGAATGGGTTTAGTTGTACAGTTTTTTAAACCGCTGAATGCAATTTTATTTCCTTACAATTAACTTTAGAGTGTTGCCATTTTGTTTCTAGCTGTGGCGCGGCAATTGTTTTGAAGAAATATTATAAATGTGTTAGTTGTGTATGCACTTTGAAATTGTTACGCTAATTCCTTGAATGATTTTATTTTTACAATTTTTTAAATCGCTGAATGCAATTTTATTTTATTACAATCAAGTTTCGAGTGTTGCTATTTTGTTTCTAGCTGCTGTGCGGTAATTGTTTTAAAGAAATATTATAAATGTGTTAATTTTGAATGCATTTTGAAATTTTTAAGCTAATTCCTAAAATGGTTTTATTTTTACAATTTTTTTAACCGCGAATGCATTTTTTACTTCATTAAAATCAAGTTTCCAGAGTTTCCATTTTATTTCTCACTGTGATGCGGCAATTGTTTTCAAATAAATATTGTAAATGTGTTAATTGTGAATGCATTTTGAAATTTTTAAGCTAATTTCTTGAATGGTTTTATTTGTACAATTTTTTAAACCGCTGAATGCAATTTTATTTCCTTACAATCAAGTTTGCCATTTTGTTTCTAGCCGTAGTGCGGCAATTGTTTTGAAGAAATATTGTAAACGTGTTCACTATGAATGCATTTTGAAATTTTTAAGCCAATTCCTTGAATGGTTTTGATTTTACAATTGCTTAAGCCGCTGAATGTAATTTTATTTTCTTACAAATAAAGTTTAAAGGGTTGCCAGTTTGTTTCTAGCTGCTGTATGGCAATTGTTTTGAAGAAATATTATAAATGTGTTAATTTTGAATGCATTTTGTAATTTTTAAGCTAATTCCTTTAATGGTTTTATTTTTACAGTTTTTTAAGCCACTGAAGGCAATTTTATTTCCTTACAATCAGGTTTAAAGTGTTGTCATTTTTTTTTTCTAGCTTCGGTGCGGCAATTGTTTTGAAATAATTATATTAATGTGTTAATTGTGATTTCATTTTAAAATTTTTAAACTAATTCCTTGAATGGTTTCATTTTTACGATATTTAAGCCGATGAATGTAATTTTATATCCTCACAATCAAGTTTCTAGGGTTGCCAGTTTGTTTCTAGCTGCTGTGTGTATTTTGAAGAAATATTATAAATGTGTTAATTGTGAATGCAGTTTAAATTTTTTAAGCTAATTTCTTGGATGGTTTAATTTTTACAATTTTTTAAACCGCTTATTGCAATTTTATTTCCTTGCAATCAAGATTCGTGTTGACATTTCGTTTCTAGCTACGATGCGGAAATTGTTTTAAAGAAATAAAATGACTTATCTAAGATATATTGATTGGAGGGTGAGTGAAAAAACAACCGCCCATCCTACATATCTGATAGTACTTTTACTACTGTATCTGTTTAAGTTACCTAGAGCAAAAGCAGAGAATGGATAGATGTTTTTAACAATGCTTTAAACGCTATTGTAGCTGAAATTTCATTGAATATGTAGGGTGGGTGGGTGGCCACTATCCTACTTTCCAGTTTCAAGTAATAAGCGACGGTTTACCTATAAAATAATATGTAAGTAAAGGAGGAGTTTATAGGCTAAACATTTAAAATAAATTTGCTTGTAATTGAATTGCTATTTAATAAATCACTCATATATGATGTATAGATTAGAGGGTGGATTAGAGGACAACCACACACCCTACATATATAATAGTACCTTCAGTTTATAACACCCTCATACATAACATAGATTGTACAGAATATAATTATTTTATAAACATAATTATAATTTATAAGTTTCTGAAAGTTCGAATAATTAGAAAAAAACACGAAAACATTTCATAAATCTACAAAAAATGAGTCTTATTAAGACTTCTATTAGTCGAAACACGAAATCTAAAATAAATGGGTCTTATTAAGACTTTCATTATTCATTTGTTGTAGATTTACAAAAATAATTAATTGAAAAAGGCTAAAGCTAAATAAGGGGGTTATATTTGCTCAAATTTCTTTAGTGATTTATTTTAATTGTTTTCTCTTTAAAATTTTCTGAGCTTAAAATTACCTCAAGCTTTTAAGCTACTCTTCTTCATATTGCCTTCTTATTATTTTACTAACCAGTTAATAGATTTTTTGACACAGCTTTGAAAGTCCGTAATTTTTGCCATTTATTTGATTTCAGTTTTCTTTTATTGTATCTTCTAAGTCTTTGGCTAACATTTTTTTTAAGTTTAAACTATTTATAACATCTCTATATTCTTCTTTTCGCCATTATTATCACAATAACTATTTTAGTTTCTTGATACAGAAACATAAATTATATAAATGTTGATGAGGATTCTTTTTAGCTTCAGTTATGTAAAAAACATTATTGTCACATCGTTATTTATTTATTTATGTAGATCTTCGGTCTTCTATCTCAAAAAACAAACATATAAGATGCTGCGACCTTTACTATTGTGATTTCTTTGATTTCTTCTTTCTTTTATTGTGGCCTCAAAGAAATTATACTATTTTAGTTTCTTGATACAAGAACATACATTATATAAATGTTGATGAGAATGTAATATTTTTGTCACAGCTTTATTTATTTACTTATTTAGATCTTCGGTCTTCTTTCTTAAAAAAAGAAACATATAAGATGCTGCGATCTTTTATTATTTCTTTGATTTCTTCTTTTTTTAATGTGGCCCCAAAGAAATTAGTAGTTGAAGACTTGTTGTGAGCTATTTTTGATATCTTCGTATTCTGCATTTTGTCATGTTATTTCTATAACTGTTTTATTTCCATGAGAAAAAACGGATACTATGTAGATGTTTCTAATGAGTTTTTTAAAAGTCAGCTACGTTTAATGTATTTTTTGTCTTAGTTTGAAAAGTGATTTCTTTGATTTCTTCGCATCTTTTATTGTGGCTTTGAATGTATTACTTGTTTTACTCATATCTTCTATATCTTCATATTTATGTTCTTGTTACGTTCTTAGACTTCTCGGCCTTATTTTTTTTTCTTGCCGTTATTAGAAAGTTTTGCTGTTTCCTTGTCGAGAACACTCTAGACACGACAAGAAGATTTTAGTTAAAATTTCAACTATTTTTTGATAAAAAATTCTTCAAAGTGTTGTGGAAGTTGGTTGTTGTTAAATCCACTTCCATGAAGCATCAAAGGTAAGCTCCACCAAGTCCGACGACATGATTCTGATTTACCACCGAATTCTCCGCACCAGAAGTAAACAACACATCCAGGTCACAACATCAATTTGAAGACGAAGCGAAGACGAAGTCATGCAAGTAATTATGGTACAGATGGAGCGAATTGAACTATTATATAGCAAGTATTAGACAAAGACTGTGCAAGACATAACAAAGGCAAATGTCACCAGACAGAAACACGAGCACAAACAGGATTGTACGTTGTTTGGCAAAAGATTAAAGACACAGATGGAATTTGCAAGAAGTTAAAGGTATCTACGCATAAGTATCACAAAGAAATGCTTCACCAAGTAGCAATGGTAATCATCGATCCATCACCAACCACTGAAGAACAGACGAAGCATCACCAGCAAGCATAGGCTATAACAGCTACTCCAGCTTCATTGAATTTCTAGATAAAGCAAAGCAAGTAGCAACAATATCACCAGATAAAGTCGACATGAGAATTCAGCAAATCGATCAACACTGGACCGAAGTAAATAAAAATAAACTTAAGATGAATTAAATTCTCATTTAACCCGTGGTGATTTATTTATGTTTTTTATGTCTAAGAATAAACTTCGTTGTTGGATTCAAACTTGTAAATAAACGCTACCACCCACAACACCTTATTTTTTGGAAACATAGAGGTGAAGAAACATATGTATGCCAAAATTGCACTAGTCCAGACAATGGCCGAAACCACCGGATCAAATCCTACCATCCCAGCCAAAAATATACCGACCTACGAGGCAGGTAACGATAAATGGGCAAACTTCCAGGAGTTATTTGAACAAAAAATCCATAACAAGAGCGCAATATCTTCAATGGAAAAATAAGAGTACCTAAAATGATACGTACTTGGCGTATCAGCACAATTCACAAACGATCTTCTAATGGTAATTATACAACTGCATGGGACACTCATAAATGTCGGTATGACAACAAACGGCTTCTCATTGCTAAACTAGTGGGCAACTTTGTGGATCAGCCAAGGTGCATTTTCGATTTTTCAAGACAATTTAAAGCCCCCACGATACCAACCGCGAATATATCAACGTATTTCAGAACTTGGGGTTATGAAACTTACTCATGTGTTCCAATGGTAGGCCGCATTGTTATGCGTAAATGTGATAATGAAACCAAGAATATATTCGATCAATGCTTGGAATCACCACACGAGGAACCCAAATTGGAAACTAACTTGACGCTCCTTGAAAAGAGATTTTATCCTTGAAATTACAACGAAATGAAGAACATGCGGGATTTGTCAAAGTATACATCACGATATATTGCGCGGCCTTACATTTCTGGTGCATAACACACAAGAAAAAACAGGCTTGTGGAAGAAAGAAACGTCTGACGTAAGTGTCTCATGCAGTTAAATAGTTAATATTGCAGAATATGTAAGGAATATCATCATACTCAATTAAGATATTGAATTGATGAGGCGGATACATGATGAAATTCCATAACAAATTAAAATACAACAACACAGTTGGTAGGGTTTCACATTTATTGTTGAACACTGCAACATGTTTCGCCACACAGTGGCTTCATCAGGTAGTATTCATCTGCCTGATGAAGCCACTATATGACGAAACATGATGCAGTGTTCAACAATAAATATGAAACCCACCCAACTGTATTGTTTTATTTCAATACTCAATTAAATTCAGAACAACAACGACAAAATCCAAAATTACCTCACGTTTGCTCATAGACCAATGATCTCAAAGCTCATTTATTACTTAGCAAGCAGCGCAAGCGTTAGGATTGCCCAGAGAAAAGACGCAAAACACAATCAACGGATTAAGGGACACCGGTGTTCAAATTTCAAAATTCCTAATTGAAGCAGTGCTGAAGAGTACCTGTCCGCACCCAACAAAGCTAATAGCGGAAATCACGGTTTAACTCATTTAACCTTGCGGATACCACCTTAAACTATCTAGGGAAAACTGAAATCCTTCTGGGGACAAGACATTAGGGAAAATCCTTCGTAGTGGCGTGGAAAAACAAAACGGATATTTACTACTGGAAACAGAGTTTGGATAGATAGTGTCTGGTGGAATAAAAGCAGACAGAACGATCTACAGTAGAAATCGAGAAACTACTTCCCACACGACCAATCACCGCAGAAGAAGAACAATGTGAAGGGATTTACAATCATACAGTAGAAAGCAATTACATGCAGAATCAGTTATACAAAGTTTAGAGAAGACACATCAGCGAGGAATACTAGGAACAGTATTAACGGAAATTTTTGGAGTTAATGACAAGGTATACCACGAGAAAGACAACTTGGATGAAACTTAGCAGAAACTCCTGAAACAAAATAATCACATCGAAAGAGTTACGTTATCTACACTACATACGGAACAACCAAGTTGGCATGGTACTGGAATTAGTAGGAAATAGAACAAAAATAAATATACTTCAGCTTCACTTCATATACATGTTTGAACAAGCGAAAAGTTACGTAGCAGAAATTGAAGACCACTACAAAAGGTTGCAGTATATAGAGGCAAATCATTCAGCCTTCCTCGAGGTCGTTCCGCACTCGCAAATTGCTCACGAAATTAAGCAGAAAATTGCACACTCCACGCACCTCACTACCACGATGATAGAAATAGCAACGGTCATTAAGAACAGGATACACATACTTCCGTATTATTAATATCACGCCATACGAATTGATGGAATAAACTATTATTAGATGCTACCAAGGAGGACTATTTGACACTAGACACCACCAGTGGAAGAATACATGGTAAGATTCAAAAGTAATGAGCCTCACTTTATACTGACGTGTGCGCACCTCACGGTGGAGGGGGGTGTTAGTTTTACAGTGCAATGCGGGTTAGTCACTCCGATATTTGCACGGTTGCATTGGTCTTAACGGGAGCCCCTGTACGGAGATGCGTGAGAAGTCGAAATGGAAAGTTCATTAGAGCAACGATAAGACTCCTTCTAAAACGTTCGTAAAGTTTCAACAGGCGTTGTGATTAAATGGCGCTGAGTGGCACACCTCAAACTCATTCCGTCCCAAGAAAGCGCAAATGAGCAAATTGAAGCCGAAGACCATGCCATCCATTACGAGTTTGTCCTGCCCGGGCAGACTGTGAAAGCTGCTTACTATCAGGATATCCTGAAAAGGCAGAAAAGAAGCATCGCGCGCCTAAGGGACTTCAAGGACAGCTGGAAGCTTCATCATTGCGATTGCAGCCATCCTGAAACAGGCCTTGTCGGAATCTATTGAATGATTGAAAAGCAGCCTACAAAAGTGTATTGATGCAGAAGGTTCCTATTTTGAAGAGTATTAGTCAGTTTTGAATCCTACCCTGTAGGTGTGAATTACAACCTGCAAAAATATTTCAGGCTCTCCATGAAGTACACAGATGACCGCACATCAAGGAAACACACGAATTTGTTGTCCACCACCAATAGAAAAATTAAATTTCGGAAGAAATTGTGCAATCGAAGCAATACATCAAAATAATGAAGCATGAAACAAAATAATAAAACGTTGTTATCTTTCCACATACAAATAGTTTATTCAAAAGAAGGTCATACGTTGTGTTAGCCCAAGAGATCCAGAACTGATGCAACAATAGAAGGTATACTCGTCTAGTAATACGTTTCATAACATTCCGGCCAAGGAGATTAAATACTCGGACCCAGTGAAGCAGAGGATTACTTGGCACACAATTCTACATCATTCGAATCTACATACATAACAACATTCATCATAACGACGTTCAGCATAGGAAAAACCATTTGGTATATCAGGCGTTTCCAAAGATCAGCCAATATTATTTACAATAAAATTAATACTTTCGCTGATGCATTCTTGAAAAAACATAATTACAGGGGTGGATATGTAAATAAAAGTCTTGTTTTGTTCCATAATCCTGAAATATGTCAGACAACTGATAAAGTAATTATGGAACAAAACAAGTTTTTCATTTACAAATCCACCAATGTTATTTACGTTGTTGACGAGATATACCACGAGATAGACAACTTGGACCAAAACCAGCAGAAACTAATCAAACAAAATAACCAATTCGAATCGTAACGTTATCTACACTGCATACGGAACAGCGATTGATCATTTTCCTTCAAGGATTCTAGATCAAAGTTGACATGGCAGAAACCAAAACAAGTATTCTTCATCTCTTCTTCATAAACATGTTTGAACAAGCGAAAAGTTGTTTTAGAGAAACCTTATATTCCCGAGGATGGGTCACCGGACCACTAAGAGTAGTGCAGTAGTGCAGTTCATATCTATCATTGTGGAATTTTTTATAGCGTCTTTGATTATTTTCTTCTAGTCTTGACCATCAAGTTATCTAGTCTTACAAATTTAATCTTTAGTCAATCAATTTAAATTTTCAGATGAATTCACTAAGTTCGAGTATAGAATATGCATTACCATGTAGTAAAGATAACTGTAAATTTTTCCAAAGAACAAAAAACTAAAGAATCAAATACTTCAAGACAGAATAGAAAGAAGAATATAAGGGCATCAGAAATTACTGAATCTAATAAAATTAAGACTTAAAAGCCATAATAAAAACAAAGAGGATTGGAGGTCTACAAAGGTATTAAAAATGCATTTTAAGATGGACAAAATTTAAAAGTGGTGACAGAAGGAAGAATAAACTGATAAAATAGATTAAACTTATTAGAAGATTAGACTTAGAACATATGCAATTTTTATGAGAAGAGAAATTAAACAAATAACCGAAAGGGAATAAAGCCCAAACATTTTTAGTAAATGTGAGGTTTTCCTTTCTTAGATTTCAGCCTTGTAACAGACTGTAACACTGTAATCCCTATATACTACATTTACATTAGACTTTAACTTCAACGTTAACCAAACTCAATTCTTTGTACAAAGCCTTTAATCAGCTCCTATACAACGCTGTGACACTTCTTCAGTCTTTTTCCCTTCTGAAGAGAGTAAGCTTAACCCAAACATTCTCTAAGAATTTCAAATTAGAAAAAAAGTGAATCTGTCCTTTTTGACTTTATTATTATTTTTATTATTTGATCCATTTGCACATTTAATAGTGTGATAAATACTTCACAACTTGCATATCTGGAGAGGAGTCCCTTTTGATCTTATTATTGCCAAAAATAACTGTTATAACTATCGTACAAAATCAAATCAAACACACGAAATTATATTATTTAAAACATTCCCACACTAGAACAATCAAACTGAAAATGTTATTTATTTACATTGAATAAACTATATCAACATTCCGCATCGATATTAAAAATCGCACATCAATAATAAAAGTTATCCGACCACAAAATGTTATTACGCGAAAAAAAAAAATAGTAGCAAAATCAACATTCAAACACCAGATAATGATTTAATACATCGAATCGGAAAGTTCACACCATTTCATGCGCATACATTAAGCCTGCAGGCCAATTGACTTCCGGCACCGGTAAATAAATACATTACTATATGCGATATCATTACATTACGTATTAAAACCGACTATTTGTATCATCATTAACACAGCGATAAATGTCAAACACGTTTATTTCGCACGTTTCCACACACGCCCGGCCTGGAAAACCCGCTCAATAGCATCGTAACATCATCAACATCATCATCATCGTCATATGTGTTTGTGTTTATGTGTATCGATATGTGATGCTTTATTTATTGTATGTTTCAAATCCGGAATGTGTGTATATTAATTATACAGATTTAATTAAAATTTTAATCTAACGAGGTCGCACAAAACGCGGATTCTCGCGATGTGTTGTGTAACGATGCTAATTTGCAATGTTTTTATTTCCTCTTCCCACACACATGTGCGCTAGTAATTATCGAATAATTATGCGCGGCCGAAATATCGTTTTAAGCGTCACTTTTTTCATCAGACGTAATTTGCTCTACTTTTTAATGTAATATGAAGAGAAATTTTTAATAAAGTTGGGTTGATACTGCTAAAGTACTTTGATTTTGATAATTCAAAACTGGTTGATAGAATGTAGCATGATTGCCTTATTAAAATCACTATTATTTATTATACATGACTTTTTTCGTAATTACAAGTTTCACTGTGCTTTTAACATAGATATTTATTGTAAAAATATTATATAACGTGTAGGAACAATTATATAAATCTAAACAAAACAGAGAGTTACTTTGTGGTTTATGTAGGTGTTCCACAGGGCTCTACTATGTCTCCAAAAGTATTCAACATCTTTACCAACGACATTCTTAGTTTGGATCTTGTAATGGTCACCCAGTTTGCTGAAGGTGCTGCTATGAAATGTAATACTGTTGATGTATTCTTAAGCCACTATTGACTTCAGAAAGTGAAGAAATGAATGGTGAAATTTAAGGAGTTTCTTCACGTTGCACAAGGAAAATCCTGCTGGGGACGTCATGGTCAAAACCATTCAACCTGTGAAGTTTGTTACCCAACAAGAATATAGTATGATTGATGAGAGCTGATTCCCAAAATATTTTATAGAGGAGTAATGATAAGATATTGACTTTGTGGCCTTGTCTTAACAATAAACATGTATCCAAAAAAGTTAATATGATAGCAAATAAACCATCAACAAATGCATTACCAAAAGGCAATTTATTAATCTTTTTAAATATAGAATGAACATTCACGGGACTCATGACAGGACCCTTTACCTTCCAGTACAATTTGTGGAAAATGGGAAAAAAGGAAAGAGGAAATTGTAGAAAATGAAAATGTTGGTAGCGATCGTTTTTCCTTGGAAATTGTAGGTTATAGTTATAGTTCTAACCTAAGTATAATTATTAAATTTTCATCACAGTAGGTCAAATTACTCTTAATCAAAGTAGCCATTGAATGAAATAAGAACAAAAACCATTAAAAAATACAATTATGAGTCCCATTACAGTTTTTCTTTACAATTTACGAGTCAAGTCATAATCTCCCTACATAAAGTCAATCACCAAGATTATCCTAACACCACTCAGAAGAAACTGCGCGTGATTTATTCAATATATATAAAATAAGGTCAGAATAGTAAATGTGAGGAGCATTAACATTACGAAGGCCATAATTACACTTCTCGGGCGCAGATAAAATAAACCAACCGCCGCTCACATTAACCTGTATAACGGGGTAGCCAACCACCCTACGGCTATGCTATTTCTCTCTCTCTCTTTCTTTATACGATTATGATTGCAACAATCATCCGTTGCCGTATGAATTGTGAATGGGCAAAGATTGATTTCGGGTGCTGCGTGCGACAGTAATTGGGACGTGATTTATGCACTCGTTTTTCGCACCAGCACCGGTGGCGGTGGCGGCGGCAGCGGCGGCGACGGCGCCGGCGCCATCAATTCCCCATCGCTCGGATATAATTATTTAACAATTACACGCGATTAATTAAACCGGCTTAATGAACGGTCGCAGATGCTGCAGCTGGCGGGGGCGACAAATTTCAGTTATATTTTTCTCAGAAATTTCGCACCGACATGACAACTAATTATTAAGTGATTACGGATAACCTCCTCATCAACCGCAACTACGAACGGGTTTTCCACTTGTTACAACTCATCTTATACAGATATCGAATATTATTATGGTGGATCACCATATATATTTTGTAACAGCCTCATCAATCCAGTATTTAAAAGTCATTGTTGTGGATTAACTAATGCTTTCGTATTTTAAACATATTTAATTTATTAATTTACTTGACAACCCATCATAAACACAATCCTTTCATCTTTTTAACCGATAACAATTTGGCGCCCAACCTGGGGCACATGCTATTCTGCCGTAATCGCTTTCTATCCTAGTATCCTAGCCAGAAAACATTACGATTATGTCTTATGGTCATCGTAGTAGCCAACAGAATGTAAGGTTTAATAATAATAATGTTATTTTTTATTAATAATTATATTAACTTTTTAGTGTGCTCACTGCACGGATTTACATTACCTCACTGCATAAGCAGTGCACGATACCTATCGAAATCTCCACCTTCGCCCGCCAAGATTAGTGTGAGGGTGAACGATTTTAATCTGAGAAGGGGGGGGCGGGTGTGCACGCGCGCCGCTCTCGATAGTCTTGGCATCGGGATGAAATTAATGTGGAGTCTGCGGATTATCGAATACCTGCGCGCCTGTAATGGATGTGGACCGAACTGTTTCATTAGCCAAAACTGGCTGCTCTCCGCTCCGGTTTAGTATTAGGGGGATATGCATTATGCAGTAGTTCCACGTTAACTGTTATCGACTGGTTTGTGTATTAATTATTTAATCCCGAGGAACCGGCGCCAACGTTACGAACTCTCTGCCGCCCCCATACCAACGCCGCCGACCAACCCCCTGGCCCGGCGGCCCGCATCACTGCAACCGTTCCCAGGTTGCGCTTTCCCCGAGTCATCCGAATTTGACGTTTAAACGCGATTAATCGTGAATCTTTACTCCTGATGGATAGAACCAAACTTTATTAACAAAATACTGCAGTCTTTTCAATAATATTATAGTATATATGAAGATAATTCTTTCAAATGGTTAAAATAGGATGATCTTGTAGATGTAGGTCACGTAAGGTCACCTATATTGTTAATGCTTTTTAATGGAATCCTTGGATTCTATGATTTTATTAATGTAGGTCATGTTAGGTCATCTATAAAGTTGTTTTTCTTAATGGAATTATTTAATAAGTTGATGTTGTATAATTTCATAAATTTAGATTACGTTAGGTCACCTAAATAGTTATGTTTTTATAGAATCCTTTAGTTCAGTTATGTTCTATGATTTTATTTTCAGTTTACTAATGCATTTTTTTAAATTTATACATACAATTATAAAAAGTAGAAACCTCCACAATGACCTATTTTATTATAGAACATGGTCTATTTAAATCGAAACAGGAAACTAAAAACATAATCGTAGTGATCGTAATTAATTTCTCACTTAACCCGTGCTGATAAAATAGTGAAAACCAAGTGTTTTAATCAATCAACATTATTGAATTGAATTGGCTGATACTTTGCGAAATTCCATAATATAAAACAATAATTCCCTTATATATACTATATAAGGAAAATAATAAGGTAAATAACACTCTACGTTGGTAATTTTACTAAATTATTGCCTAAATTACAAACCTAGTATTCTATTTACCTTCTACAATCAACACTAAGTGATCTTCTTTACTAAATTAGGTCACCTTTTTTTAACTCCTTATAAAATCCTTACGTATATTATAATAGTAGGGTTATTTTCGTTTGTAACAACTACTTAGTAAAACATCTTCATTACCGAAACAGCGGGATGTGTGCGGTGTTGGCGTATATGAAAATTTATATAGGTGATGGATAAGGCAACATTTAGATCAGTATCTGTGCCCTGTATATATTTCTCGTCCAGGAACAAAGCATATGTTTAAAGCCTGATATGGTCTGGCCGGGATATATTGGATCGAGGAAATAATTAACCGATGGGGCATCACGCGAGCCTTCTCGTAAATCGCCTGGATCCATTAATCCGTACTATTCCTGACAAGAGGCGTATCACGCACCGGGATCATTTGAAAAACGGCCGCGGCCACTCGAATACCGCTGGATTACTGTTAATGATCCATCAAGGACAAGCACAACTGAATGTATACGTATATAAAAATTTGTATTGTTTTGGTTTTTCTACCTGAAACATAGTTTCTTCATATTAAGTAGTGAAACACCCTGAAAACACCAATCAAGTAAATGCTTTACCAAGAGATTTTGGCTTTAAAACTAAGGAGTCATTTGACTAATTTTCTGGGCTGACCTTTAATCCAAAAGACCAAGGACACAACCGCAGCGTCTTACACCAATCAGGATTTGAACCTGATGGGCTCCGACATTATCAAGGAAAAGATAGACTAGAATATAAAGAGCTTCTTATCCTATAAATCTGGTGAGGATACCAGAAAAAAAATAAGAAGAACCTTATAGCAATGTAAACAAGATGTGGAAATTTATTCAGACTGAAAAGGTGGTGTAGTAACAATATGAGGACAATTGAACTAACGAGGCGGATATATAATGAAACTCTATAATACATTGAAATAAAACAACACAGTTTAGAGTATTCATCTGCCTAATGTAGTCACTGTGTAGAGAAATATGTAGCAGTGGTCAAAAATAAATGTGAAACCCTCTCAACTTGTTGTTTTATTTAAATATGAGGACTATTGCTAAAGGTGACTTAAAACCTTTACTACATAATTAATATCAAGCATATTTAGAACCACATCCTACAGTAAGTAAATCATTTGAAATAAATCATTCAACTTCAGCTCGAATTTATAGCTAGTAACACCTATTGCTGTATTCAAAATATCATTAATGAAACGCTAATGAATATACAAAGTCATAATGGCGATTAAAAATGGAGGAAGATGATTGAAGATGAGATGAAGGCATTCCTAATATTCACTGTTATGGCCAAGTATTGTCTTCTCTTCTTTAGGCAGTCCTGATTGGTCTCGCTCAAAAGCCTTTTCGTATTGAGCGCAACGACCGGCAACTATGGCTGTACGATAGTAATACATTTCCAAGAAAAACTTCGAAAACAACCGTTAGGTTTTTGGATCTCAACTTTTTTTGATTCACGAGGAGAGAACATTAATAGTATCCATGGATTTCCTGCTGTACCAACAATTTTTGAACATTTATGTCGGAGAAAAAGCAAAGAGGAATAAACGAATAGCTTGTAACAGTCATCTTCACCATTAAATCTTAAAATTCCATAAACAGGACTCGCAAAATTGAGATGGACGACACACATTGAAAATATATTTACTAATATTCTTTAAATAGACCTGAAATATAAAGTCTTGGGAGTAGGATGCAAACAAAATTACTTTAAATGGTTGAAAATAGTAGCAAGTATAAAAAATTTCTACAGAATTAATAGAGCACATAGTTTATTTTTCTATTTTTTTAAATAAATTTTAAAATTGTGAAAACCAACCAAAACTAGACTTATTTCAAACTAAATTTTTATGGACTTTAAAATGAAAATTTTGTATATTTACACAAATATCAAAAGAGTAATCAATTTCTCAATAGTAGCACCACATTTTTTTTTATTGGCCATTGCTTTTCTATTTTATTAACATATTCTAAAATTGTGAAAAAAATAAAATACGATTTTTAAGGTTAAAGATTTGTATATTTTCAAAATATTAATTTTTAATAATATTGTAAGATTTAGTGTGATTGGCAATTTTTATTATTTATTTTTAAAAAATTTCAGAATAGTTAGAACCAATGATTAAATCAGCCTAAATCCAAATTAAATTTTCGAAAATTTTAAGTGTGCAAATTTATATATTTTGATAAATTTAGATAATGTAATCAATTTTTAATAGTATTACAAGATTTTGTCTTATTGGCAATTGTTTTTCAATTTTTCTAATCGAATTTTAAAATAGTGAAATTCAAAGGAAAACTATTGTTATTTTAAATGTGATTTTTAAATATTTTAAGGTCGGAAATTTAAATTTTTTCGTAAATTTCGATAAAATCAACAATTTTTAATAATATCACATGGTTCTCCTCAATGGTAAATTGTTTTTTTAATTTTTTTTTAACTACGTTTAAACTGTGAAAACCAAAAATAAAACTACGCTTATTTTGATTTTAATTTTTGAGGATTCTAAAGCTAAAAGATGATTCATTTTCATAAATTTAGAAAGAGTAATCAATTATTAATAGGATTACAAAAAATTGTCTAGTGAGCAATTGTTTTTTATATTTTTTTAAAGAATTTTAAAATTAAGAAATTCAAAGATTGAGGATTCTAAAGTTGTAAATTCGTATATTTTAATAAATTTAGGAAGAATAATCAAATTATAATAATATAATAAAATTTAATCGTATTGTTAATTGTTTTAACAAATTTAATTTTAAAATTGTAAAAACCAAGCAATAAACTAAGTATATTTCAAATTAAGTTTTTAAGGATTTTAAAGTTGAATATTTGTATATTTAAAAAAATGAATAAGGCAAACATTTCTAAATAATTATTAATTAAAAACTTATTAGCAATTGTTTTTCTATTATATTAAACTTATTGTAAAATTGTGAAAACCAAAGATAAAACTATGCTAATTATGAATTAAATTTTTAAGGATTCCAAAGTTGAAAATTTGTAAATTTATATAAATTTAGATAGAGTAATGGGTTTTTTTAATAAAATCACATTTTTTTATTATTAGCAATTGTTTTTCTAGTTCTTTTAGGTAATAATAAAATTGTGAAATCCAAAGATGAAACTATGCATATTTTAAATTTGATTTGAATCAATTTTAAAGTTAGAAATTTGTAAATTTGCAAAAATTTAAATATAATAATTAATTTATAATTATATTATAAGATTCAGTTTCAAGGGTAATTGTTTTTTTTTTTTACATTTTCAAGCGTATTTTAAAATATTAAAATGCAAACAAAAAACTATGCTTAATTTAAATGTGAATTTTAATAATTTTAAGGTTCGAAATTTGTATATTTTTATAAATTAGGAAAGAGTAATACATTTTTAATAGCATTACAAAATTATGTCTAAGTGTCCATTGTTTTTCCATTTTTTAAAACAAATTTTTAACATGTAAAAACGAATCAAAAACTATTCTGATTTCAAATTAAGTTTTTAAGGATTGTAAAGTTGAAAATTAGTATATTTACACAAATTTGGAAAGAGTAATCAATTTTTCAATAGTATCACGAGATTTTGTTTCATTTGCACTTGTTTTACTATTTTTTATAGCGAATTTTATTAATTAATCTAAAGATGAAAGTACTCTTATATTAAATAAGATTTTTAAGAATTCTAAAGTTGAAAATTTGCATATTTTCATTTACTTAGAAAGAATAATTAATTCTTAATTGTATTTAAAGATTTAGTCTTATTGGCAATTGTTTTTCATTTTTTTAAAGTATTCTAAAATTTCAAACTCCAAACGTAAAGCTATTTGAAATTAAACTTTTAAATAATCTCAAGTTATAAATTTGTACATTTTCAGAAATTTAAGAAAAATAATCAATTTTTAATAGTATAATAAAATTTGAGTCAATTTTGGTAACAAATTTTAAAATTGAGAAAACAAACCAAAAAACTATGCTTATTTCAAATTAAATTTTTATGCGTTTTAAAGTTGAAAATGTTTATTTTTCCACAAAATTTAGAAAGAGTAATAATTTTTTAATTATATCAGAAAATTCAGTTTTAATATCAATTGTTTTTCCATTATTTTAACGACGTTTAAATTTTTCTAATTTAAAGATAAAACTACGCTAAATTTGATTATAATTTTTGAGGATTTTAAGGGAAGAATATTTTTAATTTCTACAAATTCAGATAGAGTAGTCAATTTTTAATAGTATTACAAAATTTAGTCTTGTTATCAATTGTTTTTCTATATTTTTTTAGAATTTTAAAATTATAACTATGCTTATTATTCATATGATGTTTAAGGATTCGAATGTAAAAAATGCCCATTTCGATAAATTTAGAAAAAATCATCAATTTTTAGTAGTATCACAAAATTTTGTTTTATTGGCAATTGTTTTTTCTATTTTTTTAAGCGTATTTTAAAATTGTAAAATTTAAAGATGAAACCAAGCTTATTTCAAATATGATTTTTAAGAATGCAAATTAGTTGTAAAAAATTTTGAAGTGTTTTCTTTCTATATTGAGAATTACACGTCCAAGTAAACACCGACAATAATCAGGAATTAACTGTATCACGTTGAGAAATAAATATTTTGAAGGTCCTCACAAAATATTCACGTTTAGTTAACTTTTCCACTTTCCTATCAGACAACTCGAGAATCAGGTTCAGATCGTCGATTCTTACATAGATTTACGCTATTTTGTTTTTCTTTGGAAGTAATAAGCAGAGGAAAAGAAAAGATATCACAATGCCTTAGAAAAATGCAAAGAATCTACATCCAGGACGAAGAACTGTTATACACAGGGTCTTCACCTACAAGAGCGACTGACAAGAAAGATGCATTATGCAGATATTATAGGAATCAATAAAAAATTATTCCTCGTTGCATGATCTCAATGATTGATTTATAAAGTATCTGACAGTTTTACTCTTCATCATGATCAAGTTATGATGAAGAGTAAAACTGTCAGATACTTTATAAATCAATCTAGAGAAAACCCAATGAAAGTGCTTTTAAGAGGCACTGACAGGAAATATGGATTATCCAGATGCAATAAAAAAAATATTCCTTGTTGCACGATCTCAACTACTTCAACATGATGAAGACAAAAACTGTCAGATTATATATAAATCTATCTAGAGAAAACCTATCTACCTTGTTGAACGGTCTCAACCACTTTAACATGATAAAGAGATACTTTATACATCTATCTGGAGAAAAACTTACTGAAAGTGGTTGTAAGAGGCATTGACAGGAAAAATGCATTATTCAGATGCAATGTAAAAATATTCCTTCTTCCACAATCTCGAAGACTTCAATAAGATGAAGAGTAAAACTATCAGATTCTCTATAAATTTATGTATAGTGTACCCACAGAAAAAACTTCTAGGAGAATATTTCAATTTATGTTTTAGGCTGATTAAATTGGGATTATACTTAGAGGTTTAAATTAAACTACACAAACAAACCAAATGTAATTTAATTTAAACCTTCATCGGTAATATTTCAAAATATTTCACCAAGTGATAAATGAGAAAATCATTCAAGAAAAATTATACTTTAACTGCAATCTCGACTATCTCGTATTCTACTGATCTGTCAAATATTTGAAAATCCATAATAGAAGAGGAATTCCTACAGACTTTCATCCATTAGACACATTTTGTGATGCGATTCTCGTGATTTTTAATAGCTCGGATAAACTGCAATGCAATATAAAATGAAGGTTTAGAAGGAAGAACTTAAATTTCCTATATTTCTATAAAATGAGTCCAGGTCTCTCTAGGTTCCGATTTTCGATTCGTACGTTGATTTATGTTCTTTTATCTTATATATGGGAAAGATAGATACAATCATGGATTTAACACACTGAACGACCAGCGTGAATTGGTGGAGTTTCTCTCGGGAACCAAATCTGTGATATCGTGTTTAAGCAACACGTTACGTTAGAAGAAGAACAAGATACGACTTATAAAGGCCTCAAAGTGGGAAATGCGATAAGTGTTCCGAAGAAAAATTGCTTTCTAGAGTGAGGAAAACATAGCCGTCGCCCATGCTTGGATGATGAAGCATTCAACGTGTTAAGATAGTTTATATCGTATTAATAAATTAATGTTGGTTAACTAGAGATGTTCAGGGGCAAGAGACCTGATCCTACCGGAAGGCGCTTGTTCCGAAGCAAAGGGGTGATAGCAGCAAGGTGTAAAAATGACAACAGATCAGGAAAAAGTTTTTACAAAACCATCGCAAAAAGATTGGAAATACTACATCGTAATGCAAATTTCTTCTAGTGAAGAGTTATTACCTTTTTCTTGCAACGAAACTTACAAAACAATCTGCTAGGCCATTGGAAGGAGGAAGCAAGGAATGATCAGCTGTTCTTCTTCTCCTAGGAGTAGGTAGAGGCCGCAGTAGACAAAACGAAAAGGTTTATGAAAAAAATATAGGTAATAAAGGTATGTTCTTTGAGATCCAAAATAGATCGAAACCGGTCCATTGCTTTTATTTACTGGGAACAATTATTGTATTTTCTACTGTTAAAACAGAAATAACAAGTCAGGAGGATACGTATACGATATATCTGTTAGGTGGGAAAAGAAAAGTTCTAGAGCGCCTGTTCATTGAGAGAACGAAGAAGTTGCAAACATCTGATATTATTAGTCCCGAAAAAAGGAAGAGAAATTAGTATAGATGGTAAAAAGAAGGAAATAAGCCTTGAAAGAGAGAATATTTTGCCATGCCTCAGAACAGGGCACTACTATACAAATGGTCTTCACCGGAAATAGGAACTGACAAAGGAGGAAATTACAAAGGGACATAATATTTCTGTAATTATTAAAGTGTAACTCTTCTCTAATTTTCATTTATTCAGTAAATCTCCGACGTATGTTTTATAGATTGGAGGGTGAGTTAGAGGCCACCCACCCACCCTACATATACATTTTTATTTCAAGCACTATCCCTATTTTCGTTTCCAGAAAACTATAGCAGTGTTACTATTGAATATGAACTGAATTTGGAAATTGTGAAACCAACCAAGTACTTCATTGTAAACAACCCTTAACTATTTAAGTTCAGCAGAATTTAAAAGCAGTTTTTTTTTGCTTTAAATCCAATACATATGTAGGGTGAGTGGGTGGCCACTATCGTACCCTCCAATCTCTAAAACATACTCCAAAGATTTACTGAATAAATGATAAAGAGAGATGTTATTTCTGTAAATATTTAAGCGTAACTCTTCAATAATTCATTATTTATTTAGTAAATCTCTAGCGTAGGTTTTACTGAACGGAGGATGGGTTAGTGGCCACCCACCCAACCCAATATAAAAATGTTGACTACAATCACAATCTCTACTTTAAGTTAAAAACAAAACTACAGCTGTTTTAATGTTGAAGTTCAACGAAATTAAAGAGTAGCTTTTAGAGTAAAATCCAATACATATGTAGGGTGGGTGGGTGGCTACTATCGTACCTTCCAACTTTTATAATTAATACGAATATTTTTTAAAAAAGAAATTACAAAAGGAAATAATAGTTTTGTAATTATTAAAGTGTAACTCTTCTTTAATTGACTTTTTATTCAGTAAACCTCTCGCGTATGTTTTACTGATTGGAGGGTGGGTTAGAGGCCACCCACCCACCCTACATATACATATTTATTTCAACCACTATCCCTATTTTCGGATCCCAAAAACTATAGCAGTGTTACAATTGAATACGTGCTCAATTTAGAAATTGAGAAACCAACCAAGTACCTCATTGTAAACAACTCTTAATTATTGAATTTGAGCAGAATTTAAAAGCAGTGTTTTGGTTTAAAGTCCAATATATATGTAGGGTGGGTGGGTGCCCACTATCGTACCCTCCAATCTGTAAAACATACTTCAAAGATTTACTGAATAAATGATAAAAAGATATGATATTTCTGTAATTATTTAAGCGTGTGTTTCACTGAATGGAGTATGTATTAGTGGCCCACCCTACATATAAATTTTGGTCTCAATCACAATCTTTACCTTAAGTTAAAAAAAACTACAGCTGTATTACTGTTGAAGTGTAACGAAAATAAAAAGCGGTTTTTGAGCGTAAAGTCCAATACACATGTAGGGTGGGTGGGTGTACACTAGCGTACCCTTCGATTTTTATAATTAAAGCAAATATTTGTTAAAAAAGAAATTACAAAAGGCGATAATATTTCTTTAATTATTAAAGTGTAACTCTTCTCTAATTGATTTTTTATTCAGTAAATCTCTCGCGTATGTTGTACTGATTGAAGGGTGGGTTAGAGGCCACCCACCCACCCTACATATACATACTTATTTTAACCACTATCCCTATTTTAAGATCCCGAAAACTATAGCAGTGTTACTTTTGAAGTTCAGCAAAATTTAAAAGCAATTTTTTTGATTAATGTCCAATACATATGTAGGGTGGGTGGGTGGCCACTATCGTACCCTCCAATATTTGTTATTAAAACAAATATTTGTTAAAAAGAAATTACAAATGGAGATAGAATTTCTGTAATAATTAAAGTGTAATTCTTCTCTAATTTATTATCTATTCATTAACTCTATAACGTAAGTTTTACTGATTGGAGGGTGTATTAGAGGCCACCCACCCACCCTACATATACACTTTTATTTTAATCACCATTCCTATTTTCAGATCTCGAAAACTATAGCAGTGTTACTATTGAAGTTCTGCAGAATATAAAACGAGTTTTTTCGATTTAAGGTTAATACATATGTAGGGTGGGTGGGTGGCCACTATCGTATCCTCCAATCTGTAAAACATACTCCAAATATTTACTGAATATATGATAAAGGGAGATCATATTTCTGTAATTACTTAAGCGTAACTCTTCACTAATTCATTATTTATTCAGTAAATCTCTAACGTATGTTTTACTGAACGGAGGGTGGATTAGTGGCCACCCACCCAACCCAACATAAAAATTTTGACTTCAATCGCAATCTCTACTTAAAGTTAAAAACAAAACTACAGCTGTTTTACTGTTGAAATTCAACGTAAATAATAAGTAGTTTTTAGAGTAAAGTCCAATACATATGTAGGGTGGGAGGGTGGCCACTATCATACCATATAATTTTTATAATTAAAACGAATATTTGTTAAAAGAAATTACAAAAGAAAATAATAGTTTTGTAATTATTAAAGTGTAACTCTTCTCTAATTTTGTTATTTAATTAGTAAATCTCTCGAGTATGTTTTACTGATTAAAGGGTGGGTTAGAGGCCACCCACCCACCCTACATATACACTTTTATATCAACCACTATTCCTATTTTCAGATCTCGAAAACTATATTCCAGGGTGACTATTGAAGTTCAGGAGAAATTAAAAGCAATTTGGATTAAAGTTAAATTTATATGTAGGGTGGGTGGGTGGCCACTATCGTACCCTCCAATTCTTATAACTAAAACGAACATTTATTAAAAATGAATTTATAAAGGGAGATAATATTTCGGTAATTATTAAAGTGTAACTCCTCTCTAATTTTGTTATTTAATTAGTAAATCTCTCGAGTATGTTTTACAGACTAAAGGGTGGGTCAGAGGCCACCCACCCACCCTACATATACATTATTATTTTAACCACTATTACTAATTTCAGATCTCGAAAACTATATTCCAGAGTGACCATTGAAGTTCAGGAGAAATTAAAAGCAATTTGGATTAAAGTCCAATTTATATGTAGGGTGGGTGGGTGGCCACTATCGTACCCTCCAATATTTGTTATTAAAACAAATATTTGTTAAAAAGAAATTACAAATGGAGATAGAATTTCAGTAATTATTAAAGTGTAATTCTTCTCTAATTGACTTTTTATTCAGTAAATTTCTCGCGTATGTTTTACTGATTTGAAGGTGTATTAGAGGCCACCCACCCTATATATACACTATTATTTTAATCACCATCCCTATTTTCAGATCCCGAAAACTATAGCAGTGTTACTATTGAAGTTCTGCAGAATTTAAAAGGAGTTTTTTCGATTAAAGTCCAATACATATGTAGGGTGGGTGGGTGGCCACTATCGTACCCTTCAATTTTTATAATTAAAACGAATATTTGTTAAAAAGGAAACTACAAATGGAGATAGAATTTTAGTAATTATTAAAGTGTAACTCTTCTCTAATTGATTTTTTATTCAGTAAATCTCTCGAGTATGTTTTACTGATTGAAGGGTGGGTTAGAGGCCACCCACCCAGCCAACATATACATTTTTATTTCAAACACTATCCCTATTTTCAGATCCCGAAAACTATAGCAGTGTTACAATTGAAGTTCTGCAGAATATAAAACGATTTTTTTCGATTTAATCCAATACATATGTAGGGTGGGTGGGTGGCCACTATCGTACCCTCCAATTTTTATAATTAAAACAAATATTTGTTAAAAAGAAATTACAAAAGTAGATAATATTTCTGTAATTATTAAAGTGTAACTTTTCTCTAATTGATGTTTTATTCAGTAAATCTCTCGCGTATGTTTTACTGATTGAAGGGTGGGTTAGAGGCCACCCACCCGCCCTACATGTACATTTTTATTTCAATCACTATCCTATTTTCAGATCCCAAAAATTATAGCAGTGTTACAATTGAAGTTCACCAAAATTAAAAGCAGTTTTTTGGATTTATGTCCAATACATATGTAGGGTGGGTGGGTGGCCACTATCGCACCAGGTGTCCTTTAATGTTTCATAACTAAAACGAATATTTAAACAAAATCACAAAACAGACAACATTTAAGTAATGTTGATTGATGAGTTACGTGAAGTTGAAATGAAATTTAGTTAAAGTACTTTGAGACAAAGATACAATAAACATTAACTATTATTAAACATTATTAATTAGTTTAATAAAATTTTGTGTTACATAACAACGTGACCTTAATTGAATTGTACATTTCATCCTCCCCACCCTACAATTCCTTCGAGGTAAAAAAGTAGAAAAACAACTTTCCCGATCGAGTTACTTCCTACAGATATCTATTTAATTTCATTTATACAACGCCCCGGTCCGAGGGGCCCGCACAGTCCAATCATATTTTACGAGCAAAAAGTCCCCTAAATGGATTAATAATAAAAACCGCTCGGATAGCAGGTTTGAAAAAATTATAAAGGTGTTACGGTAAAGGCGGTGATTAATTAATAAATATCAAAGTTTTTTTTTTACCCTTTATCCCAAAATTATAATCTGTATATTATTGATTTTAAATAATCCTATAAATTTAACCAAGAGATATAATATGAGAGGTTAATTAAAGTATATCTTAAATATGATTAAATTACACCCTATACTTGTGGTAAAAAAAATGTCACCTGGTGATTAATTTCATTAAGTAATCGACTTAATGTTTTTTAATTATTTTTACGCGTGTTAAAAATGTGCGTTAATTCTAGGATTAATCATAATGATGGTTATGATCGTTAGTAACTGGTAATTGATGATTTAAATTATGTATATAAAGCATTTATATTCGCTGATCTCTAAATTCGGTCCGCGCGAATAACGCTTTATTTAATTTCCGTGCCGATTTATCCAGGAAACAGGGGAGCAGCGGCGTCGCCAAATTAACAATTAGATATTCCCGGGCCGCGGAGCGGCCACAAGAGGATTGCATAGCCGCCCCCCGCCCCGCCGATAATAAAAATACCATTAGGGGGGCGTATATAACGTTAGTTCCCGTGACGCGGGGTAACGAGAGCAGATCTAATAAATACCCGAATTAAATTAAATCCATAAATTCGGATCGAACGGTCAAATCTGGCGCGGAAAATAATGGCGCCCGTTTTGCATATCGCAAAGTGGCACGTTATTAAAATCCTTAAATCGCCGCCGCTTCCGCCCGGTCGCACGGGCGATGGTGGGGGCGGCCGACGTCCCGAAATGTCCCAGTTTATCATCAAATATACGATCTCTGAACCGAACAACTGACACTACATATGTGTTCATTAATTCGTGTTTATGGTCGCTCTCACAAAGTTACACGACCGCTTGATTTGCGGTTATGTTTTGTGTATTTATGCAATAAATTCGCTTCCTCTCTGTGCACGCGAATTCGTTTAATTGACCATTATATGGCCGGATTTGCGTTACCGGGCGACAAATAAAACCGTAAAACCCGGCCGCCCTCTCATTACTAAAAATTAATAATTTAAACGCGCGCGCTAAACAAATAAAACGGATTTATAACACTTGCGGATTTAAAATATCGCCGACGCCGCCGCCGCCGCCGCCGCGGCCATTATACTTTCAGTCCAACTTTTTCAAATTTACATGAAGAATATAGGATTAGCGAGCTAGTTATTGCGTTCATTTGCATAAACCTTATATAACTAGATGCGTCGAGCGCGGCCGGCTCTTCAAAAAATATTACTTTTATTATATCACGGTAATTGAAAGCGGTACATAATGCGAAAGTTGGTTTATCTACCGGTTTTTTTAAATTTATTTTGGTTTGAATTTGTAACGCGCGCGCACCCATTTTTTTATAATAATAAAATTTCCACTGATTTTATAGCGCGCACTATACAAAGTTATAAATATGCAAAACACAAACGGCTGATCACGAAAAATACATTCCGTTCGGTGAATAACACGCTCCGGTAATTATTATTTCCAAGGTAAACTTCGTTGTTGTTATCGGCGGATATGTTGTTGCTCTTTTATTTGCAATTTAGTGAATTGAATTAATACACCAGCTATATTACAATTCCATTACTAATACAACAATGCGTTAATATTACATACAAAACAGCATTTACTATAATATTTGCTCTAATAAAAATAATCGAAATATTTTTCCCGGCGCATCCACCATTTCTCACACATTGCAATAATTTATTGTGCCCAGGATTATTTACTGCAATCAAATATATTATACCACTATTACAGGATTACAGTAATTAATAACAAAGTCATTGTATGATGAAACAATTGTCACAGTGTTTCGACCTTAAAAACCGTGTTAATCATCATTACACATATTTAATAACCCAAAGCGTTTCATTTACTACAGAGATAAAATATGTGTAATAAATGTAGATGTATAAATACATAAATGCATTAAATTATTACTGTCACAAAGAAACACTAAACTGCAGACTATTATCCCAGCTCACTCGATTATAATATTGTTTGCTTAGTTCGTGTATGGATTGGTTAAAAGGGGCGAGGAGCGGGGAATAGTGGTAGCGGTCCGATCTGAAACACGAAAACAAATAAATGCAATTTAGTGGGAAGTTTGTGTGAGCTGGGGGTGTGTTTTTTTTCTGTGTGTGTGTGTGTGAGACGGTGAGGTGAACTGATTTCGGCTAATGCTCGCCGTAGGGGGGAAAGTTTTGATCCGGAAACTCTTTTGGCCGTGCCCCTGCATCTCCTCAGGAATGATCAGCAGTGACACAAATGTTTTCCGGGATCGTTTCAATTATCGAAATGCATTCTTCGCGGAAGTTTTCCTGCATGGGGGTGGGGGCGCATTACCGACAAATATTTATACGGAAACTATACGTGTTTTGGCAGCGCACTTCACTCCCCGCGAACTATTCCGCCGAACTTTTACATAACAATATCGGCGTGATTCGCGAGGCGAACTGCCACGATAAGAATTTTCCTTTCATAAATTTGCCCGCTTGAACTTAAAATGTATCATTTTTCTTAAAAGAAAAGTTTACGACGGTATTTGGTTGATTTAAAATTTAGATGGTTATATGAATATATGGATGTTATATTCATTACATTATCCGGCGGACTTGAATGGGAGGAAGAATAAAAAAAAAATATACATAGAAGGAAAAGTTTTCCTTTCGCGTCGTCTTATGTGTCTCTTTGGGTATTTATGTATTTGAGCGTATGTAAATATTACACTTACTTAATATAAAATATAAGAAAGATGTTAGCTTGCAAATAGAAATTATTTTATTGAATCATTATGATACAATAGAATAAATATTATAGTTTATATAAAGCAGATATTGATGCTAGAAAATGTAAACGTTAAATTTGAATTCAAAGTGCCAGTTTTTCTAGATATTGCTGTAAAGTTGCCATCTATTGTCTAAGTGTTGCATCAGAACCCTGTTTGAGTGGATAACCACCGAAAAAATAAGGGAATTGTCAGTAGCGACAATTATAACAATTAGTGTGAGGGTGGTTTGTTTAAAAAAAATCAGAATTTAAAAACTAATAAAGCAATATTTCATGAATGATTTTCTCATATACCTCCTGGTGAAACAATCTGGAATAATAGATAATTAATTAAAAACACTTGGTTTGTTTCACTAAATTTTATATTGACTCGACTCGTTTCGCTTTTTACAACATTTTCAAGAGTAATTTTCAATTAATACAGAATTTTTAAATTTTTTGATTGATTGATTTAGATTCCTCTTTGTGGTTCATGTAAAGAAAAGTAACTTATTTTTGGTAGTTAACTTTTACACGCCTTTAAAAGAGTTGGAAGTGAAAATTTTGGTTAAACATTAAAATTACGATAAAAATTGAAAT
The DNA here is from genome assembly GCA_963969525.1 of Ontholestes murinus. NCBI lineage: Eukaryota > Metazoa > Arthropoda > Insecta > Coleoptera > Staphylinidae > Ontholestes > Ontholestes murinus. Next base: position 104,705,508 of record OZ018387.1, read on the forward strand.
TAAAAGCATGCAATTACCTTAAGAATAATAATTTTACTAGTTTCTAGTATGAAATTAATATTAGAGTTCGTCATTTTATAAGCAGAAATTTATATTAAAAATTCGAGTAAATTAAGATTGTAAGTGTTAGTTTAAAAATTCAGCGACGAAAGAACTGAAGGAGATTAATTTGGAATATAAGAGTTGAAGGAGGCTATAGTGAGCTGTGGCAGGACGAGGAAGAAAAGAAGAAGAATTTAGAGAGGAAAGAGATAATGATTTAATACAGAGTACAAAAGGTGAAAGATGAAGGTGAGGAGAACGTGGAATTACTTCAAAGGCGAAAAGCAGGCGGAAAGAAGGAAATAAGAAGCAAAAAAATAGTACGGAAGTGGTTTCGAGCAAAAAAAGTAAGGGAGCTGTAAAGGAAAAATGCCAAGTTCAGTTCATCCACCTAAAGAAACAATTTCTTATTTCAAGAGCAAGAAAGGCTCCTCCTCTTTCAAGTTCTTCAAACCGGAGATGTTTCATAGAAAGAGGGGACTGATTATACAATCACTTGCTCAACAGCAGGGTGCTCTACGTGAGGTAAGTCAGTTGGATTAACACGATCGAAATGAGCATCTCAAATGATTTTAAAGATAATTTTAATAAAATGCGAGGGAAAAAACTGAGGGAGGTAGAAAAGAATAATGGAGGAACTAAGAACGTGTAAAAACGAGGTAAAAACGTAGAATTTGTAAAGGAATAATTGAAGATTTGGTGAATAACAGCAAAGATTATATTGAAAATGTTTTAAAAAAATAAACAGATTCAAAGTTTTAAAATACTCTTAACAGCACAAAGTATTTAAAATGTTTTAATTTTTTCTTCTGTAAGGAAAAATAGTAAATGAAATTGCAAAAAAAAACAGTTGAAATTTTACCAAAAATCGATTAAGTTACCTAAAAAAACCTTACAATTACTTTAAAAATAAAAAACAATTTAATTCAAAATATTCAGAAAATTAATGCATAATTCTAATTTTATCAAAACAAGCACAAAAACATAATTAAAGAAACATTGGAAAATGCCCTATAAAAACTTATTAAATAAAAACACTTGATATTTGAAAAAAAAAAACAAATAGCAATGTGCTAAAGCAAAAAAATTAAAACAATTAGAAAAGTTATCAGAAAAGAACATTTTAACACTTAAAAATTACAATTTCAGAACATAACAATTGATTAATAAACATTTGAAAATTTACAAAAAAAAAAACAGTTTCGAATTTGTTAAAAAATGAAACAAAAAATTGTTAAAATTTCAAAAAATAAATGTTTTGCATAAAACCAATTTTTCGTGAAGATTATCATTATAGTAAATTGTATTGAAAACATTAACACTTTCTTCACAAATTTGTTTTTATTAACTAAATGTACATTTCGAACACAAAACAAATTTGTGAAGAGAGTGTTAATGTTTTCATCATAATGATGGTTGCGACCGTTACTATGTGGTAATTCATAATGAACAATGAATAAAACGCTTACTATGTTTTTAACCACTATAATTTATTATAATATATAAATATATTACAATTTGTACGACTTAAGTTTCGACTTTTGACGGTCATTATCAAGTGATAATGACCGTCAAAAGTCGAAACTTAAGTCGTACAAATTGTAATATATTTATATATTATAATAAATTATAGTGGTTAAAAACATAGTAAGCGTTTTATTCATTGTTAATGTTTTCAATAAATTTACTGAAAGCTATTTATAAAATAAAACCTTAGAATTTCTTAAAGGATAAAGGAACATTTTAAAACTTAAGAAAAAGAAAGAAAAACAATTTCAAGCTTTTACAAATTAGTGGATTTTTTTTTCCAAAAATCTATAATTTTATTTGTACCAAAACAAAAACAATTAGAAATTGTCGTATAAAAAAATAAGTCAAAATTTGCAAAAAAATAATTGAAAATTTACCAAAAGCACTAAAAATTTGAAAACCGGAAAATTTCATAAAGAAAAACAAAAAACTTCTCCATCCAATCCAACATGGTTTCATGCCAGGAAAAGGAATCAATACTGCAAAATTTCAGTTTTTGACTCAAATTGTGATATAGAAGTAAAGCAACATGCAAAATTATTAGGTATTACAGTGGATAATTTACTAAACTGGAAACAGCATATAAATAATACTGTAAATAAATTAAATTCTACTTGTTATATGGTATGATTCATTGAAAAAATTGCTGAAAATAATATTTTACTTTACAATTCAAATTTTGAAAGTATAATGAAGTTTGGCATTATTTTCTACGGAAATTGTGTTAGTTGTAATAAAATATTTTTCTGCCAGACACAGGTAATTAAATTGATATTAAATTTTGAATATAGAACATCATGTTGTGCTATGTTTAAAAGTCTAAACATTTTAACTTTAACTGCACTCTATGTATACGAATCCTTTATTTTTCATTTCAATAATATAAAGATGTTTATGAAATACAAATATGATCATAAATTCAGCACCAGAAATTATGAATACTATGCGTTGTTATTTATAGACTGGATATTAGTGAATAAAGCACATCGTATGAAACTATGGAATTCCCTACCTGTCAATTTACACATACCTGTGACATACAATCATTTACGAAAAATCTCTATGAGTATCTTTGTGAATTGGAGCATGTCATATGACTGAGTATCTAAATATTATTTTTATAAATTGTAAACATCTTTTATTTTTAACGCGTTGTTTTTTTGTTGCCATATGTTCATACATTACATGTATTTTAAATTATAGTAAAAATTAATTCCTTCTAGTGTTACAAAATTAAATTTTTCGATGTCGAGAATTAAAATTTTCTGCCGTCAAAAATTTATAATTAAATTTTCTGCTGTATCAAATCATAATGTTCTGTTATCTAAAATAACTGCTGTTAATAAATATAGTTCTCTACTGTAAAAACTTAATGTTGTTCAAAATAAAACATTTTTCTGCTAGAAGCTAGAATTTTCTGCTCACATTAAAATATTCTGCAGTCAAAAATTAAATTTCTCTGTTTTTAAAGAATTAATATTATTTCCTATTTAAAATTACATTTTTATGTTGTCTAAAATTAACATTTTCTCCTGGCAAATATTTAAAATTTTCTGCTGTAAAAATGTTAAGTAAACACAATCGACTGCCACAAAAAGTAAATTTTCTACTGCCAAAACTTAATTCTGTTCAAAATTAAACTTTTTTCTGTCTGAGACAAGAATTTTTACTATTATTAGTATTATAATTTTTTCAAAACAATGGAAAATTTAAAAGTAATAAAATTTTAAAACAATACACTTAACAATTTAACAGAAACAAGTTAAAATTGAAATATTAGAAAGTTGTATTATCTTCAAGAAGAAACCATTTAAAACAGAAAAGAAAAACAAAAACAATTCTAAAAATGAAAACAAAAATGAAACTAAATTTTTTGAAAAATTACAAAATGAAGCACACTTGCTAATAAGTTACAATCGAAAATTAACATTACTTACTTATTATAAATTAAAAATGTAAGCGAAGAGAAATTAAAAATGTGTTATCAAAATGAGTTAAAAACATTCTAAAGAATTTAAAAATTTAATACTATCGATAAAAAGATGAAAAATAAGGCCAAATTAAGGCAAATATTAATATTTTTAATTAATTATGGTATATAGAAAAAAATACTATCACTGTCTATCAGAAACAAGGGTTAGAGTGGAAGACCATCGCTGCTGCATAAACTCTATCCATCCAATTTTTGTGTATATTTTTTGTAATATTATTTTATATTAATTTGTATTTTTTTGAAAGAAAGCTAAAGTCTAATAAACATAAGCACAGACCTAATATTAGTATCTGTTTCCATCAAGAGTGTAGCGCAACAACCATCGACTTTAAATACAAATATTTGCTGTTTGGTAACAAAGAAAGGTTAAAAACTCATACCAAGAGATTATTTTGCTTCTAAACAATTCAAACTTTAGCAGCGAAGAATTGAAACTGTACTGATAGAAATATATTGCCAAACTCACTCAAAACAGTTAATATTTCATTAAAAAAAATTGAGATTAACCAAAACAAAGAACGATTAGGAACAAAAGGAACATCAGAAAATGTGTTACAGAAAAATAAGTTATTTAATAAGAATTTCTTTTGAAAATTTTCAGTAAAAGAAATAATTGTATAAAAATGAAAATTTTTATAAAACATGTTATAAAGTATAAGAGTTTTTCTAAATATGTTTTTTTTCATTGAAATTACAAAAAATAATTGAAAATTTCAAAAAGAAAATTCTTCAAGAAAAATCATTTAAAATTACTAAAATCATTTTAGTAAAACAGTTAAAATTACAACAAAAATATTTGCTAGAAAATATTTGATAAAATAATTGGCTACAAAAATATAAAAGTTTAGCAATTTAAAAGAATAATATTGAAAATTTGCTTTAAACTAAAAAATAGAAGAAACAATTGAAAGTTAGATAATCGGAATCTTTCTTCAAAGGAAGTAATACAAATTTTATAAAAGAGCACCAATAATTTATTAATGAAATTAGAATTGAAACAGTTGAAAATTAAGAAAAACTAAAAAAAAAAGATAATTATTTTTAAATATTTGAAAAGAAAAGTACTAGTTTAAAAAAATACTTCATGTGGAAATTTTTTAATGTTAATTTTATTTACTATAAAATACATTACATTTACAGTAAGAAAAGTGTAACATTTTTTAGAAGAAAATTGTTAGACACCGTTAAAAAATAGTAAAAATATGCTCTGAAGATTTAAATTATCATAAAAATAGAAAGCAGTATCCTAAAACGATTTTACCTAATTATTTAAAATTTTACAAGGTTTTAGTATAGAAATAATGTTATTGCTTATATATTTTAACATAAAATAATCAGATTTTCGATTGATCGGACTCATACTTAGTGAAACTCCATTATAAACTTTATAAAATAAAACACGTTTGAATATTTGATGGTAGAGGCGTTTACTTCGTAGAAAATCTCGAATGACTTGTAATTGAGACAAAATAACTTTGTTTTACCACTTAATAAAATGGCAAAACAAAGTTATTTTGTCTCAATTACAAGTAAAACACGTTTCGTTTTGAGTTTCACAGATTTTTTGTCGAAAGCAATTATTGCAGTATTTTTAATAATAAATCTGCGTTACCCAAAACCAAACGTATTTTATTTTATGAAGTTAAATATATTTTTTGCAAAATTACAGCTCCTGCATGTTAAATTAAAAAATATTGAGAATAAAGAAAACACTTTTACTTTTTTATACCAGTTTAAACTTTATTTTCAGACTAAAAGTAAAATTTAAAGTGGTATAAAAAGGTAAAAGTGTTTTCTTTATTCTTAATATTGAAATGTACCACGAAGTGAACGCCGTTAAGATCCAAGAATTAAAAAATATTGTGTAAGGTTTATTTAAAAAACCATAAGTTGTTAATAAATTCAGTAATTGTAAAATTTTTAATTGATTTAGATACCTAATAAAACACTTATAATATCTACTATAAAGAGAAGTAAATTATTTATGGTAATTAATTTATAGACAGTTATAAAAAGCGCGGCGGAGAAATTAATCGTTAAAAATTAAAATTAAGATAAAAATAGAAATAATTCCCATGAAAAATCTTGGCTGTTAGTTTTATAATATTACACATTTCTTATCCCTAAGAAATGTTTTAGCTTATAAATTACACCATTCTGTATGCAGATGTTGTATGAGGAAATCTAGCGCGTGTACGTTAAAATAAAGTAGATTAAAAGTGTAAAGTGTTTACTTAAAAAAAAAACATCATAACTTCAAAATCAATTAAGTAAATTTTAATTGTGTAATAGATTTAGATTACCAATAATAGATTTTAAATGACTAGTAGAAAGAAAAGATACTTGTTTGTTGGTAGAAATTTTTAGACAGATATAAAGAATGCAGAAGTTACATTATTAATTATTAGTTAATTTTCTACAACGTAAAGGACTTATATATTTTATTGTTAAATTATTACTTAAAAAATAGTGATACTAATAGAAAATATTTTTATATTAAAAGGACGTTACTGTATATAACTTTTATTAATTTGATTGTAGATATTTTTTAAATTAAAGTGTATGTGTTGGTTGAAAAAAATCGTAAATGAATAATTAAAGAAGATATTTTTTTTTAAATTCGAAATTACTTTTACCTTTCAGTGTAAAGAAGATATCTAAAGCCTGTAAACATATTTCCTAAATGATATTTAAGCTACTTATGAGGTTTAATTTTAAACGATATTACGTCTTTTTTTACTACGCAAATGTAACCACACAATTTTATCATTAACGAGAAAACAATTACACTGAATTCAGTATAAGTTTAGATAACCACGTAGTAATGGTCGCAACTATTCTCTTGGTTAATCAAAGCAATTATGAAAGTTAAATATTGACAAATATAATGATAAATGATTTGAATCAATCGTAATTTTCATAATTGAAAATTTAGAATAAATTAATTGTAAAGTTAATACCCAAATACCAACGCTTGAATAAAATATTTATTTAACCCGGCGCATCCACCATTTATCCAAACTCTAAGAGGGTCATCAGTTACGCAGACTTAACTAATTTATTGGTGTACCCGGCGCATCCACCATTTATGGTTGTTGGTTTAGAAAAATCATAAATTAATAATTAAAGATGATATTTAAAGTCTATAATGATGATATCAAATATTACTTAGTGAAACATTATGAAATAATTGGTAAAGAATTCAAACTGTAAAACAAACAAAGTGTCTAACAATTATTTACCTATATTGGATTGATAAGGCTGTTACTTGGCGAAACTCCATTATGAACTTATAATGAAAAAACACGATCGTTTTGAGTTTAGCTTTGTTTTGTAGATACTACAATTGTACCAGTATCTACCAAATAAAGCTAAACTCAAAACGATCGTGTTTTTTCATTATAAATTATTTACCTATTTAACACTAAACCTACTAGAGCGGCCAAATGACTACTTTTGAGTCTTCAATCTATAAAATTGGTTCAACATTGTGATTTTTTATGATTTATTGGAAAAAATACAAGATTAAAATTTTCAATAATTTAGTAATGACTTCATCAATTATTTTATTACTTATGTAGAGTATTACGCGACTATTTTATATATATATATATAATAACGAATGCGCAATTTCAGTCGGCGTTTTCTCAATTAAGCCACCCATTGCGGATTCCGACTTTTCAGCCATTCAGCACATTCGCCATGAATGCAGAACAAATAATTTATTTTCGAAGTGAATGGCATTCGGTCGGGCATAAGTGCATCATGCACCAGCGAGCAAATTACGAAACTAGAGAGATGAACACAAAAAAAATATATGTATATATGTGTGTGTGTGTGTGTGCACTGAATAGGAATAACTCATGTTGATATCACGCACCGACTATGAAATAGCGACAGTTCAAGTTCAGTGCGCAATTCAATCAAGTAAATGAATAGGTCGCAATTACGGGCCAGCGGCTGGCGCGTCCACCTTTATTACCCGTTCCATTTTTCAGCGGTCAAAGGACTACGCCGGCCGCGTTTTAATATGCAGAATTCAATTTCCGCCGAAGACAACCGTAATCTCGTTACGTCACCATTAATTGATCAACTGTGGGGTAATCTGCACTGTAGAGTTCGGTTAATTCGTGATTGAAACGTTCCCAGTAGTAAACATTAAGTTAGGAATACTCATAATAATAATAATAATAATAAAAAACGCGATTCGATTCCGTACTTTTCCGTCTCGTCCCTTTTTTTTACGTGCGGTGTGGGTGGTGGTGATGTATTCGCGAATCCATAGAAACTCTGAACCTGAGCGAATGCGGCGGCCATAGCTGTGATTCCCTAGAGTAGACAAGGCCGTCAATAATGATACGACAAACAAATTGAATCCGGTGGTCGATGCCACTGTTCACGTTACGTCAACGGTACAACGGAACGCCGCAACACGGCTAATTCAATTCTGTCAATTTCACGATTCCACGTTAAGCTACTTATGCCGTTTAATTTTAAACGATATCACGTCTTTTTTACTGCGTAAATGTAACCACACAATTGTATTTTATCATTAACGAGAAAACAATTACGCTTAATTAAGTGTACCACGTATTACGATCGTAACCATTCATTAATCAAAGCAATAATAAAAGTTAAATATAGACAAATATAATGATACATGATTTGAATCATCTTAATTTTCATAATTAAACATTTAGAATAGATTAATTCTAAAATGAATACTCAAATACCAACGCCTGAATAAAATATTTATTTAACCCGGCGCATTCGCCATTTATCCAAAGCATAAGAGGGTCCTCAGTTACCCAGACTTAACTAATTTATTGGTGTACCCGGCGCATCCACCATTTATTCAACCATTTGATTCTTGGAGTTTTACTCGCTTTGAATTTGAATTTTTAAGTAATAATAATAATGAGGGCTTTATTAAAAAACTAATATTTTATCTTTTATAATTGCATTTATTGAAGTTTAATTAAAAAAAAAATCGTAATTACGTTTAAATAATCATACATAATGGTGATGTGGCCATCATAATACTTTCCCTATATTTTTCCATAAAACCATGAGGTTATTCTTAATAATTTGCTCAATTTTGAATTCTTCTTAATTAGTTGTTATATAAATTTCATTTAATTCCTATAGTTTATTAGCAATAAGCAAAAAATTTAAAAAAAATTTAAATTAAGAACGATACAAAAAATGTTTCAATGAAACCTTTCCAGTTGTTCATTCTCTTTAACTTTTGTTTGAAAAGTTTTACAACTTTTAATTAAAACCCTCGCTTATGTTTTACTTTTTGGGGGGTGGGTTAAAGGCCACCCACCCACCCTACATATACATATTAACTTTAATTACTGATCGCCTAGCGGTTTGCAATAACTTTAATTACAAAAGCGGGTTGAATTAAAAAATCTTGAAACCTAGAGAAGAAATTAGTGAAAATTTCTTGAATTCTTGAAAAAGTAAGTCTAGATTTTAGAAAAAAAAAATCTAAAAAATCTAGAGCCTCAAGAAAAATCTAGATTTCTACAAACAAATTTTCTAAAAAGTTCTAGAGCCACCAAGAAAATTTTTGCAATTTAAAAGATAAGAATATAACCTTGAAATCTGGAGGTGAAATTTCTGGAAATTTCCTGAACCCTTGGAAAAAAGTCTAGATTTCTAAATGAAAATTTTCTAAAAAATTCTAGAGCCTCCTAGAAATTTAGAAGACCAGTTGGAAAAATATCTTGTAATCGGGAAGAGAAATTGCAGAAAATTCCTTGAACTTTCTCGAAAATAAGAAATCAGGAAGAGAAATTAAACTCTCGAAAATAAGAAAACATTTGTAGGGGAAAATTTTCTAATAAATTCTAGACTCTCCAAGAAAAAAACCGCAATTACTGAAATTCGCCTGATTTCTCGAAAAGAAGAGGGATTAAAAAAATAGAGGCTGAAAGAAAATCTTCGCAATTTATAAAAAAAAACTAATTTGGGGAAGAAGTTATTGGCCATTGACTAAACTCTAAACTTTTAGAAAAAAAATCTTGAATGCCTCAAGGAAAACCTTTGCAATTTAAAAGACGACTTCAAAAAAAAAATCTTGAACTCTGGAGAATAAATTGCTAGAAATTTCCTGAACCCTCGAGAAAATAATCTAGATTTTTAGAAGCAAATTCTAAAAATTCTAGGGCCTCAAAGAAAATCTTTGCGATTTAGAAGACAAGTTGAAAAAAATCTGGAAATGTGGAGAAGAAATTACTAGAAATTTCCTGTGTCTAGATTCTTAAAAACAAATTTTCTTAAAAAGTCTTCATTTAAATCTTCGCAATTTACTGGAAATTTCCTAAATTTTACACATCAAATTCAAATAGATACAATAAAAATCAAAAATTCGTTTTTGTTTACTATTTTAGCTATAATTCTTTAAATAATAATGAAATTACGAAAATTATTTCATTAATAAATCACCAGCAACGAAGAAAAGTAAAAATTCTAAAAATTAGACATTCGATTTTCATTTGTTATTCAGTATTTTTAGAATAACTTTTTACAGCACTGACGGATTTAAACAATTATTTCACCAAATAATTTCTAACATCAAATACAAGTTCATAGTCAAAAAATCAAAAACTTTTTTTTCAATTGTTTTTCAGTATTTTTACAATTACTATTTACAGGATGGACGAATTGTAAAAATTCTTTTACGAAACGATTGCTGACGTCCAATTCAAATTTATAGAATAAAAATTAAAAATTTGTTATTTAATTGTCTTTTTTTATATTTTAGCTATAATTCTTGAAATAGTTATGAAATTACGAAAATTCTTTCACCAAAAAATTACCAGCAACGAAGAGAAGTAAAAATGCTAAAATTTAGACAATCGATTTTCAATTATTTTTCAGTATTTTTAAAATAACTTTTCATAGCAAGGACTGTTTAAAAAAATTCTTTTTCGAAATGATTCCTAACATCAAATGCAAGTTGATGGAGTAAATATCTTGAATTTTTTTTTTCGCAATTTAGATAATAAATTTCTAAAATTTCAAGAAAATTTTGTAAATTTCCGGAAATATTGCAAAAACATTCTAAGAAACTACCCTCAAAAAATTGCTTTGCTATATCCAAAACAACTTGCTCAAAAATACTATAATATACAGACCTTTTTGAGAAAAAAACAACAAAATAAGGAAATAAATCTAAATAATAAACGGAAGATACTAAAATTTTTGAAAAGATATTTATAACAAATTCTAAAATCAGTAATGAAATACTACAACCTAAATATACAACAAATAATAACATTTAAGAAAAAAAATAGTAGACTCCTTGGAGAAATTTCTAGAACTCTACAAAAGAAATTGTTGGAAATTTCTAGAAACCTTTAAAAAATCTATATTTCTAGAAAAAAAAAACTTCGCAATTTGAAAAATAGCTTGAAAAAACAATCTTGATATCTGGAGGAGAAATTACTGAAAAGAGTCTAGATTTCTGGAACCGATTTTCTAGAAAAATCTATAGCCTCCAAATCTGAATATGAGTTATTGGAAATTTCTGAACTCTCGAGCCTTGAAGAAAATCTTTGCAATTTACAAGACATTAAAATCTGGAATCTCAAAAACAAATAATCTGTTTGAGATGAAACTTCAAACTTAAGGTTTTATCGTTAAAAACTGGAACTGAAAAGCTTTTGGTAAATATTCATAGACCGAAAGTGGATGTTTACTCGAGGCGTTTTTTTGTTTTTTCGTGATATTTTTCTAAATATGAAAAATTTTAAAAAACTGTTCAAACAAAAGTTATAGGGATTGAAAAACTGAACAAGTTTTATTGGAACATGTTTTTCATAAAATTCTTAACTTTCGAAAAAAAATTAAAAATTGAAAATGTTGACATTTTTTGCCAATTGCTAATAAACTATTGGAGATAGATAAAATTTATATAACAAATAATTGTAGAGAATTCAAAAGTGCACAAATTATTAAGAATAACATTCTTGCGTAAACCTCATAGTTTTCGAGAAAAATATAGGGAAAGTACTATGATGACCACATCACCATTTTTTTAGTTGATATTATATAGCTTACAATCACAATTAATTTAGAGGCAATTAATTATCAATCTATTCTGTTAAATTAAATTTGACTCCTAAAAAAAACATTATATTTGACTCATGTTAGATATTTCTATGCAAATAAGACAAATTAAGATTTTACTTTTATGTAATTCGAGTAAGTAATGATTTATATTTTATAATAATTTATTACTATTTATAATATTCCAAATAATGCTCTATAGTTCAATAAACTTTTAAAAATTGATTTTTTTGCGCTTTCCATTGAGTTTAAATAATATAAACGAATTGTTATTAATGTAAATATATTCATAGGTACTGAATAAAATATTATACTATACATTTTTAATACATTTGTTTATTTATATGTCGTAAGTATTTTATTTCGTACCTATAAATATATTTATATTAAAAACAATTTGTACATACATTTATACTTAATATACAATGTATATATTATTTAAACCCATCGCAGTCATAATAATAATTAGATGTATTTTTTAATCCCGGCGCATCCACCATTTATTTATACACGCATTTATTTGGTTAATGTAGAAATTTTAATTAGTCTGATCAAAATAAGGATTTATTTATAGACGATTTATTATCAACATTCAATTAGGATGCAAGTTCGATTAGGTGAAAACGAGCTCAGGTAAACAAGCGCACGTTTACGCCCGTACATTTGGCTGATTGAATCCATGACAAAGAGACAAACAGTTTGACAATGGGTTAATTTAAATCGGTGCCGATTCGTGCGCTAAATCAGGAAAATCACGCGATCCAGCGCCAAGCATTCCGAATTACTTTATTTATTTAATCAACATATCCTGGCCGAACGCAATCTGTTTGATGGGGTTTTATTAATCATTAACCAAACAATAACATAATTCATTCAATAAAAATATAACGTATAGTTGTGTATAGTTATTTAAAATTTTCTTCGTTGAAGTAAATAAAAATTCGCTTTCTTAGAGAATTCAGCCAATAAAATATGAAAATTATAGATATTATTGTATGAGTGTTTTCATTTATTAAATGTGATTTTAATCAAAGTTCAAGTTTTCAATAAGATGGAAAATGGGTTAAAATAAATTAAATTTTGTTGGCTGGCACAGGAAAATCTTTAAACTCTCAGTACCTGCTTAAATTAAAGCTTAGAGTCGTAGATAATCTCAGCATTGTGTATTTTGCCCAGTATTTTTTTATAGTAATTGGAGAGTAAGATAAAGGCTACCCATCAACCCTAAAACTACAAGCAAACATTTATTGAAAAATCTAGTTTATATTTCAATAATAAAATTGACATTTTACAAAATTTAATGTTTAGAGTTTATGGTGGATGCGCCAGGCATACAAAATCTAGTTTACATATTTAACTATAATTTGAAGTAGTTTAATCTGTATAAGAAATTAGATGCTACCCATCAGCCCTATAACTACAAGCAAACATTTATTTTAAAATATAATTTGAAGTAGTCTAATCTGTATGAGAAAATAGAGACTGCCCATTAGCCCCACAACTACAAGGAAACATTTATTTAAAAATCTAGTTTATATTTCAATAATACAATTGACTCATTTAAAAAAATTTAATGGTTTAGAGTTTAGGGTGGATGCGCCGGGAATACAAAATGTAGTTTACACATTTAACTATAATTTGAAGTAGTTTAATCTGTATAAGAAAATAGGGGCTACCCATCAGCCCTACAACTACAAGCAAACATTTATTGAAAAATCTAGTTTACATTTCAATAATAAAATTGATTCATTTCACAATATTAAATGTTTTGTGATTATGGTGGATGCGCCGGGCATACAAAATATAGCTTGCATATTTAACTATAATCTAAAGTAATCTAATCTGTATAAGAAAATTATTAGACCTTTTAATGTATACTCAGCGCAATCTCCAAATAATTTAATGATAACATCTATCTTCTATCTCTTACAAAAATAAATATTGAATTATTTAGGTAGTGAATTACTGTACGTTCAATCTATATTTATAAGAGGTATGCAATTTTATTTTACAAACTGTTACTGTTACCCTAGATAGGTAAAATTCACAAGATTACTTGTCGATGGGAGTTAATAATAAAATCCAAGATTTCCGGGACATTAACCGAGTGTTAGTCGGCCCCCGGAGATTAGCGGGAAAAGATTCTCCCTCTATATATCCATATCTATGTATATATACATCCGGTTGAAAATCCTCCCCGCTTTAACTTTTAATGACCGCACTAATGTTATTACCATTTATTATTATTACAATTATGTTGTAAGGTTCTCCCCGGGCGGAATTCGCCTCTTAATTACCGCGATTAATTTCGTTATTTTTACCTAGCACTCAGACAATAATCATTTATCTCTCTGCTGCTCGCTCTCTCTCTCACTCTCTTTCGCCCCGCGTTTTCCACGGGACGCGACCGCCTCCGCCCACACGCCGATGGGTCGTCTCCTCGTCGGCGGCAATTAATTACCGGCTGTTTAAATTTAAGCCCCGAATGGAAGGACCGAAATAAAAACTAAGATTCTCAAATCACTCACCTCTATGCCTATTTGTCTGTTTGTCGAACATTAACATCGCGTCCTCAATCTGAAACAATATAGAATTAACATTAGTAACACATTCATATCATTACATCAAATATTTAAAAGTACAATAACTAAATCATAACATATTTCAAATATTACTATCAATAAAAATGGGTTTATTGTTTGGAAATTTATAGGGTACTAATGAGGTGTGTTAACGACCTAAAAGATCTATTGTTCTATGTTATGTTTAGAAATTTAGTATATTAAACTAATTTCTAACAAGTTTTTATTATACACTTATATATTAATACGTTTATAAGTATCTCATCTCAAATATTTGGGATTATAATTGAAGTTTATAATTCTAATAAAAATGTGTGCCCGGCGCATCCACCAAAACGTCCACTAAAAATACAATCCATAAACGAGTTTTTTTTGTGACTTAGGCTTTCGCCATTCAGTCAGGACTTAAAAAACCGAGTTAATTGTTCAGAAATCTATTAAACTAATTTCTAACATGTTTTTATTATACAGTTATATATTAATACATTCATCAGTATTTTATAAAGTTTATAATTCTAATAAAAGTGTGTACCCGGCGCATCCACCAAAACATCTGATACAAACAAATAATACCAAATAATTAACATAAACGTATTAATATATAACTATATATAATAAAAAAATATTAGAAATTACTTGAAAAATAATAAATACACAAATAAATGTTACAACAAGTAAAATTAATATTTCAATTTTGCGTATTACCGATGATTTTTTTGGGGGCAATATTTTAGTATATCTAAGCAATTAAATAAATCCGTTGTAGAGTTTTAAAAATAACTAAACGCCCGTTATTATTATTACGCGATGTTAAAGCTTGTTTACGTATCGCTTTTATGTTTAAAACGTGTTTTACTACATCACACGGGTGTGTAACAAAGTGGAAGCCTCCAGCATTAACACGAAATAAATGAATTGATGAGGCGTTTACCCGGCGTTTTGCCTTGATCGTAATTAAATTATAAACGTAATGTTAATCAGGTCTCCACCGTACTGGCGATGATTTTCATTTTCGTTTCAAGCAAAATGAAATTTACTTTAAACAATAAAACACTTAAAAACGTTTACTATTATGTATATAATACAGGCAAAGAAATTAACACTAAAACACATAAAAACGTATATTTATTATATATGAAATATAAAGGCCAAAGAAGATTTATAGTTAGTTTTTAAATTCAATTTAATAAAAATAAAAGAGCGAAATGTAATTGAATATAATACGTATTTATATCTCCTCGTAAAACCGTTTATTCGAATATTAAAACGGAAAACAGAGGCAGAATTTGCAGTTTAAATTAAAGCAGGTAACATTAAACTAACCAACAATTACCAGCGTTTATTCCCTAACGCATTTAAACACAGTGTTCAGTTTGTGTTTTGCGAACAAACTCAACGTAACTATAGTTTTGATCTATGCAGGTCATTATCAAGGTTTGCACACGCAAAACTTTTACTTACAATCAAAATTGTGTGCTTATTGCGGCCACATTTATTGGAGCGTTTCTATTCTGTGTGCAAGAGCAATAATACAAGCGTGAAAATATAATAAACACATCGATACAATCTAAGTTAGTACGAATAATAATTGTTTACATCCACAAATTATACATAATAGTAAGTTTCAAGGTATTATTAATGTTAACAAAGGGTTTTAACTTGTAATACTTCAAATTGACTTGGTGAAACATAATTTAACGAAAAGGTTTTACTTATTCCACTAGCAAATCTAAGTAATCTCAAAATTAAAGGTTTTAGTAAAACATACAACCATGAAATTCCTATAAATACAAATGAAATACGAATTTCTTCTTCATCCATCACTTGGTGAAACATAATTTAAGAATAAGGCTTTTACTTCTTCCACAAATTAATTCAAATTAATTTACCTTTAGATTTTGGTATAACACACAATCATGAAAATGTTTTCTTAAATTTTCCAAATTGACTTACTGCTAAAACATCGGTGTAGATCACTGTTTTCAGTTCTGAAACTGTTTTAGTTTGTTAATACAGATAATGAACAATACCACCAGATGGAATTAATTTGAACAATTAGCTCTTTATGGTTAACTTATTAAAATGGAATAAGTAATTGTAATATGAGAAAAATTCAACACTCTAATGATTATTACATAAAAACGTGTTCTTAATCATTTTCCACTGGGCGTATAAAATAATTATTTGATACAATCGTTGTTTATCATTTTTTGAATTGGAGGGTGGGATAGTGGCCACCCACCCACCCTACATATACACAAAAATTTAAACTACAACACTGTAATTAAAATGCCCTTTCAACATCAAAACTATTCACTGTTTATGTTCCTGGAAATCAACTAGGCGATTGTGGTTGAAATTCCGTGTATATGTAGGGTGGGTGGGTGGCCACTATCCCACCCTCCAATCAATAAAGCATTCACCTAGAATTTAATTAAAAATTATTTAATTACGAAATAAGTTTGCCTATTGATTTCTTAAAATTACACGCCTTTAAATCTAATTGTAAAAGATCGAAAAAACAATTGAATCAAATTTAAAATTACTAAAATTTATAAAACAAAGACTGTACCTCATGATCATGAAACAAAAGAAGACATTCAACCTCTAGATCTTTCTATAATCATATCTGGAATTTGTCTATTGTTTTCCTAAAATTACACTCCTGGAAATTGATTTGAAAATAATAGAAAAAACAATTGAATCGAACTTTAAATTTTCAAAATTTATAAAACGATGACTGTACTTGATGATCATGTAAAAAAACTACACATTCAACCCCTAGTTTTTTGTATAATCGTATCTGAATTTTGTCTACTATTTTTCTAAAATTACACTCTTGGAAATCGCTTTGGGAAAAATAGAAAAACAATTGAATTGAACTTTAAATTATCAAAATTTATAAAACAATGACTGTACTTGATGATCATTAAAAAAAACTACACATTCAACCTCTACATTTTTTTATAAACATATCTGAATTTCGTCTATGGTTTTCCTAAATTTACACTAATTTAAATCTTATTGTGAAAAATAGAAAAAACAATTGAATCAAACTTTAAATTCTCAAAATTTATAAAACGATGACTGTACTTGATGATCATGTAAAAAGCTACACATTCAACCCCTAGTTTTTTGTATAATCGTATCTGAATTTTGCCTACTATTTTTCTAAAATTACACTCTTGAAAATCGCTTTGGGAAAAATAGAAAAACAATTGAATTGAATTTTAAATTACCAAAATTTATAAAACAATGACTGTACTTGATGACCATGTAAAAAAACTACACATTCAACCCCTAGTTTTTTGTAGAATCGTATCTGAATTTTGTCTACTATTTTTCTAAAATTACACTCTTGGAAATCGCTTTGTGAAAAATAAAAAAACAATTGAATCGAACTTTAAATTTTTAAAATTTATAAAACAATGACTGTACTTGATGATCATGTAAAAAAACTGCACATTCAACCCCTAGTTTTTTGTACAATCGTATCTGAATTTTGTCTACTATTTTTCTAAAATTACACTCTTGGAAATCGCTTTGGGAAAAATAGAAAAACAATTGAATTGAACTTTAAATTATCAACATTTATAAAACAATAACTGTACTTGATGATCATAAAAAAAACTACACTTTCAACCCCTAGATTTTTTTATAATTGTATCTGAATTTTGCCTACTATTTTTCTAAAATTACACTCTTGAAAATCGCTTTGGGAAAAATAAAAAACAATTGAATTGAACTTTAAATTATCAAAATTTATAAAACGATGACTGTACTTGATGATCATTAAAAAAACTACACATTCAACCTCTACATTTTTTTATAATCATATCTGAATTTCGACTATGGTTTTCTTAAAATTACACTCATTTAAACCTTATTGTGAAAAATAGAAAAAAAACAATTGAATCGAAATTTAAATTTTCAAAATTCATAAAACAATGACTGTACTTGATGACCATGTAAAAAAACTACACATTCAACTCCTAGATTTTTGTATAATCGTATGTGAATTTTGTCTACTATTTTTCTAAAATTACACTCTTGGAAATAGCTTTGGGAAAATTAGAAAAACAATTGAATCGAACTTTAAGTTATCAAAATTTATAAAACAATGACTGTACTTGATGATCATTAAAAAAAAAATAAACATTTAACCTCTAGATTTTTTTATAATCATATCTAAATTTCATCTATGGTTTTCCTAAATTTACACTAATTTAAATCTTATTGTGAAAAATAGAAAAAACAATTGAATCAAACTTTGAATTCTCAAAATTTATAAAACAATGACTGCATTTGATGACCATGTAAAAAAACTACACATTCAACCCCTAGATTTTTGTATAATCGTATCTGAATTTTGTCTACTATTTTTCTAAAATTACACTCTTGAAAATCGCTTTGGGAAAAATAGAAAAACAATTGAGTTGAACTTTAAGTTATCAAAATTTATAAAACAATGACTGTACTTGAAGATCATGTAAAAAAACTACACATCCAACCTCTAGATCTTTCTATAATCATACCTGAAATTTGTCCATTGTTTTCCTAAAATTACACTCCTGGAAATCGATTTGTAAAAAATAGAAAAAACAATTGAATCGACCTTTAAATTTTCAAAATTAATAAAACAATGACTGTATTTAATGATCATGTAAAAAAATAGACATTTAACTTCTAGATTTTTTTTATAATCATACCTGAATTTTGTCTATTGTTTTTCTAATATTACACTCCTGGGAATTGATTTGTAAAAAATAGAAAAAAACAATTGAATCGACCTTTAGATATTCCAAATTAATAAAGCAATTAATGTACTTGATGAATATGTAAAAAAATAGACATTTAACCTCTAGTTTTTTTTATAATCATATCTGAATTTTGTCTATTGTTTTCCTAATATTACACTCCTAGAAATAGATTTGTAATAAATAGGAAAAACAATTGAATCGACCTTTAAATTTTCAAAATTAATAAAACAATTACTGTATTTGATGATTATCTAAAAAAAAATAGACATCCAACTCCTAGATTTTTTATAATCATATCTGAATTTTGTCTATTGTTTTCCTAAAATTACACTTCAGGAAATCGATTTGTAAAAAATAGAAAAAACAATTGAATCGACCTTTAAATTTTCAAAATTAATAAAATAATGACTCTACTTGATGATCAAGTAAAAAAAATGGACATCCAACTTCTAGATTTTTTTATAATCATATCTGGATTTTAACTATTGATTTCCTAAAATTAGACTCCTGAAAATTGATTTGTAAAAAATAGAAAAAACAATTGAATCGACCTATAAATTCTCAAAATTAATAAAACAATGATTTTGCTTAATGATCATGTAGAAAAAATAGACGTCCAACCTCTAGATTTTATTTAATCATATCTGAATTTTGCCTATTGTTTTCATAAAATTACACTCCTGGAAATCTATTTGTAAAAAATAGAAAAAAACAATTGAATCGACCTTTAAATTCTCAAAATTAAGAAAACAATTACTGTATTTGATGATTATCTAAAAAAAATAGACATGCAACACCTAGATTTTTTATAATCATATCTGAATTTTGTCTATTGTGTTCCTAAAATTTCACTCCAGGAAATCGATTTGTAAAAAATAGAAAAAACAATTGAATTGACCTTTAAATTTTCAAAATTAATAAAACAATGACTGTACTTGATGATCATGTAGAAAAAGTAGACATTCAACCTCTATATTTTTTTATAATCATATCTGAATTTTGTCTATTGTTTTCCTAAAATTACAGTCCTGGAAATTTATTTGTAAAAAATAGAAAAAACAATTGGATCGACCTATAAATTCTCAAAATTAATAAAACAATGATTTTGCTTAATGATCATGTAGAAAAAATAGACGTCCAACCTCTAGATTTCATTTAATCATATCTGAATTTTGCCTATTGTTTTCATAAAATTACACTCCTGGAAATCTATTTGTAAAAAATAGAAAAAAAAACAATTGAATCGACCTTTAAATTCTCAAAATTAAGAAAACAATTACTGTGTTTGATAATTATCTAAAAAAAATAGACATCCAACCCCTAGATTTTTTATAATCATATCTGAATTTTGTCTATTGTTTTCGTAAAATTATACTCCTGGAAATCGATTTATAAAAAATAGAAAAATAAACAATTGAATAGAACTTTAAATTTTCAAAATTAATAAAACGATGACTGTACTTGATGATCATGTAAAAACATAGACATTAAACCTCTACATTTTATTATAATCATATCTGAATTTTGTCTTTTTTTCCTAAAATTACACTCGTGAAAATCAATTTGTGAAAAATAGGAAAAACAATTGAATCGACCTTTAAATTTTCCAAATTAATAAAACAATGACTGTACTTACTGATCATATAAAAAAATTACACTCCTGGAATTCGATTTGTAAAAAATAGAAAAAACAATTGAATCGACCTTTAAGTTTTCAAAATTAATAAAACAATGACTGTACTTGATGATCATGTACAAAATATAGACATTCAACATCTAGATTTTTTTATAATCATATCTGAATTTTGGATATTGTTTTCCTAAAATTACAACTGCAAACTTATTCACTAGATTTTAAGATTTTATTCTTGCCTTAAAATCCCAAAAAAGTCTGTAATTTTATATAATATATAAATTATGTTTACATTTAATTACATCAAACATTTGTACCGCTTAATAACGATAATTACGAGTAGAAGTAATTTACGCCCGGCGCATCCACCATAATCGTGCACACTCATTTATAAACATATAAACACACAGATAGACGGGAAGAGTAAGGGAAAGGTAAACCGGGCCGTAATTAACTAAAAACTAATATAACTGAGGGACGTAGCGGTGGCGTAATGTGTCTGTTTTACATTATAATTGATAGAAGGCGTAGGTGGGGGAGAGTTTCTGCGGGGCATCGATAACGCACAAAGGTTCGGCGCGGTTCCCTGGGAGCCATTCGCCTGATATCCTCGCCAAGACGTTCATCAATTCGGCACTTTAACGGCACCGCCGAGGAAACCCTCCGCCGCCCGGAGATAAATAAACTATTAAAAGTTTCATTCAAATTAGGGAAAACGCGTGATGGATGCGTGCCGGATAATTTACGATGCACACGTATATAAATATATTAATATTTTTATGCATTATAAGCGGTTTAATTTAATGGCCCTTTATCACCGCCCTCCGCGGCGACACGGAATGCGCAAAAGTCACAAAAGATGATAAAAAGGTGGGTATTAATAACGGGGCGTATCAAGTGTAAAAGAGGATAACGCAAACGGCTAATTATGCATAAAGAATGGTCTCGACTTGGCATTTGTTTTGTGTGATGCTCGGTGATAAGTTACATTGTTTAGAGTGATTGATGATATGATCATTAGCGGTGTGTAGTTTAAACTACACTTAATTAATACCGTTTTTTCTTAATGTATCTACCTGAAATTTTAAGCTATAAGCTACATTTATTTCATCTCAAAAAACAACAACAATACAAAACATCATTATCTTACTTTATAATCGATTTAAGTTTTCCTTAAATCTGAAAAATTCTAATAGTCTTACATTAATATTAATCAATATTCATATAAATAATAATCTGATTATTTAAATCCTGCAAATTTAAGTGATGATGAAAACCTGTTTAGTTATAAATTGATTAAATGTAGTAAAATTATTATAATTATACACATCATATCACTTAAATATGTATTATCTTGCAGGTATTTCTTATCGATTCTTGGAGAAGGAAACGCATTTAGCGAATTTATAATTCATTAGACATCAGACGTACATGTGTAATGTGTTCGGTGCATAATTTATACTTAAACTAGTTTTAGATCGTCGATATTGTTCTAAATGTATAAATTAACTGTAATAAGCACAAACAAAATTATAGAGTTTTATAAAAATATTTCTTTCTGATTTAAATAGTTAGCCCTAACACAAAAACATTTTCTAATTATTAGTTATATTAGGACATTAATGTATATTATTACAGCAGTATATATAAAATTGTCACAGAAAATTAATTCCCGGCGCATCCACCAGAAATTTAATTTTTTAAAATAATCGTAATTTTTGCATCTGTATAGTAAAAACTATTGATAGTGGTGATGATAGTGATAAATATTTGAATGAACTTTGTCCGGACGGGGCGCGCCCGTACATCATTTTATTGATATGATAAATATTTGCTGTTGATTGAAGAGTCGATGTGATAACGAAGTGAATCAGTAAATCAAATTCTAGTTGTAATGCCATTAACATCGATTCGGCCCTCTCTATATATACGTAGATATAAATATGCCCAGATAAGATCAAACGCGGGCGGAGTTAACGTCATGCTTTGTTTAATGTGATTCGTTTTGCATGTTAAACGCATGTTATACAACCGAGCCCTGGCACAGGAATAAACATGGAATATACACACACACTCGCATACACACACAAACACACAAACCGCTCTCCGTCGCATATCTTCTCCCGTGCGGTGCACTAATTCCGGGGGTGGGGGTGAGAACCGGACGTATTTTTCAACTTTACGATATTTTCGATCTGAAAGTTATCTGGAAACGATTACGTCGATACGAGCGTTTTTATCACGTGCACGAGTCACGAAAAAAAAGAAACGAAGCACATCAATCGTTTATTATTACATATATACATACCCTCTATCCATATATACATATATATTTATATTTATATAGCGTGTCTGTTATGTAAACAAAGTGATGGATTTCTGTTGGTATTTATCGTTTATTGTTGTTTGTTCCTACTTAATATTCTCTATGTGATTTCGTGTAATACAATCACGCTAACAGGCTTTAATACGATTGTTATGTATATTAGTTCAGATACTTAAAATACAGAACTATATAAAAAAATATCAGGGACTCTAAACAAAATAATTAGATTATGTTTAAAACTAACTTTTTTTAAATTAAATTTTTATATTTTTTCAATGATTTTTTTAAATATGTAATAAACTAGATTGTGTATTCACACTATTATTTTACAAATTATAAAGTTCATACTTTCTCTGCTACAGACTTGATGGAAAAGTATAATAGATACATTTGAATTAAAACAATTGTTATTTTCCATAATTATATCCTTTGCTTATAGTTGTAATAAACAGAAACACATGTAAGAAAACTGAATATATAAATATGGAAAATAACAAGTGTTTTAATTCAAATGTATTAAATTATACTTTATACTAAAAACTACAAATAATAACAGAATGTAAATAAAAGTAAATCAATATTTAAGTAACAGAATGGTTGTGAAAAATTCCTAATGGAAATTATTATGATTTAATTACAATTTATAGTGTTGTTATGAATGTAGCTACAATCCAAATGCATTTTCTAATGGTTACGTAACTTCAGGTGAGGTAATTGGCGGAATCTGACTGTTTTAAATCCGGCCAATCAATAATGGAGAGAGGATATTTTCGGGGGTTGGTAGGGAAAACTTAACGAGTTTCACGGACCTAATAAGGTGGAAACTTCTGGTAGCAAGTAAAATTCAATTATCAAACTGATTTCCCCGGATCACGCAATCTCCATGTAATCAAGAGTATTTTCCCAATGGAATAGCCGTAAAGACCGGGAGAATACAATCCTACCCCACCCCCCTAATAAATAAGCCGGTTTTAGAATATTTATTTAATTAGGTAATAATAACAGAAGTCAGAATTTCAATTTTATAATAAGCCAGCAACAAAATCTTAATGAATAACACGATCGTTTTGAGTTTAGCTATTTAAGCCACAATTGTAGCAGTATCTGGAAAAATAAAGCTAAACTCAAAACAATCGTGTTTCATAATGGAGTTTCGTCAAGTAACAGCCTTAGCAATCCAATACAACAAAATCTGATGACTAAATGTTCAGTTGGTTTTTTATATGATCACCAATCAGTTCCTAAATGTTTTTTTCTTAATTTTATTTGTTTTCTGTATATAGATTTTAAGAGTGTAGTTTTAAGAACACAATCAACCAAATTCAGATATGACCATAAAAAAGCTAGAAATTGAAGGTGTAACTTTTTTACACGATCATCAAGTACAGTTATTGTTGTATAAATTTTGAAAATTTAAAGTTGTATTCAATTGTTTTTTTTTTCTATTTTTCACAAATAAATTTAAAGGAGTGTAATTTTAGGAAAACAATTGAATAAAATTAGAAAAATACATATAGAAAATAAAAAAAACTGTTGAAGAAAGGATATACTTTTAACCACTAATTAAATTCAAATATGATTATAGAAAAATCTAGAGATTAAATATGCAGTTTTTCTTTATGATCATCAAGTATAATCAACAACTTAAATAATGTCAATGAAATAAATAATTACTTTCATTCTAGTATTCAACTTCACAGATCATCAATGAGATCTTTCTGAATAAGTTACACCCAACTACAGTCCTCTTTAATTTTACCTTAGTTGATAAAAATACAATATTGAAGTAGTGAAGTGAAGAAGTGAAATTAAAACAGCATCTACGGGTTTTGATAATATTAATGCTACATTTCTGCACGAGTGCTATCTTCTCAAAGTTCCTAGTGGCACTCAAATTTTTAACACTTGTATTTTAGAAGGATCTTTTCCTGATTTTTGGAAGTATTTATTAATAAAATAAAAGGTATGCAATTCATTCGAACAAAACTAGCTAAGATCAATTAATATTCTGTCCATTTTAACTAAACTTCTAGAAAAATAATTAAGAAACCATTGTCAGATTATGTGGAAAATAATTCAATACTCCCAAAAAGTCAGTCTGGATTTAGACGGGGTTATAGTTGTGAAGCAACGTTAATGAAAATTACAAAGGGATATTGGGAATTCAACTATATTAATTCTTCTGAATTATAGTAAGGCGTTCGACACTGTTAAGCATGATATATTATTATTATTATTATGATATATTAAATTTAATTTTAAAACACATTAAAACCTTAAACTTTAAACTTTAGTAAAAAACATTGTCAAAATGCTTTGTTATCCAAAAACGATTAATAGGAGCTATTTTTAACACTGTACCTAATACTAGTTGCCAAAATTTATTTAGAAGACTTCAAAATAATGTCTCCAACGAGCCTGTATATAATTTAAACAATTAAATTTATAAAGAAAAACCTGTGTACATTCGAAGCAAACGAAGTACTATATGACCACAGCACAAGATCAAAGACTATAAGACTACCAAAACACAGTCACAGCTTCTACCATAACTCGTGTGTAGTGTATAAAAATATATAGTGCATACAGTGCTTAAAGCAAACTTCTTAAAGGAATTACCCAATTATTTTTTTTTACGCAAAGCACAGTTTTATAAACATTGGATGAGGCAAAACTCTATAATGCAATTATTAAATAAAAACACGACTGTTTAGAGTTTTGCTTTATTTGTTTGCAATTGTTTCACCACACTGTGGCTTCATCGGGCAGATGAATAATGGTTTTATTTTAATACATTAGCGACTTAAAAACCATTTAGCTTTTTCACCATCACTGGTTTTCAAATATTGGATTGACGAGGCTGATACATAAAGTAAGGCTTAAGTCGCTACTGTATTAAAATAAAACTATTATTCATCTGCCTGATGAAGCCACAGTGTGGTAAAACAATTATGACAGTGTATCTACAAATAAAACTCTAAACAGTCGTATTTTTATTTAATAATTACAGGTATATACTATAGAGGAATACCTTACGATATGCAACAGTTTGAGAAGCTCGCTTATAAAACCTTTTAATTTAATGTTAGGACGTTATCTATTTTTTAATTTATTTATTTATGTATGTATTTTTTAATATATAGACCTAAGTTTTAATATCTTTTAGCACTAAGTTTTAAAATGTTTGATATTATCTGATTATATGTGGTTATAATTTTAATATAGTGCGTGTAATTGATATATTTTATTATGTCCAGTTTTAAGTTTTGTTTCAATATTTCATTAATTTCAACTTGGACTTTGACTCATCCACGAATGTATTATGTTTCTACTAGAAATAAGCACATCATTATTAATACTATTATTGTTGATATTTTTATAATAATAATAATGTATTTATTTCCAGTAAGAATATAATACATTATCAGGATATAATAAAAATACTTAATACTTTTTTATACAGACAAAGTATTAATTATTTTTACCACTGGCATACATATAATAAAATGTATAACAAAGTAGATGCCTCAGGAATCAACGATAACATTCTCAGGATGTTTCTTAAGGTTCTCTACGTATGCCTCTTTTCTTTTATACTTATACTTTCACCACATTAGGTCAACTTTACTTTTGTACAGGACACATAGTAGATAGCACTCAACTTTAATTTTTCAAACCTGTATCAACTCATAAGCCTAAGACTTGTGTACATGCTGACTTGCAGAAATTTTTTAATTATTCATGTATTTTGAAATTAACTTTAAACCTTACCAAACCACATTTCTATTGATTGGCAAGAATCGTGCGTGTGAACGAAAATTCTATTCAAAAATCATTTCTTAGCGTAATTACAAGCATTGTGATCTCATCCACTTAATTTACAATTTATTTGCACGTATTTCGACTTTCTATTTAAAATACTGATGCTTTAAAAAAATCAATAATTAAAAGTTTCATTTGGTTAGTTATTTTGTTATCTTATTAGTTTAGTTAAGTTATTTCTTAAGTTGGTATTTATGTTTTAATTTTAGAGGATTAATATGTTTGCTTAATGTATAATGGAGGGTTTGGATGGCGGCAGAACAGTTTTTAACTCTAAACTGATTTCCGCCTTAGGTTTTGTATTTTTCGAAATATTCTTTTGTTTTTGTTATTGGCAATTAATTTATTAATTTATTGTATTCTTTGGACTTCTTTCTTATTGTACATATAAAACAAATAAATTGAATAAAACTAATACATACAATTTTGTTCGATAGAAAGAATAAAATGCAGAAGGGTTTTTGTCAAATTGATTCCAGTAATTTAAATCAGTGATTTAGCTTAAATTTTTGTTAGTATATGTAGAGTGGGTGGGTGACCAGTACTTTAACCTACAATTACTGAAATATAAGCAACGATTAATTATGAAAAAATATTCCTAAAGCATGTATTGATCAAATACATATATGTTTAAAATTGATCTTTATTTTCATCAAAACCTTCACGTATGTTTTATAAATTGGAGGGTGGGATAGTGGCTACCCACCCAGCCTACATATACATATAAATTTTTACCACCCTTGTACTTTTGATTTTTTTAACTACTGCATTCTTACTCTCGAAACATTTTTTAAAAGTCCTCTTTCTCATGTAGAAATCAGTTCTATATTTATGATGTTTATTAATAGTGTAACTCATCATGTTTATCAACCAGAAGGTTTTGATTTTTCTTTTTAATACTTTTCATTCTTATAACTTTACCAAAGGATATCTACAAAATAAATCAAATTTATATGTTTAAAACAAAATTTATCCCAATTAGAACTCTCGCGTTTATTTAAAAAACTGGATGATGGGATAGTAGACATCCACCCACCTTAGTAGTAGTAGTTTTTTTTTTTAATATTATTCATTCTTATATCTTTGGTTTACCAAAATCATAAACAGTGTTTCTGTCAAACTGGTTCAAGTCGTTTAAGTCAGTGAATTAGCTTAAAATTTTATGTGCATATGTAGGGTGGGTGGGTGGCCACTATCCTATCCTCCAATTACTAAATTACAAACAACTATTTGCTGCGGTTAAATTTTACCAAAGCATATCTAGAAAGTAAAACAAGTTTATCTGTTTAAAACTGAATTTATCTTCATTAAAACTCTTGCATATGTTTCAAAAATTGGAGGGTGGGATAGTAGACACCCACCCACTCTACATATACATAACAAATTTTACCAGTATCATACATACTTTTCATTTTTTAAGCTACAGTAACTTTTTTTCTAACGAAATCAGCCACACTTTTATTGGACGTGTCTTTATATTCAAGATGTTTATGTATAGTATGTCATCAATCAGAAGGTTTTTGTTTTTTTCTTCAAAATATTTTTCATTCTTATTTTTTTGGTTTTACGAAAACCGCTCAAGTTTTTTTTTTTGTCAAATTGATTCCAGTAATTCAAATGAGTGCTTTTGCTTGTTTGTTTTGTAGGGTGGGTGGGTGGCCACTATCTTAACCTCCAATTACTGCAATACAATCAACAATTAATTATGAAACATTATTTATCTTCATTAAAACCCTCGCGTATGTTTTCTAAACTGGAGGGTGGGATAGTGGCCACCCACCCACCCTACATATACATATAAACTTTTACCACCCTTATACTTCTGATTTTTTTAAACTACTGCAGTTTCACTCCTAAAACATTAAAAAAAAAATTAAGTGATTTTCTCATGTAGAAATAGATAACACTTTTGTCAAAGTCATTTTTATATTTATGACGTTTATTAATAGTGTGATTACTAAAGACCCATCATGTTCATCAAGCAAGAGGTTTTGTTTTGTTTAAAAAAGTATCATTTTTTTATTTTTGGTTTCCCAAAATCAAGTGACTTAAGTCAGTGATTTAGCTTAAAATTTCGTTTTTATATGTGGGTGGGTGGCCTCTATTTCATCCTCCAATTATTAAATTACAACCAACTATTTGCAGGGAGAAATTTTACCAAAGCATATCTTAAAAGTAAATCAAGTTTATCTGTTTAAACTGACTACTATTTTAAAATATAATTACTGAAATACAATCAAGAAGTAATTATGAAAAATAATTAGGGAAAGTACAATGATGCCAATAATGGCATTTTCATCTGAAATTTGAACAACATAATTAGAGAAGATAATTAAAATGTTGTAAATATCGAAATAAGGATATTCTAGACTAGAGAAGAAAGAGAGCATCCTTGTGGGCAATCTTGGTCAGGTGAAGAAGAAGTGGAAACAAATTTAAAGATTATTTTCTGAAAGTAACTAATTAATGTTAATTTCAGATTGTTAAGGATGTTGAGAAGGTTAGACTTTTACAGAGAAGATGAACCTGCAGCACTCTTTATCGGCTGATCGCCGACATTGATTTACTTGATGTTATAACGAGGTTTTTCCAAATATTTTGTAGTTTACATATCAATCCACTGGAGAGAAATGCTCCAAGAAGTAGAGGTCATAAAACGCAAAATATCGTGCAATATCTGGATTTCAAACGCAGAGATGTATTTTCACCATCCCGAAAAATAATGGTTAACGAATCCACTGTTGGATTCAATGGAAAGGCGATCTTCAAAGTTTATAATCCGCAAAAGCCACAGAAATTTGGGATAAGAGTGTATGCTTTGGCAGACAATGCAACTAGATACATCTCTGCAAACGAACGGATTTACCATTTACATCCAGAATTGTAGTCCACCTTGTAAATAAACTACTTATTTTCACTGACACAAATAGCTTTTACTTGTAAAAGTTAAAAAAGTTAAAAGTTAAAAACTCAGCAAGTCAAAGCATATACAACTGAAAACCTAACTGCTGTAGCATGGAAGAATAAGAGAATTGTTCACATGTTATCTTCTTTACATGGCTAAAATGGGATCTGTGGATGGAGCGGACCATTATCATACCAGTTACACTTTTCAAAGAAGGGCCCTCAAGTGGTGAAGAAAACTTGTTTGTGCTTCATAGAAATTAGTGTTATCAACAGTTCATAATTTACAATCAACATCTTGAACAAAACAATAAAACCAAGAGTGTCGAAAACAGCTAATTTTGAATTAGTAATAAGAGATACTAGAGTCAGAATACTATCAAGGAAAAGATGAAGACCCAGTTCCCTAGAAAAAGAAGAAAGCTTGTTGGGAAACCATACTTTATAGCTTAATTGGAAGGTCCCTAGAAGGATTATGCAGTTTGCAGCACTAGACAAATTCTACCTCCTAGACGTGAAACCGTACGGCTTTACCAAACATGTTCCAGGAAATCTGGTCTTCATCAAGGAGTTTGCCTCACAAAATAACTCACAGAAGAAACATATATAAATAAAATAGATATATATTTAAAAGATTTCAAAAAAAGTTTAGAGGTAAAAGCCTCTTTATAAATTCCCTGTTTATTATTATTATTTTTAATATATTTCAATCATGTTTCCTTTATTGCAAGAAATTCGAGTTATCATTAACAAAGTTATGAATGTTTTTCTAAACATCTTGTTTTTATCTGAATAAAATTATTACTGCACTAAAATGCATATATGAATAATATTTGAGTGCTAAGGGTTAAAGGATTTTTGTACGTCAATAGAAGAATATTTAATTTTATCAATCAATAGAAGTGTAAAATTATAACTTAGATGGATAAAAATTTTATAATAAAGCGTATTGTTAGTCTTTATAAAGCCATTATCATAAGAAATATTGCATTTAAGTATAATTAATGAAAATCGAATCAATAATAAGAAACCTGGACGTATTGTTGATGAAATCCCTTTCCGAGTGATTAGTTGGTGTAACCGACAACCCAATACAGATATTAATTAACCCCGTATTTATAGGAGCGACCGTATTCTATACAAACTAGCCAAATAATAACACTCCGTTTCCCTCCTTTTCCCTCCCCCATCCTCTATCCCTTTCTCGCGTCGTAATCTTATCCGAATTCGTGTGTAAATCTTGGGCAGGCGAGAAGGGCGCATTTAAATTCCGTACAAGTCGGCCATAATTCAATAGTTGGCCGCAGCCAAACAGCGGCACCGCTTCCACCGCTCCCGCTTCTGGTTTGCAGGAGAAAGCCACGTGCTAAATCGCCTCTAAACACAGAGAGGCCACATATTACCACCCCCCGACGGTCGCCGCCACCTCCCCCGCGTTACAACAACGGCGTACATTGCATGTGTTTAGCCTTGCCTCAGTTAATAATGAATTAAATGCCGGTGTATGCGCTGAAATTTGCATCCCGCACACACAAAACACCGCATACGTTTGTGTGGATTTTACGCGAAAGAAGTTACAATGTTAATTATACACTTTTTAATCCGAACAGACAGTATAAATCATTTTATTTTCATAATATTTTGCACAATTATAAGGGAGAATGTAGTAAACAAATGAACAAAATTTCGATTCAACGAACTTTATGAAACAGCCTTAATAATGTGTCGATGCACCATGCTAGGTTCCCTTCTAATTAGGTGATTGATGTCCTCCTGTGGTATTTCATTCCAAGCAATTACTAATGCATTTCGAAGTGCTTTTAAAGATAATTAAGGTGTCTTCGGCTCATGATATCCCACACATGCTCAATTCGAGATAAATCCGATGACCTTAGTGACCAGGGCAAGAAATTGATTTCAGCCTGCTCAAAGAAGTTCATTGCGGCTCTTGAAATGTGTTTACTGACAATATCCTAATGAAAATTTGGATTTGGCAATGTGCAGTCACGAATATTAGTGGTGACCTTGATCCATAAGCAATGGCACCCTATACCATAGTGTGATGAACGTGCCTTTCTCCAAAAAAATGTGGATTTCTTCTTTCACAACATAGTCTTTTAACTCTGGTCCCGCTATCATGTATCCCATAAACAGAATCTAGATTCGTCACTAAATACAATTATTCCATTCCTGGTCCCACATCAATCATTCTCTACACCATTCGAAACGATTTCATCGATTCTCAGCGGATAAAGGAAGCACCGGAATGAAAAAAAGCCAAAAGTGCGAATTGGCGGTAAACTGTTGGCATTGCACTTGGTCGTCTATGCTCTTCATGCATCTAAGATCAATTGTTAAATAGTAACTAAAATTAAATACATTACAATATATAATTGTCAGAAAGTGACAACACATGTCACCAAAACATGTCTGATAAAAGACTAAAATAAGCTTTATTCAAGCATTACAAATATAAAAAAGATACTACAGAGTATTCTGGAGCAGTATTGATGGCATAGAATCATGGATTTGAGTGGAAGATCCTTCAGTGAAGAGAACTCCGCCCATCCTCCGTTTGACTAAAATTTTAAGTGTATTTACATATTTTATATTATAAATTTTATGTTGTTTTTGTTAGAAAGGAGTACAAAGATGGTAATAATAATAATAAAAAAATTTGAACTCTTCCATTCATTTAATTTGATTTTTATGACTTTAAAATTTATTGTTTGGCTTTTTTAAATGTTCTAAATCTCTTTAAGTGAAATTCACAAATTGTTTGATGATACAGTTTTATACATTTACTGTCAACTTTAATAAGAATTGTTTGTCATCTGTAATCTTTCATCTGTAATTTATCATCTCTCGTCTGTCATCTAACATCTATCATCTGTAATCTGTTATCTGTCATTTTTCATTTCTCATCTACCATTTGTCATCTATCATCTATCATCTGTTATCTGTAATGTATAAACTCTCATCGGTCATCTGTCATCTGTAATCCGCCATCTATTATTTAATAAACTTTTAATAATCTGTAATCTGTATAGTTGTTTTGTATGTTGTTAAAAGCAGCAAACAAATTATTAGCCTAAAAGGTTAAGTAAGAATTATAAAAATAATTATTTTTTATGTTTTTTTCATATGTTATTATATTTTACACTATATTTGATTTTTATATAAAGTGATAAATAAACTATTATATTAACTGCCTTCTGCCATCTGTCATCTGTCGTTGGCCATTTGTCATCTGTAATCTGTTATCTAGAATCTGTCATCGGTAACTTGTAATCTGCAGTCTCTAAATTGCAATCTGTAATCTATAAACTGTCATCTACCATCTATCACCTGTCGTCTGTAATCTATCATCTGCTATTTATTATCTGTCATCTGTAAATCGTAATATATAATCTGTAATTTGTAATATGAAATCTGTAATCTATACACTGTCATCTGTCATATATCATCTGTAATCCGTAATCTGTAATCTATACTTTGTAATCTAATTTATAACCTATAGTCAATAATCTATAAACTGTCATCATCATTTGTTATCTGACATCTGCCATCTGTCATCTGCCACCTATCATATATCACCTGTAATCTGTAAACTGTCATCTATCATCTGCCATCTGTTATCTATGATCGCACATCTGTAATCATAATCTGTAATTTGTAATCTGTAATCTGTAACTTGCAATCTATAATCTGTCATCTATCATTCGCCATCTGTCATCCGCCATCTGTCATCTGTCATATGCCATGTGCAATCCGTAATCTGTTATCTATAATCTGTAATCTATAAACTGTCATCTGTCATCTGCTATCTGTGATCTGTCATCTGTAATTCGTAATCTATAATCTATTATTTGTAATTTGTTATCTGTAACCTATAATCTGTAATCTATAAACTGCCATCTATTATCTATCATCTGTCATCTCCCATCTGCTTTTGTTATCTATCATTTATAATTCGTAATCTATCATCTGTAATTTATAATTTGTAATATTAAATTCTGTAATCTATAATCTGTCATCTGTCATTCGTCATTTTTCATCTTCCATCTGTCATCTGTCATCTGTAATCTATAGTATGTTATCTATAAACTGTCATCTATCATTAGTTATCTGCTGTCTGCCAATTGTCATCTGTAATCTGTAATTCATAACCTGTAGTCTATAATCAGTAAACAGTCATCTGCCATCTGTCATCTGTCTGTTATTTATGATCTGACATTTGTAATCTGTCATCTGTAAATCGTAATATATAATCTGTAATTTGTAATCTGAAATCCTTAATCTATAAACTGTTATCTGTCATATGTCATCTGTAATCCGTAATCTGTAATCTATAATTTGTAATCTCTAGTCTTTAATCTATAAACTGTCATCATCATTTGGTTATCTGACATCTGCCATCTGTCGTCTGCCACCTATCATATATCATCTGTAATCCATAACCTGTAATCTGTAAACTGTCATCTGTCATTTGCCATCTGTTACCTATGATCGCACATCTGTAATTCATAATCTGTAATTTGTAATCTGTAATCTGTAACTTGAAGTCTATAATCTGTCATCTATCTGCAATCCGTAATCTGTTATCTATAATCTATAAACTGACATCTGTCATTTATCATTTGCCATCTGCTATCTGTAATCTGTCACCTGTAATTCGTAATATATAATCTATTATTTGTAATTTGTAATTTATTATCTGTAACCTATGAACCTATAATCTGTAATCTATAAACTGTCATCTATTATCTGTGGTCTCACATCTGTCCTCTGTCATCTGCCATCTGCTTTTTGCTATCTATCATCTATAATTCGTAATCTATCGTCTGTAATTTATAATTTGTAATATTAATTCTGTAATCTATAATCTGTCATCTGTCATGCGTCATCTTTCATCTTTCATCTGTCATCTGTAATCTATAGTCTGTTATCTATAAACTGTCATCTATCATTAGTTATCTGCTGTCTGCCAATTGTCATCTGTCATATGTAATTCATAACCTGTAGTTTATAATCAGTAAACAGTCATCTGCCATCTGTCACCTGTCTGGTATCTATGATCTGACATTTGTAATTTGTAATCTGTCATCTGTAAATAGTAATATATAATCTGTAATTTGTAAACTGAAATCTTTAATCTATAAACTGTTATCTGTCATATGACATCTGTAATCTGTACTCTATAATTTGTAATCTGTAATTTGTAATCTGTAATTTGTAATCTATAGTCTGTAATCTATAAACTGTCATCATTTGTTATCTGCCATCTGCCATCTGTAAACTGTCATCTGCCATCTGTTATCAATAATCTGTTTTTTTTTTCTAATCTGTAATCTGTAACCTACAATCTATAATCTGTCATCTATCATTTATCATCTATCATCTGCGAATCTGCCATCTTTCATATGTCGCCATAAACTGTGACATATAAACTCTTTTCTGTCATCATCTGTCATCTTCTATCTATGATCTGTCATTTGCAATTCGTAATCTATAATCTATTATTTGTAATTTGTAATATATAATTTGTAATCTGTAATTTATAAACTGTAATCTATAAACTGTCATCTATCATCTATCATCTGTGGTCTAACATATATCGTCTGCCATCTGCTATCTGCTTTTTGTGATCTGTCATCTATAATTCGTGATCTATCATTTGTAATATTAATTCTGTAATCTATAAAATGTCATCTGTCATATGTCATCTGTAATCCATAATCTATAATTTATAATCTGAAATTTTCTAATCTGTAATTTGTACTCTATAGTCTGAAATGTATAAACTGTCATCTCTCATTTGTTATCTGTCGTCTGCCAATTGTCATATGTCATCTGTAATTCATAACCAGTAGTCTACAATCAGTAAACAGTCATCTGCCATCTGTTATCTGTCTGTTATCTATGATCTGACATTTGTAATTTGTAATCTGTCATCTGTAAATCGAAATATATAATCGGTAATTTGTAATCTGAAATCTTTAATCTATAAACTGTTATCTGTCATATGCCATCTGTAATCCGTAATCTGTAATCTATAATTTGTAATCTGTAATTTGTAATCTATAGCCTGTAATCTATCTGCCAGCTGTTATCAATGATCTGATATATGTAACCCATGATCTGTAATCTGTTTTTTTTTTTTGTAATCTGTAATCTATAATCTGTCATCTATCATTTATCATCTATCATCTGCCAACTGCCATCTGTCATATGTCGATATAAACTGTAATCTATAAACTCTTATCTGTCATTTATCATCTGTAATCTGTTATCTGCTATCTATGATCAATCATTTGCAATTCGTAATCTATAATCTATTATTTGTAATATGTAATTTGTAATCTGTAATTTATAAACTGTAATCTATAAACTGTCATCTATCATCTATCATCTGTGGTCTAACATATATCGTCTACCATCTGCAATCTGCTTTTTCTGATCTGTTATCTGTAATTTGTGATCTATCAGTTGTAATGTATAATTTGTAATATTAATTCTGTAATCTATAAAATGTCATCTGTCATCTGTAATCCAAAATCTATAATTTGTAATCTGCAATTTTATAATCTGTAATTTGTAGTCTATAGTCTGAAATGTATAAATCATCTATCATGTGTTATCTGTTGTCTGCCAATTGTCATCTGTCATCTGTGTTCCATAACCTGTAGTCTATAATCTGTAAACATTAATCTGCTATCTGTCGTCGGTTATCTGTCATTTGTTATCTATGATTTGACATTTGTAATTCGTAATCTGTAATTTTGGTATTTGTAATCTCTATTCTGTAATCTGAAAACTATATATTGTCATATGTTATCTATCATTTGAAGTTTGTCATTTGGCATCTGCCATCTGTCATTTGTAAACCGTAATCTGTAATCTATAAACTGCCATCTGTCATCTTCTGTGATCTAACATATCTCTGTGATCTAACATAATTCGTCATCTGTAATTTATAATTTGTAATATTAATTCTGTAATCTATAAACTGTCATCTGTCATCTTATATATGTCATCTGTAATCCATAATCTATAATTTGTAATCTGCTATTTTCTAATCTGAAATTTGTAACCTATAGTATGTAATCTATAAACTGTCATCTATCATTTGTTATGTGTCGTCTGCCATTTGTTCTGTACCTCTAGCTCTTCGTGTTCGACCCTCTTGATCCCATGCCCGACAATATTATAATAATCATTTATTTCCCAAAAGATCTAAAATCTAATTATAGGGAAAATATAAGATTAAAACTAAACTATAACAAAAATCCTTAAAATTAAAATTAGTCTAAAATAACAACAGAAGTTTAGATACTATAGTAATCTAATATTCTGTGCACCCTGCCCCTAATTTCTTGGAAAGAAAGTCCAACCTCTCTAAGTCTAGATATCAGCCCTTTATCAAAAGTTGATAAAAATTTACGCTTCTTGAAATTCTAGGCATTGTAAAAGATAACTACAAAAGCTCAGTAAAATTAAAATCGTTACTACGAGAAAAATGTTAAATTTCACATTGTGCACCAATAAATAAAAAAATATATTCTTAAACACTTTTAAAAATTAGATTAAATTATTAACCATTAATTTATGAAATTTTATATGTCAAAAACAAAAACCTATTAAAACTGTGGAAAAAAAATTTAAACGGACAGAACAAACTCCACACACTCGTCCAGAGTATTTGTGATTAATAATTTTCATACGCGACGGCTTTTGTAACTGACGCCACAACGGGCATAAAGTACGGGATTATTATACTGTTTAATTCATTATGCCGCTGCCTTTAAAAGTCATTGCGCAAATAAATTACTTTTTTTTTAATTTCCATTTCGCGCATCTCTCACATACAGCGAAATGTAAACTCACCACCCACGCACACATGCAGGGCTCTACAGCGCGGCGCATAAATTATATTTTCGCGAATAAATTTGAAATGATGCAACACCCTTTGTGACTGTAACAACAGCAGCAGCAACAACAACGGCGATACATTTGTAAATGACAAATTTCGATGCTGGCGTTTAATTCGTTTCATTTCAATTTGGCCGGGGGTATCTTAAAAGCTTTTGTAATGGATAGATAGATGCGTGCATAAAATTCAATCAAATAGTTTCAACGCGCGTTTACGAAACAATTCGAACAAAACAAATAATAATAACAGAAACGAGCAAACTGTATTAGTTTCGGTTTAATATGTAAGTAATAATGAATTACGGATTATCAGATTTGTGCTGAATTTTGCTGTGATAAAAAGGTCGATGCAAATGTTAAGAAAAGAGTGAAAAGACTGAGGAAATAATATAGATCATTAATAACAAATGATCTAATTAAATATTAGGTTGGAGGAAAAGTTCGTAGCGTTTCTATATTTTCTTTTATTTTACAATGATTTTTTGCTTATTGGCTAAGTATATAATATTCATTCGATAGAGCTCTACAAAACAGTGCTAACCGTCTTTTTGAGTAATTTAATTATTCATAACTTAAATTTACTCTGAACACAAAAACTCGCAAAAGCTAATTCAGTGAAGAAAATTTAAATAAATTTAGAACAGAAATACAAAATGAAAATTGGAACAGTATTTATCTCGCAGATGATCCAAATGTTGATGTACAGTGGAATATATTTAGTATAAGATAAATGTTTTCCAGTAAAATGCTTTCCAAAAAAATCAAAACTTACAAAAATGACTCTTCCTGATGAACTTTTAAAATGTCAACATGAGCTTGATTTACTTTATATAATATCACTATATGACACAAAATACTTAAACTCATACAAAACCACAAAAAAAAACTATACAACAAATTATTAATTCAACAACGTTCTCAATACTACAAATCAAAGATTGAGAAC
Source organism: Ontholestes murinus (assembly GCA_963969525.1). Lineage (NCBI taxonomy): Eukaryota > Metazoa > Arthropoda > Insecta > Coleoptera > Staphylinidae > Ontholestes > Ontholestes murinus. The sequence continues at coordinate 104,744,060 of OZ018387.1, forward strand.
GCAAATAACTCAACCAAATTTATTTGGAATGTAATAAATGAAGTCAAAGAAAAACAGTCAAACCAGCCAGTCAATATTTCAGGTACTGCAGAAGAAGTAGCAACAGAGTTTAATTCATACTTCCAAAATATCATCTCTCAACTAACTGTCAAGAAAAATCAAACAACTTACTTTGATCATATTCAACAAAATTATAATACTATATTCATTGAACCCTTCATAGAATGCGAATACTATATAACTAACATAATAAACAAATTAAAGAACAATTTATTATGAGGAAGTGACAATATACCCAGTATTGTACTAAAGCACTAATCAAGCCATTAACTCATATAGGCCGAAGAGCTTGGTCATAACACTGGAATGACCCCAAACAAGCAAACTGTACGTTAAGTGGCTTTGCAACAATACAAAGTAGGGTGTTCGCAAGGAAGACTGAGACAGTGAATTTTTTAAGTAACGCAATAGGTCAATATTTTTACTTAGTTTTTTGGCAACTTCCGACCCATGTTGTTGCCATGATAGTTTAGAATCTAGGTAAACTCCAAGAAATCTGGTGCTATTTTTGCCAATATGTGGTTTCAATGAAAAATGTATAACTGCTGATTTTGTTGAATTAACAAGCAAGTTGTTAGAATTAAACCAATCAACTGCACAATTGACCGCATTAGAATTCTTTTCTATTGCTGTTTCTTCATCATGGTCCGAAGGTTTGATTGTCGTATCGTCGGCAAAAAATACAGTCGAGGACTCAGTCAGTTGGCATGGCAAATCATTAATGTATTTTAAGAACAACAATGGGCCGAGGATAGATCTCTGCGGTACCACATGGTTTACAGGAAGTACCTCAGATTTTTGGTTGTTACAATATACTTGTTGACATCGACTGCCAAGATAAGAGTTAATCATTCGACTGACTTTTGTATGGAAATTATTAAAAAATAGCTTCTGCAGGAGTATCTCATGAGAGACGCAGTCAAATGCCTTACTAAGATCCAGGAAGCTTGCTATTGAAAACCGTCCGGTTTCAAATACTTCATAAATCTCTTCAGTAAATGCAACAACTGCGTCCCTTGTAGATCTACCCCTATGAAAGCCATATTGATTGCTCTCAGATCTCCAGGTATGATATAATTTGAACGTACAGATTTTTTTCGAGAACCTTCGAAATTACCGATAGCAATGAAATTGGACGATAGTTATTAACATCCAAAGTGTGACCTTTTTTATAAATTGGAATAACGTACACCCGTTGGAGGCAGCTCGGAAAAATACAGTGATCTATATACAAATTTATTAAATTTGTTAGAGGAGTTATTATTATGTTAATTATGCTTTTCAGAAATTTTGTTGTCATACAATAAATATCACTATTTGATTGACGTATAATGCTGTCAGAGTCCTGAGTACGGAAATGGTTTGCGATGTTCAAAAATGGCGATTTTGAAGTTGACGTCATGCCCCGTAGCGAAGACCCTTTCAATTCGACGAAGAACGTCTCAAAGTACTTTTAAATGAGGACGATCACCAAACAAGTCGTGAATTGGTCAAAAAAAAAGAACTGCGATCGCAGAACGATTGTCATACATCTTAATTCAATGGGATTTGTCGATAAATTTAAAGTCTGGGTGCTTAACGAGAACAACAAAGACAATCTTAAATATTGTCGGCGTTTACTTGGTGGTGCATTCTGATTAAAATTATACTTTTTACTTTAATTTAATTTTTACAAAGAAAATTGCCTTCAACTTGCTTCTCAACATCTCGCCCGCGGTCATTCGCAGCGTTTTTTTGTACTGAATCGTTACGGAAGATGATAAATAGTGCCTATATATAAATATGAAGCAAAGGAAGGAGTGAGTGGAGTGAGTGGCTCCAGAAGATAGGACAAAGCCAAAAGACAAGTCTGACCTTCATCCAAAGAAGACCATGATCTGAAATCTTGACGGGAGATGAGAAATGGTGCCTATACATAAATATAAAGGAAAGAAAAGAGTGGCTGGTTCCAGGAGTTACGCCAAAACCAAGAGTCAAGTCTGAACTCCATCGAAAGACCATGATCTGCGTTCGGAGGGACTGAAGAGCATGGTGTACTGGAAAATGCTCATAAAGGAATGCCACGGTCATACATAGCACAGTTACACCTCATGAAAGAGGCCAACCCTCATTTTACGCAAGTCGTCAAAGCCGCACTTCAATAGCTCGAATGGAAGGTTCTTCAACATATATTTTCCGCTTCCTGTCGAACCACCTGAGGATATAATTTCAGTAAAACCCTGGCGTTTTGACAATTGCTGTTGATTTACTTTCAACTATGAAAAACTGGCTCAACCACTTCTACAATACCGGACCGGGCTATTTTTGGGAGAAAGCGTCAATAAATTGGTCCAGAGTTGGAAGAAGGTTTACCGCAACGACGAATACAAAATTGATTAATTTATCGTTATAACTCTTGATTTTTATTTGATAAAAACGCTATGAACATATTCCACAACCCAGCAGTTAACAATAAAAGAAAGGAAGATAAAACGAAGAAAATAGGAGAAAGAAGGCAAGTACGAAAAGGTAAAAGGCTGAAGACATATGAAAGAGATTAAAAGAAATGAAAATTGAAGACGAAGGGTAAGAGACAAAGCCGCCGAAAAAAAGAATTTATCTTGATAAAAGATGAAAAAAGGAAAAAAATAAAAGAGGGAACTTAGAAGGAAGACAATAAAATAAAGAAAAGCTAAAAGACTAAAGACAAAAAGCTGCATACAAAAAATAATTGATAAGACAGAAAACAGAAGATGAGGCGAAGAAGGTTAGCAAAATAAAAGAAATAAGTAAAATGGTAAATGACAAGAGCTTAAGTTTGGAAAAAAATATAGAAAATGGAAGACTGAAGATAGATATAGTTTGAAAGATAATCAGACAAAAATCATAAGATGGAAGACGATAATAAAAAACAAAGATGAAAAGAAAAACTGACTTCAATGTTCAATTCAATAGTATCAGTGACGAAAGATCACAGGAATTATGCAGCTTATTTATGAGCTATAGTTTGAAAAATTTAATAACGTAGCCAGCAAGAGGAGTCGCTTGCATTGATAACATATTCAGCAATTATGAACATTTCAATTGGTCGGCAGTTACTGTGAATACTGTAATTTCTGACCATCTAGGATTCGGAATCGAAATAGAAATAATGGGTTTTAAAATAATAATAATTTTGATATTAAAAAAGAAAACGTGTATATTTTAAGAGAAATCAATGGATGTTTTTTTCATTCTAAAGAGAAAGGTATGCCATTAAAGGAGGAAAACGATATCTATCAGCCAAATGGCCGCCACGACTACGGTTGCAGCACCATATCCTTTTTACGAAATTTTCCATTACTAATTCGCACATTTGCGGCTGTATGTTCTCAATATTTTCACGAATTCCATCTTTAAGGTCTTGAATCGATTGTGGAGCATTGGCCTTAAAGAAAAAAGTCAAAAGGTGTTAAGTCACAAGATCTCGGGGGCCAATTGTGATCACCACTTTGCAAAATAACATGGCCAGGAAACTTCTTGAAAAATTGCCATTGTTTCGTTGCTTGTGTGGCATGTAGCGCCGTCTTGTTGGAAATTAAAGTCGTCCACATCAATATCTTCCAATTCCGGCCATAAAAAATCATTAATCATAGCTCGATAGCGCAATCTATTCACCGTAACAGTTGCACTAGCCTCACTTTCGAATAAGTAAGGTCCAATCACACCGCCAGTCCAAAATCCGCACCAAACAGTGACACGTTGAGGATGGAGAGGCTTTTCAATAAGCATTCTTTGATTTTCCGAGCCCCAAATGCGGCAATTCTGGTTATTCACGTAACCTCCGAGGTGAAATTGGGCCTTATCACTGAATATAATATTTTGATGAAAATCCAGATCATTTTGTTGCATTTCAAAAACCCAATCAGCAAAGATACGATGTTGCTGGTCATCGAACGGCTTAAGTTCTCGTGTTAACTGAACTTTAAAAGCGTTCAAACCTTAGTCTTTATGCAAAATACGGTGTATTGTCGGTTTTGGAATTTCTAATTCCAAAGATCGACGAGGAATCGACTAACCTGGGGTTTCATTAACACTGTTGGCTACAACAACAATATTCTTAATTGTTCTTGAGCGACGCACACGGTTTCGATTCTTCACATCACTAAGTTGTTCCAACAGCTCAAATTTGTAACCAGTTTTACTATTGCTGGCCGAGTAGGTACTTCACGACGACTCAAAAGTGCTTTAGTTTAGCGAATTGTAACTGCAAAATTTTCTCCATTTCTGAAGTGAATTTTAACAATTTCAATGCGTTGTTGAAGCGTGTATCGTTGCATTTTTACTAATGGCGTAGTGTTTACTTGTGAAATGTCAAAAGATGACAGCTACAAAAGTAACAGGTGCCCAGATAGCGGGCTATTCAAAATGAAACCTCTTATTAGAAAACCCTTTATAGAATGGCAAAAACACAATATCTTCCACACAAGTAACAAGAGCAATAATTCAGGAAGAAACTATCAACTTCTATAATCTGGTTAGGGAGGTAGATTGGCATATAATAACGGATGAGGATCTAGACCTAGAATCTGCGTGGTATCTTTTAATTAACATGTTAACATTGTGTAGCGAAATAGCGTTAGCTAAACTAGGTAACAAACAAATAAAGTAGTTTACTCCGGAACTTAAGACGCTCAAAAGTTAGCTAGGGTTAGCAAGGAGCAATTAAGAAAGCGCCACTCTAAAGATTTAAAGAGCTCATATAATTCAATTAAAAAAATCTATCGAAATGGAACAAAACCAAGAAATGTGGCAAGTGATCAACTCAAAAAAAAGATTCTTCAAAAAGTTCAAAAGTTCAAATGAAACAATTTAAAAATGAACGGTTGAAGATAATATCAATTTAATTGAATAAACGACTACTAAGTCATAAGTACTTTTCAGAGTAAAGTTTCACTGGTTTAATTACTCCAATAATAAACCATTATCCAGGTTGATATACACAGCCAATTGTCTATTGCCTTCTTCAAACTTTGACCTGTTTATACATAACTTTAGATCTACAATGAAGCAATTTCTGTTAATTAAATCATTACTTTAAATAGTATTTAGGTAGACTCAACTAAAAAAATCTAAGAAATATAAGGATTTTGTTCCTTAAAATTTAAATCTTTCATTTATGGTCCGAATTATGTAAAAGTTACGACCATTCTTTGAGAAATTGCTAATTACCCTAATCAGGACTAGAGAGAGTCTAAACTTGAGAAACGTAGCAACAAGGATTTTTTCATTAAGAGTCCTATAAATCAAACTGTAGAGATTATGGTATGTATTTTTATAACTTAGGGAAGTGAGTCTTGTTTAGTATTCATCGAAGGCAATATGAATGCCCAGCGTTATATGGATGAGAATAGAATCCCATTTTCTTCCGATTCTTCAGGAGTTAGAAGACACATTTTTCCAGTAAAACAGTGCCCATTTTTATATTGCAAGTGTTTCTATGAACCGATTTGGAGAGGGTAATATCAATATCTTAGACACTGTAAGCTCTTCAACGCACAAAAAATTGATGGCAAAAATTAAAGGAAAAGTTCGTAATTTCTTGATGGCATTGCATCTTTTAATTAGCCAGTTTGTAATATTTTGACCCCGAAATGAGATGTATATAAATATAATACCATTTTGAAATGCATGTGCTACTCATCATCGATAGAAGAATATATAAATATAAGACTTAATGTCATTTTGATATTCATACGCTACTCATCTTTGATTGCTCTATACTCTGATGAGAAACAAATCTCGAAACTAGTCACTATTCTGATGAGAACCAGATATTAAAACCGCTGTATAATGAATATAAGCGACGTATTTTATCAACAATTCCGCAAAAAAAACTTTTCATTTCTGTAAAGGGATGAACTTAACCATAACGCTCCGTACGTAATACATTAACTTAAAACAGTATGATGTACCTAGGGAGCGAGCACATACATATGTCAAAACACGGCACACACTCTCTCCTCAACAAGAACCCCACTTGCCAGGTAACACTTGTAATGGAGGCCGAAATTGCGCGGGAACAAAAAAAAAGTGGAGTAGGGCAAAATGAAACGTTACGTGCATGTAACGTCGCACCGCGTTGCTCCCGGGCAGTAATTTGTTTTAATTTTCACCTTGTTACATTTTTATTCGTCGGGAGACCCCCTCCCCCGACGGGATCCCGCTTTATTTCTAATCTGAAAAATTAACAGCTCGGAAATTCTGGGAACATCGCATTGAATTAAAAGTTTCTCCTTAGGCACAATGCGGATAATAACTCGAAGTTGAGGGGTGGTGGACGTACCCACCCCCTGTCCTCCCCCAACACCAGCGGCGTTAAAATGGAATAACATCATTTATTTTAATATTTGATTTGAGTGGAACTCTATATGCAAGTTGGGTCGAAGCTATTTTCCAGTTGACTTCATCTCCACTTGCGTATCCTGGGCTTCTGATAAATTACCAAACTCCGAACCGGTGGCAGGTAATTCACGAAGAACTTTAGAAATTCTTACTTCTTAACGCTTTTCCTCTCCCTGGCAGGTCTTCTTTCCTCGCCCAACTTTCGAGTGTTTGTTCAGTTAAATCGCACGCTCACACACACATATACACACACGCGCGCGCCAGCCAAATGGACTGAAAACCCGAGGGTGGGCGGCGATATATTAAATTCTTTCAATCATAACTGAAAACTCTAATGATTAATGAGTTGAACGTACCCTAATCGCATTTGGGAAACCTTTGGAGCGCAGGTGTCGGATTCCGTGTGCCGTGTCTCGCGAAGCCTTCTCTCCTCTCTTTCGGATTAAAACTCGACGAGAGAATGGAACTTCATTATTTCTTACTCGCCTTCTTTTTTATTCACACTAAATTGATAGATTATTATATTCAATATTCGAAAATTTGAATAATTTCATCCACCTGAGAGAACTATTAGAAAAACTTTACTCTGTGTAACTCAGTTTTATTCGATGAATTACTTAGAGCTGAACTTGATTAATAAAGCACTTAAAACCTTTCATTAAACTTTTATAAATACTTCCCGAGACTTAAAACTCCGTTTCCCTGTCTTTAACCGCTTTACACTGATGAGATCCTAAGCAACTCGAAACTGGCCCGTAGTTGTTGTTAAGAGGGAAACAATAAGTAAATATTTACACATTATCATTCTATTTATTGTCTGTGTTTGTAGATAGTACATCCAATCAATTAAAGAAGTTTAGTGTAACGCTTTAGATAATAAATCTTCCCTTAATGATAGTATCTATACAAAATCAGTAGAGAGAACGTAACTACGTGGTAATCCATACTTAAAACATAGTGAATTTTTCAATTCAGTGTAAAAATCAGTAGATATTTTTAGTTGCAAATCTTCTTATGTGTCAAATTCAAGGTTAGAGGCAATATGGTGGCACTTCAAATCATAGCAGCTTCAGTAGGTTTACATCAGATAATAAGACAAATAGTATGTTTCTTCTCTTGTTGTTGTCTTCATTGGCTATCGACCGGTGGTCTTTACGTACAACAGCTTTATTTGACATAAGAAGTGATAAAATCCCAGTCTTATATAACAATTGTTTATTCTGGAATTTGTCTTACCAAAAATTAGTAATGAATTACCACGTAGTAACGTTCACAGCTATTCATATGATAAAAATCTGTACCTTAATAGTGTTTGAAACATCAACAACCGTACTAACAGTCAGAGATTAATACTCGGATTGTAGAATCCTAGATTCATTGTCAAATTTAGTAACGTTTTTAATAACATTTGAATATCACTGGTTTTACGTTGGCGTCATGGAACAGCTGATGTGATTGTCAGTAAAGAAGAACGTGAAATGTTTGTTTGCAAAGTTAGTTTGTGTGATAAGCATTGTTTTTATTTAATCAAGATCAAAGTAAGTACAGTCGATAATTATTCTCAATGAAAATTGTAGAATTATTTTCACTTAATGTTTCTGCAAACAAACTTTGCACATGCTACTCAACTGACAATCACGGGTTATATTGACAATACCATCAGCTGTTCCGTGATACCAACATAAAACCAGTGATATTTAATTGTACACTAAAAAAATACGACAATTAATCTAGGATTCTAAAATCCGAGAATTAATCTCGTAAGCTGTAAGTAAACTATTAATTAATGACAATTTGATTGAGTGATTAAATTATTATTACATTATGTAGATGTTAAGAAATAATGACCGTTATAGAGTATCGATTCAATATAAAAATAATACAGCAAGGAGATTTACGAGCATCGAGCACACGCTAGCGATCGGCGGGGTTGAATAAGAGCAACCCCTTCCCGCCATCGGCCCTCCCATCCTGTTCGGATATAAAGCGTGTATTACGGACAATTTGTCCGGCCAAATCGTCGTAAATGCATACGTGTAGTTAGTCAGTGTACAACCAATTTACAGGGATAATGTAACTGTAATTTTACAATGCATATAGAATATAATGTTAACGTACTACTAGTTAAAATATCGAATGTCGATCAATGTTTTTAATACAATATTAAACTAACTAACTAACGTTCTTTAAAACAAATAAAATATTTATGTTCTTAATGGTAGAGTAGTTTAACTTGTGATACATCTTTAATTAAAGACACAATAAATATTTAACCACTTCTTTTACACAATTGTATATTAGTTTTCACTATAAGCTAGTCATTCTACTTTTATAATGCCTAGGTCATAATAGAAACTATACTTACTGTGTAATACCCACCGATATAATAAAGTTGTTATTCCTTAATTAAAACAACAAAATATTTTTACGTATGTGCAGCGTACAGATTGAAATCCAGTGTCTAATCTTGATTAGAATTAAAAACACTTGGCTTGTTTCACAGAAAAACAGAAACAAATCAAGTGTTTCTAATTTTAATCAAAGTAGTTCAAAAATGTTTCACCAATTAATTAAATATATCCAGTGTTGTAATAAAGGGAATGGTTGCGACCGTTTCTACGTGGTAATCCATACTTACACTGAATTGAAAAATTCACTATGTTTAATAATATTTGTGGTTAAAAACCTAGTGAATTTTTCAATTCAGTTTAAGTTGTAATTATAATTTTAGTTACAGTTACTACAGTAATCATATCTATAGTTTTAGTTACAATTTCAAAGTTATAGTCATTTCAGTTATCTTAAACTGCTATGATATAAAAGCTTAAACTACAATTCGTATTTGAGTTTTAGTTTAAGTATATTTTAGGCACAAGATTTCTTTAAAACTTTCGTTTAAAATGAGCGAAAACTTTCAGAATTTGAAAAAGCTAGTTAAAACCGTTTTAGGAGTCAAAATCGCTTGGAAAAGCGTATGAATTGTGTATGTTTTTTTTTGGCTTCAAACTTCAAATGAACAGAAATCTAAAATTTGTAGTCTCTAAGTTAATTTGACATCTCATATCTAAAGTTTTAATTGTTTTCGTTATCTTTTCCTTTATTTAAAATTAAGGAACAGAAGTAATTAAGAAAATTGATTGGATGCTTAATATCAAATTAGTTTTTAAAGGTAACAGATGAGAATTTATCAGCACCTAAGAATATTTACAGTTTGTAATCATCAATTTGTAAGTAAGTAAATAAAAGATTTATTATATATTCATAGAAACAAATGCTTCAGTTTAAAATATAGGTATAGTTACAGCTACTAGAATAGCAGTTACTACAAGTTGAATTATTCTTGTTGTATTATCTCTTGACTTTATTGCAGAGTAGATACTAGAGATCAAATTAAATTGAAGCCCCTGAAACTGCTATTGTTGTAATCAAAATTTGACTTACAGTTATAAATATTATTACTACACTTAGTTGAAGTTAAAAGTCGTTTGAATATTTGCAAAACATTAATTAATTAATAATAGAACGGAAAACCATTATAACTGTTAAATAGAAAAAACACGAAAATATATTCGTAAAATCTACAACAAATGAGTCTTATTAAGACTACAAGAACAAATCACTTTTGAAACAACTACTTCTCTAGCTAATACTTCGACAGACATTGAATAATACAAAAGTAATTTGCGTGTTACAAAATAGCAAGGCTATCAAAGCAACACTAGTTTGAACGTATTTCTTTCTGTAAAATGAACTAAAAATCATTTTTAGTTCATTTTACAGAAAGAAATACGTTCAAACTAGTGTTGCTTTGATAGCCTTGCTATTTTGTAACACGCAAATTACTTTTGTATTATTCAATGTCTGTCGAAGTATTAGCTAGAGAAGTAGTTGTTTCAAAAGTGATTTGTTCTTGTAGTCTTAATAAGACTCATTTGTTGTAGATTTTACGAATATATTTTCGTGTTTTTTCTATTTATTAGTGAATTATCTACAACGTAAAGGACTTATATATTTTATTATTATAACTGTTGTTGCTATAATATATTTTCTTCGGTATTGTTTACAATTTTAATTACTGCAGCTTAATTTATACTTTTTCTAAGATAAAATACTTTAGATATATTCGCACTTGCAATTTTTTTGGTAACAAGTTACTAGAATGGCAGCTACCAGTCACTAGTTTTATTGTTTTCATTTGCTAGATTTGATATAACAGGTTTAGCTATACGTTTAAAAAATATTGATTATTAATAAATTACTAGACTTGTAGCTACAAGTTACTACACTTATAGTTACTAGTTACTAAGATTGTAGTTGTAAGTTACTACCAGGCACTAGTTTTATTGTTTTAAGTTGCAAGATTCGATTTAATAATATGGCTATAAATTTTAAAATTATTGATTATTAATAAGTTACTATGCTTGTAACTACTAAGCTTATAATTACTGTACTATGCTTATAGTTGTAGGTTACTACCAGTCACTAATTTTATTTATTTAAATTGCAAAATTAGATGTAACAGGTTTGATTATACATTTCAAAATTATTGATAAGTAACTAGACGTTTATTTACAGGTTACTAAGCTTAAAGTTACTAGTTACTATGTTTATAGTTGTAAATTACTATCAGGTACTAGTTTTATTCTTATAAGTTTCAAGTTTAGATCTAATAGTTTGGCTGTAAATTTTAAAATTATTCATTATTGATAAATTACTAGACTTGTAGCTACAAGTCACTAAGCATATAGTTACTGGTTACTAAGCTTATAGTTGTGAGTTACTATTAGTCGCTAGTTTAATTATTTTATGTTGCAAGTTTAGATATAATAGTGTGGCTATAAATTTTAAAATTATTGATTATTGATAAATTATTAGACTTGTAGCTTCAAGTCACTAAGCTTAAAGTTACTAGTTTCAAAGCTTACAGTTGTAAGTTACTATCAGTTGCTAGTTTTATTGTTTTAAGTCGCATGATTAGATATAATAGTCAGGTTATTGTACATTTAAAAAAATATTGATTATTGATAAATTGTAGCTGCAAATTAGTAAGCCTATAGTCACTAGTTACTAAAATCATAGTTGTAAATTACTAGATTTATAGATATAACTCACTACACTTCTAACAAGAAGTTCTTAGAATTAATAACATATCTACTACAAGTTGCTAATTGCAACGTCTATTTTACTCGAGTTTAAATTATTCTCTCAATTAAAATTAATTACTATTTTGTTATTGCCAATTTCTTAAAACAAGTTAAAAAAACATTAAATTATAATAACTAATAGCTGTCGCATATTTATTTATTTTTGGTGTTATTTATAATTTTAGTTACGACGGCTGTTGTTATTCATTCCTTTAGTTGCTACAGCTTAGTTATTGGCTTGTTTAAGAAAAAAGTCTTTAATTCTGCTCGTATTTACAATCATATGTTAAGTTACGTTTTAATTACTACATGAATATCTTTAACAATTCAATAAAAGTAGCTACTTCAGCTATGATTAACTCATTACTTATTGGTGCTCTTTTAGCTGGTGCATTTATCGATATTACTTGTCTTTCTTAAAGTGAAAGATTAAAGGTGGATGTTACACAAATAAAGCTTCAATTAAAATATTCATAGCTGCTATTACGAGTTACTAGGATAATAGTTATAAGTTACTAAGGCTATAAATAATAGCAACTAAATGCATTTTTAGAATTATAGTTAGAGGAGTTGTTAGATTTTCAGTTACAAGTTTTCAGTTTTTCACATAAAAGTTGCAAATACATACTTAAAAATTATAAAATTGTAGTTGTGTACATAAAAGTTACTAATTAAGATATAAAAGTATTCATTAAAAGAAATGTTGCAGTTTACTATCGTTACAAGTTGTTGATCTGCAATATGTTTTTTACTAGTAATAAGTTACTATGAGTACAGCTACTAAGCTTATAGCTTTTAAGTTGTAAACTTAGACACAATTCCTGTGATGGCTATGAATAATAAATAAATTAATTAAACACTGAGTTACTAGGCTAGTACGTATTAGTTACTAGGTATATATATAAGTAAATATGATTATATTTATTAAAATTACTAGGTTTTCCTGCAAATAGTTCAAACGTAAATTTATGCATATACGATTTTGAGTTAATGTTAATATTAATTAAGTTGCTAATGTATTCATTAAAACCTCTAACGCTTTTGACTATTTATATAAATACAAGATCTTGAAATTTCAATTAATATGACTGAATTTTTAATTTTTTTAGGTGTAGATGAAAATTTTGTCGACTTATTTAATTGTGCTTTGAAGTTCTTCATTAAAATTATTACAATTGCATTTGACGAAATTATTAGTGCTTTATTTGTCAAATTAAGTTGATCTTCACGTAACTCAATTAATCATTAATTATTTTACTGTAATAAGTTTCTAGGTGTATATTTAAAGGTTACCTGACTTGACAATTATAATTTCTGTTATGAATGTTAAAACGATATATTAAGAAGGTTTGCAGGTGTTAGTTGCTATGTGTGTAGCCATGATAACTAGGTTTGTAGCTATTGGTTACTAAGTTCGTAGTTTTTAGTTACTAGACTTGTAGTTATTATTTACTGGAGTTGTAGTGTTTGCTTACTAGGCGTGTAGTTATTAGTTACTACACTTGTAGCTATTAGTTGCTAAATTTGTAACTATTAGTTACTAAATTTTTAACTATTAGTTACTAACTCAATAGCTAGAAAAAATGTACTTATAGTTACAGGTTAATTTACTAATAGATACAAGTTATTAGGCTTTTAGTAAAAAGTTGCAAACTTTAGAACTATTAGTTACTAGGTCAGTAGCTAGAAAAATTGTGTTCAAAAACTTATAGATACAAGTTATTAGCCTTTCAAGTTGCTAACTTGACATTATGGATATACGAAATATGTGATTTATAGCTATAGCAATTGTAATCTGCGTTAGATTTTCTAATAAACACTACATCAAGGTAATTATTGAGAAATTTCTCAATAATTACCTTGATGTAGTGTTTATTAGAAAATCTAACGCGGATTACAATTGCTATAGCTATAAATCACATATTTGTAGTAATACTTTTAATTGTTGTAATCGTATTTGCAATTTTTTTATATCTATGTGGATGAAAATTTTGTCGACTTAAAGATTTAATTGTGCTTTGAAGTTAAAAGTGAGTCTTCTTTTTCTTATAATTATTAAAATTGCAGTTTAATGATTACAATTTACTAGGAGTATATATCAAGGTTAGACTTAAAGATTTAACTTGCAAACTTGGATACAATTACATTTTATGTTATGTATGTTAAACATTAAGAAGGTTGGTAACTATTAGTTACTAAGTTTGTAGTCATGGTAACTAGGTTTATAGCTATTTGTTACTATGTTGGTAGCTGTTAGTTATTAGACTTATAGTTATTAGTTAGCAGGCGTGTAGTCCTATAGATTTGAGTTGCAAACTTGAATACAATTATAATTCTTGTTTTGTATGTTAAAACTTAGGATTAGGATGGTTTATAGCTATTAGTTACTACAGGTATAACATGTTAACTAGGATTATAGCTATTAATTACTAGGTTGATTGCTTTTAGTTACTAGACTTGTAGTTATTAGTTGCTAGACATGTAGTTAATAAATTTGTAGTTATTAGCTAATAAGTTTGTAGCTACTAGTTAATAGATTTTTTTAGTAACTGCAAAAAATATATAATGACAGTTACAAGTTAAAGGACTTCGATAGATATAAATTACTAGGCTTTTAGTTTAGTTTCAGGAAATTCAACTTATGGATATAATAGTTAGAATTGAATTCCTTATTAATTATGTTCATGTAGTATTTATTAGAAAACCAAACGCAGGTTACTCTTGCTATAGCTAGTTACTATGTTTTTAACTATTAATTAATAGGTTAGTAGCTACAAAAAAATATACTTCGGGTTGTAAGTTACTTACTAGGCTTTTAGTTTAATTTTAGCAAATTTGAACTTGTAGATACAAGTTAGAATTATTTTTTTAATAATTGGTGTAGAATTTATTAGAAAACCTAACGCAGGTTACTATTACCATAGGCGTAAATCACACATTTGTAGTTATAATTTTAATTTCTTTGGTTGTATTTGTATCTGTAATTTTGAGTATTATTGTAGATGCAGTTAAATTTTCTCTATGTGCATATTTAGTTAATATCTAATGTCTAGAGTTTAAATTATATTTTTCAAATATACGTTATAATTGAAGGTTTCTAGGATTGCAACTTCAGGTAACTAAGTTTATAACTTTAAGTTGCAAACATAAATAGAATTGTATTTGAGGCTGCGCAATTTAAAATCAAGTTACTAGGCGTATAACTACAAGTTACTAGTTATTAAATATACAGTTGTAAGTTACTTGACTTTTAGATATAATTTACTAGACTTTGAACAAGGAGTTGCTTAAATTAAAGTAATATTTTTCAAAATGTACTTTCGCTATGAGCTAGAAGATACATATCTGCATACGTATTTTTTAGTAACTATAACTGTACTTTGTAGATTTGTAGATTTATATGTTTTTTATTTGAAAATTGAGTGGTTAAGTTAAGTTATTTAGTTATTTTTTGTTATAATATAGTAGTTACAATTGCAGTTTATTTTCGTAATAAAGTTACTAGGATTGAAGCTACAAGTAACTAGGTGAAGATTTTAAGTTGTAAAGATATAGAATTGTAGTTCTGGCTATATATTTTAAAATTAAAATCCTATATTATCATTATTATTAATTATAAGTTATTTGACTTATTGATAAAACTTATTGGACATTTAGCCAAAAATTGTAAATTTTTTTTATGAATAAACACGTTAAAATTAACGTGTTTACTAATTCAGATGTAGTTATAAGAACTTAACCTAAAGTAATTGCAACTATAAACAAAATTGGAATTAAAGCAATTGTTTTTAAGAAAATATAACAAACGTTTTATTTTGTAATTACAAATTCAGATGTAATTATAAGAATTACAACATATGCTGTGATTTGCTATAGTAACATCCACAATATGAAGACCTAGAAGCAGTTTCAATTTTACAACTGTAATTGTAATTCCATTCTCAATTTTTTTAGTTTTACATGCAGTAAAATTAAGTGTAATTGCAAATACAAAATTGTTATGCTTTTACATGGGAAAATATAAAAGAAAAAGTTAGTAGGCTAATAGAAATAAGTTACTAGGCTAATATAGCTATTAGTCTAGTAACTTATTGCAATTATCTTTTATCTCTTGGTTTGTTACTAAGTGTGTAGTTAGAAGTAACTAGACTTATAGCTATAAGCTACAAGACTTATAACTAAGTTACTAGATTTATAGCTATAAGAAACTAAAGACAATTGTTATTACTAGATTTAATGCTATAAGTTACTAGGCGTGAAGCTTAAAGTTACTAGATTTTTATCTACATGTTATGAAATTAGTTTCAGATGTAGAAATGTGTGTACGTATTAAAATTACTTACTTGTAATGTTTACCACATATTCTGTTAATGTCTATGGTTATAGCTGTACTATGTAGATATACACCTGCAGTTTGTAATTGTAGATTTAGTTATGGTTGTGATTATTTAGTTTTAGTTAAATTTATTGTATTTGTAACTTCAGTTGATAATACTTTATTAGTTATATTTGCAGTTTGTTATCCTAGTAAGTTGCTAAGGTTATAGTTATAAGTTACTAGGTGTATAATATCGAGTTTTAAACGTGGGAATCAAATATAGTAGTGGTTGTACACGTTGACAGTTATAATTTTTTAAGTTACTATTCTTATTGTTAAGGCTTGCAGTTGTAATTTTCCAGAATTATAGTGACAAGTTACTAAGACTATAGTTACTAGTTTCTAGGGTAGTAGCTGTAGGTTACTAGGCTTTGTTCAAAAACTAAAACTAGATAAAAATAAACTACTAAGGTTTTAGCTATGAATTTATAAGTTACTATGCTTATTGTTTAAGCTTAACGCAATAATTTATTTACTAAGCTTATAAATAAAATTTTCTAGAATAATAGCTACAAGTTACTCCAGAAGATATAATCAATAACTTAATAATAATAAGCTACTTAGGTTACAGTTATAAATCACTTTGCTGATTGCTTAGGGTTATAGTTATAATTTTCAAGTTACTAAGCTTATAGTTACAAGTTGCAATAACTTAGATGTACCTCTTGTTATAGATATACAAACTAAAAATTAAGTTCCTAATAATTAGGATTTAATTGTAATTACTACACATATAGCTATAAGTTACTAAAATTGTAACTAGAAATAACTACGCATATAGCTAGATTATTAAGTAATTAGATGTTTTAGAATTAGATCTATAGATAGGGAATTAATTAATAAAAATTAAGGTTCTTACTAATTAAATAAGACTAAACATGTATTGTAAGTTACTACCGTTATAACTACAACTAGCAGATTTGCATCATTTAATTGTTATAGCTGAAATTATAACCCTAGTTTATAATTTTAAATGCAATTAAATTTAGTGTGTTTACAGATACAGTTGTGTTCCGTAGCTAGGGTTACAATTGCACTTTATTTTTATAATAAGTTACTGCAATTATAGCTACAAGTTACTAGGTTTAAAGCTTCAAGCTGTTAACTTGATATGCAATTATACTTGTGACCGTTTATGTTTAAATTCAAAGTGAAATTACTAGGTTTATAAATAGAAGTTACTAGATTAAAAGCTACCAGTTACTAGGCTAATAACTGTAAGTTACTAGCTTTACAGCAAAAAATGACTATGCTTGTAACTAAAATTTACTAGGCTTATTGCTACAAGTTATGAGGAATATAGCTTTAAGTTATTAGGATTTAGAAGTTGTATGTACTTTTAAATTTAGATTAGAATTACAATTCTTACTTATTACTTTTTTTTCTCGACTTATATCTTAAATGTTTTTCCGTTTAAAATGAACCTAGAGAGGATAATTAAATTAAATTTCAAATGGAATTGGATGGCTTCGATATAACAACGAACGAAGCTCCTATCTTTCAATTACCACAGAATGAAACACCGTGTCCACTCTTATTTACTCCCGTTAATTTCCTGCGTTACGTACCATGAATACAAACACCGAACGGAATCTACATAAAGAACTCACCCTCACATGTAGAAATCACACACCCACCAACTTCTCTACACACACACACACATATTTTTTTAAAGTTTGAGTCGAATGGCGTATTAAAAGCTCGTAACGCGAAATCGTACGATAAAAATAATGCCGCGGTCTTTATTTAGTGCTTTCGTTTATGCCCTTTACGGTGCAGCCCGACTTTTCGGCGAATCATAATTCAAGAATTTAACGGCCGTTTAAGGCATGCCGGCGTTGTAATTCTGTATTATCTCGCCTCCGGGCCCCCTTTCTCACTCCCAGCCACCTTACCCCACTTTATGTTTGCATTTCGTAATTGCGACATTTCGCGATTTTAATATGTGGAATCTCGCAAATTTTTATCGCCGCCGTTTGGGAATTGCCTTGTTTTGATTCCCTTTGAACAACGGAAACTAAAATGTTACAAAACTACGGTTTTTATCATTCCTTATCGCTCCTATTTCAGTTGATGATTTTATTTACGATGCTTTTAATATATAGGTATAGTTCTTATCATTATAAACTCATTAGTTATTAAAGAAATTCGATAATTATCTGTAAGAAACTTCATTATTATTTAATTAAAAACACAGTTATATTCCTTTCTTCACTTTTAAAAAGTGAAGAGAGGAATATAACTGTGTTTTTAATTAAGTGATATTTAACCTTCACATACTCAAGTAACTACATTAAGTTCACTATTGTTGGTTTGAGTATACGTGAAGTGTTTTGCAAATGAAAATAACACAGGAAAGTAAGGAATAAACTGTGTGATTTTCATTGTAAGATACTTTAAGATTAAGTAAAACACTTATTATTAACAAACACAAAAGCATGAGATTTTTTAGGAATATTATCAAATTGATAACTGATATTAAGGGTTGTTTATAGAAAAGCACTATTTGGTTTCACAAATAACCCTTAATATAATAATTATGTAATTATAATTTCACCACGTGATAAACGAGAATCAAATTCAAGAAATTGATTTTAGGTTGTAGTTTTGTTAATATCAAATCACACGATATCAGAAATAAAAGTTAAAAGCCTGGGGTGGTCTTTTAAAGTACGAGGTTGTCGGCAAACACAAATTCCCTCCTTTTTTTGTATACATATAAGTGTGTGTGTGAGACCGGAGGCATAAAACGATATCCCTCTAATTTGTCCTCGCGACGTTTTTCAATTTAAAATTACTCCCGGAGTTATATATCATTTTGTACGCCCCAACCCCCTCATACACACACACACACACGCACACACTTAAGATGTATACGTATACATTCATCCAGAAGGAATACGTACGAAAAATAATCTATTCAAAAAGATACATAATGTGCGGCGGCGGCGGCGGCGACGTTATCAGCGAACGACGAAAGTCTAAAATATGAAGACGTTGATTAAAATATTTTATCAAGTCAGTGGAGCTCATCTAAAGCTGTTTCACCGAAGGAAGGGTGGAAGTAAAATATTATTCCTTCAAAGCGATGCTGCAGTCGCTTTGAGCTTTGACTCTCAGCCCTCTCCTCGGGACAGAAAACGCATTGCGATAAAAAGAATAAAACGTATAGGCTAAAGAGACGCGCCGGAAAATATATTTCTCTGTATGTGTATGTGTGTGTGTGTATGTATGTACGCCCCCGCCACATATACATATGACTTCTCCCCTTCATATGAAGTAGCTCCAATGTATGGAAAATAGACACATACAGACACATACATGCACACAGATAGACAGAGAAGGATGTGGAGAGAGGCGAGGCAACAAATTCCCTTCCCTTATATTTATTTGCCTCACATCCGCAAATTTCAATCACGTATAACGCAAATACATCATGTTTTCTATCTATCAAAGTTGGAATAATATTATTAACGATACTATTAGTTTTGATGTTTCCTGTTCAAACTTTATACATGGAAGTACTGTGATTACTGATGTGATTAAAATTATAAAATTGTAAAAGGCCTGAAGTCTCAAAACAATGCCGGATATTTAATTATGTCCCGTAATATTAAGAAATCGCAGTAGTATTGAATAAAAAATAAATATATGGTATGTCCAGATGGAATAAAAAAAACTTTTATTAGATATTCTAACATATTTGACTTTCTTACAGTTTGGCATCATATATATATATAATTTTGTTCATACACTGAAATATTAAAATGAATACACTTGCTAACTTTGTTTGTATAACTGGATTATAATTCGTTATTACAGATTAGCTAGAGAATCTATCAGAAAAGCTTGTAATAAAAGATATCAAAGAATCTATCGAAAAAAAAGAAGAGCAAAACTTGGATGATGAGTTTATCTGGTCTAAAATTATATAAAAATCCACCAAAAACTATTTTAGCAACTATTGAATATTGAATGAACAATTTGGATTCATGATGAAACTCCATAACAAATTGAAATAAAACAACAGAGTTAAAAGGGTTTCACATTTATTGTTAAACGACACACAGTGGCTTCATCTGATGAATACTCTTCTATTACATTCTTTTAGCTTTTAACGTCCAAGAATCATATCTTTAAAACAGCTGCAGATTTCAAAATGAGCTGTAGAGGATGTAGATATAATTTATAACTATTGAAAATCCAATAATTGGAAGGTTAAGTTAGATTTTAATTCATCGTATTGAAAATCCATTTTCCTTATATCCTTAATGTTACTTTTGTCGGTATCTAGAACTCGGATACACTCAAATTTCGTAGTAAAAGAGAATTTACTCTCAATTAGTAGCTACAGTTTAGGTTTAGCAAATTTTCTAGTTTAAGAAAATTGAATCTTTAAACCAACTACTTTTTCTATGCCAAATGAATTTATTTAAAATTTGTGTTACATCCATGTTTGAATTTACTTAACTAATTCCTCTTATCTACTAATTTTAAGAGATTAATATAATTTACTCTTAACTAGTAGATCAAGGTTAGATTTACAAATATCTCATTCCCTTAATCATTAACTACAAATGTGATTCACTTATTTTTTAAGCTAATAAAAACTTACTCTTTATCGATAGCTAAATATTATATGTACATTTTTTTCAAGGTCAATATGATTGACTTCAGTAGTAAAAGCACAGATCTGCCAACGTTGTAATGTTAGAATTTTGTCTTGTTCAGTATTATAGTCATAATCTTCTCTCTTTAAAATTCAATTATGCTAAAAGCAACAATCTTTCTAAGAGAGATAAAAGAGAATATCAAATATGCAACGAAAGATAGAAAAATAAATGAAAGCCTTGATATCTAGCCCTGATTTTTTTAAATCGATCAAATAAAAGAGCAGAATTGGATCACAAAATATACGGCTGTAGAAATATATTTCTCGAGTTACGTGAAGATTATTATAGTAAAATTAACACTTTCTTCGTAAATTTACATTTATTTACTACATGTACATTTAACTATTTATAATAAGTACATTATACTCGAAATTTCAATCTTGTAAGTAAAAATAAATTTGCGAAGAAAGTGTTTTCAATACAATTTTATTTTAATAGCTCTTTTATTAAAGCATTTTTGTTTGTAATGATATTGATTTATTTATTTATTTACGGAAGTCCATTACAACATAAGAATACAACTGTACATATGCCACAACAAGCTTTTTACTTTAATAAGATTTTTTTTAATAAGCTGCAGAAGATGAAAAAGTAATTTAAAATTCAAGCAGACAAATTTTATTTGCCAATATTTTGAGATGAGAAAATGAGGATGACAAAAATATTTTTTTGATGCAAGGCAGCAAATTTTATTTGTCAATATTTTTGTTCTAATTTATACTTGATTATTAATTAAGAATAGGTTACATTAAAATTTTAATCTTAGAAGAATTTTCTCTTGTTTAATAATAGCTAAAACTACTTGTTTAAGGTTAACAAAATTATTCTTTAACTTTTGTCTACTTATAAAGAATAAATTCTGTTGACCGGAGATTTTTAAATTCTTAGATCAAACGAGTTTACTATTTATCTATAAGAGTATATTCTGTTAAAAAAAGGCTTAAACATTTTCTTGAATAATTTTGTCACTTATCTTCTGGTGAAACATTATACAATTTACTGATTTATCAATGAAACAAGCCAAGTGGTCAATTCTTTACCGTTTAAATATTTTTTTAGTTTTAGTTTGATTCATTGGTGTAGATTTACGAAATGTTAAGTAATTTTCAATTATTAGTAAATTCTGTTAACTATAAATAATTTACTAATAGTACTGCAAAATTCATAACATTTAATAAATATATAACAATGAATCTAAATGAAACTGCAAAACATTAATGCTTTGTCAGTAACTAATGCTTAAATTTAAAAAAAAATCCGGGTAATCAAAATATACATTTTATCGATAGGTAAAAATTAGAGCTACTAATTTTCAAGGTCAACAGAATTAACTACCTGAAGCTTAAATCTATTATTTTTCAAGGTCTTCAAATTAAATTTTATATTTACAACACTATATATTAGAGAATATTCCTTCAAAGCTATAGATTTCAAATCTGGTCCAGATTTATTAAAGAATCCACCAAGAAAAAGAGTAGAAGTAAAAGAAAAAATGAGTAGCTATAGATTTAGGAAAGCTGGAGACGACGAGAATGTTTGAAAATGTATAAAAACCATCCCGAAATTAAGGGCATAATAAGCTTAAATGATTGAAACAGCGTAGGAAAGGAATTTTGGGTTTGACTGTAAGAACATTTATTGTAAATGAATTCCGACCTTCAGAATGCTGACAAAATTTATATTTTTTGTATATACTTTTTTGTGCCATTTTTGTTATTTTTGTATAAAAGCATGTATGATAAAGACAAATATAATATAGCTATTAAAAATCGTAGGGTAAAATATTTTAGACCTAAACATACATTGTTCACCTAGGCTTATACTTAATGCTTACTCTTTAAGAATCTATTATACTGCCTTTAGAATAGGTGATATTATTTATTTAATGACTATCCTTGATTATTTAAAATACATAAAATATTAATAAAACGTGGATAAAACTTCATAACGGCTCTAAATTTGTCGAAAAATTTAGTACAAAAAACATTAGAACCAAGATATACATAGAAGTATGGGATGGTGGGATGTTGGTTTGATGGATTTAAATTAGGGCTGATGATTGAATAATTTTGAGCAAAGAAATAAGAATTAGAGGTTTATAAACTCCGTAGTAACACTCCGTGTTCATGGTCCATAGCTGTTGTTGACAGGGAAACAATAATTTAATAAAAAATTGAATAGACTTTATATACACACATATACATACAAGAATTAAAGCATATTTTCAAGAGAGTGGAAGCGAGGAGTAATTTAAAGCGATCAACTTCATCATATCTAACCCCATTTCATCGAAAAATCCATTAAGTAAAAAAGCAAAAGTTAGATGAAATGAAAAATTTGTGTAGTTTTTACATTGTAATTTTATTTATTTATCTATTTATTTATTACAGCTTCGCTCTTATTTCTTAAAAAAAGTACATACAAAAAGCAATTACAAAATCTGCAGTGAAGAAACGTTTTTTTTTTCAAAAAAAAAAATATTTAAATAGCTTTTCTATTAAAGTATTTAAGCTTTTACCTCCCTAAAAGAAATATTATAGATCATTTATCTAGTAAAGTTGTAGATTTTTAAATAAGCTTAAGAAAATGATAATATGATTTAAATCCATGATAAATCAAAGGCAAAAAATTTGTAGATGATGATAGTTAGTGGAAGCTATACCTAATATCTCATCCTGAAAATTCAGTTAGAAACAATGAAGAAATATAAGACATTAAAGCTAATTAAGCTTTGAAAGTAATTAAAGAATATTAAGAAAACGAAGAACAAACCTTGGATAATTTCATATTATTTTTGATTTGTCGAAAAATTCATCAAAAAACAAACACATAGCATAACTAGAATCATCAAATATTTTTATTAAAGCACCATTCTTCTAAAATCAGATATTCTTTCAATAAGAGTTAAAGGTAATAATGAAATTTTAAGCTTTCGAGAATCAAGAGAAAACAAATATTATTTCACGAAACATTATTCGTATGGATGATTAATTTCTCACTTAACCTGTGGGGAAACATTTTTAGATAATGATTGATTTAAACCCTTTTTTTGTTTCACTATAGTGAAGTTCTTTGATAAATAAACACTAAATATTATTCCATTTAAATTCTGAATTAACTCTCTAAAATTAAATTATGCTAAAATCAACCATTAGATATCTTTCTAAGAGAGGTAAAAGAGAATTCCAAATATATGCAACGTTTGATAGAAAAATAACTTAAAGCCTTCATATCTGGCCCTTTTTTTATTATAAAATCCATCAAATAGAAGAGCAAAACTTGGATTAGAAAGTATATTACTAGCTCTTTCATTAAAGAATTTATCACTTAATATAATAATAATAGTACACTATTTATGATTTTCAACTTCTTATTTTGCATTCATTTAGTAATCTAAAATTTCACAGTACTTTCCATTTTTTTAACACTTATAAAAGTTGTTTTTACTATTTAAGAATTTTCAGTTATATTTTATAATTTCTAATTGCAATTAATAATCATTCCTTCGTCTCATTTTCTATAATTTCAAAAAATGTCGTTTCTTGAGTTTTTCAGCAATTTTTCAAAACATTTTAACATCTAAAATTTGCTAAATTTTCTAAATGTGTTCTAATTCTTTCCAGTATTTTCCCTTATAAATTTTGATAATTTTTTTCGAGGGTTCTAAAATTTTACAGCAACGTTTTTTTTCATTCTTCTTTTTCTCTTAAAGGTGTCCTGAAATATCTTTTCAAAATTACTTAAAATTTCTTTCGCTCAAATTGAATATTGTTCCATAGTTTTCGAATTTTCTGCAACTATTTTTAAAGAAATTTTGACTTATTAAATTTAATTTACAAGAAATTTCCATTCAAAATTTTGAGAATTTTCTTAAATTATCCAACAATTTTTCGCTGAATATTTTTAACATTTGTGTTTACTCTAATTTTGACTAAAATTTCTCTTCCAAATTATAAAAATGTATTTCGAGCGTTCTAGAATTTCACTTCCAAATTTCAAAAATACTAAATTCTAGGTATTTTTCAATTTTCGGAGGCTTTCATTTTTAAATATTTCTCACAGTTTCTTTTAGTGTTATACAAATTCGAAATTCAATTTCCATGCTTAAAGAATTTCTTAAGGTTTCATGAAATATGTAGAGGGGGTGAGTGGCCTCTATCCCACCCTCCAATCAGTAAAACATAAGCGCTTGTTTGTTGAATAATTTTTAAATTACACCCAATAAAATATACAATAATTTTTAATATTGAATTTATTGCAAATACTTTTGGGAAATGCTTATGTAAATATAATTCAAGGGTGGGAAAGTGGTCACCCACCCACCCTACATATGCAATTAAATTTTTATTCACTTGAGCGTTTTTGTTACAAGAAAGCAACATAAGAGTTAGTATTAAAATTTTAAATTATACATTAATAGTGTTGTAGCTTAAGGTCTCTTAAAATATGTAGGGTGGGTGGGTGACCACTATCCCACCCTCCATTCAGTAAAACATAAGCACTAGTTTGTTAAATAAATATTAAATTACACCTAATGAAATTTATAATAATTTTTAATATTAAATTTTGTGCAAATACTTTTTGAGGAACCTTCGCTTATGTTGCAATAATTGGAGGGTGGGATAGTGGCCACCCACCCACCCTACATATACATTTATATTCACTTGAGCGTTTTTGTTACAAGGAAACAACAGAAGAGTCAGACTTAAAATTTCGAATTGTACATAAACACAACACTGTTTAGTTTAGGTTTTCATGGAATATGTAGGGTGGGTGGGTGGCCGCTATCCCATCCTCCTATCAATAGAACATAAGCGCTTGTTAATGAATAAATATTAAATCACATCTAATAAAATGTCCATTTATTTTTATTATTGAAATTTATGAAAATAATTTTGAGAATCCGTTGCTTATGTTGTAATAATAAGAAGGTGGGAAGTGACCACCCACCCACCCTACATAAACAATTATACTATTATTCATTTTCGCGTTTTTGTTACAAGGAATCAACAAAAGAGTGAAACTTAAAATTTTAAATGGTACATAAACAGTGTTGCAGCTTATGTTTTCATGAATTATGTAGGGTGGGTGGGTGGCCACTATTCCACCCTCGAATCAGTAAAACACCAGCGCTTGTTTGTTGAATAAATATTATATTACACCTAATAAAATATACAATTTATAATAGTGCATTTTATACAAATACTTTTTGAGAAACCCTCGCTTATGTTATAAGAATTGGAGGGTAGGATAGTGGCCACCCACCCACCCTACATATACAATTGAACTTTTAATCACTTTCACCTTTTTGTTGCAAGGAAGCAACAGAAGAATTGGTCTGAAATTTTTAAATTATACATCAACAGTGTTGTAGTTTGAGTTTTCATGAAATATGTAGGGTGGGTGGGTGGCCACTATCCCACCCTCTAATCAGTAAAACATAAGCGCTTGTTTGTTAAATAAATATTAAATTACACCTAATAAAATATGCATTAATTTTTAATATTGAATTTTATACAAATATTTTTTGAGGAACCGTCACTTATGTTACAATAATTGGAGGGTGGGATAGTGGCCACCCACCCACCCTACATATGCATTTAAATTTTTATTCACTTGAGCGTTTTTGTTACAAGGAAACAACAGAAGAGTGAATCTTAAAATTTTAATTGATACATAAACCGTGTTGTAGTTTAAGTTTTCATGAATTATGTAGGGTGGGTGGGTGGCCACTATCCTACCCTCCAATCAGTAAAACATTAGCGCTTGTTTGTTGAATAATTATTAAATCACACCTAATAAAATTTACATTGATTTTTAATATTGGTGTGTGTTTAAATATTATTAAAAAGTCTATATAAAATTTTATTGAATTTCTACATAAATTATAGACATGTCAGTCCCAAACTGTATCTAGTTAATGATAATGTATTCTAGGAAACAAATATTATTATAAACGTGCGTCATGTTCGTGAAGGATACTTAGATTAATAGCAGTCGGTGTGAATTGCGAATTGATTCATAATGAAACAAAATGTTCCGTAATGAAGGCCATCGTTTCGCGAATAAGCAGCGGGGATCGTAAATAAATCATGATGGATCGTTTCGCCCGGAGAATAAGTAGTTTAATGAAAATTTATGTGGTATTAATGCGCGGCTATTCCTTTTGCCTTTTCCTACATATATATCTATATACGTATATAATATTTTTTTCGCCTTATTCGTGCGAACTTATAGTTCCAGCGTTCGTTTGCGTGCGTCCGTCCTCGTTTTAGAATTATCAATATTATGTAATCTGGCCGTGCCCAACCCACGTAAAGGTATTACGGGCGAGAGGGGCAGGAAGAAGTTCTGGAAGTAGTCTAGTGCCTAGCGACAATAGATGAGACACGTTCCGTAATGGCGCACTTCCGGCCACGTCAGCGCCGCTGATGGAGTTTCATTGGATGATAAATGTGCGAAGAACTCATTATGTGTCCCCGTCAATTTATCTATATAATTATAGTTGTGATGTGCTTAGACGGACAAACATGTTCCCACTCCGGCGCCTCCGAACTTCTTAATTCGCTCTTTGTTCCCCCCCCCCCCTCCGGTTTCCCCGGGCCGAGGCAAAACTTTATATACAACTCAAATTACTTGAATATGAACCGTTTGCGTTTGAACAATCGTTTGTTGTTTCCCCATTCTATAATAGGTTAAGAATATATTAAGGAAAGTCACTCTCGAAATGAAATGTTGAAACGTTGAAATGTGGAAACGACTCTAAAACGCAGAAATGCCGCCGGATGTATTGTGTTATTGTTGGTGGGGGGAGGGCTCAGCCCTTGCAATCCTCAAAACCACCCCCTTTCTCTCTTAACGAGTATTTATCAATATTTCAATTAAGGCCTCTTCCTACTGTTTAATACTTACTTGTTTGCGAAAGGGTTTCATTTAATACAGACAATTCGAGTGATGAAACAGGATCTAATAGAAAGAAATGTGCAAAAAATACACAGTATACTATTAATAGATGGGTAGATAGATAGATAGTATTTAGTTATCCATTGTACTTACAAAATAAAATTCAAAATACATATATAATAATACTTTCTTACAAAAATTTTGATTGCACATGGAAAGGCTTGAGTTCACAAAAATATGATCTTTCACTCTTGCCTACTGTTGCTTTGATGACAGAAGAAGCTGGAGGACTTTGCCTTCGAAAGCAACGTTCAGCCAAAACTAGAGGCAGACAAAAGGCCTCTGAGAACGACCAAGAGCAAAATTAAACTGGAGGATTTTGATTTCGAATGTGAGGTTCAGCCGAAACTCGAGGGGGCCAAAATACCTTTAAGAACGACCAAGAGCAATGTTGAACAGTTTGGGTTCTTTATTCAGAGGTAAAGGGACACAGGGTAGATATAATAGACAAAGTTATTTTTTTGCTCCCTGCGTGTCTTCTAGTCTTGTTCTCTTATATGTAATTGTAATTGTCCATTCCTTTATTAACCAAAACAGTACATTCTGGTGCATTTGAACTTTTCTTTATTCAACGTCGCTAATTCGAACATTTCGGAAGTCATTAGTGCGGCGACAAATAAAAATAGGGAACGGCAAGAGCGAGAGGGAGTTAATTTAAGTTCATAAAAGATATTTAAATATAACCACAACTTGCATAAACGAATATTTAACACAAGAATCCAGTCGAAATTCAATTAAAATCCAGACCTCAGAAGACAACTTTATAAAACTCATGATTAAAACATCCCCAAAACGGGGCTTTGTGGCGCCGCACGATATGCTTTTGAAACACTAGTGCCCGCACCGAGAGGAGGAGGAGTGGGAGGAGGAGTAGAACTCACAATGGGAAACTTTTAAATAGCAATTCAGATTCCGATATCTCTGTGTACGAGACCTTAATCAAAACCATAAACGCCGCCACTGCACGGCGGTAAACAATTTTCTCGTAAAGTTGTCTCGATATGTATGTGTTAGTATGTGTGTGTATGCATGTAGCGTTGCATAATTTCGACTGTAATCAAATAATCCGGTTCTAACGTATCACATCGGTGTAAAATATTAAAGGTAATTTGCATGTGGAGGTGTAAGTTGTCCTGGAATTCGCATAATCCTGGCCCTGGATGTTGCAAATGTGGACAGCTAGTTGTTTAATGAAGGTCCCCAAGGGTTTCGCATTAGCATCCGGAGTTGAGGCACGGGGGCTTCCTCTCGGGATCTCTTCTGCAACCTCGAGCTTCGAGCTTTAAAGCCCGCATTAAATACACTCCTCGCAATTACACTTGCTCTATAATAAAATTGAAAAAGGACGAGAGTGACGGCTCGAAATGCACGCCCGGATTTAATAAGCCGGCGGTGGAAGAGGGATCCGGTGCAACGTTTCAATCATACTTGTCTGAGTGTCTCTGAGAAATTCATACGGTTTGTGCTAATAGTTTCACAGCAAATGTTACATTATTTCAATGAATTTAAAGATGTAAATAGAGAGAATTTGATACTAAAATTTTTAGAAAAACTTTTTTCTTCCAATACGTCTTCATCTTCTCTTTCTATTCATCAACTTATGATTTAATAATTCTCTCTATCAAGATTGATTTAGTTTCTTTCCGACTAGTTTCGGGCATTGATCATTCTGAAGGAGATATGTTCATCTCTCTATCACTACATAACTCTTGTCTACAATTTATCTTTATCTCTAATGACGTGCTAAAGTCAAGATAGCTTAGAAGGTCAATGATTGTAATAGAGCATCATCCATTATTATTTGAAAGAATTCGTTGAACTCTTTCTTTCTGCTTCTTATTCTTTAGACTTATCCATTCCTTCGTCTTTCATAAAGAATCTAGTTATGAGTAAAAGATCATTGAACATGAAGAAAACATTTCTCACTTACTAATTGCCTCGTTTTCATTATGTGTCGCATTTTTATCATCTATGATTACCAATTTCTATTGGAAATAGATAATTGTTTGTGAACGAATCTGCCTTTTGCATTCTGTCTAAATATTTCTTATTCTCTGGCCGAACATGGCCAACATAAGGGATAACCCTCCAAGCGTTGTGCTGTCCTTTGCACGCCACCTTGGGTGGCTAAATGAGTGATAGAACAACGCAGGGCTGTCCCAGTCAGGGGGGCACAACGGGCCTAGTGAGGCCTAAGTGCTCTGGTCAATGATTTGATCACCCTTGACAAACTCAATCCAGATTCTTATTCTCTACGCTCACTCGTTTCTTTCTCCTTCGTCAGGATTTACCAAATCTGATCATTACAAACGAAAGAAGAATTTATAAGCAGCCTCGTCAATTCAACTTTAAAAGAAGAAATTCTCATTATCTACATTTTCCATTGTTATAGGCGCGTAAAAATTGATGGATTTAAGACCAGCAGATGGGAGAAGGCTTTGTGTCTCATACCTATCCTATTTTTTTCGCTTATTACATCTAGACAAGATTATTGGATATGAAGGAAACATTTCTTATCTTATCATCTGTCCCTATCCTTTAAGTTCACCTACTTACCAAATATAGGTATGAGTAGGTCATTGCATGTGAAGGAAGCATTTCTCATCACCTGCCTTTTTGATTCTCCTGGTCTATCCATTCCTTATCCTCTACGTTTACATTACCTCTGGCGATATATCAAATCTCGTAAACAAATGAATTCACCTTAACTATTTGTAATCGATTTTCAATCTTAACTCGTACCAGCATGGCTTTATAATAATAACAATTACGACCGACGTATTAATTCGAAAAGCCAATTAGGTGAAGGTATCGGTCGCGGTCGGTCCTCTCCTCTCGTTCCGAAACGGACCACCCCGCTAATCAATTATCATTACATAAGCGATTCGTGGTAGTAACAAGGGCCGGAGAGTATTGATCGCGCGGGGCGCCGCTCCGCACCGGATTAAATATTGAAGAATAAGGGATATCTTGTTAATGTTGCCCGTGAATGGAAATCCTTGACACGTACACGAGAGGGTGGCAAAAACAATGCCCCCTCGTATTGCGGTCGAGTTCGTCATCGTGTGCACACATAGCGGTGTAGACAAGTGAAGAGTGCTCCGAAGGATGTGCAAAGAGAAGAACTCTTGAGTTCATGCGACGCGTGACGAGACATGTCCACGGTACAAAGCCTCAAAAACACTCATCTGGAGCAGCGGTGGAGATTCTCGACGGCGTCTATATCCGCTACATAAGCATAACACACCCAATTATCCGGACGCCCCCTATCCATCCGGCGCACTTGTATTTAAGAAAATTACAACGTATAAAGCCGGTTTTCAATTAACCGGATTGTAAAATTGTGTTGACGAGCATCCAGATCGGATTTACCGACCTAAATGAAACGGTTAAAGGGCGGACAAGGCGTCGGTGGGTGGGTGGGTGGTGGTGGTGCGCCGCCGTTTCGCCCGGGACCTTTCCTTACAGCCCGACGACTTTTATAGGGGCGGCCCTAAATTACTCTGAGTACACGGTGACTACGCCGTAGTTTATTGTGACTCACAATTATCCACATGGGGTCCTAAATCTACGGTCATTAACTGAAACTTAAGTACGAGGTTAGCTTGATATGACCGCCTCCCCACACCCCCCTCCTCACCTTTTATTTACAATAGGGCGTTACACAATGGCCGTAAGGAGAACATGTGCTCAAGTGGGAATCTAATTTTAATAAAGGAAAATAATAGAAGTTGATAACTGTTTCATACACTAAATACATCAAAGAGCTACAGTTGATTGAAACAATCAATTCTAATAATGATATTTATTCATGACGAATTTCGACTAACACACACACACACAAACAAACAAAAAGAAAAAAAAGAGGTGGTACACAAAACTTAAAGAAAATACTGGTACAACAGAAGAAGAGTGAACAGAGTATCTATCGTATAGTAATAGAAGGTCTGATGACAGGACACTGCTCAACAAACATATGAGCAAAATAGGCCTGGTGCAGGAAGCACCACCAAGCAAGACTAGTTCCACATCCTATGCCACTGCGAGGGTCTAGCAAGGATTAGATATCAAAAGTTGGGCACTACAAACCCAAGCGCGGAGACCTATACCCAAGCCCCTCTGGCAGAGCTAATAGGACTAATCAAAGAGGCAAAGCTAGAGCTGGTCATCTGAGATAAACAGAAGTCCACTATAGATCTGAAAAGGTTGCGGTCAAACAAGCGCTAGTTCCACCCATATAACATTTATCTATCGTATCAAAAGATGTGGATACATTTTTAGCCATAGGAACCCTCAGAGCTAAAACAGACCTACAATAAAATCCTCTTACTAAAAGATACTAACCTTAGCAGGATAATACATACTATTAACCCACAGGAAAACCTAGTCTTTTTTAATATGTACCTTTAATCACGAACAGAACCCCAAGAATATAACCCCAGCGTTCTGAAACAAACTAGTTTAAAACTTGGTAGACTCAACCCTTACCAAGAAGAAGGTAGATTATGTACAGAACAGTTCTTCCCCATATAAATCCCCAAAAAGTTATACAAAGTGGCAATACATTAATTAATCATCACAGGAATTGATTGAGTGATATATTTCCTTGAAGACTTCATCACGTTTAATAATAAAAAAGTCAAGCTCCATACTACATGATATTGTAAACTAATTTGCTCCTGAATACTAGGATTATATAATAGCATTATCTGCAGAAGGTGCAGCCATCAGAATCCAGAGCTCTTTTCGTTGTCTGAATGATTCAAGCACAGCATCCCCAACTACATCAAATTAGAACATATCAGGCTCAATCATTCCCAAACAGTAGATCAAGCGAAAAAGATGTTTTGCCATACAAACCGCTATATCCGGATATCATACAATAGGGCAAGGATATTATACTAAATCAACTCATAGGCGCGTACCAGCATAAGTAAGTAATATACCAAAACTACGACGCTTTGACTAGAGCACAGAGATGTTGCACCCCTAAGGAACAAAGATCCTTTCTTCTAAAGAAACTAACTCAGAAGTTCTTCCACATCTGGAAAAGTTGCAAGAACAATTCTGACCATCCTAGTGAACCGAGTCTATTAATCTATTGATCTGCCCTTACAGTGTTATGATTTAGAGAATATTTACTAGCACAGATTTTCTAATAAAATATATAATCTGTACTAGTAAACGTTCTCTACATCACAACACTGGAAAAGCAGATCGTTAGACTCCTTTCTTTTAGAGTAACTAACTCAGAAGTCTTTCCATATCTGAAAAAGTTGCAAGAACAATTCTGATCATCCTAGTGAACCGAGTCTATTGATCTATTGATCTGCTCTTACAGTGTTATGAAGTAAAGAATATTTACTAGTACAGATTTTCTAATAAAATAGATAATCTGTAGGCTGAAAGACCACGGGTCGATAGCCGATGATTAGAAGAAACCTCAAGTCTGTACTCTGTTCACTTCATAAAAATTTGTATAATTACTTACTTCTATTAATAAACATGTTTTCTCTCTAGATAATCTGTATTAATAAACGTTCTCTACATCATAACACCCGAAAATAACATTAATAGACTCGATTATTTTTCACTAGGATGATCAGAATTGTTGCTACTTTTCTGGACACTGAAGTACTTCTGAATAAAACTTCCATGCTAAAGATAACAGCCGCACATTAATTTTAGGGAGTTCTAATGGCTTTACGCCAATAGATATCCAATATTCTGTAACGATTACCAACATTACAACAGTATCGCAACAATAAAACCTTGATGATAGACCAGTGAAATTGGTGAGTAAACAAAGCTTTGGACAAAGGTTTGTAACTCCTATAAAAACTACTAAATCAAATAATACATTTAATTAAACAAAAACGTTTACTTTATTAATATCACACTTTATTTTTAAATGACTCGAGTTTCGATCATTAACTGATCATTATCCAAAATGTATCACGAAGTTAACGCCTCAACCATTAATCAATTAATACATTTAAATCATATGAAAAGAGGTCCGAGCTTAGAATATTGGGAGCGATAGGTTTTATCCAAATTGTGAAAATATTCAATAGAATAGGATTATGTCCAGCTTTCAATAATACCGACAATCCCTCTTTCTGAGGTCGTAGAGTTTTGTCAATGCTTTGAGTTGACTTCGATAAGGAATAAGGATCTCTTTATAGCAAAATTTTTGCCATCCAATTGGATATATTTAAATATGAATTTAAATATATCAATGGCAATAAATTATAATTTTTATAACAACAAAAACTGTAGATGTAAGGTGGGTGGGTATCTACTATCATACCCTACAACTATTTACTTACAAATCAAATTCTATGGTAGGAAAAGGAGATATAAGATTTTCAAAGTATTTTATTTAATATCGAAGGCAGGTTTATTTCTTACGTTAGTTAATTAAATTAATTAAAAAATAGGAGATCGGGAAGTGACCACCCACACACCGCTGTATAAGCATTTTCTTAAAAGCAAAAACATTGTTTAAATTATTTTTTTAAACGGTAGCCCTTTTAAAATTAACTGAAACTGAAAAGCAATATTTGTTGCATAGGTTATACTTATATGTAGGGTGGGTGGGTGGCCTCTATCTCACCCTTCAATCAGTAAAACATCATCAAGTATTATTTGAAAAATTTGTATGAATAAATATCTAAAAATTGCTATTATTGTGAGATTCTTTATATTTTACAACGTTTAATTAAAACCCTCGATTATGTTTTACTGATTGTAGGGTGGATAGAGGCCACCCACCCACCCTACATATACATATAAACTTTAATTCCTTATCGCCTCGAAGTTTCCAATGAAATTAATTACCCACCCTACATATACAAATAAACTTTAATTCCTTATCGTATCGCAGTTTCCAATGAAATAAATTACAATTTTTTTAATAAAAAAGAAAAAAAAAAGTCAAATTTTTGAGTGAGTAAATTAATAAAAATTTGATGCATGATGGTTGGGCAGAATTTAAATCTAAATTTGATAAGATTAGCTATAGAAAGTCATTTATATTTAAACTTAAATTTTGGTTTGTTTATATTTTATTACATAGAGGGTTTTATTGTTTTTATCAGCAAAATCATCAACGATTACCAATTAGAGTTACCATGTACATGTAGGGTGGGTGGGTGGCCTCTATCCACCCTCCAATCAGTAAAACATAAGCGAGGATTTTAATTAAAAGTTGTAAAATATTAATAAACACAAAATAATTGCAATTTTTAGAGATTAAATCATAATAAAAATTCAAATAATTTTTGATGATGTTTTACAGATTGGAGGGTGGGATAGAAGCCACCCACCCACCCTACATATACACATTAACTATAATTCCTTATCGTCTCACGGTTTACAGTCAAATTAATTACAAAATGTTTTGAATAAACAAGAAATTAAAAGGGTAAAATTTTTGAGTGGGTAAATTAGTAAAAATTTGATATATGATGGGTGGGCAGACTTTAAATCTAAATAAGATATGATAAGCCCTAGAAAGTCATTTATATTTAAACTTAAATTTTGATTTTGTGTTAATTTTTATTACATACAAGGTTTTATTGTTTTTAGCAGTAAAATCATCAACGATTACCAATTAGAGTTACCATGTACATGTAGGATGGGTGGGTGGCCACTATCCACCCTCCAATCAGTAAAACTTAAGCGAGGGTTTTAATTAAAAGTTGAAAAATATTAATAAACACAAAATAATAGCAATTTTTAGAGATTGATTCATAAAAAAATTTCAAATAATTTTTAATGATCTTTTACTCATTGGAGGGTGGGATAGAGGCCACCCACCCACCCTACATATACACATTAACTATATTTCCTTATCGTCTCGCGGTTTCCAATAAAATTCATTACAAAAATTTTTGAATAAAAAAGAAATAACTAAAGGTCAAATTTTTGAGTGAGTAAATTAGTAAAAATTTGATATATGATGGGTGGGCAGATTTTAAATCTAAATTGGATAAGATTAGCAATAAAATGTCATCTATGTTCAAACTTAAATTTTGATTTTGTTTAATTTTTTATTACATAAAGGGTTTTATTGTTTTTAGCAGCAAAATCATCAACGATTAGCAATTAAAGTTATCATGTATATGTAGGGTGGGTGGGTGGCCTCTATCCACCCTACAATCAGTAAAACATAAGCGAGGGTTTTAATTAAAAGTTGTAAAATGTAACACAAAATAATTGCATTTATTAATTGATGGATTCATACAAATATTTCAAATAATTTTTGATGATGTTTTACTGATTGGAGGGTGGGATAGAGGCCACCCACCCACCTTACATATACATATAAACTATAATTCCTTTCCGTCTCGAGGTTTCCAATAAAATTAATTACAAAACTGTTTGAATAAAAAAGAAATAAAAAAGGTAAAATTATTGAGTAAGTAAATTAGTAAAAATCTGTTGAATGGTGGGTGGGCAGACATTAAATCTAAATTAGATAAGATTCGCTATAGAAAGTCGTTAATATTTGAACTTAAATTTTGATGTTGTCTTATTTTTTTAATTAAATAAGGAGTTTTATTATTTTATTGTTAGCAGCAACATTATCAACGATTAGCAATTAAAGTCATCATGTACATGTAGGGTGGGTGGGTGACCTCTATTCTATCCTCCAATCAGTAAAACATAAGCGAGGGTTTTAATTAAAAGTTGTAAAACATAAATAAACATAGCACTATTCTAAATTTTAATAGATTTATTCAAACAATTATTTCAAATAATTTTTGTTGATTTTTTACTGATTGGAGGGTGGGATGGAGGCCACCCACCCACCCTACATATACATATAAACTATAATTCCTTATCGTCTCGCTGTTTCCAATAAAATTAATTACAATATTTATTGAAGGAAAAAGAAATTAAAAACTAAACTTTTTGAGTGAGTAAATTAGTTAAAATTTGATGCTTGATGGGTGGGCAGACTTTAAATCAAAATTAAATAAGATATATATATATATATATATATATATATATAGAAAGTCATTTATATTTAAACTCAAATTTTTATTTTGTTTTATTGTTATTACATAGAGGGTTTGATTGATTTTAGCAGCCAAATCATCAACGATTAGCAATTAAAGTTATCATGTATATGTAGGGTGGGTAAGTGGCCTCTATCTACACCCCAATTAGTAAAATATAAGCGATGGTTTTAGTTAAATGTTGTAAAATTTACACAAACAAAAAATAATTGCATTTTTAATTGGTGTATTCATACAAATATTTCAAATAATTTTTGATGATGTTTTACTGATTGGAGGGTGGGATAGAGGCCACCCACCCACCCTACATATACATATAAAATATAATTCCTTATCGTCTCGCTGTTTCCAATAAAGTTAATTATAAAATTTTTTGAATGAAAAAGAAATTAAAAGGTAAACTGTTTGAGTGAGTAAATTAGTTAAAATTTGATGCTTGATGGGTGGGCAGACTTTAAATCTAAATAAGAAAAGATTAGCTATAAAAAGTCATTTATATTTAAACCTAAATTTTGATTTTGTTTTATTTTTTTATTTAATAAAGTGTTTTATTGTTTTTAATAGCAAAATCATCAACTATTAGTAATTAAAGTTATCATGTATATGTAGGGTGGGTGGGTGGCCTCTATCCCACCCTCAATCAGTAAAATATAAGCGAGGGTTTTAATTGAAAGTTGAAAAACGTAAATAAATATAACATTATTGCAAATTTTATAAGAATTATTTAAACTAATTATTCAAATAATTGTTGATGTTTTACTGATTGGAGGGTGGGATAGAGGCCACCCACCCACACTACATATACATATAAACTTTAATTCCGTATGGTCTCGAGGTTTCCAATAAAATTAATTACATTTTTTTTTTTTTTGAATGAAAAAGAATTTAAAAAGGTAAAATTTTTCAGTGAGTAAATTAGTAAAAAAATTATGGATGATGGGTGGGTAGACTTTAAATCTAAATAAGATAATATTAGCTATAAAAAGTCATTTATATTTAAACTTAAATTATGTTTTTGTTTTATTTTTTTATTAAATAAAATGTTTTATTGATTTTAGCAGCAAATTCACCAACGATTAGCAATTAAGGTCATCATGTATATTTAGGGTGGATGGGTGGCCGTTATCCACCCCCCAATCAGTAAAACATAAGGAAGGGTTTTAGTTAACAGTTGTAAAATGTAAATAAACACAGAATAATTGCAATTTTTAGAGGTTAATTCATACAAATATTTCAAATAATTGTTGATGATGTTTTACTGATTAAAGGGTGTGATAGAGGCCACCCACCCACCCTACATATGCATATAAACTTTAATTCCTCACCGTCTCGCAATTTCCAATACATTTTAGTACAAACATTTTTTAATAAAAAAGAAATTAAAAAAGTAAAATTTTTGAGTGAGTAAATTAGTAAAAGTTTGACGCATGATGGGTGGCCAGAATTTAAATCTAAATTAGATAAGATAAGTTAAGAAAGTCATTTATATTTAAACTTAAATTTTGATTTAAATTAAAGGGATGGGGTAGAAACCACCCACCTACTATGCATATATTTAGTGTGTTTAGGTTGGAAATTTATTTTAAAGAAAAAACAAGGACGAACGATTTAGAAAACAATTTTAAATTAGAGGTTTTAGTTAAAATTTTAAAATACATATGTAGGGTGGGTGGGTGTCCACGATTCCACCCTCCAATTGCATTAACTGTTAACCAGATTTTAAAGGATAATGGGCAGATATAAACAATATTTTCATGTACACTTTTTTTTTAAATTTAACCCAATCCTATTAAAAATTCCTTTGTTAATGTTAAAATAATTGGAAGGTGTAATAGAGACCACCCACCCTCCTCCCTACATATATTTATAACCTGAACTATGAACAAGTTCTTTCAGTTTGCAAAATTATAAATGGACAGAAAAAAGCGAACTATGAAAAAATTATTCACCAAGATAGAAGTGTGAAGTCGAATTATAAATATATATGTATGTATGTGAGTGGCCATTATCATTCCCTTCAAATATTTAATTATATATTAAATTTTTAAGGATAATAAGCAGACATAAACAAAATTTTTATTTACATCCTATTTTATTAGATGCAAGTTTATAAATGAAATATTTTGTTCGTGTTGAAATAATTTTAGGGTGAGATAAAAATAATCTACCCATCTACCTTATATATTAACAGCAAAAATCAGTAGTTTTATTTGAAATTAAATTACGTATATAAGGTAAGTGGGTGGCCGTTATCTCACCCTTTAAATATTTAATAATAAAAAAATTCAGAGGACAATAAACAGATATAAACAAAATTTTCATTCATATTTATATTCCTTTCATTAAAAGCACGTTTAATAAAGGGTTTTTGTTAGTGTTAAAATTGGAGAGTGGTATAGAGGCCACCCACCCACCCTACATATACTTGTAACCTAGGTCATAAATAGTGTTTTCAGTTTGCAAAATTATAAACCCAAACCAAATGGCTTAGGATTAAAGAACTTTTTTGAAATTGGTGGGTTTATTTAATATTAAAAAGCATATGTAGGGTGGGTGGGTATCCAATATCCCACTCTAAATATTATTTAATTATAAACCAAAGAAAATATAAACACAATTTTATTTATATATTTTTTTTTATTTACCGAAAGTTTGTTAAGAAAATTTTTTGTTGCTTATAAAAAAATGAAGGTTTGATAAAAGCCACCCACCCATCCTACATATACTTATAACCTAACCTATACACAGTAATTTTAGTTAAAATTGTAATGCATATGTAGGGTGGGTGGGTGACCATTATCCCACCCTGTAAATTATTCAATCAGATGCCAAAGTTTGGATGACAAGAAGCAGATATAAAAACATTTGCACTTTTTAATTTGTGTTTTATTTGATGCAAATTTATTAAGAAAACCTTTTGTTTGTGTGGTATAATAATTGAAGGATGGGATAGAGGCCACCAACCGACCCTACATATACTTAAATTCTAACCTATAAATGGTGTTTTAGTTTGCAAAATTTTAAATACAAAGAAAATGGTGAACAATGGAGAAATGTAAATAAAGTCTGTGGTTTCAGTTAAAATTAAAACGTCTATATAAGATGGGTGGGTTATCACTATACCACCCTCCAATTATTTATTTCCTATTTAATCAGATACCAAAGATTAAAGGATAATAAGCATATATAAAATCGTTTGCAATTATTTTTATTTGATGCAAATTTATTAAGAAAAATTCTTGTTAGTGGTAAAATTATTAAAGGACGGGATAGAGGCCACCCACCCACCCTACATTAAATATAATCTAACCTATAAACAGTGTTCTTAATTTGCAAAATTATACATGCAAACAAAATGATGATAAATTGAATAAAACACGATAACTTATTATGTTTACAAAAATGTATAACGAAGTAGAAACCTCCAACATATATAACAAAATGATGATAGTCTGAGAAAACAATTTTAAATCAGTGTTTTCAGTTAAAAATGTCAAACACATAGGTAGGGTGTGCGGGTGGCCACTATCCTACCCTCCAACCCTCCAATGTTTTTATATTATTAACCAAATTATACAGTTCTATAAGTACATATGAACAAGAATTTTTATTCAATTAATAATTTATTGGACTCACGTTTATCGAAAAAATTTTGTATTAATGTTAAAATGTGAAGTATTGATGAATGGGACAAATATCACCCACCCACCATTTAAAACCTTATATCCTAGTCAGTAAAAATTATTTCTAGTCTGCATAAAGAAAAGAATGAACATGCAGAAAATACTAAAGAAATGATGATTCAAAATTACTAGAAACTTGATAAGATTATAATTTCTTAGCGGAGGAAAGTTTGAAGAAGCACTAACTACCTAAACATGTTAAGCTATTTATTAACTAAAGATAGAATGATGTTATTAATAATATAACTCTAATATAATCGATTTACAAAGTTGACATTAAATAACTAACTCTTCAAAATTAGTGCAACGATTAGATAATGAATGCCTCCTAAATTGTCTCTCTATCTTCAGAAGTATTCAAAATATTGTATGTGATGATTTTAAACTATTTATTTTGATTAATTAATTAATCTATAGGCTTTAATAAGCCAATTAAAAATATTGCACCAACTTCATCATCATTAACAAACATTTGTGTCGGTTTAAAGATTTTAACGTGGATGAAAAAATACAACTATAAACACCGATTGTATCGTAGTAAATAAAATCAAAAGAAGAATCAGGCCCCGAAACAAAACACCCATCCACCATCACACCACCGCCACCAATGCCGCCCTACAGCAGTAACACAATAATATCGAGGGAGGAATTTCATATTCGGTCGGGAAGTATCAAAAGACAATTCCCTTTTTATAACTTTCCGTTTTATGGCCCACGACACTCGCAAAAAGACTACATAAGAAATATAAATTGTGAAATAAAGAAACGCGTATTTTTTTCCCCTTCTTCTTTCCGTTCTTCGGTTCTGCCGGTGTTACGGCGAGAGGAGTTAAAAAAAAAAGAGTATAAAACCCCAAATCCGGGGGCGGACTTTATTGAATCGAATTACATATTTATACGTTTTCATGTAGGTCTTAGAGAAAAGTTAAGAGGTATTTTAATTCAACATATGTGCGTGTTAGTGTGTGTTTGTGTGTGTGTGTGTAGAGCGCAGTAAATGGGGTCGTTCCGAAAACGGGAATGCCAATATTACGACGTAAACAAGAAACCGACCCTCCGGGTTATTCGCTAGCACTAAATCGTTCAAACATATATCTCCATTAAATTTATGCTTGTCAACTGCAAGTTTCCGTTCGCGATTTCTGTCTCGGCGCTAGACAATGGCAACCGGCAATTCCTGCTGGTTGATGGGGGCGCGTGCGCGCCCTCTAGCTTTTTCCTATTTACTTGTCCCGTCATTACGTGCGCCTTCGGGATGAAACGAGTAAATGATTTTTCAATTGGACGCTGCAATAGACTGGAGTGGTTTTCTTTTCAAGGACGACACGGATTGCCGGACGATTTGCGCGGCACTTCCCCGCCGGCATCTGCCGCTGCCAAGGTCATTAATTATGCTTTCGTTCGGTGGGAGGTAATTGAGAAATTTAATAAAACGCTTTTTCTAGATGAGACAAACTTGTCTTTTTTCTAATTTAGGAATTTAAATAGTTTTTCACTCGTACAATTAGATGCAGCCATTCAAGTGTTATAGCTTCTATTGCTTACAGGATTTTTACCTTAATAGTGATAAAAAAGACCTTTATTGTAATAATATTGTAATTAATAGTAATATCTTCTCCATACAATTTTTCTTCCCTTAATTATTTGTAATATGTATACAAGAGCACATTAGGTTACAGTATGAAGAAGATTCAAATTCTAATTTGCTCCTCTCAATATGTTCTTCTCCGTAATACTTGTAACTGTTATGGTAATAATCTTTATTTATCAAAAGATGCTCATTCATGATATATACATAAAAGAGATATTAAGATATAGATTCATGAGTGTTTAGAAAGGGCGAACAGATGGTTGCAGCACTTAACCCATTCGTTGGGTATTATGCCCTACTCTTCAAGTAAACCTAATCTTCTAGAACTGTTATAGATAGAGAACCATTATTTTAAATTTGTCTTACTAAAAAAAAGTCTAAGAAAAAATTTAAGATCTCAATATGTTACAATTAGTCGTATAGGAATTCAACACGGAGGAGAACAGAGGATAAAAATGATAACAAACCACTCCTTGGGCGTTAGTACAAATGATGATAAAAAGGGGTGAAAGGCAATAGGGCCAGCATTAATACCACATAAATTTCCATTAACCAACTTATCCCACCGAACAGAACGATCCATCACGATTTATCTAGCGGCGGCCGCTAGTTTCCCTGCTCTCCTCGAAAAATATAAACAAAAGCTGCGTTCTTTGTACACGCCGCCCCCCTTCTCCCCAGCCCCCCCCCTCCAGACTTTTTAATACTGGTAATGCACCACCATAGAGAGGCAGCCGGTCGTGAACGGTGCACCCTGTGCACCAGCCGGAAAATGCACCAGACTCGCGCACAAAACACAAAGATGGAAACGCTTTTTAATACTCGGATAATATTCAATATTCAAAGTGTCTGTGAATCCTCCTCCTTTATTTTTTTCGAATCAGTAGGCACTTGGCATTAATCAGGGCCCAAAGCGCGCGCTTTGTCAGCGAACACTTTACAGATGACGTATCGCTGCAGCTTTAATTAAAACGTTCCTAACAAGTTCCAGGAATGAACGTATCCGGTTCACCGAGGATGTTTTATCGGCTCCTGCCGAACTTCAACCGACGCAGGAAAAAAAAATTCGGACGAGAAAGTTTTACACGGCGCTACCGAAATCAGTGGCTGCATGAGAGTAGGTATGTAATCGGATTTTACAAAAAAAAACTACACGAAGAATCAACTTTGCATATTAATTCCTCTTCTACTGAATCAATTTGATTGAATTCTTTTCTTCTAAGAAATCAAACTGAATGAATTCTTCCATAAGAAAAATAAAGATTAATTCCTGGTTTGTGTATGATTGATCTTTCTTTTTCTTATAGAAAGATTCATTCAGTTTTCTCAGAAGAGAAACAATTTAATCAAATTGAAAAGTTGTAAATAATAATAATAAGACAACTTTAGGCTACACCATCTAAAACTTTCATCCCTATACTATTTTATAAGAACAAACATAATCAGATTTTAGAGATTTTAAAGAAATAATGATGAAGAACCGTAAAAAAAGTTGTAATGAATGTTCCAAGTTTATAAATTATAATTCTGAAGCTTCTAGAGATACAAATATTTTACACAAAGTCTTTAAAAGCGGTAACACATCAAGCATTAACGTCTCCAAGGATCGTTTACAGCTTAAAATTAGCTTGAATTAGGCCTATAAAACAAAATTTCTAAGCTATCTTTAACATTTAAGTAATAAAGAATTATCTCTTCAAAAATGTTTGCTTCTGAAGCTCTGAAAATACTAGCTTGTAAAGCTGTATAAAATAAAATTCTTAAGTCACCAGAGAGAAAACTTTCTCAGCTTCAAAAATATTAGTTTAGTATCTCAAGCTTCTAG
Source organism: Ontholestes murinus (assembly GCA_963969525.1). Classification (NCBI taxonomy): domain Eukaryota; kingdom Metazoa; phylum Arthropoda; class Insecta; order Coleoptera; family Staphylinidae; genus Ontholestes; species Ontholestes murinus. Next base: position 104,787,766 of record OZ018387.1, read on the forward strand.
AGATACAAAATATTTTACATAAAACCTTTAAGAACGGGCACATAAAAAGCCTTGAAGTCTCCGTGGATCATTTGCAGCTTAAAATTTAAAATTAGCTTGAATTAAGGTAATGATGAAACAAATATCTTAAGAATTTAAAATTTTCAAATCCTTAGGGAAGTAAAGTAGGAAATTTTGAATAAGAACAAGAGAATATTTTATAAGCGATGACAAATTATCTCTTAAAAAACCTTTTTCGCTTCTCATAAAACTTTAATTAAATGCATCAAACATTTATATTTTGGTTTTCAAACTTTAGAAATACTGCATACAACAAAATTCTCAAATCACTAAAAAGAACAAATTTTTGGTTTCGAAAATGTTAGTTAACTTAACTAACTCTCAAGTTGCTAGAGATACAGATGTTTAACATGAAATTTGTATGCCCCAAAAAAACAGATTAAGACTTGAAAGTGTTCGAGGATCTAAAAAATTATGAATCAAATATCTTAATGTAATTTATATAGAATATGAAATTTTGAAATGTCTTCGACAATACAATTTGCAACAATCAGTGGAAACATTTCATGAATGATTTTCTCATTTACCTCGTGGTGAAATATTGTGGAATAATAGGTAATTAATTAAAAACACTTGGTTTGTTTCACTAAATTTATTATTCAATGGAAACAATTCTGAAATTTTGAATAAGAACAGAAGAAGATTTTTGAAAACTATGTATGTTTAAGCTTTAAACCATAAAAATCTCTTTAAAAACTGTTTGCTTCTCGATATTAACTTTAATGTTTCAAGTTTTAAACATACCAACGTTCGAAAGTTTTATCTATTCAGCTTTCAAGAATGTTTCCAAATGAGCAAACGTTTTAAATACGATCTTCAAGCCGCGAACAAATAATTTAAAGACAAATGTTAGTTATAATGAAGCATATAAATAAAACACTAAGGTTTCAGAAGAAATAAATGTTTAAGCCTTGAAAATGGGAGTTTTTAGTTATGCACACCGAAAATTCTAAAATTTTGATTATAGAGAAAAGAAGATTTCTAGAAGATAAACATGTTTAACCTCGACATCCTTAAAACGTATAATCTCAAAGTACAATTTGCTGCTCAAAATAAACTTTTATTGAATGAAACAATTTTTTTTAAGGTTTCTTATATTTAAAAATATATAAAAGCTTGTATAAACAGTAAATAATTTTGTACATTCTTAAGAATGACCAACGGCAAAGATAAGTTGGAGAAAAAATGAAAAAATTCTTCATTAAAGTTGCGAAATCATATTAAACCTTTTGGGAAGATTTCTAGAGAGGTAAATGTTTTAAATAAATAATTAATTTAGGTTTTTAAGAATATTTTGTAGCTCAATATTAGCTTTTTATAAGATATTGAACAAATACTTAATAAGGACAATTTTAAGTTTATGGATACATATTTGGTCCTCGCCAATCTTTTGTTGCTCAAAATAATAACTTGATAAAGATCTTTTGATAAAGATCTAAGCTTCAAACTACATATACCTATACATAATATGTTTTGAATCTGTAGCGCCATCTATAGAAATGTTTTTAATAACAAAACATGTGAATTAAATTATTAAATTAAAGAACTGGTATAAAGCTAGGCTTTGATGCTTCAAAATTTTAAAATTTTCAAAAGTCGTCATTACCACAGAAGATGTCAAAATGACATAATACGCTTATATCTTAAACATCTCCTAAAAGGGACAGGACCCAATTTCGAATATTTGCAAAATTATAATTCAGGAAATTATTTTTTGGAGGATAAAGATTTGAGTGAAAGACCATGAAGAATCATTGAATATGTCTGTGACTCCTCTAACTTAAAGTATTTATATCTTTTAATTGAATTTTAAATACATTATGTATTTAGTTAATTTTGTAATTAGGAGAAACGAAAACTATAAAGATTAGAAGTTGTTTAAAGTTTTAAAATATATATTATTCATGATTTCAGTTGAAATGTCTAGTTTTCCTATAATTATTAAGATTCTACAATAAAATTTTCAATTGAGAATGAGTGAGGATTTCAAAATTACTCCAATTCATAAAATATTAGAAATAATATAATTACCAGTTTTAGCCATAAAATAATCTAGAATTGTCTAGTTTAAAAATTGGTCGAACATAATCACAAGTAAAACTATTACAAATTCAGGGTTAGTAGATTAGAATCATGCAATAGGATTTAGAGTCAAGAATATTGGATGTTTCCAAAACAGTTCTATTATACAAATACAACTTCTAAAATTATTAGAAATCTGTGTGAAGGTTTGGAAAGGAAATCTAAAATTATTTGAATCCATAGTTTTATTTAAATTAACCTTAAATCGGGACATCGAAACGTAGCTACAATTTTAGGCCCTTTTGGAGTTTCTAGATTATGCTCTATATATCAAAACTAAAGCCCTAAAACAAAAACTATCACAACTGTAGACCCATCAAAACACTTCATAAATTTGTTAGTCTAAAGTTTTCTTTTCGCAGATTTTAGAAGTCTACAATTTCCTTTTGCAGATTTTTAATAATTTATCGTACAGTTTTCTTTTTGCAGATTTGTAATAATTTTAGAGCCTACAGTTTCCTTTTTGCAGATTTGTAATAATTTATTTCTACAGTTTTCTCCTAAAATTATTAAACACCTGCAAAAACTTTAGAGAATTTTTAGAAACTATAATTTTTTCCTAAAATTATTAAAATTTATAAGTATTGAACATAATATTGAAACTATATATAATTTAAAATCACTATCAGCAAAGCTCTTTATTTATATTTTATACACCTAAAGCAAAAACGTATACAAATCTAAATCACCTATATTAGAAACCTTTTAAATTCATATAATATTTCGAATGTTATTACAACTTTAAGCTGTTCATTTCTGTTTAATTTACTCAGTAACTAAAAATTTGTAATTTCTAAAATCCCAAATAGCAAATACAGTTACAACTCTAGGTCATGTTGTAAGTTTAGAAGAGAAAATAACTAGGGTGTTGCAAAAGGGTGTAGAATTAGGAATGTTCTAGTAATAAATTCAAAACCTAGTAAAAATTTACAAAAAAAGCTTTCTAAATAAAAACATACAAACACATTTTTTTGGAAATTATTATAATGAATGAAAGTACTAAAAATCATTTGGTAAATATATAGTTTTATTTGGAGATTATGATTACTATTACTTATAGACTCAAAGCTCCAAACTATTACAACTTTCTATTTAATAATTTCTTCTCCAAATTACAACTTTAGATTAACTAAAATGATTGAAGTCCGTTAATTATTATTTTGAATTCTGAACATTAAAGACTATAGTTTATCGGTAAATAATTGGAAGTAAATATAAATCATATGAAACTTTATGCCTAGAGGCTTTAAAATTGAAAATGTTTGTTATTTGCAATTGTAACTAGAAATTCTAAAGAGGCTTTAGAATTAAAAATGGATAATTCAAGAACAATTCTAAAGCTATTACAAATCACTAAAGGAACGTCGAAGACCAGAAATGAAGCGTCAAAACTTGATAACTCTGATATTCATAAGAGCAAAACTTATTACAAATCTAGAGCCAAAATAATTTGAATCAAGACAAAAGTTTGAGGACAAATTCTAAAATTATTAGAAAACTTAAGAAGGTAGTTGATACTTATCCAAATACCCTCATGATGTAATTTTGATGAAGAAAAATATTTCTCATGTTGCATATTTCTATATTCTTTTTAAGGTTAAAACTTTAAACCTTTACTATAGATAAGAGATATAGAAATAGCACAATTTACGCTTGGTTTGTTATCATATTTTGAGTGGATACCACCAACTTTCTGAAGAATTTCTGTTAAAGATTTTTTTACTGCTTCTTCGTTAGAATTAGTAAGCTTAGCTATATTATTTTCTGGTTTGTTCCATAATCTCTTTCTTACTTCCATAAACTCATCTATGGTAAAAACATTCCTATCCAATTTGTTATCTTTTATCTCAACAGATATTCCCTTTTTACCAGCAGTACCTTCAGTAACCTCTACTAATTTAACTTTAACCAAGTTTTCTGACGCGTGTCAGGAAACTGAAAATAAAAGTAACAAGTGTTTTTCTTCACCAACAAAAAACTTAAAAAGGTTTGAAAATCGGATATAAAGCGTTACGATTTACAGATTCTAAAATCAGATTAGTTGGCATCTTCCAAAAAAAAAAATACTTGAGAATTGAAGTTAAAATTTTATAGTTGTTAAAAATTTGTGAAAAGCTTTTTGTGCCGAAATTGAAGCGTTAAGATTTGCTGATTCTAAAATTATTAAGATCAAAAAACTATTACAGCTTTAGACTCAACAAATTTAGGATATTCTTTATTAGCTTCGCTTCTCCTACTTACAAAATGTAATAAACTTTTAAACCAAAATTACAAAGAGCTTCGGATTGAGAATGTTAAATATTCCTAAGGCGACTCTATTTTTAAATTCTAAAGTTGCGGAAGATTTTATAATCGGGAATTGAAAAGTAAAATCAGTTGGAAATTCTTAAATTATTAGAAAACTATCATGAAAAAATTCGAGAGAATTCAATTTTTCTATTTTCAAAATTGTTACGACTCTAATTTTAGAATAATCGAGTTTCACAAAAAAAAGAACTGGAAATATTACATATTTCAAAGCAACTCTACCAAGAACTCAAACTCTCTAGGTAAGTAAGAGTAAATGGCTCGATTCAATTAAAAGTTTCACAAGAATTGTGAAGAATATTCCGTAAGGAAATTAGTAGTAAAATGTTTTGAAAATCTATCATCATACAAGAAGACAATTCTGAATGGATATTCTTAGAAACCTTCTTTGAAAGCAAGCGTTGCAATAAACAAAACTCTAATCAAGAAGAAAGAAGCTAAACTCCAGTGATTTTGATAAGTTGAAGAATAATGGCTTTAGTAAATTTGCAGAAGATACAATTCTACCGAAGGTTTTTTAAGAATCTGATGAAGTAAATTATTGTTTAAAACTTGCATTTAGTGAAAATGTTGAAGAAGATGATCAGTTTTTATTATCAATGATCTGAAGATCAACTAAAAAGTAGGCTAGTCTTCAATGCGTTCGTGAATTTCTTTAATAATTCTAAATAGTTAGAGTAGTAATTAGAAGGTAGCTAAGTTTTTAGAAGATACAATAATACAGAAAATCACTGGAGATTTCTAACTTTCTAAAAATATGCTGAAGATGTATCAGAGAAATTAATAATCTTAAAGTTTGTTTTAATTCAAAACTTCTAAAATCTAATCAAAGAAGAATATAGTCTTCAAATGTTGGCTTTGATATAAATTTTATAAATTTACAGAAAATATAATTATGCAGAAGAACGTGAAATTCTTTAATAATTTTGAATAGTTAATAGTAATTAGAAGGTAGCTATGTTTTTAGAAGATAGAATAATACAGAAGTTCCCTGCAGATTTATAACTTTCTAAAAATTTTCATTATATAGGTGATAAATAAAACACTTGGGTTTTGAGAATTTACACAATTAAATGTCGATGCACTGCGAAAATGAGTTATCATCTGCCTGATGAAGCCACTGTGTGGCGAAACAATTGTCGCAGTGCATCGACATTAAATTGTGTAAATTCTCAAAACCCAAAACCTATTTACTATAAATTTTCTAAATTTGCAGCAGATTTATAATCATAGAGAATATATTAAAAAATTTATAACAACCTAAAAATCTGCTGAATATGTATCAAAGGAATTTAAAATTTTAGATGAAAGCAAGAATATTGAAGGGAACTTCGCAAGCAATGATTACAAATCTACGATAATTATAAGCTGATATTCAGGGTAACAACTAAAGAAGAATGTATTCCTTAATGCATGTATATGAGATTTTCCTTTTATAATCTGAAAAATTTGTAAATATAATTGATACTTGTTGAGCTTCCCTCTTGATGGAATCAGATATGTAATTTTGGTGAAGAAAAACACTTGTTTTATTCCATATTCCATTATTCCATTTCCAGAATTTGTAAATATTGGGTTTATTATATATTTTCTGAATTTGCAGAAAACACAATCGTATAGAAGATTCCTAGAGATTTAGATATTTCCAAAAAACTTGATTAACATAAAACTATAATCACAAAACTTATGTTTAGTGGATGCAAAGAAATTGAAAATGATTTAGTAAAGAAAATCATTGGCAATAATAAAAAAATTTAAAGAAAATTCTAAATCGAATTTCTGAAGAGCAATTTAAGAAAAACCTGGTCTTCAATGTGTTGGTTGTGAAGTGTTAAAAATGTTGACTCTAATATTAATTTGCTGAATTTTCAGAGCGAAAATCTATTGAAGATATATCAAAAAATGTTACATGCTTAAAATGTATGTTTGGCGAAAGCAAGAACAGTAAGAAAGCAAGTTTTAAGAATAAAACTTTTTATAATAGAGCAGATTCTTGGAGCATCAAAAATTTGCAAGAATTGTCTGTATGATTATATCATCTGTAAGTTTGGCAAATTTTTTGTACGCCAAAATTGATTGATTAATTCTTTACCTATTATTTCGTAATGTTTCGCCAGAAGATAAGTGAGGAATTTATTTAAGAAAAACAAATGTTTACGTTTAAAAAAAAGCTTTATGAAAGGAACATTTCAAGGACGAATAACTTCAGGTACAATCAATAGGTGAAGGAATTCATGTTTTAGATTTGTTCTTCGAAAATCACTAATGATTATAGCTTTGAAGTTTTGTATAGAGTGCAGAGATAACGTTGATTAAATTTAAGTATGGTTAATGAGTAAAAAGAAACTAAGTTTGATTAAGGTAATACAAAAAGAATTTTCACGATATGTTGAGTCAAAATGATTGCAATTAGAACAATTTATGAAGAACATGCGGTAAATCAATTAACCAAGCGTGTTCGATATATTCCCGCTTTATACATATCTATTATAGACACAGATAATAACGTGCACGTGCGTGTGTATGTAGTGGTGAACGCGGAGGACGGCTAATAACGCCCAAGTAATAATTACAAGTTCTGCGGCCGTAAAGCAGTATCGGAACACGGCGCCCCGGGTACAAGGGGGTAATTCTATTTTTATTCGGGCATAAAATTAATAGGGCCTGGTATCGGTAACGCGCCAGATGCGATTCGGGGCCCCCGTTAATGCGTCACGTTATACCGCCGCAAGAGCGCACTTATTTATGTTCATAGTCGTTCTTAATTTAGTTATTACTTTGTGCAATATCGGCGGACCAGAAGCCGAAATGATGGACTTTAAATTGCGCAAAGTGCCTCCTCCTGGACTTTCTCTCCACACAGGCGGTTATTATGTAGGAGTATATACGGATCCACTTCAACGGGCCATCAATTCGGAAATTGGCGTTCTTTATGCAGGAATTACAATGGGAATTTATGAAGAATTCTTATTCGAAAAGGATTCACTTACTAATTGAATTTGATAGTTTATAATTTAAGAATTCCACTCAACAATACATCAATATTAGATACAATTAGGAGTAATACAGTTTTAATTTGCGATTAACAATGTAGAAACCTATTTTTAATTTCAGTGTGTTTACACCACGAAAGACTTAGCATAAAAAAACGTGATGAAACTGATAAACTTGTCTATAGTCTAGAGAACAATAAATTCAGATATAAATGTTATATAAACGTACATTTTTTTCATAATGATGCAGGATGCAGATGCAGAATTTCTTTTTTATAAAATTTTGATTATTGAAAACCACTAAAAATATTAATAAAAAAATTGCTAAATATCAGGTTTTTAAATGATATAGTTCAATTCATCTTCTTAAAGAAAAACAATTTCTTGATTTACCCGCGGCATTAATTTTTTGTCCCGGCGCCTCCACCATAATTGCTAACATTTTTTATAACATTTGTTTAACGTGTATTTTAATACCTAAAGTTTAAAAATCGTCACCACCAACAACACCAATGTTGTACCCGGCGCATTCACCATTTATACATAGATTTTGTATAATTAATAAAGTTTATTTTTATACGATAGTAATAAAAAATAATTATTTATATAAATACCATTAATTTCAATAATACATCGGAGGAGGGTTTAATAAACATGTAGATAAATATAAATCGCGCGGCTGTAATAATGATAGAAATAGCTTCCTGAAAGGATTTTTGTGTTTTGTCACTCATGCGGTTTTCCGGCGGGGTTTGGCCGGATAATGCAGAATCTACCCAACTATTAAATAAAATGATTGCGGACCTCAGCCGGTCGGTCCCTTCTTTATTCGCATTTCCGCTGAACGTAGCCGCCGAGGATTTGTTTGAGTAAATTCAGGGAGCGGGCTTGGTGGGGGTTGGCTCTTCCCGAACTTATGGAATCGTCAAATCTAATTTAAAAACCCGCAGATCACGATCCTATCCATCGGACGTGGAAGATACTGTGCGCGGCGGCTAATACGGCCGCCCATTAACCCCGGAGGACGTTCCTTTTTCTTGATAATAAAAAAGAATATATTGCAGTTCGCGCATACGGCCCGGATCTACCCATTTCATGTCCGGTGCCTGTTAAAGCTGGCGTGATGGAGAGATCGCGGGATTTACCGAGGTCTAACTAAGTCCCCGTGTCACAGCCGGATACCCAGATACCCTAGGCCTCCTCCTTCCCCCCACCCCCCATCCGCCATCCACTTTATCTAAGCATCTCTCTACCGCCACCACCGCCAGCGCCGCAGCAGCCATCGGATTTAATTAAATTGATATCTATTAATTCTCGGAGACTTCCTGAATGTAAATAAGTTTCTGCAAGTCGACTGCCAACTTGAACTCCAGGTCGACTCTGTTAATCTACTTGTTTGTGCGTGGCCGTACATGTATATATATAACGTTTATGTATGTGTATTCGGCATTCACAATAATATCGGGGCAAGATTGCGTTTGCAGATTACTTCCTATAAGTGGAAATGTTTTGAGGGGCCACTACTACAGCTGCTGTGGACTTGCACAAACGCCACTCAATAATTTCGACTAATCAATCCTCCGCCTATTCACCGGTTTCCATCTCATATTAACTCCAATTATCGCGCAATATCACAACTTGAAATTATCCTGATTGGCAAGTAACTCGTTATATTATCATTGATTAATTTCTCAATCAATCAATCAATAGTGAAATCATTTGGTATTATCTAAATATATATTTTTTAAATCGTTTCTTTATAGCCACCTACTTAATTATTTAATTAATTGATTACGTGTTCACTGCAGTGATGAGATTTAATAAATCAAAACTAGTAACTATTTTGTTAGTTGCAGTTGCAAGAAAAAAAATTGAAAAAATTAAATGATAGAAAATTCTAGAAGGAAACAATAGAATTCTAGAACCATCCAAAAAATTTGTATCAAAATCTAGAAGATATTTCTGGTCATATGGTAAAAAGAAAAACTCAAAACATCTGAAAGAAAACTTGAAATATTCTATAACTGTAAAACTAAATTATTGACATTTGAAGAAAAGTTATAGTCTAAAATTATGGAAATTTAAAAGGAAACTTACTTGAATTTCTAGAATCCCACAAGCAAGTACTTTGTTGTTCGTTACTTTATCAATCCATAGGATTTTAATCATCTAGAAGTCTCTAATATTGAAACATTAAAATTTCGATAATTTTAATGAAGTGATGGAAACGCAGGAAATCAAATTTAGATAGAAGTTAAGTAAAATTATTTTATACACGAATACTTGTTGATGTTTTCTGATTGGAGGGTGTGTTAGAGGCCACCCACCTACCCTACATATACATGGAAAACTTCAATTACAAACACAGTTTCGAATTAACGAAAAATAATGCAGAAACAGTGTTTGTAATTTATGATTTATTTTAAATGTAGGGTGGATGGGTGTCCATTATCCCACCCTCCAATTCCTTCAACATAAATCTAATCTCAATGTCTAACAAACTGTTTCTATTCTTATAATTGTAATAAAGTGATGGAATCGCAGGAAATTAACTATAAATAGAAGTTATTGAAAATTATTTTACACTTGAATACTTGTTGATGTTTTACTGGTTGGAAGGTGGGTTAGAGGCCACCCACCCACCCTACATATACATTGAAAACTTCAATTACAACACCGTTTCGAATTAAAGAAAAATAATGCAGAAACAGTGATTGTAATTTATTATTTTAAATGTAGGGTGGGTGGCTATCCACTATCCCACCCTTCAATTCCCTCAAAATAAATCTAATCTCAATGTCTAACAAACTGTTTATATTCTGATAATTGTAATAAAGTGATGGAATCGCAGGAAATTAAATTTAAATAGAAGTTAATGAGAATTATTTTACACTTGAATACTTGTTGATGTTATACTGATTGGAGGGTGGGTTAGAGGCCACCCACCCACCCTACATACATATTGAAAACTTCAATTACAAACACCGTTTCGAATTAAAGAAAAATTATGCAGAAACAGTGTTTGTAATTTAGTATTTTAAATGTAGGGTGGGTGGGTGGCCACTATCCCACCCTCAAATTCCTCAAAACTAAATCTAATCTTAATATCTAACAAACTATTTATATTCTAATAACTGTAATAAAGGGATGGAATCGAAGGAAATTAAATATAAATAGAAGTTAATGAAAATTATTCTACACTTGAATACTTGTTGATGTGTTACTGATTGGAGGGTGGGTTAGAGGCCACCCATCCACCCTACATATACATTGAAACTTCAATTACAAACACCGTTTCGAATTTAAGAAAAATAATGCAAAAACAGTGTTTGTAATTTATTATTTTAAATGTAGGGTGGGTGGGTGACCACTATCCCACCCTCAAATTCCTCAAAAATAAATCTAATCTCAATGTCTAACAAAGTATTTATATTCTGATAATTTTAATGAAGTGATGGAATCGCAGAAAATTAAATATAAATAGAAGTTTAGGAAAATTATTTTACACTTGAATACTTGTTGATGTTTTACTGGTTGGAGGGTGGGTTAGAGGCCACCCACCCACCCTAGATACACATTGAAAACTTCAATTACAAACACCGTTTCGAATTAAAGAAAAATAATGCAAAAACAGTGTTTGTAATTTAAAATTTATTGCATATGTAGGGTGGGTGGGTGGCCACTATATCACCCTCCAATTACTCCATGATAAATCTATTCCCAATGTTATATAAATTGACATTTTAAAAGACTTTTCATTTAGAATTTCGCTTCTACACATTAATTTAATATCGGTTAATGTTAAAGAGACTTGAGGGTAGGTTATAGGCCACCCACCCTCACTACATATATATTTTAATATAAATCAGTAACATCTTTTGTAATTTAAAAGAAAATATAATTAAGAACATAATTTTAGTGTATAATCAATTCATTCAAAAAGAGTGATTTAATGAAAGTTTCTGTATATATGTAGGGTGGGTGGGTGGCACCTATTCCACCCTCCAATTGATAAAACATCTCCTACTATTTTACTAAATGAATATATACATCATAAAGAAATGTTATAATTGATTTAAATAATAAAAGGTTCTAATTTTTAATTTTTCTAACCTAAGTTTATATTCTCATATTTAGAAATAGAAGTTAAGTAAAATTATTTTATACTTAAATACTTGTTGATGTTTGACTGATTGGAGGGTGTGTTAGAGGCCACCCACCCACCCTACATATACATTGAAAACTGCAATTACAAACACCGTTTCGAATTAAACAAAAATAATGCAAAAACAGTGTTTGTAATTTAAAATTCATTGCAAATGTAGGGTGGGTGGGTGTCACCTTCTCCGCCCTCCAATTGATAAAACACCTTCAACTGTTTTACTAAAATATACATAATAAAACATTTTAATAAGTAATGGAAAAATTTTGGAATACTCTAAAACTCTAAAAGAAAATTATAGAAATTTAAAACAGAAACAAGAAAATTTTAGAAAGCCAGAGGAAATATTCTTGGAAAATTCTAGAGACTTTGAACCGAATACTAGAAATTTAATGGGAAAAAGCTAAGAAAATCTAAAAATCTAGAAGTAAAAATATGAGAAAAAACCTAGAATCAAAACGAAAATTTGGAAATCGGAAAGAAATATATTCCTGGAAAATTCTAGAGACTTCAAACCAAATATTAGAAATCTAAAATGCTAAAAAAATCTGAAAATCTAGAAGTAAAAATATGAGAAAAACCTATAATCGAAACGAAAATTTAGAAATTGGAGGGTATTTTTATTTATAAGAATTCTAAAAATTTGATTGAAGCAAAAATGTGAAAGAAAAGCCAATAATCGAAAGAAAATTGTAGAATTCTACTAGTATATATTCTAGAATAATTAGAATGTCTAATAGGAAAGTTTTTGAAATTCTAAAAATTCTAGATAATCCTTGAAATTTTACAGAAAAACCTGAAAATTTTATAAACTACAAATAAAGTTTTATAAGTCAAGAAAAATGCAGGAAATGTTCGATAGCCAAAAAAAGAAGAAATGGTCGAAGAAGCATTATAATTGTTATCTGTCATTATGGTAATAACATCTTCAATAATGATGATTATCTCTGTAGGAAATTTTAAATCTCTGGAAAAATAAAAGTGCTAAAAACTCTAGATCGCTAGAAGAAATATTGATAAAAAATTATGAAATTTTTAGAAATCTGAAAGAAATATTGCTACAATAATTAAATACTTTCAAAGATAATTCTATGCATTTACATTTTAATAAGTAGAATTAAAATAATTTGTTTATTAGTACTTTGATATTCTTATATACAATATTTCCGTAAAGTTATTTACAAAATTTTAAAAAAGATAGAACGTACAAATAATTTAGGTTATAAGAATCCTGGGCGAAGTTAACTCTTTTTCAAAATGCTCTTCTACGCAAACCCTTACTTTGTTCTAGTAATTGGACATTCCATTACACTTTTTGCGATGCTAGGCGCATTTTCATATTTTATAATAAGTTTCATTTAAGAACAAATCGTTCTCTATATTATGTAATGAAAATTATAACAATCACAACGAAATGTTACAATATTTGAAAAATTAGGTTAAAGAATTGCTGAAGAGTCAAGTTAAAGTCAATTCAATTTAATTCAGAATAATTTAATTCAATCCTTTATTTATTATACAAAAAATGTTTTGCACAAGTCAAAGTTCTAAAATTGTGAATTAAATACTAGTCAATTTAATTGACTGATAATATTTGATAAGTCACCAAAATATTAGGAGTGTTTAAATGAAAAGATACGAAGTTTTTATTCTTCGACATCAAAAATGACGGTGAGAAACACCTTGCCTGCTGACGCCAACTATTTGAACCTTTTAAGAGAAGGTAACAGAAGAATCATTTACTCCGATGTATACTATAGGACACTCACATTAGGTTCATCAAGAAGAAAAAACATCTGAAAGGGCAGCGCAGTCTGGAAACAGCTGTCACCAGAAGAATAGAGAGTGAGAATGGGAAAAATACCTATTTTGTGAATTCAAGCCTTTCCAATGCGATCAAAGTTTTGGTAAAAACTTATTATCTATAATATTGGAAATTTTTTATTGGCATATTGGATAACATAAATAATACCTTATACCTATTACTAGAAGAACCTAGTGCTCTTACAGTTTTCACAAAAAAGATTGTGGAAATTCGGAAGTAAAAATGCGAAAAAATTAATTTTAAACAACCGACAAAGTTGTTAGAAATTTTTAGAAACTCGAGGTGCCTCGAAAAATATTTTACAACTTTTTTATTTAATACGTCTGGAAAATTTTTGAAAAACAGAAAGTAGTAAGAAGAAACTTGCGGAAACATAAACGTATGTGTGATACCTACAAAGATAATATTTTTTTACAAGAAAATATCCTGAAAATTTCTAGAAAAACCGATTAAAATTAAAAAAGTCAGAATGACAAATTTTTTGAGAATTCCGAGAAATTTAAAAGGAATATAAGTGGAATATTTTAAGATTTGCGATGAAATTTTTCTTAATCAAGAAAAAATATGCTAATTTAAAAATATAATAATGGTAGAAAAGTCTAGAAGTCTAGAAAAAACTGAACCAATGTTTCTCGAACAAAATTATAGTAATTTAATGGAAATTCTGAATATCAAAGTGCCAAAAAGATAGTAGATCTTTGAGATATTTATTTTTTGAAAAATTATAAAATTATTATAGAAAATACATAATTCCTGAGAGGAAAAATCCAAAACTTTAATTTTAAAATTTTATACGTAGGGTTTGAAACTCTTAAGACAAGTTTAGAAATCTACAAAACAAATCCTAAAATCATGTAGGAGTATCTGTCAAATTAAAAAATCTATAAACATAATTTAAAAAAAAGAATATATTCTTGATAATTCAATTGAGAAACTGGAAAGAAACATTGCTAGATAATAAAAATGTTGTTTTTTAGGTTATAGAAAATTAACTTATAATTAGAAAAACCACGAAAACATTTCGCAAACCTGTTGTAAATCTACAACAAATTTACAGATTTACGAAATGTTTTCGTGTTTTTTTCTAATTATTAATTGCTAGATAATTACATAAACCTCAAACATTTTTTTTAAATTTTGAACAAAAGATCCAAAACTCTCAAAATTAGTTTAAAAATCTATAAGATAATTCCTAAAATCAGAACAAATTAGCTGTAAAATTCTATATACCTCGAACGTATTTTAAAAAGGGGAATAAGGTCTTGATTATTATTAAAATCTAGTAGAAAAATTGTTGGAAAGTTCTATAACATGTTTTGCCACACATATTGCAGTGTTCAACAATGAATGCGAAACCCTCTCAACTCTAACGTTCTATTTCAATGTGTTATGGAGTTTTATCATGTATTCGCCTTATCAATTCAATTATCCATTGCTTTTGTATGAACATTCAAATTTTAGGCTAAGGCATAGATCAAGAGTACGCCACGGCAATGTTAAATTTATTGAGATAGGTAATAAGTGCGCTAAGATAATAAATAATGTATTAGCTAAAGTCGGGAGTGCACCACTATCTCCAGCAGCGCGAGATTTAATTTGAAGATAAGAGAAGGATCCCACAGGGCTCCGCACTCAGCCCCACACCATGGAATTTGTCCTACACCAGTATCCTGGAACTGGCTATGCCGCACTTGGTGAACGTATTCGAATTTGTCAGCGAGATTATGATCATCGTCAGAGGCAGAGAGATGAGGGGGCTTCGAAGCTGATCCCTGTGCTGAAAACTTGTATAAAGAGAAACCACGGTGAGCTGATATACCATCAAACGTAAATCCTGTCAGGTTACGGGTGCTTTGGAAATCGGGTAACTCTGGAGAAGAGTGTCCTTAGTGTGACCATTTTCGAATGCCGACAGTGTTGGAAAGAACAGGAAAAGCTGAGCAGGGCATTGGGTGGGCCAGTCGATCACGGAAGTCTCTTTTTTAGCATGTTCGAAAGCGAGGAGAATTGGGCAGCGGTAGACCAGATGACAAAAGAAATCCCCGAAGGAAAAGGAAGCTTTTCTTTCTCTCTGGGACAGCTGCAGCTGGGTCAGTTAAGAGAGTGATAATGATGAAGAGAAAGAACAATAAAGAGGCGAAATTGAAGAGGAAGAGGAGAAGTATGTAATTAAGCAGGACTGGTCGTGTCGGCCGAGAAAACCATAGGCGTAAGGTTTTTAAGAAATCGCGTGGGTATGAGGCGCAAATGGCAGCATAGTTAGCTTGGGCCATAATCCGTCCTAAATGGCGGAATGAGCTAAGCAATACGCAAATGATTTAACCAAAATCGCAGCGTATATCGATGTATTTAAATACGGCTGTCATCCGCACGCTGGCGGTAGAATCGCTTTGGAACGTGTGTTGAAGTACCTAAGTCTTGAAAATATTAGGAAGACGCCGATGTTCCCACGTGATCCAAAACGAATCACCCCCTAGTTATTGGTCTGGTTTGTTAGAGTATTATTTTGTACTTTTTTGAAATGAAAATTTAAGGCCTGGCGCCAGTAACGCACTGGAAAATTAATAAAGCATTCAAGACATCTCCACATAGGCCGGAAAAGTATTAGTCTCATCAGCAACCCCAGACTTGAAGATAGTGGCGAGAGACAAAGAACGGAATGGTCGCGAGTGCGCGAAACGTGTCGACAAGTAGCAGCGGGGGACGGCAATAATGAGAAATGCGTCTGTACCCGCGAGTTTATTTCGGTGATGAAGCCTCTAACGAAGAGGAGCTGATGTACCATCTAAGGCAAATCCTGTCAAGAAAGTACCTGCACAGAATCGGGTAAGCCTCTGAGGACAAGTGTCCTTGAAGCAAGGGTGAGATGAACGACGTGCGGGACCATTTTTTCGTGTGCCAACGTTGGATGAGACAACGAGAATAGCTGAGCAGGGCATTCGGGTGGGCCGGTCGGCCCAGGAAATCTCTTTCTTTACATGCTCGATAGTGAGGAGAAACGTGCAGCAGTAGACTGGATGACAAGAGAAATCTTTGAGAGAAAAGAAGCATTTCTCTCTGAGACAGCTGCAGCTGGGGCGGTTAAGGTGGAGTTGGGGCTATGGAGGATATAGATGAAGATAAAGATGAAGAATAATGAAGGCCTGGAGGAGGAGAGGAGGAAGAGACAAGAGGTTATCAGGATGTGTTTAATGATGTCGTTGACTAATCGATTTGATTAGTCGCTTATTACGTTCGAGCCCTATTATCATGGCGCCGAGGAACTTGATTGTAGACTTTCCTACAGGTCGGAAGTACGCTCGGATAATAATTAATTTATTGAGATAGGTTGAGATTACGCTAGGGCAATAAATAATATATTGGGATAGGTCAAGAGTACGCCAAGATAATAAACAATTTTTAGCCTAGGTCAAAACAACAAAACGCAAGGGAAAGGAACAATTTATTGGAATAGGTCGATAGTACGCTAAGGCTAATTTAATGATTTAGAAAACATCCGTGTTTTGTTAATTTAAGAGCAGCCTATAGTACAGCCTAGAAAGTATAGAATTAGAATGTAGGTTAACTCAAAATTTGATATAATCATTGTAAATTAATAAAACAACAGTTTTTTTACATATATGTGCTGTAATAGGCAACTTTAATACACAGTACTATAATAGATAACTGTAATTCGGAGTTAATATTCGAACGACATCCTGAAATCCTCCGTCGGCTTTATTTTGAGAGTCAGCCAGCCTCGGTTGTTATTACGGGACGTCAGTGTCAATAAAGCGGTGTTTTTCCGAGGGACGAAATAAACTAGCGATAAGGCGTAATAACGATGAATGATCTTATTGGGTGTTGCTTTAATGACGCAATTTATAACGTTCTTATCTGGTGAGAGAGAGCGGGCGCGTTCAATTCCTTTACAATATATTTTACAATTAAACAAACGTTCGTCCTGATGAAAACTACTCCGGTGTGTTTTGCAGAGAAAGAGGAAGCCAGAGAGATATACGTAGATAGATGAAAAGAGAGAGGGAGAGAATGAGAATGAGGACTTTCTCGTAAATCTCAATTTGTACAGCTGCAATTTTTCACGTGGAAGTACTTTCGATGCGCGCCGCATTAGAATTCCGAAGGGGTCTGCGTTTTTTTTTTGCTTTAAGACACCTCTCACTTACAGATAGATAAATGGTTGTTTATCGCCGGTATTGTAATTTCTATTACTGCACTCGGTGCGGATTTGTTCGACTCGGTGTTGTGAGATTACAAAGAAGTAACTTTAATTATCTACAAAACCACAACTGTTCATCCTCCATAGTAATGTACTGAATTTTCAGGAACTTACGAATTTTAAACTTTACTTTTAAGATCTAATCGCTGAAGTTGCGTTCACAGAAGCTTCTCTAATGTTTTTTTTTCATCGAAAACGACCCAAAATAAACTAAAACAGATATGTAGCTGTTGTTGATGCTAAAACAATAATTCAGTATTTTTCATTTTGTAGCTTAATAGTATGTAAAACATTATTTCTATAACATTAAATGTATCTGCTCGTAACCAGGGCTTTAAACGCTGACCTTTAGGCCATCATTGGGCCGAATTCGACCGCAAAACCGACCGCCCATCAAGTATTTAAACCGTGTAGGCGCATCGCCGGGCCGGGAATACATTATTTACGACCGAAATTGATATGGGCCAACAGCTTTTGTGCGATGTCCGTCTTCATTTGGCAATTATGGAAATCGATACGTTGAATCCGTGCGATAATCCGAAGATATAAGAAGGGAAAAAACGGGAGGGAGGGATGGGCAGTGGAAGGGAACATCCCTTTATATTAATGCCGCGCTATTGATCGGCTAATCTGAATTTCTATCCGACGAATATTGTATTTATCATTCGAAAAGAGTGTTATATAAACTCGATTTATACATTTCAAAGCACCGAGATGAGACCCGCAAACAATCCATAATTCAACTTGCTAATGATGTAGCTGCCGCGACCAGTCGGTCCTGTAGGAGATGGATGGGTCGGGATAGGGATAGAGATGCCGGATATAAGAGGGGGGGTGAGATGAGGGGCGGTGTGCAAAAATAAATGACAATGACAGTGTGTTTGGAGGACGTCTCCTGCTCGCTGCATTACTGATGAGGAAGCGTTGTCATTAACTGGTAATGAGACTCCGATTTATATTAAACGCTTTCTTATTCTGGCATCAAGGAACGCTCTGTTCTCGCCAGCACAGCTCCTCCTTCTAACCAGCACACACAAGCTCGGCATTTACATGCGGAGTTTCTTGTTAATTAAATGCAGCTCTGATGAAGATAGGGTTTTATTTTCTAAATCTTTTTTACGCTTTGTTTCAATTTAGATGATTAATGCGTGATAATTATTTTAATTAAATCTCTCTAATCGCCAGTAGGGCTATTTGATATTCTAGTGTGTGGTGAAGGAAAGGGTACACTACTGAGAGTGTTATCGTAATTAATTCTGACCTTCCAAATCGATTCCATAACAATGACAACGTATACTCGATCATGATAAGAAATACGCTTATAAAATACTTTTTCTCATCATAATCAAGACAAACCAAAAATTTATGACATTTTTTATGTATTTATGAAATTTGAATGTCTTTTAATTAAGATTTAAATATCTGTAAACTCTTGAAGTAATAAATACTTGAAAAATTTAAGTTTTAATCAATTTTCTGACACAAAATCAAATAAATTATATAAGGAATCTCTTTCTAAAGAATGATTTTTCAATTAGAAAAAAATCTGAATATATCCAAATCTGTCTTTCTCTTTCTGAAGAGAAATTTCTTAAGATTTGAAACCTAAGGAATCTTGAGCTAATAATAAAACTTAGGAATCGCTTTCTTGATGAAAAGAATTTCCATTAAGAATTATGTACTCGTAAATTCCTGAAGCACTCGAAAACTTTAAAGTGTTAATAAATTGTCTGCTTTTTAAAACAAGTAAATTTTAATAAAATATATTTAGAATCCATTTCTAAAGACAATCCTTTTTAAATTAGAAATTACTGATCTACTAAAAATTTTAAAAACTTTAGATCCTATTTCTAAATAGTTTTATTTAGTTTAAGATATTTCACGTATATATTTAAGTTAATTTTTAATTTTACCTTGACAGTTGTAATACATATATTTATGTCCTACTACACATCAATAAATAGAGTTTTCTTAAAGATTTAGAAACCTAAAAACGGTTGGGCTGATAAAATTTTTGGAAACTTTCCTGAAAAAAAACTTTCTATTAAGAATTTTGTACTTGTAAACTCTTGAGGTAATAAATGTTCGAAAACTTTAAAGTTTTAACAAATTTTTAGAATTTTTAGGACAAGAAAATTTAAAAAAATCACTTCTGCAATCGTTTTTTGTTAAATATTTTCTTAATTAGAATTTATTGATCTCGTAAAAATATATTTCTTGAATTACGTGAAGATTAATATCAAGATAGTTTTAATACAATTTTATATTTACTGATCTACTAAAAAATTTGAATACCTTAGAATAAATTTCTAAAAAAAAATTAGAAATGTGAGAATTCTTGAGCTAATAAAATTTTTGAAAACTTCAAAATATATTTTCTAAGAAGAATTATAAATCTGAGATTTTTAATGTACGTAATATTTAAAATCTGTGAATTTCAAAAAACTTTCAGGCAATTCAAGCCGAAAAATATAAATAATTAGTTTCTGAAACTCCAGAATCTGTCACTGAAAGGGCATTAAAAAATCTTTGAATGATAAGCTACTAAATATTATGAAATCTTTAAACATTGAATTGAAGAGGCTGTTACATAGTAAAAGTCCATAATACCACTTGGTTTAAAATCTGCGAAATTTTAAAACAGGTATTTTATTTAATTTATATAAGAAAATTTAATCTATCTTGTATTTGATTCTCATTTTATATTATTATTATATTATATTATCATATTATACTATAATTTAAAAATCTATTATAAAAAATAGTTTTTTTTAGGAATCGTGCAGTTGAGAATTCGAGAGCGATGACATGCTGAAAAATTAACGAAATCTTGAAAAGATATTGCTGAAAAAGTTTTCAACACTTAAAGAATATTTTGAAATCTAAAAGCAAAAGTGCAGATATGTTAGAAATTTTAAGTGAACGTGAATTCTGAAAGCAATTTATATAAAATTCTTTAATAAATCTCTAGCTATTTTGAAACCAGAAAATCTTATCAAGGAATTAGAAACCTGAGTATTCATGAGCTACTGTTTATTTAAAATACTCTAAAATTTATTTCTAAGAAAAGTCTGCTAAATACGTAAGGATTCTTAAAATATTAAATTACTGAATTTTAAAAACGGATTCCAAAAAAAGAATATAAATAATAATGGATGAAGTATTAAATACTTACAAACTTGTTTAGATATAAATAGAAGCAAGATTTAATGTGTATTGTTAGTTAAAGCTTAAATTTTTACAAAATATTTTGTGTGTTTGATCATAGAGATAAAATACGTATAAAATTATTACAAAGTCAGTTTTTAACAGTTCAAAAGTAAAAAATGAAAAATCCATACAGAAGACTAATAACTTCTGACAAGAGCTTCTGATAACGTTCGTTATCATAAGAAACAAAAATAATTATTTAATTAAGTTTCAGGAAGTGAAAAGAAAAATTAACTAGATATAAATAGAAGAAATTTAATGTTTCTACGTAATTATCTTCTATATGTATACCTATTGACCTCTCGTTGACTTCTGTAACACAAATGTGATAAGCACCAATAAATTATTATTATTATTATTATTATTTAGATATAATTTTGATGTTCTAAAGTAAGAAATCCATACAGAGTATCTGTACAGAACTTCTGGTAACGTTTGTATTACCAAGAGTTAAAAAGAATTTATTCACCTCCAAGAAGGAACATATATAAACATAGAAGCAATATTTGTTATAAATTATTTATTAAAGTTTTCATTTTTGCAACGTACAAATGTAAAAATCAACGAATTTAAGCAAATTTTGAGCTCTACAAGCGACAAACAGTATTAATTGCCATTTAGCAAGAAAACTAAGAAAAATATGTTTTGGTATGAAAAGAAACAAGATCTTATGTTAATTATTAGTTGAAGCTTAAATTTAATTAAAACAAGTTTTTAGTGTTTGACAATAGAAATACAATAGAGCTAAATTTTTTAGAAATTACCTTCTGAGAGTCATTTTTTAGTTCAAATAAAATTTTTATTTTTATTTTTGCACCCTATTTGCTCTAATTATTAAAGTAAGAGTGTTCGTCATCCAAGAAGTAAGCAAAATATCTACATATAAATAGAAGCTGGATTTATTTTGAATTATTAGTTAAAGTTTATATTTTTACAACGTAGTTTTAATTATAGAGAATGTAATTAAATAATTGGAGTTTACCTTCTGAGAGTCAATTTTTGCAGTTCAAATTAGGCCATGCATTTGTCAATATGATTTTCCGATGCATTCACAAGAATTACAAAAGTAAAATTGAAGTGAACAATCAAAGAAGAAGATAAAAGTAACTCTCAAAAGTTCCTAACCAAGTTTCTGCTCATAATAGATTCGTTTTCGTCCAGTAGGAAACCCAACTCAAAAAAATATAGAAATACAATCAAGTTTTGATATAAATATTTACTTGAAAATTACGTGTTTACAATTTATTTTTAACTATCAAGAACTACAGTCTTAATATTTTAAATTACACCTAAACAATACTGTAGCTTAAGTTTTCATGAAATATGTAGGGTGGGTGGGTGGCCACTATCCCACCCTCCAATCAGTAAAACATAACCGCTTGTTTGTTGAATAAATATTAAAGTACACCTAATAAATTATATAATAAATTTTATTATACAATTCAATGCAAATACTTTTTGAGAAACCATCGCTTATGTTATATTAATTGGAGGGTGGGATAGTGGCCACCCACTCATCCTACAAATACAATTAAATTTTTATCTACTTTCGCGTTTTTGTTACAAGGAAACAATAGAAGAATCACACATACAACAGTGTTTTATCTTAAGTTTTCAAAAAATATGTACGGTGGGTGGGTGGCCACTATTCTACCCTCCAGTCGGTAAAACATAACTGCTTGTTTGTAAATTTGCATTCACTTTTTGTTACCAGAAAACAGCAAAAGTGTAATTTTTAAATATTAAATTATGCATAAACATAGTTTTATCTTAAGTTTTCAAAAATATGTAGGGTAGGTGGGTGTACACTATCACACCCTTCAATCAGTAAAACATTAGCGCTGGTTTGTTGAATAAATATCAAATTATACCTAATAAAATATACATTAATTTTCAATATCAAATTTTATGTATACTTTTTGAGAAACCGTCGCTTCTGTAATAACAATTGAAGGATGGGATAGTGGACACCCACCCACCCTACATATTTCTTGAAAACTCAAGCTATAAAACTGTTTATGTAGAATTGAAAATTTTAAATCTGCCTCTTCTGTTGTTTCCTTACAACAAAAGCACGAAAGTGATTAAAAATTAATTAAATTTTTATTCACATTCGCGTTTTTGTCACAAGAAAACAACAAAAGAATCAGGCCTACAATTTTAAATCATACACAAACAGTGTTGTAGCTTAAGTTATCATTAGATATGTAGGGTGGGTGGGTGGCCTCTATCCCACCCTCCAATCAGTAAAACATAAGCGCTTGTTTGTTGAATAAGTATTAAAGTACACCTAATAAATTATATAATAAACTTTATTATAGAATTCAATGCAAATACTTTTTGAAAAACCGTCGCTTAATTTATAATAATTGGAGGGTGGGATAGTAGCCACCCACCCGCCCTACATATACAATTAAATTATTATTCACTTTCACGTTTTTGTTACCAGAAAACAGCAGAAGAGTAAGTTTTCATATTTAAAATTATACATAAACAGTGTTTTAGCTTATGTTTTCAAAAAATATGTAGGGCGGGTGGGTGGCCACTATCCCACCCTACAATTAGTAAAACATTAGCGCTTGTTTCTTGAATAAATATTAAATTACATCTAATGAAATATACATAAATTTTAAAAATTGAATTTTATGCAAACACTTTTTGAGAAACCGTCGCTTATGTTATAATAATTGGAGGGTAGGCTAGTGGCCACCCACCCACCCTACATATTTCTGAAAACTTAAGCTACACACTGCTTATATAGAATTTAAAATTTTAAAACTGACTCTTCTATTGTTTCCTTTTTACAAAAACGCGAAAGTGAATGAATATGTAAATGTATATGTAGGGTGGGTGGGTGCTCACTATTCCACCCTCCAATTATTATAACATAAACGACGGTTTTTAAGAGTATTTGCATTGATCTCAATAATAGAAATTATTATATATTTTATGAGATGTAATTTAATATTTATTCAACAACAATCAAGCGTTTTTGTTTTACCGATTGGAGGGTGGGATAGTGGCCACCCACCCACCCTACATATTTCCTGAAAAGTCAAGCTACAACACTGTTTATGTAGAATTTGAAATTTTAAATCTGTCTCTTCTGTTACTTCATTGCAACAAAAACACGAAAGTGATTAAAAATTAATTAATTTTTTATTCATTTTCGCGTTTTTGCCACAAGAAAACAATAGAAGAATCTGTCCTACAATTTTAAATTATACACAAACAGTGTTACAGCTTACGTTTTCATTAAATATGTAGGGTGGGTGGGTGGCCTCTATCCCACCCTTCAATCAGTAAAACATAAGCGCTTGTTTGTTGATAAAAATATGAAAGTACACATAATAAATTATATAATAAATTTTATTATAGAATTCAATGTAAATACTTTTTGAGAAACAGTCGCTTGTGTTATATAAATTGGAGGGTGGGATAGTGGCCACCCACCCACTTTACATATACAATTAAGTTTTTATTCACTTTCACGTTTTTGTTTCTTTTCAACAAAAACGCGAAACTAAATGAAAATTTAAATGTATATATATAGGGTGGAACAGTAGGGTGGGTCCACTGTTCCACCCTACAATTATTATAACATAAGCAACGTTTTTTTAATATTTGCATTGATCTCAATAATAGAAATTATTATATATTTTATGAGATTTAATATAATATTTTTTGTTTTACTGATTGGAGGGTGGGATAGTGGCCACCCACCCACCCTACATATTTCTTGAAAACTCAAGCTTCAACACTGTTTATGTAGAATTTAAAATTTTAAATCTGCCTCTTCTTTTGTTTCCGTGCAACATAATCGCAAAAGTGATAAAAAAATTATTAAATTTTTATTCACTTTCGCGTTTTCGTCACAAGAAAACAGCAGAAGAATCGGTGTTAAAGTTTTAAATTATACATAAACAGTGTTGCAGCTTAAGATTTCATGAAATATGTAGGGTGGGTGGATGGCCTCTATCCCACCTTCCAATCAGTAAATCATAAGCGCTTGTTTGTTGAATAAATATTAAATTACATTAAATGAATTAAATAAAAAAATTTAACATAGAATTTAATGCTAATATTTTTTGAGATATCGTCGCTTAAGTTATAATAATTGGAGGGTGGGATAGGGGCCACCCACCCACCCTACATATACAATTAAATTTTCTTTCAATTTCATGTTTACGTTACAAGGAAATAATAGAAGAATCCGCCTTGCAATGTTAAATTATACACAAACAGTGTTATAGCTTAAGTTTTCAAAACATATGTAGGGTGGGTGGGTGGCCACTATCCCACATTCGAATCAGTAAAACATTAGCGCTTGTTTGTTGAATAAATATTAAATTACAGCTAAGAAAATATACAATAATTTTTAATATTAAATTTTATACAAATACTTCTTAAGAAACCACCGCTAATGTTTTGATAATTGTAGGGTAAGATAGTGGCCACCCACCCACCCTACATACAAAATTAAATTTTTAATCACTTTCGCGTTTTCGTTACAAGGAAACAATAAAAGAGTCAGTTTTAAAATTTTAAATTATACATAAACACTATTGTAGCTTAACTTTTCATGAAATATGTAGGGTGGGTGGGTGGCCACTATCCCACCCTCCAATCAATAAAACATATGCGCTTATTTGTTGAGTAAATCTTAAAGTACACTTCTCTTACTAATAGTAGTTTTTTGCGGCTTAATTCAAACCAATACATTTTTAATATTTTAGTTTGCCCGGCGCATTCACCATAATTGTAAAATGGATGCTTTAAAGTAATCAATCTCTATATAGGATAAAAGGATGTATCAAGAGCATTAACGTAGAATTAAAATTATTAAAGTGTATCCTCTTAGATTATTGCCCGGCGCATCCACCATAATTGCAGATTTCAAAATAAATTGATGAAGAAATATGCGAAATCTCTATATTATATACATTAAATAGTAAACTTGTCACGAATAATACAACTATTTTTAACCCTTTGCACTTACCATTGTATAAACATAAAATGCAGATCATACACATTGTAACGCAAAAATAAACACTTTTGATTATCTAAAAATTATGAGCGCTGAGTGAGATAAACAAGCGTGTCGCAAATGCGGCGACAACAGATTTATTCCTAACATACGAAATGTCGCAAATTCGGCGACAAACGGAGTGCAAAGGGTTAATATTTTCGAAACGGAAATTTCGCTAATAATAATTGAGGATATGAAATAATATTCGTTGCGACCGATTTCAGTCAATTGAAATTCAATCATGGGCCCGCAACGATGGACAATTTAATACTAATGATATTCGTAACGCGCAATATTCAAATAAACACTAGAAACCATATTACAACCGGTGATTATGTGCACCCACTGCGCATTAACATCATTACGACATCAATGCCCGTGGAATTTCTGCACAAAATCGTCCCCTCTGCCCCCCCGAACCCCTCTCGCTAGCGCGCGCTGATATTGTTATCGGATTACGCGCGCCGTTTCGGATTCGGATAAATCGGCGGCGCAAACGAACTACCCCGTGAGAGGGCACGAGGGCACTACGTATGTGCAGCGCGCTCTACAAACCTTATTTCAATATTTATACACTCTCATATTATCTTCCCTTTTTTTTATACACACACACACATATATATATATACACGTCCGTTTCCGCGTCAATTCTCCGGATACGAGTTTATATTTAAATATTGAAGCGCCTCTCTCACTCCGGGGGGAAATTACCTGCGCGGATCTACGCCAATTATCTATAAACGTATTTAATTGGATTTTTCGGTTCGTTATGTTGCCATTTATTAAATAGAATTATCGAGAGAATTATTATCAACATAATTCTAAGGCAATTAAATGAAGATTGTTGAAGAACATTAAAGTAATAACAATTTTCTCCATAATTCTTTCTGATAAACATATTTTAAGGTAAAACTGTTAAGGGTGGAGGTTTCTACTTTGTTATACATCATAATTGACAAATGAAACAATCAACTTTGTTTGTATAACTGAGATTTTATTCTAGTTATGACATTGTCACTAAAATTTCAATTTGTAGTTTTCAAACTAAGATATGTAACCTCTTAAAACGAATTACAGATTAGATATATTAGTGAGAGGGTTTTAACTTGTTTTACTTGAATAATCATTTCCCTATCAACAACAGTAGGGTGGTTTCGGACTAACTAAATCTTATCATAGCACACTTGAAGGAAAGAGATATTTTCATATTTATGCTATGGTGAAATTTAAGTAGAGGAAACTGGTTTATAGGAAAATAACTATTAAAATGAGTTAAAAATAGACGTTTATATTCAACAATACGATAATACCATAAAGGTGCTGTAATTATCGTTTATTATCAAATTTACTGATGCAGTATTATTGAAAAGCTTAGAACTATTACTTTGTCTCAATAATGTATTGAATTTTCAACACTAATATATTTTTCTCAGTAGTATATTACATCATTACTTAATAAAATTTATATTTTACTTTAAAAAAAATAAGGGGGTATGTGTAAATTCAATTTAAAGTTAATGTAAAAGTAATTTTGTAATAAAGTCTGTTTGTCCGGGGCAATTTGATATAGGAAAAAGTAAATTTCACCCCGGCACTCGAGCTGTAGGTATTGCGGGTACGCAGATGACGCATACAGTTCATGCAAATCGACCGTAAGCAGCCGGCAGCTGTAAGAAACGGTTTTAACCTGTATAAGAATGTATATATACGTATATATATATATACATTTCGGGGTGGGCTAGGTATTCGACCTTTCGCAGAGCACAGGTCGTGAAACGTAATAACGGAAAGGACACTATTTTATACGGTGGAACTACATTACGTTTATGTAAATGCGACAGCCGGCGCGGCTATTAGACAAAATAATACACCGAACAACAAAAAGGTGTGCTTCAAATTCACCCTCCTACGCGTCATCGATCTGCCCCCGTTCTATTCGGTGTGCGGTTGTGACTGGCAAAAAAGAGAGTGAGGTGGTATAAATTAAGCATTCGAGTCGCTATTCAGAGATTACGTGGAAGGCGCAACTACACTGGGTGTCATCAATAGACTTTAATTGGACAAAAAGAGAGAGGCTAAATTACAACGTAAGCGCGCTCGATACGCGCCGGTACTTTCATTACACTCGAACCGTCATCATCGTTAAGATATTACCGCGCTGTTTATTTATGCGAGTGTACGCGTGTGATTTATCGTAGGGTCAGTGTTATTGATTAAGTTAGTCCGGAGGTTCTGCGTCGGAATAGGAGGAGCGAATAATAAATACTCACCGGGCCAAACTGTTCGAAGTAGCTCTTAACATCCTCGAGGGTCGTGGGTGCCGAAAGCCCTCCCACAAATATTTTTTTCGTCCTGGTTACCATCTGAAACAAAAACGTTATCATTAATCTTACGTATTCACTAAAAGAAATATATTTAATATTTCCCGGCGCATCCACCATAAGTAAACGCAAATAAACGCCCGGCGCATTCACCATAAGTATAGCCAAAAGACCGGCGCATCCAACTAAGTATAAAAATGGGCAATGATGTGATTAACCCGGCGCATTCACCAATATATTATTATATTAAGTTAACCAAATATGAGAGAATAGATTTTATACAGACAAAAAATTAAGCGAAAAGAAATTAACTTAAATTTACGCATTTAATACAAAAGAATAATGAATAGATATTCTAAAAATAATAAACAGAATTTACAAATGAATACACCAAGTTTTCCCGAAACGTAATTTTCTTTCGCGCTTATTAAAAGACGGGGATGAACAAGTTAGAGAAGACGAAGACTAATAATAAAAATAAAAAAACACAACCGTCACCAACTTTGCATTTATTTTATTCGATCCTAATATCTCTTTAGAAACCGGTGGAGCGAAAAGGCCAACCGCTGCGGCGCCCATTCAAAAATTCTTACACTATATTCCGGGGCGTCCCGCTCGATTTCTATGGCAACCGGGAGAGGGACGAGTGTTCCAAGTTTACCCGGAAACAAAGCGGTGTTAGGTTAAAGGGAAATGCATGACTGGACGCATTTATTCAATTTGAGGGATTTTTCCGACGGCGGGGATACCTTCGGCCCACCCACCCGCACCGAGCTATCGCTCTCTCGCGCGCTCTTCTGTGACCCACCCCTGCATACGACCGAAAACCGCACGTACGGAGAAGGTGGAGATGCTGATGAAGGCGGTTGAGGCGAAAGAGGAGGAGGAGGAGAAAAGTTTTCCGGAAAAAATAAAAGGGGTGGATTTGTTTCCAACAAGTTTGAAATTAAAATCACCAACACGATTGAATCTATCGTGTGCGTTTGAAAGTATACAAACGTATTGGTATGTTTGTTATGTAAAGAACTAACAAATCAAGGTGATGGTAATGCTAATAATGATGATGACGACTAATATAAGTGTGATTGTAATACCAATAGACATTGTTAACGTTTGAATATCAATCTTTAAATAAAAATATTTATCAATCCAGGTATATATACGTGTATGGCCGAAACGTTGCGGTAGGCGGGCATTAATCAGTGTTGTGCATGCGGGCGGCGGCAACGGCGGCAACGGCGGTGCAGGATGGGGGGTGAGCGCGGAGGGAAGTTTTCAACGTGTGCTTCGGTTGACACGTTAAAAGCCGGACGCTCTTCTGCTCCAGTAATTTCGGCCTTTGTGGACTAAATTCAAAACCGATATACTAGAAAGATCAACCGTGTTCTAGGTCATAACTCTAAATTTTAATGCAGTTTTTGCGCGCCGAGGGTTTTTGCACTTTAAAATATTCAATTTAAAAGCATAAATAAATAATTAGTATTAAAACTGCACATTAAGTAGAAATACACAAAATGTAATCAATTATTTTCAATAAAGAAAGAGATTATTTCTATTTCTTGAATCACTTTCTCATTTATCACTTGGTGAAACATTTTGAACTATTACTAATGAAGGTTTAAAGAGGAGAGAGATTATTTCTATTTGAATATTTCAGTACGTAAAGAGTAATATTAAAAAAAAAACTGTGAGGAAAAGGATATTTTTAACTAATAGTAAAGAGATTATTAATTACAAAAATAGAAAAATATCGTCAAGGTCACGTAGAAAATTACGATTAAAGAAAATCCGATTAAGCTACTTTCTTAAGCTCATAAAAAATAATAAACAAAAAGGCACAGGAAGCTTTAAAATCCCTCTGCTGGTTTACGAGAAATTTCTAATTAAATGTCTAATTACCCAGAAAATTTTAGTATATTTTTTTCTTCCAAAATTCCAATTTATTCAGTTCATACAAAGTTATAAAAATGTAGATACAGTTCTAAAATCTCTCTAGTCCTTTTAGAATTTTTATATCTTCCAAAAGTCCAACAAAAGGGTCAAAATATAAGCATATTTGCTTATAAATAAATTTAAAAGAACTCCGAAAATGGCAAAAGTATATCACCTGCCTAAGGAAGAACGTGGGTTTGAGTGGAAGAACATTGGTAAACAGTGAACTCCGCCCGTGACTCCTGTGTCCTAAATTATTGGTGTATTTTTTATTAAATGTATGTATATCATATAATATTTGTTTGTAATTTTGTAAGCAGGAGAAACAAAGACAATAAAGAATAAAGAATAAAGTATTGAATATAATTTCCATAAAATTTCGAAATCATTCCTCTAATTTAAGAATTTGTTTTTCTTTGGCAAAAAAATTTAAGCTCATAGGAACTAATAAAAACTATAAAAAGTTATAAAAAACCATCACTAGTTTACGAAAAAGTTTAGTTTATCGACTAGGTCACCTGAAAATTTAAGATATTTTGGTTGCAAACAAGAAAAAATATTAATCAAATACACCAGTTCATTTAGGTCATAAAAACTTATAGAACAATACAGAAAGTTTCACAATTCTTCAGCTAGTTTAAAAGAAAATTTTGGTTCATCATCTATGTCACGTTAAGTTAAATAATAAAAAAAAATTCCTTCAAAAATAATAATTAAGTACACCGTTTTTTAAGCGCTCATATTAATTAATAAAAAAGATAAATCAAATTTTAAAATCCCTTCACTAGTTAAGGATAAATTTCTGGTTAAATGTTTATGTCACCTAAAAATCTTATTTTTATTTTCCAAAAATCAAATTTATTACGTTCAGAGAAAGATGTAAAAAAAATTCTTAAGATTTTTCCATAGAAGATTATTCCCTTCAATTGAATTAATAATAATCTGACCTCCAAACAAAATTGAAACTTTTAATCTAATACAAATCCCTATTTTAAATACATTAATTTAATTAACCTCAGGACTTACAGTAACCTAAGCTCCCATAGATGAATGGACGATGATTTTAATCATCACTACTCAAGGTCTTTGTTTTTCTTTTGCAAGTAAATTAAAGCTCAAAGGAATTAATGAAAAATATAAAGTTATAAAAACCCTTCACTAGTTTACGAAAATTTTGATTTTATCAACTAGGTCACCTGAATTTTTTTTTTTGTTCGTTGCGACCAAAAAAAAATAATAATTTACGTCATAGAAGCTAATAAAAAATAAATACAGTTTTAAAGTTCCTCCACTAGTTTATCAAAAAAAAACAGTAGAGAAATAGAAGAAAAAACGATAGCTGAGGAAAATAGAAGTTTTAGGAAAAAACATAAGAACGATAAGAACAGGATTGAAGATAGAGAACGCCAGAAGATCTAGGACAAAACATAGCAAAAGGCAGATAAAAACAAATCGAAGTATAGAAAACAGACGATTGTTGTAGATATATACAATAACAGAAGATTACAGATTGGTAGAGAATTGAATCAGATGTAAACGATAAAAGGCAGCTTAAAAAATATTACAATAGGCAAAGAGAAGAAAACTACAGTAGATAAAGAAAGGAAAAGAGAGAAATCAAATGGAAAACGTTAAGATACAAAAGAGAAGATGTTAATAGAGCATACAAATAATAGTAGAAAAGAAGGCAGGTGATTAATTTATTATGAAAAACTCTGTTAATATTTTAATGATTGTAGGGTGGGATAGAGGCCACCCACCCACCCTACATATTTATTAAAACAATAATGACATATCGTGTTTTATTTCGCAGTTAAATTAAAATTACTTTTTGTAAAATTTATTGAAAGCAAACGTAAGCAGTGTGTTACCTTAAGTTTCTAAATGTATGTAGGGTGGGTGGGTGGCCTCTATCCCACCCTCCAATTCATTTACCATAAACGAGGCGTATAATTAAAAATCTAATCATTAGAAAAATCAGACACATTGGAATATTAAATATAGGCAACAGATAATAATTTATTGAGCAAAACTATGTTAATATTTTACTGATTGAAGGGTGGGATAGAGGCAACCCACCCGCCCTACATATTTATGAACACAATAATTACAAACCGTGTTTTATTTCGCAGTTAAATTAAAATAACTTTTTGTAAAATTGAATGAAAGTAAACATAAGCAGTGTGTTGTGTTGAGTTCCTAAATGTATGTAGGGTGGGTGGGTGGCCTCTATCCCACCCTCCAATTCATTTACCATAAACGAGGCGTATAATTAAAAATCTAATCATTAGAAAAATCAGACACATTGGAATATTAAATATAGGCAACAGATAATAATTTATTGAGCAAAACTATGTTAATATTTTACTGATTGAAGGGTGGGATAGAGGCAACCCACCCGCCCTACATATTTATGAACACAATAATTACAAACCGTGTTTTATTTCGCAGTTAAATTAAAATAACTTTTTGTAAAATTGAATGAAAGTAAACATAAGCAGTGTGTTGTGTTGAGTTCCTAAATGTATGTAGGGTGGGTGGGTGGCCTCTATCCCACCCTCCAATTCATTTACCATAAATAAGACGTATAATTAAAAATCAAATCATTGGAAAAATTAGAAACTTTGGAATTTTGAATATAGACAACTAATAATAATTTATTCAGCAAAACTCTGTTAATATTTTACTGATTGAAGGGTGGGATAGAGGCCACCCACCCGCCCTACATATTTATGAAAACAATAATTACAAATCGTGTTTTATTTTGCAGTTAAATTAAAATTACTTTTCGTAAAAATGAATAAAAGAAAACGTAAGCAGTGTATTACCTTAAGTTCCTAAACATATGTAGGGTGGATGGGTGGCCTCTATCCCACCCTCCAATTCATTTACCATAAACGAGGCGTATAATTAAAAATCAAATCATTGTAAAAGTAAGAAACATTGAAATATTGAATATAGATAACTGATAATAATTTATTGAGCAAAACTCTTTTAATATTTTACTGATTGAAGGGTGGGATAGAGGCCACCCACCCGCCCTACATATTTATGAACACAATAATTACAAATCGTGTTTTATTTTGCAGTTAAATTAAAATTACTTTTCGTAAAAACGAATAAAAGAAAACGTAAGCAGTGTGTTACCTTAAGTTCCTAAATATATGTAGGGTGGGTGGGTGGCCTCTATCCCACCCTCCAATTCATTTACCATAAACGAGGCGTATAATTAAAAATCAAATCATTGGAAAAATTAGAAACTTTGGAATTTTGAATATAGACAACAGATAAGAATTTATTGAGCAAAACTATGTTCATATTTTACTGGTTGAAAGGTGGGATAGAGGACACCCACCCGCCCTACATAATTATCAAAACAATAATTACGAATCGTGTTTTATTTCCCAGTTAAATTAAAATTACTCTTTGTAAAATTTATTGAAAGAAAACGTAATCAGTGTGTTGTGTTTAGTTCTTAAATATATGTAGGGTGGGTGGGTGGCCTCAATCCTACCCTCTAATTCACTAGTTTACGAAAAGGTTTAATTTATCGACTAGGTCACCTGAAAATTTGATACTTTTTTCTTTGCAAATAAAGCAAATTTAATACCCCAAATCATTTAGGTCATAAAAACTGATAAAAAAATTAATACAGATTTAAAATTCATCCGCAAGTTTAAAAGAACATTTTCATTAGTCATCAAGTTTAATCATAAAATTATTATCCTTCAAAATGAATAATAAAATACACCGATTTTTTTAACTCATATGAACTAATGAAAAATATATTTAAAGTTTTAAAATCAATTCACTAGCTTACGAGAAATTTCTACTTAAATGTGTAGGTCACCTAAAATTCCTATTTATATTTTTCTTCTTCCAAAAGTCGAATTTATTAAGTTCATAAAAAGTTATAAAAAATTGTAGATAAAGTTTCAAAATCATTCCACTAATTTAAGAATTAAATTTATTTTATTGGCAATATTTATTTTCTTTGAAAAGTCCAATTATTAAGTTCATAAAAAATGTATTATAGATAAAATTTTATTTATTCGTTCCACTAATTTAAGAATTTCTTGTTTTTGGCAAGAAAATTTTATGGAAACTAATAAAAAATATAAATAAAGTTTTAAAGTCATTCCAGTAATTTGATAATTTGTTTTTCTTTCGCAAAGAAAAATTAAGCTCATAGGAACTAATAAAAAATATTAAAAAGTTATAAAAACCATCACTAGTTTACGAAAAAGTTTAATTTATCGACTAGGTCACCTGAAAATCTGAGATATTTTCGTTGCAAACAGAAAATATAATAAATTAAATACGCCAGTTAATTTAAATCATAAAAACTAATAAAAAATATATAAAGTGTCGAAGTTTCTCCTCAAGTTTAAAAGAAAATTTTGGTTTAACATCTAGGTCACGTAAAAATTTAAAAATTCTTTCTTTCTTCAAAAAGAATAATTAAGTACACCAATTTTTTAGACACTCATATGAACTACATTAATCAAATATTTACACAAATTTTACAAATTTTAAGCAGAATGCTTAATACATCGAATATAAAATAAAATAAATATCTACAGTTGTAGATAGAAGTAGAAGAAATTCTCCAGAATTCCAATAAATGGAAATATTCTATATGGGTTTGACTGGAAGAACATTCCGAAGAATGAAGTCCGCCTGTGATTCCTGTGCTTAACATTTAGTGTATTTTTTTATTTATGTGTATATTATTATGTATTTTGTTAACAGGCAATCCAAAGCATCGCAATAAAGAATAAAGAACTAATAATAAAGAGACATTAAGTTTTAAATTTCCTTCAATATTTTACGAGAAATTTCTAGTTGAATGTCTAAATCACCTAAAAATCTTATAATTATTTTTTTTTCTTACAAAACTCAAATTTATTAAGTTAAGTTTAGAGAAAGATAAAAAAAATCCAAAAACTTTCAAAATAATTGCACGAATTTAAGTTTTTTTTTTCTTTGGCAAGATGATTCAAGCTCATAGGAACTAATAACAAATATAAAGGTATAAAAAACTTTCCGTAGTTTACGTAAAAGTTCAGTTTATCAACTAGGTCATCTGAATATTTGAGATTTTTTGGTAGTAAACAAAAAAAATATATTAAATTAAATACGCCAGTTCATTTAGGTCATTAGAATGAATAAAAATACATATAGTTTTACAGTTCCTCCGCTGGTTTAAAAGAAAATTTTGGTTTATCATTTAGTTTACGTGAAAGTTTAATAATAAAATTATTTTTCTTAAAAAAAAATAATTAAGTACACCGATTTCTTAACCTGACACAATTTTCACTTTGTACAAATTTTTGACGCTTTGAAAATAAAAACACATTATTATTATTATGAACTAATAAAAAAAATAAGGTTTTTTCATCCCTTCTCTAGTTTACGAGAAGTTTCTAGTAAAATGTCTAGGTCACCTAAAAATTTAAAAATAAATTCTTCTTCCAAAAGTTCAATTTATTGAGTTCGTAGCAATTTATAAAAAAAATGTAGAAAACTTTCAAAATCATTCCACGAATTGAAGGATTTGTTTTTCTTTTTTAAGACAATTTATAGTAAGACAATTTAAGCTCATAGGAAATAATAAAAAATATAAAAAGGTTTAAAAAACCATCACTAGTTTACGAAAAAATTGAGTTCATCGACTAGGTCACCTGAAAATTTGATATATTTTTGTTGCAAACAGAAAAAACATATTCAATTAAATACGCAAGTTAACTTGTTTGGTTGTTAAAGTAAAAAGACTTACATTTTCAAGAAACTTTATTATTGCCACACTGTGGCGAAACAATTGTTGCGTCCTAAAAAAGCAATAATAAAGTGTTTTGAAAATTTAAATCTTTCTACTTTAGCAACCAAACAAGTGAATACCAGTTAATATATTACGCCAGTTAATTTAGATCATAAAAATTAATTTAAAAAAATACATACAGTATCAAAATTCCTACGCTAGATTAAAAGAAAATTTTGGTTTACGATCTAGGTCACGTACAAGTATAATAATAAAATTATTTTTCTTCAAAATAATTTAGTATATTAATTTATTAAGCTTATATGAACTAATAAAACGATAAATATTGTTTCTAAATCCCTAGTGAAGAGAGAAAATTCGAGTTACATGTAGAGTTCACCTAAAAAAATTATAATATTTTTTGTCTTCCGAAAGTCAAATTTACGAACTTCATAGAAAGTTATAAAAAATGTCAATAAAGTTTCAAAACCATTCCACTAATTTAAGGACTTGTTTTTCTTTTGCAAGAAAATTTAAGCTCATGGAAAATAGTAATACAATTTAAAAAGTAATAAAAAACCATTACTAGTTTATCAACTGGGTCACCTGAAAATTCAAGATTTTATTGTTACAAACAAAGAATAAATTAAATATGCCAGCTCATTTAGGTCGTGAAAACTAATAAAAAAATACAACAGTTTTAAAACCCCTTCGCTAGATTAAAAGAAACTTTTGGTTCATCATCTAGGTCACGTCAGAGTTTAAGAATAAAATTATTTTCCTTCAAAAAGGACAAATCAATACACCGATTTTTAAGCTCATATTAAATACTAAAAATGATAAATAAAGTTTTAAAATCCTTGCAGTAGTTTACGAGAAATTTCTGGTTAAATGTCTAGGTCACCTTAAAAACTTATTTTTCTTTTATTTCTTCTTCTAAAAGTCCAATTTATTAAGTTCATAGAATGTTATAAAAAAATATAAATAAAGTTTCAAAATCATTCCAGTAATTTAAAGATTTGTTTTTCTTTTGCAAGAAAATTTAAGCTCATATGAACTAATAAAAATACAAAATTATAAAAAAACAGTACTAGTTTGCAAAAAAAAAAAATAGTTTATAAACTAGGTCACCTGAAAATTTGACATTTTTTCGTTGCAAGCAAAGAAAATTATTAAACTATTATTAAACTCCGCCAGCCCTCCCTTTAGCCAAAATTTTATTATTATTATTTTGTAATGTATTTTTTGTGATATTTATTTTATAAAAATTGAGTACAAAGATATAATAAAGATAAAGATAAATACGCTACTTCATTTAGATCATAAATAACTAATAAAAAAATACATACAGTTTCAAAATTCCTCAGCTAGTTTAAAAGAAAATTTGGGGTTTTTCATCTAGTTTGCGTAAAAGTTTAATAATAAAATTATTTTCCTTTAAAAAATGAATTAAGTACACCGATTTCTTAAGCGCTCATATAACTAATCAAAAGGATAAGTAAAGTTTTAAAATCAATTTACTAGTTTCCACCAATTTATGGATTCGTTTATCATTTGTAAGAAAATTTAAGCTCATAAGAACTAATAAAAAAATATAAAGTTATAAAAAACCATCACTAATTTACGAAACAGTTTATTTTATCTTCTAGGTCACCTGAAGATGACTTTTGTTGCAAACAAACAAAAAATAATTAACAATTCCAGTTCATTTAGCTCATAAAATCTAGCAAAACAATACATACAGTTTCAAAATCGGTTTGCAAAAATAATTTTGTTAAAAGTTTAGGAATAAAACTATTTTCCTTCAAAAAAAAAAAAATTAAATACACCGATTTGTTAAGCTCATATAAACTAATAAAGGAAATTAATAATGTTTTAAAATCCCTTCATTAGTTTACGAGAAATTGTTAGTTGATTATCTAGGTCACGTGAAAATTCAGGATTAATTAAGTTTTGAAAAGAAAATTTACATCCATTAATTTATTAGACTTATAAAAAATGATAAAATGAAAATAGAAGCTTTTAAAATTACTCCGCTAGTTTACGATTTTTTTTAAATTCTAGGTTTAGGTCACCTAAACATTTTAGAGGAATTTTGTTTTTGTCCACCAAAGAATTAATCACGTAGAAACTAATGAAAAATGTATTTAAAGTTTTAATTAATAAAAAGATTTCTGTTGATCAACTAGGTCACGTGAAAATTTAAAAATCAATTTGTTTTTTCTTCAATAAAAGATAATTAAATACACCAATGTATTAAACTCCAAGAAACATATACAAAATATAAATAAAGTTCCACTACTTTACAAGAAATTGGCAATTGATTGTCTAGGTCACGTGGTTTTTTCTTCAAAAAAAAATTTATATACACTAATTTTTTAACCTAAAATAATTTAAAAAATATTCAAATATAGCTAATTATCTAGGTCACGTGATCTTTTTTACTTAAAAATGAAAATTTATAAGAAAAAAATAAGTACACCAATTTATTAATATTATAATTATTAATTAAAGAAGATAAATCCTTTCACTATTTTTAGTTGATCGACTAGGTCATCTAAAAATATAAAAATTATATTATCTCAAAAAAAACTAATTAATAAGGATAGAAATTCCTCCATTAGTTTACGAGAATTTTTTTGTTAATTATCTAGGTCACCTAACAATTCATCATCTATGTTACGTGAAAATTTAAGAAAAAAATGTTTTGCTTCAAAAAGAATATTTATGTTCACCAATTAACTAACCTCATAGAAAGTAATAAAATATATTAATGGTTTTAAAATTCTTTTACTACTTTACGATAAATTTTTAGTTAATTATTTACTAGGTCACGCAATAATTTAAAAATTAAACTTTTCTTTAGAAAGAAAATCCAAGTACACCAATTTTTAAGCACATAAAAAATAATCAAAAATATAAATCTTTTTACTATCTTTTGTTGATCGACTAGGTCACATAAAAATTTGAAAAATATTGTTTTACCAAACAAACTTATTAAGACAAATTGAGAAACTTTTGAAATTCTTCCACTAGTTTAAAGTACGCAATTTTATGAAGCTCATATAAACTAACTAAAAATATCGATCAAGTTTTAAAATTTCTTTACTAGTTTACGAGAAATTTTTAGTTTATTGACTAGGTCACGCAATAATTTACGAATACACACTTTTCTCCAAAAAGAAAATATAAGTACACCATTTTAAGCACATAAAAAATAATTAAAAAATATAAATCCTTTCACTATTTTTTTGTTCATCGACTAGGTCACCTAAAAAAATAAAAATATTGTTTTTTTCAAAAAAAACTTATTAGAAAAATAATGAGAAAGTTTTGAAATTTTTCTAATAGTTTACGTGAAATTTTTAGTTATTTGACCAAGTCACGCAAAATTTGTTGTCTTCAAACAGAAAAGTTTAAAACATCAATTTTATTAAGCTTCAATATGTATAAAACAGGCAAATAAAGTTTCAAAATTTCTGCGTCTGTTTGCGAACATTATTTTTTTCTCTTCTAAAAAAATGATTAATAGACTGAGTCAATCGAACAACAATATTTTTTTTATTCTTAAGAAACTAACAGAAACGCATTAAAAATTTTAGAATTTCTTCTTGAGTTTTTTTTCTTCGTCTAAAAAAATAATTAATAGACTAGGTCACTCCACCAATAAGATTTTTTTTTCTTAGGAAACTAACAAAAACGCATAAATGATTTTAGAACTTCTTCTTTAGTTTTCGAGAAATTTTTAGTTGATCGTTACGTGAAAGTTTATAAAAAAGTATCTTGGGAAAGATAATGTAGGTAAATTTTTCTTGAATAAAAATTTAGGTGAATCAGTTTATTTGGCTTAGAGAAATCAATGAAGAAGTTTTAAAACTCCTTCACTAGTTAACGAGAATTTTTTTAGTTGATTATCTAGGTCACCTAAAAATAAATGATTTGATCAAGTAGGTGAAAAGTGAAAATTAAAGAATAAACTATTTTGCTCCAACAGGAAAATTTAAATACACCGATTTATCAAAAGCATAAGAAATAATGAAAAGAGATAAATCCTTTCACTATTTTTGTGTTGATGAACTAGGTCACCTAAAAATATAAAAATACTGCTTTCTCCAAAAAACTAATTAAGGAAATTTTGAAATTCATTTCTCTTAATTCTTGGATCTTAACGGCGTTCACTTGGTGGTACATATCAATATTAAGAATAAAGAAAACACTTTTACTTTTTTTATACCACTTTAAGTTTTATTTGCAGTGACTAGTTTCGACTACACAGTAATCATTATCAAACTAAGTTTGTAGTCGAAACTAGTCACTGCAAATAAAACTTAAAGTAGTATAAAAAAAGTAAAAGTGTTTTCTTTATTCTTCATTTCTCTTAGTTTAATTTAAATTAAAAAATTAAAAATTATATAATTTCTTCCAAAAGAAAATCTAAGCAAACCAATTTATTGATGAGAAAAATAAATGTCACATCTCTTTTTAAGATCATAAAAACTTAGGAAACGCATTAGAAATCTTATAATTCATCTTTTAGTTTTCGAGAAAATTTTAGTTGATAGCAAAGGTCAGCTGAAAGATTAAGAATACTTTTTTTTTATTAGAAAAGAAAAATTAATTACTCTCAAGTAAAAAAAGAGTCTCATAAAAAAAGATAAATAAAGTTTTTTAAATCCCTCTAATAGTTCATGAGAATTTTTTAGACACCTAGGTCACCTTAACATGTTAAAGGATTTTTATTTCTTGTGTGGAGAAATGGTTGAATTTCATTATGTCAATTTATTTGGCTTAAAAATCGCCTAGGTCATGTGCAAATTGAAAATTAAATTACTCTTTCAAAAAGAAAATCTAATCACATTCATGTATTGATAAGAAAAATAAACAATACATCAATTTTGTAAGCTAATAAAAACTTAGGAAACGCATTACTAATTTAGTGATAAGAAACACAAATAATACATCACTAAAAATAATTAATCTAACAACAATCTATTTTAGATTAAGAATATTCAATTAGGCTTACGATAGATGAGAATAATTCCACCACCACCAATCGTTTTCCTTCCAGCCGGGCAATTTCTGCTGCGGAAGTGAGACATTTTTAGTGTCGGCCCATCAGAGCCGAACGCGCGGTATTCATATTTATAAGGGAGAAGCCGGCGAGGATCGTATCAATCCAAGACCAAAAGTTTTCCCGTCGAGGAGGAGGAGTAAAAAAAATACGACGAGAGATACGCGCGATCACTTACTTTTATTAAAATTCCATAAAGCAGTAAATAACCGCTTTGAGCTCGGAGCACAAGACCACCACCAATCCCTCCCCACCCCCCACTCCACATAACGGTTTTAATGTCATGATTTAACATTGGAAATTTAATTACGCTAAAACCTTCTTACCCAATATACCTTAATTTACGGCGTTCATTTCTTAATAGATAAATTTTGCAGGAAGGACGTTACAAATTTGTTATTAACTTTTAATACTGCGTTCATTTTTTTGTATTTATTAGATTAATTTTCGAGATTTATTAACAACTATTAAGAAAGTACTGATTTTCATTGTACTGTGATTTTCCTTGTAAAAAATATACTTAAGGAGTTTATTAAAGTGAACTAACACAACGAAAATACTATTTGGTGACCTTGACGAATTTTGTGACCTTGGTGAATTTAATAATTACTAACTAACGGCCGCCAATAATTATTAAATTATCCGTGACCTTGACGAATTTTATGACCTTGGCAAATTTAGTAATCACTAAGTACGTAAAATAATAATTACTAAATTTCCCATGGCCTTGACTTATTATGTTACCTTGGAAACTTGAATAATTACTAACGACCATATAAAACAATAATTATTAAATTTCCCAAGGTCATAAAAATTCGACAAACATGACCTTGAATATTGTATACATAAAGAAAATTAACGTCATATTTATAGAATATAAAGAGCAGATCTCTTTAATATAATTTAACACATGTCTATCAAAAAAATTAAATGATGCTCCGTTTGGCACTTTTATTAACTTATTATTATCCACTGAATATTTACTTAATGTTGACATTACATATTTTACGATAATTATTTAAGACACATTTCAGTGTGGAAGAATGTTGTTCGTTTATGAGGAAGGCAAATATTTAATGAAAAATTTCCAGCCACCGTTAGAACAGAGCGATACCTTTTAGAATCTTGCGGTTCAGAGAGATGCGAAATGTCTGACGGGAAATGTACGCGTTCGAGGAATATTTACGGGGCTCGTATTAATTTACAACCCCATAATGAACCAATTCCACCCTCGCTCACGTCACACATTCCTAACCTTAAATTAAACGTTTTCTCTCCTCCCCGTCCGCACTTTACCTATCTAACGCACAGGAATTGTATTTTTTTGCTATCAATCAAATCAATTAATTATTTTTTTCCTCTTAAAAATAACACTAGAATATTAATACTTACTAATATTATCAAATGTTTGTATTGTTAAGAAGAGTATCCAATAATTCTATATTTTTATTAAGCGTACTCTTTATTGTTCCTGAATATAAATTGGTGCTTGAATACTTTTCACTATAATGACGATCTGAGTAAATAATAAATGTTAGTGGCATTTAATTTTACGTAGTTGGAGTTATCAAGGTCATACAAGATCACTGCAGGTAACCAAAGGTCATATAAATATAAGTAAGGTCATTAAAACTCATTCAATTTCATATCATCAAGATAAGAGTATATAATAAATTCTAGTGGCCATTGAATATAAATCCATGATGTTAATTTTGCAGTAAATGGAGCTATAATGGTCTTTGAGGATAAATAAAGGTCACGAAAGGTAATCCAAAATCAAGCAACGTCTTCTAATATCATCTAAGGTTGTTAAAGATATTTTTTTAAATCTAAGTTTATATAAGGTCATCTGAGGTCATCGTAATTCTTCTTCAAGATAAGACACTAATCTTGACGAAGACCTACGATGATTTCATATGACCTTGCCATATATAAACTTAGAGTATCAAAATGATCTTTAACGACCTTGATGATTTTAGATTATGTTTGATCTTGGACGACCTTAGATGGCCTTTGACCACTATGCCAAAAAGTTAAAAATCATTTAAGGTGGTTTCAACATCATTAAGATAACAGTACATAATAAACTCTAGTGACCATTGAATTTAAATCCATGATGTTAATTTTACAGTAAATGAAGTTATCAAGGTCTTTAAATATTAATAAAAGCCACCAAAGATCATTCAACATCAAGCAAAGTCTTCTAACTTGAGGTCATTAAAGAATTTTTTAGATCTAATCTTATATAAGGTCATCTAAGGTCAACGTAGGTCTTCGTCAAAACAAGACACTAATCTTGACGGAAACCTCAGATGACCTTGTATAAGCTTAAATTATCAAAATTATCTTTAACGATCTTAGATGAGTTAAGAAGAATTTGCTTGATCTTGGATGACCTTTTATTTTGCTTAATTGCTCTCACCTATAAAATACCAATTTTGTAATTTAAAAATTTGAAAAACGCTCGTTCAAGCGAGTTTACACTATGAATTTCATCAGACGCAAATGTTCATTTAGAACTGAATAATCAAAGGCCTTATAGAGTCATCTTAAGTCCTAGGTCATCAAAATAAATGTTGTACCTTTTGAGGTAAGACTATCAAAGGCCATCTAAGGTCTAAGGTCATTATCAAAATTAGCTTAACGGTATTTTTTTAATATGCACTTTTGTAGCGTAAATTTACTTGACAAATTAAAAAAAAAATGGATAAAAATACACTGTCAACTTCATTG
This sequence comes from Ontholestes murinus, assembly GCA_963969525.1. Classification (NCBI taxonomy): domain Eukaryota; kingdom Metazoa; phylum Arthropoda; class Insecta; order Coleoptera; family Staphylinidae; genus Ontholestes; species Ontholestes murinus. The sequence goes on from OZ018387.1 coordinate 104,831,471, forward strand.
GGCGCAAATACTGTTTGTTGGGTTATCGAAGGTCATAAAAGATCATCAAAAGTCATCGAAGTTCATCTATGGTCTCAAGCCATTCATGTTCAATACTAAAATTAATCAAAGACTATTTTTTCTAAATATTAGGTCAGCAAAATTTAATTTTGGTCATTTGAAATGCAAATTTAATGAAAAAAGAACGCAGAAAAATGCAGTGTAATGTAAATGCATCATCCGAAGACGCAAATGTTATTTGTTTATAGGCATAGTGGTCAAAGGCCATATAAGGTCATCCAAAATCGTCATGATTGAGGCAAGGTCAACGAAAAACAATCGAGAGATCCAATATCTACTAAGGTCATCATTATCAACTAAGGTCATCCAGTATCAACTAAGGTCATCCAGTATCAACCAAGGTCATTTGATCAAAATGAAAATAAACTCTTTTAATATCAAACTAATATCAACGCCTATTTTTTCAAAATTTTAGGTGTCATCATGATTGTGTCTTGAGGTAAGGTCAACAAAAGAAAAACACGCGAGGCGATCTAAGATCTAGTATCAAGTAAGGTCATCATTAAAATAAACTGTTTTAATATCAAAGGCCATATAAGGTCATATAAGGTCACCATAAAAATTGTCCATTTAGAATTGTTTAGAATTAAAGTAATCAAAGACCTTCTGAAGTCATCTTAACTCCTAGGTCATCTAACGTCATCATCAAAATATATATTGTACGTTTCGAGTAAGGCCATCGAATGCCATTTAAGGTCTAAGGTCATCATCGAAATTAGCTTACCCCCATTTTATAAATATTCATGTATATACCGTAAATTTATTAGAAAAAATACTTCAGCAAAAATTTAATTTTGGTTACTGGAAATGTAAATTTAATGAGAGAAAAAAAAAACACCGATAAAAAGCAGTAGTGTAAATGCAACTTCCAAGGATGCAAATGTTATTTGTTTATAGGCATGGTTGTTAAAGATCATCTAAGGTCATCAGAAGTCGTCATGATTAAGGTAAGGTCAACAAAAATACACGTAAGGTGATCTAAGATCCAATGTCTACTGAGGTCATAATTCTCAACTAAGGTCATCCAGTATCAACCAAGGCCATTTGATATCAAAAACCATATAAGGTCGTGTAAGGTCACAATTTATTAAAAATTTCCGGTGTCATCATGATTGTGTCTTGAGGTGAAGTCAACGAAAGAAAAACACGTGAGGCGATCTAAGATCTAGTATCAAGTAAGGTCATCATTAAAATAAACTGTTTTAATACCAAAGGCCATATAAGGTTATATAAGGTCATCATGAAAATTAGTTAACGCCTATTTTTTCAATATTTCAGGTTAGTTAAAATTTGTGTTTTTGGTTCATAATTTTTTTTTTTAAATAAAACAAATTTTTATATAATAATTGAAGGTTAGTAAAAATTTAAATTTGTTCATTTGAAAAATTTACATTTCAAAAAACGCTGATAAAAATGCAGTAGTGTAAATGCAACTTTCAAAGACGAAATTATTATTTGTTTATAGGCATGGTGGTCAAAGACCATGTAAGGTCATCCGAAGTCGTCACGATTGAGGTAAGCGCAACAAAAAACCATATAATGTCGTGTAAGGTCACAATGAAACTTGGCTATTGTCAACGCCTATTTTCTCAATATTTCAGGGACCATCTAATATTATCCAAAGTCATCATGATTGTGATTTGAGGTAAGTAAGGTTAACAAAAAAAAGACGTGAGGTGATCTAAGATCTAATATCAATTAAGGTCATTATTAAAATAGACTGTTTTGATACCAAAGGCTATAAAAGGTCATGTAAGATCAAAATGAAACTTGACTAATGTCAACGCCTATTTTTACAATTTGTCAGGTGACTATTTAATGTCGTCTAAAGACATTATGATTGTGTCTTAAGGTAATAAAGTCAACGAGTAAAAAACACACTTGAGGTGATCTAAGATCTAATCATTAAAATAATCTGTTTTGATATCAAATGTCATATAAGGTCATGTAAGACAACAATGAAACTTGACTAATGTCAAGGCCTATTTTTCAAGGTCATCCAAAATCATCATAATTGTGTCATGAGGTAAGGTCAACGAAAAAAAAAAACGTGGTCTAAAATCTACAATCAACTAAGGTTATCATTAAAATAGACTGTTTTGAAGGTCAAATAAGGTCACCTAGAAAATTAGTCGACTATTCAGGTTAGTTAAAATGTATGTTTTTGATAATTTAAAAAAAATTAAAAGCCAATTTTTATATAAAACGCAACTTTGGACGCAAGTACATTTTGAAGTAACTTCATATGAAGTTCATCTCCGGTTATCTAACGTCAATATATGCCATCTTCAAAATTGGTCACTGTCTCTTATTATTTAACATTTCAGGACAATTAAAATATAATTTTGATCATTTGAAATGTAAAGTTATCCAAAGTTATATTTTAACTGTCTTGACGTATTACGTAACAATTGATAATGACTAGTTTTGATGATCATCTTTAAGGACTTTAGATAACCATAGATTAACTATTCAATGTATTTTTACTGTCAATATTCAAGGGAAGATATTTATAGATATTCAGAGGTAATTTTAGATCGTTGAAATTCATTAAAGACGCAAATGTTGTTCCTTGTTAGGTATGGTGATCAAAGGCCATATAAGGTCATCCAAGGTCATTATGAAAATTAGCTAACGACTATTTTTTTAAATTATTTCAGGTGAATTAAAATGGAATTTTGGTTCTTTGAAATATAAAATTACAACAATTCATTTTGTCCGCCTTGAGATAAGGTCATCGAAGATCATCTAGGGTGACCTACGCTCTACTGTCATGTAAAGCCATCATTGAATCAATAATCATTTCCTTTTGATTATTATATACCGTAGGTTAAAATGTAATTTTGGTCCCTAAAATTATAAGTTTAATAAAAAAAATCAAACACTGGTAAAAAATATAAATGTTGTTCATTTTGAGGTATGGTGGTCAAAGGTCATATAAGCTTAAATTAGTCAACAACTGTTTTATTAATCATTTCAGGTTAGTTAAAATGTTATTTTGGTTGCTTCAAATGCAAATTTAATTCAAAACTTAAATTAAATTAATATTGAGGGTTTTAAGATAAGGTCATCGAAAATCATCTAATGTGTTCTAACATCGAATGTTATTGAAGATGACCATTCAAATCAGTAAAATCATATTGATTATTATTTTAGATAAATTAAAATGTAATTTTCGTTTCTTAAAATGTAAGTTTAATTAAAAAAATAATGCTAGTACAAAATTCAATGCATTTCTTAGATGCAATATTTTTCGTTTTTAGGTATAGTAGTCAAAGGTCATCTAAGGTCATCCAAGGTCATCTTAAAAATTAGTCGATGACATTTTTTCAATAACTTTTGGTTAGTTAAAATGTCATTTTGGTTACTTAAATTTTATTTAATAAAAAAATATATAAGAACGCAATTATATTATAAGCATTCTTGGACGAAATAGTTATCCATTTTCAGGTGAGGTCATTTAAGGTCCTCAAAATTCATCTATAGTTATCGTAAGACTATCACAGTTCTTCATTAAAATTAGCCAACACCTGTTGGCATTAGAATAAAATTTTGTGACACTTAAAATGTAAAGTTAATTCAAAAAAAAAATCAAAGAACGCGAGTAAAGGGTTTTAAATTCTCAACTTGCTAAGCTGCAAATAATTTTGGTATTATCTTAGGATATTAAATGTCATCTTAAGTTATCTAATATCATCTAACGTCATCTTTGGTCACCTAAGGTAATCTAAGGTCATTCAAAGTCTTCTTAGGTCATCGTCTTAAGCCATAATCAAAATTAGTCAACACCTATTATTAACATTTCAGGTGCGTTTAAACATAATTTTGATTTAAATGTATAAAGTTTTCACTGTTAATATTTTTAATTTACACACTTCTTAAAACGTAAATGCTGTTAAGATTATCTTTTGTCACCTAAGGTCATCCAAGATTACTTTAGGTCATCACTAAATCTAATCAACGCTTATTAATTATCATTAATTTTGGGTCTTCTTAGGTCATAAACAAAATTAATCAACGCATGTTATTAATAGTACAGGTCCGTTAAATTTTGATCAGTTGAAATGTATCGTAATAAAAATAATGTTTTAATGGTTAATATTTTTTCATTACTAACTTTCGAGAATGTAAATGCTGTTGATATTAAGGTAAGCTCATTGAAAATTAACTTTGGTCACCTAAGGTCATCTAAGATTTTCTTACGTAAACGCCTATTTTTGAAGCACTTTAGATCGATTAAAATAATATTTTGGTAGATTGAAATATACAAAATAATTCACGGAATGTGGATAAATGTTTTAAACTTATCAACTTCCTAGGACGCTAATGTTGTTCAATTTAAGGTCAGATCATGTAAGGTCATATAAAAGTCATCTTTGGCAAGTGAAGGTCAACTAATATTATTTTAGGTCATCATTAAAAGTAATCAACGCCTATTATTTATTATTAATCCAAGGTCATTTAAAATCTCTTTGGTAGTTGCATTATTTTGATCACTTGTAAAGTAAAAAAAATACTGTTTCCATGTTACGTTTTTTACACTATTAAATTTCTAGAGCGTAAATGTTGTTCGTGTTAAGGTCATTGAAAATCATCGTTGGTCACCTAGGATTATTTAAAATCATCTTAGGTAAACGCTTATTTTGTAGCATTTTAAATCGATTAAAATAATATTTTGGTCAATTGAAAAAAAATAATTCAAGGAATGCGGATAAATGTTTTTAATTTATCAGCATCCTCGGATGGTTTTAAGATCAGATAAAAAGGTCATCTAGGGACATCTTTGGCAATTTAAGGTCATCTAAGATCATTAAAACTAATGAACGTCTATTATGTACCATTTCAGGCCAATTAAAATATAGTTTTAGTTAAAATTAAGTTCTCAAATAAAAGTTAATAAAACAATTCAAGGAATACTAGTTAATATTTTCACACTAGCAACATCCTCGGAAACAAATTCTGGTCGTTTTAGGATAAGGTCATTCAAGGTCATTAATATTTTCACACTAGCAACATCCTCGGAAACAAATTATGTTCGTTTTAGGGTAAGGTCATTCAAGGTCATCTGGGATCATGTTAAGTAATCTTTAGTTATCTAAGAAAGTCATCATTAAAATTAGTGAACGCATACTAATTTACATTTTAGGTTGGTTCAGATAGAATATTAGTCAAAGTCTTCAAAGTCTAATGTCTTTATTGCTAATTAAGAATACTTTCTCTGCAGAATAAGAAATATATCAAGGTCATCGCTTTTAATGGAAAGTTGAGGTGCTGAATAACAATTATGTTTTAAATAAAGTATAGATACCAAAAAAAAAGATTTTATAATTTTTCGAGAAAGCTGAAAATTTGCTGTCAAAAATGTTTGACGATAGTTTAGAGAATCGGCGACTACTTTATTGTCCTCTAAATATTTATCAAGGTCACCAGAATTTTACTTTTAAAACTATTTTAGAAGCAAAGAGCATCGATGACAATAAACAGTCATGTTGGGTGGGTGTGTGGACTTTGACCCACCTTCAAATTAGTAAAACATACGACAGAGTTTTAATGGAAGGAAATGAAAATATTTAAGCATTTTTGCACAATTAATAAATAATTTTCTTCAACAAAATAGTTTTTTTTTTAATTGAGAACCCTCATTTATATTATAGTAATTGTATGGTGGGATAGTGGTCACCCACCCACCCTACATATGCAGTTAAACTTAATCCAGAATTTACTTATAAAATTCTGGATATTAAAACCCAAATTACTGAGCTATTTCACAAAAACAAAAACAAATATTGTGGTTTAGATGAAAACGTAGATGTAGGGTGGGTGGGTGGCCTCTAACCCACCGTACAATTACTATAATATAAATGAGGGTTCTCAATAAAAAAAAAAACTATTTTGTTGAAGAAAATTATAAATAAAACATACGACAGAATTTTAATGAAAGGAAATGAAAATATTAAAAGGTTTTTGAACAATTAAAATCAATAATTCTCTTCAACAAAACATTTTTTTTAAATTGATAAGCCTCGTTTATATCATAGTAATTGTATGGTGGAATAGTGGCCACCCACCCACCCTACATATGCAGTTAAACTTAATCCAAAATTTACTTATAAAATTCTGGATATTAAAACCCAAATTACTGAGCTATTTCACAAAAACAAAAACAAATATTGTGGTTTAGATGAAAACGTAGATATAGGGTGGGTGGGTGGCCTCTAACCCACCCTCCTATCAGTAAAACATACGACAGAGTTTTAATGAAAGGAAATGTAAATAGTAAAAAGGTTTTTGAACAATTAAAATCAATAATTCTCTTCAACAAAACATTTTTTTAAATTGATAACCCTCGTTTATATCATAGTAATTATATGGTGGAATAGTGGCCACCCACCCACCCTACTTATGCAGTTGAACTTAATCCAAAATTTACTTATAAAATTCTGGATATTAAAACCTAAATTACTGAGCTATTTCACAAAAACAAAAACAAATATTGTGGTTTAGGTAAAAACGTAGATGTAGGGTGGGTGGGTGGCCTCTAACCCACCCTCCAATCAGTAAAACATAGGACAGAGTTTTAATGGAAGGAAATAAACATATTAAAGTATTTTTGCACAAATAAAATCAATAATTTTCTTCATCATTTTCAATATGAATTTACCTGCATTACACTACTGTAATTTTTATAATTCCTATTTCATCTGCATCATGGTTTGCGATGGCCAATTCCTTCCCTTTCATAATTTCAGAAATTTTGGTATTAGGTGTTAGGTATTATTTATTTTATCCAAGATGCTAACAAAAGTATTCCAATATTATACATAATAATTCTTTACAAAAATTTTGTCACCATGAATCGGAAATTTAAGGAATAATACTTTAAAAAAATTAAAGTATTGTACTATAAATATGGAACGGTCACCAAAATTTAAATTGATACAAAAATATGTTATCAAAAATATTTAACGAAAGCTCAGATAACCGGCGAATTCTTTTTTGAACTATAAAAAGTCAAGGTCACCCAAATTTGGCTAATTTTAAACCCGATAGTAAAAAAACTTCTTGCTGGTGATATAAATAAGATCATAAGAACTTGACTACAAGAAAAAAATAACTAAAGATCCCAAAACAAACAACAATTATTTGTTTCAATTAATCAAGATTATTCCTTAAAGTAATTTGATTTTAATAAATGTTATTTCTTGTACTTTCCATCTTTAAAATAATTCAAGAAAGTAGACATGGATGGAAAATAACAATTACTCTAGAATAATAAAAACAATTTTTGTAATCTTACACTTTGTCAGTGTTTTATTAATGTTATTCACATGTCGCCTACAAGCAGAGAGAAAAGTTTTTGGTGACCTTATTTCCAATTTAGTAAAGATATTTTAGTAAAGATATTTTAGTAAAGATATTTTAAAGTGTAGTGCTAGAGGTAAGGTCATCGAAATTATGTTTAATCGATTTATTAAGTTTCCTATAGTAAGAGCAATTTATTTCTTAAGATCATCAGAGTTTGAAAAATTATTATTTTTTAAATATTATCCGTTTTTAGTATTATTCACATATTAAATGATATCTATAGTCTGAGATGCACCTTTGAGGTCACCTACGATCCAATTTAAAAGACGACTTTCGAAGGATTTAAGAACAAGGTCACCAAAATTTTAAGAATGAAGTCATCTTCCTTATCTTATTTTCAATAATTCAAAAATACTATGCAACAGAGAACTCTGATTAATTGAAGAAGAGGTGTAGTAAGTAGAATTATTTTTTACGATCATCTAGGTTAAAAATTATTGTTTGAAATCATTCAAAAACGTAAGCTCATATTAAATTAACATTTATGAGATGTGATGCACCTCTGAGGTCACTTGAGTTTACAATTTGTAATAGGATTTACGAAGGCAATTTCTATCTGCTGCCTCAAACAAAACTGTTACCAAGTTTTGCTTCGATTCTTTAATTGATAAGGTGTTAAAATGTTCAAAATCTATATCCAAATAAAAGGGTGAAGAAATGTTATTAGTGATTTAATCGTCAAACTATATTCATCAGTTTAATAAACAAATAAATTTTGGACTTATAGAGATCAACTAAAAAGTTACATATTTGTTAAGGTCATATGATTAATTAAATTATATCTCTTTTGAATATTTTCTATGCTTTAAATTATTCAAGAGTTGTAAAAAATAAGACTTGTAACTTTAGACGGTGGTTATGATTAATGAGGTCACCTAATATCCTAAGTTAATGAACAATTTTCAAAGGTCGAAACGATAAATTATTATTAAATTGAATACAGTATTGGTTTAGGTTGGGAGTTTAATAGTTTTCAGCAAGTTTCAATGAAGCTGTACCATTTTAAAACGAGAGAAGCGGGGTGAACAAGATAATCTGTTCGTACACGCGGGTAATTTTAATTTATTTACCTAGTCTGCCGAGTATATTGATTCTTAGAGTTTATGTTGAGATGTTTATATTTGCGATTAGGTTATAAGTTCCGTTGGGATAATAATTTGAAGCACCTCCACATATTAAGTGAAGTCGCGTCAGGCGTACACGTAGCTCATTTATCAAGAGCAATGTCAGAGGTGTATGTGTGTGTGTGTGAGGGTGCCAGTATATGAACTTATTAATTAATTTTAAACAAATTGCCGTTTTGGCACGACCAACCTGCGACGCCACAAACAGTGTATAATTTATGAGTTTCGGGTCATGAATGGGGAATGTCAGCCGATCGAATTCCTGCATGGAGGGGGTAGGGATTGTATTTGTGTATGTGTGTGTATGTTAGTGTGTGTGTGTGTCCAGCGGACCCTTCCGCACCTTGTAAAAAGGCAAAAAGCCGACTCTAACTGGCCGGAACACGAGGGCGTACCGTTTTTTAAAATTACGTTATTACCCTTGTGTGCGAGATTTTACTGCGTTTGCTTTATGCGATGTGGAGGAGGAGGAGGAGGAGGGCCGGACGGGGCACATAATGCGTTTCAAACTCAGTTGAACCGCCGGTTATCTTATAATGAATATGGGGATATTATATCTGCGAATAATACACCCCATTATAATCCCTCTGTTCCGTATATATCCAATAACGCTTCAACTCCGACGCGAATAATTAAAAGCGCTCAGATCGATGCGCGATTAAACGAACCGTCGAACGCCGAAAATCGCCGCTCCGTGCACTACGAAAAATTAACCCATTTTACTGCACACCGAAAAACTCCGCTCCTTCGTTAACGTCAATTTTTTTATATGGACAATGAGTGTCGTTAAAAAAATCACGCCAAGAAAACTATATTTTTAAATCACACATTGAAGCTGAATGACCTTTTTCAGGATGCAATGTCAATTTTTTTAAGGTTAACTGACAGCTAAATCAGAAAAGATATATCAGAAATCTTGGCAGAAATTGTTACTTTTAGTAAAAGCGTTCAGTTTTTTCAAGGTCACCAGAATTTTACCTATACAGGTGGCAACTAGTACATCTTGTTTCTAAGCTTGTCAAGGGAGATCAAATCAGAGCACCTAGGCCTCACTAGGCTGGGACAGCGAATCCTGTTGTGTCTGAACAGGCGTAGAAGAAACCGCAAAAGAAAAATGTACCTTCCATACCTAAGCCTAAGATAACTACTGAATCTATAGTGAAGGACAACGTTAAGTCCAAACCTGATGAAGAACATGATGGGGTTGCTTATACCAAATTTCGTCTACTGGAAAATCCTCATGATGCTCAGATAAATAAATTGTTGATGTGACTTCCATACCTGCACGTTGGAAGGAGTACTAGGTGGAATATTACAGATACTTAAACCTATCCAGAAATAAGGACAGAGCAGATATTAGAGCAGACACATGTTTGTGTGCTTTGTCCAATTTACGTGGAATTATTTTATGACATTATGTAGATTTACGAAATGTTTACAGTTTAGAGTGTTGAATAGATGATCAACTTCACCATTTGTGATGACCTTAGCGAGGAAGATAGAAACGAATACTTACAGTTATTATTAAAAATATCCATCCATACTAGACTTTTCGTAAAATAATAATAAAAGATAACGCAAAGATATTATTCCAACGTTACACACTCAATAATCCATCTCGCACTTTAGAAAATGCAGCAGACGTATAAGTGGATTCGCGAGCGTCGTTCAGAAATTGAATCTGGAAACGTTTCCGCGCGCATTCCATCAAGCCTTCCACCCCCGGTGGCGTGTGAAGGGCCTCCGCGCCGCCCGTCCACCCTCGCCCTTTTATTTAAAATTAACCCGTCCGGAGCGGGGCTGAGTGATTAAGGGCATTACCGTGTATGTAAATCGACGAACGCAAAAAAAGAAAAATACAAATAGGGACGACAGAGCGCCAGCATCATCATCGATTGCCGTTTTATTTGGGTTTCGTCAAATGGTACCTGCGATAAATTGAATTGGCCCGGATCCACCTAGGAGGTGGTGGCGGCGTGGAGGACGAGGACTAGGAGGAGGCGGAGGTCCCGCGGGATCGCGGAGCGACGTCGAAACGATAAGTGGATGCGCCGACTGTTTTCCGCGTTTAGCGATACGGATTTATTGCACTGTATCGGAATTTTCCCTGTGAAAGCTTAATTCACTTCAACTTGTCTATATTTATCACTAAATTAAACCTTCAAAGTTTTTTGCTATTAATTTTAACGCAAAATTAATCATAATAACTTAAAAGTATGAATTTATTATCAAAAGTGAAAATGATGGAAAGATTGCCTACAACCTCAATCAATTATTTTCGTTTATTTGTCAAGGTCACCAGTATTTCAATTATAATTATCGATTCAATAGAAGTAAATTAAGGTGATTTAAACATTAGATATATAAGTTTTACCTACTGTTAAAGAATAAATTATTCTGATCTTGAATAATTCATTCATTTTTCAGTTTTATTAATTGATAATGAATAAATTCTCCATACCTTCAAAAATATAACTAAACTTTTAATACAGATAAGAAATAATGTTGGTGACCTTGAAAAATCAGTAAGATTTTGCTGTCTGATTTGTTAATTCTGATGATCTAAATGCAGTCTTATTAGGTGTCGCCAAATATATTGCAACTTAAGAATTTAGTAAATTGTTTCAATTAGCGATAAGGAGTAAATTCTGTTCAGCTTGAATATTTTGTAGATTGAAATTTTAGCTAAAGATAATAAGTCAATTCTGGTGACCTTGAACTATTAAGACCACGGAAAATTCTTTTAAAATGTTTAAAATATAGTAGGTATTATAAATTCAGGTGACCTTAAAAATATTATAGGTGTAGAATTTAGCTAGCAGTTATAAATAAACTCTCTTGACATGGAAAAATTATTAAGTATAAGTTTTAGCTACTGAGTAAGAATAAATTCTCCTGAGCAGCTTTGATTAAGTAGATTAAAGATTTAGCTACCGATAATCTACAACTTCTAGTGACCAAAAGCATTTATAAAGATAATAAAATATATATAAGTCCTTTACGTTGTAGAAAATTCACTATAAAATAGAAAAAACACGAAAATATTTTCGTAAAATCTACAACAAATGAGTTTATTAAGACTACAAGTGTGATTTGTTCTTGTAGTCTTAATAAGACTCATTTGTTGTAGATTTTACGAAAATATTTTCGTGTTTTTTCTATTTCATTTATAAAGAGTCTGTACTTTTTAGATAGTAATAAAAAGTTTTTGCTAACGATAAAGAATATATTTGTTTTTTGGGTATCGTGAAGAATATAGCAATATAAATAACACTGTTCTTCCCTTTCTTTACACTTTATTTATCTAAACATTGAAAAATAGTGCGAAGAAAGGATACAACAGTGTTATAAGAATATTTTGGAAACTTTAAAACATTTGTGAGTTACAGATAAAGTGTAAATATTTTGTACTTTTAGTAAAACTCATTTTTGTAAATTTAATTGTAAGTCTTCGTATATTGTTCTTCAAAAAATTCTGTTGCCTTTAAGAACTAAGGGATTTAAGCTTTAGACACCGATAATGAGTTAGTTCTGATGACTGGTATTTTAGTAGTTTTCTTTGCTACAGATGCACATTTTCGTAACCTTGGAAAAATGGTAAATCTCAGCTTTAGTTACCGATATGAAATAAATTTCATTATCTGCGAAAAATTTGTAGATCTAAGATTTCACTACCAAGGAGGCGAAAGTTTGTTGATCTTACCAAAATACAAGATTTAAACTTTAACGAAAAAAAAAATATAATTTAATAATTTTGAAAGATCAGTAAACTAATCGTTAATATACGATTAATTAAATTCTCGCCTAACCTGTGGTGAAACAGTTTTATGTTTAATTAACCTTCTAATTAATCGTATACAATATGCTAAGAAAGAATTTACTTTAATTTAGAAAAGCTTTGACCACCGATAAAGATTTAATTCTGGCAACCTAGAAAATTTAATAAATTAAAATTTTAACTACAAATAAAAAGAATATTTTGGTAATCTAAAAATTTTAGCGTATTTAAGGTTTGGTTAAAGACAAACAGTAAATTCCATTGACCTTAAAAAAATAAGTGTATCTGAGCTTTTGACACTGATAATGAATAAATTCTGGTGACTATAGATATTACTCAATATAAATGTTAACTCAAAAATGAAGAAGAACATTGTAGTTATATTCGATTCATTTATAAATTTCAGAATTTGTTAGGAATAAATTCAATACAATTTGAAAAACTGTAGATTTTTTTTTTATTGCCGACTAGAAGAAATTTTGATTACAAAAAAGAGCTTTAGTTTCTGCCAACGAATACATTCTGAGAACTTGAAAAATTACTATATTCATTTAACATTATTTAAAGGTTTAGTTAATAACAACGTCAAAAAATTCATCAATTTAACTGTAGAGGAGAGTATTTTTGTGGCCTTAAGAAATTAGCAAATATAATTACCCACTGACAAAGAGTGAATTCCTTTGACTTCAAAAAAATTAGTAGATCTCAGCTTCAGTTATAATTTCTGGTGACTTACAAAAATGGCGAATTTATTTTCAGTACAGGTAAATAGAATATAAGCCTGGGCGCTAAAAATATCCACTACGAACAAGAAATATCCTGAATGAATAATTGATTGATGAGGCTGGTAAATGTTAAAAGTTCATCTTCACTATGAATAAAACTATATAGTTACTTTCAAAAATATATTGTAAGACACTACAATTGTTTCGCCACACTGTGGCTTCTTCAGGCAAAGAAATTCTGAAGAAGCCACAGTGTGGCGAAACAATTGTAGCGTCTTACAATATATTTTTGAAAGTAACTATATAGTTTTATTCATAGTGATCCTGAATGAAGAAGTCTTTCGAAGAGTCAGCTTAGAGCGAAAACTTAATATCAAAAAGTGAAAAACAGCTTACTTTGGCCACGTAGTGAGGCACGGACGCTACAAACTACTACTTTGATAATACAGGGGAAGAAGGAAGGAGAGGCATTACAAGGAAAAAATGTCGTGACTCCGGAACATTAGGTAACAAACAAGGATGGAGTTTGAAGATCTGATAAGAACAACAACAGATAGGAAATCATGTGCTGAATTTACGAGTTATTAATTTTTAATTCAACAAAACTTGAATCATATAATAAAGAACACGGCACATTACAGACTACTGTATACCACATCACAGATTGATGATTACTGAACAATCATTAGAATGCAATTGTAAATTTTAACAAACTTTCCCAATGTCTTAAAGAAATATTATTTTTAAGGGATTTTAAAATTAAATTAAAAAAATACCTAATTGAAACAGAATTATATAGCCTGAGTGACTATTACCTTACATCGTGACTTTAATAATCCAAATTGTCGTTATTGGGATGACCATAACCCTCTTTGGATGCGAATACTTAGTTCCCGGAAAAAGTCAATGTATGGGCTGGTGATCAGATTGTAAGGCCCAGTATTCTTCGATGGTAATCTTGAAGGAGCAAGATATCTTACGTTTCTTCTAGATGACCTCATTACCAACGACGTTACCAACTTTATTTCCAAAACCGTTAGATCCGCATTTACCCGATGAACGAATATGGTATCAACTGGATGGAGCTCCACCCCATTATGCTGTGATCGTTCGTAGATATTTAGACAAGGTTTTTCCTAATAGATAGATTGGAAGAAGAGGCTGGCGAGATATCCGAATCTTAGTCCTCTTGGCTTTTTTTGTTGGGATATCTCAAGAGTAAGATCTATGTAACCAAACCGAATATCATTGACGTCCTTAAGCAATGTATTAGGCATAAAATATAGAAAGTCACACCAGAAATACAAAAATCGATTTGCACTTTGCCAAGAAAGAAACTGTGCATATTGGTTGCATTTAATAATATTTCAAGTTATATATTTGATTTTTTTATCACGAGGGCTTTGATAATATTTAAGAAACAAATAGTTTGTTGTATTACTTGCAAAGAGATCTTTCAAATGAGGTGTCACTTGACATAACTTTCTATTTAAAAAAGAAGGTCGGAGGTGGGTGGGCACTTCCGGAAAGAGATAAACAAATAACATACACATAGAAATGAGAGCAAGAAAAAACAACACGCAACGTGTTTAGGGATTTTTAGCACAAATCATCTATATCTAAGTTATGAATTTTAAGTTAAAGTTTCCATACTCTATGTTAAATTGAAGAATAAGTTAGTGGCTACCCACCCACCCTACATATACAATGGAACTTCAACTACAATAGTGCTTACAAAACCATTAACAACTACTACATGATTTTTGTTTTTGTTTTGGAGAACTAAAAAAAATACAATAATAAAAGTACCACTGAATATATGTAGAGTGGGTAAGTGGCCTCTATTCCACTCTCCAAACTAAGCATCATAAATGAATGTTTTTCTGAATACCAATTTAATTACGATCCGTTTTATACTATATTTAATATGTAAACGTTACCTTTTAAAACATTTTTATTAGTAAACCATGGCTCATATATATAAATTTGGGGGGTAGGATAGTGTCCACCCACCCACCCTACATATACAATGGAATATCAACCACAACCGTGCTTACAAAAACATTAACAGCAATTACATAGATTATATATTTATTTTAAAACACTAGAAGACTAGAAGGATTACAGAAGTGAAAGTATCCCAATATATATATATATATATATATATATATATAAGATTCAAAAGTTTCTTAACATTATAAAAATTTTAAGTATTTTAAAGATTCTAAAACATCAAATTAATTTAGATTCTAAAATTTTTAAAGATTCTGAAAGTTGTTAAGATTCCATTCATTCTAACTATTGTCTTAACAATCTTAATCATTTTTAAAGCCCCCTTGAAATTTTGAATCAGCAATATAAATTTTTTATATTCTAAAGAATTTAAATATTATAAATTTTTAAAGTCTATAAAATCTCTGAAGTAGAGATAAACTGTAAAATTCGACTGCTTCAAAAGATTCCAAAGATTCTAGATATTCTATAAATTCTAAGTCTGTAACTACGCAAAATATTTTAAAATTCTCAATGTTATTAAATGTCTATAGATTTTGGAATATTCTAAAACTTCTAAAAAATGTAAAGATTCTAAAAACTACTATTATTATAAATATTGTTTTAACTATCTCAATATTTTCAGGAATCACTTTACGAGTTTTCAAGAATGTAACAATTCAAATGCTTCTGAAGATTCAAAATATACTAAAACAATTAAAAGTTTTTAAAAAAATTCTAAATATTCTTCAGATTCTGTAAATTTTTCATAATTCAGAGAAAATTAGGACGATAAATGAAATTCACTTTGTTGTTAAATGTAATGGTCGAAACCGGCCACTAATAATAAAAACCGTGTGTGATAACAACACAGTGAATTGCATTTATCGTCCTAATTTTCTTAAGTTCCTATACATTAAAAAAATTCTATACAATTTAAGGATTCTAAAGGTTCTAAATATTCTAGGGTTTCTAAAATTTTAAAGATTTTGAAAATTCTGAAGATTCTAAAGAATAGTTTCAGGAAACTCTAATATTGATTAATATTTGTAAGAGCTATTTATTCTAAAAATTTCACAATTCTAAATTTTCTCCAAACTTTATAGGTTTAAAATTCTAATGCTTCTAAAAATTTAAAATATTCAAAAATTAATTGAAAAAATGATACAGTTTTAAAGATTTTAGAAATTGAGGCCAAACAAATATTTAAGTTTCCAAAGATTATAAAGGTTTTAAGAATTCTAAATAATTTAAAATTTGCGCAGATTCAAAATATTCTATAGCCCAAACGGACAGACTACCACATTATAAATCATCTGTAAATGTTTTTAATTTTGTATTTATTCATGTTCGAATAAAGATGTTATTCTCTCTCTCTTTCTCTCTCTGAATATTCTAAGATTTAAACTATTAGGATTAATACATTTTTAGTTATGTTAACAATCTTAATTGTTTAGAAATTTTTTAAAATTTTAAATCACCTTATTTAGATTATACTATTCTACAGAGTTTAAGGATTCTACAAATTTAAAAGTTTTGAAATATTATGACAATAATGACCCCTAAAGATTCCTAATATTCTAAAATAATTAAACTTTTAAAAGATTACAGAGATTTTAGAGATTCTACAATTCTAACGAATCTAAATATTCTAAAATTATAAATAAACTTAAATTTCCAAACATTCTAAAGGTTCTAAAAGTTCTAAAAATTCTAAGATTCTAAAGATTTAAATTTTTTTAAAGATTCTAAAGGTTATAAAGTCCTTCTAATGATTCTACTTAAACATGGTAGAATCCTTAGAAGGACTTTAAAACATTTAGAATCTTTAAAATCTGTGGAATCCTTTGAATATCTTAAGATTGTGAATATTTAAACAATTGATTCTAAATATTCCAGAGTTTTATTCTAAAGGTTCTAAAAATTTTAAAGATTCTAATGATTCTAGATTCTTAAGATTCTAAAGATACTAAAAATTTTAAAGATTCTAAAGATTATAAAGATACTAAAACTTTAAAGATTCTAAAGGTAATAAAAATTTTAAGAATTCTAAAAATTTTAAAGATTCTAAAAATTCTAAAGATTCCAAAAATTCTAATAATTTTATAAAATTCTGAAAATTCTAAGATGTAAACAATTAAAATAGACTCAAATATTCTAAAAATTGTAAAGATTCTAGAATGTTTTAAAAAATCTGAATATTCTAAGATTTAAACTATTAAAAAAAATTAAAAATTATAAATCCCCTTATTTAGATTATACTTATTCTACAGAGTTTAAGTATTCTACAAATTTAAAAGTTTTGAAACATTATGACAATTTTAAGACTCCTAAAGATTCCAAATATTCTAAAATAATTAAACATTTTAAAGATTACAGAGATTTTACAGATTCTACAATTCTAACGAATCTAAATATTCTAAAATTATAAATAAACTTAAATTTCCAAATATTGTAAAGGTTTTAAAAGTTCTAAAAATTCTAAGATTCTTAAGATTTTAATAATTCTAAAGATTCTAAAGATTTTAATAGTTTTAAAAATTCTGAAAATTCAAAAGATTCCATAGATTCTAAAGATTTTAATTTTTTTATGATTCTAAAGTCCTTCTAAGGATTCTACTTAAAAATGGTACAATCCTTAGAACGACTTTTAAACCTTTAGAATCTTTAAAAAATTTTAAATCTTTAGAATCTGTGGAATCTTTAGAATATTTTAAGATTGTGAATATTTAAAAAATATCTAAAGTTTTTTAAATTTCTCAATATTTCTTCAAAGACTATAGATTGTTTTCACCCTACATATATAATGAAAACTTCAGTTAGAAGCCACCTTTTAAAGTTTTAACAATTACAACACAAACACTCCTGTAGTTATTCCGGAAAAAAAATTAGTGTCAGGGATGAAGGTTTTATTACATATGTAGGGTAGGTAATAAAACTTATAGTGGATGGGTATCCACTATCGCACCTTCCAATCAGTAAAACATACTCCAGAAATAATATCAAAAAAAGAAAATAATTTTTAAGAAATAACTACTTCTGTACGATACTGGAGTATGTTTTATAGATTCGAGGGTGGGTTTTACAGATTGGAAGGTGAGATAGTGGCCACCCACCCACTCTACATATACAATAAAACTAAAATCACTGGCACTAACTTAATTTCCAGAAAAAAACTACAGCAGTGTTCATGTTGTAAATGTTGAAAAATTTAAAGCTAGTTTCTAGTTGAAGTTCTTGTTGTATATGTGGGTGGGAGGGTTGCCATTGTCCCACACTCCAATCAGTAAAACAAAAAAGAAGAAATAGGGTTTTGTAATTTACTTAATTAATTTAATTTTTTACTGTGACTGTATTATAATTAGTTCTAATCATGCATATCATGTATTCGCCTTAATATCCTTCTGTAATAATCTTTCATTTTTTTCTAAACTTTTTTCTTGCCGTTTTATTTTCCTCCGATTTTATTCTAGTTTTTCTTTCTTTCTAAAGTTCTTTCGTCTTTTAATTTTTTTTTTCTCTCTTTTAATTGTCCTCAGTCTCTTATCATAGTTTCAATTTTTTAGTAGTCTTTCGACATTCTGTCATTGTTTTCCTTCTAATATGCCCTTTAGTTTTTACTAATACCCTAAATTTTATCTAAATCTATTTTTACAATTATCAATACGTAGAAGGACTGTAAAAATAGATTTAGAGAAAATTTAGGCGATTAGTAAAAAATAAAGGGCATAGTTCTTCTTTGATGATCCTGTTTAATGTATTAATTGAACATTTAATATTTATCAAACCTATTCAATTTAAAATGACTTCTTCAGTTTTTTAAGAAAATGTTCTACCCCAATACCTATCATTTTGTTCTTAAGTTTTATTTTTAAATTTGTAAAATTGACGCAGTCGGTAGGATACAGAATAATGTATCTTCTGTATCCTACCGACTGTGCCATTTTTTTTTAAATGTATGAATAATAATTATGAAAATTATGGTTCTGCAAGTACTTATGATGAACCGAAGCGAAAATAAAACAAAAAAAAATAGTAAAAATTTGATGCATGATCGGTGGGCAAACTTTAAATCTAAATTAGATGAAAATGATGGTAGCGACCGTTACTATGTGGTAGTTCATTTTAAAAAAGGTTAAATGAAAATAATTTTTAAGTTTTATAGTGGTATAAAAACTTAAAAATTATTTTCATTTAACCTTTTTTAAATTAGATGATATTATCTATAGAAAGTCATTTATATTTAAACTTAAATTTCGATTTCGTTTTATTTTTTATTATATAGAGGATTCGATTGTTTTTAGCAGCAAAATCATCAACGATTGGAAATTAAAGTAATCATGTATATATAGGGTGGGTGGGTGGCCTCTATCCACCCTCAAATCAGTAAAACATAAGCGAGGGTTTTAATTAAAAGTTGTAGAATATAAATAAACACAAAATAATTGCAATTAATTCATACAAATTTTTTAAGTAATTTTTGATGATGTTTTAATAATTGGAGGATGAGTTAGAGGCCACCCACCCACCCTACATATACATATAAATTTCAATTACTAATCGTCTCGTGGTTTGGAGCAAAATTAATTTCAAAACTTTTTGAATTGGAAAGAAATTCAGAAGGTAAAATTTTTCAGTGAGGAAATGAATAAAATTTCTATGCATGACGGGTGGGTAGACTTAATTAGATAAGATTAGATATAGGTCATTTATATTTAAACTTAAATTTGGATTTTGCTTTAGTTTTTATTACATACAAGGATTTATTGGTTTGTAAGCAGCAAAATCGTAAACAATTAGTATTTAAAGTTATCATGTATATGTAGAGTGGGTGTGTGGCCTCTATCCACCCACCAATCAGTGAAACATAAGCAAGGGTTTTATTTAAAATTTGTAAAATATAAACACAAAATAATTGCAATTTTTAGTGATTTATTCACACAAATTTTTCAAATAATTTTTGATGATGTTTTACTGATTAGAGAGTGGGATAGAGGCCACCCACCCACCCTACATATACAAATAAATTTAAATTACTGATCGTCTCGTGGTTTGGAATAAAATTAATTTCAAAACTTATTGAATATAAAAGAAATTCAGAAGGTAAAATTTTTAGTGAGGAAATTAATACAATTTTTATGCATGACGGGTGGGCAGACTAAATTAGATAAGGTTAGATATATCCCATTTATATTTAAACTTAAATTTAGATTTAGTTTTTATTACATATAAGGATTAATTGGTTTGTAAGCAGCAAAATCGTAAACAATTAGTATTTAAAGTTATTATGTTTATGTAGGGTGGATGGGTGGCCTCTATCCACCCTCCAATTACTAAAACATAAGCAAGGGTTTTAATTAAAAGTTGTAAAATATAAACACAAAATAATTGCAATTTTTAGTGATTTATTCATACAAATTTTTCAAATAACTTTTGATGATGTTTTACTGATTGGAGGATGGGATAGAGGCCACCCACCCACCCTACATATACATATAAATTTCAATTACTGATCGTCTCGTGGTTTGGAGTAAAATTAATTTCAAAACTTATTGAATATAAAATAATTTCAGAAGATAAAATTTTTAGTGAGGAAATTAATAAAAATGTTATGCATGATGGGTGGGCTTTGATTCTTTATAGTTTATTAGCAGTAGGCAAAAATATGAAAATTAATCAATACGAAAATCATAGTTCTGTAAGTAAATTACTTTAGTAATATTTTATGATTCTTCATCGACTTTTCTTAGGTAAAAGTTGAACTTTGGATATTTATCAGACCTATTCAATTTAGAATATCCCTCAAACTTCTTTAGTTTTTTTTAAGAGAATGTATCGTTTTGTTCTTAAGTTTTATTCTTAAATTTATAAAATTGACGCAGTCGCTAGGATACAGAATAATTTATCTTCTGTATCCTACCGACTGTGCCAATTTTTTTTTACAAAGTTATGAATAATACATATGAAAATTATGCTTATAAAAGTAAAATTAAACACAATAATCACTTTGTTTTGTATAACCGTTATTTATTTATATGGTGACCAATGGTTTCAATGCATTTAATGCCATTGTTAATCCATAATCCAATCGTATATAAATACCGCACGTTAGATAGTTTAAGTTACTTTCGGTTTGAAAATGATACGCTGATGTATTGAAACCATTGGTCACTATATAAATAAATAACGGTTATACAAAACAAAGTGATTATTGTGTTTAATTTTATCATTAAATATGTATAACGAAGTAGAAGCCTCCAGCTTATAAAAGTAGTTATGATGAACTGAAACGAAAACAGTAAAACACAAAGAAAGCTTCCATTTATTCATGGCAACTTTTCTGGTTAATTGGAAAAACAAAATCAATGTCTAAGAAGATTTGATTGATTAAATATTGTAAAAGAAAAATTGAATACGTTTCGTAATTGATAGATCATTTGATTCCTGAGCAATGTTTGGCTGTTTGATGTTTATTTTCTCTCTAATAGCTAAATTTTTGTTAGTGAAGTTCTTTATCATGAATCACTAGGCGAACGCCAAGTTGACTGACATTAATTTTATTTATAGACTTGCTGATGGTAATTGTACATTGAACACTGTCCTGACCGTAGTGTTCCTGAGAAAAAGATAAACCTTTTAAAGTATTTATAAACGTCTTCACGAAACAGACACATTGAAACAGTAGAGAATCAGAGAGATCAATGCAGTAAGAAGGGTAGAAGTGGAAGAAAATGTGCTGGACATGATCGAAGAAAATCCAGGGACGTCAACTCAAAAATTGATTATATAATATAATAAATATTTTGAATGTAAGTAATGAGACTGTTTGGTAAATTCTTAGAAACTATTGCTTGTACTCATATTACATAGAATGCGTTCAGATGCTTCTTTCTGCTGATTTTTCTTCAGGTATTACATTGTATCAATGGTTTTTGCACATAATGGTTCAAATTTCTTAACTGTTGATGCTGATTCATTTACCAATGAAGTGATTTTTTAAGTAATAGAATAAATAAGGATTTATCATAATAACCATATGTAGACTGAAAACATTCACATGAAATACTTGAAGATCTTCAATAACAGTTCTCGTTGAACGATTGAGTCAAAATTGTGGATTACTGACTGACTAATTGCACCGGTATCTCTATCAGGAAGACGAGGTGTGTCGGAAGTATTTAGAGCAAACGCATCCTCAGTTTTTGGCAACAAAAAATGCAATGTGCTTTATGCACGATGGTGCACCATCGTGAGTTTCTAACAGTACTATATCCAGTACGATCGAAGTGGACCTCAATCATGGCCTGCTCAATCTGAATTTAAACCATCTTGATTATTTCCTATGGGATTAGTTTACCTAACAATGTGGAAGACTTATGAAATGGGATAATTGCTGAGTGTAACACAATAACAAACGACCTTGGTGTTTTTGAAAGGCTTCTGCAGTCAATGATGAGTTGAAGGAAAATTTTGTTCGCTGTATAGCTTTGAAACAAATCGTGTTTTCAAAAATCATCAAAGGAAAAAATATTGTTCAAATAGTCTAGGTGGTAATAACCCTTTGGATTTTTGCCTGAATATGTTAGATCTTTGGGTGCTCACTCTCTACCTTCCAGTTATTAGAACACAATCTATGATTCTAAGGTGAAACATAGTTTGTACAAAAATATGCAGGGAATAAATCATTTAAAAAAATATGACTGTAAGAAACTATTGATTTGGTTGATTGAGTTACTGGAAGATAATAATAACTTTGATTAAAACACTTAGAACCTTTCTTCAATATTTTCAAAATCATATCTTTAAGAAAGGTTCTAATTGTTTTAATCAAACTATTGATTGTTTCCTTAAAATGAAGAAATAATTTCGCTTAGAGTTTTGCATCTGCAAACCAACGGTTTATAATTTAATTTATTATTTTAATTCAAAGAATAGTTTCATTGTCGCAACACTCTGAATATATGAAACTTTTAATGAACGAACGCGTCTTTAAAGGGGCATCAATCTTATTAGGACGTTAATGGGTGTGTATTGTTGAAGTTATCTCGAAACAACAAAGCCGCAATTCATTCGGAAAGTTCTAAAGGACTAACGTTCGGCAATTAGTCGAATTAGCGGCCGCGATTAATAAGGGCATGCGAAAAATACGCGAGTGCGTGCGCCTCTAATAGATTAAATCTTAAATTACGAAAACGGCGAAATGGTTTACAAATTAAATGTTTATTCTCCGCTGAAAGTTATACCTACGTGCTGGGGTAATGTAGTTCAGTTGAAAACGCGAGAGTTATAAAATCTAAGATTATGTCGGGGTAGTAGGGGGAAGTTCTCTCGCACCTGAATAAAGTGGTGGGTGCGTTTAGGGGATGAGAGCGAGAAAGAGGAAAGCAGGGATGGAAATGGCCTGGTGCAGGAGCTATCAGCTTCACAGTTCATTAGCGGGATTTGCTTTCTGTGAACGGTTTTCCCCCCGACAAATCTGTGATATTCCATGTATGTATCATTATCTAAAATATTCCATTGAAAATTGTCGCTCGACTGAAACGAGCTGGTACTTTGTATTTATAATATCTAGAGTGGAATATCCGAGAGGAGGGAAGCGGCGAGGCGTGTGGATTACTAAACTGCAATATGTTGGTGTTTTTTTTTTTTTTTTTTTTTTTTTTTTTAAGTGGGTTATTTAAATTCAATAAAAGTTCAACCTTTGTCGCCGCGGCCGTAAGACAAAAGGGCACCACCGACGTCGTCGCCTAAATGTAATTCCACCTTGGCGCGGAGGGCCATAAATTATCCAGAAGTTTTAAAAACGAAAACAAAAGCCCGGGGAACTAAATCACATAACACACAGGGAGAGAGGGAGCGGCGGTATAACGTAAAACTGTTTGAATATTCCATTTCATCCGAGCAGCACCAGGGGTCTATCCGAACTATTATTCATCACGAACTCCGGACCGTCGCCGAACAATGTCTTAGCGAGCTGCAATGTCAGCTGTCCCATAATTACGCATTTGTATACCGGATTCAACAAAGAAACCGAATGAGCTCCCCTCCGTCCCCGCCGTCGCAGATGAGAGCGCACGAGATACGTAATGACCGGAAGAATTATACTTCGCCATCGGACCAAGTTTAAGGTCGGACGCCGAGCATTACTCACACCTCTACCCAACGGCACGACAATAAGTGGCTAATGTCTTTAATCTTGGACGTCTTGAAACAATTCTTTGTGCTTTCATCAAAAACTTTGAAAAAACCACTGACAATAAAGTTCAGTGAATAGTCCTGTAACATTAACGTAGATGAAATATTAAAGAAAGTTGCCTTACTGTCTTTCTAAATAGTCACCTCCAAAAACTATGCACTGCTGAAATCTGATATATATGTCCTAGAAACTTTTCAAGAAGGCTTCTTTTGGGATGAAGTTCAAAAGCCTCATCAGGAATATTGTCAAATTTCTCTTCTTTCAAAGCGAGTTTAAGTCATGAAAATAGGAAGAGGTCTGGAGGATTAAGATCTGGTGAGTATGGTGGATGTTCAATTTGCACCATCCCTTTTTTTCGAGGAACTGTTTGAAGA
Organism: Ontholestes murinus; assembly: GCA_963969525.1. Classification (NCBI taxonomy): domain Eukaryota; kingdom Metazoa; phylum Arthropoda; class Insecta; order Coleoptera; family Staphylinidae; genus Ontholestes; species Ontholestes murinus. The sequence goes on from OZ018387.1 coordinate 104,856,085, forward strand.
TATTGGCTGTGTGAGGGAGAGCATTGTCGTCAACAAAAAACCATGAAGCTTTTTGTACGTACTGAAGTCGTAACCTGCATATACGTTTCATGTAACGCTTCAAAGTTTTGGCGAAGCTTGCAGAATTCGAAGGAAAGATATTTGATGATATTCCTGACCTCCAACGAAACGTGACGAAGATTTCGTACTCCAACCCAAAAGAAGCCTTCTTAAAAAGTTTCCGGGACATGTATAGCAGATCTCAGTGGTGCATAGTTTTTGGAGGTGACTATTTCGAAGGACAGTAAGGTAACATACCATGAGAAGCCTTCTTAAAAACTGTTTTTGAAGGTAACTATTTCTAAGGACCGTAAGGTTAATATTTCATCTACGTTAATATTACAGAACTATTCACCAAACTTTATTGCCAATGATTGTATTCAAAGCCTACCTTCCAAAGCAATCATCTACTAAAAACGTGAGTGTGAAGGATTTTTTTATAACTTTAGAAACACGAGTAAATTCTTCTTGTAAATCAACATACACGATAACAAGGTGAAGAAATGGTGATGTGGCCATCATAGTACTTTCCCTATATTTTACTCGAAAACTATGCGGTTTATGCAAAAAGGTTATTCTTAATAATTTATTCAATTTTGAATTCTCTACAATTATTTGTTATGTAAGTTTAATGTAACTGCAATAGTTTATTATTTAAATTAATTTGAATTATTTTTGAAAGAGTTTTAGGTTTTGACAATAATTATTCTTTTTTGAAATTTAGCTCTTCTTTTTATAGATTTTATGTATTTTCTAGGAATTTCTTTTGCTAACTACGAAATTTTTGCAAAGAATGTGGAATTTTCTTTTAGAAACAATTTTTTGCTATATTTTATTGGGATTTTATTAGCATATTCCAAAATTTCTCATTTAAATTAGAAGAATTGTTTTTGAAGTTCTAGAATTCAGATTTGTAGTTACGAATTTGCTAGAAATTTATATTCCCAATTTATTTATTTATTTATTAACGGTTAACACCTTTTACATTTAATTACACAAACATTAATAACAACAATATTCTAAACCAAATCACACAACAGTGATGCGTTGAAGTCAGTAATATAATATAATCAAATTAAATTTAATATAGATTCATAAGAAAAATGTAACGAATACATACATTTACATTTAAGATGACTTGACTAAGGGGATACAACCTAACTTATTCGAGTCCAGTTTAAATTATTTAGAGCTAATAAAACAGAATAATTTTTGCACATAAGATCAATTAAGTAACGATAAATTAACATTTCTTAGTTAAAACAGAGATAGTGGAATGTTTAATTCATTTAAATGACTGTACTTATAATGGAGGGCATTGAACGTTCTAAGTATTCTACATAGTGGATTGTTGTTGCCAAAATTTGTAGAATTAAATTTTTGATGAAACAATAGTTTTGACCGAGTTGATAAAAAATTTCTTTTAGGCTCAGAGAATTTTTGATTTATTTTATCAGAACATTCCATAATTTCATTTCTAAATTGCGAAAACAATATCTCTAGAATTTTCTAACATTTTCCTTCGAATTTCTAAAATTTTCTAACAACTGTTAAAGATTTCTGCAATTTTCTTTAAATTTTTTTCAAAAATCTTTCATTTCTCTCTTTCCTGCCTCTGTCTGCTCGAATTTGGAAAAATCTTTTTGGAGGGTATCTAGAATTTTCCATTAAATTTATTTTATATATCTGGAATTTTCTTGAAATTTCTTTTTAAGGTTTTTCAGAATTTTCTTATCCAGATTCCTTGAATTTTCTTAGAATTGATTTGGCAACGACGTTTCTTCATAATTTCTTACAGATTTTTTTAATAATAATAATAATATTATTCAGAACAGAAACAGTACAGAATGCAAAATGTTATTATAGAATTTTATAGAAATTTCTTTTCCTAATTAGTAGAATGTTAATAATTCTGGAATTTTCGAGTATTTTTTCTTTAGACTTACATTATTTCACTATTTCTTAATTCATTTCATCCGAATTTTATACTTTATTATTCTATCTTGTCTAAATATGTCGTCGTTTTTATTTTTAATATTTTCTCTCATAGTTTAAGAATTTTCCAGTAAATTTTCCTCTAAATTTCTAAAAATTTACAATAATTCTTAAATATTTCTGAATTTTTCTTCGAAGGATATAAATTTTCCAACATTTTCTCTTCCAGACTCATATAATTTTCCAGCGCCTTATTGAACTGTAATATTTGATGAAATATAACAAAAATATTTTTCATCAGAATATACCAGAATTTTCTCCTCCAAATTAAGAGAAATTTCTTGAAGGGTTATGAAATTTTCTATTCAATTTATTTTAGATTTCTAGAATTTTCTAGACATTTCTTTTCCAAAGTTCTTGAATTTCTGGAATTTTAATATTCTAGAATTTACTAACTTTTTTTCAGATTTATCCTAGAATTTTCCACATGTTTTATTTAATTCTTCAGTGTTTATAGCATTTTTGTCGGATTTTTAGAATTCGTCAAAAAAGTTTCATCTAGATCTGTGAAATTTCGAAAATTTCTCTTCTAAATTGCAAAGAATTTTTTAGGGACAGCATTTTTTCCAGACTCCTAGAATTATTTAGCATTTCTTACGCCAATTTGTGAAATTTTTTCAAAAGTTCTAGAATAATTGGCCTTTTGGGTATTGGGTAAATATCGATAAATAAATAAATAAATAATTAACCACTTTCTTTCATATTGCCAAAATGTTTTTTAAGGATAGAATTTTCCAGAATATTTTTTCATATTTTAAAATTTTAAAATTTCCAAAAAATCTCTTTCAAATTGTTTTTTAATGTATTCACAGCTTTTGTTTCTTCCTTTTTTTAGAATAGGTCATAAAGTTTATGAAGAGTTTTAAAATGATTCAATATTCTGAAATTTTCTTGTGAAGAATTCTGGAATTTTTCAACTAGAATTTTGCAGCACCTCAGATTTTCTTAACATTTTTTTAAATTTCATTAGTATCTTTCAGAAACATGTGGAAAATTTATTTTATGGTTCTTGAAATTTCCAGTAATTTTTCAAACTATTTAGGTTTTGCAGCAATTTTTCATGCAAGTTTCTTATTCCAGTTATAAATATTTTAATTTTTGATTTTTTCAGACATTTGACAAGAGTCTAAGACTTTTCCAAAATTTTTCTTCAATTTTATTACAGAGTGTTAATTAAAATTTGGTAAACATTTTTCTTTCTAATTTCTTTAGTGAATAATGAAGATTTTCCAGACAATTCTGTTTAAGATTTTTAGAAGTTTTCCTTTCAAAATATGTCTGACGAGTGTAAAAACTTAAATTTTTATAACACAATAAAGAATCTATTCTATTTTAAAGTTATTTGAGGATTGTAAAATTTTCTAGCATTTTTTTTCTTATTTAAATATTGTTTAACACTTTTCCTAGAATTTCAAAAAATTCTTTACCAAATTACGATATTTTTTGTATAAGTATTCTAGACTTTTTCATCTATTTTTTTTTCTTTCTTTCAGGTTTCCGATCTATGCACACTTCACGATTTATTAACTTCAAATATTAATTCTTCTTCCTTATTGTCTGCTATTAGTTTATTTCTCTTAAATTTTTCAACCGTTTTAAGGAGTAAGATTTTATGTTTTATAAACAAGTATAACACGAACTTTTCGTATAATAACACTATTAGTCGTATGCTTAGATTGTCAAATGATCTAAACATTCATTCCTGGTTCAATTTGTTTAATAGTGGTACAGGTCACCAATTTAGAGGGACACTTAAGTCTAATTTATAATATTTTAATTAATATTATCTTTAATATTATTTAATTTTCACTCTAATTTAATGATATCCATTTTATTTTAATTGAGCTTATTTTAAATTATTATGCAACCTTATATAATTTAAGTTAATTTAAGTATGTATTACGTTGTGCATTATTGTATGTAAATAAACAAATAAATAAATTGGAAATAAATGTCAACATTTTCAATTTTTATTTTTTTTTTTCTGGAAAATTAAGAATTTTATGAAAAATATGTTTTAACAAAACTTGTTCAGTTTCTCATTCCCTTTAACTTTTGTTTGAAAAATTTTGTAATATTTTCCATTTAAAAAAAAATCAGAATTAAACAAAAAAACGCCTCGAGTAAACACCCACTTCCGGTTTTTGAATGTTCACCAAAATCTTTTCAGTTCCAGTTTTTAACGATAAAACCTTAAGTTTAAAGTTTCACCTCAATCGGATGGTTCATTTTTGAGATACAGCGCCCACAGACATTTTCACGCACGAAAACAATACTTCCCCTATATATACTATATAGGGAAAGTAACTATATATACTATATAGGGAAAGTAAAAATGGTGATGTGGCCATCATAGTACTTTCCCTATATATTACTCAAAAACTATGAGATTTATGCAAAAAAGTTATTCTTAATAATTTGTCCAGTATTAAATTCTCTACAATTATTTGTTATAGAAATTTCATGTAAATCCTATAGTTTATTAGCAATTGGCAAAAAATGTCAAAATTTTCAATTTTTATTTTTTTTCTCGAAAGTTTAAAATTTTATGAAAAATATGTTCGAATAAAACTTGTTCAGTTTTTCGTTCCCTTTAACTTTTGTTTGAACCGTTTTTAAAAAATTTTCATATTTAGAAAAATATCACGAAAAAACAAAAAAACAAAAAAACGCCTCGACTAAACAACCACTTCCGGTTTATGAATGTTTACCAAAAGCTTTTCAGATCGAGTTTTTAACAATAAAACCTTAAGTTTAAAGTTTCATGCCATTCGGATCATTCGTTTTTGAGATACAGCACCCACCGACAGACAGACAGACAGACACACACACACACACACACACACACAGACACATTTTTTTTTCCAGAAATTAGTGTTTTGGGTTCAGGGGACCCCAAATATATACTATATAGGGAAAGTAAAAACCTAGAGATATAATAAGAAAACGTAAAGTGAACAATGATGTAAAGAAATTAATGTGGAGGAATAAGACATGAGATAGAGATAAGAGGAGAAAAGAGATAAATGATAAAATCTTTCTTTTCTAATCTATATTTTATTGATATCAGATTCTCTTATTATATTCTCTGTATAATTATGTTTTTGACTTGTACCATCAATTGGCCAATGTCAATTTCGAACGAAATAATTACGTGATCGAATATTACTGCACTTGTTGGAATCGTCCACCGTCGAAATAAATAATTAACCGCAATATTTACATTTAATTAAAATGGTAATGCGCGGCGTATTATTAATAAATTGGTCGCTAATTAGTGAAAGCACCGATTAATTGCGGTAAATGTTTGGTAATGACGCTTTAAATATTTTACGGCGCCTCGACCGGTTAATTGCGAAACGTTTCCAGTACCGATATTCTTTAATAACTTAATAAGTAACGCAGGGGGAAAAAATTGTAACGCAATGCACGCATCAATTCCAGACAGCCGTTAATTATATTCAATTTAGCGCTGAGCTATCGGCGTAATAATTACCACGTGTCAACGGGGTGAATTTATGTCGGCGGTTGTTCTTTACGCACACAGAGGTGTACTATTGATTTAACGTGATGTATGCGTGGGAATGATGATGTTTTCAAAGATATGATTAATAAAAATTGTCGAACACCAAGAGTTTAATTAATATAAAGATGTTTCACCATGGGTTAAGTGAGAATTTAATTCATCGTAAAAATGGTTAATCTAGAAATTATTCATCACTGCTTAATTAAAATTCGATAAAACCATAAAGGTACACTATGCTGATGAGATCCAAAAAGATTGAAACTTGTCTGTGGCTGTTGTTGACGGGGAACAATAATTAATGTTTAATTAAGATTTACAAAATATTGATTTTTTAATCAAATAAACGTAAGCCGTATAGTGCTAATCACATAAAAAAAATCCCTCGTTATCCAGTTGATAATAAACAGGTGATTAGGTCGACCTATCGAGGATGAACGATCGAAATCCCACCTCTGCATCCCGTTTGCCCAGTAATTCCATCAAATCCGCGCTGAATTAATAAACAATCCCCGAGCATTCTTACGCTAATTGCTATTTGATTTATATTTCGCGCCACCGACGGACGAAATAAAGAGAGAAATCGAAATGGAAAAACATTGACGAGCGGAATAAGAAATCCAATTTGCGAATTAATGACATCCGCGTAATTAGTGTACCGTATTCCAATTAACTATTAAATCTAATTTGCTAGTTTAATCACTTAAATTGAACATAGATGGCGCCGGTTGCGGGGGGCGTCGCATAGGTGGCGCGACCGTGCGAACCGTTAAATTGGTTTCCACACATCTGCATCAATTTTTGCATCCGAAAAGATCATACATCTATAACAATTAGTAATTTTTTCATATAAATTCAAAATTAAATTTAAAGTATGTCACTTTAATACACACTAAACTAATCATGTTTTTTACCAATAAGTAAAAAAACATAGTAAGTGCGTTAGTTTAGTGTGTATCATGAATTACCACGTAGTAACGGTCACTACCATCTTTATGATTACATTTTATTAACAAAATTATGTAGAACATTTAAGAAACCATAGAAACTTGATTCATTTGATGAGAGTATTAGTTTGCCTATTAATATACGAACACAAATATCAGAATTTGTTTTTGAGTATAAAATCTTACTTAATTAAGGAACGGTACACCGTTCAAATCGACGTAACAAATACCTCTCCAATAATACATTTTCACGCGAAATAACACCGAGCACCTAGCATCTAGCAACATCCGGTCTCTCGTGGCAATTTAAACAATCAACCCGGCACGGATTAGTTAATTTGTAAACAGGACCTCGAACGACGCACGATTACCGGCAAAGTTCAAACGACCACGATCTTGTCCAGCGCTCAAAACACCAATAACACAACCGGACAGGTTATTATTAACATCCACTAGAAAAACAACGGAACAACGTTATCTCCCCGGACGACCGGGTTTAATCATCCACGAACGCATCGATCCGCCCCCGAATTACAGATACAATTGTTGCTACCGGATCGTAACATAAACATGACAAAATTGTGTGTACACTTGTACGTGTATATAATTTCGAATAGATAAAATCTGGCCGCATAAAAAACACAGACCCGACCGCGCTTTGCATAAAGTCCGGCTGAGCGTCCGGTGCTAATATTCTTTAAACAGTCGAGTGGAACAGTCTGTTATGTAATTGTAATTAAAACGCTCGAACTGAATACTCATTTAACACGTATAAAAAGGGCGTCTTTTGCAGTTGTGTTTCATTAGTATTTAGTTTTTTAACTCATGATCACTACAGAACTACAGAACCTGATTTATGGAAGATTTGTTCTCTGATCCATTTAAACATTAATATTAAGAAGAACTCCTGTCCGTTTGTTAACTATCTTAATTATTACTTCCCCGTGACTAGCAGCTATAGAACAGCTTAGATCTTTTTTGTTCCTCGTAAGCGTAGAATCTTTTGAATTCAATCGTAGAATCATCTTCTGATGAATTCGAATTCCTATCTGACACAAATCACTTATTTCGCCTTTGGAACTCTTCTAGGCTTTGGAATCCGATCATCCAAGTGATTCTCTCTTCCTAATGAATAAAGTTTCCGAGAAGATTGCGAATTTTCAAGAATTCATAGTTGCTAGGGGCTAATTAAGAACCAATTATCATATGATAAGTATTTTAATCGTTATATCAGCAGAGATATTGTATTTTATAAAAAAAAACAATATAATGAATTAGTTTCTCACTTAAGCCATGGTGAAACATTTTTGTATTAATTCAACAACCAAATTAAAAATCCAGATTGTAGAATTCTCATCTATTTTGCTACAAAAGTTTACAGTCATATCTTTGACAAACTCCATCACACTGTAAATATCAATGTCTCCATCGCACAAAAAAGTTTTTAGTTTCGATAAAAATGGAGGAAAAACTTTGATTAGTGTCGTATTGGATTTTTACCGACTAAAACTTCTACCATTGGAACTTTTGATTTTGAGTGACTAATCCGACTCTTTAAGTCAGGAAAATTAAAAAAAAATCTGTTTAAAAAAATACTGTTCTTCTTATGTGGCATTGTGTGTTTCGAAGCACGACAAAATTACAGAGTCTCGAGGAGGTGTAGAGGATAATTGTGAGTTAATAAGAAGATTTTCCATACTTTGATATTTGCTTTTAAAAGTGACTCAATATTTAAGAGAGGGAATTAAAGGAGTTTAATTTGACTATAGGATTGACAGATAGATATTTATTGATCTTTTGATTATACCATTTAGTTATTAGTTAAGAAAAATTTAAGCAAAATCAGACTTATGTGATACAAAATAAAAATAATAATAATATAAAAATTAAGTTAAAAAGACCCTTTATTTATCCATTAAATTGGTACCTATTGTATAACCATCGAATCATTGTTTCCATTTATTGGACGGAATTAGTAAATTCACCACTGACGTTTAGAAATAAACTATCAACATTCACATTAACAGTGTTAAAACAAACATAATGACACGCAGTGTCAAATCATAATCCCTTTTTGGGACCAAAAAGGCCGTATTTGGCCAATCATTTGATAAATAGTCATCAAGAAAATCTTCGTGGAGCAGAAGAATGGAGGGTGAGAATGGAAGAACACATTTTTTGTGAATTCAAGCCTTTTCAAGTGCGTCGAAATTTTTGTAAAGAATTATTATTGTGTATGATATTGGAATACTTTTGTTAGCATCTTGGATAAAATAAATAATACCTAATAGTAAAGTTTCGCTTTCCTATTTTCAACTGCACTACATTGATAAGATCTGCAATAGATCAAAACCGATTTTTAGTTGACGTGAAAGCAACGTTTCTAACATAATGTTTCACCAAGTGAAAAGTAAAAAACAAATACAAGATATGAAGCAACGTTTCTAACATAATATTTCACCAAATGAAAAGTAAGAAACAAATACAAAATATGTTTCTAATTCTTTAAGAAAGTGTCTTTTGCCTTTTGCAAATAATCTGTTTCTTTCGTTGTCTATCCTTTGATTTAATTTTCTTAACATATATAATTATCTTCACTGTGTGTTACTATTTTTTTATACTTTTGACAGACAAACAAATGATATATACTAGATTACATGAGATTTTGACGATTGAAATGATCAAATTTTTAATTGATTTCATTTGCTTACATAAAGCCAAATAAAATTCAAATTATCTCAAGTATTGCAATGTATATTATAAAACTTTCGAACTGATTTAAAAAGTTATTCATCTATTGTTTGATAATGTCAGGCTGAAGTTGTCGAAACTATAGTTACAAGTGTAAATAAAAAATGACAGCAACAAAGTTAATTGTTTTATTATTTTGAATTATTCATCTATTTCGACTAATCTAATCAGAATTTTATTCGTATTCTGCCTTTCATCTATCCTATGCCTATCATTAATCGGACAGACGGCAAATAATAATAATAATAATAATCTTTATTTCAAAGTGTCATTTACAAAAATATACAAAATGAAATTGCGTCAAATAAGAAACATTTTCAATCGGTGATATAGAACCAATCGGTCCTATAGATAGATAGATAGATAGTATTTATTTGTCCATTGTACTTACAAAATATAATTCAAAATATATACAGGGTTATTCACGCTATACGGCACGGAATATTGTGGCCAAAATACGTGACTTTCAAAAGGTTTCACTTTGGGGATATATGGGGGTCTATTAGGGCTACTTTTTAAAATTACTTTCATAATATACAGGGTGTCCCAAAAACCCTAAAAGTATCAAAGTTATGTTTTTTTTAATGAAACACCTTGTATTTTATTGCATTTTTGGATCCTTCGATCAAAATAAGTGTGTGTTTTAATAAGGTTTTTATTACTTAAACCTTAACGTTTTTGAAATAATTTGAATTTTGTAAAAATTTAACCTAATTTTCATGTTTCAAATACTTAAAAAGTAATTAAGTTATGCATACCAAATTTACACTGTAATGTAACAATAGATCATATTTTATTTTCCAAGTATAATAAATTTGACATCTTATACCGGGTGTAAAAAAATTGGAATTAAACAAATGAGAACTTTAAATGGCTATAACTTCATTTATTTAAATGGAATGCTATATTTATTAATTTATCAGCAAATGCACGTTTTAATTACCTATCGAATGGTATTTATATCTTAAATGTTAAGTCTTCTCGTTTTTACAGAAAACGCCAAAATATTGTTTATTGTACCGTTTTAGTACTTTTTAAGTAAAAATTTTAATGTATCTAGTTTTCCATCGTATTTAAAAACGTAAGATAATTAATTTAGTCTGTTACTTTAGTTTAAAAAGCCTGTCTTTTGTTATAGTTGTGTTATTTTGCGTTTTTGTGTTAGATCGTTAGTAATCGTTATTGTTTAAACATCGTTGTTGTATTTAATAGTAAAAAATGAAAATTTACACAGATTTTCTTATACTAGGTTTTTTATAACTGACACTTTCTTTAAATTGGTTTAATAGTCTCTCAAAAATGGCTGGCTTAGGGTGATTTCTTTCGGGAAACTTTTAAGTATAAACTCGACAAGCCAATAAACAATTTTGATGACATTCTCCAAGCATAAAGATAATGCCAATACCCCCTTCATTTGAGTAAATCTTCATTTTTTACCAAAAAATACAACAGCGATGTTCAAACAATAACGATTACTAACGATCTAACACAAAAATGCAAAATAAGACAACCATAACAAAAGACAGGCTTTTTAAACTAAAGTGGCATACTAAATTAATTATCTGATGTTTTTAAATACCATAGAAAACTAGATACATTAAAATTTTTACTTAAAAAGTACTAAAACGGTACAATAAACAATGTTTTGGCGTTTTCTGTAAAAACGAGAAGACTTAACATTTAAGATATAAATACCATTCGATAGGTAATTAAAACGTGCATTTGCTGATAAATTAATAAATATAGCATTCCATTTAAATAAATGAAGTTATAGCCATTTAAAGTTCTCATTTGTTTAATTCCAATTTTTTTACACCCGGTATAAGATGTCAAATTTATTATACTTGGAAAATAAAATATGATCTATTGTTACATTTCAGTGTAAATTTGGTATGCATAACTTAATTACTTTTTAAGTATTTGAAACATGAAAATTAGGTTAAATTTTTACAAAATTCAAATTATTTCAAAAACGTTAAGGTTTAAGTAATAAAAACCTTATTAAAACACACACTTATTTTGATCGAAGGATCCAAAAATGCAATAAAATACAGGGTGTTTCATTAAAAAAAACACAACTTTGATACTTTTAGGGTTTTTGGGACACCCTGTATATTATGAAAGTAATTTTAAAAAGTAGCCCTAATAGACCCCCATATATCCCCAAAGTGAAACTTTTTAAAAGTCACGTATTTTGGCCACAATATTCCGTGCCGTATAGCGTGAATAACCCTGTATATACTTTCTTACAAAAATTTTGATTGCACATGGAAAGGCTCGAGTTCATAAAAATATGATCTTCCACTCTTGCCTACTGTTGCCTTGATGACACTGCTGCCACATGAGGTTTCTTTAATGGAGATTGTTCCACCATTTTCTTGCCAAGTTTGGCTTATATTCCTCTGAAGAGAGGACTTCAATTATATTAATTATGTCATATTTTCTGACCTTGAGGGTCGTCACGAGGTTCTAAAATTGGCTAGTTCAAGATTAGTGAAGTTTCCTGACCTTGACCTTTACATGACTTCGACCTTCAAATTACCTTAACTCTTTAATGACCTTGACTTCTAATTGATTTTGATTTTAAAATGACCTCGACCTCTGATTTGCGTTGACCTTCAAATGACCTTGGCTTATAAGTAACTTCAAGTCACCTTGACTTTATAAAACATCTGGTATCCTTCTCAATTGGGAGATAAGCGAACGCTCGAAACAAACTAATTAAAAAGGCAATAAATAATCGAAACTGGTTTTGTAATTTTTTTGGTTGTATCCATTTATTTGCAATTCTTAAAAATTAAATCCTGTGATGGTACGAAGAGTAGGCAGAAGACTAGATAAAAGAGAGACAGTCTGCAGGCTGTAGCGTTGAAATTTCTATTTCTGCGGATACTAAAAAATAGGTTCCAAGTTAAGGAACTTGTGGTGCAGGGTCACATTCCGAAGCCATTGGGATGTATAGCTGAACTGAGTGTATTATGATGAGAGTACACTAAAGCTTTATGGGCAACATAATCATCGGATACCTTTCAGTTGTGGTGTTCGATTGAGGCGACCTACAGCGGTAGTCTTATTTGCCTAAAATTTTTGGATGGCTCATGAAAATTTCCTGAAGTCGGAAATATACCGTAGAGATAAAGAAAATTCTAAGTGGATAAACATGGAGAGAGATATTGCGTGTATTGTAAGGGGTTCGCGCACGTTCAATTTTTTTTTTAGAGATAGATAGAGGCCACCCACCCACCCTACATATGCCATAAAACTTTAATCAATACTACTCTATTTTTTTGTCCAGAAAACTATAAAAGAAAAAATTTATTAAAACATAAACAACGATTTTTCCGTAAAAGACATTTTACAGTAGAGAATAATTATAGATCAAGAAATTTTCAAATTGTCTTACAAAAAATATTCATTTAGTCTATTTAACTGATTGAATAGTTAATTAGAAGGCGCCCACCCGTCCTACATATATTTTTTATTTTATTCACTGCTTCTCCCACAATTTCCAAAAGAAAATAGAACACCATATGCCAGAAAATTTTAATCAATATTACTATTTTTTGTCCAGAAAAATATAACAGAAGTTTTAAAAATGTTTCTGGAATAAAAAGCAGTGTTCTAGCTTAAGTTTATAAATATTTATGTAAGGTGGGTGGGTGGCATCTATCCTACCCTCCAGTTATTACAACATAAACAACGATTTTCTGCAAAAGACATTTTATAGTAGAGAATATTTATAGATCAAGAAATTGTCTTACATAAAATATTAATATAGTCCATTTTATTGATTGAATGGTAATTTGTAGGACGTCCACCCACCCTATGCATATATTTTTATTTTATTCAGTGCTTCTTCCTTAATTTACAAATAAAAATACTATATAATTGTATAAATATTAAAAATGAGTATTTCAGTAAACTCCACGCGTATGTTTCAGTAATTAAAGGGTAGGATAGAGGCCACCCACCCACCCTACATATGCAATAAAATTTTAATCACTATTACAATTTCTTTTGTCCAGAAAACTTTAACAGAAGTGTTGAAAAATCTAATATTTAATTTGTATATTTCTAGCTTGAGTTTATAAATACTTATGAAGAGGGGGTGGGTGGCCATTATTCTACCCTCCAGATATTAAAACATAAACAACGATTTTTTGCAAATCTTTTTTTATAGTAGAGAATATTTATAGATCAAGAAATTTTCTAATTGTCTTACAAAAAATATTAATTTGGTCAATTTAACTGATTGAATAGTTAATTAAAAGACGCCCACCCACCCTACATATAATTTTATTTTATTCACTGCTTCTCTCTCAATTTCCAAAAGTAAATACTCCATCATTAATATCGACGATGTATACAAATTAGAAGGTAGTATTTCAGGTTTATGTTTTATTATATGTGTCGGGTTGAAGGGTGGCCACTATCCCACCCTTTAGTTTCCTTAAGATAGGCAATGATTTCTTAAAAAAACACACAAAGAAGAAGATATTAATATAATTTCAAATGCAGTAATTTTTATACACTTAAATAATTATTTAATAAGTAAAATCCGCGCCTATGTTTTACTGATTGGAGGGTGGGTTAGTGGCCACCCACCCACCCTACATATGCACTAAAACTTTAATCACTGTTTCCTTTTTATGTCCAGAAAACTATAGCAGATTTGTTGAAAATGTTCATGAAATAAAAACCCGTATTCTATCTTAAGTTTTTAAATTTTTATATAGTTTAGGTGGGTGGTTACTATCCTACTCTCCATTTATGAAGAGTGAATTTATTTATCATATGTCATTTTAACTCTTTTTTACCGTTTATCTGGCATTTGTTCTGAGCAAATGATTAACGTCTGCTATTTATATGCAATCTATTTCTATCCTATGTTTTGCCTGTTTGTCGCACAACAGTCAAAAATTACAGATGGAAAATAGAAATAAACTTATTTATCTCTTGTTTTTTTTTTTACTCCATTGCCTGCCATATATCCTTTTTATATTTGTATGCCATCTGTTTCTATCTCATTTCTTATCTAAAGACAAATCAATGAGGAACAATTTATTTGTCGCTTCTAATTTTTGTCTGTTGGTATTTTCATCGTTGTTTGTCATTGACCTATAAGTGACCTTGACTATTAAATGACTTTCAAATTGTCTTAACTTTTAAGTCACCATGACTTTATAAAACACCTAGTATCCTTCTCAATTGGGAGAGAGAGGAACGATCGAATGAAAGAAATTAAAAAGGCATTAAATAATCGAAACTGGTTTTTGTAATTTTTTTTGGTTGTATCCAATTACTTGAAATCCTTAAAAAATATTCTAGTGATAGTACGAAGAGTAAGTGGAAGACTATAGCGTTGAAAGTTCTATGTCTCCGGATACTGCAAAATAAGTTCCAGGTTAAGGAACTTGCGGTGCAGGATCACATCCCCAAGCCATTGGGATGTATGATGGTACACCTAAATGGAATGTATTATGATGAGAGACCTCTAAAGTTTTATGAGCAACATAATCATCAGTTAACTTTAAGTTGTGGTGTACAATTGATCGATTGAGGCGACATATAGCGGTAGCCCCATTTGCCGAAATAGGCTCTTGAGTATTTCCTGGAGTAGGAGATATATCGTAGTGGTCAAGAAAATTCTGAGTTGACAAAAACGGAGAGAGATATTGCGTGCATTGTAGGGGGTTCGCATTTTTTAGGACAAGGTACTCTAAACCTGTTTAGACAAATTGTGTTAGTATAATAGAATTTCTTAAACAGAAAAAAAGGTACTGTGGCTTCTGTTTTACCATGCCACTGTTCGAGCTTGACATGCAGGAGTCCGAATATCTCAGACATAGTCGCTCGTTTTCTATCTTATTTTTATCGTTCATCAGCCATCTGTCAAGTATTAATAGATAAATAGAACCAAATGACAGATATTAATACTTTATAGATGGCAGATCCCCATTTGTCGTATAAAACAATTATGGATAGCATAAATAAGAAAGAATTTATTTCACATTTGTTAATTTTATCTGTTTTTTTAATCATTTGCCCATAATTTATCCTATTTCAAGGACTACCGTTTGCTATTTGTCTATAATCTATTTCTATCCTATTAATTCCCTATTTATCGTAGAAATAAAAATTATAAATTTGTTTTCTCGTAAGTTTTACTACCTGCCATTAATTTAATCTTTCATCCATTTTTTTTTACTTTTTCTTGCCTTATAAATGATAAACGACAATTAAATAAGAAACTTTTCTATCGTGTTGTCATTTAGACTGTTTATCGTTTGTCCGCCATATGTCTTATGTCATGTATCAAGTATTAATATCTGCCTTTTATCTGTCATATATTTCTTGCCTATTCATTGCACACAAAAATTATAGATGATACATAAATACCAATTTATTTATCATAAAATAAAATAAGTCAGGTCTCCAAAAATTAGGAAATAAATACGCCAGAAATGGCAAGAATATTGCCTCAATGGCCACAATCGCCTAATGAATATAGTCACCAGCTGCAAAATGTATTGGGTCGAGTGGAAGAACACAAGAAATTGTGAACTTCGCCTTCAGGATTTATGTTCCAAATTTTAAAGTGATTCAGTGTTTCTTTGTATGTATTTCTATATGTTTTGTAATAGATCCTCTAAAGTAAATAATATGATATAATATAATATATTTATTCTTTTCTCGGTGTCATCTGTCCTCTGCCAATGATTAACGCAGCTGTTTGTCTGTCATTTATTTTTATACTATTTTTTTATATTTTTTCATACATAAAATAAAAAGTGTAGATGGAAAATAAGGAACGAATAGATTATCTATAGTCTGTCATTTTTATTTGTTAGTATCTGTTATCAGTCAAGTATTAATATATATAATTTGTCCTATTTCTTGTGTATTTACCGCGTAATAGACAAAATAACAGTCAGTAAACAAATGGGGAACCATTGTTTTATCATGTGTTTTTTATCGTTTGTGTGTCATCTGTCAAGTATTAATAATAATAATTAATATATTTTTGCAGGCAAATATTACAGATGGAAACTAGAGAACAATTTATTTATCATCTACCATTAAAATCAATTTTTTATTCGATTGTCTGTCATCTGTCTTTTGACGAGAATTTTAAATTTGTAAATGACACTTTGAAATAAAGATTATTATTATTATTATTATAAATCACATGCCTGCTATTTATTTCTATCTTCTTTCTTGACTTGTTATTTTCATTGTCTGTTTATCATCTGTCATCTTTCAAGGAATATTTATTCTATCTTCTTACAAAGACAAAAAGGCAAAAATGACAAAAAGCAAATAATTTCGAAACAATTATTTTATCTTCTGTCATGTTTCTCTGTTGTTTTTTTTTTATCGTTTGTCGATAATCTGGCATTTACCAAAGAGTCTGCTACTTGCCTGACATTTATTTCTCTCTTATATTTTTGGCTCAATTACCTCATAACAGCCACAAACTGAAGAACATTTTTTATAGTCTGTTATCATCGTATCTGTTGTCATTTTTTCGATTGCCTAATATCAGTCTTCTGTCAAGGCTTAAAGTCTATTATTTTTCTCTCATTTATTTCTATTCTTTTATATGTCTACTACTTATCCCACTAAAAACGAAAATGATACATGACAAACATTTTGGAATAACTGATTTATATCATTTTGTCTGTTGTGTTTTTATTTTCATCGTTTGTCTGTCTTCTGTCCTTTAGCAAGTATTAATATCTGACATTTGTCTATCTATCCTGTTTTTTATTTACCTTATAACAGAGCAACATAATAGATGGAAAATAAATAAGAAACAAAAATAGTTTTGCAACAATTACAGAAAAAGGGAATAATTTATTTATCATCTGTTATTTTTATACATTGTTTTTTTTCTATTGTCTGCCATCTGTCCTTTGATAAGGATTTTATATCTGTGATTTATTTCTATCCTATTTTTTGTTTAAAGGCAAATAAATAAATAACAATTGACAAATAAATTCATCATTCTGTCATCTTTGTCAGTAGTTGTTTTTATCATTTGTTTGTAATCTGGTTTTGGTCAAGGATTAATGTCTTCCATTTGACTGTCATCTATTTTTCTTTTGCTTTTCTACTTATCGCATAATAGGAAAAATAACAGAGCAGATAATTACGAAACAATTGTTTCATCGTCTACATTTTTTGTTTGTTGTGTTTTTAATCGTTTATCTGTCAACTGTTTTATGTAAATGATTAATTTCTACCATTTATTTGTCATCTATTTATACGCAGTTTCTTGTATATATATTAAACAACAGACTAAAATTAATATTGTATAATTTATTTATCGTCTGTTGTCTTTTATCATTTGTCGATCAACTGTCCTCTGTCAAATGGTCTACTACTTGCCTGTCATTTATTTGTATCCTATTTTTAGCTTTTCACCGCATACAAGGTAAAAACAACTGTTTTTCGTCTGCCATGTTTTTGTTGTTTTTCTTATCAAATGCCTATCATCTATCAATTATCAATGATTAATGTTTACCATTTTTCTATTGTCTATTTATATCTTGTTATGTATCTATCTCACAAAAAAATGACAGACGACAAATAACTAAGCAACAATTGATTTATCGTTTAACATTTTGTCTGTTGTTTTTTCCATTATTTGTCATCTGTCCTCAGTCAAGGACTAATATCTACAATTTTTAGTGTAATCTATTTCTCTCCTGTTTCTGTTATTATAACAGAAAAAAGATAGAAAATAATTAAAAAACAATTTATTTACTGTCTCTCGGTTTTCTATTGTTTTCTGTCATCTGTCCTTTGTAAGTCGCAAGTCATTTGAAAACCATTTCAGGCAAGCTTTAAAGTCCATCTCTGCATTATTTATCTTTATTATGCATAGTTTAAAGTTATTGTTCTTTTATTAAAATAAGTATGTTTCTAAACAATACATTTTGAACCATTCTTGATATCTATATCGACAGAGTGCCGTTCACTGTCCTTTTTTTTAATTTGCAATTTAAAGTTGACATTTTTAGGCTTTCCTTAGGCTTCTGCAAACCTATTCATTTATCATTTCTAACTTAAATGTTTATCATTTTTATGTTGTGTTCAAATGAGTTATTATTGTCGATTCATATGGTGTACCTCAAGGATCTACTTCACATGCCCTTTTTGTTTTATTTTATTTTATGGGATGTAATTAATTCATTCATTTTTAACTTTAACACATATTGTATTAATCATCTAGCTTATTATAAAAAAATAATTTTCACAGTGTTTAAAATTAGAATTTGAGCTATTACTCAGTTAATTTAAATATTTATTTGTGAAGCCATTTATATCTAATAAATCTCAAATATAATGAACTTAAACACATCACAAGTACGAATAGATCAATACAATTATTTGATTGTTATCGAGTATTATTTATAAATGATCAATATCATAAGGGATTATAGTATTGATTTCATTCCATTTAATCGTATGAATTATTTTCCCTGACAAGAACAGCAACGGACCTGTTTTGATCTATTTTGGATCTCATCAGCATTGCGCAGTGGAGACAGAGAAACCGAGTCTTGCTTAGGAATATTTAATTTTTATTTATTTCAAATGGTATTGTATGAATTCATTTAAAATAGTAAATTTTCGTTACTTACAAACCCTATCAATCTCCGTTTACCTTAATAAATACGCACACGCATTCACTCACACATAAATTCATAAATGCGCGTATGATGAAGTAACTTTAAGAGACGTTACATTAATTAATGCAGTAATTAATTTCCGTTGAGCGGCAAGACGCGGCAAACTAAACTAATCCGCATTATTATTAATGGACCGTGCGAATTATGTATAAGTGGAGATTTCACAACAATTTAACAGTCACCCCCGACGGACGGTCGCCTATGTGTGTGTGTGTGTGTAACAAAGTGCGACTTGTGACAAGTCGTGTGTCGTCGTGGCCGTCAAATAATTGCAAACGTACATTTGCATAAATTTGATTCATCCAGTGAACACCGCGGCAGACATCACTCACGACTTGATGATGTGTTTAAACTGGGGCTTTCCGCTAATGGAATAGTATTAATAATATTTTATGCATGAGAGGTGAATTGAGTGATACATCCGCCGTGGAGTAATTGATACGTTGATTATAACACGTTTTAGATTGTTAATTGAAATAATTATTAAGTGGTGGAGGCGCTTTAATTAAACTGTTTTACTCGAATATTTACGATAAAAAATTAAAAGCGTGTTAGATTATTAAATTCAAATTGTTCGAATGAGACTAATGTGCGTTGATTAGATTATTTTCGGTTTTGGAGTGTAATAAGAAATTTATGGTAAAGGCGCCAGTATTAAAATACCCAATATATTATTCCGTTGGGTGTTTATAAATGAATATCAGGGTTTTAACGGTTTGTAGTACTTATTATGTAAAACTTTAAATCATAATTAATACATGAAATAAAAGAGCAACTCAAACAGCTCTGTTTCTTAGTACACGCATAAACTAGTGGGAGCTAATAACGAAAATGGCGACTAGTGAACAGAAAACAGGTATATGAATATTCATATTGTGCGTATATGGGGCTCAGATAATTCTTACGAGATGGTACAATTGCAAATGATTAAAAATATTAAATGGTTTTGTTTGGCGGAAAGTTTATGGGCTTTTTTTATTTAGAGAAACGACTGTAACTGTTACCTATCTTAATGCTCTAATACCCCGATATTCATTTAGAAACACCCGGTATATTATTTGATAATTATAATAATAAAAATATAATATCAAAAACTTAGTTATTATTTTATCTATCTGATATTTGAGCAGTAGAATTTGACAAATAAAACAACCTTTTGATATTTTATAGTCACTTTAATATAAATTAGAAAATTGTATGATTATGTCTTAATCAAAATAACTCAAATCATCAATAGTTATTATGTCTTAAATTGTATGTATTCTATAAATAATGGTGAAACATGCATTATTAACTGTAACAATGAAATACATCTTTAGATAATAAATATTTGTGTTATAATATTATAGTAGATTTTATGATTTTAAATTAAAAATCGATGCGAAACGATCGATTTAAATTAGCGCGCCTAAGTATATTTGGGTATCAATCATAACATCGCATTGTCCGTCAAAATAATTGGGCTCATGATGTCAAATTGAATCGATAATTGGGTTAGAAACTCGGCCAGAGGATCACGGAGGCAATTGAGTTCGGCATTGTTGGTAATTGGTCTGATGCAATAGCCCAATTTCGTCCGGTTATTACAAATCCCTGTAGAATGTTTCCCCCGAAAAACGAGCGTAGTGCAATAGTTGTGAGTTTATATAAAATCTGAATTGGTTTTGAAAATATTAATACAAAAAAAAATAACTCAGAGAAAAACAATTATTTTTAATCCAAATTGCGAATAGTTTGTTTGACCAAACTGTGAAATTCATAGCAATTAACTGATTGAGGTTAGAGGCAATTACTTAATGATACACTTGAATTAAATAAAATTTAACATTAACTTCATTTTTATTTTTAATTTATTGATAGCAATTGTATGTCTTATTATTTTAAAGCTAAATTTCTGGAATGTTCTTATAATTTATAAAATTCTCCTTTGTACAGTAAATACAATTTAGTAAAAAATTTGGCCAATTTCTATAAAAATTTAATTTATAATAAAATATATAAAATAAATTCTGAGATTTTTTAAGATTTCAAATCTTTAGAAATGATTTATCTATATATTTTTCTAAGCCAATTTTGAAGCACATCTGAAATTTCTTTTTTATGAATAGATATTTCTTGAAACACATGTATAAACTTATAGGAAATTTGAATGTATAGAGTATTTTCTGCAATTTTACAAATATTTAAAATTATTGGTCATTGTTAATATGTTTTCATTTATTTCACGGCCAAAACGTTAAATTGTCTTTAATAAATTGTGCAATTATAAACATGAGCTTGTTAAGTTGAAATTTTGGCGTTTTTGTTGGAATATTTTCTAGCAACTTAGAAATGTTTAGGTAGATAACAAATTAGCATTTTATGTTTATGTTTTCGAGACCAAAAACTCTGGAGTTTTATTAATATCTAAAATGTTACCTTCATTAATTCGTGTTATTACATATAAATAGTTAGTTAGTTAGTGCACAAGTTAGTTTCCACCACTATAAGTTAGTTTAGAACTTGGATATTGTGTAGTTTTGGTGTTTCATCATCTGAGTAAGGTAATTCACCCATTGGATATATCACGGAGCTCTATAAGCGCATGCGCAATTAAATCCCTGATAAATATTTACATTGTGAATTATTTTGCACGGTTGCCGTTTCTCCGATAAATTCTTATAATTAAAGTAAGATGTCACGCGCTTGTGGGAGATGTAATTTTAATATCGGAACACGTTCGAAAACATTGAAATGTATCGAATGTAAAGTTCGTTTCCACGTCGATTGTCTTGATGAACTATCTCTAAATGACGTCGCTTATTTTATCGCCGAATCTGGAAAGTCGGACGGCAAGCAGTGGAAATGCGATGCGTGTGTGTCAACCGTTCCTCCGGCTGCGACGTCCGAGCCGGTGCGTACCTCTCTTGACTGCGGCGTTCACGCCCGGCCTTCCCTCTCTCTTAGCCAGACACCATCCAACACCGAGCCCATAGTTGAAATAATTAGATCCTTATTCCGAGATGAATTTATGCCCTACTTTAGAGCCGAATTACAGAATATCTTAGCAGATTTAAAAAATGATATTAAATCTCTCGATGATCGGATCACTAAATTAGAAATGAACGTTAATAATAACATTTCGCCTAATGAAACTACTAATATTTTTAACCACTCGGATATTATTCATGAAATTGAAGAGCGTAAAATAAAATCACATAATATCTTGGTATTTAATTTACCCGAGCAGACCGGCCCTACAAATGATAGAATAGAGAAAGATATAAATTGTATAAAAGCATTAATTGATTCCCAGGTTAAATTTGAACCAGTAAAAGTAATTCGTTTGGGAAAACCTAACATTAAGCCACGGCCAATTAAAATATCATTTTCTAATCCGAAGGAGGCAGTAGATATCCTAAAAGTGACTCGGGCTACAGACACAGGTAGTATTCGATTCAACAATGATATGACTCAATTGCAACGTGACCACCTGAGAAATCTGCGAAATGAATTGGAAAAACGAAAGGGGCAAGGTGAAACTGGGCTTACAATTAAATACAGCCAGGGACATCCATCTATAGTACAGACAAGTGTGAATAAAAAAAACTAGATGTCTATTTTCAGAATGTTGGCGGTCTTAAAAGTAAAATTAATTCATTCATGCTCAAAGCGAATCTTTGCATTTACGACGTTATAGTGTTAGTAGAAACGTGGTTAGACGATTCCATTACCAACGCCGAACTAGGCCTTACTAGTTACGATATTTACAGATCGGATAGATCACCTAATAACAGTATCAAAAGTAAAGGCGGTGGAGTCTTTATTGCTGTAAAAAGCAATTTAAGGAGTCAGAAGATAGAAAGCAGTACTAGTATCGAACAACTTTTTGTCAAAATAAATAATAAATTCATAATTGGCTCAACATACATCCCGCCTGCTTCAAACATTTCTCACTACGTCACCCATGCAGAAGAAATAGATTTGATCGGTAGCAGTAATCCAAGGTGCGAACTTATTTTGTGTGGTGATTATAATTTACCTAACGCTGTTTGGGACTTTTCGGGGTCGAAAGTGCTGAGTGCAAATAACAACTGCTACCCTGCTGACGTTCTGGCTAACGTTCTCAGTTTTTATCAGTTGCATCAAGTTAATCAGATCCCGAATCCGAGGGGAGTGTTGTTAGATCTTGTGTTTTCGAATGCTCCAGGTATATCTATAAACACCGCTAGTGATACATTGTGTAACTCAAGTGCTCACCACATCCCGTTTTGTTTGAATTTACCCATGTCAAATTTGGAGTTTACTAGTGATACTACCGATTGGTTTTATGATTTTAAATCAGCGGATTATTCTGTGATCAATGACTGTTTAGCAAGTATAAATTGGAATCTTGTCTTTGTAAATGATTGTGTGGATGTTTGTGTTGAAAATTTTAATCATATTTTGTATTCTTTGTTTGATTTGTACGTACCTGTCAAGTTCTTAAAATCTTCTAGTTATCCCAAATGGTTTAACAGTAATTTAGTTAAATTAACGAAATTAAAAAAATCTGCTCATGCGAAATATAAGAATACAGGTTCACTTTCTCACTATGAGTTATTTAAAACTTTGCGTCAGCAATGCGACGAACTTAATAACTCACTATACAAGAGTTATATAAATCGTATTGAATGCCAAATTAATAGTAATTCAAAACAATTTTGGAACTACGTTAATGATTGCCGCAAAACGTCTGGGTATCCTAAACAAATGTTTTTAGATGATAAAGCTAGCAATACAATTGCTCATAGTGTAAATTTATTTGCAGAGCATTTCGCTTCGGTATATAGACCATCTAATAATATTGTTCCTGATCAACAGAACAATAACTCAGTAAATATTCATAATCTTAATGTTACTCTTACGGATGTGTTTAACTCTTTGCTTTCATTACCTGAATCTTGTAATGCGGGCCCTGACGGTATCCCCGCATACTTTTTAAAAAGATGCGTTTACACATTGAGTAGACCAATTCATAACCTTTTTATAAATTCATTAAGAAATGGTATTTTTCCAGCCTGTTGGAAAGATAGCTACATTGTTCCTATATTTAAGAGTGGTTGCAGATCTAATATTGCCAACTATAGAGGTGTGGCAATTCAATCTGTCATTCCAAAAATGCTCGATTTATTAGTCTCAGAACAGCTTAAATGGTCATGTTCCCATATACTTATCGACGAACAGCATGGATTTGTTAAAGGTAAATCAACCTTAACCAATTTACTGGTGTATCAAACATTTCTATCGAATGCAATGGAGAAGGGATTACAGGTTGACTCTATTTATACCGACTTTTCCAAAGCATTCGATAGAGTTCAACACCACATTTTAATACATAAACTAAAGTCCATCGGTTTCGGCGTTCAAGTTATAAACTGGCTTAGTAGCTATCTAAGTAGTCGTACTCAACGTGTACGCATCGGTAAGTATTTATCTGATTATATTCAAGTATCTTCGGGGGTACCACAGGGTTCACATTGTGGACCCATTTTATTCTTACTTTTTATCAACGATATTGGTTTAAATTTACGGAAATGTAACTTTCTCCTATATGCTGATGATTTAAAATTATACAGCAGTATTAAAACGTTTGAGGATCAGTTTGCACTTCAAAATGATTTAAATAGTGTTGCGATATGGTGTCAAATAAATGATCTTAATTTAAATTTAAATAAGTGTAAGTGTATGTCATTCAGTAGAGGAGTTACACGTAGCTTTAACTATTCAATTAATAGTCATGTATTATCTCATACTGTGGAAATAAATGACCTGGGAGTGATATTTAGTTCGAAACTGAACTTTAATAAACATATTTCCCATGTATGTAAAAAATCCCTCAGAATATTAGGCTTCATTAATAGATTCTCCAGCGCTTTCGGGGTGAATACAATAAAAACACTTTACCTAGCACTTGTTCTGCCTCACCTAGAATACGCTTCACCAGTATGGTCACCTTACACTAAAACCGCAATTCACCAACTCGAAATGGTACAAGGCAGATTTTAAAATTAATATCATTTCGGTTGGGTTATAATAATTCCGATTTTAGTCACAGTAGAATGTTGTCCCTGATGAATATTAAATCATTGGCAGAAAGGAGAATAATTATTGATATGTCGTTTTTGTTTAAATTAATTAATGGATTTATTCAATGCGGTAGTTTACTCTATAATCTTTCATTTAATATACCGCGTGGTCCTCAATCGAGATATAAGCCAATATTTCGATTGACGTTTCACCCCACTAAATATGGAATGTATAACCCCATTAGCCGTATAATGCGCACTGCAAATGCCATTAACGAAAACAAGAATTTTATGATTTTTTCCACATCATTTTCTCTTTTTAAAAAACAACTACGACATATTGATTTAACCAACATCGTTGAATTATTTTAATCTTAATTTATTATTATTTTTTAATCGGCCTAGTATAATGCAGTTTTAAATGTTTTTGTTAGTGTGTTAATTTATTTCATATAGTTTTATCATTTTACTTATTTCTTGTTTTTTATTATCTTTTATTCTTCTGTGATATGTTGCTTTTGCACTCATTTCATCTGTGATAGATCATTTGTGATAGAGCGTGTTACATATTTTTATTTATACTATTAATTTTAACTATTTTATTTATATTATTTTATTTATTTATTTTAGCTATTTCATTTATACTATCAATTTTAACTATTTTATTTATTTATTTTAGGCATTTTATTTATACTATTAATTTTAACTATTTTATTTATATTATTTTATTTATTTATTTTAGCTATTTTATTTATACTATCAATTTTTACTATTTTATTTATTTTAGGCATTTTATTTATACTATTAATTTTAACTATTTTATTTATATTATTTTATTTATTTTAGCTATTTTATTTATACTATTAATTTTAACTATTTTATTTATTTTAGGCATTTTATTTATACTATTAGTTTTAACTATTTTATTTATATTATTTAATTTATTTATTTTAACCATTTTTTTATAAAAGAATCGTTTTATAATTTTATTCTTATCTTAACTGTTTTATTTATACATTGTTTGTTATTTATTACATTTTTATTTATTAGTTTATTAGTTTTATAATATTTTTGTAAGAGTAACACTGTGAGATAACGAATATTTCCCTTCTTGTTAAACCATTTGGAACTAGACACCTAGACTTAACTAACTTTATGCTGTTTTTTTTTTTGTTATTTCTTGTAATATTATGCAAATATTATTGTTGTAAAAGGAGATTCCGTTAAATAAATTATTATTATTATTATTATTATTATTATTATTTAGATGAAATTTCTCAAAATAAAAAAAAATAAGTATGTGTGATTTATAAGTAAAATTAATTCACAAGATATATTTATAATTAAGATATATAAGTAGTCTGTGTTTTACTTCTGTTTGTACTTTATATGAAAAGAAAGGCTTAGGTTAAAGTTCGTATTTTTATTAAATAAGAATTTTCTAGAAAGTTTTCATTTTCTCAAGTTTTTTATTGCAAAAAACTTTTAAGGGTTCTTAAAAATGATAAAATTCAGATATCTTTTAGATAATATTATTTCAAATAAATAATGCAGAAATTTTGGTATTTGTTTAGAAAATCCTATTTTGTATCATATTTTATACAATTACATAACATTACATTTTTATATCCAAAATTTTTTTCAATCACATGAGATTGCTTTGAAAAATTAAGTAAAAATTTTAGGATTTTTTTTAATTAAAAGGAGTTTTTTAGATTTTTAAATTTAGCAATTAATAATTATTGCAGTTTACTATAAAAAATAGCTTCAATAAAAATCACTTATTTCTATTTTTATTTAATATAAATGTAGCACGAAGTAAGTACCTCTAACCTCTAAATAAATAATAGCTTGAAACGATAGGAATCGTTTTATTTTAAATTTTTATAAAGGCAGAAACATAACAGTGTTTTTATTCATAAATTTTAGAGCCGTTTAAAAACATTTTTTTGCACAAATTTGAGCAGCAATTATTTTAGTTTATAAATAATCACGCTTATTATATATTTTCTATTGCTTTAGTAAGCCAACAGCAATAACAATAAAACATCCAAACAACAACTAGAATTTTTATATTTGTTTAAACTAATAATTGTTTGTTATCAAACTTAAATTCCTTTCTGTAAAATATGAACTGTTTTTAACTAATTTGACTTCGTATTCGTCGAATTAATTTGATCTTCACGTAACTCAATCAACCAATTTGTTTTTAACTAATTTAAATTGATTTTAAACTAAAAGTTGTAAATTTTTTCCTTAAAAAATTATTACTGTTTTGTAAAATTTGAAAAGAAAATAAAAAGAAACATTTTTTTTCAATTTTCTTTATTATATTTTCTGTTTCTGATTCTATTTGAATATGAATTTTTAAATCAAATTTTATCTATGGAATACCGGTTTACAAAAATCCTCTTTTTTTCCTGCAGACAACTTTTCCAAAACTGTTTTTGTTAGTTTTAATGTTTTTTTTTTCTGAAAATTTGAATTCGTTTTAATTTTAAATTTTCAGCGGTTTTTAACTTGTTATTTGTTCTTCGTGATATTTATAGCAAATTATTAATATTGTTCAACTTCAACTAACTTTAAAAGAAAATTTCTAAATACTTTTGTAAAAAAAAAATTGAGAAAAAAAGTGTATTTTTTGCCTATTTCTATTTAAACATATTTTTTTCATATTGCAGAAATTTCAATTTACTTTTTTCTTAGTTTCTATATGACCTTTTATTAATACATTTTAATTTTTCTTTATTTTAAATTTTCAACCATTTTAGCTAAAATGTTAAATTCTTCTTTTACAACGTTGTCAATCATTTTTCTAGTAAATTATAAATGTTTTCTTAGGATTTTAACTATTTTTAAGGAATATTTTTAAAATAGATTTTTAATTTGTTAAAAAAAACAGTTGAAAAGTTCTTAATTTTGTTTCTTGACTTTCACAGAAAATTTTCAATAGTTTTTTTCAAACCACTTTTTTTAGTTTTTATTTATTGCTTTAAATTTTGTATTTTCAACTATTTCTAACTTTAATGTAAGTGTTTTATACTACTAATAATGTAAACATTAATGTGCATTGAAAGTAGCAAGTAAATAAAAATAAATGTGAAATGTTATACAAGGTTACAAATTAATTTGTTTAGATAATTATCAATATTTTTTTCGAATGTCATCTGTTTTTTAAAGAAATTTGAAAAGATTCCTTTTTTTCAATATTTTTTGTATATATTCAACTGCTTTTTTCATTTTTCTTTATTTTTGTAGAAAACTTTTATTTGTTATTCTATTACGATATAATAATAATAATAATTATTATTTATTAACGGAAAATCCAATTTACAGAAAAAATTATAAATTCTATCAGTTTTTTTAACTAAATTTTTAATTGTTTTTATATTAAATTTGTAACTGTCAATCAATTTTCTAGCAAATTATCATTTTTTTTAGTTACAGCTGTTTCTTTCGGGGAAGGTTCTTTTAAAAAGGAATTTTCAATTGGTTTTATATTTGCACATTTTCAACTGTTCTTTATTAAAGAAAATGTCTTTACTTCTCCCTGAAATTTCCAATGGATTTATACAAACTATTTTTTTTTTTTTAGTTTTTATTAACTTTGGAAATTACTAAGTGTTTTTAAATTTCAGTTTTTACAAAATTGTCAATATTTTTTCTAGAAAATTATCAATATTTTTTTTTTTAAGGAAATTTCTAAATATTTTTCTAAAATTTGAAATTTTTTATTAACTGTTTCAATTTGAAATTTTTTGTTTTTTGTATTTTGGAAAGGTTTGCAATTGCTCATTTTAAACGATTTTTTTTAATCTCAGTCTTAAATTTAAATTTCAATTTGATTTTCAACGATTTCTTTGAAGGAAGTTTTAATTACATTTGTAAAATTCAATGATTTTTTAAGAAAGATTGTTTTTATTAATTTTTTATTGTGTTCATTCAACTATATTTCAAATTCAAATTTCTAGTCTTAGTCTTAAATTTACATTTCAAATTGATTGTCAATGATTTTTTTGGAGGAAGCTTTTAATTACATTTGAAAAATTCAATTGTTTTTTAAGAAATGATTTTTTATTGTTCATTCAACTATATTTCAAATTTAATTTTTCTTCCAAATTATCAATATTGTTTTAGAATTTAAACTGTTTTTTAAGAAAATTCTAATTTTTTTTTTAATTTGAAGTTTTTTAAGAAATTTTTTATTTTTTTTATTTTGGAAAAGTTTGCAATTGCTCATTTTAAACGTTTTTCTTAGTCTTAGTCTTAAATTTAAATTTCAAATTGATTGTCAATGATTTTTTTGAAGGAAACTTTTAATTGCATTTGTAAAATTCAATTGTTTTTTAAGAAAGATTGTTTTTATTATTTTTTTTATTGTCTGTTGTTTTTTATTGTTCATTCAACTATATTTCAAATTCAATTTTTCTTCCAAATTATCAATATTGTTTTAGAATTTAAACTGTTTTTTAAGAAAATTCTAATTATTTTTTTTTTAATTTGAAGTTTTTAAAGAAATTTTTGATTTGTTTTATTTTGGAAAAGTTTGCAATTGCTTATTTTAAACGTTTTTTCTAGTCTTAGTCTTAAATTTAAATTTCAAATTGATTGTCAATGATATTTTTGAAGAAAACTTTTAATAACATTTGTAAAATGCAATTGTTTTTTAAGAAATATTGTTTTTATTAATTTTTTTATTGTCTGTTGTTTTTTATTGTTCATTCAACTATATTTCAAATTCAAATTCAATTTTTCTTCCAAATTATCAATATTATTTTAGAATTTAAACTGTTTTTATTATGAAAATTCAAATTATTTTTTGAAAAATTTTTCTAAAGAAATTTTTTATTTTTTATTTTGGAAAAGTTTGCAATTGCTCATTTTAAACGTTTTTTTTTTTAATTTCAGTCTTAGTTTTTAATTTCAAATTGTTTTTCAATGATTTTTTTGAAGGAAACTTTTAACTACATTTGTAAAATTCAATGAGAGAGAGAATAATATCTTTATTCGAACACTAAATACAATGTGGGGAATATATACATATTATTTACAATGATGGTTAGTCTGTCCGTTTGGGCTATCGACCATCGGTCTTTCTGCCCTGTCTTGACTCTAAGTTATGTTTCAAAAAATAAATATCTTTGCTAGCTAGCTTAACCGTCTTGGTGATTCGAACTAATGAATTGATGTAGCGTGATTGATGGGTGTTTATGTTTAGGGGGGATGTTGGGGTTTCGGGGAGTACAGAATTTATTGAGGAGGGTTACATTAAAGGGATTTTTGGCAAATTTCATACTAAGGCTATATATACGTTGGGATATTGGGATGACTTGTGTGGTTTCATAAAGGAGAGCATTAGAAGGATTGTGAAGGGGGTTGATAGGATGTCTTAGTTTGGTGAGGGTACGTAGGGCTGACCTTTCGGCGACATTAAAGTGGTGGAGGGTGGAAGGGCGGATTTGGTTAAATAGGATCGCACTATAATCAATAAGAGGTCGACAAATCGTTGTGTAAATGTGTGTGGCTGTTTTGGTGGAAATGCCTTGATTTCTGTAAGTGAGTGCACGGAAATGTCGAGCTCTTATTTTGATTTTGGATTTGATTGATTGTGCGTGGGCTGTAAAGGAAAGATTGGAATCGAAAAGGACGCCTAGGTATTTACAGGTGTTGGAGGGGTGGATGTAGGTGTTGTTGATATTAATGGAAGGGGATTGTGGTGTGATTTTATGATGGGGAATAAACAGTTTGGATTTGGAAGGGTTTACTTTCATACGCCATTTGGAACACCAGGATAGGATTGCATCGAATGATGATTGAAGGGATAATTGGGCAGCTTGGAGAGTCGGGGCGTGGGTGACCAGTGCGGTGTCGTCAGCAAAGAGGAGGGCGTATCTTGAGGGATGAAAGTATGCTGGATTGGGATCGAATAGGTCATGACAAAAAATGTTATACAAAAGGGGTGAGAGTGGAGATCCTTGTGGTACCCCTTGTTGGATGGGAAATGGGTCGGAATAGGTTTGTTTGGATCTAACTTGGCAAGTTCTGTTAGAGAGGAAGTTGTGAATAAGGATAATTAAATGACGTGGGATATTGAGAAGGAAACATTTATATATGAGGCCAATATGCCAAACCGAATCGAATGCTTTTTGAATATCAAGAAAAAGGATTGTTGTTTTACGTCCTTCGAGGTGATTGGTTTGGATATTGGAGGTTAAAATGGATAAAGGATGTATGGTTGATTTTTGGGGAAGGAAACCGAATTGGTATTCAGGTATGTGATTTTTGGCAGATTGAAGGAGTTTTAGTTTAAGGAGGGATTCAAAGAGTTTACCTATTACTGGGAGGAGTGTAATGGGACGGAAGCTGGTTACTAGGGTAGGGTCAGTGTCAGGTTTGGGGATACAAATTACAATACCTTGTTTCCATTCGGTGGGAAAAAATTGATGGGAATAGCAGTAGTTGTATATTTTTAGAATGAACATATGGATATCATGGGAAAGTTTTTTAAGGAGTATGCGGGGAATTTTGTCGTGGCCGGGGGAGGAATTTTTACCAGAGTGCAGCTGGATATAATAATCAGTTTCGTCTATTGAATCGTTTGTTGGAGGGGGCAAGGGTGTTTTGTCAAATGAATTAAACCAGTCAGTAACTGTATCGTAAAAGTTGTTATCGTATTCGTGGCTGTATGATTTTTGAAACGTCTTCTCTAACTGTCCTGCAAATGCATTTACTATTGATTTATCGTCCGTCAGTATTGAACCGTCATTTGGGTCTTTAATATTGAAAGTGTTGTCAAATTTCTTATATTTAGAGAGCTTTTTAATTTCATTCCAATAAGTTTTTCCTTTTTGGTTGTTTATATTTTGGCAAGTTTCTAGCCATGTATGTTTTTTATATTCGGAAATTAATATTTTAATCTCCTTGTTTAATTTATTGAATTTATTTTTAATTGAACTGTCCTCGTAGAATTTACTGTCTCTGTATAATTGTCTCTTGTATTTCAGGAGTCTTAGGATATATTTGGGTAGGGGGTACTTATAATATTGTTTTTTAAGTTTTGGGGTGTGTAATAAAATAGAATCTGATAAGGATTGACAAAAATGGGAAATAATGATAGGATTAATGTCTTGTGTAAAATCAAAAGTCGATGTTATGTCGTTAATTACCTTTTTTATATTGCAACTCTGGTAGTGATGGATATATTCTGGAGGGGATAAGGTAGGTTGGGATTGGGTATTAAAATCAAACTGAATTGAAAGGTGGTCGGAACATAGGTCTGGGATTAATTTTATGGAGTGGATTAGGTGTCGAATATTGGATGTACATAGGATTAAATCGGGAGTTGATGATTGACTTTCACTCATGATAAAGGTAGGTGGAGTTGGAATTTTGGTGAAATTGGAATTAGAGAGGAAGAATTGGATTTGACGGGATTTCCTTCTATTGACGTTAAAGTCACCAATTATAATTGAATGGTCGTAAAGCGACGCTTTTGTAAAAATTGTATCGTCAATAGAAGAATGTGGATGGATGTAAACTAGGAAGACGTGAAGCGTGAAATGAGTCGTGGGTAGGGTAAAATGGAGACATTCATTCAGATGGTTATTAATGCGGGGAGGGTTAGCTTTTCCATATGTTAAGGATGGGTGAAAGGAAGCAATAGAACCTCCTCGTTGGTTTTCGTTTGCAATTGTGGAAGGTATTTGCAAACTCTTCCAGTTATTAAAATTGAAGTTTTCTGTAGTTTTAGTTTCAACGAGGAGGTTAATATGGATTGGATTGTTGGATAGGAAATGGGCAAGAAGATGGGATTTGTTACGTAAGGAATTAATGTTGGAATAAAGGACACGTATATTAGCCATTATTAACCTGGACATTACCTGTGTAAACACCGGAGTTGGGAAGGACGATGGGGATGATATTGGGGAATTTAAGGTCAAACATCACAATAAACATGCGGTTGCCTGAAAATGAAACATGAGTGTCGATTTCGAATGATTCGATGAAACGTCTTTTGAGTTTTTTTAGGAGTTCATTGCGGTCGACGGCTGAAGGCCTGTTAATTTCAGTGGCGTATGTGTCGAGAATGTAATCATGGAGTGAAAATGGTTTATGAACGCGATTATGTTTAGTCTCTGACCTGTCCATGTCTATAGTTTTTTTATTAGTTAGGTGTATCTTGACGTTGGGGATTCCCTCGATCGGCTTGGTTGGTCGCCTTTTACATTTGTGTGACCATGCTGCGTGTCCCTCTTCCTTACACGTAGTGCATCTTTCTGGAAGCGATGTGGTGCATGTGGATGTCGAATGTGGCTCTCCACATTTCGAGCATTTTATTTCAGTGGTGCAGTCCGCTGTCTTATGTGTAAATAGGCTGCATTTGCTGCACGGGGTTGGGATTGGTTCGGGTGCTGAGCTCTCCACCACGGGGTATACTTTACACATGTATGGGAATTTGTTATGTAATAAGTAGCTGTATGACTCGTGGGAAGCGGTGATTATTCTTATGAGTGAAGTCGGTTCGTTAGTTTTTTTGGATATAATGCGCTTGCAATATCTGTGTGTGATTCCGTTTGCGTTTAAATGTTCGCTTATCATTGTGTCCTTAATTTCCAGCTCCACCGATTTAATGATACAGCTGTACGACGGGGCCGACACGTGGTCGCGTTTTTCTGCATTTGCGGTCGGAGATGCGAGTGTGTGTTTAGTTATTACTTTTTCGGCCTTAAGTGTGTTTAAATCGTTTATTAGTCGTTGTATTTCATAATTTGCTTTAATAATAAAGCCGTGTTTTGTTTTAATTAGAAGCACGTTTTTATTGAAATTGTGTGTGTACCATATTTGCACCATCTCGAGGCGGCTAATGTCTTTTGTGGTGCAAAAGTTAAATGCGTGTTTATAATTTTGTATTTTAGTGAAAGTGGGTGTACCTGGGTTGGTTGCTGTTTGTGGGGGGCCCATGTTTGATGTGGTTTGTTGCGTTACTTCCATTGCCGAGGTATCAGATGTCTCGGAGTACTTCCGGGGCCGTCCTCTTCCTCTCTTTTTAGGCGTTTTAAATTCCTCATCGGAATCTGAGGTAGGTGCCATTATCGTAGAACAGTCACTGTTATTAATATGTTTGTTGTAACACACGTTGTTAACAAGGTTTACAAAACTCTAGAGCGTACGTCTGCACGGAGCAAAGACTAGCAAGCGAGTGTCAAAATTCAATTCAATGATTTTTTTAGAAAGATTTTTTTAATTAATTTTTTTATTGTGTTGCTTCAACAATATTAATTTGATTTTCTTATTTTATTTCTGCTGAAAGTTTCCAATTGCGTTTCTAAAACTGTTTTCTTTTTAGTTTTTATCTGCTCCATTTTTTTTAAACTTTTGTTGTTGTGTTTTATTTTATTTTTTCAACTGTTGTAAAATTGAATTTTAAACCGCAGCTTTTACAAAGTTGTGTATTATTTTTTGAAAATTATTAATTATTCTTTCTACAAACAAATTCAACTATATTTAATTATTTTTGTAAAATTTTTGAGAAAGATATTTTTCTATTGATTTTTTTTTGTTGAAATTTTTCAATTGTTTCATATTTTAACTTTAAGGAAACAATTGAAAATTTTCAAAAAAATCAATAGAAAAATATCTTTCTTAAAAAATTTACATAAATAATTAAATATAGTTGAATCATAATGATGGTTGCGACCGTTACTATGTGGTAATTCATAATGAACACTGAATATTCAGTGTTCAAATATAGTTGAATTTGTTAACATTTGCAGAAAATTTTCTATTGTTTTCTTCATTTTTTTTCTTAGTTTTCAGCTCTTAACTTTGTCTTTTTATAGATTTTCTAAAAGTTGTTTATAGTTTTTAGCTTTAAAATTGTTAAAATGTTTTTTATTTATTACATTTGTGAATAAGTTTTCTAGCAAATTATCTTTTTTTAGAATTTCAACTTTTCTTTTTCTTATTTGAGAGAGAGGGAAAACATCTTTATTGTATATAGTATTGCAATTTATGATTATAATAATTATTGTGTTTATTCGTCCTCTTCTTGGCTACTGACCGTCAGTTTTTCAGCCTTTTTCTTATTATTTTCTTTTAATTTTAAGAGTTTCCAAAAGGGATTTATTATTTTTTTTTGTAAAATTTCAATTGTTTTAATTTAATTTTTTTTTATTTACAGCTCTAGTAAGTTTTTAGTTCCTTTTTGCAAACCGTTTTTCTATTTTGGTTTATATCTGTTCTTTTATTTATAAATTTTTAATTGTTTTCCATTAAAAATTTTCAAGCCTTTTAAATTTTAGTTACAAATTTATTTTTACAAATTGTCAATATTTTTTCTATGGAATGTTATGAATAACATTTTAAAATTGTTGATTCTAATATCATTTATTTAAAAATAATCATTAAAAGGAAGTGCATTTTGGAAAGAATTTAAATCGTTTTAAGAAATTGTAATTTATTTAAAATCTTTTCGATTTTTTTAGTAAATTTTCAAAATCCCTTTTGTAACTTTTTAGAATGTTTAACTTTACTTTGAAATTTCACGAAAAAGGATTTTGAAGAGCTACTTAAAAAGACGCCGAGATGATTAAAAAAAATGATAATTTTCTAAAAATTAGAAATTTATAATTTTCAAAAAAACTTTGATTTGCTTTCTCTGTAAATTCAATTTGCCGTTTATCGTATTTATTAGAGTTATTTTAAGAAAGATACTTTTTGTATATTGAAAACTAAAGTAAGATGAGACAATATCCAAAAAATTCTTAAAATTGGCTAAAATGTTGAGGTACAATTTGAAGGTTTAAAAAAGTTTTTAAAAAGGTTTTTTCGCACTTTTTCATAGTTGAGTAATTGTATCAGAAACTTATATATAAAAGCAGAAAGAAGAATTGATTTAAAAAAAATTAATCACTTAATATAATAATAATAGTAAACTATTGATGATTTTCAACTTTTTATTTTACTCACTACAATTGTTTCGCTACACTGTAGCTTCTTCAGGTGAAGAAATATAATACTTCTTCACCTGAAGAAGATACAGTGTAGCGAAACGATTGTAGTGAGTAAAATAAAAAGTTGAAAATCATCAATAGTTTACTATTATTATTATATTAAGTGATAATGGATTTTCAAAATATAAGTGCCTCAACAATCAACGAGAAAAAATTAATCGTTTGAAAGTTGTACCTATTTCCGAAATATATGCCAAATCCATTTTGAATCGTTTCAACTGTTTCTAGTAAATAATTGATGTGTTTAGAAAGAAAACATATTGTAATTTTTTTGTAAATCAGAATCAAAACATAATTTCGATACAGATGTACTTTTAGTTGTCGAATTTGCAAGTAAAAATAGAAAAATTGATTTATTGGAAGCCTTCAAAGTTTAAAAAAACGTTACTTTGTTGATTTCACAGTTTATAAAGTATGATTTCAATTTTACAAACTGTGATATTAACAAAGTAAGCATTTTTATTTAAATTTCCGATGCTAATTTAATCTAATTGAAAAATTGGGGCCTAATTGTTCTAAGCTAGAATTTTTATAACCAAAAAAAAAAAAAAATGGAAGATCTCCGAACAAAACTTTTAAGGAAATTGATGAATGATTGAGGCGTT
Source organism: Ontholestes murinus (assembly GCA_963969525.1). Lineage (NCBI taxonomy): Eukaryota > Metazoa > Arthropoda > Insecta > Coleoptera > Staphylinidae > Ontholestes > Ontholestes murinus. The sequence goes on from OZ018387.1 coordinate 104,892,702, forward strand.
TATTTCGTGAGACATCTTGATTAAATAAGTAATTGTGGAGGCTTTCACTTCGTGATACATTTTGATAATTCAAAATAAATAAACAATTAACTTTGTTGGTATCACTTTTTATTATATTATTATTATATTTATATAAAAAGTGATTCCAATAAAGTTAATTGTTTATTTATTTTGAATCATCTTGATTAAATTGGAATTATAACACGATAACTTTGTTTTAACGACTAGTTTATAGTGAAAACTATAATAAAAATAATATTTATTTGACGGAAACTCTTTTATACATAAAATAGTCACTGTAAAAATTATAAAATATAATGGTGAAACAAAGTTACAGTGTTTTAATTTCAATTTAAATAATTAATAATTAATAACTACGTACCATTATGTAACTAATCATTTTTAGTGTTAAAAAATCACGAGTGATATAAAGATAATAAATTTGATTTCATTAAACTGGATTTTTATAATTTTTTATGAACAAACAGCGTTACGTAAAACTGTAGCTCACATATTGATTTACGTATTTCTGGGTGGGTAATAAGAAGGAAACTTTTTGTGTCCTGTCACGGCCAGGCGTACAAATTAATCTCTCCAACTAGTCAGGAGCATGACTGTTAAGAGAGGTCAACTTATGATTGATTCAATTCAATTGCCCCAACTTTTTTTTGCGCGTTCGTGTGTGTGTGTTGGCCGTACTCAACCCTTTAACTTACTGCGGCAATTTGTTTAAGTCGAGAATTTTTATTTAATTTTTTTCGAACATTCTACTTTAATTTATTATGATCAATATATGTTTATCAAACAATTAAAGATCGATTTTAGATGTTTCTCTTCTCTTAAAACAATTAATATATAAAAAAAAACAGCTGATAATAATAATATATAAATTTAAAATAAAAAAAATATCATCTTCATATAGCAGGCAGATTGAAACGAAGTAGATGACTAAGAAGGTCAATGTCGATAAGAATGGTAGAATTGGAAGAGAATGCGGTGGTTATTATAGAAGAAGAACCAGATACTTCTATATTTAAAATGTTAACGGTGGAGGCTTCTACTTCGTTATACATTATTCTTCACAAATAAAAAACTTTTTAACTTTGTTTGTATAACACTGATTTTATTTAGTGACTATAGTTTCGAAAATTTTAACTTGTCATTATCAAACTAGAAGTTCTATATTTAATTAATTGCAACATTTTTGAAATATCTTGATTAGAAATTAAAAACACTTGGTTTGTTTCACAGAAAATGTATGAAACAAACAGGTACTTCTATTTGAGAAATAAATAAATGAAGTCATTTCAGTTTTTTTTACTATAATAATTATTGAAACACTTTGAATCGATTTCGCAACGTTGTCTCTGCATTCGAAGCAAAATCACTTCCCAAAAATCAAGTTCCAAAAGATGTTTAATGCAATGTGGTCAACTGAGAGCCGTTATAAGAGCGCAGTAGTACCACCATGCGCTAATTCGAAAATTGAAACCAATCTTGACACATGGATTGAAGATCTGAGTTTAGGGCATCAAATAACGTTAAGAATCGTTCTCTTCTGCTCGCGTCAAAAAGTTGATTCGAATTTGTAAACTTGTCCACTTTCTATAGAAAGAAATAATTTTATTCAGTTATGTATTGAACATTTTTTCGATGTCCTTTTGATATACTTTTGGTAATATCATGCTCAAAGAATTTCTGACCTTTCTCAACAAAAAATTGAAGTATATGCTTTTAGTTTTTATATAAATTAAATTTACCATGGATACGTTATTGCTATATTAATATTATCATTGAAAGGAATACACACAAGTGTTTCTGGAGAAGTTTGTGTGAATAAAACCGGTCCAGAATATCTACATACATCTACAATGAAAGTGTATATATGTGTGTGTATATATGTGTGTTTCTCTGAGGTTGTGGATCCGCATTTATACTCGTAAGGTACCAGCAGGGAGAGGAGCGTTTTAAAGGACAAGTTGAGTTTATCTTACGTAGGATTGCTTCAAGTTAGACTAGTTCGAAGGTAAACACCGCGCCAAGCTGCTTACTATCCCAGTTACAGATTAGAACCCCTTCGGGTCATCCCCTGCCGCTGTTCCTTCCAGTTGTCACTACCCTTCCTCCTTACATCGCACTTGTACACACACACACACACAAAGTTCATTTGCATTCTTGTATTTATATACGGGCTTAACGTAATAAAACAATAACCGCGCACGGATTGTAAATAAATATTAATACAATCGCAGCATCAGCGATTCATCCGGTGAATCAAAGTTGATTAAGAGCCCCTAGCGAGCAGGTGTGCCCCCGTTAAAGCCGCCATCCCCTTTACGTAGTTCCGGTTTAAACACCGGAATACTAGGTGAATTTATCGCCGGTCGGCGAACAATGCGCGTTCTTAATAAACGGCCTCGTTAACAATTTATTAGCACAAAAAAATAACAATAAAAGTTAGAAAAAAAGAGCACGACACTCGAAATGAAACAGTGCGCCGCCACCGAAGAGATTTCCTACGTAATCAAATGTGTTTTGTATGTGTGTACCGATGTAAGCGGGCGCTCGTATATTTAGAGTTATATCGTACGATACATCCGGGTTTACAATGGCTCCAACCCTCACTCTTTCTCTCTCTCTCTCATAACTACCCCATTATTTGTTGGGCCATTGTTTTTCCCCGAAATTCCGCACCCTCGTATTTCTTGTACGGAAAAATTATTGAAATCCCTTACACGTGACATGTGCGGACAGGAAGAATTGCCTCCTATTCAAATTGGGGGCCCTCGCCCCCATGGTTTACTGCCGTTCCACTTCCTGGCCACCTGCTAAGAAAATACGCTCCGCTGTGTCGTGTTACAAATTATCCGATAATTTAAATATAAACAACATATTAGATACACTCTAGACATGCGAGAAATTTTATTGCGTTTCATTTCATTTCCAAAATTATTAATCGCACAAGGGATAATAGTATTTTTTGTTAACTTTAATACCTCTACCATTATAGATAGTACAAACATCAAATTTGTTATCGCATACTTCAAATTTAAGACCGTTTCAGAAATACAGTAGAACTCGTCGATGAACTGAAGAAAAAGCATTTGACTTACGTGGTGACTAAGAAACAATAAAAAATGTATACCACCTGAATTTTTACCAAATCGAAAACGTGAAATTCATTCATCAGCCTTTGGATTTACTTCTTCAACCACTATAGTAAGCTATGTGCCAAAAAAATAAAAGCGTTATATTACTTTCTAGCATGCATCACAATAGTTCTGTCAATGAAATAACCAAAAAGCCGGAGATGGTTCATTTTTATAATGAAACAAAATCAAGAGTGGACGCTTTAGATGCGAAATGTGCGATATATTTGGTATCCAGAAAAACCAACCAATGGCCAATGGCAATTTTTTCGCTATATTGAATATTGCAGGTGTAAATTCTTGAGTATTGTATCAATTTGCATCACAGGGCCAAGAAGTAAAACGATATTCATTCCTCGAAACTTTGGGCAAGCAATTGATAGACGAACATCTACGGCTCAGAATGGCCAACAAAAAAGTGCCCTCAAAACTACGAATTCTCATTGCTGAACTACTGGCAGTAACAAATCGTACTTCTGAGCAACCTCAGCCACCTTCTGAAAAAAGCAAGAGAAAAAGATATGCCATATGCCCCACCAATAATTTACATATGTCACATTGGATAGCAGTTTTCCTGTCCTTCTTGGTGGGGCATATGGCACATCTTTTTCTTTTGCTTTTTTCAGAAGGTGGCTGAGGTTGCTCAGAAGTACGATTTGTCACTGCAATGTTGCAAAAAATTGTGCCCAGACCTGCACAGACCTAACTAATTTTAAGTTTTTTGCATTTTTATTGTGGGTCCTGAGGATCCTTCAGTAGTACCTATGTAATGCAATTGTCTCGGTAGTAACTGAGGGATAAACTACTTTTCGACCTATCGAATTTTATGTTTTACAAATGTTTCAATTGTCTTTATTTTTTAAATCTATTTGTCTTTATGCATTATAGAACTATTTTTTAATGATAATAATAATTATATATTTATTCTCAACAGGCAAATGCCTAATTACAGAGAAAATACAAAAAAATATTTTCTGTGTGTGATTAATTTTATAGTAAGTAAAAAAGTGAGTATTTTTAAATTGTGTAATTTTAAATGTTCTTCCTTTGCAAAAAAATTATATTTATCTTATGTTTTTACCTAATTTGTATGTTTTCAATTGTTTCTCAGATGCAATTTAAAATGTTTATTAAAATACTTTACACGCGTCAATTTTGAATTTTTATAACTTTTTCAAATGTTAGAGAAAGAGAGAAAACATCTGTATTATTAGAAGTAAATATTTTTACAATTTTGTGTGAAGTGAAGTGTACAGACTTGATATTTCTTCTGATCAGCGGCTATCCACCCGCGGTCTTTAAGCCTGGATTTAACTGGCAAAAACCTCATGATAACTAATGTCTTACGAAATTAACTGTCTTCTGTCATTCAAAGATCATGATCGCTAATGTCATTATGAACTAATGAGATGAATTGATGAATGGTGATTTGTGGGTGTTTAGGCTTTGGGTTGATTAAAGGGTTACGAGGATTACACAACTGGTTAAGGATTTTGAGGTTATGGGGATTTGTGGCAAATTTTTGGGATAGGTATTTCAGACGCTCCTCTATGTTATTTTTAAGTAAATTGAATTTTATTTTATTGAAAATAGTTCAAGCTTCTCTTATAAAAGAGCTCAACGCTTGTTATTTCGATGACGTTTTCTTTTTTTGCAGTGTCAAGTTTTTTTTTGGCTGCGTGTGTTTAAATACTGTTTAAATTTTAATTAACATTTAAAAAAAGTTTATTTTTTCTTACCGTATCTCAATTGCTTTTCTTAAGAAGTTTAATAGTTTTTACTTTTGAGTATTTAACTGTTTTAACAAATTTTCAATTCTTTTCTTTTCTTCAATTGTTTAAATTTCCTCTTCGTTGTTTTATCGCAACTATTTAAAAAAAAATTAAGCAATGTTTGAATAATTAAATTATTTCTAACGATTTTCTTTACAAATGCAATTTTCTTTTCTTTTGAAAATGTAAACTGTAAGGCACATAATAAAATGTTTAGTTTAGAACAAATGATTTCAAAATTTCAATTCCATTTCAAATCTTTCTGCGAAAATTTTTCGGTTGAAGCATTATTATTGCGGATTTTATTTAATTTCTAAAATTCTTCTGTTTAGAAGGACACAAAACTCGTTCAGTTTTTCACTCTCTTTAAATTTTGTTTGAAAAGTTATGTTTATTTTTTAAAATTTCTTAAATTTCTAAATTTGTTTGAATAAATTCTGCGGTCGAGCATTTGATAAATTGTCAAAAATTTATCTTCCAAGAAAATCAACATAATTATATTTCTATTTAGTCAGAATTAATCCTTTTTTAATATGTTACTATGTAAATATGTAAATTACAGCTAAGAACAGAATAACAACATTGTAAACCTAAATGTTGAATTGGGGAATCTTGCAGTTGAGCATTAGATAAATTATAAACAATGCATCTGCTAAGAACTAATCTTCAAAATTGCCAAATTTATTTAAAATTAATCCCTTTTTGATATTTTACTATCTAAATGTGCAAATTTTAACTCAGAAGAAAATGACAACATTGTAAACACAAATATAGGATTGTAGAAACTTGCAGTCAAGCATATGATAAATTGTAAAAAAATGTATCTTCTAAAAAATCAACCTGAAAATTTCCCTGTTTAGTCAGAATTCAATATTCTATTATCATAATTTGTAAATCTCAACTGGGGACAATATGACAACATTGCAAACATAAATATTGAATTGGAGAAACTTGCAGTTAAGCATTAGATCAATTTTAAAGTATGTATCTACTAAGAATTAAACTTCAAAATTGTCAGATTTATTTAGAATAAATAATTTTTTGACATTTTACTACCTAAATGTGCAAATCTCGGCTCAGAGAGAAATGGCAACATTGTAAACATAAATATTGGATTGTGGAAACTTGCAGTCGAGCATTTGATAAATTGTAAAAAATGTATCTTCCAAGAAATCAACCTAATAATTTCTTTCATTAGTCAGAATTAATCCCTTTTGTATTTTACGACCTAAATTAGTAAATCTCACCTGAAGACAAAATAGCAACATTGTAAACATAAATATTGAATTGGGGAGTCTTTCAGTTGAGAATTTAATAAGTTGTAAAAAATGTATCTAACCCCCTCACAATACATCAACTCATTTGTACGAATCACCATGACAGTTAAGCTAGCTAGCAAAGATACCTTTTTTTTCTCACCTTAAATTCAAGACATGGGCTGAAAGACCTCAGGTCTATAGCCCAGACGGACTTGTTTTTGCTTATGTATATATAAATGTAACTATGTAATTGTCTGAATAAAGATTATTGTTATTATTATGTATCTAAACTTTAAATTTACTAAATTTATTTAGAATTAATCCCTGTTTGACATTTTACTACCTAAATGTGCTAATTTGAGCTGAGAGGAAAATGAAAACATTGTAAACACAAATATTGAATTGTTGAAACTTGCAGTCGAGCATTTGATAAATTGTAACAAATCTATCTGTTACAACATCAACTGTCTGTCAAATGTCTGAATAACAATTCAGAAATTGACAACACTATAACATATATTGGATTGTGAAAGTTGCAGTTGAACATTTAAACAATTAAAACACTTTAAACTCTGTTTGTATAACACTATATTTATTCTCGTTACTTAAGTTTCGGTAAGTACTCGTACCATTATCAAACGAGAAGTAATTTACAATCCCATTAAGACAGGTATATATAAGAGAAAAATTACACAAGTACTTTAAAAATAGGGGTGTACAACAGGTCGAGCTGCTCATTTAAAATTGGGTTTTCCGGATTAGCGCGAGCTCGGTGAATTTCGAGGGATTCCAGTATGTCCATTTTTGGGTCCTTCTTCGTAATATGGATTATTGAAAGTACATCCTGTCCAAAAAAATGCTTTTCTTGTAGAAGATGCGTAGCAAATGCGGATTTTTCTTCTTGTCCGAGACGGAAAAATCGTTGATGTTCTTTAAATCTTGAAATGAATTTTCGTCCAGTTTGGCGTATGCACACTTTTTTGCAATCTGTACAGGTTAGTTTATATATTCCCGCTTTTTCCAGTTTTGACGATTTTGATTTATAATTAAATATGCAGAAGTTTAGTCTGGTGGCTGGTTTGTATGCGATGTCAATGTTATGTTTTTTTGAGCAAGTTACCGATTTGTAAACTAACCGCTCCAAAAAACGAAAGTGGTTTATAAACATATTGACCGTTGTTTCTTGTTTTCCAGCGTATAAATATTTTGCATATTTTTTCATTTTTTGTTTTGAGATAAGATTGTCAATGGAGTTTATAATATAGCCATTAGTTACTGCAATCTGTTTGATAATATTTAGTTCGTTAGATAAGTCAAGTTCTGATAATGTATTTTAAACTCCGATTAAAGATAAAACAAGCATCTCTCAATGTTCCATTCAATCAACAGTGCCTCAAGTTAAACGTGGTACAAATCAAAACAAAATGCAAATCAGTGGAAGCATACAGAACAATAAAATATGCGCCGAAAATGTCGATGTCAAGAAGAAGTCAAGTTTTGGTTCCGAAAACGTAATTCCCTGTTTACTTATGTAAAAATCCTGCACCATGACCTACATCTCGTCGAGTTCGACCTATTGGACGACTACGTGAGGGAAAAAGTCAGCTAGATCACACATAAGAAATGTCTAACCTAGGGAAAGAAGTTAGCAACTCTCAAGGCGAACAGAAAACAGCAAATATACCCAGCCCAAATACACAACATAAATTTTATCGTAGAGTCATAAACTATACAAAATCGATTTCTCACCCAGAGAACTAAATTTACTAGAAACAGGACATAATTATTCTCCTCATCTCCTTACAAAAAAAGTCAAAGAAACATTAATTGTTGAGTCGGAATTAGCCCTTAGGGATACTCCGAATTGTGAACTAACTAAACTAAAGATTGCTAAAATTATTAAAAATTCAAAAATTAACAATGCAGGGGATCTAATAGCTATTAAAGCTAAAAAAAACAAAATTGCTCAGAACTCAATCAATACAAAAGCCGACAAAGGAAATTCAATAGTCATTTTAGAAAAATCTTCATATATCGCAAAAAAAAAGATTTTTAAGACACTTCAAGTATCATCGAATTAAACCAAGATCCAATTAACTTCTTTCTTAAACATCTAAAATTTACACTTAAAAATTCTCATTCTATTTTCTAGAATACTAACACGCCCAAACTAATTCCTATGAATCCCATCTTCCCCAAACTTTATGGGTTTGTAAAAATTCACAAAGAAGCCCTACCTATTCGTCCAGTAGTTTCATATATAGATTCCCCCGCACATTTAATTTTCTCTCACCTGAATTCCCTATATGAAGAACTAACGGATTTCCGAGACCCACACACAATTAAAAACTCCATAGAATTATCTAATAAATTAACATACTCTAACATACCACCTAACTGCAAGCCGATATCATTCGACGTATCAAATATGTTTACCCAAATCCCTCCAGAAGACTGCATTAAATTATTTGAAGAGTCATTTGACAAAAATAACGTAAATATTACAGTCAAAACAGAATTTTTAGAAATATTCCAACTTATCTTAGATAACAACTACTTTTCATTCAACGAAAAATTCTATAAACAATCAGACGGCCTAGCAATGGGATCCCCATTAAACTAGCAGACATCTTTATGCATAACCTTACTTATAAAATTTTAAATTCAACTTTAGGTAAAAGGCACATTAAATTCTGGCATCGGTATGTAGATGACATACTAGCTTGTTTTGTAGGTACAAACAGACAACTCCATCAATTCCTTGATTTTATTAATAACTTACACCCTAAAATTAAATTAACTGTAGAGACAGAAACTAACCATAAAATTAACTTCCTAGACCTTTCCATCACAAAAACTAACAATAAATTAGCCTTTAGCATCTTTAAAAAACCCTCATATACAGATTCAGTTATCACTTATTACTATATAGTATACATAGGGGGTGTATTGTTTTCGTGATTTTTTTTCAAAAAATTTTTTTACGCAAATATTCGTTTTGGGGTCTCCTGAGTCCATTGCACTGATTTCTAGAAAAAAAATGTGTCTGTGTGTGTGTGTCTGTCGGTGGGCGCTGTATCTCAAAAACGAATTATCTGTTTGAGATAAAACTTCAAACTTAAGGTTTTTTCATTAAAAACTGAAACTGAAAAAATTCTGGTAAATATTCATAACTGGAAGTGGGTGTTTACTCGAGGCGTTTTTTTGTTTCTTTCTGATAATTTTTTTAATATGAAAAATATTACAAACAAAGAGAATGAAAATCTGAATATATTTTTCATAAAATTCTTAGCTTTCGAAAAAAAAAAAAATTGAAAATTTTGACATTTTTTGCCGATTGGTAATAAACTATTAAAGTTACATGAAACTTGTATTACAAATAATTGTAAAGAATTCAAATAATTAAGAATAGCCTTTCTGCGTAAACCTCATAGTTTTCGAGTAAAATATAGGGAAAGTACTATGATGGCCACATCACCATTTATTTTTTACTGTATGTGTTCAAATACTGTTTAAATTTTAATTAACATTTAAATAAGTTTTTTTTTCGTACCGTATCTCAATTGCTTTTCTTAAGGGGTAAAGCCAAAGCGAAAAAGAAAGATTTTTATTTTTTTGGCTTAAAGTATAATTTAGAGTCTTAAGAATATGGGAAAATTTATTTTAAAGCTCTGCGGAAGTATTTGACAGGAGAAAATTGTCAAAACAATTGGTGAATATGTATGAAAAGCGCAGAAAAAGAGGAGCAAAATTAATCTTCGAAAAATTATCACCGATTTATTGTCTCGGATGATGGAACGCGGTTTTTCGTTATTTTTCGGCTTGGTAACGCTTATCGGTTGGTTTCAATTCCGTTGCGTGGTCGATGGCTCTAAAATCAACTTTCAGGGTATAAGTGGTGTTGGATATTGCAGCTAATATGACCATTTGTGTATTCAACAACGGCTTATTTGGCATAATAAAAGTTATGCAGGTCTTGGGAATAAAAATCGGACAAAACTGCTACGACTGATGCTGCAAAAGAGGCTGGAATGGCGCAGAAATCAACAAGAAAGGATCAGGACGATGAGAAAATGAATCTGAAAGGTCAATTTTATGGCGCAGGCATTGCAGACTAGAGATAAATACATTATTTCTATGAAAAACTATGAATCAAAACTTTAATCGCGTTTTTCTCGAAACCACGTTTTTAAAATCGGGCGAAAAGAAATCTCAAACACGAATTAATCAATCAGTCTAAATCTGTTTATTCCTTAATCTACATAAAAAATACTACCAAAATACGAGGGCTTTTTGTTTTAAAGTGCTTCATTCATTTTTATGAACGTTTTTATACGAGGATTTAAGCCCAAAAGCCATTTTGTTTAGAATCAAAATTTTCAAAATTCGGCCCGTATTTTTTTAGAGTATCTATCAGAGATTCAGAAAACATTTACTTCTTTGTACCAAGTTCATTGCTGTTTACAGGACCTTTTCGCCCGTTTTGCCCTACGCTCCATTTTCTTTATTTTGTTACGACATTTTTGAAAATTTTCTTGAAAAAAAAAATTGAATATAAAGTTCAATGTGCATACAAGAAAGATATAAAAACAGTTTTTTTAACAAGACTTTTAGATTTTGTTTTAAAAAATCTAGAAAATGACCTTTTTTTCCTTGTCTGGAGTGGCCTAACCCCTTAAGAAGTTAAATAGTTATTAGTTTTTTTTAATTTTAAATATTTAACTTTTCTTTTAAATTTCAATTGCTTCTTTTCTTTAATTGTTTTTAAGCAATTTAAATTTCCTCTTCGTTGTTTTATTGCAAGTATTTTATTTCTAAAGATATTCTTTACAAATACGATTTTCTTTCCTTTTGCAAATGTCAACTGTTTTAGGCAAATAATAAAATGTTTAGTTTAGAAATATTAAACTCTATTTACGAAAATTTTTCGGTTGATGCATTATTATTGCGGATTTTTTTTTTTTAATTTCTAAAATTCTTCTTTTTAGAAAGACACAAAATCCATCGTTTTCCAACCTAACCTAAGCATAAAAAAAGTCGATAAACCTAATAATTTTTACTTCAGAAAGCTTTTAGCGGTTTTTGCTCTCTTGGACAATTTATTTGTTTCTTTTTTTGAAGAGTATTTGATTTTTAATCATAATTGTACTAACTTTATAAAAGTATTGAACTGTTTAAAAATTTTAACTCTTTTTTTAACTAATTTTTTGTCTTAGTTGCTTCTTCTTTCAGAAATGTTGTAAAGTTCTCTTTAAAGCAATTTTCAATTGTTTTATTGTTTTCAAATTTTCAAAAATTTCAAATTAAATTTTACCCTTTTCTTTTAATATTTTGTATTACTACTATTTGTTTAAAAAACTTCAGCTGATTTTTCCCCGAAATTAGCTTTTAAATTTTAGCTGTTGTGACCAAACAAGCTTATTGTTTTTTGTTATATTAAATTTAAAGCTAATTCGCGTATTTTTGTTCTTTGATGGGGACATTATCTATGTTGTTTTTTTTTAATTTCAGTGTTTTTCTTATAGAGAAAAAATATCTTTATTGAAGCTATTAAGTCTTTCAGACTTGTTTTTTTTACGAAATTGCTTTTTGGAAATTTAACTTTTTCAAACAGATTTTCGAATATTTTCTTTTTACAAATTTCTATATATTTTTCAAATAATATCTTTTCCTAGGATTTTTGTTTGGTGAAATAAGTTTTGCTTTTTTAATTTAAACTGTTTATTGGGGAGACTTTTCAGTCAGCAGAGCAATCGACATGCGCACCATCTTGTTCAAACCAAAAATCGTACTTTTCATCCACAACTGCGAAAAACCAATCATAAAGCTGTTTTCGTAACTGTCGCCATTCACAGTGACTATTTATCACTTAGATACGTTGTTATGTTGTTATCTGCTCCATGGTGAAAATAAACATCAAACCACAATCCTCACCACACAAAAGATATCAGGCTGCTGATGGGAAGGTTCGCAAATAATAAACATGAATTAATAGAGTTTTGTCCTTTTTATATATTTTTTTATTTTAGAATTTTTAAAAATTATTAAGAATTGCCCTCTAAAATGTAATCAATTGAATTTCTTATTTACAAAAAAAGAAACAATTGAATTTGTGATTTTCCAAACAAACAAAAAAACAATTGAATTTGTAAATTGTTAAAATACAACAATTGTTTTACTTCATTAACATTTGTTTCTTTATTAAATATTCTTGTCGATTAAAAAACAATTGTTTCGTTTATCAACGATTGTTTTGTTATTGCCAAGTGAAAAATAATTGATTAAATTTCTGAATTGCAAAAAAAACAATTAAATTTGTAAATTTCAAATAAAAACAATTTAGTTTTTAAATTGTTTTTGCATTGACATTTGTTTTTTTTTTTTAATATTTATCTCGTCTGCTCTGAAAACAATTAGGAATTGTCACATGCAAAAAAAAAACCTTTTGAATTTGTAAATTGTCAAAAAGAAAACAATTGAATTTTTTTTGATCAACTTTGCTTTTCTGTTATATTTTTTTAAAATTTTAATAATAAGAGAGAGAAGAAAAGAGAGAAACATCTTCATTGAAGACATCGAGGTCATCTGCCACCACAGTTGTATTAATTAATAGTTACCAAAAGAAACAAGTGAATTAAAAAAAAACAATTGAATTTGTGAGTTGTTAAAAAACAACAATGGATTTTCTTCATTAAAATTTGTTTCTTTTTTAAATATTTTGGTCGATTTTCCAGAAAACAATTGAGAATTGCCAAGAAACCGTAAAAAATTTAAATTGCCAAGAAAACAATTGTTTTATTTTTATTTTTTTATCAACGATTGTTTTGTTATATTTTTTTAAGAATTGAGACTTCCCAACTGAAAAATAGGTAGTTGTTTGAATTTCCGAATTGTACAAAAAAATAATTAAATTTGTAAATTAAAAAAAAATATATAATTGAATTTTTAAATTGTTGATTTTTTGCATGGACATTTGTTTTCTTCTCTCTTTAATATATTTCTGGATTGCTCAGAAAACAATTAGGAATTATCACCTAAAAAAACCTTTTGAATTTGTAAATTATCAAAAAAAAAACAATTGAATTTTTTGTTTTTTGCTCAACTTTTGCTTTATTATTATATTTTTTTAAATTTTCTATAGAGAGAGAGACAGAGAAACATTTTAATTAAAGACATCGAGGTCATATGCCACAACCATTGTATTAATTAATATATACCAAAAGAAACAATTGAATTTGTAAATTTTTAAAACACAACAATCGTTTTTCGTCATTACATTTGTTTCCTTTACAAATATTTTTGTCGATTTTTCAAAAAAACAATTAAAAATTGCCAAGAAACAGATATTCTTTTTTGGCAAAAAAAACAATTGATTTTTTTATTTTTTGATTAACGTTCGATTTGTTATTTTTTTTTTAATAATTGTGAACTGCCAACTGAAAAATAATTGAATAATAAAATGTATTAAAATCCTTTAGTTCGTTGTAGAAAATTAAATAATAAATTTAAAAATACGAAAACATTTCGTGAATTAGATTAAAATATAATATAATTAGATTCACGAAATGTTTTCGTATTTTTAAATTTATTACTTAATTTTCTACAACGAACTAAAGGATTTTAATACATTTTATTATTCAATTATGGTCTAAGTGGGTATTTTTCCTTAATCCCGAACGTAATGAAAAATAATTGATTGATTTTCTGAATTGTAAAACAAATAATTAAATTTGTAAAGTTAAGAAAAAAACAATTGAATTTTTAAATTGATTGATTTTTTTTTGTATTGACATTTGCTTATTTTTCTTTAAATATTTTTCTGGATTGCTTAGAAAACAACTAAGAATTGCCACCTGAATAAAAAACCTTTTCAAATTTGTAAATCGTCAATTTTTTGAATTGCCAAAAAAAAACAATTGAATTTTTAAATTGTCAAAACAATTGAATGTTTTGTATGTACATGTTTTTTCTTTAAATATTTTTCTAGATAGCTCAGAAAATAATTATCACCTGAAAGAAAAAAAAAAACGTTTGAATTTGTAAATTGTCAAAAAAAACAATTGAATTTTTTGATCAACTTTTGTTTTATATTATTATTATTATTATTATTATTAAACGGGTAATCCCAATAATACAGAATTAGAAACAATACAAAATATATTATATTGGCCAACCTAATGAAGTTATTTTCAGACTTGATTCTCTTGGTAAGTTAGTTCTATAATTTCATGCAATTGTATTCAGCTCAATTTTCTGTGAAGCGGTACTTATGAATAGGGTAAGCAAAATCTATTTTATTTCTCGTTGAATGATTATGTGTGTGCTTGTATTCAGTAAATAGGTAATTTTGTTTCCATATAAATAAAAGCTGCTCCATGATAAATATCCCGGTTACTGTAAGAAGTTTGTTTGCAGAAAATATATTTCTGCAAGATTGTGTTGGTTTAAGTCCCAGCATACCTCTGATAGGTCTTTATTGAAGAATGAAGATTTTGTTAGAGAGGGTTGAACTACTCCAAAAAATTATACCTTATCTTATATATTGCCTCAAAATTTACGTGATATGCCATTTTTAAAATAGAAAGGGATTCATATCTCCTTGTGAATGACTTATAGTCGAAACTAGTCGGAGTAAAATAAATAACAAGTGAAATCATACCAAGTATTTTAACTCAACAATCAAAGGAAATAATACTTATCTTTTAATGATCGAAGCATGTAACTTGCTTTATTTATTTTCTTTGAAATATAATTTTTATGTTCATTCCACTTAAGTTTATCGTCAATGATAATCCTCAGAAATTTTGCACATTTGGTCACTTTTAGCTCGATGTTGCCAAATTTTGAACTATTTGGAATTGTTATTGCTTTAGTTTCATTTAAAGCAATACATTTTGTTTTAGTTTTATTTATAATTAATTTATTTTTATGACACCAGACAATTATCAAGTTCATTGCAATTGGCCTATTATTGCAAAAGTCATCCCATTATTTTCCAATTATACAAACATTTGTGCCATCTGCCTAGTTATCATTATTATTGTTATATTGGAAAATAGCAGAGGACCAAGAATCCTCTCCTGTGGCACACCACTATGTATATCCAAGATCTCTGACTGTACCATCTAATTTCTTTGTTTGTATTCTATTAATTGGTTCTATATTACTTAAGCATGATTTAATCCATCCAACTAAAATCATGTGATTTTTTCTGTTTGTCCCTGCACATTCGAAAATATTTATTTCTGATTAACAATTAATGTCTTTTCGTCAATTATATTCGATATTATTTTCGAAATATATATTTGCGCCACCATGTGATACGGCTTGACAGGAAGAGGACACTAGGTTATTATTTAGCAATCTAATTGTTTATATCTGTTGTGAATTTTGCTAGTGTTCGCTTAGATAAATTACAGTGAAGATATAACTATTAACTAACGAAGATAATTAATTTACACAATTTCCAAGGGATTGTATGTTTAGATGAATAATACTATATAAACCATTTGGGTTTCTTTGCTATTCTGTATAAAAAAGGATTTACACAGATTCCTTTCGGCCAAGTAGCGGATTCCTTTAGTCTGCTAATTATGAATAATAATATTAGTAAAGTAATCTGCAATAAATGCAATAAATCGCAGTTAAGGCTCGCGTTGTTTGTATTCGATGTTCGTCCTCATATCATGTTAGCTGTTCGTCGCACATTAAAAATGGAATATTTACCAGCAATGAAGATGGTGATGAGAAGCTTACGTGTTGTGCTGGTACTATTACAGAACTTGAAGGTTCAAAAGCTAACAAATCAATTAACGATCTTTCCCAAATCATCAAAGAATTACAAAAAACTGTTGCAATTTTGGTATCCAGTCTAGAGATGCAAAAGAATGAAATATCTGAAATTAAGTCAATTGTGCTCAATGTTGAAAATATTAAAGCCGAAAATGTTATTTTAAAATCTACTATCACAGCGGATTACATCATTAGAGCGTAGTGGATTAAGTCCCAATTCTACAACAGATGAAACTTTCTTGAAAGAATTTGATGATCGCAGGCATAGAGAGCAAAACTTAATATTCTTCAACATTCAATCATTGAAAACTGACTCTACTTCTCAATTATCCGAAGATAAAATAACATTATTGTCCATATTGGAACCTTTTTCTTCTGATGTTGAAATGGTGAAATTCTTTCGATTGGGCAAGAAATCAATAAAACCTCGACCTGTTAAAGTTGTTTTTACTAATCGTGAACATTCTTGATTAGAAATTAAGAACACTTGGTTTGTTTCACAGAATATTTATTATTTTTTCTCCGACTAGTTTCGACAAATTGTCATTATCAATGAGTAGTTAGAGTATGTCCTTTTTTCAAGTCTGGGAATAAGATGAATGTAGAAGACTATAGACCGATCTCAATACTTTCAAACTTTTCAAAGGTTTTGAAAGTATTTTGAGGGAACATGTGTAATGGAATGTACGTTGCAGTTTATCACAACATCAATATGGATTTTTATCTAGGAGATCAACAACTGGTAATCTTTCTAACATCACACAAGTCATTTCTGTAGAGCTGTAGACATTCAACTGTTTTGAAGTTCTCGCTGCTTAAATATTTTCGTACATCACAATTCCACAATTCTTTCATTCAAATATATACATATAAAGCCCTCTTGATTTTCTGAGATGGCCGTCGGGGTGTGAAATTAATTATAAAATCCATAAATAAATTCGTGATCGAGGGGGCCACTTTTCGTCCATTCAGCGCCGGGGCGCCCCTCTTACCTCTGCACCACCCCCGACCCGCCGTGCAACCCATCCGCCGAATCGATGGCTGTTTTATTGGCGAAACTTCTGAACTTTAATGCGATATTCGCTCCGGATCACAAAGCAATGTTTGCCCATTTGTTATTCGGCGTGTTTTCACCGGGTTTATGCCTGTATTTTTTCCACTTTTACGAATCCGCCTCTCCCCACCGCTCACGACACACATTTATATATATAAATTTTTTTTTCCACTCGGAAATTTTCCCGGTGCATCCTTTTCCACGCGGACGACCCTTGTACCACTTATTTATATATATATATATATATATATATATATATATATATATATATATTTCGTGGACGGCCGCATCGATTTCCTCCCTTTACTTATTTTCGTTCCGTCTTTCTTTATTTTATTATTTCGGCTCCTCTCTCGGCGTGTTTGGGGGTGGTGGTGGCGGTGGCGCGCACCTCCTCGCATAGAAAAACGGCAGCAATCTCTTAAGGATTTATTTATATGTGAGATTACCGCGCCGCCGTGGAGAGTGAAGAAGAGATATCCCTTTTTTTCCCTAATAACCCGGAAACGGCGCGCGTAATTGTCCTCCATTCCGCTCCTGCGCACATCAATTACTCTCCTTAATTTAATCAAACTTAATACGTCTTAATTAATTAAACTACTACATGTTTAGGTCCCCTCCGCCCGCGCTTAATAACTCGCCTGGTTTTAATTTATTCACTTTCTCCACTCTCGGCACGATCCATCTTGCCATTACAACCCCCTCGTGTCTATGACAGTTCAAAATGTATCCGCTTTAAATAAATCCTTATCATCGTCAAATCGTCCGTGATATTTATTGAAAGTTTATACAGTTTCTTAGAGCTTTCAGATGAATGTAACAATGAAATATTAAAGATTGTAAAATGTGCTGAAGGCTGTAAGACCGTTGGTCAATTGCCTAAACATCTAATTATCGATGATATTGATTGTAATTTATTCAGTTTCTGTGAACTTGATAACACCGCTGGTCATTTGCCTACTGTTAAAGTTGTCTTAATAATGCAGATCATAAAACAATAATATACTTTTCCTGAATAAATACTAATGCTACTAAATAGTTTACACATGTAAACAAAAATCGAAGCCAGCAGTTTCAAGACAACACTTGGAAGGAACTCTGCAGGATTTTCGGAAGAGAGGAAAATAAACTGCAGGTAAAGTTATCTAGATAGAGAGATAAAATAAAAGATCGAGAAATATTAAGAGATCTTAGAGAGAGAGAGAAATCTAGGAAGATAAAGAGATTTATACAGAGAGAGAGAGAGCGACCCAAAAAGATCTAGAGAGACCTGAAGATCTACAGTTAATAATATTCAAGGAAATAGAGAGGTCTGAGATTCAAGGAGATGCAAAGAGAGGGAAATTTAGAAATAGGATTAAAAATAAAGAGAGAGAGATATCTAAAAGGATACTGAGATCTAGAGAGATCTGAAGATCTACAGTTACTAATTAGATTCAAACAGAGAGAGAGAGAGAGAAAGAGAGAGAGAGAAAGAGAGAGAGAGAGCGATCTAAAACGATAATGAGATCTAGAGATATCTGAAGATCTGCAATTACTAATATCCAAGGAGCAAAAGTGTTTTGAGATTCAGAGAGATCTAAATTGAGGAATATGTAGAAATATATATATATAGAGAGAGATTTAGAAAGATAAAGGATTTAGACAAAGAGATACAGAGAACGATCCAAAAAGATAAAGAGATCTAGAAAGATCTGAAGATTTACAGTTACAAATACCCATGGAGAAATAGAGGTCTGAAGATCTGTAACAACGGAAACCTATATTTAAAGAAAGTGAAAAATCTAGTAAGAGGCCCAAAAAGACAAAGAAATATTTTTGAAAAGAAGGAAGATAAAAAATCTAGATATTGTAAAGACTGAATGTTGGAAGTTGGAAGTTGGGAGTATTACAAATATCCAAGAATAAAGAAACATCTGAAGAGATAAATGTAGAGAAGAATATCTAAAGAAATGAGAGTTTTTCTTTCGAAAATAGATATGGAGAAAGAGCACAGCTATAATTTTAAAAAGAAGAGAAAGAAAAAATATATAGGTGAAGACTAGGAAGATAAAGAAAACTTAGAGAAAGAGAGAGAGAAACTAGGGAAATAGTTGTTTCAAATTAATTTAAGTAAGACTCATTGTTGTAGATTCACGAAATGTTTTCGTATTTTTAAATTATTATTTAATTTTCTACAACGAACTAAAGGATTTTAATACATTTTATTAGAAACTAGGAAAATAAAAAACAGAGATGTATAGAGAGAGAGATATTCAGAGACAATAATCTAAAACGATTTGAAAAATAGAGAGAGATCTACAATTATAAAACGGGTGAGAATAATTTTTTGGAAGACCTGGAGACAAATCAGTCAGATTGATGGAGTGCTTTGGCTTATTATTCTTCTCCTTTTTCTATCTTTTCATGAAACACGTTATTGTTTTGTCAATTTGCTTCTCATCTAAAATTTATAATAGAATAGTTTATGCAATAATAACACGTCTTTGTTCTAACTAAAATTAACAATTTTTTTTTGGAAATCCCACTTTATTCATCAACATACTCTCCTCCAAAAGTGATACATTCATTCCAACGCTCTTCTAACTTTTTGATGCCCTTTATGTAAAGCCATTTGTCTTTGCTCTCAAAATAAACCTCAGTTTTCTTATTTCAGCCAAATTTCTTTTCCTGGAGTCTGTAAAAATCCAAACAAATCTAAAGAGTTGGGTGGGCAAGGAGGCAATTCAAAGCGTAATTCATCCAATGTAACCTTTGTTTTCATCGACTTGTGACTCTAGTTATTTTCCTGGTGAAACAACACTTTTTTCTTTTGCTAGTGGCGCCGTTTTTTCTTGATTTCTGCAAGCAATTGATCTAATAATGCCATGTAATATTCACTATTGATAGTTTTCAATTTCTTACTCAAGATAGTCGATGATCAAAATTCCATGGGCGTCTTAAAATACGGATGCTTTAATCTTGTAAACCACCTTTTGAGTTTTTGAGTCTACTCAGCTGATGTTTTTTTTTATTCAGGCATATAGTAATTCATCAACTGTTACATACCGACGTAAGAATCCCTTTTTTATTTCGGTTGAACAGCTTCAAACAGCGCTCTAAATCGTCTAAGCGTTGTTGTATCTGGTAAGGTGTGAGAAAATACGGTACGTACTTCGAAAGCAACTTGCGTATGGCTACAATTACATGTAAAATTGTAAATACCCTATTTTCTGATATCATCAAGGTGTCAGCTATCTCACACAACTTTATTTTATGGTCTTTTAAAACTCTTTTTTGGACATTTTTCATGTTTTTCGGAACTACTGCCGATTTTGAGCGACTAGAACGTTCAGCATCTTCGGTGCTTGTTTAAATTCAACATACCTATCCATAGTAGTTGAGTCCCCATAATGTTCATCAAGCCACTGTTTGGCTCGAAAATCAAAAAACAGTGTTTAATCAACACACGAAATTCCTTTTTGTCCATTGTCTTGAAAATTACAAAACTGAAAACGACTATAACTTCTAAACTAACGGTCAGATTTCCATGAAATGTTGGCACATACTGTTTGAAGATTAGTACTAGCCAGAAACGAGGGTTTGTCAACAATGTTTCCATATATGTGTCAGATCGAGGACTTTATTGAGTGATGTGTTATTTTCCTTGTACCGATGTTGTTGGCAATAGGAGTGCCTGCAAGCGATGCTTTGTACAAGTAATACTAATAACTGATTGTGTTTGTTGTAAGAAATAGGAACGAAAATGTTATAAGACATATAAGATTCTTTATAGAACCACACAGTAACAAAAATCAATAAAAAAAGTGTTGATATAAAACGAATGTATAAAAATAAAATCTGTTTACAATAAATAAAAACATTTTGTAATTAAAAAAGAAATGCAACAGGCTTAATTATATTGCCGTCAAAATCCAAAACAGTATCATCAACAAATAAGACCAAATGTATATCCTTCATGAAATTAACAACAAAATCATTACAATATAGCAATTATAGTAGTGGTGGTCACAAAATCGACCCTTGTGGAACACCGTGTTTAATTGATAATTATTCAGATGTTGAACCATCGATACACAAACACACATCACTTGTCGTATCTTTGATACATACGAGAGAATAGGTTTACCATACATACTGAGGACCTAAAATTATATAAATACAGTTTGTTTAAAAAACTCTTTTTTCAAACCAACATTGCAAATTAAAAAAAAAATCTGATGTAAGTTAATTTTGAACTGTAGTTTCAACAATTAATGTCCTCTTTTGAAAAGTTTTTAACTTTAACAAATATACGATTGTTTTTCTTTAGAACCTTAGTCTTAAGCTCTTTTTATCATTTTTTTTTTAATTTCTAACAATTTTAACCTATCGATGTTTTATACCAAAATTAATTCTTCTCGGTAAAACCAGTTAACCGTTTTAATTAATTATTAGACAATTATAAATAAATAGCAGTAGGTAGAACAGATTTGCTTAAATTGAAATTTGCTGAAAGAAGAAGAAAAAGTATTTTTCAAATTATTCACTAAAAAGGAATTTTTTTCATTAAAAAAAAAACAAAGAAAAAGTGTCAAATATTTATCAAAATTTAAAGATTCATGATGGTTGTGACCGTTACTAGGTGGTAATCCATATTTAAACACATATTGAAACAATTACTATGTTTTTACCACAATTAATTTATTGTAATATTTTTTACATATATACAAAAATCACGACTTAAGTTTTGACTTGATAATGACTGTAACAGGTCGAAACTTAAGTGGTGATTTTTGTATATATGTAAACCATATTACAATAAATTAATTGTGGTAAAAACATAGTACGTGTTTCAATATGTGTTTAAAATATAAAGATATGAAAACTGTTCTTTATAAAGATGGAAAAATTGTTAAAAAGCACTAAGAATTTTAGGAAAAATTCTAAAACAAAAAAAAGCAAATCAAATTGTAAAACAAAACTTATTTAGGGAAATTTTTAATTATTCTTTTCAAGTTTGATTTTTGTGAGTTACGTGAAGTATTAAAACATTTATCTGTGAATTTAAATAAAATTATGAAGAAAGGTTTTTAGTGCTTATTACTTTATTCCTTTTAACTTGTTGAATTTTTGTTGTATTTCTGAGAAATTTTCAATCATTTATTTTTAGTTTTGATTGATTATTTTGCTACAAATCGAAGTGAAAAAACTTTTGTGTCGGTGATTACTTTTTTTACGCAAATTTTCGATATTTTTTCTTAATCAAATTTTAATAATTCCAATTAATTTAAACAACTTTTTTTTCATACGAACATTGCAAATAAAGAAAACTGCTGTAAGTTAAGTTTGAATTGTATTTCCAACAGTTAATGTCCTCTTTTGAAAAGTTTTTTAACAAATATACCTTTATTTTTCTTTAGAATCTTAGACATAAGTGGTTTTTCATCATTTTTTTTTCATTTCTAACAATTTTAATCTATCGAAGTTTTATACCAAAATTAATTCGTTTCGGTAAAACCAAATAAAAGTTTTATAATTATATCAGACAGTTATAAATATTTTACTGGTTTAAGCATCAAACTTTTAAGTTGATGTTTAACTCTTAGCAAAATGTTTTTTTTTGTATAATTTCAACTTATTTAAAACAATTTTTTTGCCATCAACTGTTTTCCAATTGTTTTTGACAAAACAATGTTGAATCAATTGTTTTTAAAGGTTTCCAATGGTTTCAGCTAACAATTTTCAATTTTTTAACAATTTTTCAATTACCTTTTGGAAAACGTTAAGTTTAAAACGACAATTGTCTCTTTTCTAAGAAATTCTTAACTGTTTTGTAATAAATTAGTTTAATAACTTAAAATTATTTGATCATAATGATGGTTGCGTCCGTTACTATGTGATAATTCATAGTAAGTGTTTTATTCAGTGTTCACTTTAAAATTATTTGGTTTCTCAGTGTTTTAATCGAGTTCAAATTCAAAACTTAATTTTAACAAAAATTTTAAATGGATGAAGCTGGGCGGAATTCATGCAGCTGTGATGATCTTCCACATTAACCCTTGTTTCTGGTAGGCAATGAGAGTCCCTCTATCTTTTCATTTTTATAATTATTAAAATATATTAATATTAGCCTTAATTTGACCTTATTTTTTTTTTTTTTTTAAACATGGGATTATGACTGTCAAAAGACATTACTAATCTTGTTATTAATTGTGTTTGAAAGACTTATATTAATAATTAAAACTAATTTAAGAATTCCGTTGGTATTTTGTTACAATTGTTTGAACATAATCTATGTATCATCAGGCAGATATTTTAAGGATTAATGTTATCTATATATATTTTTTCCAGGATGTATTGATTAACGATAATTCTCTTTTCCTTTTCTTCAATTAAACGTAATCTTTGTCTCCAATAATACCGAATAACGGTCCCCTCCCCATACAAGTCACGACAATCCGAAGAGACTGTGTACGCAGCCGAAGGTTCCGATATGGAAGGCCTATTCATGGCCACGACACAATGGGGGAGGGGTACGATTCAAAGAGGAATGAAAGAAAAGAAAAAAAAAACAATCAGGTATTATCGATTTTCCAATGCCCCTGAAAATAAAACGCGGATTAAACGCGTTAATAATAATAATAAGAAGAAGAGGGTCGGATTTAATTCAATCTTAACGACAAGTTGGAGAAGCTCCACCTCGAAAAGTCAAAATCCTCCTGCGGAAAAAGCATTTGCAACTGTTTTTTGGGATAGAAAAGAAATACTACTTGTTGATTTCCTTCATGGGCGACGTACAGTAAATGTTGAATATCATTGCAAGCTTCTTGATGAAACCAAACTGGCTTATCGACAGAAAATACGAAGTGTAAGTTTCCGTCATGATAATGCTTAGCCACATCCGAATCATTAGAGAAAATTCCTTAGGGAAATATTGAAACACCGAATTGTGTGTGACTTTAATATGTATGGTCCATTCAAAGATGAATTATGAGGACGTCTTTATAGTGACCAAGATGTTGAATCGTTTGTGAGCAATTGGTTGAAGATACGACTGATTACATTCTTTGATAATGGCATCAAGAAATTCCGCTCCGCTAGGAAAAATTTGTGCAATAAGTAAAGTAAAATATTTTTTTTGCAATCTTACATATGTACATAATTTTTTTAACTAAATTCCTATTTATATTTGATCCACCCTCGTATATTATGATAAAATAGTTTTTATTATATAATTGATTGTTTATTAATGGCTTATGAAGGAGAACTTTAATATTAAAATAAACTATTGAGAATTTAATATTTTATATATAAAGGGTTTAAGTATGTAAGTTTATTTTTTGTATAAAAAATATATTACAAGTTACCAGAGGTAATTAAAGCAATCATCAATCCTGAAATAGATCTCTTTATCGTTAACCACCCTTCACCCTACCACCATTCATTCGGGCTCCACTTCCGGGAACAATGGAATCGATAGCACCTTCGGCGGTGATTGTTTATCTCTTTTATCGAAACGTACTATCGGAATCTACGGCGTCGCCGTACAATGCAAGTGTCTTTAATTACCTGAATCGCATCTAAATCCTACAAACACATCATACGTATATATTTCGAGTGGATATTTATTACATAAGCAAACTATCGTGCTGTTAATTAACCTCACACGGTCGGTTAAAATTTGATTTCATCAATCCCACCGGATGCCATTGTCTGCGCCGGACACCACCGACGTGCGTGAAGTAATTATAAAATCCGCAAATCGGTCCATTTTCGCCCGTTCAGCAGCCCTTACTTCCGGACTTCAATTCCAATCGATAGAGCACCTTTAGCTGCGATTGCCAAAGGGAAGAATCTGCAGTAACACTAAGCTCGATGCTTAATGTAGTGAATTTCTCGACTACTAACTGAGGATACCGATTGGAACTAATAAAATACTAATAAAAATTATTTCCAAGTTGATAAGAGTCGATGGTTTCAGCACTTTCCCAAAAAAAAAACGGCGTCGTTTTCTTTTTTGCACAATCTCCAGACGCACACTCTAAATGATAAGCCTTGGCGGTTAGTGAAGTAATTATAAAACTCGTTATCGCGGCCCAATTTTAGTCCATTCAGGTTTCACTTCGCGAGCGAAAAATCGATAAGCGTGAGAGTTTATATTCCGCACGGACTTTCCTCAAAACTGGGCATCAAACAACGTTTAGTCGATTAGTCAAAAAGAAAACTACAAATATTTTAAACTCTAAAAATAAAATTTTCTGTTCACATGTATATAGAATTATGAAAATCGATTTAATAAAGGCTAAACGATAGCCAAGAAGAGGATGAAGAAATACAATAAATATTATAATTTAATCCCTTCAACCAACACATCCTTTAGCTCTACTGCTTGCGCAGAAATCCCAACCTGATCCCAAAATTCAAAACCTCTTCATTCACTACATTTGAATTCATCGCATCGCATTATTAATCACCATCATCATCTTCAGAGACAGACTGACGTGACATATCGACCAAGACAAATTCGGGCTTAAAAACCGCTGGTCGATAGCCATTTAACAAACAAACTATTACAAACAAGTATAATATTTAGTTTATTTGTATATTTGTTTGTTAATAAAGATGTTGTATACATACATTATAATTATAAATTGTAATATTATTTACAATAAAGATGGTTTCTCTCTGTAAACGTTAAATGTGTTTAAATCAAATTTCTTGTTCGGATCAATACAGGAACACGGAAGTAACGTCCTTGAATAAATTAACCGTCACTTTTAGACGTTCAAGACAACGAGGAATTATAAATGTAAGGTCGAGATTTCCAGTCCGTCCTCTCGTTACGGCCGCCATTAACATTCCCGAAATGTTATGATAAGATAGCTGATGTTATGGCTATTGCTGAATTTAGGGTTGAAATTACACAGCTGTTTTGTTTCATGGTCTTATTAGAAGTTTCCTGGCGCGTGTTCGGAATGCTCATATCCATTCGGCAAGAAGTGCCGGATTAAATTATGGAAAAACGAAAATGTAAGCGCGACATTCCGCATCAATTTATTTCACCAGTGAATTAACTCACTTTTCCTAATTACAAATTACATATTATATCTCTATATATATTTTTTAAATACCTTATCTCTTATTTATTTTAAGAAAACATCACATTTCACATTAAATAATCATTAAAACTTGAAGGTTTAGATTTAATTACACAACAAACCAAGTGTAATTTAGTTTTAACCTTTATCAGTAATAGTTTAAAATATTTTACCATGTGATAAATCAGAAAGTCATTTGAGCAATATTAAAACTTGAAACTTGAGAAATGACGTTAAAGATCAAATTTTTGTTACAAGGTCTCTAATAATAAGAAGAACGTTAAAGGTTTTAAGATTTAAAAATAATATTAATCCACCCCTGTGGTTTATAAATAGTTTATATTGAATAATTGCTCAGTTACTCTCTTCATGTCATAAACAATATAAATTAGGGGAAGTAATACACTTGCATTCATATATTTCATCAGATAAACTGACACGTGTTTCGATTCTTACTGTCACTTGACAATTTTCATTAACAAATTAGCTTCAGCTTTGATAATGATCCAAAATGATCAAAACACGTGACAGTTTATCTGATAAATATTTATGGAAGTAATACAAGTGCTTCTTGAAAAATTTTCCCAATAATCTCTTGGCGACACATTATGAAATTTGTAATATGTATTGTTTCCCAGAATTCAAATTGTTTATTCTCAAGATACAAAAAAACACATTTATTAATCTCTCCTAATATCATAACTGTATTATTATATTTTTTTGTATACTAGATGATGACTTAATCTCTTCCTATCTTTATATCTTTCGTTTTTAAGCTCTCTCTCTGTCTATATCTCTTTCTATCCCTATCTCTCTTACTCTCTCTTTTTTATATGAGATCAAAGTTTGGCCGTCGCCGAACCGGACGTTCTCTATTAAATTCGAATTAGTCATACGGTGATATACTTATAATAATAATTGAGTTTTAATCACGCCGTGTCCAAACATTTTCATTATGTAAATAAATACCACTCAGCTCTGTAAACGTAACAGTGTATTTTTTAATTATTTTCGTATTTACATTACACGGCTGATGTAATCCGGGAGCGGAATTGCGGACGGATTTTTTTCCCGAAGAAAAATTACGAGAAAATCCTTAAAACACGATGAATACATTACGTAGCGGACTCATAACTGTACCTGTGCATAATTATCGGGTTGAGTCTTAAGTCATTTCAGTTTTGACCAATAGATGTCTGCACTTCAGTCCAATCGTCTGACCTAAATACCAATATTATTCATCTGCCTGATGAAGCCACTACAAACAATTGTAGTATCTACAAAATAAAGCTAAACTCAAATCGATTGTGTTGCTTCATTATAAGTAAATACCGTTTGCATACAGACACTCCAATTGGCATTTTAAAGCATTTTAATAAATTCAGTCGAAAGATGGAAAAGCAAACCGAGGAATATCACTATGTTTAACTTTTATACTTCAGAAAAGGGAAAAACGCTTTGCAAGCCCATAATAAGTTATATATACTGTATACGGTGAAGATTGCTTAACAGAACGTTAGTACCAGAATTGTTTTGCCAAATTCCGTGCCGGTAATTTCAATGTCAAAGATGCGCCATCTTCAGGAAGATTGCTTGAAGTTGAAGAGAATAAAATAAAGCCATTTATCGAAGCAAACCACCGTTACACGACTCGAGAGATCGCAGAAATATTAAACATTCCTCAAACGACCGTGGTAAGACATTTGCACAAGCTGGGATATACTATTAAGCTCAATATTTAGGTTCCACATGAACTCAAAGGAATTCATTTAACAAACCACATGCGACAAACTCTTGAGGATCAATGAAAATGCATTTCTTAAACGTATTGTCACTGACGATGAAAAATTGATAATTTACGATAATGTTGTGCAAAAATGATCATGGTGTAAGCCGGGTAAACCGGCTGCAATCACTTTAATAGCAAAAATCCATCATAACAAGGTTATGCTCTTAATTTGGTGCAATTATAAAGCGTCAATTTTGACCTGCTACCAAAGAACCAAAAGAACAATATGGCTATGTAGTGCCGCTAATTGGAATCAATCAGAATTGGTAAATCGTAAGAGTGTTGTATTCCACCATGATAACGCGAGACAACATACAAATTTAGTGACCCACCAGAAGTTTGTCAGAGCTTGGATGAGATTTGATAGACCATACACCATAATCATCAGACCTTACGTCGTCCAACTACTATTTCTTTAGGCCTTTGCAAAAGTCTTTGAATAATAAACAATTCAATTCAGACAATGGTGTCAAACACTTGCTTAATTTTTTGCTGAGAAAGACCAGAAGATCTTTGATTGTGGCATCATGATGTTACCCGAAAGATGGCGAAAAAAATAGTCAATGCTTTGACTTAAGTAAGACAACAACAAATTAAAACTTCTGATCTTTCATATTAAGGCTTGTTCTAAAATAATTAATTCGGGTATTGAAATTTATAAAAAACACATTTGGAAGGGTTTCAGTTTTATTGTTGAACCTGTCTCAGCACAAAGTGTCTTCATCAGTATTCATCTGCCTGATGGTAAAGCTTGATGCAGTATTCAAAAATAAAAATGAAACACTCTAAAACGTGTGGTTATATTTAAATGTATCATGGAGTTTCAACATGTTATCCGCCTCATCAATTCAATTCTTAATTCGTACATTTTTCAACGACACATCGTTTTTAGTTCAAAACTTACATTTAACGTTTCTTTGTTCTGAAATTACCTCCACACAAATGTCATTTACTACAGCCTCTTTACGTAAGTGTATTTAAAATTTCTAAAAAGCAGAAATACATGAATTTTCAAGTGAAGTAATGTAATGAGGCAAATACGAGAACATTAGCACCAAAGACAGAATCAGAACTAGAAATCAGACAATTCCTTTACAAAATCAGTTTCGTCATATCCTCCTTCATTTCTAGAAGTGCCTAACTGCGAAACTACATTAGAAATGGTGTTTAATCCAGATATTTAATCAAGAAATTTAACAGATAATTCCCCACTTGTTACTTCGGCTCGATCTGTTGAACAAAAAAGTTCTAAAGATTTTCTTACAGTAACAGTCAAGTAAAATATCTCGAGTGCAGGATAGAAAAAAAGCCGAGGAAACCGAACAAAAGGTAATTAGAGAAAAGCAACCAAAGAAGAAATCTACAAAACAATAATCAATTCGCATAGTGATAACGGCAATAACTTGTGTACCATCAGCAAATGCGACTTCCGATTTTATATTAACAAGACATGATGGATTCGGTGCGTTTATTGCAATCAATTAGTGTACGGATTATGTAACAGGGGTTCGAAAGAAAAGTAATATGAATGTGAAAGGTGTTTTGGCGAAAATTAATGTTGCAACGACAAAAAGAATAAAAAATACCGCTGGCGAATCATTATGTTGTCTGCAAATTGAATGGATGATATTCTTGAATATTCTATAAAACTTGTTTGGATGATTCTAAATTTAACGATTTGGATCTTCCACCTAAAAGAGGAAGACCAAGAATATACGGAAATATTAAATATTATCACTAGACCAGTAAGGGAAGAAAAACAACAACAAAAAATATATTATGTGTTTACTATCATACATCCCTCCAGTCTTTCAGGAACATTTTAAGATCTTAAAAACGCATAATGACAAAAGCATACAAATGGATTACTTTTTAAAACGAACAAATGGAAATCAATAAATATCTTGAAACAAGAAGTACATATTTATCACTTTCATAATAATGGCGTATTCTTCCATAAGAAAAAATCAGGATTCAAACGCGATGTTGTTACATTCTTCAACCCAACACTGTTGTCACTGTGGCAACTTCAGAATAAAAAGGCTGATAAATTCTAAGCAAATATTCTTCAATGCTCATATGAAAATTTTGACGGAAACATTATTCTTTCTGGGTTGTGCATTTCATATTAAAATGAGTATACAAGAACTGTTCAAATGGGTAAATAATATTCAACATGATAATATAACCTTTAAGTCAAAGCATTTAGTAAACAATCGACGTATTCCTCAAACATTAGAGAATCCTTCAATTGAAAATATCAATGACTTTATTGGTTCTCGTACTACCAGGTAGGTGGACCAAATTGCCGGAAAATCAATCGAGGCAAAAAAAATAACTCAAGCTAAGCCAAAATAATGTCCACAAAACATTTAGATCAACGACCGCCAGGAAATCAATAATAAATCTCGAGAAGGGAAAAGAGGAACATCAGAGAACGCTTCAAGTCAACTATTTAATATAAAGTTTGGTTGTATACACACAACGCGTTTTCATCCCAATACAACCGTTTAAGATGTAAAAATATTATTGGCAAAGAAAAGTTTAGGTCAAGTCCAATGCCAAAAAATCAGTCAGAACAAACTTAATTTAAAATGGTAGTTCCCACAAATGATCTACAAAGGCTGAAGGAACCCGTTGCATGGCCACGAGGAATTCTTGTTAATCCGTTTATTCCCTGGATTCAGAAAAAGAAAATAACACCGAAATAAAACATAAAAATGTATCAAATTTACTGCATTTAAATATTCAATCAATGCGAAACGCTTAAATGAATTGGCAGTATTTTTAAATAATAATAATATTCATATTTTGTGTATGTCGTAACATTGACAAAATAAAAGGATCAATAATTTGTTAAATTATAATTTAACAATGGTGGAGTCGCAATTTATTATTCTAATAAAGTAGTAACATACGAATCGAGTAGATATTGATATGTCTTTGAGTGCGCAGCAATCGATATCAGCTGTCAAACAGAAAAACTAACATTTGTTATTATTTATCTCCAAGTGCAGACGTTAATACTTTTTTTTGAAAAATTAGAGACGTTGGTTTCAATTAAAAATTTCAAATAAGAACCGTTATTTTATTTTCAGAGAAATAGTCTTAAAATCTTTAAGTAAATCAACATTAAAATCTCTGGAAATAATTAGAAAAGACACGAAAATATTTCGTAAAATCTACAACAAATTAAGACTCATTTGTTGTAGATTTTACGAAATATTTTCGTGTCATTTCTAATTATTTCCAGGGATTTTAATGTTGATTTACTTAAAGAAAACAAAACAACGCATACATTTAAAACACTACTAAAATCGTATGGTACTCGCTAAGAGAAGTAAAAGTAGTAGTATTTATTGAAGTATCATCAGTCATATCAAAACAATGTTTAGATTCCATTCAGGATCATTTATGTTTAATTATAAATCTGTCTTAACAAAATGGAATTTTCCCACAACAACTAAAATTGATTTAAAGTATTTCCACTATATGAAAATGGCGATCCTGAAGATACATCAAATTATAGAGCAATCAGTAAGTCTTATAACAATATTTTCTGAAATATTTGAATACGTTTTAATCAAGCAAATGAAATCTTAATATATTGTCCGAATCTCAGCATGGATTTACTAGTAATTGTATAATTAATCTCACAAAACTTATGTATTATTCAATGGAAAAGGATCAGTTGTCTAGTGGGATGATTCTTTGTATATCTAAAGCTCTTAACTGCATTTATCATGGTATATTAATCTAAAAATTGAAACAAATGGGATTTAGGGGTTTAGTAGATAAATGATGGTGTCATATATCCAACAGAAAACAAATAGTAGAAATTAATTAATTAATTAGTACAATGGACTGTAGTCTATAGTTTTGTAGATTCTTCAGGGTATTCCACAAGTAAGAATTGTAGGTCTTCTACCGTTTAATATTTAAATGATCGTACAAACATGATACATGTGGTAAATATTGGATTGTTAAGGCTGTTACTTGGCGAAACTCCATTATGAACTTATACTGAGAAAACACGATCGTTTTGAGTTTAGCTTTATTTTGTAGATACTGCTACAATTTTTTCACCACACAGTGGCTTCATCATTCATAGTGTTTGTAGTATTTAAGTCTCTATTGTAATCAATTTAAAATCATGATTCATCTGCCTGATGAAACCATTGTGTGGTGAAACAATTGTAGTAGTATCTACAAAATAAAGCTAAACTTAAAACGATCGTATTTTTTCATTATAAGTACACGTGATAAAGTTAATTTTATATATCCCATTCATAAATATACGTTTACAAAGAAGTCAAAAATTTAGATTACGGTTTATTTTTTATTACATACAAAGTTTTATTGTGTTTTAAGCAGCAAAATCATCAATGATTAGTATTTAAAGTTTTCATGTATATGTAGAGTGGGTGGGTGGCCTCTATCCCACCCTCCAACCAGTAAAACATAAGCGAGGATTTCATTTAAAAGTTGTAAAGAAACATAAAAATATGGTGATTTGGCCGTCATAGTAATTTCCTTACATTTTTTCTCGAAAACTACGAGGTTTACGGAAAAAGGTTATTCTTAACAATTTGCTCAATTTTAGGTTCTTTTCATTTAACTTCTATAGTTTATTAACACTAGGCAAAAATTATCAAAATATTTAAATCTTTAACTTTTCCTCACAAGCAAGGAACTATATGAAAAACATGTTTATTTTTATTTTAATTACTTTACAAGTTCTATTTAAAAAAATACTTAAAAATATGTACACAAATTGACTAACTCAAAAATTTTAAACATAGAACTTGAAGGCGGAGTTCACATGTCGACGTGTTCTTCCACTCGACCCATTATAGTTCTGGTAACTGATGATGATGATGATCATCAAATTATTCTGGCTACTGAGGCAATACTTTGGCCATTTTTGGCATTTTAGGTCAAATTTCTGTAGAACGTTTCTTTATATGTTATGTTATTTTAAATAAAACTTGTTTAGTTTATCATTCTTTTTAACTTTTGTTTAAAAATTTTGAAAAATTTCAAGAAAAATAAAAAAGATCCACTTCCGGTTTATGAATGTTCACTAAAAGCTTTTCAGTTCTAGTTTTTTAATTATAAAACATTAAGTTTAAAGTATCATTTAAAACGGATCATTCATTTTTGAGATATAGCACCCACAGTCATTCTCATTCACTAAAAGAATACTTTCTCTATTAATTCTATAAAGGGAAAGTAAAAACTGTTTAAACATCTATTAATGATTAATTTAAATTTCACTCTCGTAACTCAAAAGAAAAAGAATAATAATAAAACTTCTGAAATGTATTAAAATCCTTTAGTTCGTTGTGGAAAATTAACTGATAATTTTAAAATACGAAAACATTTCGTGAATCTACAGCAATAAGTAATTTGTTTTGTAGTCTTAGTAAGACTCATTATTGTAAATTCACGAAATGTTTTCGTATTTTTAAATTATTAATAAAGGATATTTCCATTATAAAATTGTATTACTTATCATAAAAAATCATTATTAGTATCAAATTAAACACAATAATTACTTTGTTTTGTATACTTTGTTTTATACAAAACAAAGTAATTATTGTGTTTAATTTGTGATTAAAATGTATAACGAAGTAGAAGCCTCCATCGTCAATGCATTATTAGTATTATTATTAAAACTTATTTTAAATATATTATAATATTAATCCAGGACTGTCGTATTGTATTATTTAATTGAAGGGCTTTAGAGGAAAATTCGGAAATCGAAAAGCAGTTTAGAATAAATAATGACTTTCGGTGCACGTAATTTCAACAAAATTTTCGAAATCAGCCTATGAGGAAATTTGAAGTTCCTATCAAATATATCGCTACAATCTAATTAATACAAAAAAATTTCACCTAGGGATAAGTGAGAAATTAATTAATTATCCTGAAAAGTAATTCTTTAAATAAACTTTGTGTTTTTTTAGTATATTTGACAGAAATAAATACATTCAAACTAATGTTGCTTTGATAGCTGTGCTATTTGTAACACGAAAATTACTTTTGTAAGGCACTAGTTCAAATTTCCACGAACTATAGTAAATCCAGACATTGCAGATTATCTCTTTAATAATAAATTGTTAAAATCCTCGATAGGGATTGTAGGAAAATGATTCTAATCATTAGGAACAATTTTGCTTGTATTTGATTCTCATTTTTCACTTGGTGAAACATTATGTTAATAATTGTTAATAATTAAACTTAATTAAGTGAAACAAACCAAGTGAATTTTTTTCAACAACCTATTATAAAGATTTTCATTGAAAAGGGGGGAAGTTTCGTTAATTTAATTTAATATTATTATTTTACAGATAAATAAAACGTCATTTTCAGTGCTTAATATCAAAAATCATAGAAAGGGTTTAATAATTTTAAAATACGAAAATTTCGTAAATCGTAGCGTATTTACGACTCATTTTATTAGCGGGTATTTTAGTTTGATCTTTAATACCACACACATTTTCTCCTTGAGAATGATCAACGATCGAAACTAGTCGGAAACTAATATGAAAATTTTGAAACAATAAGCATAGCTTAAATAGAATTAATACCTGACACTATTTCAATTTGTATGTAATGTTTTATGACACCTTGAAATAAAGAATATTTTGATTTGATTTGATAACACCAAGAGTTTAATTAACCTCTAATTAATTTAATATCACTATTTATTACTTACATAAATTAAAAAACTTACTCCACTATTACTGTAAAGTAATAATCAGTGGTATTAACGATAAAAAAAGTGTATTAAAGTTCTTTACGTCGTTGTATAAAATTAAAAATACGAAAACATTTGTAGTTGTAAGTTTTTGTAAATCTTTACGTATTTTTAAATGTGTTTCATTTTTATTTTATAATTCCTTCCGTCGGAAGATTAACAACTAATCAAATACTCTAACGGTGAAGTTATTATTTAAATAGCTGTCTGCTATACACTAAAATAATTCTTTTACGTTTAGATGAAACGTTGAAGATAAAAAGCATCAATCGATGTCGGTAATTAATACAATTGGGGTAGAATAAGCTGGGTGAAGTGCACTTGTTAAACTTTTTTTATCCGTTTCTCGTATCCCTCCGTTCCAGGGGTGGAAAACTTCTACCCCGTCCGTCGTCTACGTCGTCGTCGTCGGACTCGATCGCGTTAATTAATATCTCCGTCGAAACACTCGCGCGTGCATTGTGTTTAACATCCTCGCCGATCGAGAAAGTTCGAATTCGAACAGATAAACAACGAGTAGCTGGCAAGGTGCTATCGATCCCATACCACCCGGAAGTTAAGACCCCCTCGAAGTGATAACGATAAAAGATTTATAATTACTTTTAACGTAGAGGCCGATTTAATTAACACGCACAGAGTTTTCACACACAAATATATATAAGTCCCGGCACATAATCACTAACTAACTTTTAGGTGTATTATCGATTCCACAGTGTGCTTCGTTCCGGTGGTGGTAGTAGCAGTAGTAAGGCACGAGGGGACGAAAAGTGTCAGCGATGACTGATGTATTTGTCGATTTTATAATTACTCCAGACGTCACGTTCGATTATAAGCTATAATTACGCTACGATCACAAAAAAGAAAATCAAATACACACACAAACACGTGATCTTACAACTACCACTACCACTACTAAACCAGTGCAGATTAGATTTTATTCTAATTGCATACTGCGGTTGCCTTATCAGCGTTTACATCCCGTTAAGATACTGAAGGAATCAAGGCACGTTTTGCTGATGGCGATAAGTAGTTACTATTAAAGGTTAAAAAAGAAAAAAAAAACAAATCCATGACCTTATCGCGTAGGTCGATAGGCAATTGGGAATACAATCCAGCAGGAATAATTAATTCGCGGGCGCCTTTAATTAGATCCGTCGTCGAGGGGGAGGAAAAGCCCCGGAACGCCGGCATTCGGCAGGCGAATTAAATAAATAGAAAATTCCATTACATTTAGTAAATCCATTACACTTACCCCGCAACGGTTAATAACGTATTAATAATAATGGTTCGTTTTATTCGTGCCCTACCATGGATAAAACATGGTAATTAAAGATCAATAAATAAACGCGGATGTTAATTGGGTGAAATAAACAGATATTATTATTATTATTAGGCCTAATCAAGTACACTTTGTACTAAAATTCGCGCACTATTTTTGTTTGTTTTAAATTAAAATTAAATATAATTTCGTTTTAAATAAATCACTCGGTGTAATGTAAATCAAATCAAAATGTAAATAAATATTTTATAAGAGGGTAAGCGCGTTTCGCAGGTAGTAAATCCGGCGTGCGGACGAGTAATTAGCGTATTATGGGCGTCGTGCAGGAATTAAGCGGTGAAGACGTGAAAAAGAATGACTTACGTTGGAGATTGTCGTCGGTGTATGGTATATCTGTATCGACGATGGTCGGGCGCGGGCGTATATAGCTCTTTTGCCCGGGTGTCAGCGGCAGCGGCAAGCGGGAGCAGCACTCTAGACCTGGAGTCGTCGCACGCGCGCTTCCTACTACACGTGACCAAGCGAGTGCGCGACGCAACACGGAATGGCGGGAACAGCCGCTGACGGTGGTTAGAGCGCCGCGCGCTGATCTGCCTGCTCCGCACGGTTTCCATGGCGACCGATGATCGGCCGATGGCGCCGCGGCGGTCACCCCCGCATCTCTCTCGCATCTTCCCTTAGGCCCAACACTTGACAGACTTGCATGCGTCCTGATTTTTTTTTCGCTCGCTCGCTCTCCCCCGCACACCCATCCGTACCTACCCTTTATTTTCCGCACTTTCCATCGTTACCGCCGCAGCCGGAGGTCCGGGATTAAAAATCTCCGAGCGCCGCGGCGCCCGCTCTCTCCTCACCCTAATTACCCAATCGTTAAGAAAATATAATGCAACTATTTAACACTAAACCCACCATCGGAAACAAACACCTTAAACCCTTCAAGAGTAGCAATAGTACCCATCAAGACTAGCAGTAGTATTAGCAGGATAGTCCTTCCGCTGTATTTAAATTTATTTATGTTTTTCTTTAAGTAATCTCATTACCTAAAAGAAACCAACCCGTCTGACGCTACACTGTATAATTATGAATTGTCAACTGCATAGATTATATCACAATAGCAAAAGATACCGATCACCCATCTAATTACTGTCCCGGACTTACGATGCTGCACTATTTCTAGCGTCATGCGTTACCTATCTAGATTTTATTCTAAAGTTTAATACATTAAACTAATCGCCAAAACTATTTAAATTCAAATCAAATCAAAATGACGATAAGAAAACTTAAATTTATAACTTAAACACTTGTATCAACCGAATATAGCTTTACACACATAATAAAAGAAACTAAACGCATTTTGGTGATAGTATTTCTTTAATAATGATGTAATTTTCAATTGTTTTTAATTGCTTCAATAGTTTTTGAAGAAAGCCTTCGACTATATTTTTATCAAACTTTCTTTGACTTTAATTATTCAAATTTGCTTAAACACAATAAAAACAAATCTGCTTTTACATCTGTTAGACATAAAATATCTACAAAATTCCAAACTGTACTGTTAATTCTAAATACTTTTAATAGAAATTTTATATGTTTATCTAAGATATCTACAAAACTCGGACACGATCTACTACACACCTTTTCCTATGTATATTAGACCTAAAAGATCTATTACATTTAAAACTTTTTTTACTAATTCTAAACTCTGTTATTTGAATTTGGTGATCCAAAGCATAATAATAATAATAATAATAATAATAATAACTAAACACTTCAATTTGTTCTGATACAAATCCTCATCTTTGTCTACCAAAAGTATCTACTATTTTCAAATTTTCGAATGTTCTGCCTTAAATATAATATTTTTTATGTAGTTAAAATACCTAAGAAATCTACAAAACTCCAACTGGTTCTACTACAAAATGTCTTGTATCATCATAGGACCTAAAAGATCTTCTAAATTCATAACTTGTCTACTAATTTCCAACACTTGTGTTACATGGTCCGGCAGCGAAGAATGATGTTTTTCGAACCCATATAACTCA
The DNA here is from genome assembly GCA_963969525.1 of Ontholestes murinus. Taxonomy (NCBI): domain Eukaryota; kingdom Metazoa; phylum Arthropoda; class Insecta; order Coleoptera; family Staphylinidae; genus Ontholestes; species Ontholestes murinus. Next base: position 104,930,681 of record OZ018387.1, read on the forward strand.
GCGCATTCCTAACTTTTTCGGAATGGTTGAAGCCGTGGCCGCTAGAGCAACGCGTATTTGTTTACAACACTTACATTGAAACTGGGAGTTCTGTGGTTGTTACACAACGCATATTTCGAAAACAATTCAATCTTGGAAGGTGCGGTCCTGTACCTACGCAAAACAGCATCCTAAAGTGGTTGCAGAACCTTCTTTCTAGAGGATATTTAAAAAGTATCTTGAGGTGGAGAAAGAAGTATCAGAACCTCTGTTGTGGCCCAAGTTAGGGCAGCTATAGAAGCAAGTCACGTGATTTTTTTCTTTACAAGGCGAGATATTGATACGATTAATTAACTTCTGGTTTAAGCCGTAGTGAAACATTTTTATGTTAATAAAAGGATTAATTATGTACTTGATTATGTTTTACTATTTGTGATATTGATATTAGAAGGGTAATTTTTCAGTAAGATGGGACAACACCTCAAGGTTGTGACATCTAGTGCATCTATTTATTGAGAAACTACGGACCCTGCATTAGCTGCCCAATGCTATTCCCCGAGAAATTCAAGCGATTCGGGCCAACATATTGGAAGTTTGAATGAACAACTTCACAACTCAACTTGATGATTGTGTGGAAAAGAACGGACATTACTTAGATGATATGTTTTTTTTAAACTTTTCTTTGATATGAATACTAAATGGAAAACCCTAGGTAGGTGTGGATTAAACAAATAAAATTTTGATTTTTAATTGATAATTCCCGCAGTTATGATTTTTTTTAAACGTCATACTTCTCTGCTGGACTTTGTATAATACTCTTATTTAATTTCGTTTTATTATTCAAATTAAATCCGGATCGATTTTCTGTCCCTTCGTCGGTTATGGGGTTCGCTGTCGTAGATGTTTCTCGGGAAATAAAGGGTGTATCAAATTTAGCTGACATTTCAAATTGCCCGCCATTTTTTTTTTGTAGCGAACATAGAGTAGTAACCTTTGACAACTGGCATCAGGAAGTATTGAGGTTTAGACATCAATTACACAATCGAGCAACGCCTAGAAATTGTGAAAATTCATTACAGAAATGGTGAAAATTTTGCAGAGACGATTCGAAAAGTCTTTTGGTCATTATAATGCACCATCTTGCAACACTGTGGTGCATTGAATAAAAAAATTGAGGTTAGAAGTTCAAAAAGCAGTAGCCGTTCTCGTACCGATCGGTCGTTTGAAAACATAGCCGCAGTGACTGGGAGTGTTGAAGGACATTCCAACTCGATTCGCCATCGTGTTCAGCAATTGAACGTTTCAAAAAGCTCTGTGCAGCGAATTTTGACAAAAGATCTGCATTTGCAGCCTACAATACAAGATCCAATTGACACAAAACCTACAACCAGGAGACCATGCGCAGCGCCGTACACTCGCCAATTGGATAGAGGAGCTTCAACAAATCGATGGTGATTTTTCGAAGAAAATTATCTTCAGCAATGAGACGCATTTTCAACTTATCGACTACGTGAACAAACATAACTGTCGAATTTGGGGGATCGAAAATCCTCAATTGATCTAACAGCTTCCCATGCATCCACCACGAGTCACTGTTTGGTGAGGATTTTAGGTTGGAGGAGTGATTGGGTCGTACTTTTTTCGAGAATGCTGCGGGAAATGCGGTTACTGTCAATGGTGTTATCGTAACATGATAACCAACTTTTTACGGAATGAATTTAACGACATGGACTTGGAAGACATATTATTTCAACAATCTGCCACACTGCGAACGAAACAATGTAGTTATTGCAGACAAAGTTCCATGGTCGTGTTATTTCGCGTCGCGGCGATGTGAATTGGCCACAAAGATCCTGCGAAGAAGTCTTTGGGTTTTCTGAAAGGAAAGGTACATGCCAATGATCCACAGACCATTCCAGAGCTCAAGAAAGAAATTAGATGCACCATTAATGAAATTAGTCCGCAATTATGCCAAAATGTAATTGAAAATTTTGTCAAACATTTATCGGATATTGTGTTCCACGCATAACCTCCATGTTTGTACCTTATATTAAAATAAAACATTCGTATTTTTCCAATAATATAATATGTTTTATTAATAAATTAAAATGTCAGTTCATTTTGAGACACCCTTTACTAGACTTGTGTGGGCCATGACTACAGGAATAGACCAACAGGCGTCAGCGTATTCCTTCAAATCCTTAATGCACAGACTTCTACCAGAAACTATAAAAGATTATACTCAGGGAAGGCATAATTCGTACTCCTAATATCTTCAAAACTCGCAATTGTCCACTTAACCCCTTTGAAAGATCGATTAATTAACATTCGCGGATTATTAATAAAGTTGTGCTGAAGCCATTACTATTTGTTTTTGATGGTCAAAAGATCTATAAAAGTCCCACATTTCCTGCTATAAATTCTCTAGTATGTCTATGAGATCTAGTGAATTAAAAACTGTTTTGCGAACTCCAAACTCTTTCAATAGAATTTTTCTTATATGTATATCTATAATACCTAAAAAAATATAGAAAACTCCCACTGGTTCTACTATTAAGCCTCTTGTGTTTTTAATCCCTAAAATATCTATTAAATTAAAAACTTATAATAATTCTAAACTCTTTTGTTAAAAACTCTGATTTATTTATAAGACCTAAAAGATCTAAAAAAAATCGTATCCTTCCACAAACTTTCTTTTATATAATTGGCACCTAAATAATCTGCTAAACTCAAAACTATTTTAATACAATCCTTCTGTGTCTATAATACTTAAGTTATTTACAAAATATCAACTTGTTCTGTTCCAAATCCATTTCCGTGTCTATAAGACTTAAATTATCTACTAAATTCCAAACAGTTTTACCAATTTCTAGCTCTATTAATAGAAATGCTCTTATGTACCTATGATACCTGTGAAACCTACAAAAATCTAACTTGTTCTAACATAAAGAAATAACACAATGTTTCACCACGAGTTACATGAGGAGCTAATTCAACAAAAAAAAAATTGTTCTCCTATAAATATATTAGATTTATAATTAGAACAAGTTAGATTTTTGTAGGTTTCGTTTCAGGATGAGGCTGATAAATATGTGTGTATGTCAATGCGACTTATAAATAAATAAGTATATGCCCCTACGGCGGACAAAAATGAAGAGGCGAAACTTCTCTATGAGAACATTAAGCTACTAATAAAGTCAACCAAGAAGGAAGATTTAAATATCATAATGGGAGACTTCAACGCCAAAATTGGAAACAAAAAATTCCAGAATAGTCCACAATATTTTTATTGTACATATGACTGAGGCCAGCGAAACATGCGAGGAGATTGCCTTAACAATTCTGCATACCTGGAAGTCTCCTCAGAAAATATAGTGAGGAACCAGATCAACTTAATTCTAGTTAGCAAAAATACAGACATAATCTTATAGTGGCCAACATTAGACTAAAATTAAGACTAACAAATAAGAAAATACGTCACAAAGGAATGAATAAGCAGTTGCTAAAAGACCAATCCACAAAACTACTAGTCCAAAACGAGTTAACAATGATTAACGCCAACGAATGATGAAAGTATAAAAGCTACCTGAATAAAGCTATCAATAAAGAAAGTAGTTTCCTTTTTACAAGCAAAGAGAACGACGAAAAAAGATGGATGACTGGAAAGATCCTTTTCTAAAGAAGGTTTAAAAAGAAAAAAAAAATCACCATAATGTTATAGACGCATGTCATGATAAACAGCCAAAAAATTATCTCCAAAATAGGGGACTAAAAACTGAACAAAAGCAAGTATAGAAGATTGTGGATGCCAAAGAGGACACTAGCTCCCTTATCACCATGATCAAGAAAGGGTTTGAGTCTAAGAACATATTTAATTGTGAACTCCGCCCGTGCTTCTTTTGAGCGAATTTTTATGTATGTTTTTTATTTTTATTAATTTGTTAATATGTATTATTTTAAAAAGGAGATCGAAGATGTAAAAATAAATAAATAAATCAGAAGGAGACAAGGAGAACAAAAGAACAAAAAGGTTACAAGAACAGTTTGTAGAAATCGAGAGTTTACAGCAGAAAGGCAGCATGTTTCATACGCACACAGATAATAAATAAATACCGGATACGCAGAGAAGATCTCAAAACATAGTCAAAACCAATAGGGATATTTTATGCTTCAGCCAGAAGGGTGAAAAGCTACGTTCAAGAATTATTTTACGAAAATAGACCCGAACTAGAACAACAGAGTCGAGTAACTAAAAATATATGAAGAATATGGCATCAGAAAAACAAAATCGAAAAGGCCTGTTAAATAAACAACATTCCGGAATTCTTGAAAATGGTTGATGAAGAAAACATAGATAAACTACTATACTTCTTTATCTTAATACATACTCGAATTATCATAAAATGCCAAGAGAATATAAAAGCAAAATAATTTGTTTTTTTCGGAATGGTTTGGGTACCTGTCTACCTCAGAAATGCTTGGACTAAAGAAAGGACTTATACTTATGCTTCATAGACTTTATAAAAGCGTTCGACACTAACTAAACTATTTAGTCTGCTACAGGAGATCGGAGTAGATGAACGGGAAGTGACGCTTATAGATAATCTCTATTGAAAACAAAGAGGAGATATAATTCAACACCTAGAGTTAAAGAGTGGAAGAGTGCCAAATTTAGAATATATAAAGGTGTTAGGCAGGGATGCGTACTCTATCCGCTAATATTTATTATATACTTAATATTTCAATAAGTAACAGCCTCATCAATCCAGTATTTATTATACACTCAGAGTAAATCTTTTGCAGAGCGCTGCATCAAGCAACGGAAGGTCTAAAAGTCATTAGAGTATTAGTAAATAACATTCGCTTCGCCGACGACACAGCAGTAATAGCGAACAGTGATTAGGACCTCCAGAACCTAAATGAAATGAACAGTGAAGCTACATCTATTGGAATTAAAATCAATATGGAAAAAACAAAGATAATAATAATAAAATCCGACTTCCTCTAGCAACCGTAATATTGGAACATGCTAGAATCCAGAAATTTACGCTACGAACTACGTCTGATAATCCAAGGGAAGAAAGAAGGAAATCATATGGTGAGATAGTCGCCAACCTTCGCCAGGAAAGGCACCTACAGAAGAAGAATTGCAATTATTGCAAACATTTTTATTAGAATTTTTTTTCGAGTTTACTATATCTAGGAACGGAACCAAATTCTAACTTGTTCTACTGTGCATCCTTTTGTGTCTCTAAAAGATCTAAAAGTTGTATTAAATTTAAAACTTGTTTAGTAATCCCAAATTTGATTAAACTTACAAAACGCCAACCACAATAGATCTCATCCTCTACAGCATATATAAGATCTACCTAAATTTAAATTTAAATTTACTAAATTCCAAATTCTTCTACCAATTCCTAACTCCATTAATAGAACATTTCTTATGTGCCTGCAAAAATGTTGTTCTACTATAAAAATATTTGTTTTTTATATATACGGTCGTTATTATTTAAGTGGAATATCGAAAATTTGGTAATTTATGATGGGTTATTATTAAGTTTGTAGATGAATTTGTTCTTGGGGTATTTTTTAGAAATTTTTAAGTCATCTAATGCAAACTTATTTTCTACTTATCAAATTGGAATTTCACAATTCAGTTTCTAGAAACGTTCTTGTGATTGTTTTAAAGAAATATTAAGAATTTGTTTATTTGTGATTACATTTTTGTTTTACAGAGAAAATTATGTTCAGAGTGATTTTAAAATCATCGAATCTAAACTTATTATCCACAGATCAAATTTTATTTTTTTCTAGAATATGAAATGGAATACGGAAAATATGTTTATTTGTGATAACTTTTTAATTTTGCAGACGAATTTTATTAGACATTTTTAAATAATCGATTGCAACCTTAATTTTTACATAAAATTTTCGAGTTTCGACAATTTGCTTTTAGAAGCGCATCGGGAATTGTTTTAATAGGATATTAATAATACATTTATTTCTGATGATTATTGAATTTTTCAGATGGATTTATCTTATGGCAATTTATTTAGAAATTCCTAAATCATCGAATGCCAATTTATTTTCTCCAGATCAAATTTTGGAGTTTCACATTTTTGTTTCTAGATATGTTTCAATATAATATCAAAAACATGTTTATTTTGTGATGAATTTTAAATTTGCAGTTGAATTTTCAGATTCCAGATTTTAAAAATTTCTCGAAAATAGAAAAAATAATCGATTTTTCAAACGATTTATACTTTCCTACAAAACGTGAGAGTTTGATTTTTTGAAACCTTTAAAATCTTTTGCTAAATGAATTGAAAATCCTATAAAACAATGGTTCAAGATTATTTCCAAAAATCTACAAAATAAATGTTTTAAGATTATTGGAACTATTAAAAAATAATTGTATTACAATTAAAAACAGACAAACAAACAACAACTGAAAAAAAAATGAGAAAATTTGTAATTTATGTACTTGACTTTGGGTCTCCTTGTAAATGGCCTTCCGTTAATAAAGAATAATAAAATTTGCTTACTGAAAATTAATCTGAAAATAATTATATTTAAAGTTAAAGTTGAAAATGTGTTGAAAAATCCAAATAAAAAATACCTTCGAAGAACAAAAAATTTAAAAAAACTGTGACAAACTGAGAATTGCGAAAGTTTATCTACAAATTTAAAAAGACTGAGAGAAAAACATAAATAATTTGCCTAGATTATTTTTCTTAATTTGTCAGACAAAACATTTAAAATCTTCCTTTTAATTTATTCAAAATTGACGTAAAATTTTTTGGTAAAACCGATTTAAACTGTAATCTATTAATATCGTTATAAATATAGAAACAAATCAATTGAATACAGTTCAAAATTTATTTTAAAAACAGGTTCTAAAAAAATGTTTTTCTTTATCAAAATTAAAACAATTAAAAATTTGCAAAGGAGGACATTAACAGTTTAAATGTGGCCCAAATTAGTTTTTTCTATTTGATAAAACAATTTCAATTGTTTGGCCAAAAATGGTTGAAGTTTTAGAAAGAAAACGATTGAAATTAGTTAAAATTGTTGCAAATAAATTAATAATTTTATAACAAAAGGATAAAAGAACTGCAGACTAAATTGTAATTAGAACCATAAAAAAGGTGTAAATTAATAGTTACAAAATTTAAAAAAAAAATACATTCGATTTTTCAGCAAAAGCACTTCAGCCAATTAAAAAATGGTTTATATTTTACCTAAATCAGTGTTTTTAAGTAAATTTATTATTAAAAACAATTGAAAACTCACTAATTTAACATCGACAGTTAATTCATTTTATGAAAACAATTGAAATTTCGTAAAAAGCCAAATTAAAACCCAGACAAAAATTATAAAACAGCTGAAAATTTAATTAAAAGTTGACAGCGGATAACAATTTATGTAACATATAAATAATTGGTTTACTTTATAAAATATAGTGATTGAAATTTTTTTAGAACATTTGAAAATTTGAAAATTTCCTAAATTAATTAAATTAAATCAATTAATTGTGTACAAGTGGTTGTTACTACAAATATTTAAACTACAACATGTAACGATCACTTTCAAAAACAATTGACAGTTTTTACATGTCTTCATTGGCAATGTGCAATGCATAAATTTTTTTTTTACTGTTATAAGAGTTTTAAAAAATTCCAATTGTAATTCTGGAAAATAAATTGAATCAAATTTTGTACGACGGAACAGTTGAAACTTTATAAAACATTTTAAAATTTGCAATTTGCAATCTAAAAAAAGTAGAAAATCACAAGAAAGAGCTTAAAATTTTCATCTAAAATATTTAAAAACGAAAAAATATTTCTTAAAGGGCTGAAAGACCTCAGGTCTATAGCCTAGACGGACTAACACCAACTATTTGTATTGTGTTCATATTTATTGTTATTATGTATTTTGTATTGTCCAAATAAAGATTATTGTGTATATATTTCTTAAAGTAAATTAGAAATTCGTTTAAACCACTCGAATTTACTCTCAAAAACGGAAGAAAAAAGGGATGAAAGCTTTATAAAATCAAATGGTAAAAAAAGAGTAAAATAAATTTTAAGAAAGCATCTAGAAATTTACTTAACAATAGTTATGTAGAAATAATTGAAATTTACCACCAAAATTATTTAAAAAAATAACATTGACAAAACTATATTTTCAAGCAGTTGAAAATAAAGGGCAGAATACTTTTTTAAAAATTTTAAACATTTGGTATTTTAGCAAAAAACGGAATTGAAATTTATTAAAGGAATAAGGAAAAGAAACAGTTGAATACTGGATAATGAGCTTAATTTTATTTCAAATAGTTAGAATTCACAATGGAAATGCATTTTCAATTTTACTTAAAAAAAAAACACAAGAAAATTTGTCACAAAATAAAATTTGATAAAAAAGATTTAAATATTTCTCGAATAAAAATTTGTTAAAGAGTTTAACAGAAAAAAATAGATAGTATAAATGATCAAGTTTTCTGTAAAAATAGAAAAAAAAGGGCTGAAAGACCACTGGTCGATAGCCATGGAGCAGAAGAACAAGAACATATCAGAATTTATTTTATTTTATCCATTACATGTATTAGATTTTATTTTTCTGTGAATAAAGATGTTTAGTAGTAGTAGAAAAAAAAACATGCTCAATCGTATAAATCTTCTTGTAATCAATTTTGGAATTTAGCAAAACACTTATCTAAGATAAATAAAACACTTTGTAACTTTGTTTGTATAACACTATTTACTTTGTTTGTATATATACTTATCTAAGATCTATAGGTTGAAGGGTGGGATAGAGGACACCCAACCATCCTACATGTTTAACTGTTTTATTTCCCTAAAACACAGACAGATTATGTAAATGTTGTTTAGGATTTTATTATCATTACGTTAGCTTCGTTTCATTGTATACATAGCGTGGGTGGGTGGTCCCTATCCTACCCTTCAGTTATAAATTTTAGGCATCTATATTAGTAATTTAACCACTTTAACTGTTATACAACAAATTATGTAGATTTAGTTTATCATTTTAAGAGAACTATTATAATTTAAGTGTATTGTATATGTAATTTGGTCGGGTTTCCACTATACTATCTTATCCTCCAGTTTTCAGGTATAAGTGATGATTTCTTTAAGATGATTATGATTTTTTTTTTCTAGAATTAAAATTCATTGTATATGTAGCGTGGGTGTATACAATTCTACCCTTTAGTTTTAAATTGTGATCGACCATTTCCTCATAAAATAATAAATAAAATGTTTACATGTAGGATAAATCTGCTTGTAATCAAGTCGGTGTTAAGTTAAACGCGATCGTTCGGTCTTCGCCGAGCGGAAATCTTAATTCGGGAATTACTTGCAACTCGAAACAAACTTCAATTTTGCGTAATTAATAGTTGGCCGGAATTAGACGAAAGTGTGTTCCGGGAAAATACCAGACCTCTTGTACAGAAGAGGAAGGACGACACACACGCGGGCGCTCGCGGAATTCCGCGCACGAAATTTCCGAGCCGCCATAAATAAAATTTATACAAAATTAAGTCGCGGACGCGTTAATTTATTACGACACCCTATGGCAGCGCTATGTTCAGGATAAGAAGGTATTTCAAAAAATAAACAAGAAAATGAGGGATGCTAGGGAGTGGTGGGTACATGAGAGAAGGTTAAAGTAGTTGGTGGATAACAGTTTCAGAAAAGAGGAGTGGGTGACCTTGTCAAGGGCGAGTACATAACAGAGGAGAGAAAGAGAGAGAAAGAAATGAATGGATGAAGTATACGGAGAATGCGTCATGTGAAAGGATAAGAAATATATTAACTGATGAGGCTGTTATATGTTGAAAATTTATATTCACTTGTTTGGTTATTGAAGTAAAACACTTACATTTTCAAAAAACACTTTATTATTACTTTTTTTTGAAAACGCAACAATTGTTTCGACACACTGTGTTTTACTTCAACATCCAAACAAGAGGACAAGAAGGTTACGTGCAGTCATCTGGCAGAATAATGAGGGGTAGTTGAAGAGGATTGGGTGGATGGATGTAGAAGCGTGAGAGATTGGATGAGAGAAGAAGAAGGTCAGGGTGAAGATACTGACGAGAATGGGAATTAATGAAGAAGACAAATGTAGCAGAGTATGGCTTCATTTCAAGTGTTGTAATAGAGGAAAATGGCAAATAATGGTTTTGTATACATTAAATGCTGTAAACTTCTACAATTATCATTCATAAACGTGCACAGAATTGGAAATGCATCATCATAAAGACCTTTTGTGACAGTTGCGTCATTGATGCAGGCAAGAGTGGAAAAACATTTTATTATGAACTCAAGCCTTCAAGCCTTTCTATGTGCAAACAAAATTTTTGTAAGAATTTATTGTTATTTTATTATGTAAATACAGTGGATTTATCAGAAAATCAATGTTTCACCACTGTGCCTAAATGGCGCGGATGGTAGAGCGTTGAACTAGTACAGATTTAAATCTTGCTTCATATACAAAATATTTTTTCTAATCAACTAATAAGCTATAAATCTAAAAATCATGAATCTTTCAAAAGTTCTTACAACCCTCCTAATCTGAAATAACCATTTAAACACCAATAAAAATTTCCCAGCGATAATGGACGCCGTTACGGCGTTTATTCGCACCTGCCCACCCCCCGAGCTTTTCACCTATTCACAACTGCGCCTGTATTAAAACGCGACAGGAGATTGTATTTTTACGATTTGTTCTTTATCTGTGACATTTTGAAGCCATTCAACGACGGTGGCATGTATGCGCGCATACGTGTGTGTGCATGTGTGTGTGACGGTGTAAAGGTTAAACAACCGTCGTAGCTGGCGCAGTAAAAAGGAAAGTTACTACGGCGATCGTTTTCCTCGAGTACATTGTAATGTGTAACAATGCCTTCCACTTTTTATGTCGCGTAATTTATTGTGCTGATTAAAATGTTATGCCAGATTAGTGCGCCGTAATTTCCACCCACGCGGACGATGTTGTTTCGGAATGAACTATATGATAACGGTGGTGATTTATGTTTTATTTAGTTGTAAATTTTATATGGCGAATTATATATTGTATATATTATTTTCTACCTTTATTATACTATTAGTTTGTATGGAAAATCAAACGTACAAAATGTAGAAACAATTATTTAAACTATAAAATTAAATGCTAAGCAATAATAATCAACATTTTTACAATGAATTGAATTCTCACTTAACCCCTGGTGAAACATTTTTAAATTAATTAGAGGTTAATTAAACTATTGGTGTTGTTTCACAATTTTTACAATTGAAAAACCTGTATGACCCCAATGTAACATTTCTTTAATAATTTTCTTACACATATCTTGGCGAAACATTATGAAATAATAGGTTAACAAACCAAGTGTTTATAATTTCCTTACCTATTCCCCAATCGCAAAGTTTAAGAACATTTTTTTTTTGGAAAAAAGAATTTTTGGAAAGACTTCACACCTATTACTCAAAAAATTATGATGAAAGCAAAAACCTGTGTTAATAATGATGTGAAAAGCTATTATTTAAATAAAGACGTTAAGTTTTGTTGTCCAAAGAAAGTATGCTTTTTACATATAGACCACATATAGAAATTTGTTTTTGAGTTATGTGAAGATATGATTAATACTTAATTGAATTAATTGTGACGAAGTGTTTTAATCACGTCTTGATAATAAACATATTTATTTATTGACTAAAACTTATTTAGTTTTGGAACTCTGAGGATGACAAAAAACTACAGAAAGGTGTTTTCCTCAGATAAGAACTAGCAATTTTAAAATTAAGTCTTTCAAAATAAGAATTCTACTTAGAAGGTTTTTTACACCCTTGGCTTTGTTTCACTATTTTTATATTCTCCGACTAGTTTGACATTTTACATTTCTTGAAAAACTTTCTCACTCATCTCTTAATGAAATGTTATGAAATATTAGGTAGAGAATTGATAACCAAACAAACCAAGTATTGATGAAATATTTACCTAAGAATTCTATAGATTATTAGAGTGTACACTCAATTCAATCAAAAGAAAAAACTCCCATAGCTAAGAATTTGGGAAGTTAGCAAGAATCACATAATTACTAACTATAATATTATTATTGGTATTCAAAAAAAAACGTGAGAAGAGATTTGCAGGTTATTTAAAACGTCTAGGTTCGTTGAAATAAAAAAAAGAAGTCGAGAACTAGTATAATTACAAAAGTGTGAAGTATTCCAGAATTGCAAAATCTAAAATTATTTGATTCCAACAAAAAAAAACACTCCTACAATTAAGATCTTTTTTAGTTTTATAAAATGATATTAAAAATCTAACAGAAGAAATTAACTGAAAAACTTTTATGATCCCAGAATGAAAAATCCTGAAATTATTGGAATATTACACTTTTTTAAGATTCTAAAATTTTGTTGATTTCTGAAAACAACTTCAGAATGACATATTTGGTAAAATAACTCTAGGGACTTTCTGAGAATATAATATTTAGGTTCTATATATTCTCAGAATGTTGGTAGACCTTCTAAAAAGACCTTGGCCCAAACTTTAGAATTTTAGAGAAAAGAAGAGAAAATCCTATATTTAAGTTTAAAACAACTTGGAATCAAATATTAAACTTATGAACTAAGACAATCATAAAGCTAATCGATACTTGTCCTGCTACTCTCTTGATGGAACCAAATTTTCAAATTAGGAGAAGTAAAACGCTTCTTATGTTCCATTTCTTTATTTTCAGATAACTGACACGTATTTCGGTCCTTACGGATCATTATTAAAGTTACAACTTCAATTTGAATCATAAAGCTGTGAAGAAGAATTAAAAATCTAAAATTATTGTGCTTCTACCTAGATCTTTACGAATTACAAAGATTTTGCATTTTAATACCTCTAGAAATTAATAAAGCATGGATTCAACTAAACATAGAGAATAAACCCTAAGTTAGAACTAAGAAGCTGTGAAGAAATCCGAAATTCTTAAATAATTGTATTTCTACGAGAGCGTTTAAAATTAGAAGTTTTAAACAATTATTAAAAGCTATCAAAAATGCAGAATGACATATTTTGTGAAAGAATTCTAGGGACTTTCTGCCAATATAGAATTTAGGTTCTTTATATTCTCTAAAGGTTGATCGAACTTTTAAAAATATCTTAAACAAAACTCTACCGTTTTAATTTGTTAGAAAGTAACATACTTGATGTTGATGAAGAAGAATTTTAGAGATTCTTTACAGCCTTTAAAAATTCTAGATTTAACTTTAAAACCACTCAGAAAAAAACTTTAAACTTATGATCTATTACAATCATAAAGCTGTGGAGAAGAATTAAAAGTCATAAATCTTTAAAAATTACAAAGTTTTTTGAGGCATTTAAACCTCTAGAAATTAATAAAGCATGAATTCAACTGGACGTTTTTTTTTAAAAATAAAATGATTAAGGAAAAAATAGTTTCAATGTTAGATTCAACGTAAAGCTACTTATAATTAAATTAATATTTATTAAAACTCTGGCGTATGATTTATAGATTGGAGGGTGGGACCGAGGCCACCCACCCACCCTACATATACACTGAGACTTAAACTACAATAGTGCTTAGAAAATCATTAACAATTTCTACACAGATTTGTTAATATTTTACGGAACAGTAACAGTAACAGTGTTGCAAGCATCAATATATATGTAGGGTGGATGAGTGGCCTCTATCCCACCCTCCAATCTATATATCATACCCAAGTGTTTCGTTGAATGTAAATTTAATTACAAAGAAACTTATATTAAATTTATTATTGAATCATCTCCTTTTAAATATTAAAGAAATACAATGTGGGATAGTGGACGCCCACCCATCCTACATATACAATGAGATTCAAACGATAATCGTGCTTCAACAACATCTACACAGATTTTTTATTGAAATCAACATTCAACTTATGAACTATTACAATCATAAAGCTGTGAAGAAGAATTAAACGTCTAAAATTATTGTGCTTCTACATAAATCTTCATAAATCGCAAAGTTTTTTAGGGCATTTAAACCTCTAGAAGTTAATAGAACATTCGAAAAGCTTGGATTCAACTAAACTCATAGAATAAACTTTAACGTATAACTAGGAGCCTGTGAAGAAAACCGAAATTCTTAAATAATTGTGGAAGAGAGCCTTTAAAACAAGAAATTTTATAATCACCAAAGTTATTAAAAAGATCTATAATTATTAAACTAAAACAATTATTAGAAGCTATGAAGAATCCTAGAATTAAAATGCTAAAATTATTAGAATAATATCAAAAAAAACTTGAATTGAAAATGCTGGATCAAGTAAAAAAGAGGAAACATTAAGTTATGAACATTCTTTTACGATCAAAGAATTCTAAATTCCAAAATTAAAAAGAATAATTTTTGTATATTAAAGTTGTTGAAAATCAACAACTATAATATACAAATAACTATGGATTTTCAACATCTCAACGCCTTATCTATCAACCAAAAAGAATAATTACAGAATTAGAAATGTGAAAGTGTACAGAACTCAATTATTGAAACTCTTGAATCAATTCAATTTAAGAATCAACTGTACTTGAGGTTATCAAAATGTTTAAAAGGTCTAGAATTTGTATTGTAACTTTAACAATCTGAAAAAAAAAACAATGAACTTAAGAACTATACAGCTGTGAAAAAACTTAACCACAAATTCTAAAATGATTGTAAATCTACTAAAATAATTCAAAAATGTGTCCCTTTTTTCATGTTTTTGTATGAGATAATGTTCAAAAATTGAAAGTACTTTGAGATACAAGTAAACTCTGCTTGTATGCAAATAATGGTTTCGTTTCTATATAAGTGCACTAAATAACTTGCAAAAATCAATTCTAATAAGTAAATTAAGGATTCAGTTTGCAACCAGAACTATAATTAGACATTGTACCTAAATTGCTTGTTTCCAACAACTTTTATATAAGTTGACCTTCAAAAATATAAAATACCCTTCCATACAGTTTATTTCTTTAAGTGTTTTCAAATGAATTGCAAAAATAAGATCAATAGAAGCTTGATAAAAACATCGTATGCTGATTTTGTTAGGAATAATTTATATGAACATAAACAATCGCTCAGAATTTTTAGAGGCTTATAAATTTTTTTATTACCTACGTAATGATTAAAATTAGGTTTTATGCTTCTTTTTGCTTTCGAAATGAGGATTAATACTAGATTGTTGTTATTCTGTACGTCGATGATAAGCTGTTTATTACCACAAGTTCAAAAAATATTGATTTTGGAAGACTTCAAGTTAATGTTAAGATCATGAATGCACCATATAGATTCTTGCATCAATTGTTAAAAAGGTATACATTTTGTTGGTATGTCCGTTGCAAACAAGGTCTTCATATGAATAGCTGCTTACTGGGACAAAAGGGATGGAAGTATAGAGTAAACTACCACCCAACAATATAAGGCAGTTGGTTATCTCATGTATTTAGTAGCTATCTAATAGTTATAGTCAGACTTGAGTTTTGCTGTCAATTACATTTCACAATTAAGAAACACAATTACGAAGAAACATTAGGAGAGAAACTCTATGCTTAATAAAGTACGCTGACAGTATAGTTGACCTTAGTTTAAGCTACAGTATATATTAGGAAACCTTCAATGATTTAGAATTTATTTATTACGATATAGATAAACTAGGATATTCAATATCTATTTAAGTCAACAAATATGAAAATAATCTTGTAGATATGTCAATATGTATCTGTAAGTTGTAGATATACAAAACGTTTCGTACTTTTAAAACAATGTATCAGAAATGATATGATGCATAGAAAAGCAAATGGCCTTAAAAAAATGGCAATAAATAAGTTCTAGAATAAAGTTACTTAGACAGAAAAAGGAAACAACGAATTAAATTTAACTCATATGCGTTAAAACCGATAGTATTGGAAGATTGCTGTAATTGGTGGTTAATCTACAAGTGCTACTCTACTTACAGTTGACACGTAGAATTAAGAATCGTCTTACCTGAAACAAGAGAAAATTACATTAATATTTTTTATTATCAAATGTTGGGAAATGAAAATTTGGTATACAACAAACTATAGTAGGTAATATATAGGTTTTATAATTAAAATCACTTGGTTTGTTTCACAAATATTCTTGATAATGGCAATAAGCCGAAACTAGTCGAAAATAAAAAATATTTGTGAAACAAACCAAGTGATTTTAATTATAAAACCTATATATTAACATAATGTTTCACCAAGTGATTAATGAGAAACAAGTATATGATATGTATAGTAGGTAATTTAACTTAGCATTTTATATATTATTATTTATATATTAGTATAAGTAAGGAACAAATTGTAGATTTTTATAGTTTTAATGATTATAACTTTTATATCCAATGAGGACAATAAATAAAATTAAAGGATAAATAAACTTGATAAACACAGCTTTATGAATTTCTGAAAGCTCTGCTTTTTAAATTAACAAAAACAAAAAATTCAGGCAGTTGAAAGTCATTTTTTTGCAGGAATATAATGTTAGTTGTTATTTAAATTAAGTGAGTTACGTGTAGATGATAATATCTTGATTAAAACATTTAGAAAGCAGTGAAGAAAAGTTTCTAAGCATTTCAATCAATTTATAGATGTTATATCTAGTAAGGAAAAGAAAAAATAAATTAAGTTTGTGTTAAGTAACCGTAATTAATGTAGATTTATTAATTTATGAAAGACACTTATTAAAATTTTTAAAAAGATAAACTAGCGGCAGTTCTAATCTTATAGAAACAATTGCTCGTATTTCACATACTTTTAAATTTGTGTATTGTAAGTGTTTTGGGTAGGTGAAGAACTATTTGCTCTAACCAAAATTCTTTTGGTGTTTTCGTGGTTTCAGTTTTCTATTTAGCAAATGTTTTGGCTGCAAGTTAATCATTTTAAAGTACTTTGGACGAAGAAGGAATATAAAATATCATTGGTAGTTTTAACTTTAAATTTCGTTAAATAAAATATTGTCCATAATTTCTTGATTTAAAAATATTTTAGGTTGGAATTTCTTCTTATTGTAATTTATATATTTCTTAAGGTTACAATGAGTTATCGTTTCTAAATATTTTGAACAGAAAAATAATAATCCTAAAATAACCGATTTTTTCTTTTAGTAGATCTTCCAGAAATGTTTTTCGTGATTACTTGGAATTTATCTTTATAATTGCCAGGATTTTTTTCTTCTACGGTTTAAGAATATTCTAGCTATGGTTCTTCAGGACTTTTAAAATGTTTTTAATTTTTCGATAATATATTGCTTTACCTTATTCGATTTTTTCTCGAATATTTTTTTCAAACTGCAAAAAGTTTAATTTTTTCCAGATATTTTTCTTGATATTCTTTGGGAACTTTGATTTTTTCTCTTAAGATTATAAAATTTTATAGCATTTATCTCCCATAATTTCTAGCAATTTCTTCCATTTTTTCTGGAAATTATCTCCAAATAGTTCTTCTTGTGGAATTTGAAACCATTTTCCTTTCAGATTTATAAAATTTTCTATGATATCCAATGAGATAAATAAATAAAATTGAAGGTAAAAAATCCTAATAAATATACCTTTACAAAAATGTAAAAGCCACTTTTAAAATTATTTTTTAAAAAAATGCCAGGTGCAGTTATATATGAAAATTTTGTTAAGACGGAAATTGTCGTGTTGCAGAAATTTGATTGTTGCTTTTATAGCCAATAAGCTAAATAAATAAAATTAAACGTAAATAAACACAATAAATGTAGCTTTCAGAATTTCTATAGAAAAATATTTTAAATTTACAAAGGGGAAAATATAGGGAGTTAAAACTTAAAATTTGTTTTCATCTGAAATATACCTTTGTCAGAAATATGATTGTATCTCTTATATTCAATAAGCGAAATGAATCAAACTAAGAGCAAATGATTCTAAGAAGTACAGCTTTGTAAATTTCTGCAGCAGAATTGTTTATATTTACAAAAACAAAAAATAGAGTTATACTTGAAAATTGCTATAATTTGAAATTGTCTCTCATTAGTAATATGATTCTATCTTTTATATCTACCGAGGGAAATCAATATAATTAAAGGTAAATAACTCTAATAAATGTAGCTTTATAAATTTATTAAATGTACTATTTTAAACTATCAAAGAGAAAAACTAGGGGCAGTTAAAATTGAAAATTTTTTCAAAATTGAAATTGTCGTTTTGCAGTAATTTGATTGCAGTTACTATATGCAATGAGCAAAATAAATAAAATTGATAATACATAATTCTTATGAATATATCTTTGCTAATTTATGCAACAGATTTTTCTAAATTTGCGAAAAGAAAAATTATAGCAAGTTGAAACTCAAAATTCGATGAAATCTGAAATTGCCGTTTTACAGAAATATAATTATAGTTTTTATAACTAATGAGGAAAATTAATAAATTTACTAGAAAATTACGGTGATGGATGTAAATTCATAAGTATATACAAGCTACTTTATAAAATTGTCAAAAAAAAAAATATGATAATTTGTTCAATTGGTGTTTTTTTTTGCACAGATATAATTGCAGCTTTTACATCCAATGAGCGAAATAAATAAAAGTGAAGGTGCATAATCCTATTAGATGAAGCTTTACAAATATCCACAGTAGACATTTTTAAATTTACAATAAGAAAAAAGAAAGGCAATTGAATTTTAAAATTTGGTGAAATCTGAAATTGTCCTTCAACAGAAATATGATGTTATGTTCTATATCGAATGTAGACAATAAAAAAAATTGAAGGTGAATAATTATAATACATGTAGGTTTATAAATTTCTCAAGACCACTTCTTTATTTTTTTTGAAGATACAGTAAAAGAAGTTAAAATCGAAAAATTGGTCAAATCAGAAATTGTCGGTTTTTAGAAATTTGATTGCAACTTTTATATCCAATGAGCGAAAACCGAAAAATATTAAAGTGAATAATCTTAAGAAGTGTAGCTTAACAAACTTCGACACTAGATTTTTTTTAATTTACAAAAGAAAAAGTAGAATCAGTAAAACTTGAAAATTGGTATAATTTGAAATTATCTATTATGGGAAATATGATTATATCGTTCCTATCTACAGACGCTGATGAATAAAATTGAAAGTAAATAATATTAATAAATGAAGGTTTCTAAGTTCGTAAAAGCCACCTGTTAAAATTAAAAAAAAAAAAACTATGGGCAATTAAAATTGAAAATTTGGTCAAATTTGTAATTGTCGTTTTGCAGTAATTTCATTGCAGGTTTTATACTCAATGAGTGAAATGGATAAAATTCAAGGTATATAATCCTTATAAATGTAGCTCTGCTTGTTTTTGCAAAAGAATTTTTTAAATTTCCAGGCTGAAAAAATAGAGCCAATTGAATTCTAAAATTGCGGTTGTGTGGAAATATAATTATGATTGTTATAATTAATGAGGGAAATGAATAAAATTACTACCGAATGCTCTAATGAATGTAGCTTTATAAATTTATATAAGCGAGTTTAAAAAATTTTCAAAAAGAAAAAGAAGCGTCAGATAAAGTTGAAAATTTGGTCAAATCTGAAATTGTCATTTTGCAGAAATATAATTGAAACTTTTAAATGCAATAAAAGAAATAAATAAAAGTGAAGGTGAATACTCCTAATGATTATAGCTATACAAATTTCTACAGTAGATTTTTTTTGAATTTAGATTGAGAAAAAATAGAGGCAGTTGAATTTAAAATTTGATGAAATCTAAAATTGTTCTGTAACAATTTAATATGATTGTATGTATAAATAAAATGAGGCAAATAAGTAAAATTAATGGTGAATAATTCTAATTAATCTAGGACTATACACTTGTAAAAGCCACTTCTTAAATTGTTTCGAAAAGAAACATTAAATGCAGTTAAAATCGAAAATTTGGTAAAATCTGAAATTTTCGGTTTTTGGAAATTTGAATGCAACTTTTGTATCCAATGAGCGAAAATCGGAAAAATAATAAAGTAAATTATCTTAAGAAGTGTAGCTTTACAAATTTCTACAGTAGATTTTTTTGAATTTTCAAAAAGAAAAAGTGGAGGCAGTAAAACTTGAAAATTGGTATAATTTGAAATTATTTTTTATTGGAAATATGATTATATTTTGCATAACTACAAAGGCAAATAAATAAAATTGGAAGTAAATAGTTCTAGCAAATGTAGGTTTATAAATTTATAGAAGCCACCTGTTAAAATTTTCAAACAAAAAAACTAGAGGCCGTTAAATTTGAAAATTTGTTCAAATATGTAATTATCGTTTTGCGGTAATTTGATTGCAGTTTTCACACCCAATAAGTGAAATGAATAAAATTCAAGGTACATAAATCCTTATGAATGCAGCTTTGGTTATTTCTGCAGAAGAATTATTTTATTTAAAATTTAATTCAATTTAAAGTTAAAACTTAAAATTAGGTGAAATCTAAAATTGCGGTTTTGTGGAAATGTAATTATAGTTGTTATAATTAATGAATAAAATTACTGTTAAGTTACCCTTATAGATGTAGCTTTATAAATTTATATAATCCACTTTATAAATTTTCAAAAAGAAAACGTAACGACAGATAAAATTAAAAATTGGTTCAAAACTTAAATTGTCATTTTGAAGAAATTTTATTGCACCTTTTACATCTAACAAACGAAATAAGTAAAATTGAAGATGAATAATCACAATAAATGTAGATTTGGTAATTTGTACAGTAGACGTTTTTAAATTTACAAAAATAAAAAATAAAAGCACTTAAAACTTAAAATTTAATATAATGTGAAATTGTCTTTTACAAGAAATATGATTATAACTATCACATCCAGTGAGATAAATAAATAAAATTGAAGGTAGATAATCCTAATAAATGTACGTTTATAAATATATAAGAGCTATATTTTAAATTTTTCAAAAAGAAAAACTAGAGGTCGGTAAAATTGAAAATTTGGTCAAATCTGAAATTGTTGTTTTGCAGAAATTTGATTGCAACTGTTATAATCAATGAAAAAAAATAATTAAAATTCGGCTAAATAATTGTTGAAAAATGTAGCTTTACAAATTTCTATACTAGATATTTTTTATATTTAAAGAGAGGAAAAATAGAGGAAGTAAATCATGAAAATTGGTGCAATTTAAAATTGTCTGTAATTAGAAATATGATTATATCTTTCGTACCTAGAGAGGAAAATGAATAAAATCGAAGCCAAATAATTCTGATAAATGTGGCTTTCTAAATTTATTAAATATACTTTTTAAAATTTTAAAAAAGAAAAACTAAGGGCAGTTAAAATTGAAAATTTGGTCAGATCTGAAATCGTCGCTTTGCAGAAATTTGGATGCAGTTTTTACATCTAATGTACGAAATAAGTAAACTTGGAGGTGAATAATTATAACAGACGTAGCTTTAGGAATTTCTCGAGTAGAATTTTCTAAATTTACAAAAAGAAAAAATATAGGCTGTTAAAACTTAAAATTTGGTTTAATGTGAAATTGTCTTTTCCCAGAAATATTACCGTAACGCTTATATCGAAACAGCAAAATAAATAAAACTAAGGGAAAGTAATTCTAGAAAGTGTAGCTTTGTAAATTTCTACAGTAGAATATTTTGTATTTACAAAGAGAAAAATAGGAGCAGTTGAAAGTTAAAACTTGGTATAATGTGAAATTGTCTTTAACTGGAAATATGATTATAACTATTACATTCAATGAGATATATAAATAAAATTGGAGGAGAATAATTACAATAAATGTACATTTAATAATTTCTAGGAGTGACTTCTTTAAATTTACAAAAAGAAAAATAGGAGCATTTTAAATCCAACATTTAAGTCTAATTTGAAATTGTCATTTTTGTATCAAATGTGATATCAATATAAAAAACAGGAATAAAACGCAAGGCGGTTACGAAATCTGAAGGTATAATAAGTCGAGATAAGGCAGAAAGAAATTTGGACGCTGTGCAAATGAGATTATGTACAAGAACAGATGCCAAAAAGTTAGAACAACTCTCGAAGACGCGAAGGAATAGCAGTTTAAGGGCCAAAAGCTTAACATAAGAAAATATGTGGAACTGAAAGAGGACGCAATCTTGAATGCTGAAAAAGTTACAGTCAAGTGTTAAGGAATAATAGGGACAAAGCTATGTAACTGAAAATATCTTACAACTGGAAAAAAATATTCTGTAATTATTAAAGTAGAGGAAAACACGTTGAAGATTAATTGTAAAGCTATAGATATATTTCACAATGACTTTTAGAAGATTTATAAGTATACATAAGTATTTAATAATGATAAAAGTTAATTGAAGAGATAATAATATTAGAAATGATGTGATTAAAATAAAGGTGAAATAAAAGGCAGAAAACGTTCGTATGATTATCAAACTTTTAAGGGGGTGTTAAAACACCACCAATGCCGATAGACAGTTTGCGTTAATCCGGGGGATATAATATATACACGTAGTATGTGTGTATATATACCGCCGCGAGCGTAATATACGCGTATATTCATTTGAAGTGTTTTATTTGCATGATCTCATTGTATGGGGGAATCCATTGTTCGCATGGCAGTCGCATTCACACAGTTTATGCGAAATAAGCAAAAAGCTGGAGTTATTAGTGAAATGTGCGCCAGTCTTCTATTTTAAAGTATTGCTCTTCTGATACGAGTTAAAAGCTACCAGTCTCGCATTATGAGACCCGTCAGAATGTGCATTAGAGTTTAAAAATGATCCCCCACAAAAGGAGTTTTACCTTATTGTCATTTGCGACATGGGGTTGGGGGTGAGTGAGAGCGAGACGTGTGTTCCACCGTTGTACGCAGTTTTACACCCGTTAATTACGTTTTTTTTCCGTCCCTCCCGACAATTTATCTCTTAACTTCCGATTGATTGTCTTTAATTCGTATTTGTTTTAAGGATTTAATTTGTCCCCCTCTCGAAATATATTATACTAATTTGCATTCCAGCGCCGGTTGACGGCGTAGGGTCGATCCCGAAACACGCCGGCCGACCGATGTCGGGTAGGCGCATGCAGGAATTTTGAATAAGGGGTAGCATTACAGGGAACGCGCCGTGCACGTATCTAAACATCTACATTATTATATGGATGTACAATAATATTACCGATATTTAGCGGACAAACATTGTGCCCGTCCAAAAACGAACGAACGGTCGCGTTATTGTGTTCGGCTAAATACTACATTCTATTCACATTATATCCTGTCATCACATAAATATGTTACATAATTATAATAGTGTTTACAATGTAGACATATTGTAGATGTAAAGTACAATGAAAATTAAAATTATGCCTAAAACTGTGACTTAATTAATGTTTTCAGCTGAAGAAAATGTCAACAATGACCAGAAGTAGTAAAATCCATTTTTGGAAGGAGTATTGTCCATCGGAAGCTACAACATTTGCCCATCTTTCTGGCAGTTTGTGGATTCCATCCCAAAAGAACTTCTCCGGCTTAGTGGTGAAGAATGAATCGAGCCAATTTTTGATATCCTGTTCTGAAGTGAAGCGTATTCCGGTGAGGGCATTCTGCATTGATCTGAACAAGTAGTAATCAGAAGGGGCTATGTCTGGGCTATAAGGTGGGTGAGGTAGAACTTCCCACCCACTGTTTTCCAAATAGTTTTGAACCTGTCTTGAAACATGAGGCCGAGCGTTGTCATGATGGAAAATTATGGATTCGTGTCTGGTTGCATATTCTGGTCGTTTTTCCACAATCGCTCTCTTCAAACAAATTAATTGTGTTCGGTAGATGTCCCCTTTGATCGTCTGACCCGATTTCAACAGCTCATAATACAACACACCCTTCCGATCCCACCAAATACATACATGTCGCCATGGATATTCGGCTTTGCCGTGGATGTTGATGGCTGTCCTGACTTCACATACGATTTCTTGCGCTTGGGGTTATCGTAATGAATCCATTTTTCATCACCAATGACATTCCGATGCAAAAATGACTTCTTTTTGTGGCGTTGAAGCAACATTTCCGACATGCAGAATCGGCGTTCGATGTCTCTTGGCTTTAATTCATACGGCACCCAATTTCCAAGCTTATGGATAAAACGTCTGGAAATGGTTGCTTGATCAACTCCCAATGATTTTGCAAGATCTTTTTGCGTTTGGCACGCATCTTCATCAAGCAATGCCTCTAATTCTTCATCTTCAAACCTTTTTGGCTGTCCTGGTCGTTCAACGTCTTCTAAGTTGAAATCGCCACTTTTAAACAGTGCAAACCACTTCTGGCACGTTCTTTCAGCAAGAACATGGTCACCATAAACGTCTACTAAATTACGATGACTTTCGGTAGCACTTTTCTTCATGTTAAAGTAATGAAGAAGAACTCCCCGCAAAAACACATTTTCTGGCACAGAGTTCGACATGTTCAAATGAATAGAAACAAAATGTTGTTTACGCTTCAATAAAATTACATATATTGAGAAAGACGGGCAATGACAGTAGCTTATAAATGAATATAGTCACGGATGAACACGACGCGAAATAATACTGGTAGCGCCCTCTCTTAGAAAACCGCATGAATTAATGCATAACTTAACAATTAAGGGAAATCCCATAGCGGGGATCGCAAATAAACAACGTATAGTTAAGAAATTCAATCGTACGGCCTAGAGTGACTTTGGTGCAGAAAAAACAATTGACGATCAATTAAAAATATCTAAGCATACTCTAAACTTTCCAAAAAATTATTGAGCGTGTTAATCTCATAATAAGTAATTTTCTCGATTTTGTTATAATAAAATCTTAATTAAAATTATTGGGTGTGTTTTTACTGACTGTAGGGCGGGTTAGAAGACACCCACCCACCCTACATATGCACTAAAACTGTAATTACTAATCAGCTTGATGTTTTTAATTTATATTTTACCACACTAAGAATATTGTAAATAGTTTCACTACGAACGATACTGCAATCAGTAGTTAAGAAATATATGTAGGGTGGGTGGGTGGCCTCTATCCCACCCTTTAACTAGTATAACATATGCAAGAATTCTTTAAAGAAAACCCTGCGCTCAATTTACGTGATTAATTCGATTTTTAGACATTTTATTGACACAAATTATTGAATAAAACCCTTGCTGATGTTATACTGGTTGAAGGGTGGGTTTGAGGCCACCCACCCACCCTACATATACAAAGGAACTTACATTACTATTCGCTTCGTGTTCTTTTGCTTTAGTTCATACGAACAATTCTGTAATTGATTTTTTTTTCAAACGTCAAAACAGTTTGGAACCAGAGTTGAAATTTGTATGTAGGGTGTGTGGGTGGTTTCTAACTTATCCTTCAATCCATATAATAAATACGAGAATTCTTATAAAAAAATTGTTCGACGTGTTAATTTCATAACAAGTTAAATCATAGATGTATTGTAATAAAATTTTAATTAAAATCATTGGGTATGTTTTTACTGACTGAAGGGTGGATTAGAGGCCACCCACCCACCCTCCATATAAATTAAAACTTTAATTTCAAATTAGCTTCATGTTTTCTTTTATATGTTACTACATTAAGAATATTGTAAATAATTTCACTGCGAACGATACTGCAATCAGTAGTTAATGTTAAGAAATATATGTAGGGTGGGTGGGTGTCCTCTATCTCACCCTTTAACTAGTAGAACATATGCACGAATTCTTTGAAAAAAACCCTGCGCTCAATTAACCTGATTAAGTCGATTTTTAGAGATATTTTTTCAAACGTCAAAACAGTTTGAAACTAGAGTTGAAATTTATATGTAGGGTGTCTTCTAACCTACCCTCCAATCCATATAACAGACACGAGAATTCTTATGAAAAATTCTTGCACGTGTTAATTCCATAACAAGTTAAATCATAAATTTTGTTATAATAAAATCTTAGTTAAAAATATTGTGTGTGATTTTATTGATTGGAGGGTGGGTTATTGTAATTTTTATACAAACGATAGTGCTATGAGTAGTTAATATTAAAAAAATATATGTAGGGTGGGTGGGTGACCTCTATCACACCCTTTAATTACTAGAACATATGCAAGAATTCTTTGAATGAAACCCTGCGCTCAATTAACCTGATTAACTCGATTCTAAGAGATTTTATTCACACAAATTATTAAATAAAACCCTTGCTGATGTTTTACTGGTTGGAAGGTGTGTTAGAGGCCACCCACCCACCCTACATATACAATAGAACTTTAATTACTAATCGCCTCGTGTTTTTTTTTTGTTTTTGTCTATGCGTGATTGTTTTTTTTTAAACATCCAGACAATCTGTAACTAAGTTTGAGATTTATATGTAGGGTGGGTGGGTGGTCTCTAACCTACCCTCAAATCCATAAAACAATCACGAGAGTTCTTATAAAAAAATCGTGCTCATAACAAGTTAAATCATAGATTATATTATAATAAAATCTTAATTAAAATCATTGGCTATGTTTTTACTGACTTATGGGTAGGTTAGAGGCCAACCACCCACCCTATATATAAATTGAAATTTTAATTACAAATCGGCTTGATGTTTTCTTTCATATAGTACTAGTTATTATATTGTGCATTATGTAAAAAGTTGATTGCGTTAATAAATATTATTATTATTATTATTATATTGTACCATTTTTGCAATGTTAAAAAATATATGTAGGGTGGCCTCTATCCCACCCATTAACTAATAGAATATATACAAGAATTCTTTAAAGAAAACCCTCCGATCAATTCACTTAATTAGCTCGATTTTTAGAGGTTTTATTGAAACAAATTATTGAATAAAACCTTTGCTGATGTTTTACTGATTGGAGAGTGTGTTAGAGGCCACCCACCCACCCTACATATACAATAGAACTTTAATTACTAATCGCTTGGTGTTTTCTTGTTCTTGTCTATGCGAACAATTTTGTAATTAATTTTTTTTCAAACGTCAAAACAGTTTGTAACTTGAGTTGAAATTGATATGTAGGGTGGGTGGGTGTCCTCCAACCTACCCTCCAATTCGTATAACAAATACGAGAATTTATAATTTCATTATAAATTAAATCATAGATTTTATTGTTATAAAATTTTAATTAAAATCATTGGGTAAGTTTTTACTGAGTATAGGGTGGGTTAGAGAACTCCCACCCACCCTACAGATAAATTAAAACTTTAATTATAAATCGGCTTGATGTTTATTTTATATTTTACCACATTAAGAATATTGTAAATATTTTTTCTTGCGAGCGATACTGCCGTGAGTAGTTAATGTTAAAAAATATATGTAGGGTGGGTGGGTGGCCTCTAACTCACCCTCCAACTAGTAGAACACACGCACCATTTCTTTAAAAAATTCTTGCGTCGAATTCACCTGATAAAATCGATTTGTAGAATTTTGTTGATATAAATTATTAAATAAAACACTTGCTGATATTTTACTGGTTGGAAAGTGTGTTAGAGGCCACCCACCCACCCTACATATAAATTTCAAATCTCGTTACAAACTGTTTTGACGTTTGAAAAAAAAATAATTACAAAATTGTTCCCATAGACAAGAACAAAAAAACACCAAGCGATTAGTGCATGTGAACAATTGCATAATTGATTTTTTGTTCAAACGTGAAGACAATCTGTAACTAAAATTGAAATTTATATCTAGAATAGATTGGTGGGCCTTAACCTATCCAACAATCCACAAAACACTTAAAAGAAATATTCTAAAAAAATTCCACGCATTTTAATCTCATAACAAGTAATGTCTTAGATTCCATTACAATAAAATCTTAACTATAATCATTGGGTATATTTTATCGATTGAAGAGTAGATTAAAGGCCACCCACCCACCCTACATATATATTAAAACTATAGGTGCCAATCAGCTTGATGTTTTACTTTTTCTTGACTAAGAATATTGCAAATAATTTCTTTGCCCAATTAAATACTGACGATAATCAAGAAATGCAATCGTTCGCTTTAGAGTTACTTTCGTGCAGAAAAAACAATTGACAATCAATTAAAAATATCTAAGTTCACTCTAAATAAGTCCTACTTTTAATCAACATCATAATTTGGAGAATTTCCAAGTTAGATTTTAATAAAATCGCAATTAAAACAGGCGGACGTTATGAAATGCAAACGTACATCTTAGAGTGATTTTCATGAAGAAAAAACATTTAACGATCAATTAAAAATATCTAAGTTTACTCCAAATCAGTCCTACTTTTAATCAACATCATAATTTAGAGAAATACCAGCTTAGATTTTAATGAATTCGCAATTAAAACCGACGGTAGTTAAAAAATGCAATCGTACGCCTTAGAGTGATTTTCACGAAGAAAAAACAATTGACGATCAATTGAAAATATCTAAGTTTACTCTAAATAAATCCTACTTTTAATCAACATCATAATTTAGAGTAATTCCAAGTTATATTTTAATAAAATCGCAAATAAAACCGATGGTAGTTAAGAAATCTAATGGCACGCCTTAGAGTGATTTTCATGAAAAAAAAAATTGACGATCAATCGAAAATATTTAAGTTTACTCTAAATAAGTCCTTCTTTTAAACAACCTAACAATTTGGAAAAATTCCACTTTGGATTTCGTTAAAATCCCAATTATATACCGATGATATTTAAGAAATTCAATCATTCGCCCTAGAGTGAATTTGAAGCAGAAAAAACAATTGACGATCAATTGAAAATATCTATGGTTACTCTAAATAAGTCTTACTTTTAACTAACATCATAATTTAGAGAAATTCCAAGTTAGATTTTAATAAAATCGCAAATAAAACCGACTGTAGTTAAGAAATGCAGTCGTACGCCTTAGAATGATTTTCATGAAGAAAAACAATTAACGATCAATTGAAAATATCTAAGCTTACTCTAAATAAGACCTACTTTTATCAGCATCATAATTTAGAGAATTTCCTAGTTAGATTTTAATAAAATCGCAATTAAAACCGACGGTAGTTAAGAAATCCAATCGTACGCCTTACAGTGATTTTCATGAAGAAAAAACAATTGACAATCAATTGAAAATATCTAAGTTTACTCTAAATAGGTCCTACTTTTAATCAACATCATAATTTAGAGAATTTCTTAGTTAGATTTTAATAAAATTGCAATTAAAACCGACGGTAGTTAAGAAATCCAGTCGTACGCTTTAGAGTGATTTTCATGAAGAAAAAACAATTGACGATCAATTGAAAATATCTAAGTTTACTCTAAATAACTCCTACTTTTAATCAACATCATAATTTAGAGAATTTCCAAGTTAGATTTTAATAAAATCGCAATTAAAACCGACGGTAGTTAAGAAATGCAATCGTACGCCTTAGAGTGATTTTCACGAAGAAAAAACAATTGACGATCAATTGAAAATATCTAAGTTTACTCTAAATAAGTCCTACTTTTAATCAACATCACAATTTAGAGAAATTCCAAGTTAGATTTTAATAAAATCGCAATTAAAACCGACGGTAGTTAAGAAATGCAATCTTACGGCTTAGAGTGATTTTCGTGAAGGAAAAATAATTGACGATCAATTGAAAATATCTAAGTTTACTCTAAATAAGTCCTTCTTTTAATCAACATAACAATTTAGAAAATTTTCACGTTGGATTTCATCAAAATTCCAATTAGATACCGATGATAGTTAAGAAATGCAATTGCTTGTTCTAGAGTGACTTTCGTGCAGAAAAAACAATTGGCAATCAATTGAAAATATCTACGTTTACTCTAAATAAATCCTTCTTTCAATCAACATAACCATTTAGAAAAATACCAAGTTAGATTTCATTAAAATCCGAATTTAAAGTAAGGAAACGAAATTTGATCAGACTTTATTATGTTGTTAACAAAATAATCCAAAACGGCGGTGCTGTGTCGGGATTCATGAGGGTTTTAATTAAAATATTAATAAGTGTTTGTGCCAGTGTAACGGCGGCAATTTGTCCTCATTTATAACGGGAGGCAGGGCGACAAAAACTATCGCTTGGTGTGCACTTTCGCGAGCAACTAAATCAACTCGTTTCACTCGAGAATGAGCTCGTAGAAAAACATCTACAAATCTCTTAACCTCCCATTCTGGATAATCCAATTGAAACTAAGTGAAATATAAATGTCCCGAGCCCGTCACCCGATTCCCAATGCAGGAAAATGGGACATCCCCTCCCGAAAAACCCCCGGAAGAGGATACAAACACACAAGTGAAAACAAAAAGGAGGGCTGCGCGCGGGGCGAGGGTTTCCGCTATTTTTTTTTTCTTCTTTACTGTAAGTGGTTGAGTCCAAGGTCGGTCGGTCGGACGGACGGCGGAAAGAATTCCGTTCCCATTGCGCTAAACGGATGCGGGTCACGTCCATTGGATCTTTGGTTTCGAGAGTGCTGCGGGCTGAGGGTAGCTAGCTGGAAGCTCCCACCTGATCAAGGGTTCTTACTCCTTAGCCATTCCTTTTGCACACAAACGGAACCATTATGTGCGGCGTGGCGACGCTCAGCGCAAAAATAAAATAAGACCGATTATTTAAACCCGTAAAACTAATTTCCTGCGCATTACCGATTTTGCAGGAACGAACTTGATGCAATTACATTATCTATGTTACGTGTTATTACTTGATATATCTCAACACCGTCCAAAAACTATTTAATCAGGTTTGATAGTTTAGAACGATTAAATTCAGTTCATTAAAGTTTTTCGTTGATGTAATTTAGTTTATACGCGTATTTGTACATAACTCGATAATACATCATCCGGACCGTCGTCGATAAGCATTGGAATCTATCTGGGATAGATGATGGAATAGGGCAAAAACCGATTCGCTTATTAGATTAACCCGCGCGTTCGCATAGATTTCCCCGTTGTTGTTCGGTGACAACGGCCTAGGCTTTTTTTGCCGTTTGTCGGAATCCGACTCTGTGTGTTCCGGGTGGGGGTGGGTGGACGAAGCCACGCGAAAAAGCGTGGGCCCATGTCACATTTGAAAAGAAAAGATAAATTGTGTATTTTTTTCCCTCTCCTCCAGTCTCATTTCGGTGTACAATTGTTGTTATTGATATTATTGATGAGAACTGAATCCTTTTGTTCCGTGATGGATTACCTTGGTGTGCGAGTGGAATACATATTTATATTTATTATAAAAAAATATATTTTCGGCATTAAGATTGTGACATATAATAAAAATCATTTTTAAGCGATAATTTATCATGAAAGTCATAAAAGCTCGCTATCCTCATATTCTAGGCTTCCATTATGAAATTCTAAAACTTATAAAATTTCACTACATTGAAGAACATAGTATACAATAATTAACTTAATCCTATAATTATTTATACACTTTAATGATTAGATTCACCTCTGGACTTATATTAAAGATTATTGGGTTTTCAATCAAGAATCAAAGGTTTGAAGGAACGAATTTCTTTAATCAACAAGAATTATCTTAAAGAAAATATAAGAAGGATCCTAGTGGCAGTCGAGATGTTGGTTCCTGAGTTTGTGGCTGTTAAGTGCTTTCTCGAGGAAATACTTTTATAAAATAAGTACCATTGCATTCGCCTACTTACGGTGATTCTGAGGGTATTAATTAATTTTAAAAAGTGCTTAAATAACTGTGCAAATTGACATTAATTAGTCAGCCAATATTGGGGTATTAAGAACTTCTTTACCTCGCGTCGATGATGGGGTTTTATTATGTTTAATGTAAAAGTATACTGCAAATAACTATGTAAGACTCAATAAATAAGTGCTTTCGATTTTATAAGCTTATTCTAAACTTTTGAATTGTGGATTCTTTAAATTTATAATATTTCACCAGATTTAGGAGTAATTTTAGCAAAGAATTGTTTAATTGGAACGCATACAAATGCATCCTTTGCTGACTTTCATTTATACTTAATTATGCTTTATTTAAAGAAAGAAAATGGATAATCAAATATGGAAACTTCTAAAGAAAACCTTTTTTCGAATCTACCGATGATGAATCTTAAGAAAACCCTACAAATAATTAAATTTGTAAATTATAAAATGCACTAAACTTTAAACCTTTTAAAAGAATATCTTCATTGTAATCGATAGATTTTGGCAGATCATAAAAATCATCAAGGGTTGTAATCAAAAATTGCAACTGAATGATTAAATCTTTCTATTTTGAAGTTCATCCTTCAGCAATTATATTTAAGAGATATTCTGAAAAACCAAAAATTCATATGATATGAGCTATCATATATTAAAAGTCATTAAAGCTTCAATAATAAAGAAAAAAGTTATTTTAGAATCGAAGGTTCTAAAAATCATATTTTGTTATCTACAGAATTATCTTGAAATACACTAAGAAGAATTAAATGTCCATAATAATAACTTCTAAACATTTTCTAAAAATATTTCTGTTCTAAAAGTAGGATTTTGACTCTCAGTCAAAGCTCGCAATCAAAAATAATGCGTAGCTATAGATTTTGATACGCGGATGATTTTCAGAAAAGTGTATTGAAACCGAATTTGCAAACAATGTTTGAGATACTTAGATCTATGATAATTTCTTAAGATTTGCTATAAGAAGGATTGATAGAAAAGGGCAAGAGATAAAAGATAGGGATTTTCAGATAGTTTTTGAATTTACTAATAGTATTCCAGGACTAATAGGGAAACGTAAAGGCTTCTACATAATCTTCTCCAGATATCCATCCGAACTTGAAATTACAATGATGATATAGTTTTTAGAATATAACAGTGATTTCTGTTTCCGTTTTAACTTGTTGAAGTGTTGACATCATTTGGCCGAGATGGCATCGAAAGTGTCACGTGACACGTTCTATGAATGTGTGAACGCGGGCTTGAATAATGCAAAAGTGAAGAAGATGAACTTCTTGGACACAGTGAAGGTCCAAATCGTTCTGAAGAATGACGATCCATAGAAGAATAATTGTTTCAGTGGCACAGTCAAACTAAAGCACATTTCCTGTCCAAAAATGCAGGTGTATGTTTTGTAAGATTGGCAGCGGTGTGACGAATCCAAAGCCATTAATGTACCATACATGGATGTTAAGGTTTTGAAGAAGTTGAACAAGATCAATAAGCTGTTAAAGAAACTAACCAAGTCATGCTTGGTGGTATCTAATATCAATAGTTTACATTATTATATTTAGGAGGAACGATTATTAAGTTGTTTATGTGTGAATATATTTAGAATCATTTGTAAGAATTCAATAAGTTTCGTTCGCTTATAATAAATATATATATTGTATTTTATAATCATCAACTTCCAGAATTACAAATATTATGTTTAATGTAAATAAATACTGCAAATAACTATGCTAGACTCAATAAATAAGTGCTTTCGATACTACAAGCTTATTCTTAACTTTTGAATTGTAGATTCCTTAAAATTATAATATTTCATCAGTAATTTTAACAAAAAATTATTTAATTGGAAGGCTGAAAATTATTGTATACAAAAGCATCCTTTTCTGACTTTCATTTATATATGGATTTATTTGAAGAAAGAAAATGGATAATCAAATACGAAAAAATATAATATCTTCATTGTAATCGATAGATTTTGGCAGATCATAAAATTCATCAAGGGTTTTAATCAAAAATTGCATCTGAATGATAAAATCTTTCTATTTGAATTTCATCCCAATTTTCAGCAATTAAATTTAAGAGATACTCTCCAAAAATTAAAATGATATCATCTATTACAAGTAATTAAAGCTCTACTGTAAAAAACAAAGTTATTTTAGAGTCGAAGGTTCTGAAAATTACATTTGTTATCTACAGAATTATTTTTAAAAAACAGTAAGAAGAATTAAATGTCCAAATAATAACTCTCAATCTTAGGATATTCCATATTAAACATTTTCTAAAAATCTTCAAAGAGTAGGATTTTGGCTCTCAATCAAAAATAGTGCTGCAAAAATAGAAGCTTCAACTAGCTATAGATTTTGATAGGTGATCGCTTTTCAGGAAAGTGTATTAAAACAACTTTGCAAACGATGCTTCAGAAACTTAGATCAATGATCATTTCCTAAGATTTTCTATAAGAAGGATTGATAGAAAAGGGCAAGATATAAAAAAATAGAGATTTTCAGAGTGTTTTGGAATTTATTAGTGTCATATATCCAGGACTAATAGGGAAACGTAAAGTATATTTGTGACGAGGCCAAAGCCAATAATGTCCCGTATATGGATGTCGAGGCTTTGAAGAAGTTGAAGGAGAATAATGAGCTAAGTAAAGAAGCTAGCCAAAAATATGATGCTTTTCTTACTTCTGAGGACTTGATCAAAAACATTCCCCGTCTCCTTGGTCATAGAAAAAAAGTTCCAAATGAAGAAGATATTGTGCTCGTCTGTAGCTATTGCATATTGACATGATCCCTGACGAGTTGAGGCAGAATGTGCATCTTGCCATCAACTTTTTAGTGCCTTTGCTAAAGAAGCACTGGCAAAACGTTAGGTCGCTCCATGTGAAATACACCATGGGACCACCAAAGAGATTGTATTAAACACCTGTTTACTTTTGTAAACAATTGAAAAATAAATATAAAATTATATTTGTAGAAAAACCCTGTCCGGTTTTATTTATTTATTTACTTATTGTTACTTTATCAAACTTACTGTATAAAAATAATTCGAAATGCATAAAACAGTAAACAAAACCATACAATTAATTTCGTCAGCAAGCTGAATTATATGTTTTGATAATTGCACGTTGAGATGCCGCAACTATAGTCAACAGAAAATAAAAAGTGTTATACAAACGAAGTTACAAAGTGTTTTTTATTTATAAGCTGAAAAATTGTTTTTTGTATCACTAATTGGTAGTACAAACTCTCGAAGCTTTTAATCTGCCTCTTGAATGACCAGAAGCTACCTTCAAAAATAGCGCTTAATCGACTTTCTATAAAATCTTTGGAGTAATTCTGTTGATTCATTTTATTCTTGTTTAATCTAATAAAAATCTCTTCTTAATTTTAAATTTAGGTTCAAGGGAACACCTAGACAAAATGTTTACTCCTTAAGTATTACTTTCGCTTTAGTGAGAAAAATTTGAAGAGTAGAATTTTGTATGGTTTTTTATAAGATTGTTTTCAAGCAATTTTGAGGAGCAAAAATAATTTTCAAAAGAAGCATTCAATCTCAGAAGCTTACCCATTTATCTAACATATAGAGAAATTATTTTAAAATTATACTATGAAGAATCAAATAACTAACCTAAGCCGCTCTACTCAAACTAGCTGTGGATTTTGGCGAATCAAGAAGAAACTCTTTAAAGGATATAATCTGAAATAATTTTCAAAGTAATAAAGTTTACCTCATCTTCAATATTGGTAATGTGATCTATGAAATTGTTTAACATTTCACTACTTCCAAAAACAATTTATAGTACAATAAATCTAATCCTAACTCTAAGAATTCATCTGCTTACAAAAATGTTTTTTTCATCACTTACCTCATATTAAGGATAGTTAAAACTTTAACAACGAGAAATTGAATTAAAATTTATATTTCCAAAAAATGCAATACTTCAATTATTTTTAAGAAACACTAGAAGAAAACAAATGAAAAAAACTTGAAATCTCAAGGCAATTTAGTTTAGAGACTCTCTAAAAATCTTTTCTATTGTATGTTGAAAATGTTAGCAGATCAAAGCTGATAATAATATTGAACAATAAGGCCGTAGAAAGAAACAAATTAAAAAGCTTCAAATCTTAAGGCACTTTACTTTAGAGACTCTCTAAAAATCTTTATATTGTAAGTTAAGGATTTTCGCAGATCAAAGCTCATAATAATCTTGAACAATAAGGCCGTAGGAAGAAACAAATGAAAAAAACTTGAAATCTTAAGGCACTTTACTTTAGAGACTCTCTAAAAATCTTTCTATTGTATGTTGAGGATGTTAGCAGATCAAAGCACAAAATAATCTTGAACGATAAGACCATAGAAATAAACAAATGAAAAAAACTTGAAATCTCAAGACAATTTAGTTTAGATACTCTCTAAAAATCTTTTCTATTGAATGTTGAGGATGTTAGCAGATCAAAGCACAAAATAATCTTGAACAATAAGACCATAGAAAGAAACAAATGAATAAAACTTGAAATCTTAAGGCACTTTACTTTCGAGACTCTCCAAAAATCTTTCTATTGTAAGTTGAGGATTTTAGCAGATCAAAGCTCATAATAATCTTGAACGATAATACCATTAGTTACCGTTTAGTGTAGTTTAGACAATTTGAAGAACTAAAACTACACTACTTCAACTAGCTATGAATTTTGGTACATCCAGAGAAAACTCTTGACGGCATGTAATCAAAAGTAATTTACAAAATACTTACGTTTACAATAATAGAAGATGATCCTCAATGTTTTGATATTTTACGACTTCTAAGAGAATTTCCCACAACAATTAATCTTATCTTACTTGTACACTGAAATGTTTATTTTTGCCACTGTCAAATATAATAATTCGTAATGTGAAATAAATATTCCTTTTTAGAGCAAAAATGGCCATATTTGGCAAAATATTTGATGAATCATAATCATTGGACAACTGTTAAGACTTTCCAAATGAGTACAAAATTTATGTGAAAAGTTATTATGTATAAATATTAGAATCTTTTTGTTAGCACGTTGCTTAAAATAAATAATTCCTAATAATACCTACTAACCAATGATATTTAAGACCTCAACTGAGAAGAATAAGTATCAATCAAGAATCGAAAATTGTAATAACTAAAAAAAAAATCATTCCTCTTAAGATCCTTATGAAATATTGCAGATAATTAAGTGTTTAAATGATAAAACATTACAATCCTATAGCACATTATTCTAACTTTTTGTAAATCATTGTAAAACTCAATAAAACTAATGACTCAATTAAAAGAGCTTCCGATCTTAAAAGGTTTACGCGAATTTTAAGAGAATTTTTAACAACTGACCTACTCCAAAGACAAAGGATTCATTAATAATTAGAAAAAATACGAAAATATTTTCGTAAAATCTACAACAAATGAGTCTTATTAAGACTACAAAAGTCTTAATAAGACTCATTTGTTGTAGATTTTACTAAAATATTTTCGTGTTTTTTCTAATTATTAGTGAATTTTCTACAACGTAAAGGACTTATATATTTTTATTACAAATGATTCATCTTTATACAGATCTTATAATAGTGATAAATAAAACTTTAACTATGACAAAAAGAAGCACTTAAGAACCAAAAATTAAAAAGAAAAATTACAGAATACTAAAAAGAATCAAATATCGAAATAATGAAACTTTTCAATACGATGAATTAAATTCTCACTTAATCCGTAGTAAAACATTTTTAAATTAATTAGAGGATAGTTAAACTCTTTATATTTTTTCAATTGTAAAACAACACCAACAGTTTAATTAACCTCTGAAACTTTCAAATCTTCAAATTTCTCTTAATTAGCATAAAATCCACAATCAAAAGTAATACCCAGATTTTAAAAGCTTTTATCTTAAGTTTCATTAGTCCAAATAGAATATTCTAAAAGTAATAAATTTTGAAGTCTTATGATTCATCTAAACACTGAAATAATTTTCTTAGGAGCTGATCTTATATGAATGATAATTGATGCTTCAACTTCAAGTTTCTAAACATACATTCATTTAATTATCATTAAAAAATACTACGAAATCATTGATGAACCTTCTAAACTTAGAAGACTCAACTTTAACCTTTAATCATAATAAATAGTTAACCAAAACCAGGTGTTTCAATTAATAGTCTAATTATATTAAATGTCGTCAAAGCTGGTAATTAAAAATAATGCACTTCAGAAACTCATCGTCAATTTTGACATTATGAATTTCTAAAGTTTCATCAGTTTCAAGAGAATTTTCTGCAACAACTAAACTAAAACGAGGTCTTTGTATCATCTAAATTTCATTCTTATTTCACTTGCAATATTTCTTTGTTTTCAATTAGATCTTTAGATGTATAGTTTGTTGAGAATATTTTCTTTTGATACTTAATTTTGAGACAACCATTCACAACACTGGGATGGCTATAAAATAAAAAATGTGGCTATGTAAAATCATGAATTTAGAAGTTTCATGTAAATTTATTTTTAACATTCATTTTGGTGAAAGAAAAGTAGAAGCTGGTATTATTTTGACATAAATTGTCTTTGATATATTTTGGATTCTTATATTCTTCCAACTTTTTCCTAACCTCTATTACCATTAGCTTATAGTTTTAGCGCTTTGTCGTCTCTGCTTATGTTCACGGCATTATTTTTCTTACTTCATTTTTTTCCTTAGCTGCAGATGCATGATGAACTATTAGTTTTGGTAATAAGGGACAAAAAAGAATATTTGCTTAGGAATCCGGTGATACCAAAATAAATGCTAAGAATCAAAATTATTAAAAAAGTGAAGAGAGAACAAAACTATTATCAAAGGTGTAAAAAGTCGAAACACAGCTAATAGTAAAAGGTATTTAAACTATTTCATCTTTTGGATAATAGTGTTTATATCTTTCTCTACTTTTTAAACTTAATTTTGTTAACATTAAAAGGATTTTAATACATTTTATTATTTAATTTTTGCCGTTTTTAACCAGTAATTATTAGAATTTAGCATTGATAAATCCTCTTGTTCTTTACTTGATCAACTCACATATATCTAGTTTCTTCTTACATTCCTCCATTTTTATTTCATACCTATATTTTCGTTAGCTTGAAGTTCGAGGACTTTCATCGTTTTCCATTGCTCTATTACCCTTTTTACCAATCATACTTATTCGGCCTTCTATTTCCAACAAGTGCTTGCTTTGATAAACTTTAAAAGCATAATGATGCATTTTGACCTTCTTCAAAATTTACTCTCTTACAAAATAAAACGTTGTTGTTTCAGCTATATAAATTTTAATGAATAGCTTTTGTTTATCATTGTTTAGTTTTCTGAAGTTTGTTCCTTTGTTTGAATCTTGATATTTCAACATAATTTGAAATTAAGTTGTATAGTTGAATTGTATTCTATTGTATCAGTTTCCTCTATCAAATCATATTTTTAATAGCTGTTATTCGTTGAAACTATTAGGTTCTAAAGAGTTTCTAAACGCTTATTATGTCACATTGTGGCTTCTTCAGGAGTAGAATTATTACGAATACACAAAAAAACAGAAAACTTTATGTTGCCTTATGTTTTTTTAAATATTTTGAATATAACAGGCTTCTACTTCGTTATACATGTTTGATAATCAGTAAAACACTTTGTTTTTGTTATAAAGCGAAATTCTTTCAAGGTTTCGTGTTTCAGTCTCATTCATTTCGAATTTTCTCTTAAGAGTTATTAAGAGTCTGCATTGTACATAAACACATAATATTAATTCTTTGAGGAGCTTACTCTTTATCTCGATGTTATCTGGTTATTTTAGTGGTATTAATAGATTAGAAGTCGCTCGTTTCCATTTTCCGTTGGCCGTGAAGATTCCGACGTTAAGCGGGCCGGGAGCTCTGGGTAGGTGGCGGAGCACGGCCACCCATCCAGGCACTTTACAGTCTCCCCGGCCCGGATAAAGCGGCGTATTTAAAAAGATGAATGGCTCCATTCCGCTGATTCAGTTATCTGGATGTAGCCCGCTCTCTGCCCCGGCTCGGGATTAGAACCACGAAATACCACCATGCAAAATGAGGGTACCTCAATAGCCCTCGATGCCCACCGCCCCCCTCGCCTCCTTCCCGCAACCTCGTTTCCACCTAAATAGGTGCTACGGCCTCTCTCTCCGCCGTCCCTGATCAAATTTCTTCTCCGGCCCCCCAGAAATCTCCACACTATAAATTACGCCCTCCATCTGCATGCACCCCTTTAACCGCAACACTCTTCCGAGGCCCGAGGAAAAAATTAACCCAATTTAAATACATTAACCTTTCAACACCAAAGGTAAATTGATTCCGGGCCTACGCTTTATAAATATTAACTGTTCAATTATTTAGATCTGCTAAAATTTATTTTCACCATCAATTAGAAATGATAAATGCGAAAGCGGCGGCGGTAAATATAAAATAGAAAAACGTAAATACACTCGTCGCCGCCGAAAACTGTAAACATAATTGGAAAAGACGTGTAATCATCGTAACGTTCATGATATAATTAAAGTTAACAGGACGTGTTCGACTGGCTCTAGTTTTAAGAGGAAAATTGGACGTTTAGTGACGGGAAGTCTCATTTAAACATTTTTTGCTTGCATTTCCGCTCCCAACTGGCAATATTCCAGTGTATAAGAATTACCATAATATCAGTCGACCAGCAGACTGTGTCTTAATGTATTTTATTCATGGAAATTCTAAACAAGTCAAGTACGTCGCACTCGATTTGAATTGAAATTTCCTACGGAGCGCAAGACTTTTCACTTGATTTACTGCGATTATACAAAAAAAAAACATTGTATTAAAATTATTGCCACAAAACAATACACGAGAATTTTTATTAGTTTATTTTAATATTAATTAGAATGAATAAATTCATCCAAAACAAATTTTTGATAAGTAATAAATACATTGTATCAATTTACAGGCGATTAAGATAGGTCAGGAGTACGCTAGGTCAATATCAGACAGTTGAGGTAGGTCAAGAGTACGTTAGATCAATATATAATTTGTTAGGATAGGTCAGAAATACACTAACTCAATGCACAGACTGTTGGGGTAGGTCAAGAGTACGCTAGATCAATACCTATACTATTAGGATAGGTCAAGTGCGAAAACTGTTAAGGTAGATTACGCAAGGCAAATATATAAACTATTAGAATTAATTTTAAAAAAGCTCTTAATTGAATGAACTATTAGGGGTGCAATCAATCAATACAAATATTTTTCGAACATTTCAGGAATATGGAAGCGTATTGCATTTATTCTTTTTTATAATTGTTCAATTATGATTAATTAATTTCTCACTTAACCCGTGGTGAATCATTTTTGAATTAATTTGATAGATGA
Source organism: Ontholestes murinus (assembly GCA_963969525.1). Lineage (NCBI taxonomy): Eukaryota > Metazoa > Arthropoda > Insecta > Coleoptera > Staphylinidae > Ontholestes > Ontholestes murinus. Next base: position 104,971,660 of record OZ018387.1, read on the forward strand.
ATTAAAACACTTGGTATGATTTCACTTGTTGTTTATTATTCTCCGACTAGTTTCGACTATAAGTCATTCTCAAGGAGATATGTACAAACAATTTTTTGTACATATCTCCTTGAGAATGACTTATAGTCGAAACTAGTCGGAGAATAATTAACAACAAGTGAAATCATACCAAGTGTTTTAATTCATCTATCAAATTAATACAGTTCTTTGATAAATCTGAGTTCTAAAATATATTCATTAAAAGGAGTATTTTAATATTTAAAAATAATTCCTGCATAGATTTTTCTCGTAGTTATTTTGTTTAGAACTATAAAATATCAATCGTTCTATAAGAATATAAAAAATATGTTCATTAGTAATAGATTTTAAATATTAGAAATTAATGAATTGAATATTTTTTTACAATCGAATAAAATGTTTCTGTCATTAAGTTTTAGTTTTCGCTGCCGCCATTTTGTTTATAATTACGATTTAGCTATTGTTTTAGTGTAATATTAAAAATACGTTAAATGGTGAACGATTTTAAAGATAATAAAGTAATTTCTGCATGGAATTATTTTTATTACAATTGTTATAATTACCGAAAGCAGATTTTCTCTTTCATAAGTATGAATTTCAAGTGTAGCCATTTTGTTTAGAGAAATACGCCACTTGTCTTATAAAAATATCAAAAACACATTCATTAGTAATGGATTTTAAAAGTTTGAAACTAATTCCTACATCTAATAACATTTTACAATCGTTATAAGCACTAAATGCAGTTTTTCTTCAATTAATTTTAATATTTATTATCGCCATTTTGTTTCTAGATAAGGCGTAGCAATTGTTGTAGTAGATTTTTTTAAATACTTTAAATAGTGATAGATTTTGAAAATTTGAAATCAATTCCTACATGGGAATCATTTTTTTATAATTGTTCTAATCACTCTATGCAGTTTTCTTTTTCATAAATGTGGGTTTTAAGTACCCCCATTTTTTTAGAGCTAATACATCCCAATTATTTGATATGAATATTAAAAGTACGTCCATTGATAATAGATTTTATTGATTTGAAACTAATTTCTTTGTTGAATAGTTTTTTTACAACCGTTCAAATCACCGAATGCAGTTTTGCTTCTATTAATTCGAGATTTAAGCGTAGCTATTTTGTTTAAAGCTACGACCTATCAATTGTTTCATAAAAATATTAAAAATACATTCAATAGTAATATATTTTAAAGATTTTAAACTAATGCCTGCATTAAATAAACTTTTACGGTTGGTCTAATCACCGAAGGTAATTTTTCTTCCAATAATTTCAGTTTTTGTTGTCGCCATTTTGTTTATACTTTAGGTTTAGCAATTGTTTTAGCAAAATATTCAAAATACGTTAAATAGTGATGAATTTTAAAGATTTACATTAAATAATTTTTTACAACTGTTTTAATCACCAAATGCAGATTTTATTTACCATAAATTTGAGTTTTAAGTGTTGCTATTTTATTTATATCTACAATATTTCAATTGTTTTTATAAAAATTTAAAAAATACGTATATTTGTAATAGAATTTGAAGATTTGAAGCTAATTCGTCCATTGGATCATATTTTATAATCATTTTAATCACTCGATGCAGTTTTTTTTTCCATTAATTTCAGTTTTCGTTGTCGCCATTTTGTTTATAGCTACGGATTGGCAATTGTTGTAGTGGAATATTAAAAATATATTCAATGGTGATAGATTTTAAAGATATGAAATTGATTCCTGTGTAGAATAATTTTTTATATCTGTTTAAATCATCGAAAGTAATTCTTCTTCCATACATTTGCATTTCAAGTACCGCCATTTTGTTTATATGTATGACACATTATTTATTTTATTAGAATATTATAACTACGTTTATAATTAATAAATTTTAGTGATTTAAAACTAATTCCTGGATTTAATAATATTTTACAATAATTTTAAGACCAAAATGCAGTTTTTCTTCCTCTATTTTTAGTTTTCGGTGCCGCCATTTTGTTAATAGTTAAAGTTTAGCAATTGTTGTAGTGAATAAAAATACGTCCAATGGTGATATATTTTGAAGATTTGAAACTAATTCTTCGATTAAATATTTTTTTATAACTGTTTAAATCACCGAATGCAGATTTTCCTTTCAATAAATTTGAATTTTAAGTGTTGCCATTTTGTTAGGAACTATAATATGTCAATTGTTTGATAATAATTTTAGAAATACACTTATTTCCAATAGAGTTTAAAGGTTTGAAACTAATTCGTGCATTGAATTATATTTTATAATCATTTTAATCACTGAATGCAGTTTTTTCCCATTAATTTTAATTTTTGGTGTCGCCATTTGATTTATAGCTAAGTATTGGCAATTATTGTAGTACAATATTAAAAATACATTCAATGGTGTTAGATTTTTAAGATTTGAAACTGATTCCTGTGTAGAATAATTTTTTACATCTGTTTAAATCATCGAATGTAATTTTTCTTGCATAAATTTGCATTTCAAGTGCCGCCATTTTGTTTAGATGTATGACATATCAATTATTTTGTAAGAATATTATAACTACATTTAATATTAATAAATTTTACTGATTTGAAACTAATTTCTGGATTTAATAATATTTTACAATAATTTTAAGACCAAAATGCAGGTTTTCTTCCTCTATTTTTAGTTTTTGGTGCCGCCATTTTTTTAATAGTTAAGGTTTAGCAATTATTTTTGTGAAATATTAAAAATACGTTCAATAGTGATATATTTTGAAAATTTTAAACTAATTCTTGGATTAAATATTTTTTTTAAACAGTTGTAAAAAAATATCAACGAATGCAGATTTTCCTTTCAAAAAATTTGAGTTTTAAGTGTTGCTATTTTGTTAGGAACAATAATATGTCAATTGTTTGATAATAATTTTAGAAATACATTTATTTGCGGTAGAGTTTAAAGGTTTGGAACTAATTCGTGCATTGCATCATATTTTATAATCATTTTAATCACTGAATGCAGTTTTTTCCCATTAATTTCAGTTTCTGGTGTCGCCATTTTGTTTATAGTTAAGTATTGGCAATTGTTGTAGTACAATATTAAAAATACATTCAATGGTGATAGATTTTAAAGATTTGAAACTGATTCCTGTGTAGAATAATTTTTTACATCTGTTTAAATCATCGAATGCAATTTTTCTTGCATACCTTTGAGTTTCAAGGGTCGCCATTTTGTTTAGATATACGAGATATGAATTATTTTGTACGGGTATTAAACCTACGTTTATTATTAATAGATTTTAGTGATTTAAAACTTATTCCTAAATTTTATAATATTTTGCAATTGTTTTAAGCCCTGAATGTAGTTTTTCTTCCACTATTTTTAGTTTTCGGTGCCGCCATTTTGTTAATAGCTAAAGATTAGGAATTATTTTAGAGGAATATTAAAAATACGTACAATAATGATAGATTTTTGAGATATAAAACTAATTTTTGCATTGAATAATTTTTTTACAGCTGTTTTATTCACCGAATTCAGATTTTATTATTTATAAATTTCAGTTTTAACTGTTGCCATTTTGTTTAAATCTATAATATGTCAATTGTTTGCTAATAATTTTAGAAATACGTTTATTTTTAATAGATTTTGAAGGTTTTAAGGTAATTCGTGCATTGGATCATATTTTATACTCATTTTAATCACTCGATGCAGTTTTTTTCCATTAATTTCAGTTTTCGTTGTCGCCATTTTGTTTATAGCTACAAATTGGAAATTGTTGTAGTGGAATATTAAAAATATATTCAATTAAGATAGATTTTAAAGATTTGAAACTGATTCCTGTGTAGAATAATTTTTTACATCTGTTTAAATCATCGAATGTAATTTTTCTTGCATAACTTTGAATTTCAAGGATCGCCATTTTGTTTAGATATACGAGATATGAATTATTTTGTAAGGGTATTAAACCTACATTTATTAATAATAGATTTTAGTGATTTGAAGCTTATTCCTAAATTTTATAATATTTTGCAATAGTTTTAACCCCTGAATGTAGTTTTTCTTCCACTATTTTTAGTTGTCGGTGCCGCCATTTTGTTAATAGCTAAAGATTAGGAATTATTTTAGAGGAATATTAAAAATACGTACAATAATGATAGATTTTTGAGATATAAAACTAATTTTTGCATTGAATAATTTTTTTACAGCTGTTTTATTCACCGAATTCAGATTTTATTATTTATAAATCTCAGTTTTAACTGTTGCCATTTTGTTTAAATCTATAATATGTCAATTGTTTGCTAATAATTTTAGAAATACGTTTATTTTTAATAGATTTTGAAGGTTTTAAGGTAATTCGTGCATTGGATCATATTTTATAATCATTTTAATCACTCGATGCAGTTTTTTTCCATTAATTTCAGTTTTCGTTGTCGCCATTTTGTTTATAGCTACAAATTGGAAATTGTTGTAGTGGAATATTAAAAATATATTTAATTAAGATAGATTTTAAAGATTTGAAACTGATTCCTGTGTAGAATAATTTTTTACATCTGTTTAAATCATCGAATGTAATTTTTCTTGCATAACTTTGAATTTCAAGGATCGCCATTTTGTTTAGATATACGAGATATGAATTATTTTGTAAGGGTATTAAACCTACATTTATTAATAATAGATTTTAGTAATTTGAAACTTATTCCTAAATTTTATAATATATTGCAATAGTTTTAAGCCCTGAATGTAGTTTTTCTTCCATTATTTTTAGTTGTTGGTGCCGCCATTTTGTTAATAGTTAAGGTTTCGCAATTATTTTTGTGAAATATTAGAAACACGTTCAATAGTGATATATTTTGAAGATTTAAAAGTAATTTTTGCATTTAATAATTTTTTACAATTGTTTAAATCACCGAATGCAGAATTTATTTTCTATAAATTTGAGTTTGAAGTGTTGCCATTTTGTTTAAAACTATAATATGTCAATTATTTAATAATAGTTTTAGAAATACGTTTATTTGTAATAGATTTTCACGATTCAAAATTAATTCGTGCATTGGATCATATTTTATATTCATTTTAATCACTGAATGCAGTCTTTTTCCATTAATTATAGTTTTCCGTGCCGCCATTTTGTTTATAGCTTTGGATTGGCCATTTTTGTTGTTAAATATTTAAACTATATTGAATGGTGATGAAATTTTGTAGATTTGAAACTGATTCCAGTGTGAAATGATTTTTTACAACTGTTTAAATCATCGAAAGTAATTTTTCTTCCATAAATTTTCGTTTTAAGTGCCTCCATTTTGTTTAGATGTATGACATATCAATTATTTTGTAAGAATATTAAAACTACGTTTATGATTAATAAATTTCAGTGATTTGAAACTAATTCCTGTATTTAATAATATTTTACAACAATTTTAAGACCAGAATGCAGTTTTTCTTCCACTATTTTTAGTTTTCGGTGCCGCCATTTTGTTAATAGCTAATGCTTAGCAATTGTCTTAGTGGGACATTAAAAATATGTTCAATGGTGATAGATTTTAGAGATTTAATACTAATTCCTGCACTGAATAATTTTTTACAACTGTTTTAATCACGGAATTCAGATTTTATTTACCATAAATTTGAGTTTTAAGTGTTGCAATTTTGTTTAGATCAATAATATGTCAATTGTTTTATAATAATTTTATAAAAACGTTTATTTGTAATGAATTTTGAATATTTGAAACTAATTCGTGCTTTGGATCATATTTTATAATCATTTTAATCAATGAATTCAGTTTTATTTTCATCAATTTTATCAATTTTAGTTCTCGGTGTCGCCATTTTGTTTCTAGCTAAGTAATGGCAACAGTTGTAGTCCAGTATTTAAAATACATTAAATGGTGATAGATTTGAAAGATTTCAGCCTGATTCCTACATTTAGTAATATATTACATAAGTTTTAAGCCCTGATTGCAATTTTTTTTCCATTATTTTTAGTTTTCGCTGCCGCCATTTTGTTAATAGCTAAGCTTTAAAATTTTTTTTAGTGGATTAATGAAAAACGTTCAATGGTGATAGATTTTCCAATTTCTAAATTGAATCATTTTTTTAAATCAACGAATGAAAATTTTATTTTTCATAAATTTGAGTTTAAAGTGTTGCCATTTTGTTTAAAACTACAATATGTCAATTGTTTAATAATAATTTTATAAACACGTTTATTTTTAATAGATTTTGAAGGCTTGAAACTAATTCGTGCGTTGGATCATATTTTATAAAGATTTTAATCAATGAATGCAGTTTTTTCCATTAATGTTAGTTTTCGTTATCGCCATTTTGTTTATAGCTACATATTGGCAATTTTTGTAATGGAATATTAAAAATGCATTCGATGGTAATAGATTTTAAAGCTTTGAAATTGATTCCTGCGTGGAATGATTTTTTACAACTGTTTAAATCATCGATTGTAATTTTTTCCATACATTTGAGTTTCAAGTGTCGCCATTTTGTTTATAGCTACGGTTTTGGAATTGTTGAAGTGGAATATTCAAAATAGATTATGTGGTAATAAACTAATTCCTGCTCAAAATCATATTTTACAATTGTAATAATCACCGAATGCAGTTTTTTTGTAAATATTTCAATTTTAGATATCGCTATAGTATTTATACCTAGGATTTTCAATTGTTTTAGAGGATATCGCCATTAATTTACGCTGTTAGTGTATGAATCAATCGAAATTTTCTACTTATAATTGAATATCTAAGTGGCCTCTAATGTTTCTCTTTTAATATATTGTATTAAATCCCCAAAGGGGGTAATTCCATCCAGAAATATTAGTATTAGTACCTTCGTGAGTGAATATACAATTACCGAGTAATTATTATTATTGATTTTACAGTTTTAGCCGCTTGTATTTTTCATAGAAACAGTTATTTAATAAAACGTCATGACGGTATAGAGAAAATGATGTTTTGAGTGATTATTTAGGCCTGAATGGCCTAGTTGATAGAGCCTTGGATTATTAATCCTGGTAAATTATAATATATTGAAAAAAAAATTATAAGATAATAAAAATGTATTAACGTACTTTACGTTGTAGAAAATTAACTAATAATTAGAAAAACACGAAAACATTGTTCGTGCTTTTTTAAATATTAGTGAATTATGAGAGTTAAATTAATTTTAAAAAATGTTTCTTCAGGCACGTGGTAGATAATAGATTAAGTGTTTTTCAGACTTACATCAAAATGAAACGACTCAGTGTTAAAATATGAAGGAGATATGTCTTATCTCAATACTGAGTAGATTGGTTTTCATGCACCTCTAAAGAGGATTATATATACAATAATCTTTACACAAAATACGTGTATACATAATAACATTAACATTAAAGATGGATACAATTTGAGGTCTTTATGCCCTGGGGAGGTTTATTATTAACCGAATTCTTAATCATTCATTTTTATTTCTAGAGAGATTAACTTTAATTTAAGTTAATGTTGTAGAAGTATTTTAATCCCATCGAGTATCCATTAGCTCATTTCATTTATAAGAACTGTGAATCAGAAATATTTCCTAGTAGTTAATTGATTGATTTTACCTATATGTTCTACGTAATATTATAAATATTTTACAGTAATCAATTGATGGACATTATGAGATTTGTTCTAGGTAATGTTGTGGGATTTCACGTGTTAGTTGAGTAGTGAAATCAATATGGTGCAACCGACCTTATGCACCACCACACTAGTGTTTATATACCTGTATCTCCCACTTATCATCCAAATGCGCCATTAGCGGTTTTCCTTGTCTTCGCTTAATCACATCATCATCAATTCCCCTCTGCTGAGGATACACCAAATTTGAATTAAATACTCATAATAAAATCGAAATATATAACTAAGCATTAGAAAATAGAGTACAATTTATATTACTTACAATAAAATCAACAAACGAAATAATTTAATTGTAAACTTTCATTCACCTGAAGAAGCAATAAATTTGCCAAACAATTGTAGTGAAAATAAACACACATTTTTGAAAATCTTAGTTTAATATACAAACGAAATAATGAATTATGTAAAATTTAAGTTACAAAAGTTGTCTTTCGATTAAGCGTGTGTGTATTTATATACCATATATGTATCTTTTATAAACTGGCAAGAAAAAGGTAACTTAGATCATCTACCCAACCCCAGTGTTTTATTTTTCCAACCCCTATCACGATGAAAGGTCATCGTGGGAGTTAATGCCGTCGAACAAATTGGCGGCGCGCTCGCATTTAAAAAATAATAATAATAATCAAATTCGGTATAAATTGCGCTGGAGGGGATGGTAAATACGTGTGTATACGTGCACGTAAATTCCTTTTTATCCCCGGCCGGAAAAGTCGGGCGATAATTTCACTTCAAAGGAAGGGCGCGCGCGCCCGCCGCCCGAACACCTTTTTCGAGATTTTTTTTTTTGGTGCTCTGAAAGGAATATTCATCCCGTCTTATTAGGAACGAGTAAACGTGCGTGAATATTTCGTCCCCCTTCCATCAACCCCCCTCTCCACCTCTTCATCTTTACGAGTGCAGCGGATTTTCCTTTTGTAATTTACGGAATGCCTGATACTACAAAAATGTATCTACAAAAGTGTATATTCAGCACGCAGATATTTAATGATTTACCAAACTGCATTTGTACTGAAAGGAGTTATTGCAATAATAATGACAACAATTAAGTTTGTGCTTGTAAGATTAGGAACGATATTTTTGATCCGTAATTTTAGTAGGAAATCTCGAGCTTGTAAAATTAGTTCTTATCAATTAGAGGTTTCGTTCTTTGTATCCTTAAAAAAATTAGATTTGGTTTCGCAAAGGGACTGAAAGCTATACTTACCTTTTGGTGGGGTGAAAGTTAAGACAGTATTCTTCACTTCATGGTCTTTATGGAGAAATAGTAGAAGAAATGGGATCACCTTCAACCATCCCATTTTTTCTACTACTTTATCTCCTTCAATCATCCCATATCTACTATTTTACAATGAAGACCATCAAGTGAAGAAACTAATGATGTTGATTCTACGAAACGGTAATAAAATTGACCTATACAGGTGTTCAGCAAATAAAGATTATTGAATGACAGAAATTGTAGAAATTAACGAACAATAATAGAAACAAGAAATAGATAAATATAAGGAGGTAAAGATGATAGAAAATTATATGCTAAAGAATTGATAACTAGATACTACAAAAAAATTAACACAGTAAAGATGAAACTATAACGCAATATCAGTTTAATCTGTTTGTGTGATTAAAAAATAAAAGAAGTCAAGTAATGAATATGATTGTAACAATCCGAGACTCTTTTTAAATTTCGGTTTAGTAAAAATACTTCTGAAGGTCTTCGATAGAGAGAATAAAAAGAAATTAGAAAGTGAATGTAGTAATTATTCGGAATTTCAGTTTATCGTAATTACTTCTAAAGGTTAATAAGAATGAAAACCAGAGATGATAAGAAAACAGAAATACTAGTAATTTTAAGAATGTTGAAGATACATTAAGGGTTGTTTCACCACGTGATAAAGAGAGCCACGTGATAAACGATAACCAAATTCAAAAAATGTTGAAGATACAGATGAGGAAGAAAGTTGACGAAAGGAAAGAGAAAGATAAATAAATAATGGTGATGTGGACATTATAATACCTTCCCTGTATTTTCTATAAAGATTTTACTTTATAAGTTGCTCTTATTGTAATCAAGTAATTGAAAATCTGTTATTTAAGGCAGAAAGACCTCTGGTCGATAGCCTTTTGACGAACTAACTCACTAACACATCATCCATTATTCATTATGTAAATGTAAATATGTCTAGTTTGTCAATAAAAATGTGTATTATTATTCTGTTATTTATTTTATTTTTAATTGCAATAAAACGTCAGCTCTCGCAAAAAAGGTAGTCTTCAAAAATACTGTTTTAATTAAAGTTGAAATATATATGTAGGGTGGGTGGGTGGCCACTATCCCACTCTTCAATAAATTTAGCATAAACAAGAGTTTATCGTGAATGATTTTTTTTAACATAAACGTAATCATTTACGAAGTAGATTTTAATAAATGTTTTGAATTTATTCAATAAAACCCTCGCTAATGTTTTACTGATTGGAGAGTGTGATAGTGGCCACCCACCCACCCTACATATACAAAATTCTTTACACTCAAACTCTGCTGCCCGCATTTGTTTTACAACAATCGCAACTCTTTGTATTTCCTTTTAATTTAAAAACTAAAAATAATGTTTTATGTATAAAAATTTATATACAATAGTGTTGGGGTAATTATTTATATTAGTATAGCTCCTTTGATTATAGGCTATAAACCATCTACAAATTCTACTTTTGAAACTTTATCCTCAATCACAAATTTTTGATTCGTTTACAACGAAAAATAGTTATTTTTTGTTAAAAATATCGCGTCTAAAAACACTGTTTTAGTGTAAGCAAACATATATATGTAGGGTGGGTGGGTGGCCACTATCTAACCCTCCATTTTTTTAACATAAGCAAGTGTTTTTCTTGAATATATTATATATAAAGGCAAATAATATTTGACGTATGTTATTAGTTGGTTTTTCCAGTAAAACCCTTGTACATTACATTACATTACATTACAATACATTATATTACATTACATTATGTTAAAAAAATTGGAGGGAGTGATAGTGGCCACCCACCCGCCCTACATATTTAAGACATTTAACAACAATCACAAATTTTTGTATTACGTTGTAAACTTTCTAAAAATAGACGGTATTCCAATAGGAACTTTTAAACTTTAAACAGTTGATAGCAGCCATGTTGTTAAAATCGAATTGGCTCTTAATTAAATAATTTCAACAATAAAAAAATGGAACTAAAAAAAGCGCAGATAAAAATTAAATTCACTAAATAAAGAGAAACAGGTTAAAACCATTCTCGTCTTAAAAATTTACAATTAAAAATCTGAGCTGAATTGAAGACAGTTATTAGGAAAATTACAGTATAAAACAGCTGAAATAAAAATAAAAACAATTGAATTTCGTTAGAAACAACAGTTGTAAACTTTATAAAGATATAAGAGTGAAAAATTTTTTAAATAGGTAAGTAAATGGCTTAGTAAAGCTAAAATTTGAATTTAAAAAATGGTATTTACTGAAGGTTAAAATAATTATTTTCCTAAAAATCGTTTTGAAGAATTAAAAAATAATTGAAAATAAGTTGCTTAACTTGGCATTTTCTCAGAAAAATAAAGTAAAAAAAGAAAAGAATTGAATTTTATTCCAAACAGTTTAAAACTGTGAAAATGCGGGTCGATAGACAAAAATAAATTATTGTTTAATATCATTGTCTTATTGTTAACCAAATGTTAATTATTTTCATTTTTTTCTGTAAATAAAGATGTTTATTATTTAAAAAAAACAATTGACATTTTGTTAAAATACAGCTGAAACTTTATTAAAAAAAAAACATTTGTAAACTTACTTCATAAAACCAGTTAAAATTTCCTTAATTACAATGAAAATGTTGTCAAATAAGAAAAACTTAATTCAAAAAGCACAGCCAATTTTGAAGAAAATATAAAATATAAATTACGGGTAGCCGCTATCTCACCCTCCATTTTTTTAACATAAGAAAAAAATATGTTTAATGCTTGAAGCCATCACTTTGTGATACATCTTGAATCAGGAACTTTAAATGAAAATATACTTCGTTGATATCACACAAAGGATTTATTACGTGACTATAGTTTCAACCTTTAAAAGGCCATTTATTGTACGTTTGATAATGGCCTTTTAAAGGTTGAAACTATAATCACGTAATAAATCCTGTGTGTGATATCAACGAAGTGTATTTTCATTTAAAGTTCCTAAGAAAAAAATTGTTAAAATCACTATTCTTTTAATAAAACGTTTCGATTTTACCAAGAATAAAAACAATTGAAAATCAGTTAATAAATGACATTTACTAAGAAAAACCGTCGAAATTAAAAACAATAGAATTATATTTCAAACAACAGTTGTAAATAAAAATATATAAGTCCTTTACGTTGTAGAAAATTCACTAATAATTATTATTCTAATTATTAGTAAACAAAATAAAATAAATAAAATTTCCTAGGGAATAATTTAAATAAGTTTAAATTTTACAAAGAATAAAATAAGCAATTGAAAATTAGTTGAAATTCTCATATAATAAATTCCTTTAGTAAAATATATTATTATTATTTTCCAGTTTTTCAACTATACCTTTCGCAATACTGTTTAAATTACAAAAAACTTGCACCGATGGATTCCAACAATCAAATTTATTTAATAAAATAAGTAAAAATCTAATTCGAACTTTGTTTTCAAAAATTTTTAAATTATTTTCATTAGGGGAATTTAAACTCTTGTTCTGCTCCATGTTTTTATTTCAGTTACCTATTTTTTATTTTCAATTGTTTTTGGTAAAAATTCAATAAATTAAAGCTGTTTTTTTTAGTTTATTTAACCGAACGTACTCTTGACCTACGACAATTTAACTAGCGCCTATTTTCCCGCTTAAACTCCGGCGTACTCTTGACCTACCTCAACGTATAATTTGTTTGGGCTTGTCAGGAGTACGAGAGGTCATCGCATTTATTATTGAGGTAGGTCAAGAGTACGATAGAATAAGTTATAATCAAGTTTATAAGGTTAAGTTAATATTGTGTTTATTCTAGTGTAATGTAAAGATTATTACAATATTTAAAAACTAATGGTAAAACAGTTGACATTGACAAAGCGTTAAAACAATTGAATGTCTTTAAATTACTTGAATTTAAAAATTTCCTAAAAATAAATTAATTGCTTGTTTTAGAACTTTCGAAATACATTTTTTAATTTAATTTATATCGAAATTTTCCAAAAATTCAATGAATATTTCCTTAGAAAAAAGTAGATAAGTTTATTAAGACAATAAAAAATTAAATTAAAAAATTGAAATTAAAAAAAAATAGTTTGTTTAAAAAAAATGTAATTATATTTTACCAAAAATAAATAACAATCGAAAATCAGTTGCAAAGAAAAAAAAGGTATAATTAAAAAAAACGAAAATAATTAAAAATCAGTTGCAAAGATGACACCTGCTAAGTAAAAAAAGTTGATAACAAACAAAAATGAATTTTACGGAATACAAAAGAACACAAATAAAAATTTTAAAGTCAGTTGAAAGGATTGGTAGCAAATTAACAAACTCTTTTTGATTTTTAGTTTAACTTGAATTATTTAGAAGCAAATATTAAATGAATTTTTTACCACTTTCAACTGTTTTTTGTTAGTAAATTTCTTTTGTTTTTTAGTTGTAAAATTTTAACTAGGAATCATAGTACTTTTCCTATATTTTAATCAAAAATTATAAGGTTTTCTTTCATAATAATTTGCACAATTTTGAAGTCTTTTCAAATACTTGTTATATAAATTTCAACTCTAATAGTTTATTTTCAATATCCAGAAAATTGCAAATTTTTTAATTTTTAATTTTTTCTCGCAAGTAAAGAACTTTACAAAAAACATGCTTTAATAAAACTTGTTCTGTTTTAACTTTTGCGTAAAAAGTTATATAATATTTTTCAAATTTTGAAAAATATCGAGAAAAACAAGAACATTTTCACGAGAACAATACTTTCCCTACAAGAGAAAGTAAAAAGGAAGTTCAAGTGAAAAAAGCATAATGTTCTTGTTAAGAGATATTTTTGAGGAGGTAAGAATAATTGTTGAAGAAGATTATTATCTATTAAAACATAAATTTCTATTTCATTTAAACAAGATAAATTTAAAAAAAATAAAACAAATTCCAAGTATGTGTTTTTCTACGTCTAAAAAAAAGAAATTATAAACTTCTAGAACTAAAAATTATTAAGAAAGAAAAAACATAAAATTGCTTATCGATCACGCAGATATTGTTTATTTTTCTAAAACCTAAACTTCTCTTTCTTCTATATATAAAAGTTAACAATAAAATCTAAAAAAAAAAAAAACGATAAACTCTTACAACTCATTCACTTAACTATTGTTTATTAAAATGCAAATATTCTTAATTGCTTCCAGTTAGGCAAATAAGGAAAAGGCAAATAATTGACTTATTTAACGAAAAAAATTAATGGTATTAAATACTTAAAACCTAAATTAAAACTAAAATTAATTACACTAACAACTTACAATAGCACTACATGTTTATATTTACTAATAACGATTTAAATTAACTAACATATTACATATTCTGTAGATTATGTTTAAATGAATTATAATTAGATCCGAAAATATTAAATAAGGAATGTACGTTATATTTATTACAGAGGTTCATCATTCTATGAATTGGGTTAGAATTAGAAGCAAATGCTTTTCGGTATGTGGAAAGTTTAAAAATTGAAGTGTGCCTAGTGCGCCGATTAACTGGAACTAAGTGAAAATTAAGACACATTAATAGCTGCTCACTTTCCAAACTTCCATTAAGTAATAAGTACACATCAATCAAATCCATTCTATCTTTAAGACTACTCATACTTAATATACTTTTAATAAGCGAATAATATACCTGAATGTGAGTCATACCAATTTTGAACTCGATACATCTAAAAAACTTGTTTTGTATTCGTTCAAGCATATCTATATCCCCAATCTGATATGGTCGCCAAATGGAAGAAGCATACTCCAATGTACAACGTACAAGCGCACAAAATATAACTTGTAGACTGGCAAAATTCAGGTCCTTACCAATATGCCAGATTTTCTCAAGGCGGTATTACAGACATTTAGCATATGAGGGTAAAAACTTAAACTGGAATCAAATATTACATTGCAAATCAACTGATTCAAGTGAGTTTGTATGTTGAATTAGATGTTTGTTTCTACAAAAAGACAAAGAAAAACACTTGATAATATTAAGAGTCATTTGGTTCAGATTGAACCACAAAAGTATTGCTTCCAAATCTTCTTGTATAGACACACAATCCCTAACAGAAACAACGGCTTTAAATAGTTTAATGTCATCAGCATATAACAACAAATTAGAGTTTTTAACATAATTGCATATATTGTTGATAAACAAGGTCCACAATGAGAACCTTGCGGGACCCCTGATGTAACTAAAATAGGCGTAGCCTTAAAATTATTTACACGGATAATTTGTGTTCGTTGCGAAAGAAATGACTTTAACCACATTAAAGTTTTATCACAAAAGCCAAGACATTGTAACTTTTTTAGAAGTAATGTGTGGTTCACTCTATCAAACGCTTTGCAGAAATCAAGGTAGATATAATCAACTTGCTTTTGATCCCGAACTGAATCTGATAAGTACTGTGTGTAGGATAGAAGAAGAATCAAGAGCACGACACACACGTGTTAACTGTTTATTTATAAAGATTAAAATTATACACAGTTAATGTGTGAATACATATTAAAATATATTAAAATCCTTAAGTTCGTTGTAGAAATTGTTTGTGAATACATATGTTTAGACTTGCATGTGTAGAATTTCTCCACTATCACTATCCTCCATTGTTTTCTCTCTTTTCACGTCTTTCCATTTCAGGTGCATTGCAAGGTAAATATTTTTCTGATTCATTGTAGACAGTAGACAGTTTTCATCACAGACTAAGATACAGCTTTTTGTAAAGGATGAGAATAATTTTTTGGAAGGCCTGGATGATACAAAAAATTGTTTATCCATAAAGAAGAATCCTTTTTTTCTTTCTAAAACGTACACTTTTCTCTCTTTTATACAAAATAAATGTTAAAAAAAACTAAATTCGAACATTTTTTTCATTGCCACAAAAGGGATAAACCCCTAGAACTCAAAGTTATTTTTGAAGAACGAGTGAGGAAAACAGTTTATTATAAAGATTTATTTTCTAAAACATAAACTCCTTTTAAAACAGGAACAAGTTTAAAAAATATAAAACAAAATTCAAACATGTATTTTTATCTACAAAAACTCATAGAACTCAAAGTTATTGTTGGATGAAATAAGAAACATTGATTATCCACTACTTTTTCTATTTTTTAAAATATCTTTGTAAAAATATAAAACAAAATTCAAATATATATTTTATTATTTTTAGACTCATTGTTGTAGATTCACGAAATGTTTTCGTATTTTTAAATCATTAGTTAATTTTCTAAAAAGGATTTTAATATATTTTATTATTAAATATTTTTCCTTAACTACTAATCAAATGATAAATTTCTAGAACTCACAGCTATTATTAATGAGAAAGCAATTAAAATTGCTTAACCATCAAGAATTTTTGTTTATAATAATAATAATAATAATATTTATTAATAGCCAAAGGTACATTCGTCAATTAAAAGAAAAAATGAAAATAAACTACACAATTCATTATTTAACTAAAGTAATCCATATACTCAATTATCGAGTAGAACGTCTTAGATGCTAACAAACATTTAACATTAGTTTTAAAACTTACAACTGACATTTACTTACAGCTAGTGGGTAGAGCATTATATAGTTTTATAGCATGAAACCTAGTACTATTTTGTGTGCGGTTTAGTCGGTTGTATAGAGGTCTGATTTGATTGGCATTTCCAGTTTTATAATTATTTACATCGTAATTAACTTGATATGAATCTCTATTACTATGAATATAGATAAGGCATTTCATTATGTAGATACATGGTAGTGTTAGAGCTTCATTTTAATAAAATATTGTCTACTGTCTTCAGTATAACTCAAATTATTAATAATTCTGACAGCTTTTCTTTGTGCAGAGATTGCGTGTATAGCTCCAGAGGAATGACTCCATAAGATAATTCCATAGCGAAAGTAGGATTCAAATAGTGATGTATATGCCGATTTTAGTGCATCGAATAAAATTATTTTTGAAAGTTGCCTAAGAAGAAATAAATACTTGTGCATTTTATTCACTAGTTCATCAGTGTGTGTTTTCCAAGTAAGTTTATTATTTAAGTAAAAGCCTAAGAATTTAACTTTATTAATAAAATCATCATCCCTATTCTTCAAAGTAAATAACATACTGACAGTTTTATTATCGCTTAAAAGTAGTTGGTTTGCTATGAACCATTTTTTTGCTAGAACGTTAAGATTGTGGTTTACATATATACAAACATCTTGAAGTATTTTACCTTGGTTTATCAATGTTGTGTCATCCGCAAATATCAGAATATTTCTTTCGCGAGGTAGATCATTTATATAAATGAGAAAGAGGGTCGGGTCTAGCTTAGAACCTTGCGGTACCCCTCTGTTAATAATGTATTCATTTGACATTTTGTTCTGTAATTTAATGATCTGAGATCTGTTAGATAAATATGTCGTTATCAGCTTACAGCTCATGTGATGAAAATCATAGAAATATAGCTTTTGGAGAAGAATATCGTGACTCATACTGTCAAAAGCTTTCTCTAAATCAAGAAATGTAGCTTGAAAAAATTCTCTGTCATGAAATGCAGTAAGGCATTGATCAATAAAGGATAAGGCGGCAGCTGTAGATTTTCTGTGCCTGAAACCGTGTTGACTTTGAGATATTATGTTTTTCTTTTTAATTAAAAATGTCAAAATGACATAATAGACTTTGTCTAAAATATCCCACCACAAAAGGGTCAAAATAGAGCATATTTGCTTAAAAATAATTAAAAAGAACTTCAGAAATGGTGAAAGTGTCTACGAAAGAATATGGGTTTGAGTGGAAGAACATTGGTAAACAGTGAACTCCTGTGTCCTAAATTATTTGTTTATTTTCTATTAAATGTATGTATATTATATATTTTTTTGTAAGCAGGAGAAGCAAAGATAATAATAAGAACTAATAAAGAATAATATAATCCAATATTTGACAATTTAACAAATCTTCAAATATTTTAGATATAATAGGAAAAATTGAGATTGGCCTATAGTTATTGACGTCAGTGCGTGGCCCTTTTTTATATACTGGTATAATAATTGCTTTTTTTAGGCATGAAGGATATATACCTTCTTTGATTGCTAAATTGATTAGATTAGTTAAAATATCTAATATGGGTTCTTTGACAGCCTTTATTATCTCTGCAGTACACTCATATACATCCCTACATTGGCTATTTTTTAGTATCTTAATGGAATCTCTCACCTGGGCACTAGATACAGTTGCAAATTTTAAATATGAGGTATTTAACGTGTTTAGACTTCCATTTAACATTAAATCGCTAACATTAATTGTATTATGTTGAGTAGTACGGTTGTTAAGGTTTAAAGGTATAAGTTTCTGATTTATTTGCACGATAAGAATTTATTATTTGCTACATTGCCTTTGGCTTATTATTTGATGAGCTGAGTCTACTATTATTTAACTTGCGTACTTCATTATCAATTTCTTTATTGTATCGTTCTTTAATTCCATCTCTAGGTGCTTTGTTTTGTGAACTTTTATTCTGTTGGTACGCTTCATCTGATAATTCTAAAGTATTCTTAGGAGTTAATAGATATTTACTATATTTAATTGGATGCTGCACATTAGACCGATAAGTTTTCAACGGGGAAGCAGTAATAATCCAACTGTGTAAGATGTTCAAAAATATATTAAATTTATCCTCTAAGGATAGTAAACTATTATTAATAAATGAGCAGTCGGTACTTGACAGGAGGTGATAAAATTTACCTTCAGGTGTTGTAGGTCTACAAATATTTGTTGTTGACCTTTTCCTGCTAGTAGGTATTTGTAATTGAACATACAAACCCACATAATCAGACAAACCTGTATATTTAGGGGCTACGCTTAATGTATTAATGTTACTGAAAATGTTGTCAATTTTATTATTATATCTAGTATTAAAATTAACAAATGCATTTAGGCCGATGCTTTTAAAGAAACTACATACATCTATAGTGTCTCTCGATTGATTATTATTAAACTTTGTATTAAAATCTACCCCTACGATAATTAGATTTTTAATTAGATCAAGTGCTGGAGTAAGTCATTGAAACTAGTTAAAAACATATCTACGCTTCCACTAGGAGGTCGGTACACATTAACAACGATTAAATTAGGATCTGTCAGTAGTATACATGATAATTCCAAAAGAAGCTATAGTTAAGGTAAAACAAGAAAAACGTTTTATTTACTAAGAATAAAATTTTCTTCTCTTTATTTTTAACAAGAAACATTCAAACATCTATTTTTGTCTATAAAAAATAAACTGCACTGAAGAGAGAAATATAAGCAGAAAATAATTGAAGTAAAAGATAAATGTAAGCCAAGAAAATCCATATAAAAAAATAAAAATAAAATTAAGTAATGGTAGGAGGAAACAATTTGAAGGAAATAACTAGATGGTTTAAACTCAATTTTTCTCAAAGATCTTTAAAATTAACTCGTTAAAACCTAGTTAGATCAAAAATTTAGAAGTTATTACTAAAAACCCTTTAAACTTTCGTTTGTATAACAAGTAATTTATTTTTGTGACTTAAGTTTCGGCAGCTATCAAACAGTGGCGACAGAAAGAATTATAAAGCAGTCGGAGAAAATGTGGATTCAAGAGGAAGCCTAGTTTTGGTTCCAAAAACGTAATTCTCTGTTCACTTATGTCAAAATCCTACACTGTGTGCTAACCCTTGATATACATCCTATGGAGTTCGACTACTTAAATGACTACGTGTGGGAAAAAGTCAGCTACCTCACACACAAGAAATTTCTAACCCAGAAAAAGAAGTGAACATATCTCAAGGCAAAAAGAATAACAGTAAATATTACCCAGGCTAAATATACAACATAATTTTCACCAAGAGTACTAAATTTACTAGAAACAGGACCTAATTATTCCCCTTATCTACTTTTGAAGAAACTCTAATTAAAAAAGGTTAAATGAAAATATTTTTTTTGTTTTTATACCACTATTTATTGTATAATATACACAAACAAAGTTTACAATATATTATCAATTTGTGTTGAATTCAACACTTGATAATGATCTGCAAAGGTCGAAACTATAGTTGTGTCAAAATTGATAATATATTGTAAACTTTGTTTGTGTATATTATACAATAAATAGTGGTATAAAAACTTAAAAAATATTTTCATTTAACCTTTTTTAAAATGAACTACCACATAGTAACGGTCGCTACCATCATTTTCATTAAACTCTAATTGTTGAGTTGTTGATTGTAAACTAACCAAACATAAATATTACAAAAAATTAACAACACAAGGGACCAAACATTTGTAAAATCTATAAAAAACATAATCACCCATTACAAAACCCGACAAAGGAAATTCAATAGTGTTTCTAGGAAAAACTTCATTTATCTAAAAAATAAATGTTTTTTTTAGATACTCCGAGTATCATCAAATTAAACCACGATCCAACTAAATCATTTCTCAAACTTCTTAATAATTCTTATTCTATTTTCTATAATATTAACAAGTCCAAACTAATTCCTATAATCCCTAACTACCCCAGACTTGATAGTTTTGGAAAAATTCACAAAAACCATACCTATTCCTCCAGTTGTTTCTTATATAGATTCACCAGCAAATTTAATTTCTTCTCACTTGAACTCCCGATATAAAAAACAAACAAATTTCCGAGATCCACACTCAATTAAAAACTCACTATAATTATGCAATAAATTAACTTCCTCTAACATATCACCTAACTGCAAGCTAGTGTCATTCGACGTATCAAATATGTTTGCCCAAATCCCTCCGGAATACAGCATGCAATTTATCGAAGAATCATTTGACCAAATGAACGTGAATATCAGAGTAAAAACAGAATTTTAGAAATACTTCAACTAGATTCAAAATTAGGAATCAATAGAGAATAAACTCGACCAATTATATATCTAAACATTACATTGAAAGAAAAAACCGAAACATTGCAAGAGAAATAAGAATGAAATGCAGATGTTAGAAGTGGTATTCAAGAGGGACTGAAATATATATACAATACAGTAATTCAATCTGATATTTACGAGAGAAAATTATTAATAACTGACTGAACAACAATAAACTTTTAATAGTGTTTATTGTTTATTGATGTATGAATATTTGATCAGGAAAAAATCATCATTCAAGTCGAATCCCTCTCAGTTTTAGTGCGTTATTATCTTGACGTTGACCATGCAAGCTGTTTCCCCGGCGCGGTTTATTGTGTTTTGTAATCAGAGCAGGCGGTGTTTTATTAGCGGTAGTAATTCGCGCAACGGCTGCGGACCCCCCCAAGAACCGCCTATATATCGGCTTTATTGACTACATTGTTACATAGTTATGGGCCCACGAAATGTGTACCACCGGGTTTGGTCGATACGTTGGCCGTTGTCTAGTCGGTGGTGCTCTCCCCCACCTCGGGTAGTGCTCGCGTGTCTGACTGATACGCACGCCAGGAGAGGGACCGACCACCCGGTTGCCACCTCACATCCCCCCGAAAACCGAAACGAACCAAACACTACTCTTTACTCGATCGCGCGGTTTACTTCTTCACTTCATCGATTTTCACTCCGCGACGTTTAATCATTTAATTTGTTTTTTATTGGTAATTAAATATAATATAAAACTAATTTCCATCATATAACATTTATATAATTTTAGCCCGGCGCATCCACCATTATTCACACATCAACTATTAATTTTAAAAATCTTCGAGTTAATGTGTGAATAATGGTGGATGCGCCGGGATAATAATTTATAATAATATTTCACCGCCGCTAAGGAACTGTGGTAATTTACAATTATCAAAGATATAGTATAAATAATGTTTTCACGCTCGGAATAATTTGTATATGTGTGTAATTCGAGTAGATTTCGTCCGCGTAAGTTGGCGCGCGCTACCCTCTTCCGAGCGAGCGGGACGTAGCGGGCCTCCTCGGTCGTCCCCTGTTAGGGGGGGTCTGCTGGGGGGTGGTGGCACCGCCGTAATGAGCGAGGCACAGGCTCGTCAGTGCGTCAGCCGCGCCAAGACTGCGATTTAATGAGCATGAAATCCAAATGGTAATTTGATTTGGACTTAATTAACGCTGTACGTAAGCTGGAACGTTGTTGGCCCTCACAAAACCCGCGTCCCGCCGCCCTTCCACCTCCTTACGCGTAAAACTCCACCAAACACCCTCTCTCTCTCTCACTCGCACAATCTTAAATACCACTTTGCAGCTACTAATGCCCAAATAATAAATCCCAGTTGGTCCTGCTGGATAAGATGAAGAAGAAAAATAATGAACGGGGCAGATATCGTTACTCAAAATATAATCAATCATTACAACGTCAAAACCTTCACAAATATATATATATATATATATATATATATATATATATATATATATATATATATATATGAAAAAAAGGTATATATATATATATACTGTGGGAATAGTTTGGGATTGAATCAGTGTGTTCACATGAACTCTGCTACTGCTGCTACTACCCTCATTCCTGCACACAGAATTTTCAGAGGGCCGACATGTAATGGGCGGCGCCTGATACCGGTTTTCTCCCTCATCTCAACCTAGTTTACATTAATACGTTTCGGTAATAAATAAACGCCGCCTAATTACGTGTCAATCGTTTTGGGAATTTCTTTCGTGCCATTAACGGGATCACGGTCGGTGGGGGTGGACGAGAACAACAAACAAAAAAAAACAAAGAGAGAGGAACATAATGCGGAGCGTGATGTATGAAATGCGAGAACCTCAACGTGCGGACGTACAATAAATTCATTTATCGTCAACGTGATGATTGAACAATTTTCCGTTTTGCAGATGGAAACAAAAATAAAAAAAAAACGTTGATTAACGGTGTAAATTCGTAAATAAACCAGAACGATGACGATCCGCACGTGGAAATTAACGTGAGTACAATTGTGCGGTTTGAAATATAATTTGTAGATATTAATATTAATATTTGCAATAAATGTGGTAAGATTATTGCAATATTTAAAGTGAAATATGTTATGGTATTTTTTTTAAACTAAATTATGGTTCATCAATTCTTACTTAATAGTAAAAATGGCGCAGTGTAGAGATGTTAGTGAAAGTGTTCCCTAAGATAAATCGTGCTAAGGTTGTCAAAAACTAGCAAGATCAAGATTTGCCTGTGCCTTATGTAGAACACTTTGCTTGTGCGAGAAGAATAAAAAAGTTCTGTGAGCTTTTATTAGCCAAAAATGAAAATCTAATATCTAACCTCAACTGTGAGGCCACCAATGATAATATTGTTTAAAATGCTAGTAACTGAACTTCGGCAAAGTAATAGACTATTACTGGAAAAAATGGAAATATGTGAGAAGACTTTTGCAAAGAAGAATGAGGAGATTGCTATTTTAAATAGAGAAAAATCATTAGAAATACAAAATCACGTTTCTAATATGGACAAAAAAAGATAACGTTAATGACAAAGATAAAGTAAATTTATGATTTTCGGCCCCAAAACATAGTAGTTAAAATGTTTTGGGAACCGAGAAAAACAAATTTTCGAGCAAACGCGGGGAACCTAAAACAAACATAAATACGAATAGCATATTATTTCAGAATGTGCAATCGATCACAAGGTGGATGAAATTCAAATAATATTAGAGGAGAATAAAGACTGTTTTTGTTTATGTGTTGCAGAACATTGGAAGTCGGATTCACAAATAAAAAACTATATTATACAACTACATATAAATCAAGTTACTGCAAAAATGAACCAGAACATGGTGGAACAGTTGTTGCAGTAATGTTAAAAGCAAGTGTCGAGGTGACATCGTAAATATGACTGTGAAACGTGTATGTGAAGTTGCTGTAAATTTGGAAACAAAATATGTGTTGTGTTGACAATCTACCAATCACCAAACTCTACTGTTAGTGATTTTAATACTGTATTTGAAAAAATATTGTAAAAACCTGTGCAGGAAAACAATAATTTATTTGTATGGTGAGATTTTAACATAAATTTAAATAGTAATACTAATTCAGTGACTGATTTCTTATCTCTATTAAATTCATTTGGTCTACAAACATAACATTCGTTATTCACCAGAGAAATGCAAAACAATTGGAATATTTTCGTCCGAGAATAAAGAACTATTTAATTCCTATTTAAATGAACAAAAGTGGACTGATGTTTACTCATGTGATCCACAAAATGTCAATCTACAATCATCAAGATTCATTAATATTTTAATGCCATTATTTAATGAATGTTTTCCTGAGAAACAAGCCATTGCAAATAATAAAAGAGTAAAATTCTATAACAATATAAATCTTTAGCATTGTAAAAGCCAACTGGGTATATTGTATGTCCTAAGTAGTTGTGATGGTCAATATAAAGATGCTAATAAGGATGTGTAATTTGGTTTTAAAAAATGAGCGTAAATCATATTACGCAAGTCAACTTTGCCGGTCATCAAATAAGAGTAAAACAGCATGGAATATTGTAAATAGTATAAGAGGCTACGATAAAACAAAAAATAATTATTTTACTGACATCCCTTTACAAGCTGCCAACAATTTTAATTCATTTATGGTTAATAATATATCTAATCTAACACACGGCTTACAAAATGTAAATAATTTTAAGTGCAAGATTCCGTTTCATTTTTCGTCCATGTTTATAGAGCCTGTGTCAGAAAATGAAATATTAAATATTATGTTAGATTTAAAAGGGAAAATGAGCAGCGGAGTTGGTGATATTCCCACTTCAATAATAAAATATTATAAAGTGGAGTTGGGTAGTCCTTTGACGTTTATTATTGATAATGCCTTAACATATGGCATATTTCTAGACAATTTAAAGCAAGCAATAATAACACCTATTTATAAAAAAGGCGACCCTACTCTTATGAAAAACTATAGACCCATAAACGTTCAAATGGCTATGTGCAAGCGGCTTATCATGTTTTTCAGAAATACAAACTGTTTAGTAAATGTAAGCATGGCTACATAAGAGATAAGTTGATTGAAACAGCGGTGTTTAGCTTCTTACAAAATATCCTAGAGTTTCTCGAAAATAAAAATATCGTAATAGGTATGTTTATTGATTTAACAAAAGCTCAAATTACGAAATATTATTCAATAAATTTGAAAGATATGGCGTAAGAGGCTATGCGCCAAAGTGGATTCAATCGTTTCTCTTCGAATGTAGTCAGAAAGTGAATATATTTCAAGATTTTATCAATTACTTATCAAACAGTGAATCCATCAAAGTAGGGATTCCTCAGGGTAGTGTTTATGGTCCCTTATTATTTATAATATACGTCAACGACTTAAAAACCATAATAAATTCAGAAATCTACGACCTAACGATTTTTGCGGATGGTGCTAATTTTGTTAGTAACATCGCCTTCCCTTTGTTCGACTCTTTTAAATTATAACTCACTTTATACATCTGTTAAACAATATGTGGGAGAAAACAAACTAATATTTAACGAAAGCAAAACAAATTTAATATTATCTAAAACTGTTCAGTACAAACTGTAAGCGCCGAGTCATTATTTTCTGAATAATTCAAATCACCAGCTTGTTCAAAATACAAAATTTTTAGGAATAATGATAGATGAACATCTAAACTAGTTTTCATGCATTGAATAAAGTTCGTTATACAATGCGTTTTCTGATGAGTTATGTAAATCGTAATACAATACGGATTGTATATTTTTAAAACTTCCACAGCTTGGAGTAAGATACGGAATTATTTTTTGGGGTCAGAGTCAATTCATTGATAAAGTATTTATTGCACAAAAAAGACCTGTGAGGGTGCTGTTTAATTTAGGATACTGAGAATCGTGCAGAACTATTTTTAAAATGAACGGTTTGCTTACAGTCACAGGTATTTATATATAATGAATGTGATAGGGGTCGAATAACTGCATTAGTACTCCTCGATTATAGCAGGGCTTTCGACACCCTAAATCACGAAATCTTGCTTTCCATTCTTAAATATGTGGGTTTCGACCAATCGGCAATAGATCTACTAAGAAATTACTTAACAGATCGTTATTAAGCAGCGAAATTAGAATCTGGTGTTTGAGATTTTCAACGTATATCCTTTGGTGTTCCTCAGGGATCAATTTTAGGGCCTATATTGTATACTATTTATATCTCAAGTCTTATCTTAAATTCATCAAAATCGACGTATCTTTTGTTTGGGCCAAAAAGAAAATGTGTTGAGTTAATTGATAACTTTAAACCTTATATAAACAATGAGACAATTCCTTTTAATAGCAGCGCAAAAAATTTAGGAGTTACCTTGGATAATACATTCAGGTATCGCGATTTTATATCAAAATGTATTAATGTTGCTTTTAGCAACCTCAGAATTATATATCATAATCGTGAATTGTTAAACAAGAAAACTAAAATTTTAGTATGCGAAGCAACAGTATTATCGCAGTTTACATATTGCTCACAATTAGTACATCCATGCTTAGACCAATCAACTAAATTGCGAATATTAAAAGTATTAATAATTTTAGAACATTTAAGACGTCTTTGTATAACAACATATGTGATAAAGAACCATACTGTCTTAACGTATATTTGTGTCTGTAATCATAGTGTATGCATAATTTGAATATTTATTATTATTATTATGTGTCAAGTAAGACATAACTAATATAATTGAAGTCCTCTCTTCAGAGGACTACAAGCCAAACTTGAGCAAGCAACTACAAGCAAGAAAATGATGGAACAACCTCCACCAAAGAGACCTTTTGTGGCAGCAGTGTCATCAAAGCAACAATAGGCAAGAGTAGAAGATCATATTTTTATGATCTCCAGCCTTTCCATGAACAATCAAAATTTTTGTACGAAAGTATTTTTCTATATGTAATTTGAACTTTATTTTGTATGTACATTGCATAAATAAATACTATCTACTATGTATCTATCTATAAGCTAAATCCATTTCGTCTATGTTTTTTTATATATTTATATTGTATGTATGTATCCACCTTGTATTTCTCTTACTGTTGTTTTGTAAGAGCAATATTGCAATATTTTTATATAAATGTATTCTTATTTTATACAGGGTGAGTTTCTTTCGATGTTCTCTATGGGGATCTCGGAAACTATAAGAGATAGAGAAACGGTTAAATGGGGAAAGAAGTGTAGATTAACGAGACGAATAAAATTCCACTTTCAAATTTTTCAAAAAAGTCAAGGGTAACTAGATATTTTGAAAAAAGTAAAAAGTGTCAATTTTTTCAAATCAATATATCTCAGTTATTATAATAGATAGAAAAAAACTATAAAGGACAAAGTTTTAGATAATTGTATGTAGATTAATAAAAAATAATCAGAAAATTTTTATCGCCATCATTTTCCGAGATATGATGCAAACTTACATTTTTTTAAATGGAAACCATAGTTAGCTATGGCCTCATTAAAAAGGTAATTTTTTTCTCTTTAATCCAATATGACATACGACATAGTTATTTCTAAAAATAAGTGAGTTATAGTCATTTTAACTTTTATTATAAATAAAAAATGGGTAGCCATGAAAAAGATGAAAGTAAAACAATTGCAGTTGTTTATAATAATAGCAATATTGTAATTATTAGTTTTACAGAGATAAATCAAAATGAAACAACTGCATAAAGTAATTCTGTAATTATCAATATATCAATGGGAGAGAAAGTGGAATTTTATTCGTCTCGTAAATCTACACTTCTTTCCCCATTTAACCGTTTCTCTATCTCTTATAGTTTCCGAGATCCCCATAGAGAACATCGAAAAAACTCACCCTGTATATTGACCTCCTTTGTTATATTATTATTTAACTGTATTTTAATTATAATGTAGATATTGCTTTTATATGTTAATTTTTATATAATTGTTGACGCTCACATCCACTTCATATGTATATATATATATGTATATTTTCTATATGTAAATGGTGGCTACGTGAAATAAATATGATATGATATGATATTCTTACTTCATTTCTTCGAAATTATCCAAAAATGTTTGTCTTATTCCATCGGATTTAGAAAATTTAACTTGAGAGCATTGAAATATTAAAAAGAAGTTTCTTAAAGAGATTAGAAACTAATTACTTGAAAACTGAAAGAAAATAATTCATAATTATTGTTAGTTTCAATGTACGAGAAATTGCTGGCCGTAAAATTATAGAAAAAGAGTCAAAAAACAAATTTATTATTTAATGTGTGTTTGGCATTTATATATGACTATTGCAATTAAAAATTTAATTTACTTTCCTTATATAGAATACATCCAGTCCTTCAATCAGTAAAACATCATAAAAAATTATTTGAAAAATGTGTATAAATATTTCTCTAAAAATTGCAATTATTTTGTATTTGTTTGCATTTTACAACTTCTAACTAAAACCTTCGATTATGTTTTACTGTTTGGAGGGTGGGATAGAGGACACCCACCCACCCTACATATACATGATAACTTCAATTGCAAATCGTTGATGATTTTGCTGCTAAGAACCGACAAACCCTTTATGTAAGTAACTAAAAATAAAACAAAATCAAAATTTAAGTTTAAATATATCTATCCCATCCTCCAATCAGTAAAACATCATCAAAGTTTTTTTGAAAAATTTGTATGAATAAACCTCTAAAAATTGCAATTATTTTGTGTTTATATAAATTTTACAAATTTTTAATTAAAACCCTCGCTTATGTTTTACTGTTTAGAGGGTGGGATAGAGGCCACCCGCCCACCCTACATATACATGATAACTTTAAACACTAATTGTTGATAATTTTGCTGCTTATAAAACAATAAGACCTTGTATGTTAAAATAATAAAACATAATTCAAATTTAAGTTTAAATATTATTGACCTTCCATAGCTTATCATATTTAAGCTTGATTTAAAGCTTTTACATGAATCATATATATCATTTTTAATTATTAATACATTAAAAAATTTTACTATCAATTTCCTTTTATTAAAATTTTGTAATTAAAGTTATTGCAAATGGAAAGGAGATCAGTAATTAAAGTTAATATGCATATGTAAGGTGGGTGGGTGGCCTCTAACACACCCTCCAATCAGTAACACATGAGCGAGGGTTTTAATTAAAAGTTGTAAAACGTAAATAAACATTACAATAATTTAATAGATTTATTCAAACAAATTTTTAAATTTAAGAAATCTTAAAAAATAAGACATAACTTTTCAAATAAAAATTAAAGAGAATAAAAAAACTAAAAGAGTTTTATTAAAACATGCTTTTCATAAAGTTCTTGAATTAATAATTTTGACATTTTTTGCCTATTGCTCATAAATTATAGGAGTTAAATGATATGTATATAACAAGAAATTGTAAAGAATTCAAAATTGAGCAAATTATTAAGAATAGCTTTTTTGCGTAAACCTCATAGAATTTCGAGAAAAAAATATTAGAAAACTATTATGATGGCCACAACATAACCATTTCTAAATCTATCACATACCCATGTGCAAGTTTCCACCATCCAATATTTGTGTTAACATTGTTTTCGCTTCTTTCTAAATAAAGATTTGTACAGTTTGTTGACGAAATATCACAAATGAAGTCATTCCTAATCAATTTTGAAATTTTTTTAGTTGATTTCTTACTAGATAAATTTTCTATAATTTTTTGATTGCGTAACTTTCACATTCCTCAATTTAATATTTACAATTACAATGTTGTCATTTTGTCTTCAGCTGAGATTTTCAAATTTAGGTAGTAAAATATAAAAAAGAGATTAATTATAAATAATCTTGCAAGTTCTTAATAATAATAATAATAAACGTCTTTATTTGTTAAAAAAAATGGGCGAAGTTTAGCCATTAAGTTGATGTTATAGTAGATAAGTATTTTATAATTTAATAATAAAATATATAAGTCCTTTACGTTGTAGATAATTCACTAATAAATAGAAAAAACGAATATATTTTCGTGTTTTTTCTATTTATTAGTATTTTATAATTGTTTAAATGTTTAAGTGCAATTTTTACAATCCAATATTTATGTTACAATGTTGTCATTTTCTTACGAACTGAAATTTGCACATTTAGGTCGTAAAATATCAAAAATTGTTTAATTGTAAATAAATTTGGGATTAAAAATATTTCTTAAAATTATTTCTCAAACTTCAAAGATTAAATTATTTTAAATTTATACAGAAATGTTTTTTTTTTACATTAATTAAATTGTTCTAGATTTCTAAACTGTCAAGCAATTTCTTTTAAAATTTTTTGATTTGTTTATTAAACTAAAAATATTGACATTTTGGGTAGATTTTCAGAAAAATTTCGTCATCTAAAAAAATATTCTTAAACGAAAGTTTTCCGAAAATCCTTACCCAATAAATGTCAAAATTTTAAATTTTTCTCGAATTTTCACTTTATTTTTCTTTGAGTTTTTCTTATAATTTCTTGGTATTATAATTTTTAATTTTTCTGGGATTTTCACTTTATTTTTCTTTGAGATTTCTTAGAATTTCTTGGTATCCCAAATATTTCTCTTTCGGTTTTTGAAAACTTTCCATCTCCAATTCAAAATATTTCTTTGAATGATTTCGCAAACTTCTCAAATATTTTATTATTCTATATTTATACACAAATGTTTTTTTTAAATTACTTTGAATTTTGATTTTTAGATTTTTCAGCAATCTTTGTTCTAAATTTTTTAAACTGTCAAGTAAATTCTCTTAAATTTTTTTATTTTTTTTATTTAATTTAAAATTTAAAAAGATTTTTGCAAAACTTTCGTTAAAATGAAAATAAAAAATTTAAGAGAAACTGCTGAAATCTTAAAATAAAATGTATTTAAACGAAACTTTTCCTTAAATCATTACCCAAAAAATGTCAATATTTTTAATTTTTCTTCCAGATTTCTTAGAATTTCCTGGAATCCTAAAATATTTACTTTCAGTTTTTGAAAATTCACATATTTTTCTAATTAAAAGTATTTCTTAAAATGATTTCTTGAACTTCAAAAATTTTATTATTCTAAATTTATACACAGGAGTGTTTTACATTACTTGGAATTTGAATTTTTAAATTTTTCAGTAATTGTTCTTCTGGATTTTTTCATCTGCCAAACAACTTCTTTAATTTTCTGATTTTTTTAAATTTTTGTTAACGGATTTTTTCCGAAAATAATTACCTAAAACATTTTCAATTTTTCTAGAATTATCAATTAATTCTTCTTCCAGATTCCTTAGAATTTCTTAAAATCCCTGAAATTTCCCTTCACTTTTCGAAATTATTTCTGATTAAAAATATTTCTAAACCTGATTTTTCAAATTGCAAATATATTATTTTTCTAATTACTTGAAACTTGGATTTTGAAATTTTCCAGTAATTTTTGTTGTAAATTTTCCAAATAATATCTGTTTGTTTTTTTGATTTTGTTTGTTTATCTTAACGGAATTTTCCCAAAAATCATTAGCTGAAATATTTTAAATTTTCCTTGAAATGTCAATAAATTTTTCTTCCAGATTTCATAGAATTTCTTGGAATCCCAAAAATTTCTCTTTCAGTTTTAAAACATTTTCTGTCTATTTTAGTAGTTTGACATTTTAGTAGATAAGATTAAGAATTTTCGAATATTTATCTGCAATTTTCTCCAATTCAATATTTAAGTTTCCAATGTTGTCATTTCCTCCCCAGCTAAGATTTACACATTTAAGTAGTATAATATTAAAAAGGGATTAATTCTGACTAAAGCGGAAAATTTTTAAGTTGATTTCTTAGCAGATAATTTTTTTACAATTTATCAAATGCTCGACTGCAAATTTCAACAATCCAATATTTGTGTTTACAGCGTTGTTATTTCCCTCCGAGCTGAAATTAGAACATTTAGCTAGTCAAATGTTAAAAACGGATGAATTCTAAATAAATTTGGCAATTTTGAAGTTTAGTTCTTAGCAGATACATTATTTACAATTTATCAAATGCTCGACTGCAAGTTTCCACAATCCAATATTTGTGTTTACAATGTTGTCATTTTCCTCTGAGTTAAAATTTGCACATTTAAGTAGTAAAATGTCAAAAAGGGATTAATTTCTAAATAACTTTGGCAATTTTGAAGTTTAGTTCTTAGCAGATACATTATTTACAATTTATTAAACGCTCGACTGAAAATTTCAAGAATTCAATATTTGTGTTTACAGCTTTGTCATTTTCCTCTGAGCTGAAATTAGCACATTTAGGTAGTAAAATGTCAAAAAGGGACTAATTCTAAATAACTCTAATAATTTTGGAGTTTAGTTCTTAGCAGATACATTATTTACAATTTATCAAATGCTCGACCGCAAGTTTCCACAATCCAATATTTGTGTTTACAATGTTGTCATTTTCCTCTGAGTTAAAATTTGCAAATTTAAGTAGTAAAATGTCAAAAAGGGATGCATTCTAAATAACTTTGGCAATTTTGAAGTTTAGTTCTTAGTAGATACATTATTTAAAATTTATTAAATGCTCGACTGCAAATTTCAAGAATTCAATATTTGTGTTTACAGCTTTGTCATATTCCTCTGAGCTGAAATTTGCACATTTAAGTAGTAAAATTTCAAAAAGGGATGAATTCTTAATAACTTTGGCAAGTTTGAAGTTTAATTCTTAGAAGATACATTCTTTACAGTTTATCAAATTCTAAACTGCAAGATTCCTCAATTCAATATTTAGGTTTGCAATGTTGTCATTCTGTCCTCAGCTGTGATTTACATATTTAGGTAGTAACGTATTAAAAAATGATTAATTCTGACTAAACAGAAAAATTTTTATATTGTTTGCTTAGAAGATAATTTTTTTACAATTTATCAAATACTAGACCGCAAAATTTAGAAATTTAAGAAATTTTGTAAAATGAGACATAACTTTTTCAACAAAAGTTAAAGAGAATAAAAAACTGAACAAGTTTTATTAAAACATGTTTTTCATATATTTCTTAAAGTTCTTAACTTAAAAATTTTGACATTTTTTTCCTATTGCTATTAAAGTATAGGAGTTAAATGAAATGTGTATAACAAGTAATTGTAAAGAATTCAAAATTGAGCAAATTATTAAGGATAGTCTTTTTGCAGAAACCTCATAGTTATCGAAAAAAATATAGGGAAAGTATTATGATGGCCACATCACCATTTTTATATTTGACAATTATCATATAAACCCAAACAGCTCTAGTTTATCCTACTTAACAAATACAATCTTATGAGTATATTACAATTATTGTTGGTTAAAATCCACAATCCTTAAATACGGTGTTCCACAGGGCTCGATACTGGGGCCCATTTTTATTCCTGACTTTCATTTATCATAAAATCATTAATGTTAACTAATGCGAATGTGGAACATCTTCTGAGAAACCAAAAATAATAGTAAAATAATAAATAATAAACTTAAAATAAATGATGAAAAAGTAGTATCAATAACATTCACAATGCCCAAAAACACCCTACACCTAAAACATTTGATGTAGTGATTCTATTTACTTACATTTAACTAAACGTTCTCATAAAGAAGCTTTGGACAAAAAATTAACCTTAACAATAGCATTCCATTCAGACCCGTACATTAATTAACATTCAAAAATGAATTGTTTTTATTGCAATTAATACTTTCTTAATTTTTACTTGAGCTGGTTATAATCCATAATAAAACAGTAATCCTTGTCTTAATAAGCTCACGTCATGGATTTTTAATTCGGGTCCACTCTGCAACTGCAACACCCCCTCGACCGTAATTTCAATTAAAATTTCACTATTTGCGTAGACGACGACGGCGACGCCGCCGCCGCCGCCACCGTCCCTTAATTCGACCCATATTTGCTGCGAATTATGAGAGCGCCGAGGCTGGCAACATCGTGATTATTACAGTCATTCCGTGTCTCTTGTTAAGTATTCAACCGACCTGTCTCTTGTCTCTGTCTCGTACGTTCGCTCGCCCAGCCCCTCTTCAACTTGGCTCGCTTTCAAATATTAATTCTGCAATTACCGGTTTTATTCAAACGTTGCACCACACACACACACACACATACACACACACTACACCAATGACAGTATGCGAGGGCACCCGCCACTACATGCATTTTTACACGACCACCGACCGACCTGATTTATGCAGTTTCGCCCGGTAATTTCGCAAAACAGCACAAAACAAATTTGCGACCTACGTATTTCTCTTTGCATATGTTAACGATGCGTGCGAAATAATCTACCCGCTCGTTCTAGCTCTCGGCCCTTTGCCCTTCCTTAACTCCGCATTAATCATACATTACGCTAAAAAATCCACTAAAACATTTCTGTTCATGCCGGTTCTTCAGACGTAATCAACTTTACATCTACTGCATTATACATACATACACGTCTGTGTGTGTGTATGGGTGTATTTTTTTGTGTGACAGAAATTGCATGTATTTGCCCGCTACTCGAGTTCATTTGTAACGTTGCTTGGAATTGCAAATAATCATTAATTATTTTTTACAGCGTTAATTATTGCATAACTACAAATTACGACCGAGGTCGAATGCTAATGATTATACAATTCGCATCACCTAATTAATGCAGCGATATAAATATTACAAAAAAGCCCCGAGTTGGGTGCCAAATTATAATAATTAACGAATCAACTCAGATAACAGTTAAATTTATTTTTATATATAAGCAATCATCTCAGATAACATTTAAAATTATTTTTATATAAAGAATTTTTATTTCATTTATTTTTTTTTCGAGTAAACCGGGCGACAAATGGGCGTATTGATTGCCGAGCGCGAACTCGGACGGATTGTAAACATATTTTCAAAGCCATAAAACGTCTAATCAAGAGATTTATAAGTAAACATCAAAAATCCACTGCGATAGCGGATCGTTCGGAATAAGTTTCGCGACGGGAAAATAACGTCGAGAGGCAGGGCTCATATTTATAACTGTCTCATATTTCTCGTGCGTCTGATTTATACCTTACTTTACGCCGACCGCCCTAATGAATAACTAAAATACCAATATCTCGCCACCGCCGCGCCCCGGAAAACAAAACCAAAAATGATACACAATATATATAAAGGAGAAGGCCGTGACGGTCGTCGTGGGAGAGCGAGTGCTTAACGATCGTCCCGTAAAAATCGCCCACGATAATAAAAAAGAAGACGTCAATTTGCTCGATGGCATATTTAAGTTGTCTTAGATGATGGTGATTTCTTTTATTGAAGTACGGTGTATGAATGAATTTATTTTTAGTTGTGTAATAATGGATTAGATCAAATCAATACTATAGTATATATATTTCTCTATTGGAAACCTCAAGTAGGTTTCACTATGAGACAACGTTTTGAATAAAAAAATAAAATCAGAGGACGGATCTTAACCTCAAAATTGACCAACGGCGCAAAAACACGGAATTCTCTTTTTGCACATGGAAGGCACGTATGATGAACAAACCAGAAAGGCAGAGCGATCGCATAGAAGAACTACACGAGTTTAAACTAGACTACAGCGATAAAAGAGATACAAGAGGCTTGGCAGGGAATTCAAGACATGAGAACGGATACTATTTGCCACAATGGCAAATTAGAAGGTAGTAAAGAATTTAGAGTTGAATTTGTTATAAACAAAATAATGAAGTCGTCAATTATCAACCTCCAATCCATCAGTAAACAGATATGAATCTTAAGGATTCACACAAAGTTTACCATCACCATCATCACAGTTATAAACATTCACTGCGCCACGGAGGAACAAGAAGAAGAAATCAAAATAAGTTTTACCAACAAAGAAATCAAAGAACACACATGTGATAATATACGCTCTAATGATTCAACTATTTTAGAGAACATGAATGCCAAGATAGGGAGAGAGAGAGAGAAAGAGGGAGTACTTGAGCACAATAGGCAAACATACCTTACACACCATAATCACAAATACTGGAAATCTACTAATGGACTTTGCAGCAAGCAGGGATTTAATAATCAGCTCAACTCTGTTTCCCCATCGAAACATCCATAAAACCACATGGGTATCTCTAAATAGCACAACTAAAAACCAGATTGATCATCTAATTATTGATAAGAGATGGGCTACAAATATTCTAGATGTCAGGATCTAAAGAGGAGCAAGCTGCGGCTCCCTTTATTTCTTAGTACAGATACGATATCGATTAGCAAACGGACGCAAGAAAAGTACAAGAGGGTAGAGCAGCCATACATCAATGGAATTAAAACACTAAAATTGTCGAAACGCTAGCTGAAGAGATTTCAGCTAGATTAAAGAACCCTATTGAGAATGAGTTTATCGTAGTAATATGGACCAAATTAAAAACCATACTCAATGAATCAGCGTATAATGTGCTAGGATTATCAAAAAAAAAGAAAAGATGCCAGAATGGCTTGATAGAGAGTGCAGAGCAGCTATTAACAAAAAAAAAACGAAGCACACAAATGCCTCAAGATCGATACAAGAGAAAGGATAGAAACATTTATACAAGCACGAAGAGAAGCAGACAAACTCTGGAGTGTAAAGAAATGGAAATATGAAAATGATCAAGCAGCCCAGATGGAGACAGAATTCCAGACAAACAAGGTAAGGTACGGGAAGTACCTTAAACAATCAAGGCAAAGGTTTAAACCGCTCACAACACTCTATAGATATAG
Organism: Ontholestes murinus; assembly: GCA_963969525.1. Classification (NCBI taxonomy): domain Eukaryota; kingdom Metazoa; phylum Arthropoda; class Insecta; order Coleoptera; family Staphylinidae; genus Ontholestes; species Ontholestes murinus. The sequence goes on from OZ018387.1 coordinate 105,008,182, forward strand.
GACAGGAATAATAACTAGTGATCAAAAGAAAATAAAAGAAATTTCGAGGATTTGCTCAACAAAACAGAAGAAGAAACAACAGTTAGTGCAACCGAAAAATTCTTGGCCCCGTCTGACGCAGAGGAGGACAAAGCAAACATCGAGCCCACAGCCACAACAACACTAGAAGAACAAATCTTTGGCTACTAGCCAATGAAAAGACATTAAGGCGTCAGGAATAAACTATATCCACGTCCAAGTATTGAAATACGGAGGGGAAAGATTAGCTGCACAACTCCATGCTCTTATAGTTAAAATCTGGGGCGAAGATCGTATATTTAAGGCATGGAAAAGAAGCATTATACGACCAATCTAACATAGGAAAACTTCAGAGGCAAATCACAGTTAAGTAGTGAACATATTTGGAAAGTACCAGGTCGACTTCAAGCCAGGAATAATTTGTTCGTCCTTCCATCTGAGCCTTCATTCCTTCCTACGGTCGAGAAAACCAAAGTCATTGGCAAACGCTAGTACCGCAGCCAAGAGGGTCTGCTAGGTTGTCTGATGACTGTAGACATCCCTCTCCTATTGCGGATTCAAGTAAGTTGGATAGAACGGGTCAGTCCAGAAGTACATGCTTGGCGGTTCCTCTTCCTCTTCACACCCTTTGAAGCTAGGACTAGAGTGTATTTCCAGTGTGTTTATGTGCGATCTTAAATTACAATGTCCTATTAAGAGTCCTACAATCTTCCATAGGTTTCCTCTGGACAGGCACATACAGTATCTAGCCTTTTTAGTGTTAATCGTTCTCCAATTGGCGATTTTAATATGTTTATAAGTATTTTAGCGAATCTATTAGACAGCATACCCATGAATAAGAAATTAATAATCGGAGGGGACTTTAATGTAAAATTTAACAGTTCAACTTTGTGATTCTGTAGCATCATATGGTCTACACAGTTTAGTTACTTTTGCATGTAGAAATAACAACTGCCTAGACAGTATTTTCTCTATTGTTAGTAGCAATACTCTAAAAGCATTCCTTGATGATTCGAGCTTATCCAATTATCTAGTAATCCATGTTCAAGTGAATACTGAACAGATAATGCATGCGAATATCAAATCCCGTAAAGTTTACGCTAAGTTTAAAATGTAAAAATCCCTGGAATCAACAAATTTTTCCTTTACTAATAAAACATCCTTGATTTAGAATTAAAATTCTCTATATTCCTAGAGGCATTATCTAACCATATGATAGCTTGTTTCCCTACAAAATTTATTCGTATGCCAAATAAAAACAATAATACCATCAAATGGTTCAATGATATTCTGAAGAAGATGCCCGAATCTCTAATATTTACGAAAGATGCAACAATAGGTATACTGATTTAAAAGCTGATTATTTAAATTTTAATAAAAAATGTCAAATTACTTCAAAACTCGCCAGAAGAACTGCTAGTGACCAATTTATTAAACAAGCCAACAATATACAAAAGGCAATCTGATCACTATTAAAAAAACAGAGACGAATTCTTAAGAACTCCTAACTGTGTAATTCATCCTAACGATTTCAATATGTTCTTCAGCTCGTGCTGAACTTGTGAAGGCATTGCCTTGTACTAATAAGGATCCCATTGACTTTTTATTAACCAAATCTGTGCATCGTCAACGATTATTTTCTATTTGAGGAAGTGAGTTCTAATCAGCTAAGAATGTTGTGGAAAACATGCTCGCGATATTTATACACTCCTAAAAAGTATGCTAGATGTAATTATCTTCATTAATAAAATTAATAAACTTATGCATAAAGTCTGGAACTTTCCCAAATGTACTTAAACTGGTCTGCGTAATTCCTCTTTTCAAACAGGGTGATGACACTGATATTAACAATTATAGACCGATATCCTTGCTTCCCATCATCTCAAAGATCATTGAAAAGGGTTTATTTATTGCGCAGCATACCACTCACGATCAGTTGCATAACCACCTTACCAGATCTAGGCAGCTGCTATATCCATCTTGTCCACGCTTGTCTAAAACTAGAAACAGCTAAAATTCTATGGGCTTAAATTATACAATTTACTACGGTATATACTTTCTTCACTGCACTCTTGATGAAACGAAATTGTAATAGTAGGTAATTTTAAATTAAAACACTTGTTTAGTTTCATATTGTTATATTCAGTTTACAAAATATTTTTGTAATTCCTTTGAGAATGGTCGTCATTGACCGAAACACGTGTCAGGAAACTGAATATAACAATATGAAACTAAACAAGTGTTTTAATTTAAAATTACCTACTATACAATTTACTACCGCAAAGCATGAAGTCTCTTTTCGAAGTCAAATTTTACTATGTACTTTAAAGATATTTTATTACGAAGGCATTTTATAGCATAGAAGAATGTATATCAAATAGATTCCACGACTTTTATTAGTGTAACCATTGCATATTTACTATTTATTATGTCTTGTATTCAACTTATTCATCTAATTTTATGTCGACTTGTGTAAACCTTGTTGTAGCACCAAATAAATGATTTAATTTTATTTGAATGAAGTTTTTTGCGACCCTTCAGCCAAGTGTGTTGTCCCATCGCTTCTTATGGCATCTGGTTGATGCATTTTTCAGTAGAGTAATAAAGTCTTGCGAGAGGTAGGGGTCCAGCCCGCATATCGTTCATCCGGATGCCTCCCTCGCTAAAGCATTTGATTTTACCTCTAATGTTGTTGTGTCCTTTCAACCAGCCTAGGTTCACCTTATTGCCACGAGACATTTTTTTCTATCCATCGCAACATTTCTGCGTTAATGCTGAGGTAATTTTACAGCCAGAACTAGACGAAATTGCTGCTCTACTGTCCGTTAAGATGTGCATGTTTATTCCCTTGATCTTCTTGTCATAGATTACCTTCAAGGTCATAGTTAGGAAAGATATTAGAAGAGCAAACATACTGGCAAACAAGTTGGTATAATTTGATGACAACAACGTCATGAGTCTAAACAAACAAACCGCGGAAAAAGAGCACAGAACATTAAAAGAAGCGGCAGAAAAAATTGACTTAGAAGACAACACCACTAATACAAAGCAGGTGCAACACCGACTCATGGCCTAACACTGATAATATAGAACAAGTTAGCAACATCAAATATTTAGGAGTAATACTTAACAGCAGGGTAAAAAGACACCGAGATCAATGCACGAATAAAATCGACGAACAAAACGTATTTCACTCTTTAAATTTAAACAAGTTCACCGCAATACCAAATTCAGGGTATATAAAACCATCTTCAGGCCTATCCTCACTTACAGCAGTGAACCAGGACGTTGACACAAAATAACGATTATTATTATTATATTATTATTATTTCGAACGAAAGATCCTACGATACATTCTGGAGAACAACGAGTACACAATATGATGAAATCAAGAGCTGTACACCATCTGGAAAGAACACCTTGTACCGTAAGACCCCGTTTAATGCTACCTTGATTAACACTGATTTTCTATAACACAGTTTTTGTTGAAAACCTTAAAAATGCTTAAAATATAGCCGGATTCAAACTCAGTATTTCATTAATTCGTATACATTCGTATAATACCATTATTCCCGAATATGCACGCTGCGCTGTGATAACCCAGAATTTATGCTTGTTTGATATATTTACGTTTTGTGAGCTATTAAAGAGTATTCAATACTTTCACGTTCTGCATAAAACCTAAATAGTTTATATAGTAATAATATAGATTATTGTCTCAGAAAATCAAACATCAATAATAAATTTAATCCTTATATTCTTTAGATTGTAAACATTTGTGAGCGTAAAGATAATAAAAGAAAAATGACACAAAAATGCATGTGTTGAAGCAATTGGCAAATGGTGTACATCAAGTTGACATTGTTTTACAATAGGTACCATTTAAAAAAAAACAAAGACAAAATTAAGTCATCAGCAACTACTACCACATCATCTAGTGCAGCAAAGAAACCTCGATCAAGAAGCAATATTTTAGAAGAAATGGAAAAACGTCTTTGAATTTGGATTGGTGATGAAATCGAACCCAACATAGCGCTAAGTCAAATTATTATGCAAAAGGCAATAAATATTTTTAACCACATTAAAATGAAAAAGAAGATACGAGTTAAAAATTTACAGGCAGCGTAGGTTGGTTCGATAATTTAGAAAAAAGAAGCAACATTTGAATCATCGGGAAAACAGCGAATGCAGATACTACTGCCGCTTCAATTTTTTCCTGCAACGTTAAAAGCCATAATTAAAAGAGGAAATTATCCACCAGAATTGGTTTTTAAGCAGCGGGTTTTAAAGCTCTTGTTTTGGGTGGTAACGCCAATGACGGTTTAAAATTAAAACCTCTACTTGGGTATCATGCCAAAACCCCAAGGGCCATAAAAGAAGTTCTAAAGTCTAGTCTACCCATCATTTGGGAATTCAATCAGAAATCTGGGATCAGAATAGACATTTTTGAAAATTGGTTTAATAAACATTTTTTTCCATCTACAAAACGTTACTGTGAACTAAATAATTTTGAACCATAAGCTCTATTACTGCTGGATAATGCACCAGGTCATCCCATCAACCTATCAGACTTAAGCACTTGCATTCCGGTAGAAATAGTTTTCTTACGACTCATCACTACGTCATTAATTCGGCCAATGGACCAGGGGGTTATTGCAAATTTTAAGGCACATTATCTACATTATCATACAATTCAAAATCTTATTGATAAAAGAGAAGGTGGAGATAAAGAAACAACTTTGCAATTTTGGAAAAAATATAACATCCTGGATGCCCAAGTCAATATCGACATCACTTGGCAAGAATTAACTAAGATATGGCCGAAGGTATACCAGGATTATCAAAGAGAAGAGCATATTGTGTGTCAAATTGCCAGTCTAGTCGAAACAACAGGACTAGGAGATGTAGATGAGAAGAGTATTGAAAAGCTACTGCAAGTTTCTGGCGAAAGTCTTACCAACGACGACCTTCAGTAACTGGAATAACAAGGAATTGAAGAAGGTGAAAACAGTGGTTTTGCAGACGATGAACCAAAAGAAATTACTACAGATTTTCTTAAAAAAACGTTTAGAAACGATAACCGAAATAGTACATTAAATTGTAGAGAATGACCCAAATTTTGACAGGAGTGCAAAAGCAAGAAAAGGAGTTTTGGATGCGATCACCCGCTACCGATATTTGCTTAATGAAAGAAAAAGAAGGCGACAAATGACTCTAGATGATTTCTTCGCCAAAAAACAACAATATCAGTAGAGCCAGGACCTCTACCACAAAAATAAACTTTATTATTTGTGAAAATGTTTCTGTTATATAAAACATTTTATAAAATGCAAATTATTAGTACGTATTTATAGATTAAAATTAAAAGTAAATTGTATTTATTTTTGATCACATATTCCCATTTTCGTATTTACTATATGTTACAATGACCTTATTTAACGCTATTTCGTTTAGCGCTCCTATCTTTAGAAACCCATCTACCGCGCTAAGCGTTGTCTTATTATATCAGTAATTGTGAAGCTATAAAGACTTCAATAGGCAGGATACTTGCTAAGAATGTTGGAAAATAGGATGCCCCGAAGAGTGCACAAATGCAAGGTGGAAAGCAAAAGACCAATTGTAAGGCCAAAAACGTTTAGAAGATATTGTCGAAGAAGACGCCAAAGAAGTCCTAACACTAAAAGGTTGGCGAAGAGTGGCGTTGGAGCAATGGAGGAATAAATTAAGGTCGACTATGGCTAGAATAGCCATTGAATTGAGTTGAATTGAAAATTGTACACTAAATTCTAAACTGCTCTGTTAATCCCAAATTCTGTTTAAACAATTGTTTAATGTGTCAATAATAGTAATAATAATAATAACAATTTTTGAATGTGTTTATTATACTCAGGAAATCTACAAAACTTATTCTACTATAAATCCTCCTATGTATTTAACAAATATTTATTAATTTATTTATTAATACAGGTAGTTTGGTTCGAGTTTCAATATTACATAGTTATCTTAATCCATATAATAAAAAAATATAAAAAATCTACTAAATTCAAAACTTTACACTAATTACAAACTTTCTTGCGTTACTCGAAAACATTAATTTATTTTTATGATTCCTGAAAGATTCTAAAAACTTCAACTTCTTTTGCTACAAAGACTTACTGTTAAAATCCAAATTGTTTGCTAATTTTAAACTCGTTTAATAAAAATATTTTTATATGTATTCGATATCTTAGAAAACAAAACTTCTACATGTTGAAGACCTAAATTATTTACATAATTTTGAGCATTTCTACTAATTCCAAACTTTGATATTAGAAATCTCCTATCTAATAATTAAAGATCGAGTTTCTCTAATTTTTAGTTAATTTTCTACAACATGAAGGACTTTAATACATTTTACCTCTTATCTGTCTATAATATCTAAATGATTTACATAACTAAAATTGGTTTTACCACAAGTCAATTTATGTGTATGTGAGACCTAAACTATCATATCTACTAAGTTCCAAACTATATCTTTAATTATTTAATTTGTGTCTATAATAGCTGAAGCATCTACAAAACTGACTTTTTTTAATTATTAATTATTATATTATAGACAGATATGAGTTTTTTTGGCCAAGTAAAATAGAAAAAAATACGAGCTTGGTAGATTTTTTTAAGTTTCATAGATACATAAGACACATGTGAATCTACGGAACTTACAAAATCTAGCAAGCTCGTTTTTTTAACGGAAAAAACTTTTATTTGTCAATAATACTTAAAAATATTACAAAATTCTAGCCTCTACTACAAATCCCATCTGTGTCTAAGAAAAAATTGTTTTGCTAATTCCAAACTCATTTAACAGAAATTTTCTTCTGTGTTTATAAAACCCAAGAAGGTTGCAAAACATAATCTACTACAAATTCACTTAGGTGCCTCAGAGATCTAAAATATCTACGATTTTTGAAACATAACAATTCTTAGTCGAAGAAAACCTCATTTTATATCTATTATACCTTAGAGATCTATAAAACTCTAAACTTGTTTCACTACAAATTCTCTTTTATTTCTATGGAAACTTCTAGATAGTAAACTAATCTGAATTTTAAACTAATTCTAAACACTTCATATTATTTTACTATAAACACATTTGTGACTAGATTGAACTAATTTTCCTAATTACAGACTCTTACTAGAAAACCATATCTATTTATGCTACCTAAAAATCTACTACACTCCAACTTATTCTACTTCACATCATCTTATGTGTAAACTATCCACTAAATTCTAAATTATTCTGCTAATTATAAAACTTTTCTACTGGAGAAATCTACAAATCTTCAACTAACTCTATTACGAATTTTCAGGCGTGTATGTGAAACCTAAAAAGCTGATATTTTACTAAAATATTCCTATATATCTATAACAATTAAAGGATTTATAAAACTCCAACTTGTTCTGCTACAAATTCTCTTGTATATCTATGAGACCTAAAATATCTATTAAATTCCAAACTGTTCTACTACTTCTAAATTCCAAAAATATTAGTATTTAATCTGCCTATGTTAATTAAGAAATCTACAGAACTCCAACGTTTGTTCTACTATAAAATCAATTGTGTGTCTATGGGGCATAAACCTTCTACTAAACTCTACAGTGCAGTGTTAGTTTCAAGCACTTTTAATGCAAACATTCTTTTGTGGCTATTATACGAAATCCACAAAATTTCTTCTACTAAAATACACTTGTGTATCTATGAAACATAGAAGTACTGCGAAGTTTAATTTTTTTATAATTCCAAATTCTGTTACATTATGTTAGGTTCATAAGATAAAGTCTCTTCACTTAATTCGAAAATGTCAACATAAATCTAAATTCTATTATTAGAAAACATAACGTATTTATGATATTTAAAGTGCTGAGGCGATTTCTTGCTTAACCATAATTTTTAAATTTTAAAGTATATGTCTGGTCCATCAGACTTCATACCAAAAATTTACAGATGATGATGATGATAGTCTAAAACTATTACATGCGATTAATCTCGTCCAGTACAAACATTTATTCCAATTTTATTCTCCTTAATGACAACGATAAAGTGGAACTTAAGAAGGAAATTGTAAATAAATGAAGAGAATTTGGCTTAAAAAATTATCACTCGAAGATAAATAAACTAAAATTTTGGATTACAGTTAAAGAGAACTTCTAACTATAAGAGAATGGAATGTTCCTAAAGTTTGTACATATGTTACTATCCTAACCAAGTTGAAAAGAGGCAGAACGAAAGCAAAAATGTTATAATTAATGATGAAAACTTTTCAAATATGAATTGACTGATAATTAATTTATCATGAACCATTTGATTTCAATCTGCCACTACAACAAACCGAAAACTCTAAATTTCAAGAGAACAAGACTGAACTCACCAGAATTATAAGCATCATCAACGAGGAGAAAGTAAAAACAAAACAATGGATCGACAATAGAACGTCTACAAAAATAAGTATTGTTCAATAATAATAAAATCTAATCAAAAGACTCATATGCTTAGTTTCCCAGGCAAAGGTTTAGGCCTTTAGAATATTTGAATAAAAAACATTTTCTATTAAAAAATAAGAAGCGATTACTTGTGGAATTTATATTATCTGCATACCCTTTGACCTTAGGAGATTTTCTCAGTATGGCAATAGTTAACATTCATTCAATTAGAGATTGATTTCCAAAAATCAACCACTTGCAGAAGAGTTTATAATTTTTTTATGAAAATACACTGACCTGGAACACATGAAGTAAAACAAAAGATCTAAAAGCATGATTACTTATGACGCATGTTAAATTAGCCTATGACGTAGCAACACATTTCCCAGAGGCTTTTGTCATCTAACAGGAAAAAATTCCGCAGACTAAAATTAATGAAAGTAGGAAGTACCATTAATAATTATCAAGTATCCTGTCAGAACTGAGGGATTCATTACTAATTGAAAAAAACAAAAACTGAAATAAAGCTCACAAAACATTATATCCAAAATATTCTTTTTTTGAGCGGCATGGACTGCTAGAGTCACTAGCCTCTTGAAAATAATATTTGACCTTTTAAGGCTTTGGTTAAGCAACTACGAAAACTTTTACTGTGTGGTGACAACATTTTCATCAAGGATTTAAAAAAGTACAATACATAAAAATTTGTAGGCATCTGACGAAGAACATGGAGCAGTAGTATAGTCTAAATAATTATCAAATATTTGTAGTATAAGGCAACTACAACTCAATAATTATCTTCTTGAATAGTAGTACAGATTACGCCAGAGTTACGATTGAAGCCAAGAAAGGCAATAAAAAGTTACACCGGAATTTTTGTATATTTATCAACCAAAACCATTCGAGCCATTTTGCAATTGATTGATAAGTTACAATTCAATATAATAATTGCACCATAAAAGTATATATTTTTTTAATCTACCCAACATATATTACTTTCATTACTCGAAGACTATTTTAGTAGAAATTTCTTTAATACTATCTAGTATATCTAGTAGAACAATAGATCTGTTAGGTCGCAGTTCACGAGAGGCTAAGACACCAAACAAGTACCCTATTTAACCTGTAATACTATTTAAAATATTTTTATTGTAACCAAACTCCTCCTGCGATGGATCAATGGGCTGGAGTGGAAGATCATTCACAAGAGTGACACACAGTTAAAATTGAATTGACGAGGCGGATACATGATGAAACTCCATAACAAATTGAAATAAAACAACACAGTTGGGAGAAGCCACTGTGTGGCGAAACATGTTGCAGTGTTCAACAATAAATGTGAAACCCTCCCAACTGTGTTGTTTTATTTCACAGTTAAAATTATTTGTATGGCTGCCCCATGTATCGGTGAAAGATGTTGCATCTTCTATAAATATACATGATCAGAAGCTATTAAGGATTTAAAGTGCAACAGAGCTCTAAATATTAAAAATATTAATTATTAGAAAGCTTGTTCCAGAAGAATATATAATATTACTATTTTGAATCACTAATCTTAACTTTCAACAAACCTTTCTCTTCTTTGATTCTTGAGGCTTAAAGTATAAAATGAAAACACTTGGTAGTTACAAAGTGTTTTCAGTTTATCATTCTCTTCTTCCTTACAGAATTTTTCAAAAGATAAAAACTAAAAGAAAATCTGTTATCCATAGATGACAATCAATCTGTAAAACTTTTAACATTTTATCATGTAATCATTTTACACTTACCTTCGGATGTGCTCTCCTTGGAAACGCTACTTTGGGGTCTATCTGTAACAAAAAAGAAAAGAAAACCCATTAGAATACAACGGGAATTAGTCGAATAACGGCCTCGAGATGTGTAGGAGCGGGGGAGGGAACGGGGGGGAGGCGTGGGCTGTATAAAAGTAAATAAAAAGGGGTCTCTTTAATTATTCCGCTTGTTTTACGAGCAGTAATAAACGAATTGCCTGAATTATTCTATTCCATTTCGTTCCGCCTTGGCGTCTAATAGTGGTATTATGGGTAATCAAAAGAAAACAGTGGATGCCACGCGAGGAGGGCACTTCTTCCTGCCCCCGCCGCGGCTTCGGGACACTTAAAAATTTCGCATTCCGTGTATTTTATTGCGGATCTTAAAATGAACGGCTTCGCCAACACGTTTAGACCGAAACTAAGTCGTTGATTTATCGATTTCCTTCCTTTCGAAGCCACCCTTTTCCCTCTCACTCTCTCTCTCCTTCTCTCCTACACACGCTCACACATACACACACGTATGAAACTAAGGGTCGCAGAGCTACCTAGACGTAGTTCGATTCCATCCGAGACATGATTGGGTTCACGGCTCAATTTTGCAATTATGCTTTCCACTTTTTTTTTTTTTAGACAATCGTCTCGAGCGACCGAAGTGCTTACACTTCGATTTATAGTTCCCATCTTTGATAACTTTATTTTCCGACCCGTATCACCCCGCCCTTTATGCGCAAATTATCCGGGGATAATAACTTTCTTCGGGGTTGGAGGGGGGTGGAAACACGGAAATATTCGCGCGAGCGCCAGTATTTTTAAAGGTAACTTGACCGAAAATCGTTGAAAGCAAAGGGAAGGTAAGGAAGGCGGCGATAAATAAAACAGCGTGAGTGTAGCGTGTATGGCCAGCCGAATCCTTTAATCAAAGAGAATGGTTTTAAATCAGCTTAGAGGAGAGAGAGTCGCTGCTGGGTTTTGCATGTCGGTAGTAAGAGATAGGCGTGTATCAGGGTATCAGGGTAATGGGGCAGTCCTCATGAATACGGGCCATAAGTCAACGGGGGTTGCTACATTAGCTGCACAGCTATGCTAAAGTAAATATTTCGGGAACCGCAGATACTTTACATCCACTGCCATCAACATATATACATACATTATAATATATTTTATATACTTTCACTTTGGAAATACGTTCGGTGTGCTAGGGGGTTAATTTTGAAGGGACGCGTGAAACTAATTCCGGCACGTCCACCATATGCAGATCGTGTAATGATCCTATGATTTATATCATATACGGTATATAATATTTTATATAAAAACATAAGGAAATATTTTTTCACAAATCGTTTCATCGATTAAACAATCTGCTTTTAAATAAAATACTTAATATAGAATAGCAGTTATTTAGTTAAAGTTTTTTATAATTGACCTTCTTCATGATGAATTAAATTCTCATTTATGTGGTGAAATATTTTTATTTAATTAGAAGGTTCATTAAACATTTGGTTTTGTTTCACTATTTTTATAGTCTTTTTTTCTCCTTTTATCTCTTTGAGAACTTCCATTTTTCGCTTTGCTCACCTTCTCTACTTTAGCTTATCTTTTTTAATTTGTCTGACATTTTGGTGCCCAACGTGGGGCATTTAACTTAAATTCGTACGGACGTAATTTCTGTTATTATAAAAATGTTTGAATTGTGTTGGTTTTAATTCAATGTGAAAAGTCGATTCCGCGATCGTGACGAACGTAACAAGAAATCGACGATCGTTAACGTTGAAATTGTACGATTTACTTAAAGTTAAAGTGGTTTTATAAACGGCCCTCCAGAAGGGGAATAATATGTGAGTGTGTGCGCGAAATCGATTCCAGTGCACATTATGTAGTAAATTATGTTTAATGCTTGTATATCAGAGTTAGGGGCGAATATTTTCTGGCGTCGGTGCCGCTAATTATATAAGTTGGGGTATTAATGAAGGCAAATGGCTAGATAAATATTGTCGCATAGTTAGCATCGCGATAGGGGCGCCAAAGCCGGAGCACGCACTCGTTCGTCTCTGGTGCAAAGCGCGCTTATCTTATCGCATTATGTAGAGCGGTTAATAAACTGCTAATAGTATCTATCGGGACAAGAAGGTCTATATTTTTATGGTGCAAAAAGCTCTTGCGAAGCATATTGCCGGAGAGTGTGGGCCTGGGCCTGGGCCGGATCGATCGGGTCGCTAATATATGGGCGCCGGGCTCGGGACAGGGCCGGCCATCATCTGCAGCCGTTGAAGATTCATGGCGACCCTCCATAACCCTCACCATCGCTTCCAATTACCCTCCCAAACAAAAACAAACAAACTGGATACTCATAATGGCCATTTCATTTAACCTTATATACTATTTATCCACCTAATAACCCTTAGACCTCACATATCTATCAGTGACGACGGTTTCCTTAGCTGTGACCTAAAAAACACCACCACGACTTCTTTCATGCCATGTCGGCGTAAATACACATCGAACTATTTCCATCCGGGATAACCACCTGGCGTAATTAAAAATCTCCACCTTTCTCGGAGGGGGGTCGGAAAAAAAAAGTCGTCACGTTGCTAATTAAAACGCATGTCATTCGAACAAAGCCGCCTGCCAATCACCTACTTCTTTATTGCCGCAGAGGCTTTTGTGCCAAAGGGATCCTCTTTTATCCTTACGCGCGTTAACTTGTCAAGAAAACAACACTAATTTTAATTTATACAATCGAAAGGGAAACTTTGCGGCTGACAACCACCTACCGAGAGAGTGTCCTAATTATTCCACCGTGAGAGGGGTGGGAATTACTAATTGCCACCTGATATATTTTCGGATCGTTCCGAGAATGCGGTGCTCTGTTCAAGACAAGCCCTAATAATTATTTTTCTGTCCGAAACGGAACGAGTTAATTATGCAGATATGATCGATACTTACAGATTTTGAGCAATTTATCAATTGTCGGTGGAAGGTAAATAGACAAAATTCTTGGGCGCGTTACGGTCTGCAGGTATCAATTTATTTACATTAAAGGGCCAATTTATTTCCAGTCTGGAGCCGGTGAGGGTGGAGGCGGAGGGCGTGCGGATGTGCGACAGGCGATGCAGAGACTGTGCAAACTTGCATGAAACTTGATTGTGCCTGTGTGTCGTCTGTGACTGTGCATGTGTGTGCCTGCACCAAGGCAAAGCGGTAGATTACAGCCGTGACAGTCGGCAGTCACCGACCGCAGTGACGTACGCCCGGTAACAAACAACAAATTAAATTTCGTCCGTCCGATGTCGGAAAGAAGCCGCCGTCGGATATGCGAGCGCGCGACTGATAATTGAAATAATATCCTATTCAAATAGAGAGGAAGAATTTAATTTCCAGGTTGTGCCATATTTTTCCCTGTTTAAATTGATACACGCTTCACTCGCTCCCTGCATGCACTCTCTCTCAATTATTTTATCCAATTACCGGCGGGATCGAATGAAATGCGGTATCGGATAATTCTCAATTCAAGAATGTGCCAACCAATGCGAACAAGTCCACTACAAATTCACTCCTGCCAGCCACGGTTTTCCCTAATGAGACGACGTCGTAGTCAAATGCCTACACACTATTTTTTTCAATGGCATTTACTTCCTCTGCATTGATTTCATTGACCACAAAAAATTATGAATTTAAAGATTTATTATATTCGATGACCATGTTTATAAATGAAATTTATACACGATTCTCTTTATTTACACAACTGAACTATTTTTTTTCAATGATATTGACAATTAAGGCAAAAATAGGTCACCCTTTAAATAAATTCATTCAAATGCCCCAAGCTTAAGAGTATTCAATGTTATCTAGCAATCGCTCAACGTTATCAACAATCATTAATGGTCATTAAACGGTATTCGAAGTGGTTTAAGATCACCAAACGTTCATTCGAAATGATCTGATAGCTTTTAAGGTGCCTTAATGTCATTTAATGGTCATTCAAGGTCATTAAACGAGATTCGAAGTGGTTAAGATTACCAAACGTTCATTCGAAATGATCTGATTGCTTTTAAGGTCATTCAATGGTCATTCAAACCCATTCAAGGTCATTAAACGGTATTCGAGGCAGTGTAAGATCATCAAACGTTCATTCGAAATGATCTGATAGCTTTTAAGTTGCCTTAAAGTCATTTAATGGTCATTTAAGTTCATTAAACTGCATTCAAAGTGGTTTAAGGTGACCCAACGTTCATTCAAAAGGATCCGATAGCTTTTAAGGTGCCCTAAGATCTTTTAACGGTCATTCAAAGTCAATAAACGGTATTCAAGGTGGTTTAAGGTCACCCAACGTCTATTCGAAATGCTCTGGTAGTTTTTAAGGTGCCTTAAGGTCATTTAACGGTCATTAAAAGTCATTCAAGGTCATTAAACGGTATTCGAAGTGATTTAAGGTCACCCAACGTTCATTCGAAATGCTCTGATAGATTTTAAGGTGCCATAAGGTCATTTAACGGTCATTAAAAGTCATTCAAGGTCATTAAACGGTATTTGAAGTGGTTTAAGGTCACCAAACGTTCATTCGAAATGATCTGGTAGCTTTTAAGTTGCCTTAAAGTCATTTAATGGTCATTCGGGTTCATTAAACGGTATTCGAAGTGGTTTAAGGTCACCAAACGTTCATTCGAAATGATCTGATGGCTTTTAAGGTACCTTAAGGTCATTTAACGGTCATAAAAAGCCATTCACGATCATTAAACGGATTTCGGTGGTTTAAGTGGTTTAAGGTTACCTAACGTTCGTTCCAAATGCTTCGATATCATTTAAGGTGCCTTAAGGTCATTTAATGGTCATTAAAAGTCATTTGATATCATACGTCGATTATTCAATGTCATCAAGGCCATTCAAAGATTATCCAAAGAGATTATAAGTAATCCAGAAATAATTCAAAGTGATTTAACGGTTAATCGAAGTCATTTAATTTCATTTAACGATTTATTGTTATTTCGCACTAACTCAATATTATCAACAATCACAAAAAGTAATAAAATAGTTAAAAAAAATGTAAGAAAACGTTTATTCTACATAATTTAATTTCAGGTGGTCATTCAAGGTTATCTTACGATATTTAATCGTAAAAAGCCATTGAAGGTTATTTTAGTAGTCGATTATGCATTATGTAATAGATTAAGATCCCTTAAACTCGTTAAATGGTCATTCAAAGACATTTGAGGTCATCCAAAGATCCTTTATGGACACCCAAGACAATTCAAGGCTATTTTAGATTAACCAGAGATTTTTATGAGTGAACCAACAACATTTTCAATCCAAAATTTCACAATAGAAATCATGTTTAATTTGTAGTTCTTTCTTCATTAAATGTCAACCAACAGTTAATGAAGATCGGTAGATACTTTATTCGCTAAACTCTTGATGAAAATTACCTTAAAATGTTATTTAAGATCATTCGGTGAATCGACAATCACTCAGGGTCATTAAATGGCATCCGAGGTTATCTAATCATTTTGAATGCTTTACGGTTATCAAATGGTTATTTAAAGTCTTCTGATGATATTCTTGTTCATACAAGTTTTACTGAAGGTTATTTAAGGTCATTCAATCTGTTAACATAATCTGATCATCTTAATGTCCCCCAAAATCATCTAATGGCAATTTAAAATCATTCCAGGTAACGCAACGATTCTTCAAGGTCACCTAAGCCACTCATTAAATTTTTTAGATTATATACTGGAATATTATTAATGATCCAAACATTCTAAATTAATGTCATTTTAATTATAAATTTGACTTAATTTGCATTTCTTTGTTAACGCTTTGTTAATCGGCCTTTTAATTGAAGATCATACAAAGATTATTTGATATAATTTAATAATTTTTCATAACCAATTAAACTGAAGGTCATCTTGTTTAATGATTGTTAAGTTAGGTGAAGATGCACTACACTATTAAATATTTCATTTAATACTCAAGGTCTTCTATTTAATACCATGATAATGTCTGTTTTTTTTTAACTGAAGAAATAGGAATTATTTTTTCTCTTTCTAAAGATCTAAAAATCTAGAGAAGAAAACACAAACATTTCAGAACGTTACAGAAATTTTTTAAAAAACTAAACCTACTGTATAAGTACTTGAATTTTGAAGACTCTGTGTAGGTAAATTCTAATATATTTAGAGAAAATTTCACAAAAACAAAATAGTTGAAAATATTCAACAAATTCATGGAGTATTCTAGAACATTTAGAAAAAAACTTTATTTAGGTGAGAATTTCTGATGAGGTAGAAAAAGAAAAAGCTAAGGAAATTTCTGTAAAGTTCCAGGAATTTAAAAAATTTAGAAACCTTAATAATATTTTATAAGAAACTTCTTCCATGAAGAAACTTTTAGAAAACTGAAAAAGAAATTTAAAAAACGCTATTTGAATGAGAAATTCTGGAATACTCTAAAAAATATAGGACAAAAGTTACGAAATATGACTGAGTAATTTTAAAAATATTATAGATTCTTTTAAAAACTTACAGAAACCCCACAATTACATATTTCAAAATTTTTAGTATGAAAAATTGCTGGAAAATTCTAGGAAATTCTGGAATTTATATTGCTTAATAATTCTTCCAATGTAGGAGGAGAATTCTTAATACCTGAAGCACTGGAAATTGCTAGAAATATTGAACAATTTTCTAAAAAAATTTTAAAGGAAATTTCTGATTTCTAGAAGAAAAATAAAGTCGTTACGACTAAAAAGTTAAATTGAGGAAACTTTTTTATTTTTGAAAAAAAAAACAAAGTTCTTAAGACCAGAAGGATAAATTGCAGGAAAATTCAAGATGTTCCGAAGAAAGTTTTAAAAATCTGCAACAGGCATTGCTGAAAATACTAGAACTACTAAAGAAAATTTTGGTAATTTGGAAAATATATTTAAAAATCTTGTATTGTGTCAGAATTTTTCAAAATATAATAAAGACCAATACTTAGTTCACAAAAATTGTAGAAGCCTCAAAGAAAGTTCTGAAAAATTGTAAGAAAAAATCCTGAATTATTCTACAATTTTAAGGAATATCCTTGTATTTTAGGAGAAATATATTCAATGAGGTAAAATAAGAAATTTAGAAAAGTCAAAAAATATTGAAAAAAATAGATCTAGACCCTTTTAGAAAGTTTTAGAAAACTTCAAGGAGAGTTTGCTAAAAAGCTGTTTCTTCGAAGAAAATTATAGAAATTTGAAAGATAAATTTCTGGAGTCTTCTAGAATATTTGGAAAGATTTTTTATTGGCTAAGAAATTCCCGTAAAATTTCGATGAGGTAAGCTAAGAAATGATAACAGAAAATTACGAAATATGAGAAAACGATTTCTGAAAAACGATAGGTTCTTTGAAAAATTTCTAGAAACGTCAATAATATTTTATTAGAAAACTTTGGAAAACTGAAACAACGATTTTTCAAGAATTATAGAAGATTTGGAATTAAATGTATTTAAAAGAGAAATTCGTAGAAAACTTAAATGAGATAAAACCAGAAATAGGACAAAATTCATGAAATATTCTATAATTTTTAAAATCCCAATGATATATTTTTAAGCTCTTGAAGAAGAGATATTTTCCAAATACCGGGATTTTGTAAAAAAAAAGAATTTGACAAATAATACCTGATGAACCCTAGAATCCTTAAGAGAAGTTCTGAAAAACTGCAAAAATACTTAAAAAAGTTTAAATAATAGTTTCTGGAATATTCTAAAATTTTAAGGAATTGGTATCTGAAATGAGGTAAAGTAATTGATGGAAAAAAGTAACGAAATATGAAAAAGTAATTTCTGGAAAGTTGTAGAAATTTCGGAAAACTTCTGGTCACACAGTTCTATAATATATATATATATATATATATATATATATAACATCTTTATTTATAGACCTTTTTACATTTAACAATATACAAATTAAATAATATACTGCATATAATAGTTTTAAGCCTATAAACTGGCTATCGACCATAGGTCTTTCAGCCTCTTTAAAAAAGTTATAGAATACAGAAGGAGAAAATACTCGAAAATTCTAGGAGCCTCAAAGTATTCTAATAACCTGAAAATTATGAATTTTCTAAATGGTTCTTGAAATAAAAAAGGAGAGAAAACCTGAATTGTTACAAATGTTGAACAAAGTTTTAAAAAGTTTTGAAAAGAAAAATGTTGAGATTTTTAAGGAAAGTTCTAAAGGCCAAAAGAAACATTACATTCCAAGTTCTTAGAACTTTTTTCAGGGCATCTAAACTTTCGTGCCCTGAAAAAAGTTCTAAGAACTTGGAAGAGAAATAACTAAAACCAATATAGAACCTCTGAAGTAAAGTTAGGTAATTTGGAAGAAATCATTTTGTAAAACTTAAATTGGGTAAGAAATTAAGTAATATTCTGATAATTGTAGGAGAGTTTGAAAAAGTTTAAACAAAAATTACTGAAGTATTTAAAAGAATATTGTTGCAGGTTTTGGATTAAATTAAAATTCACTCGACTTGTTTCACAAGAAGTGAATTTTAATTTAATATAAAACCTACATTAATACAATGTTTCACCAAGTGATTAATGAGAAACAAGTATATGAATATTGTTGCATTTTAAGAGTGATATAAATATAACTCAAATGAGGCAACGCAAGGAATAGAAAAAAGTCGTGAAAAAATTCAAGGAGAATTTACTAAAACATATCTTTCCTTAGAAAAACTTATACTAGACTGTACGAGAATTCTTGATTCGTTCAGATTCCTGGAGTATTCTAAAATATTTGTAGAAGAATCTGTATTTAGATGGGAAATTGCTAGGAAACTTAAATGATGAGAAATGGTAAATGCCTAAAAAATTCTAGATCCTTTAAAATAGGTCTAGAAACGTCAATAATATTTTTCCTGGAAAATTCTTTCTTCGAAATTCTGGAGCATATTAAAATTTTTCAGAAAACTCAAATGAGGTACACTTGACTTTGAAAAACCTAAAAGAAATTGCTAAAAAAGAGTAAGAAAAAGGAAAGTTCTTGAAGTCAGAAGAGATAATTGCATGAAGATTGTTGAAATATTCTAAAATTTTAAAAAATCTTTCCATTTTGGACAGAAATAACTTCAGCGATACAAAGGAAGAAATAAAAAAGTTACGAAATATAAAAATATGTTCTGGAGAGTTTCAGACCCTTCTTAAAGATTCTGCTGAAAATGCAAAAAATTTGTAACAAATCTTTAAAAAATATTCTGAAAAATTGTGGGAAAATTTTTTGAAATATTCCAATATTTTAAAGAATTTCATTGCATTTTGGGAGATATACAACCCCAATAAGGTAAAGCAAGTTTTGGAAAAAGTCGTAAAATATTAAAGAAGTAATTTTTAGAAAGTGTTAGACTGAAAAAAATCTTTCCTTGAAAAAGAAGATAAAGAGATATTCTAGAATATTTGTAAACGATATAATAAAATGCTCAAAGAAACTTGAATTAACCTAGAAATAAAATTACTGAATAATTCTTAAAATATAGGAACACAGTTCTATACCTAGCAAACCCTTAAGAAAAGTTCTGAAAAATTTTAGGAGTATTAAAGAATGTTTTAGAAAGTTGATATATTCTAAAATTTTAAAGAAAATCCTTGAATTTTTGGACAGATATTACTTAAATATAAAAAGCAAGAAATAAAATAAAATGTTTGTTTGGATCAATTAAGTTACGTGAAGATAATAATATTATTACTCCAAAATAAAATAGTGAACAAAGTTTCCTAAGGGTTTTAATCAAATAAATAAGCATCAAAAATTATGAAAAATTAATTTCTGGGAAGTTCTAGACCATTTTAATATGCTCTAGAAACTTCAAGGAGATTTTGCTGGAAAATTATTTCCTCGAGGAAAATTATAAAAACTTGAAAACAAATTCCGGAGTATTTTATAATATTTGTAAAAAAAAAATTATTTGAATGAGAAACTCATGGAAAATTCCGATGAGGTACGACAAGAAATCGTAAAGAAATCATGAAATTTCTAAAAAATTCTAGTTCCTTAAAAGAATTGTTGGAAAAAAATTAAGCATCCAGAAATAGAAATAATACTTTTCTGAACCTTTAAAAGAAATTCTAAAAAATAAAAAGAATCTTGAAAAAGTGGTAAACATTCTAAAAGAAATTACTGGAAAATTCTATAACTCTTTAAAAAGCTAGGACGAGAAATGTATAAAGTAATGGCTTGAAATTGTTAAAAATATTATAGAAAATTTAGAAATTTTGAAGAAAAATTGTTGATTTGCATAAGGAAAGTTCTAAAGATAAAGAGAAAAAGTTCTAGGAACACTAAAAAAAGTTCTGAAAATCTGAAAGAGAAATTGTTAAAAACTTCTATAACTTCTGAAAGCTTCCTTAATCACCTCTTTAATATATTTCTAGAATACAGAACGATAAATTACTGAACATATCTAGCCTCAAACAAGGATTTAATAACCTTGATATGAAATTGCTGCATAATTCTTCAAATATAGGAGGAGAGTTCTAAAATTTTTTGAAAATATTGAAGAACGTCACGATATTAAATATAAATAACTATTACAGAATATTTGCCAAAATAATTGCTAAAAATTAATAAAAGGAAAGTTTATAAAGCCAGAAGGAGAAAATACAGAAAAATTCTAAGAGTACTGAAGAAAATGCTGGGAATCTGCAAGGTAAATTCTTGAAAACTTTTAGAACCTCTGAAGAAAATTTTGATAATTTGGAAATTAAATTTTTAGGAAACTTGGATGGTCTAAAAAAAACTCCAAATATGCGAAACAAAATACCTGGAAAAGCTTTAAGAAGAGTTCTGAAAAATTGTGGGAGTATTAGAAAGTTGACAAAAAAATTGCTAAATTATTCTAAAATTTTAATGAATTTCCTCGCATTTTGGAATTTATTTTTTTGCTGAAAATTTATTCATGTGCTTAAATGCAATACATCATATGAAAGTGCATACAGAAGAGTAAACGATATGCACCTTATAAGAGTAAATAAAAAGAATAAGATTCTTGTATTTGACAAATAGTTGAAACTAGTCGGAGCAAAAAAATAAGAAACAAGTGAAACAATACTAAGTGTTTTAATCAACAATCGAATTAGTAAGAAAGCACAACCTATGACCTTGGAGACATTGTTGGGAACTTAATTGGATCACTTTTTGCCCTCATGGCAACATACTTTTGTAGTGTAGTTTTTTTTAGTTTGGCCATTTGTGCCTGGCACAAGAGACTTGTCTACAGCCAATCAAATATATTATTATACGGTATAATTAGACGATTACAACATCCATGCCCAAGCTTGGATTCGAACCGAGGACCCCTCCGACTACAGTCTGCGCGCTAACCAATGTACCAACGGGGCCAGCAGTTGTAGTTTTTATTTAAGAATTGTATTGTGACTTCATATGAGACGATTTTAGTGTCATTAGAGACATCAACTACTACCCTTTTATTAGATGAATTTTTGCACGCCCAAACCCTGGGTTTCCAGAATGTACCCTGATATAAGCAAAGACTGTATCATTTGCTACCAGAAACCTATGCTGTGCATCATATATAATAGACATTGTGTTTCAACAAGCTCCACTTCCGTTTTTATGCTCTTAGGAAGGATCACAGAATCTTTTAATAACTACAATACTGGTTCTAAAACCCCAGGGGGAAGGTCCGTAGATAATCTCCCACAATAATCTTAACAGAAGATTCAATGCCCTTTCCAGGTGTTAATCTACTCTCAGTAAACACCTGTGAATGCCTAGGTAAATCAAACCTCAGACTGTAATTCACTGTATAAGAATCCATGTTGCTTAGATCTTCAGCTAGAATGAATACACCATCATTATTAGTCTTGTTCTGCACCAAATTCATCCACTGATTCAGCAGTGGGGCAATTTTTAGAAGGTTCTCAGTTTTTGTGTGACTGAAGAATTTATAATTGCCCTGTAATAACTGGATCTTGATGACAATCTTTGTTAACAAATTTATAGGTTGCGTCTAAAAAAATTCTAAAATATTTTGAAAAAGTTTCAATTTGATAAAGAAATTCACTGAAAACTCACAAGAGGTAAAACAAGATAAAGCACACGAAATTCTAAAGAATAATTTCTGAAATATTGTAGACAGAATTCTCAATGATATTTTTCTGAACTCTTGAAAGAAGTTGAAAAATTATAGGAATCTCTAAGAAAGTGATAAAAATGTCAAAAGAAGTTTATGACAAATTCTAGAACTCAAATTCTAAAACATTTAAATAAAACGATAACCTTTAAATTAATCTAAATATATCGCGAAGTTAAGCCCTCACAATCACATCTTTGAAAATGTTGTAAAATACAGTAGAAAAATGTACAGGAAAATTTTAGAAGACCCAAAATAAGTTCTAATAACCTAAAAATGAAATTCATGACTCGTGAACTATAGGATAGAAAACCTTAAATAGAGAAAATTGCTAGAAATATTGAAGAATCGCTAAAAATAGAGTTCTTGCAGTTAGAAGGAAAAATTGTAAGAAAATTCTAGGGACAGTTAAGAGAGTTCTAAGAAAATGGATAATGCTAAAAAAATTATAGAACCTCTAAAGAAAATTTAATTTCCATGAAATATTTCTAAACTTGGATTTGGGTGAGAATTTTCCAAATATTGTGAAAAAACACCTTGTAAGCTAAAAGTTATTAAAAGTTATAGGAGCTTCCAAGATAGTTAACAGGAAAATGGCTGGAATATTCTACAATTCTAAAAATGATAAAACCTCAATGGGTTAAAGAAAAAAATGGAAAAAAGTCACAAAATATGAAAAAGTACTTTTGTTAAGTTTTAGGCGCTTCTAAAAGGTTTTTAGAAACTTTAAAGAAATTGTTTGCTAAGAAATTCCTTCCTCGAGGAAAATTATAATATCTTGGAGGAGAAATTTCCGAACTGTTCTAGAATATTTGGAATTTTTTTTTATTTAGATGAGAAATTCGGATGATGGACACAAAAAAATTGTAAAAAAATCATAAAATACGATAAAGATGTTTCTGGACCTTTGAAAGAATTCTAAAAACCTTAATAACAATTGGTATGGAAAATTAATTCTTCAAAAATAATTAAGAAACCAGAAACAGCAAAGATATTTTTATGAACCCTTAAAAGTTTATAATAAAAATATTTTACAGAAAGAGAAATTAATAGAAATTTCTAGGACTAAATTCTAACTTGGTCTCATAACCTAGAAATAAAATTGCTGAATAATTCTTTAAATATAGGAGGATGGTCGTAAAAATTGAAGTGCTAGAAATTGTTGGAAATATTGAAGAAAACTTGCAGGCCAAAAAGAGATATTGCTGTAAAATTCTAGGAGCACTGATGAAAGTTCTAAAACCTGGATGAAAAATTGCTGAAAAATTTTGGAACATTTAGGAAAAACAAACTGTATTTGAATGAGAAATTTCTAGGAAGTAAAATAAGAAATATGCAAATTACTAAATACGACAATAAAATTTATGAAAAATTCTGAATGACTCTAGAAACATCAATAATATTTTATTGGGAAAATCTTTCCACGAAGAAAATTATAGAAAACCGAAACAGCAATTTTTGAAGCGTTTAGAACATTACTATTTCAACGAGAAATTCTGGTGAAATCCAATGAGGTAGAAAAGGGAAAACCAGGAAATGTGATAGAGAAATTTTTAAATTATTGTAGACCCTTTAAAAAAATTACAAAAACCCCTGTGAGATTCTTCTAAACCCTTAAAAAGAAGGAATCTTATCGGAAACTGAAAATACTGAAAGAAATTGATTAAAAATTGTAAAACTCTTTAAAAAATCTAATAACACGCTTAACTTTGTTTTATTCAAAATGTATCCCGAAGTTACATATTTAAAAATGTTCAAGTAGGTAAAATTGCTGGAAAATTCTAGGATCCTTAAAAAAAGTTCTTATAACCTAGAAATAAAATTGCTTGAATTCTTGAAATATAGGAGGAGTACTGAAAATTGCTAGAAATATTAAATAAGTTATAAAAAACTTTTTAAAGAAAATTGCTAAAATTGGGAAAGAGAAAATTCAAGGTGCACTTAAGGAAGTTCTAAAAAACTGAAATAGAAATTGCTGAAAAATTGTAGAACTTCTAAATATTTTTTTAGAAAAGAAGAAATATGATTCCAAGAAGTTTAAAAACATCCTTGGGTATTTTAAGGATATAGCATTTGTTGAGAATTATAACCCTAATGAGATAAAGCCAGAAATGGAAAAAACACATGAAATATGAAAAACTCTTTTAAAAAGTTTTAAAAAATTCGAAGGAGATTTTGCTGAAACGTTCCTTAACAAATATTATAGGAACTCGAAAAAGAAATTTTCGGTGTATGTTAAAATATTTGGAAAAAAATCTTATTTGGATCAGAAACTCATGGGAAAATCTTTCATCGAAAAAAATTTAAGAAACCAGAAAGAGTAACGACATTTTTTTGGATCTTTTGAAAGAAATCTGAGAAAATGTTAAGAATCTTTAAGAAAGTCGTAAAAAAATCCAATAGAAATTGCTGACAAATTTTAGATCTCATTGAATACTTTTAAACACAGAAGGAGAAATTATTGTAAATGTTTAGAAGCCTCAAAGAAAGGTCTAATAACCTAAAAACTAAATTGCTGAATATAACTTGAAATATAGGAATAAATAGCTAGAAACATTGAAAAAAATTGCTAACAATTAAAAAAAAATAAGAAGAGGAGTTATATTCTAAGAACACTGAAAAAAAAATCCTAAAAACTCTGACAATAAGTAATTTCAAAGTGAAATTTTGAGAAAACAAAGATTGTGCATGTCTAAAAATGTTCTGTAAACCCTTAAGAAAAGATCTGAAAAATTATAGGAGCCTCAAAAAAGGTTACTAGAATATATTAAAATTTTAAAGAAAAAGTTACATTTTATAAGAGATATACATCCAATGAAATAAAGCAAGAAATGTAACGAAATATAAAGAAGTAATTTCTGAAATATTTTAATTTTTAAATATATACTGCTGAAAAATTATTTCCCCGAAAAAATATAGAAAGCTGAAATGGAAATTAATCGGGTATTCTAGAACATTAAAAAAATACATTATTTCGATGAGAAATTCCTGGGAACTAAAATTAAGGTAGTAAATGTTAAATACTTCATGATATATATATGAAGATATTTCTGGAATAACTCTTTTTAAAAATTCTAGAAACCTCACTGAAATTTTGCTGAAAATTATAGTTTCCTGATACGGCAATTACTGGTGCATAATAATAATTTTTGCTCTATTGTAACACCTTTAAAAGAACAAGGATTTTTTTACACTTATTTTCATTTACTCTCCATTAAAAAAAATGTAATAACTACTAAATATAAACATAAAAATTCTTCAAGTTTTGTTCCAGGAATTGATTTAGTTTAGTTTCTATTATTAACTTACTATCGTTTTCATCACAGTTTTCGTAAAAGTTAAACGTAAGCTTTTATATTATTTATATTTTGTTATCATTCAGAAATAATATTTTGCTGGAAAATTCATTCTTAGAATCCTGAAACAGTAGTTTATAGAGCATTTTTCATGTAAATAACAGAGTTTGAAATAAAACGATTAACTTTAATTTACTCAAAATATATTAAGAAAGCAAAGTCTCCACAATCACCTCTTTCAAAAAGTTATAGAATGCAGAAGGAAAAATTATTGGAAATTTCTAAGAGCCTCAATGGAAGTTCTAATAACCTAAAATGCCTGAAGTGCTAGAAATTGCTGAAAATATTAAAGACAGCTTCGAAGTTTTGAAGAAAATTTTTTGATTTATTTAAGAAAAGTTTTAAAGGCCAAAATAATGAAGAACAATTTTACATGCACTGAAGAAAAAGTCTAAAAATCTGGAAGAGAATTTGCAAAAAAGAAATCTATAACCTTTGAAGAAAATTTTGTTTAATTTGTAAGAAATTTTTTAGAAAACTTAAATTGGATAAGAAATTTTTACATTTGCAAAAAAATCAAGGCAAATTCTCAAGAAATAGTCTACAAAATTGCAGGAACCTAGAAAAAACGTTCTAGAAAGTTGTAAGAAAAATTGTTGGAGTATTCTAAAATTTTAAAGAATATATATACAACATCTTTATTAACAGACAAAAATAAAATACAGATAAGACAAATATAATACATTTATGATGATATGAGTGATGGGAGGTTAGTCTGTTAATTGGCTTTAAAGAATTTCGTTGCATTTTGGGAAATATATAAATGAGGTAAAGCATGTATTGGAAAAAAGTCGTGAAATATGAAAAAGTAATTTTTAGAAAGATTTAAAACCCTCCTACAAATTTTAAACTTCAAGGATAATCTTTTCGTGGAAAAGATTTTACCAACTGGAAAGAGAATTCCCTGGAGTATACTAGAATATTTGAAATGAAGTGGTGAAAGGTTAAACGAACTTATAATAACCTAGAAATGAAATTGCTGAATAACTCTTAAAATATAGAAACAGAGTTTTGAAAATTGCTAGGAATATAAAGAATATTTGCAAAATATGCTTAAAATTCAAAATAAGAATGTTTTTGAAACCAGAAGGAAGAAACTTAAGAAAATACTAGGAATATGATAGAGAAATTTTTAAAAATTTGAAAATTTCTGATAATCTCTTTGTAATTTGGAAAAGAAATTTTTAGGAAATTTGGATCGCTAAGATATATTCCACAAATACCTAGCAAACCCTAAGAAAAAAGAAAAAAGTTCTGAAAAGTTGTAGGAGCCTTGATGGAAGTTTTAGAATGTTTAAAATTTCTAAAATTTTAAAGAAAACCCTTGAGTTTTTGGACAGATATAACTCAAATAAAAAAAAGGAGGAAATGAATAAAAATTTCTGTTTGGATCAATTAAGTTATGTGAAGATGATAATAATTTGATTAAAATAATTAGAAATCTGTGTTCACTGTTCCAAAATAAAATAGTGAAGAAGGTTTTCTAAGTGTTTTAATCAAATGAAATAAAAGTCAAGATATATGAATAATTAATTTCTGAAAAGTACTAGACCATTCTAATATGTTTTAGAAACTTCACGGAGATTTTGCTGGAAAATTCTTTCTTCGAGGAAAATTATGGGAACTCGAAAGAAAAAATTGGTATTTTAGAATATTTGGAAAAAATCTTATTTGAATGAGAAACTCATTAAAAATTCCGATGAGGTACGGCAAGTAATCGTAAAGAAATCGTGAAATTTCTAAAAAAAATCTAGGCTCTTAAAAGAATTCTAAAAATGTTAATAATATTTTGATGGAAAATGAATTCCTCAAAAAAACTTTTAGCAACCAGAAATAGAAATAATATTTCACTGAAAGCTTAAAAGAAATTCCAAAAAATAAAAATAATCTTGAAAAAGGTGGTAAAACATTCTAAAAGAAATTTCTGGAAAATTCTAGAACTCTTTAAAAAGCTTCAGAATACAGAAAGAAAGTGTTGAAATTGCTAAAACTATTGAAGAAAGCTTAGAAATTTTGAAGAAAAATTGTTGATTTACTTAAGGAAAGTTCTAAAGATTAGGAGAAAAAATTCTAGGAATATTTTACGAACATTAAAAAAGTTCTAAAAATCTGGATGAGAAATTGCTAATAAATTCTATAAATTCGGAAGAAAGCTTTTATACCTCTTTAAGATATTTTTAGAATACAGAACGAGAAATTACGGAAAATATCTAGTCTCATAGAAACTTCTAATAACCTTCAAATGAAATTGCTGAATAATTATTCAAATATAGGAGGAGAGTTCTAAAAAATTTTGCAAATATTGTAGATGTAGATTTATTACAGAATATTTGCCAAAAAATTACTGATAATTAATAAAAGGAAAGTTTTTAAAGGCAGAAAGAAAAAAATGCAGGAAAATTTTGGGAGTACTGAAGAAGATGCTAGGAATCTGCAAGATAAATTTCTAAAAACTTTTAGAACCTCTGAAGAAAATTTTGGTAATTTGAAAATTAAATTTATAGAAAACTTGGATCGTCTGAAAAACTCCAAATATGCGAAATAAAATAATAAAAGAATTTCCTCGGATTTTGGAATTGATTTTTTTTGCTGAAAATTTATTCATCTGCTTAAATGCAACACATCATATGAAACTGCATACATGAGAGGAAAGATATGCACCTTATAAGAGTAAATAAAAGAATAACATTTTTGTTTTTGACAAATAGTCGAAACTAGTCGGAGTAAAATAAAAAGAAACAAGTGAAACAATACTAAGTGTTTTAGTCAACAATCTAATTAGTAAGAAAGCACAACCTATGACCTTGAGGACATTGTTGGGAACTTACTTGGGTCACTTTTTACTCTCATGGCAACATTACTTTCATTATAGTTTTTTTTTAGTTTGCCCATTTGGGCCTGGCATAAGAGACTTGTCTACAGCCAATCAAATATATTATTATACGGTATAATTGGACGATTACAACATCCATGCCCAAGCTCGGATTCGAACCGAGGACCCCTCCGACTACAGTCGGCGCACTAACCACTGTACCAACGGGGCCAGCAGTTGTAGTTTTTATTTAAGAATTGTACTGTGATTTCATATAGGACGATTTTAGTGTCATTAGAGAAATCAACTACTACCCTTTCATTAGATAAATTTATTGCAAGCCCAAAACCTGGGTTTCCAGAATGCACCCTGATATAAGCAAAGACTATATCATTTGCTACCAGAAACATATGCTGTGCATCATATATAATAGACAATGTGTCTCAACAAGTTCCTCTTCCGTTCTTATGTTCTTAGGAAGGATCAAAGAACTTATTAATAAATACGATACTGCTTCTAAAACCCCAGGGGGAAAGTCCGTAGATAATCTCCCACAATAATCTTAACAGAAGATTCAATGCCCTTTCCAGCTGTTAATCTACTCTCAGTAAACACCTATGAATGCCTAGGTAAATCAAATCTCAGAGTGTGATTCACTGTATAAGAATACATGTTGCTTAGATCTTCAGCTAGAATGAATACACCATCATTATTAGTCTTGTTCTGCACCAAATTCATCCACTGTTTCAGCAGTGGGGCAATTTTTAGAAGGTTCTCAGTTTTTGTGTGACTGAAGAATTTATAATTGCCCTGTAATAACTGGATTTTGATGACAATCTTTGTTAACAAAGATATTGGGTGCGTCTAAAAAAATTCTAAAATATTTTTAAAAAACTCACAAGAGGTAAAACAAGATAAAGCACACGAAATTCTAAAGAATAATTTCTGAAATATTGTAGACAGAATTGTCAATGATATTTTTCTGAACTCTTGAAAGAAGTTGAAAAATTATAGGAATCTCTAAGAAAGTGATAAAAATGTCAAAAGAAGTTTATGACAAATTCTAGAACTCTTTAAAACATTTAAATACAACTATTACCTTTAAATTAATCTAAATGTATCGCGAAGTTAAGCCCTCACAATCACATCTTTGAAACGTTGTAAAATACGAGAGAGAAATTTCCGGAGTATTTTAGAATATTTGGAAAAAAATCTTATTTGGATCAGAAACTCATGGAAAATTCATTCCTTGAAAAAAATTTAAGAAACCAGAAAGAGTAATGACATTTTTTTGATCTCTTGAAAGAAATCTGAGAAAATGTTAAGAATCTTGAAGAAAGTCGTAAAAAAATCCAATAGAAATTGCTGACAAATTTTAGATGAAGGATAAATTATTGTAAATTTTTAGAAGCCTCAAAGAAATGTTTAATAACCTAGAAACTAAATTGCTGAATAATACTTGAAATATAGGAGTAAAGTTATAAAGACTTGCTAGAAATATTGAAGAAAAATTGCTTAAAATTTAAAAAAATAAGATGACTAGAGTTAAATTCTAAAAACTTTGAAAAGAAGTAATTTTAAAGTTAAATTTTTAGAAAACTTTGATTGTGTTTGCCAAAAAATGTTCTGTAAACCCTTAAGAAAAATTCTGAAAAATTATAGGAGCCTCAAAAAAAGATTACTAGAATATATTAAAATTAAAAAAAAACTTGCATTTTAGGAGAGATATACATCCAATGAAGTAAAGCAAGGAATGTATAGAAATCAGAAAATATAAAAAAAGTAATTTATGGAATGTTTAAGCTCTTCTAAATAGTTATAGAAAACGAAAAAGAAATTTTGCTCGGGTATTCTAGAACATTTGGGAAAAATCTTTATTTCGATGAGAAATTCCTGGGAATTTTAGGTAAAGTAATAACTTTTACTCATGAAATATGAAAAAGATATTTCTGGAAGAAATTTCCGAAAACATCTGGGCCCTTATAAAAAATTCTAGAAACTTCAATAATATTTTGCTTTAAAATGATTTCCTTAGAAACCTGAAATAGTAAGTTCTAGAGCATTTTTCATGCAAGAAACAACAAAATTTAAACACAATGATTAAGTTTACATTATTCATGAAATAAAAGCCTCCAAAATAACATCTTTCAAAAAGTTATGGAATACAGAAAGGGAAATTAATGGAAAATTCTAGGAGCCTTAAAGAAAATTCTAATAACCTGGAAATGAAATTGCTAATTGACTAAGTACTAAAAATTGCTAAAAATATTGAAGACAGTTTGAAAATTTTGAAGAAAAATTGTTAATGTATTCAAAGAAAGACCAAATGAAAAGTTTGAAGAGAAATTTTACGTACATTGAAGAAAATTCTAAAATCTGAAAGAGAAATTTTTTTAGAAACTTGAATTGGGTAAGAAATTTGTACATATGTGAAAAAGTCCTGACGAATTCTTAAAAATAATTCTGAAAACTTGTAGGAGCCTAGAAAAAGTTCTAGAATGTTGAAAGAAAATTGTTGAAATATTCTAAAATTTGAAAGAATTTCGTTGCATTTTCTGAGGTATATAACTCCAAAGAGATAAAGCAAGTATTGGAAAAAATCGTGAAATATGAAAAAGTAAGTTTTAGAAAGTATTAGACCCTTCTAAAAGTTTCTAGAAAACTTTACTGAAAAAAATGTTTGCTTGGAAGAGCTTATACGAAATTGAAAGAAGTATTCTAGAATATTTGGAAAAGAAGTGGCCAAAAGCTCAAAGGAACTTCTATTAACCTCGAAATGAAATTGCTGAATAACTCTTAAAATATAGAAACAGAGTTCTGAAAATTGTTAGGAATATTAAAGAATATTTGCAAAAAATAGTGGAAATAAAAAAAAAATGTTTTTGTAGCCAGAAGGAGAAAACTCAAGAAACTATTAGGGATCTGAAATAGAAATTGTTGAAAAGTGTTTGAATCTCTGAAAAAATTGCTAATTGGCAAAAGAAATTTTTTAGAAAACTTGGATCGTGTAAGAAATTTTCCACAAATACTTAGCAAACCCTTAAGAAACATTCTGGAAAATTGTAAGAGCCACGAAGAAGGTTTTATAAAGTTGAAATATTATTAAATTTTAAAGAAAGTCCTTGCGTTTTTGAACACATAAAACTAAAATAAAAAAAAACAAGAAATGAAATACAATTTCTGTTTGAATTAATTCAGTAAATGAAGAAGATAATAACTTGATTAAAACTCTAAAGGTTTTTGTTTTAATAAATGAAATAAAAGTCAAGAAATCTGAAAAATTATTTTCTGGAATGTTCTAGACCCTTCTAAAATGTTCTAGAAACTTCAATGAGATTTTGCTAGGAAATTCTTTCCTCTAGGAAAGTTATAGAAATTTGAAGGAAAACTTTTCGCGGATTCTTCTAGAATATTTGAAAAATAATCTTATTTAAATGAGAAAGGAAAAAATGCCAAGAAATTGTAAAAAAATCATGAAATTTCTAAAAAGTTCTAGGCACTAATATTTTGGTGGAAAATTCTTTCCCCAAATAAAGTTTAAGAAACCAGAAAGAGCAATTATATTTTTCTGAATTTTTGAAAGTAATTTAAAAAAAATGATAAGAATCTTGAAGAAAATGGTCAAAAATCTAAAAGAAATTGCTAACAATTTCTTGAATTCTTCTTGAATAGAGAAGAAGAAATTACTGGAAAATTCTAGGAACTTCAATTAAGGTTTCAATAACCTAGAAATGAAAAATTATTTAAATATACAAGGATAATTCTAAAAATTAAAGTGCTAGAACTTGCTAAAAATATTGAAAAACGTTTTAAAAAAATTGAAGAAAAATTGCTGATTTTTTTTAGAGGAAGGCCAAAAGGAGAAATTGCAGGAAAATTCTAGGAGCACTGTAGAAAGAACTTTGAAGAGATATTGCTGGAAAAGTTTAGAACCTTAGTAGAAAATGTATTTTTATTTGAATAAGACATTTTTAGAAAACTTGGATTGTATATAATCAAAATTTAACAAAAAAAAACCTGGTAAATTCTAGAAGTCTAAAGAAAAGTTCTGAAAAGTTTAGGAAAATATTTCAATTCTAAATATTTGTCATTATTTTGTTTAAATGTCATTTCTACAATTACATCGTTAAATGTTACTTTAGAGGATCATCAAAAAGCATTGAGGTGAATTGCTTTAATCTTCAGGATGTTACACGATTTCCCTGTGGAATTAAATTCCGGGCAGCGTAAAATAATTTTAGATTTCAGGCATCACGAGTGGACGCACAAACATAACAAGGCCCGAAATTCGCGTCGCGTTCCAGCCGATGATGATGATGATGATAGTTGACGCTCCGCTTATGAAATGAAACCAAGTGCATAACCTTTTTTCCTGGCGCTGACAGACGGTCAGCCTGTGTGTACGCGTGTGTGCGCGCGTGGGGCGGGGGGTGGTGTGCGGGTGAACGTTCCAGCGCAGCGTTTCCGCATTTCGGCGGCGGGACATCAAAACCAACAGTGTGTGTTGACGCCCCCGGAATCGCTCGCCGTAATTAGGCCGTGCGTATGCGGCCTACGTATATTAAAAACCGTAACTAATTACCATGCAAGATTAATATTTAATTAATTCTTTAATTACGCGCGCCCCCGTTCCTACATGCATGCCAAATTATTTTTAATGGCAATAATTCTCCCCTAACGATATAACTCTCGGCGCTTTTTTTTTATTTACGTTTTTTTTTTCGGGGAAAGCCTTTCGCCAAAAGCGCAGCCTGACTTCACCAATTTTTAATGCGTTCTCGTTATAAATTGCCAGGAAGTAATGAACATACGCGATCTCAAAATCAAAATTATATTCAGTTATATTGCAAAAATTAAGAAAATAGTTAACACAGATTTTATTGAATCAAAAAATAAAACCTTTGATTCAATCAGAGACTTTCATCAGGATTTATACCATTATCACTATTTAATCTTGCTTACGTTTAGTGGTGATTACTGATGGTGGTTATAACATTCTTTTCTGTTAGGTGATTCCACTTGCAATCTTCTTTTGTCCACATAGCTCTTAACTCTCTGCGTAATTACTTTTATTTCTCCTCAGTCTTTCACCAAGAGCATCTCCTGTGGCATTCCCTTGATTTCGACCTCCATCTCTTCCATCGTTTTAACCCAATTCTACCTGTGAATGCCTAGGTAAATCAAACCTCAGACTGATATTCACTGTATATGAATCCATGTTGCTTAGATCTTCAGCCAGAGTGAATACACCATCATTATCAGTCTTGTTCTTCACCAAATCCTTCCACTGTTTCAGCAGTGGGGCAATTTCTAGAAGGTTCTCAGCTCTTGTGTGACTGAAAAATTTAGTATTCCTTTGATTTCCACATTCTTCTCTTCCGCAATCTATCCCTTCCATTGTTTTAACTCAATCTAGTCAATCTTCTCTAAGTGCATTCCTATATTCTTGATGACACTCACAGTACCATCTAGCTTCCACCATTCCTGATCTTGTTTACTTTTCTTAATGTTTCCCATCCGTATCTCTACCAATATTGGCAAATGATCAGACCCAAAGACTTCTTCCAAATTCTTCCCTATTTAGCCCCTTTATTATGACATAATCAATGACTGGTGATCCTTGTTGTCCCATATATATATTGTTTCCTTCCTAGTTACCTTTGGTACACCCGTTTAACATCTCCCATACCTCTTCTATTGATCAATCAAAAATTTTCCTAGCTTCATTCTTTATCGTTTTTACTATTTAATTATGTTTCCATATTTTTATATTTCCTCAACTAAAAGTTTTACGAAACGACCGTTTTTATTATATCGATCAAGCACGTAACGTGTCTGAAAATTCCATGTGACGACCGCCGGGCGCAGTCTAAAGGTATTTACGAAATGCCTCCGCCCTTAACGTTTTAAGAGTATTTAAAACGTTATTAAATACGGCGGCGCGACCCTTCCGAAGGGAAAACGGCGCACTATTATATATTATATAACATGATTATTTCAACCTAATTCAGGTTATCTCTTGTTTCCACGCGGCCGCCTTCTAAAATTAAAATAATAATAAAATTTAGTGCAATGGGAAACTAAAAGCGGGCGAGACACCGCCGCCGTCCGCGACGACACTTTATGAAAAGAAAAGATAAACTTTGTTAAATTTTTATTACTTTAAATGCCGTTAGGAGTGAGCCGTGGTGGAGGAGGAGAAGAGGGGAGAGGGGGAGTGTAGGGGACACGTAATGCGATTTCCCGCCTCTCGGGCCTGCGCCAATTTATTACAAACAAAATGGGACTTCAAAGGTTTTAATATCGGAGGAAACGGAACGGGGACGTGAAATGATGCAGCTAACTTCTACGGGGAGTGTATGTGTGTGTGTGTTTTAGGAAGGAACATGCGGATATTGAAGAAAATATTATTCACTAAGTCCAAATGCGTTTAAAAAAAAAATAAGTTAAAACGATTGCTTCCCGGTAAATAAAATTTACAGACTAGTTTCGATCTATTTGGATCTCATAAGCACAATGATCATAAAGTTATATAAAATAACTTGTAATAACTTTCTCTACAGTGTATCATAAAGTTCATACATCTGGTATTGATATTATTTAGGTAACGAAGGTTGCCTTTTATATTTTGGGAAGACAGAAATGAAATAAATTACTCATCCCACATGGATTCATTGTTATTTCAAAATAATTTCCATGAAGATGCACTTCTGCAAACATTTTAATCAAGCACTTTTTCCATTTCAATTGAAGTACTTCAAACATACATTTTGGAACCATCAACAGTTCCTTCAGGCGTAATTTATTTTTGATTTACAGAAATAAGTCATTGGGTGCCAAATCAATGCTGTACTGCGGATGACCCATCAATTAAACTTGTTTAGTTCTCAAAGAGTCTCTTGCTTGAACCGATGTGCGAGAGCTCGCATTGTTTGGGTGGATAATGAAACGTTTTCAGTGGTTGATCTCCATTATTTTTCTGAAGACTTCTAACAAATAAATGGCTGAATACCATTAGAATTGATCAGCCAAAACTACACTAATGGTATAGTTGTTACATCCGGTTTTTCCATTATTTTTCTGAAGACTTCTAACAAATAAATGATTGTATACAATTCAGAATTGATCATCCAACATTACACTAATGGTATAGTTGTTACATCCGATTTTTCCAAACAAATAGGCGACCACTTGCTTCGAAGCGATTATCATGTGATCAACTTTTATTGGATTTGGTTCATTCTGAAAGGCCATTATTTTTGGGCTCATACGCATACCTATATGTTTCATCATCTGTAACGATTTTATAAACATGCTCTAAAACATCACCATTGTATTTCTTGAGCGTTTCGTTCGACCAATCTTCAAATTATGTGCAATCCAACGCGAACAAATATTTTTGATGGACAAATTTTAATGAAATATATACTGGTCCTAGTAGTGTCCAAGGATGCTTTAATCTCACAATAAGACACCTGACGATCTTGTTATATAAGTTAGACAACAGCATCAACGATTTTTGGGTCAACAACTGATTTTGGATGACATTCACGACAATTACGGCCACGATTAAATCCCATATGCCACCGAGAGATAGTGGCTTTTGATGGTGCTTCATTATCATGCTCGAAGTAAGTTCATCAATGTACTATTGTTACGATCATTCGCGTCGAAAGTTGCTAAAGAATAAAGGACGACTTAAATCCATTTCTTGACCGACATGAACATTAAAACGTTACGTCGGTCGTCATATGGCAGCACCTGAATCGTCAATTCGCGAAATAAAAGGCAACCCTCGTAATTCTATACTTTCTCGTTTTATTTTCTATTCTAAGTCTTCTCAATTTTGACTATATTTTTATGTAAACTTTCTCCGTTTTCGGCTTAAACTACTCCCATATTGAGTGACCTATATTTAATTTTGAATGCCATATTAAATCCTAATATATATTTTTTTAATAAAGTAATTCTGCAGTATGTTTTTTTATAATATCCAAAAACTTTTGACACTTTTCAATCAAAGCCAAAGATTTATTTTCTATTTAATTAGTGAACTTACTTGTTAGTAAATGAAATATTCGAAACTTATGGACAAGAAAAATAATGTATAAAAAATTATTGATATACACGCAAAAAATAATAAATTTATATAAAATCTTTTTAAAATTACTCTTGTGAGAAAATTTTGTGTCAGATTTTTTATCTATTCAAATCTTGTCAGAATTTTTCCACCTAGAAAACACTTTAAAAATAATTGCTATTAAAGTAAAGCAATCCAAATTTATTAGTAATATATACTTGGA
The DNA here is from genome assembly GCA_963969525.1 of Ontholestes murinus. Lineage (NCBI taxonomy): Eukaryota > Metazoa > Arthropoda > Insecta > Coleoptera > Staphylinidae > Ontholestes > Ontholestes murinus. The sequence goes on from OZ018387.1 coordinate 105,045,027, forward strand.
AGTCATATAAATTATTTTGGCTGATTTTGAAAAAGGTAGTTTTAATTATACAGGGTGACTGACGAAAAACCTTTGGTGCTGTATCTCGCTTATTTTTTTATCCGATTTTAATAAATAAAACATCAAATTAAACCATTTTTAAAAGACTTTAATAGGATCTGAACTGTTATTTTTTCTCGCACTCAGTTTTTGACAAAATACGATCAACATTTTTTTAAATTGCACTGTATATATATTTTTATTGATTCGCAAGGAGATTCTTTTTCTGAATATAAAATTGTAGACAAATTTATCCATACATCAAACTTAAGTCGAGAAATTGAGAATTAAAAAAATAAATAAAAAGTCAAGTATCCATTGTAAACAATATACAGACACTATTTTAAATGTCAAAAGTGACAGTGACAGCCATTGATACAATACTGCAACGTTTTTTAATTATTTCATAATTAAAATGTTGCAATATTTCAAACACTGTACTAGAATTTTGTGCTTCTACAGAAATCGTTTTTCAGTTTTTGAAATCTTGCAACATTTTTATTATGAAATTATTAAAAATCATTGCAGTATTGTACCAATAACTGTAACTGTCACTTTTGACATTTGGAATAGGCTCTGTATATTGTTTACTATGGGTATTTGATTTTTAATTTTTTTTTTAATCCTCAATTTCTCGACTTTGGTTTGATGAATGGATAAAATCGTTTACAAATTTAGATTCCGAAAAAAATCTCCTTGCGGATCAGTACAAAATATATATACAGTACAATTTGAAAAAAAAAGTTGATCGTCGTTTGTCAAAAACTGGATGCAAGAAAAAATATCAGTACAGTTTATATTAAAGTCTTTTAAAAATCATTTAATTTGATGTTTTATTTATTCAAATCGGATCAAAAATAAGCGAGATACAGCACCAAAGGTTTTTCGTCAGTCACCCTGTATATATAAAATAATGTATCATAAAGTCGAGACCTCCACAACTACCTATTGATTTTTACATAATATTATACTAATTTAATGTAAAATTTTCAGAAAAAAATACAAAATTTTATAATGTACAACTGAATATTCTTAAAATTTTAAGATATCGTTTTAAGATAACGTTTCTAAATTATTTCAGTATATTTTAAGATATTTTTCAAGTGATCTTTTGGAAATTGTCCGAACTTTATTGCTAAGAAAATATAAAAAACAATCAATACCTATACAAAAAATTCCAAATTTTGAATTGACGAAATCCTATTATCGCATTTTTCAGAAATTTCTTGTCCCGCTTGCGTAAACTACCTTCGATATATTTACAGAATTTAGTAACCCTTTCGAGAAAAATTATAATGCAACTTTAGAATTCTAAAATCTATAGCTTTTGTCATCCAGATTATTGAAATTTTGTAGAAATTTCTCTTACCGTTTTGAAAAAAATTGCAGCGAATTTACTTTCTTTTTGGTGTAAATTAAATACTAATTTACACCTACATGCCAAAATCGGGCTTTTCATTTGTGGTGATTTCGTTTTTTGAACGCGCCTTGAAAATCGAACATCAAAGTTATGACATAGCTGCACTGATGAGCTGTAATATAGCGAAACACTTATTTGCGGATAGTCATAACAAATCTATGACGTATCTGGGAAACGGTGACACCACAAAAATTGTTACGTAATGCTGAATGTAATTTAAGGCATGTAATGACAACTAACAGTTATGCAATTCAATACCTGGCGGTGCTTTATTGCGAGGAGTAGTTATTTTAACTGTTAGTTATTTTTTGCAGTTACATTTTAATAATGTAAAACTAAGGTGCAGAAACGTTCAGATTAATTAATTCTAGTTATTACTTTAATATATTTTTTTTAGTTTCTGTAATTGAAATGTTGCATTTTCACATTTATCCACTAAATTGTTTGTATGTTTATTTATTGTATGTTTATATGTGTTCTAAAATCTTCTCAATTTTTATTTTCATTCTTTTACGAAAATGTTCACAATTTATTACATAAATTTATTTTTCTTTCATTTTCTCATGATTTTTGAAGCTAGTAACAATTGCTATTTCATATTTTCAAGAATTTCCGGCCATTTATTAAAAATCTTGCTTTAACAATTTTGGAGAATTTTTCTCGGGAATATTGGTAATTACTGATAATGCCACGTAACAAACATTCTTTGGATTTTTTTTCTACATTTTTTATATTATCTAATTAAAATATTCCTGTAGTTTGTAGTTGATTTTATTCAGTTTCTCTGTATTTTTTTAAGAACATTTTGAGTTGTCTATAAATTTCCAGAAAATTTACTTCCACATCTCTAAAACTTTTTTAGGAATTTTTTTCATTACTTTATTTTTTTTAGTTATAGAATTTCTCACGATTTCTTATTTTAAACATCTAATTTTAATTCAATTGTAGATTTTATATTTATATTTCACTTTAGAATATCCTGTTTATATTGTTATCTAAAAATTAGAAATTACACATTAATAATTACTAAAATTTAGCTCACAGTGCTTGCGGGCGGAGTTCTTTATGTATTCTTCCACTCTGACCTCTTCTTCTGCTTCAGATGACGGAATTCTCTTTTACTGAAGTATTTTTGCCATACAAGCAATACTTCTGCAATTGCTAGCGTATTTATGTCCATTTTATATGGAGCTATTTTTATTTTATTTATTTAAATAAAGAACAAATGAAATAATACCACGTGTTTTAATCCACAGTCGAATTAATACAACAATGTTTCACGGTTAAGTAAGACATTATTTTTTTGATCTATTTTTATTTTATTGGAAGTTTTCAGGGATCTGTCTTCAAAGTTGAAGTTTTTTTCTGGTATACTAGGATTTTCATTATCTTGATTGGTTAAAATACATTGCTATGTTTCACTACTTTTTAATTTTTTTTTCGACTAGTTTTTACCGTTGCGCATTCTCAAGCAGATTTTTTATAATAATATTTTTTCCATTATCAGGTATTTTCTTTTCATTAATGGTTTGGTCTTATTTTTCTTCTATTTTTAAAGGATTTTTCTGAATATTTCTTATAATTTCCTAATTGATTGATAAAATATCAACATTATTAATAAATTTTTAAAATCCTACATTTCTTGTTTTTATCTATCCTGAAGAGCCTGAGAATGGTATCCGATTTGATCCATTCGCCTAGGATTTTCCTTGAGACGTTTCCTCGAGATTTTTAGTGTAAATTTAATTTTCTAGCAATTTTAATTCCATAGATAATTATTCAGAATAAGTTTCTCATTTTTTTTTTCAAATTTTTCAGAAATGTATACAAATTACGAGAATTTTCTTTAAGCGGTTTAAAATTTGTAATAATTTTATTTTTCTAAACTTCTAAATATTTCATTAAAATTTTTCAGCTATTCTTCTTCTCTTCTCTTCTCTTCTCTTCTCTTCTCTTCATTCTCTTCTCTTCTCTTCTCTTCTCTTCTCTTATCTTCTCTTCTCTTCTCTGTTCTTGTCTTCTCTTCTCTTCTCTTCTGGATTTTTATTCCATCTTTCATAAATTTACCACAAAGATCTCCTGGTATTTTTCTTTCATTACTATTATCTAAATAATAATTATTTGTCATCTGCAGTTTGTCACCTATCATCTGTCATCTGTCATTTGTCATCTATCATTTGTTATCTATCACCTATCATCTGTCATCTGTCATTTGTCGTTAATCATCTATCATATGCCTCTGCTCTATGCTTCTGGCATCTATCCATATTTCATCTTTCGTCTGTCATCAACCTGCCATCTGTCTTCTATCACCTATCTTCTGCAAATCTGTCTTTCATATTTTGTCTTTTGAATGTCATCAATCATTCATCACGAGTCTGTTCTTTGTTTTGTCACCTTTTATCTGTTATATGTTGTATGTCATATGTAGTATCTATCAATATGATTGTATATTATTAGTAGAATCAGCTATTTTTGCAGGCTTCTAAATAGTTGAGAATTTTTCAATTTTTTCAAGATTTTTTTAATAGATTTTATTTGAGTTGTAAATTTATTTACTGTTTTGTAGTATAACTGTCATTCATCATCAGTCAGATGTAATCTATCGTACATCATCTGCCATCTGTAAACTATTATCTGTGAAATATCATCATCATCATCTGCGAGCTGTCATTTATTTCACCTTTCGTATGTCATCTGCTTTATAATATGTCATCTGTCACCTTCTATTCATTATGTATTGAATTTTAGTTGTTTTTTGTTATTTATTATCTATCAACCGTTATTAATCATCTGAAATCTGACATCTGCTATTTTTATCTGTCATCTGTTATATGTAATACAGTTACCAGAGGGCTTTCTCACTTCCTGTGCTTAAAATATTTGTAATATTAATTTAATTTAATTTTAAAGGACTCTGTTTAAGATGAAAATTTTAACATTATTCATCTGCCATTTATCATTTGATATCTGTCATCTGTCAACTGTCAATTGTTATGTGTCAACTGCCATCTGTCATAAACTTTCATCTATCAATTATCACTGTTCTCTGTTATTAGTTATTTCAGTCAATTAGTGCAAAACAAGTTGACATGAGGAAGATTCTTTCCAAGCCCATACGTAAAAACAAGCAAAAGCATCCCCGCTCTCACCTCTGTGTACATACATTATAACTCTGTCTAGAATATGTATAGTTCTAAAAGTGAGTGTTACGTGTTATCTACTATCCAATATTTGTCATCTATCATTCATCATCTGGGATCTATCATTTGTAATTTGATATGTTTATATCTATTAACTTATTAATAATGCAATACCTTATTTCAGATTCAATAAAAGAGTTTAGAAGTATCAACTTTTTGCATTAGCTGGTGTAAAGAGTTATTTGTCATATGTCATCTATGTTCTACTATTTCTCATCTGTCATCTGTTATCTATCGTCTGTTATTTGTTCTTTGTCATTTGTCATTTATTATTTGTCATTTTTCATTTGTCATTTGTCATTTGTCGTTTGTCATTTGTTAGTTGTTAATTTTCAGTTGTCAGTTGTCATTTGTCATTTTACATTTGTCATTTGTCATTTATTGACATTTGTCATTTGCCATTTTTTATTTTTTATTTGACATTTGTTATTTGTCACCTCTCAATTGTCATCTGTCAATTGCCATCTGTCATCTGTGATCAACTTTCATCTGTCAATTGTCACCGTTATCTGTTGTTAGTTATTTCATTATCATTATCATTTGTCATTTTTAATTTGTCATTTGTCATTTTTAATTTATCATTTTTTATTTATCATTTGTCATTTGTCACTTGACACTTGTCATTTGTCACTTGTCATTTGTTATATGTCATTTGTCACTTGACACGTGAATAAACATTATTATTATTTGTCATTTGTTAGTTGTTAATTTTCAGTTGTCATTTGTCATTTGTCATTTGTCATTGATAATTTGTCATTTGCCATTTTTTATTTTTCATTTGACATCTGTTATTTGTCACCTCTCAATTGTCATCTGTCAATTGCCACTGTTATCTGTTATTAGTTATTTCATTATTTTTAACAGCTCAAAACTAGAAGCAAAAATTGTTGGTAAATTGTGTTAAATTTAAACAAAAAAAGTTAATATTAAAGAAAACTTCTTGGAAAGTTTTATAGCTCGTAAAGAAAATGATCTTTATTTAATATAGATATGTACTGAAAATATAATACGAGAAAGAGAAAACAAGAAAAAATGCAGGTAAAATAAAAAAATAAACCTAAAAATAGAAATACAGTGAAATTTTAAAAATCCGATAGAAAAAGAATCCAAAATTCTTAGCAATGTAAAAGGAAAATGATTTCTGTGTAATTGAAATTAGTCACACAAAAGTGGTATAAAAAAGTTAAGTTAAGTCTTTATTTAAAACATCGAAAATGTACCACGAAGTGAACGCTTCCAAAATACAAGAATAAAACGAAAACCATTGGAAAATTCTAATAAGATAAGTTAAGAAGTAATGAAAAATCCCAAAAATATCAACGAAAAATATCTAGAGAAAAGAAGTCTTTCTTTTAGAAATTTAGAAAAAAATTCTTACACACGTCAGGTACATAGAAGAAGAAATTGGTCTTTTACATAAAAATCAATTTCGTATAAACACATTTGAAAAAATAGAATTACATACAACTATAGCGCAAAGTTGAACAGGATCAAATATCAATTCTGGTTTCTTATTTCAATAGGTCTAAATATCTAAACTAACAATATACAGGTTAAAATATATAGTACAATAAATATGAGTTAATAAATTACAAAGACGATAAATTATAGACATTAAAAGCTTCATATGCTAAAGAACTAACTTATTTATTCTGATTAGATAAACTAAGTAATGATGAGAAATTCTAAAAATTTAAAGAAAATTTTTATTAAATAGAGAGAAAAACATTTGAAAATTCTGAAAAATAAAGAAATGATGGAAATTACATAATACAAGCAAGAAAAAAAATACATTGATGAAAATTATAGAAATCTGAATAAAACTTCCATTAATTTAAACTAAGGAAAGATGAAATATCCTGAAATATTAAGAAACACTAAAAAAAAAATTTTTTTGTAAAAAATTGTAAAACTTTAGACATATACTAAGGCAGTCAACATATCCTTTGTGGCTGTTGGGTGAAAATAAAAATAAATAAATAAATAAATAATTCTAGAAAAATCAAGTTCCTTTAAAAGTCAAGATTTCAAAATTGAACCGAGTTTAATCAAGAAATGATTGATGATGAAACAATTATTAATTTAATATTTAATGCTAATTTTACTCTGTAATTGGCATTTAGGTTGTTGGGTAGGAAATCAATCAATAAATCAAAAATCCCTAAAACATAAAGGAAAATTCCAGAAAAAAGAAAGGCAATATTTTCTAAAAATTCTAGAAATATAGATTTTTTTAAATCTAGTATGATAAACCAAGATATTAGAAAAATCCTTGAATATTAAAGAAAATTCTTTAAACGAAATAAGAAATTTTTGTTCTGAATATTCTAGAAAATTGAAATTTGTATTGGTAAAATGTGATAAAATCGTGCAGAATTAAAAAAAACTATTTTCATGAAAATTCTAGAAACCTGGATGAAAATTTGCAGAATTTTACAAGAATTTTAGTTTCAGATTTTTAGAAAATTCTGTTTTTTTTGAGAATTTCTTTAATATTTTTAGAAGAAAAAAACAAGGCATAATTAAATATCGTGATAATGTTTAAAACATATATAGAAAACTAAATATCTGAAATTAAAATTCTTGTAAAATTCTAATGGATGGATATTATTGTTTATTTACTTATTTAACCAAGAGACAATGAAACATCCTAAAAGTATAAAAGATAATTCTAGAAAAAAAGAAACATTTTTTAAAAAGTGTGAAAATTGGAAAATTTTAGTAAGATAAATCAAGAATTGCTGAAAAATCCTAAAAATATAAGAAAGAAAATCGAAGAAGAAACAAAGACGTAATTCTGATAAAGTTAAGTCGGATATGATAAAAATCCAAAAGTTATAAAGAAATCTGGAAAAAATTATTTAAAAATTCGAGTAAAACAAAGGAATTATGAAAAAAGTATAAAGGAAATTTTTAAAAAAGCTAAATAAATTTTATGGAAATTGTAGAAATATTATACTATCAAGCAAAAACTCCAAAAAATAGAGGAGAGATTGCAAGTAAACTACAGAAATATGCAATGCAGTAAAATTCTAAATTATAAAAAATATAAAATAATAAAAAGAAATTAGGCTGAAAAACCTACAGTCGATAGCCATGAAGAAAAAGAAGTCGAAAAATCACAAAAATTGTTATAATTATATGTAACTACTATCTTCAATAAGAATTTTTCTCTCTAAATACAAATTAAAGAAAAACCTAAAACTTAAGAATGCTGACATGAAAAAACAAGAAAATTAATACAAAAATATTAAATTTACTAAAAATTTTAACAATTAAAATAATCTATTGCAAAATTCAAATGAGATACCAAAGAATGATAAAAAATTCTTAAACCATGCAGGATTTTTTTTTCTTAGAAATTTTATATATTTAGAAAGTTATTAAACAAAAACAACCTCAAGAAATGATTTAAAAAATCTTAAAATATAAGGAAAAAATTTATAACAAAAGTTAATTTTTCTGAAAATTCTAGAAATTTTGAAGAAAGTCTATTGAAAAATATGTTACTGTTAATTGGTATTTTTCATTTCTCATTTTTCAGCTCTCATCTGTCATTTGTTATCTGTCATTTGTCATCTGTCATCTGTCATTTATCTCGTGTTAGGTATTGTTATTATTTTTTTATTATCTCAAAATACAATGATTTTTGGATTCGATAATTCCATTGATAAAGTTTCATGGAATGTAATTTAGAAGTAGTAAAGAAAATATAATTTTTACAATTGATTTTATATATCTGATATATAACCGTGGTCTTAACTGGTGATATTTGCTATATATTATCTATCATCTATCATATATTCTTTACTATCTGATAAAAGAATATATCTAACATTTATTCGTTGACTAAATCTATTTCTAGTTACAGATGACATCTTTCATATGTAAACTTTCATGTGTAATATGTCTTATGTTAGTTTTCATCTGTCATGAACAACTAGTGATTCATTTTAAGTGACATCTGCTCCACATCATCTATCATCTATCATCTAACGTTTGTTGTGTACTAATTGTAATTAGAAACGTCCGATAAGAACATATGACACAAAAGAGATGTCACTGTTATTGATTGATCAAAGGTGGTAACTGTTTTATGTAATCTGTTATCTGTCAAATGCTATCTGTTATATGTCAACTATTATCTGTTATGACTTATTTAATTACAGATCAGATTTCTGTAATAACTCTCTTGTGTTACAGGATATTTGCTATTTGATATCTGTCACATAATAGATGAAATAAATAGCAGTTAATTTCAGATGTGAAATCTGCTATATGTCATATATCATCTATCATCTGCCATCTGTAATTTGTTATTAGATACATCAGATAAAAGATGATATATGACACTAAACAGATCATAATTGTTAATCTATTATAGATTAAAGATGATGACTAATTCATATTTTCTGTCATCTATCAATTGTCATTAACCAAATGTTATCTACTGTCTCTCTTGAGAGACGACAGATAAAAGTATATATCTGATAAACTCCATACCTTAAGCGTTGTTACATGTCATATGCCATCTGTCATTTGTAATGAGAGATGAAAAATATTAGATGCCACAACTGACGATTGAATTCAGATGATATCTGTTATGTGACATATTACTTGTCATTTATTGTGATATTTATTACTTCTTATATTTCTTCTGTTTTAAGAGACCTTAGATAAAAGATTACATATGATATACAACAGTTGTCATAATTAGTGATTAAGGTATCATCTCCCATCTATCATCTGGCATGATGTAAATTGTCATCTGTCATCTGTCAATTGTTATCTGACATCCATCATCTTTCATCTGTATAATATCGTCTGTTATCTGTCAATTGTTATCTGACATCTGTCATTTCTCATATGTGTTCTGTTATACTGAATCAGGAAAATCAGTGATACTTCCAAACAACAATGTGTCTGTCATTTAATTTTATTACAGTAATATTATTTTGACTTTAGATTTTATAAAATACATAAATTTAAAACCTAAATTATATCAAAATCTATGAATATTTCATATTGATTGCATTCAGCCCATCAAGTAATTATTTTAGAAATCTTTACCGGATCAATACCTGATGAAGTACAATTTTTTTTGAGGTCTGCAAAATAGAATTCCGCCAATCTCTCGCATACGCACGGTAAACAATGTAACTAACCGGCTGTTAGTAAAAACATTGTCGGGCCGGGAATTGTAAAAACTAATTAAATACCGCACGCGCACGTGAAAATAATGAAATATTTGATTCGTTTTATTGAAAACAACGCTCGTCAATCAAAGGCCGCTATTTTATATTCATTTGTCGATAAATTAATTAATTAATATCACGGCCCGGAATCGGAATGGGATTGCAAAAGCGATCCGAATAAAACTAAAAACTGGCGATAATAACGTAAAACCGCGAAAAATCCTTTGTGACAATATTAACACTTTGATAATTGCACCCGAATGATATTTTAATTTTGATTTTTTTTTATACTCCGGCCGTGACCGATTAATTTTTCGAGCGCTGTTTTCATGGATATTATTTGGCGTGAATGTTTAAAACTGTTAAAATGTTTATGGAGTGATATTGGTACAACACCGATAGGCGAATATTTGTGTTTGTGGCTTAACCAACATACATATTTATGTAATATATTTATATAATTAGATTTTTCAAACAAATAATTCGCTAGAATAATAATATATTAAAATAATTAGATTTTTTATATAAGGAAATAAATTCTCAATGTTAAAGAAAACAAAGTTAAATTGTTTTACTGATTATTATACATGTATAGCAAAGTAGAAGCTTCTTATATTCAAAATAAATTAAGATTGCGCTTGCAATATATATTTAAAAATAATTAGAAATCTCGAATTGATCGAAAGCAATCCATAATTGTTGTTAATTGCGATGGAAAAATTATCTAGTTGTAATATTCTGTATTATTTAAAAAAAAATCAGAAGTTTTGATTGTATGGCACTGTATAAAATTAGATTATTCGTCGAGTTTATAAGGTTCCAAGAGAGATCCAGTAGGGAGTGGTAGGCGCAAACGATTGTATATTTAACTTCGGTGTCTTTCTAATTAAGAGATATTGTGGTGAGAGAAAGGGCCGGAGATTATTGAAGATTAAGTAATCCAGTTAAACTTTCAGGTCCAGAAAGTGATGTTTTTAATTTCAAGTTTTGTGTTTGCAATGTAAACTTCCGCCACTTCCCCACTGTTACAAAGAGTTAATATTGCACAATTAAGAAACTGCGAAATCCCCCATTGCACAAAACTCGAATGTATTTTTGTTAACTAGTACGACAAACCGATTTAATTGTAGACTTTGCGGAAAGTATTTTAATTAAGTGCAAATAAGAAGTGGAGAGCTACAATTTTAATTGGACGAGGAAAAAATACGCGGAGTGGTAATTTTGCGCGATTTCTTGCTGACCTACATAAATTAGCGTTGAGGGGTAGGAAGCTCGGTCGGACTGAATTAGTATATACGTGTGTATATATATGTGTGTGTGTGTGTGTAAAGATGTATAATTTAAAACGCAACTCAGCTTTGATTTAATGAAGCGGGAAATTCATAAAGTAGAACGTTTCCATTCCGTGCAAGTTTTTGAGGAGCTGTCGAGGGCTGACAGCAGACAGTGACAGACGTGGTTACTAATTGCTCTTGAACCGCATCATATCGTGAGTTGTGAGTTGAGCCCGCGTTGCCTGCCCGCCTTATCTCGCTGCGTTTAGTCAGCACAATTATCATTCCGCCATTCCACCGACAGATCATACAAAGGGAGGATTTGTGGGAATTTCTCAATTCTAATACCCGTTTAGGCGCCGCGCACTATCTGCACCCAAATTACACATCCTGAATGATGACGGGGCTCGGTCTTTCACTTTTTTGTCCCTTTTAATGATGAACTGCCGAACTTTATTTAATAGTTATGGCTTTAGAATTCAACACTATACATTAAGAGAAATGATTTTAGGCACTGAATGCATAAGAACAAACAGATATTTTATTAGTAATGAGGCGTAATATTTTTAACACGGATATATCCCGGCGCCTCCACCATAAATTTTATATTTATAATAAACCATTTTAGTAAGATTTTCCAGGAAACTATTTAACATTAAAACACGCTAAATTCAATTATCAATTTTTGTAATTTACGATTATCCATGTTTTAATTAAATTATCCTTTTGTTTTTTGATTTAATTTAGATTTCAAACATCAGTGTAAATTAAACGTTTTCATCATTATTTTAAAAACAGAAAAAACATTTGCCATCAAAAAAAATCATTCGCATTTCACTTGCCATTTTGTCTAGTTTATGATTTTAAATATTTTCATCGAAATTTTATCTTGCTTCTCGTAATAATTTGGGTTTAAACCATCAACGTTGAATTTTTTATACAAACATATTCAACGCAATTTTAAAAAAAGGAAAAAAATTGGCAGCATAAGAAAACACTATGAATTCTTTTGTCAATTTTTCTAATTTACGATTTTGTATCTTTTAATCAAACTTTTCTTCTCAGTTTTAAATTAATTCAGATTTAAAACCTGAGTGCTGTATATTTTGACTAAAATTTTTCAATATGATTTTATAAACAAAAAAACAATTGCTATTTACATAAATCACACTGATTTTACTTGTCAGTACGTCTAGTTTATGATTTTGAATATTTTCATAGAAATTTTATTTTGAATTTTGAAATAACTTAGTTTTAAACCAACAATATTGAATTTTTAAGTCAAACAATTTCAACACTGTTTTAAAAACAGGAAAACAATTGGCGTCAAAACAAAACACAATGAATTCACTTGTCACTTTTTCTAGTTTGCGATTTTGTATTATTTAATCAATTTTTTTTTCTGATTTTTAAATTAATTTAGATTTAAATCCGGAGTGTTGTATATTTTGATTAACATTTTCAACCTAATTTAAAAAACAGAAAAACAATTGCTACCAAAATAAATCACTCTGATTTTACTTGTCAGTTTGTCTAGTTTATGATTTTGTATTACTAAATCAATATTTTCTTTTGATTTTTGAATTAATTTGGACTTAAAACCTCAGTGTTTTCTATTTTAATTCCACATTTTTAATATTATTTTAAATGCAGAAAAACAACTGCCATCAAAATAAAATATACAGAATTCACCTCCCATTTTTTCTAGTGTACGATTTTCTATGTTTTAATGCAAATTTTATTTTGTATTTTGAAATAATTAAGTTTTAAACAAACAACGTTAAATTTTTAAAACAAGCATTTTCAACACTATTTTATAAAGAGGAAAACAATTGACATCAGAACAAAACTGACCGAATTTACTTATCAATTTTTCTAATTTACTATTTTGTATGTTTTAATCAAAAATTTCTTTTGCTTTTTTAATTAATTTAGATTTAAAACCTCAGTGCTATATATTTTGATTAAACATTTTCAACATTATTTTAAAAACAGAAAAACAATTGCTATCAAAATAAATCATACTGGTTTCACTTATCATTTTATCTAGTTTATGATTCTGTATGATTTAATCAAAATTTTGCTTTGCATTTTGAAATAATTTAAATTTAAACCCTCTGTGTTGTATATTTAAATCAAACATTTTTAACATTATTTTAATGGCAGGAAAACAATTGCCAACAAATATAAACACACTGAATTCACTTGCCATTCTTCTAGTTTAAAATATTTTATGTTTTAATCGTCATTTAATTTTGTATTTTCAAATAATTTAGTTTTCAACCAACAATGTTACATTTTCAAATCAAACATTTTTAGCAGTGTTTAAAAGGCAGAAAAACAATTGGCATCAAAACTAAACACTATGAATTCACTTGTTAATTTATCTAGTTTGTGATTTTGTATTATTTAATCAAAATTTTCTTCTGATTTTTAAATTAATTTAGATTTAAAACCTGAGTGTTGTATATTTAAATTAAACATTTACAACCTAACTTTAGAAACAGAAAAACAATTGCTAAGAAAATAAAATACACTGAATTCCGTTGCCATTTTTTCTAGTTTAAGATTTGGTATGAATTAATGGAAATTTTATTTTGTATTTTGAATTAATTTAGTTTTAAAACAACAAGGCTGATTTTTTAAAACAAACAGTTTCAGCACTGTTTTAAAAACAGGAAAACAATTGGCATCAAAACAAAAGTCACTAAATTCACTTACCATTTTTTCTAATTTACATTTTTGTATGTTTTGGTATAAACTTTATTTTGTATTTTGAAATAATTTAGTTTCAATCCAACAACGCAGAATTTTTAAATCAAACATTTTCAACAAGGTATTAAAAAGAAGAAAACAATTGGCATCAAAACAAAAGTCAATAAATTCACTTGCCATTTTTTTCTAATTTACAATTTTGTATGTTTATTTTGTATTTTGAAATAATTTAGTTTTAATCCAACAACGCAGAATTTTTAAATCAAACATTTTCAACAAGGTATTAAAAAGAAGAAAACAATTGGCATCAAAACTAAACACTTGTCAATTTTTCTAGTTTACGATTTTGTCTTCCTTCATCAAAATTTTCATCTCATTTTGAAGTAACTTAATTTAGTGTTGTATATTTAACTAAAGCATTTTCAACAGTATTTTAAAAACAGAAAAACAATTGCTAACTAAACAAATCACTCTGATTTCACTTTAAAATTTGTCTAGTTTATGATTTTGTACGTTTTAATCAAAATTTCATTTTGCGTTTTGAAATAATTTAGTTTTAAACCATCAACGTTGAATTTTTAAATCAAACATTTTTAACATTAATTTAAAAAGAGAAAAACAATTGCTATCAAAATAAATCATTCTGATTTCACTTGTCAATTTATGTACTTTATAATTTTGTATGTTTTAATCAAAATTTTACTTTGTATTTTGAAATAATTTAGGTTTAAACCAACAAAGTTATGTTTTTAAATCAAAAATTTTCAACACTGTTGTAAAACCAGAAAAACAATTGGCATCAAAAGAAAGTACTACGAATTCACTTGTTAATTTTTCTAGTTTGCGATTTTGTATCCTTAAATCGAAATTTTCTTCTGATTTTTGAATAAATTCAGATTTAAAACTTCAGTGTTGTATATTTAAATTAAACATTTTCAGCGTCATTTTAAAGGCAGAAAAACAATTGCCAACAAAATTAAACACACTAAATTCACTTGTTATTTTTTCTAGTTTACGATTTTTTATGTTTTAATCGACATTTAATTTTGTTTTTTGAAATAATTTAGTTTTAAATCAACAACATAATTTTTTTAAATCTAACATATTCAGCAGTGTTTTAAAAGCAGAAAAACATTTGACATCAAAATAAAACAGACTAAATTCACTTATAAACTTTTCTAGTTTACGATTTTGTATGTTTCAATAAAAATTTTCTTTTGCTTGTTCAATTAATTTAAATTTAAACCTTCAGTGTTCTATATTTAAATTAAATATTTTTAACATGACTTTAAAAGCAGAAAAACAATTGCCATCAAAATAAATCATTCTGATTTCACTTGCCAGTATGTCTAGTTCATGATTTTATAAATTCTAATTAAAATTTTATTTTGCATTTTCAAGTAATTCAATTTTAAACCAAGAACATTGAATTTTTAAATCAAACATTTTCAACACTGTTTTAAAATGAGAAAAACAAATAGAATCAAAACAAAATACACTCAATTCACTTGTAAATTTATCTAGTTTACGACTTTGTACGTTTTGATCGAAATTTTATTTTAATTTTTGAATTAATTTATATTTAAAGCTTCAGTATTGTATATTTAAATTAAATAATTTCAAGAATATTTTAAAAACAGAAAAATAATTGCTATCAAAATAAAACACACTGATTTCACTTACCGTTTTTTATAGGTCACGATTTTGTATGTTTTAATGGAAATTTGGTTTTGGATTTTGAAATAATTTTGTTTTAAACCAACAACGTTGACTTTTTATGATAAACATTTTAAACGCTGTTTTAAACTCAGAAAAACAATTGCTAGCAAAACAAAACACAATGAATTCACTTACCAATTTATCTAGTTTGCGATTTTGTACGATTTGATCAAAATTTTCTTTCACTTTTTGAATTAATTTAGATATTAAAACCTCAGTGTTCTATATTGTGATTAAACATTTTCAACATTATTTTAAGAACAGAAAAACAATTGCTATCAAAATAAATCATTCTGATTTTACTTGTCAGTTTGTCTAGTTTATGATTTTGTATGTTTTTATCGAAATTTTATTTTGCTTCTTCACATAATTTATGATTAAACCAGCAATGTTGAATTTTTAAATCAAACAGTTTCAACTTCTGTTTTAAAAACAGAAAAACAATTGACATAAAAAAAACATACTAAATACACTTATAAACTTTTCCAGTTTACGATTTTTGTGTGTTTCGATCAAAATGTTCTTTTGTTTTTGAATTAATTTAAATTTAAACGCGTAGTGTTGTATATTTGAATTAAACAGTTTAAACATTATTTTAAAAGCAGAAAAACAATTGCCAGCAATATAAGACATACTGAATTCACTTGCCATTTTTCTAATTTATGATTTTGTATTCTTTAGTTGAAATTTTATTTTGTATTTTGACATAATTTAGTTTTAAACCAACAACGTTGAATTTTTGGATCAAACATTTTCAATACGGCTTTAAAAACAGAAAAACAATTGCCATCAAAAGAAAACACTATGAGTTCACTTGTAAATTTTTCTAGTTTACGATTTCGTATGTTTTAATCAAAATTTTATTTTTTATTTTTGAATTATTTTATATTTAAAGCCTCAGTATTGTATACTTAAATTTAAACAATTTTAAGATTATTTTAAAAACAGAAAAACAATTGCTACCAAAATAAATCATTCTGATTTCACTTGTCAGTTTATCTAGTTTTTATCGAAATTTTATTTTGCTTCTTGAAATAATTTGGGATTAAACCAGCAATATTAAATTTTTAAATCAAACAGTTTCAACTTCTGTTTTAAGAACAGAAAACCAATTGACATCAAAAAAAGAACACACTAAATACACTTATAAACTTTTCTAGTTTACGATTTTTGTCTGTTTCAATCAAAATGTTCTTTTGTTTTTGAATTAATTTAAATTTAAACCCTCAGTGTTGTATATTTAAATTAAACAGTTTAAACATTATTTTAAAAGCAGAAAAACAATTGCCAGCAATATGAGACATACTTGATTCACTTGCCATTTTTCTAATTTATGATTTTGTATTCTTTAGTGAAAATTTTGTTTTGTATCTTGAAATAAATTAGTTTTAAACCAACAAAGTTCAATTTTTAAATCAAACATTTTCAACACTGTTTTAAAAACAGAAAAACAATTGACATCAAAACAGAACACTCTTAATTCACTTACAAACTTTTCTAGTTTGCGATTTTTGTCTGTTTCAATCAAAATTTTCTTTTTTTTAAATTTAATTTAGATTTAAAACCTCAGTCTTGTATGTTTAAATTAAACATTTTCAACGTTAATTTAGAAGCAGAAAAACAATTGCCTTCAATACAAATCGCTCCGATTTTACTTGTCGTGTTTTCTAGTTTACGATTTTGTATGATTTAGTGAGAATTTAATTTTGTATTTTGACATAATTTAGTTTTAAACCAACAACGTTGAATTTTTGGATCAAACATTTTCAACACTGTTTTAAAAGCAGAAAAACAATTGACATCAAAAGAAAACACTATGAGTTCACTTGTAAATTTTTCTAGCTTACGATTTCGTATGTTTTAATCAAAATTTTCTTTTAATTTTTGAATTAATTTATATTTAAAGCCTCAGTATTGTATATTTAAATTAAACAATTTTAAAATTATTTTAAAAACAGAAAAACAATTGCTATCAAAATAAAACACACTGATTTCAAATGCCGTTTTTAATAGGTCACGATTTTGTATGTTATAATAAAAATTTGATTTTGGATTTTGAAATAATTTGGTTTTAAAGTAACAACGTTGACTTTTTAAAACAAACATTTTCAACGCTGTTTTAAAAAGAGAAAAACAATTGCCAACAAAACAAAACACACTGAATTCACTTACCAATTTATCTAGTTTACGATTTTGTACGTTTTGATCAAAATTTTCTTTTAATTTTTGAATTAATTTAGATTTAAAACCTCAGTGTTGTATATTTTGATTAAACATTTTCAACATTATTTTAAGAACAGAAAAACAATTGCTATCAAAATAAATCATTCTGATTTCACTTGTCAGTTTGTCTAGTTTATCATTTTGTATGTTTTTATCAAAATTTTATTTTCCTTCTTGAAATAATTTGGGATTAAACCAGAAATGTTGAATTTTTTAATCAAACATTTTCAACTTCTGTTTTAAAAACAGAAAAACAATTGGCGTCAAAACAAAGTACACTAAATTCACTTATAAATTTTTCTAGTTTACGATTTGTGTGTGTTTCAATCAAAAGTTTCTTTTGTTTTTAAATTAATTTAAATTTAAACCCTCAGTGTTGTATATTTAAATTAAACATTTTAAACATTATTTTAAAAGGAGAAAAACAATTTCCAGCAATATAAGACATACTGAATTCACTTACAATTTTTCTAATTTATGATTTTGTATTCTTTAGTGGAAATTTTGTTTTGTATCTTGGAATAATTTAGTTTTAAACAAACAAAGTTTAATTTTTAAATCACACATTTTCAACACGGTTTTAAAAACAGAAAAATAATTGACATCAAAACAAAACAGACTAAATTCACTTATAAACTTTTCTAGTTTACAATTTTTGTCTGTTTCAATCAAAATTTTCTTTTGCTTTTTGATTTAATTTAGATTTAAAATCTCAGTCTTGTATGTTTAAATTAAACATTTTTAACGTTAATTTAGAAGCAGAAAAACAATTGCCATCAATATAAATCACTTTGATATTACTTGCCGTTTCTTCTAGTTCAAGATTTTGTATGTTTTAGTGAAAATTTGATTTTGTATTTTGACATAATTTAGTTTTAAAGAAACGACGTTGAATTTTTGGATCAAACATTTTCAACACTGTTTTAAAAGCAGAAAAACAATTGCCATCAAAACAAAACACACTGAATTCACTTTTCAATTTATCTAGTTTACGATTTTGTACGATTTGATCAATTTTTTTTTACTTTTTGAATTAATTTAGATATTAAAACCTCAGTGTTCTATATTTTGATTAAACATTTTCAACATTATTTTAAAAACAGAAAAACAATTGCAATCAAAATAAATCATTCTAATTTCACTTGTCAGTTTGTGTAGTTTATGATTTTGTACGGTTTAATCAAAATTTTATTTTGAGTTTTGAAATAATTTAGTTTTAAACCAACAACGTTGATTTTTGGATCAAACATTTTCAACACTGTTTTAAAAACAGGAAAACAATTGGCATCAAAACAAAATACACTCAATTCACTTGTCAACTTTTCTAGTTTACGATTTTGTATGATTTAATCAAAATTTTCTTTTGCCTTTTGAAATAATTTAGTTTTAAACTGTCATTGTTTTAATTTCATATAACCTTTTTCAACATTGTTTTGAAAATAAAAAACCAATCGCTATCAACATTAAATACTCCTATGTTTTGTTAAATAACTAATTAAATGATTTATCTGAACTAGTTTGAAGTTATATGAACTACTTTCAGTTGTGTTCAAAATAAAAAATATTTAATTAATTAGAAATACTTTACATGTAACAACTTAATCAACACCTCTTTTCTTATTCTTATTTTCAGTTAATTATAGTGGCGAAAAATAATTAGTTATAGTTAAGCCGACCGGTCTTATTAAATCGGAAATTCACCCTTTTATGGACGGCCGCAAATCCGGTTTGAAAATTGCAAAGTTCGAGTCCGGGGCGAAATCAAATAATGTATTGCGCGCGCGGTCTTTTTTAAAAAGGCGAGCCGCGGAATATTAATAACCATTTTTGTAGTGAAAAGCGGGCGGAATGTTAAGAGGAGTTGAACGGGGTGTGCGGGACCATGGGCGGCGGGGGGATGGGCGAGATGGTGTGGTGAGGAAGGGTGAGGGGGACAGCGCGGACGACTCCACTGTATGAAATTACAATTTACAGCGAGCATTTCACGTACAACGCAGAGTTTTATTTAAGTTGATAGTTTTAGTTCCTGAAGTTGAGCGTAACATCTGCCATACTCATGAGAAATTAACGCCACGGATCCACGGAGTTGAGTTTCGAGTCGGCGGCGGGGGCGGCTCGGCTCTGTTGTAGTGCGCTAGCTAGCGAGTGGTGGGTTCGATATCATTTTCCGTGAAATCCGGAAATTTCCAGGAGGTGGGTTAAAATTTTATTAGCCAAAGGTGTTCACCGTTCTCACTGAAATATTCGTTATATATACAGGGTGTCCCGTTAAATGGCTGAACTACAAATTCCTGGGAACAAAATATATAATATCCAATTGTTTAGAGTTAATCTGTAAAGTTTCAAAAAAAACATGTTTCAATTTGTTAATAAAAATTGAATGTATTATTCGATTTAAATGGAGTTTATTACTAAGGTTTCGGTATGAATTTCTGTTCCGGTCCGTCCAGCTGAAACAGGCTACGTAATGAAATGGGGCGCGTTAAATATTCATTTCGGTGCCACTCGCGTGCACTAAAAATTCGATCGCGGATAAATATTCGATAAGGCGATCTAGGCCTTTAAAAAATTACGCGCTCGGACGTAAATCTATTTCCGCTTCCGGTCTAAGGGTGGTAAAATCGAAATGACAATAACGCAAATAAAAATACATAATACATTTATCATCCAATATATCCGAAATGTATTAAGTATATTTTGGTATATTTTACAAATTTGAGGGTGGGTTAGTGGCCACTGTGACCGAAGTAAGTATGTCTAAACTACATACTTACTTCTGTCACAGACGCGGGTAGTGGTTTCCAACGAATGCATTTTTTCGGTGAGTTTATGACTTATTGCACCATCCTGTTAAAACCACGTGTCAGTGATACCCGTTTCATCTATAATAGGCCAAAACTGAGTTGTTAATACCTATCAATCCATTGACCGTAGCCGCATTTCCAGCAAAATTTTGAAGAAAAAAAAAACGGCCGAATCACGTCTTTAATCAGGCAGAGCATACAGAGGCTTCTCAACAATAGCTCTTGGATTGTCAGAAGCCCAAATGCGGCAATCTTACTTATTGACGTATCCAGACAATTAAAATGGGCTTCCTCTAAAGAAATGAATTTTATCAGACAAATAAACGCGTTATTCTTGAATTAATTGAGCGAATTCTTACACCAGTTGCATCAAGTAAGGCTTCAAAACCAAATTCGCACAGAAAATTCGCCATATGGTCGTTGTGGATAACCTCAGTTGTTAAAACCGTCGAGGAATTGATAAATTAGTGTTTTCTTCAACACTGTGGCTCATGGCTGCGATATTTTTACTTGAACAACCCAACATACGTTGGTGTTGGCACATTATATAAGGTGCCTTTCGACTCAAATTTATCGACCTAATTATTTTCTAGACGAATACAATGTAATCTCCACCAGCCTATACGGTTTTCGTAAGGGTGAATCGATTACTGCCTTAACAATGCATTGAGAATGGATCTTCTTCAGTAGCAGCTTTCTCAGACCTAAATAAGATGTTTGCTTACATATCTCATGTGGTTATCTCGCAAAAACTGTGTTATTATAATTTCTCACCAATTGCCGTCCGTATGATATCCTCCTTCTTATCTAATCAAAAGCAAGCTGTCGCTCTTAGTGACTGAATATCTAATCAAGTACATATAATCCACGGTATACCACAAGGACCTATTCTTAGACATCTAATATTCTTAGCTAATATCAATGATCTGACATGGTAGCAATTAAATTGCTCTTTTACTCTATTTGCCGATGTGACTACATTATGGAGTCACTTGTGTGATCAGTCGATTGCACTTCAGAAGGAAATTGAATGGTTTGCATTAAATGAACTCACGGAAATCTTAGAGAAGACACAAACCGGCATGTTCTTAAAGCTTGACAACAGTGCTAAATTTCTGGGCGTGCATCAAGAAAACAGACTTGGCACAAACAATGCACAGAAATCTCAAACAAACTATGCAGAAATATTTATCTTTTGAGTTTTAATTAATCCTAATTTTAGTTTATATCCCTGTAATTATTAAATTGTACTTTTTTGTTTTAATCAGTAACTGTCGTAAAGCAGTGGTCGAAAGATGGAAAAGCAAATCGAGGAATATCGTTATGTTTTACTCTTTTACTTCAGAAAAGGGAAAAACGCCACCCAAGTCCTTAAAGAGATATGTGGGGGCTACAGCGATGATTTCTTAACAGAACACCAGTGCCAGAATTGATTTGCCAAATTTCATTCCGGTAATTTCAATGACAAAGATGCGCCACGTTCAGGAAGGCTAATTGAAGTTGAATACGATAAAATAAAGGCATAAATTGAAGTAAACCGGCGTTACACGATTGGAGAGGTCGCAGAAATATTAGACATTTTTCAAACTACCACAAGCTGGGATATACTAGTAAACCAAATATTTGGGTTCCGCTTGAACTCAAAGAAATTGCTCAAACGTATTGTCACTGACAATAAGAAATTGATAGATTACGACAACGTTGTGTGAAAACGATCATCTTATAAGCCTAGTGAACAATCTGCAACCAATTCGAAAACAAATATCCATCAAAAGAAGGTTATGCTTTCAATTTGGTGGGGTGTATTTTGAGCTGCTACCACAGAACCGAACCATCAATACGGTTGTCTTATCGCCAATTGGACAAATAGAATGAAGCCATGGACGAAAAGCTGACAGAATTAGTAAATAGTAAGGGTGTTGTTCCACAATGACAATGCAAGACCACACACAAGTTTAGTGACACGCCAGAATTTTCTGGAGCTTGGATGGGATGAGATGGACTGTCCACAATACTCATTGATCTTTGCAAAACTCTTTGAATGGTAAAATATTCAATTCAGACAATGGTGTCAAACTGCACTTCACATTTTTGCTCAGAAAGGCAAGAAGTTTTTTTAGCGCGACATGTTGCTGTTGCATCGAAAGAAGTGGTCAATTCATAACTGAATATAATTATTTTTCTCTATAAAAAGTCGCATTTGATTTTATTATAAAACACTGAACGCAATATAATTTTCGCCACAAGCCGGTTCTGATACCTTATCTCGAGCAACACTCACCCACGCTTCAAATGTAACATTCTAGGTCACATTCTTGCCAAGATAGTTCTCTGAATCTTTGCTCGTGTATTAATTTGAAAATAAGTGAAATATCTGAAGAAATACTGTATGTGATGCTTTTTTACCATAAAAAAGGAAAAACCGCTGAAAGAACATGCCAAAAAAAAGTGTACAGCGAAAATGCTGTTAGTGAACGAAGGACCCAGGAGTGGTTTGTTAGATCATGTTCCAGAAATTTGGATGTTAAAATGCACCTCGCTCTGGCCAGCCAGTAACTGAAAAATCGATGAAATTTTGCAACTGCTCGAGCAAGACCGACACGTAAGCTGTGAAGAAAGTGTTAGTATTTGTTTTCTTAGTGTATAAAAAGTTTTAGTTTTTATTTCGCTAGATGAAAATTTTGAGTACTATAATAATCATGTAGAAATTATCTTCACTTTTGATTTTAAAAACAAAAGAATATCAAATATAAATAATGTTAAATATGTACCATCAACGGAGATTTAATTTATGTTTTCACTATTCCACCCTACAAAGAACTTTGTAAAGAAAACAAGAGTTTTGATGAGTAATTATTTGCTTATAGTCGACAATTTATTAAAGTAAACTGTTGTTTATGGCATATTAATTGGAGGGTAGGATAGTGGCCACCCACCCACCTTCCATATGTACTTTGCTTTTAGGCAAAAAGTATTTTAAAATATAATTTTACACCACAAACGATTTTGATTTTGTGTTAAAATTTTTAATCTAAAGTGGACGAATATTTCATCAGTCATAATCAAAATATTTTAACTAATGTTATAACAATTTCTGAAAGATTCTAGTAATCAGGAAAGAAAATTACTGGAAAACTACGGAAACAATCGTAATCTGGATAATTACTAGGCAATTTATTAAATTTATGATTTATTAAAAACTTCTAAGAGGAAGATTGTAAATTTTTCCTAAAATAAAACGAGAAATATTGTAAATAAAAGTTTTAAAAATCCGTACTGAAATTTTAAAGAAATTTATCACAAATTCTAAAAAAATTTCGAAACATAAAAGCAGTGTTTTAAGAAATACTGAAAATTAAAAAAAAAAACAATTTATAAATTTATATTTATATATAAATTATTCATGAAAGATTCTTAAAATCTGGGCGAAAACTCTAAGCCATTAAATTTAATTTTAAGCTCAAAATACTAATATTGTTCAGCAGAATTTTAGTTTTTTTATGTGGGATGGGTGGGTGTAAACTTAATAAGGGACTTACTTATAAACCAAGATCTCCTCAATTATACGCCAATATAATATTATTAGTTGCGGAAATTTGTTTCTTGGAATTTATGTCTTGCTGATCTTGCGTTTATGTTAAAGAAATTAGTGGGTGGATCAGAGGCCAACTACCCACCCATCATATTTATCAGCAAGGCGTTTATAAACTTTCTCTGGTGGTTTTTCTTCAGGTGGTTTATTCGCTATTTCGTCTTTTATGATTAAATTATTATCTTGATTGTCCTTATGCTTTTCATTTTGTTTGCCATCTTTAAACTTCCTTACTATCACTACGCTTATTTGGCTTGTATTTGCTTTATTAGTTACTTCCTCCTTACGATCCCTGTGCTTCTGAAAGAGGATCTTCTCGTTAATTTATCTTAAAACACTGCTTTTTTTATTTAACAATACAAAGACAGAGTAATTTTACGTTAAAAGCAATGCAATTACAAGGCGGGTTTAAATAAATATGTAATATCGCCCATATACCAACAGAGAAAATCATATGCAGTGTCGAAGCATCAATCGTGAACATAGATCCCAATGAGGCTGAGATCATTAGACAAGAAGTGATATAGATCCTGCGAAAACTGCGAAATGCTAAACCACCAAAATTGGACATCATGAAAGAAGAATGCCAGGCCATAAAAACCCTAAAAACCACACAGTTTTATTGAACAGGACAGACTGTACTAAGAAAATGACGATATTAAAATATAGGTAAAATTATAATGTTTCGCCAAGAGGTAAATGAGAAAATCACAACCCAACTACACAGATCCAACTACCTATCTAAAAATAGTCTCAAAAACCAAAATATAAAAATAAAATCTCCCAAACGATGTGAAAGCAGCCACTATGCCAAGAGAATAATCATCAATCTGCCCCAAATTATATGGCTTGACAAAAATCCATAAAGATGGACATCCTCTCAGCACAATGGACTCATCAACATTGTGAGTTGATGAGTCCATTATTGGTGCGAAATATATAGCAAAAGAGGTACTCGGAATCATCAATTTAATCAATACAATCCAATAACTGAGATCATTGATCTAGTTAGCCACTGCCTGTCAACTAAATACTTTTCATGTAATGGTCAAAAATATAAGCAAACAGAAGGAGGCTCACCACTTTCGCCAATTGTAGCCAATCTATTCATAAAGGATTTCGAAATGAAGGCGGCTCTAGCCTCCCATCACTAAAAACCCAAACTTTGGTGCCGGTTTGTGGCTGACACCTTCGTCATATGGCCCCATAGAAGAGATACAATTGGTGAATTTCTGAATCGCCTCAACAACATCCATCCAAAGAAACAATTCACAATGGAAATTGAAAACAGAAGGAATGCTGCCCTTACTGGACATACAAATAATCAAGATGAAGGACAGATACCTAAATGCAAAATCCCATCATAACATAGCTCAGATCCACTCCGCATCAAAAACCCTAATTATAAGATTAGTTACATTTACCGATAAGCAATTATTAACTATCAGCATAACAGAAACCACAATTTCATAAACTGAAATTAAAATACCGAAATATATGGCAAAATCAAATAAAATCAGCATCATGTTTGTCATGGATAAATGCAGAAGACTCTGGTGTCTGGCGTGGAAGTGAATTCAGTCTATTTCATGTGCGGTTAAAATTAATTTGAAGTTAGGTATGTATATAAATATGTATTTAGACCATTTTTGTTAGCACATTAAACAAAGAAACAAAGATTAGAGTGAAAGATCATAGCAGCTGCATAAACTCGCTGGACAAGCCAGTAGGACGCTCAGTCTGACTGTAGCAGCATTCCTAAATAGAGGTTTTGAAGGCCTTGAGTGAGCGTGTGAGAAGACGAAGACCCGATTAGTGGAAGACCAACTCCTGGATCCTTCACCAAGACAATGCACCAGCCCATTCTGCTTTATCTGTGAACACGTTGGAACGTCCATGCCCCCTGCGACTTTTTTCTATTTCCCAAGATCAAGTCGGCGCTGGAGGAAACAAGAATTGTGAGTATGTAACCGGTTAAAGCAAAAACAACGGTGGTTCTTAACCAGCTGGCAGAAGAAGACTTCCAGCACTGCTTGCTTTCAACAATGAAACGTCGTATGGGGCAGTGTAGAGATTGCCAAGGGGAGTACATTGAAGGTTATAAAACTTCTGCCGTAATTGGTAACGAATAAAAAGTGTTGTGACTTCAGTCCGGTTATTTAATTAGCCACACCTCGTATGTAGTGTGGGTAGGTGTTAACTATCCCACTAATTACATGTACATAAATCAATTCTCGCAGAATTTTTAGAAAAATAATAAGAGTATTATTAATGCTTCTTTTATTATGTAGAAATTGTTTTGAGGTAATAATGTATTCATGTTGATGTAACTGGAGGGTGGATAAAATGTTTAGAAGTTAGCTACATTTATTGCGTTAATCTTAAAGGAGTTGTAAGGTGGGTTAAAGGCGAGCTACACATTCTGCAAATTAAGTAATTATTATTAAACCAGAGTTTGTCAGTAGAGATTTTTATGTCCATGCGCCAATTGTATTTTACAGTGATATAAAAAAAATAAATCCCACGAAATCAAGGACTGTGCACTCTCTTTAAATAACACTCAGTATCAGTAATTGTGAAGCTACAGATACTTCAATGAGTAGGACATATGTTAAGGATGCCACGAAGAGTGCACACGTGCAAGATGTAAGGTAAAAGACCAATTTGGAAGGCCAAGAAAGCGATGGGAGGTTGCTGTAGAAGAAGACGCCAAACAAGTCTTAAAACTAAGGGGTTGACGAAGACTTAAATCGGGGCTGCAGGCCAATGAATTGAATTGAATAAAAAAAAAACACTTGTCATCTGCCTGATGAAGACACTACATGGCGAAACAATTGTTACGATAATAAAAATTGTGTAAACTCTTAACCATAGTGCTTCATGTATTACATATATATTGGAATTTATTTTAACAGCGTCCTCAATCCGATGTATGAAATCGATAAGCTAAGAAAATTAATGAACTCAATTCGATTTTTGGTACTAAAGAACAATCAAAAACTATTATTTATCGATGGTATCAGAACTCAATTCTAGACATGGTTTGCTTGGTAGAGTAATGTATTTCACAAAGGACTTTTGAAACCGGTTGTTCTTCGACAAAACATGGGAGGCATGATTTATCATTTGATTGTCAAAACATTTTGTTAGATGTTGGATGCTACATAATTTAACAATCGCTCAAAAAAAGCTCTAAAAAATGCCAAAGAAATACGACTACCATCTATAATATCGAAAATAAGAGCACTTAAGTAAAAAAACAGTTGACTGTATGAGTCTTTCAAGATGAGCCAAATCTAAGAAACGTTGACCATACATCAAATAGTCTCCTGTGTTATCAGAAAGATCAAACATATTCTTTAGTGTAACATTTGTGTAATGTCGAACGGCCAATTCTGAATATTAGACAATTTTTAGAAAAACCTTCGTAGTTTGCTACAGAATCGTTTTGCAGGTATTTTAAATTTCTTTTTTATAGAAGGCATTTTCTTACATATTTTTGGCAATCATGTATAGCGTACAAGATCAATCAATAAACTTAAAGCTTTCGAAATCTGAACGTACAGGAGAATGCTAAAAATCCCATGGACTGATAAAGTAACGAACAACGAAGTACCTAGACGAATGGGCAAAGAAAGAGAATTGCTCGCAATGGTAGAAATTTTTCGGGCACATTTTTCTACATAAAAAATACAATTTTTTGCATCTGATAATGGAAGGAAAAATAGAGTTGAAAGAAAGAATTTGTCCTAGGTTGCAATGCTTTGAAATCAGGGATGCTCCTATACAGACACGATTTGTGCAAGATCAGGACGAATATAAACATATGGTCGCTCTGAGGAGAGGGCACTCAAAGAAGAAGAAAAACACGATCGTGTTGTTCGAGAGCTACGTGTAATCAATTCTACAATCATATGCTGTTGATTATGAAAAATGGATGGATCCTTCAGAATCGGGGGTGAAGGTAAAATGTTCACTCATGGTGAAATAACTTAATCATGGATTTATAGTTGTACAGATTCAGAATTTATTAAATATTTATTTAATTTAGAAAATTCTAGCGACAGTGATGAAGTTTTAATGTGAGTATGGCTTTATACCAATCTAATCAACCCTAAAATAAGCAGGAAATAATCTTCACATAACTCTCAAAACCACGTTTCTACCTAAAATAAACAATGCACCTTCACAAATCATATTTGTTGAATTTGGTTCTCGTTTATCACGTGGTGAAACATTTTTTAATAGTAAGGATTGTTTATAGAAAGGCACTTGATTGTGAAACCAACCAAGTGCCTTTCTATAAACAATCCTTACTATTCACAAATCATAATAAAATTTAATAATTTATCCAAATATATAATTTAAATTTTCAAAAGCTGTCAATAAAGTTATTATATGACTTTTGAAAATGCGTTTTATAAAATTCAATATAAATATTTAAATCTACAATATTTCTTGTTGCATTCTATTATTTAATTTATCATCATAAACATAATACCATTTGAAGAGTTGTCGCCAGTGCTTACATCCAGTAAACCCGTAATAGCTTCAAGACCAGACCATTAGATCATGTGACGTGAAATTAGTGTAACCCAATCTTCTGTAATGATTAGCATCGGATGCAGGTGAATGCCGCAGTAATTAGGGACGATGGTGGCGGCGGCGGTGGTGGTAGGTGGTATCGTGTGAGCATTCGTACAACCAGCCATTATCAGGATTATCAGTGTGGCAGTTGTTAAGATTTCCACGCCGGTGTCTGTTTAATACTAATGAATCGGGAGACGGAGGACGGAGCGGGCGGAGGCGGCGGCGGGGGTGTTGGATAGGTGGATGGGACCGCAACACAAATATTACATTACCTTGGTCGCATCACGTACACATCATCCACAATGTTACGTATTATACACACTGGCAAATTGTGTTTCCCATTAAATGTTCAATTTAACGTTTGATAGATATTACCCGCTGGTAACTGTATTAATTTGCATATTTGCCTATAAAGATAGGGTTGTAAAGAAATCCGGAATTGATGAACTGGTTATACGATGGTTTATGATATTGTGTTGTGCAAATCACACAATCAAATAATAATTTAATATTAATAAAATGTACCATCAATGAAAATAGATGGATTATTCGTAACTTTTTCCCTAAATAGTTAAAAAGAGGAATGGATTGCGCTTATTATTGTTCTTCTGACTGTTCAAATAATGAAGTTGAAATTTTCCATTTTTATTATCATTGAAAGCAGATTGTGTCATCAAAAATAGTTTAATTTGTGATTAAATGATTAAAATCGTTTTAAAATGTTATATTTCTTCCAGTTGTTCAAATAAAAAAGTAGAAAATTTTATATCAGAAATTTCTACCTGAAAATGTCAAAATTTTGATAAAACATGTTTTAAAAAAATTCATGATTATTATATATTAATAACATTGTCTTACTGATTAGAGTCGATTTTAGTAAACAGATTTTCCATAAATATCCAAACAATAATATTAAAAGTTATCATTTCGAGATTATTAATTTGACTTTTTTTCATAAATTGTTATCAAATTTCTTATGCAATATAAAATCAATAAATAATATCCACGTTTTTATGTAGCGTTAAAAACGCGTGAACATATTTTTTTCGCAGGAATTATATCACGTTCACACACCCTTAAAGCAGGGGTTGATGGATCCATTCTAAACTACACGGAAATGGAGTTTCGCATAAATACCGTTCGGAATTAAAACGTAAAAAAGTATATAAGTGTAGGTACATGTATATATAAAATAAAATCAATAAGAATAAAAAATACTACCCTACCTTTTTACCATCTAGCTCGTGAGTGCCTTGAGCTAATACCTTATCTACGCTAGCCGGGTCTGCGAAGGTGATAAATCCGAATCCCCTAAAAGACAACATAATATAAAATTACAACGGTATATGACAGAAAGTTAGTGATCGAGATAGATAAACTAGATAGTGGGCACTACGCGGTTCTAACTTTCTAATTAAGTATAATTATGTATGTACAGCACAACACCGACAACCAGGAGCCCCCCATCCGGATCAATCCCAACAATTTCTGTTTATCGTCTCTACACGCGTACAGAGAGAAACAAAGAGAAAGAGAACGAGTGAACGGCCGCTCTGGTGTGCTGGGGGATGGCTGGTTTAAATTAGTGGGGTTGACGATGGTGGAGGGCACGAGGTCCACGTACCTTGGAGTAAACAATCTGGCGCCGCTGTCCATACCGAGGGCGGCCACAGCGTCACAATGGCTGAAAGAGAATGACTCTTCAAACCATCTCTTATCATTGTCGTGCAGTACTACCTCTAGAAAGCGAACTAGAACTACGTGCAGTGCCTGTTATAAGCTGGGACGGTATGAACGGGGAGGTAGGAGGGAAATAATAAGCGGTGGTTATTAAAGGAATTACCCCCCGTGTTAAATTGTGTTAATTAAAATTATTGTTAAATCTGTCATTTTAAAATTACACGCTAATTAAACTAATGTAATAAAATAATTCTTGCGTTAGGTCAATAATAAGCTATCTTAATATTAATAAAACATATTAAGTACATAAAATTATTTATTTATTTCACAGGAGTGGATTTGTAAATGAAAGACTTGTTTTGTTCCATAATTAATTTATCAATTTCCTGTCATATGTCAGAAATTTATTTTAGAACAAAATCAAAAGTTTTAATAATTTTTCCCACTTCTGAGCAAATTGATAATTCCAACTCGATAAACTATCTCATCTTTTCTAAACCAAATTATAACTTAATTATCAATTTCTGTGAAAATCTTACTATTCATTACTTGATAAGGCGTTAAGATGTTAAAAATACACATTCATTTATTTAATAAAGTTATTAATAATTCACAACTAGTGTTTTGCAAATTTATTGCTTCTTCAGGTGAATGAAAGTTTCATTGTTTAAGTGCACTAAAGCGTTTTTAAATATAATCGATACTTGTTCTGCTACTCTCTTGATGGAACCAGATTTTCAAATTAGAAGAAGTAAAACTGAAAATAAAGTAATGAAACATAACAAGAGTTTTCCTTCTCCTAATTTGCGTTTTTAAATATATTTACATTTCTTTGTGATATGAAGCTGAGCCTTCACCAAGAAAAGTAGTTTTGTAATATCTCGAATTTCAGCTGATTTTCTCATAATCCCTAGTTACAATTTAATAGATAAGAAACAACTCCTTTGTGGTCTTCGAATCAGCTGTTTGCAAGTAAAATATCCTATCAATGTCTCTTGATTTCAGTTTATGGAGCACCAAATTGACTTACTTCTAAATCATTGGATTTCAATCGTACAGAAACTGTTTGTTAAGTAACTTATTGATCTGTATATACGTCGAAAACAACGAACTGAAGCATTACCAATACGTTGCCTTCTTTTTTTAAGCTATCCAGGGCGAGGCTTGTCTTCGACGCTGAATTAACCATTCGTGAAAGGTCAAAACCATTCCCCACATCATTTTTTTCAACATTATGATAATAAAAAACCATTCGATACTCCTCAACTAAAGTATAATTCAAACTAAAGCAAAAAACGAAAATATCTGATAAAGTGTAATTTATTTAAGAGAAAAATTGACATATCGTTTATTTTCTTTATAAAACTGGAAGCAACATAAACTGAATATTATTGACATATGTCTAATTTTTATCATTATGAAATATTTATAACAACAATCTTTTAAATACGGAGTAAATTAATTTAAATATTAAATATCTTATATCTCTAGCAATATATTTCTCGAGTTACGTGAAGATTATTATATTTGTGTAAAAAGTGTTAATATTTCCAAAACAATTTACTATCTTAAATCTCTATTGATTGTTTTAAGACAGCCAGCTATATATATTTTTTGGCTGAACTAACAAAGTGCTAAAATATTTTTTCGCATTTTACAAAAAGAGATGATTTGGAAATTTTAGTAAGTAAAGAATATTTATTCAAGTAATTAAAT
The DNA here is from genome assembly GCA_963969525.1 of Ontholestes murinus. Lineage (NCBI taxonomy): Eukaryota > Metazoa > Arthropoda > Insecta > Coleoptera > Staphylinidae > Ontholestes > Ontholestes murinus. The sequence goes on from OZ018387.1 coordinate 105,077,197, forward strand.
TACTATTGTTACTTCTTGTTTTGTTTATATTTGTGAAATCGGCATGAGATTAATAATAAATCTGTATATTCCTCTTTATATAAATTTCACTTTTCAATCTTTAATTTGTCTATGATTCTGTGCACATCGTCACAATCTTGTTTATCTTTCATAAGTTTTCAACTGTTTTTGCCCATTTTTGTGCGCACTCGGTGGTTTTAATCAATCTTCCCCATTACGATTTATTAATTGTTATAATTCAAAAATAAACTTTAAACACTTTTCAGAAAACTGTTCTCAAGCATATTTTATTTTTATATACTATACACCGTTTGTCCCCAGATAATTTAAAGATGTTTTTACAGAGTTTTAATTTTTTTAAATTGAATTTTAATTTGAATTTTCTAAACACGAAAACTTTTTCGAACTCTCTCTTCCATTCTTCCCAAAAAATCTTTTTAGAGAATTAAGAGAAAAAGGAGAAATAGAGATATCTCTGGTAGGAAACAATAAAGACTTAATTTTTTCAAAACATTTTCAATAGCTTTCTATCCAAATTCGTAGAATTTTAAGAATTTCTAAACATCAAAACTTTTTCAAACTTTCTCTTCCATTATTCCCAAAAGTTTTTTTAGAAAATTAAGAGAAAAATGAGAAATAGAGATATTTCAGAAAGAAATTATATTTCTGGTAGGAAACAATAAAGATTTTTCGAAAAGAAAGTTAAAATTTGGCAATATAAAGATTTTCAATTAAAAAAAATATTTTTTGCCTAGCTTTACAAGCATTCTATTGAAGAGATTAAAATTCTTTTGTTGTGAGAAAAAAGTAAGAGTCAGAGATAGATAGTTCTTATAGATGAGGGTTAGTTTACATACAAAATCGACTTTTTTCTTTATGGTTTTAATTAGTGTGGAATTCAAAAATTATTTGTTTATTAGAAATTTAAAGAAATGTGGAGATATTTTAAAGAAAGAAAACGAACGAAAAAAGATACAGAAAGAGATTTTTTGAGAGACTTTTTTAGAGACTTCCTCTGGAGAGAAAGAGAGTAAAAGAATCAATAGTAGAATGACTGATAAAACCATTAATTTATAAATTTCATACGAAAAATTTTCGTCGTGCTTAAAAGGTGCAACAATAATACCAGTGTTTAAGAAAGATTCAAGCAGTGATGCTAATAACTATCGACCAATTTCAATTTTAACGGTAATATCTACTAATAGAATACATAGAGTAGATATTTTATCGAAGAGTCAAGATGGTTTCAATGAAAACTGCTATTTTAAATTTCATAGAAAAATGCACTGATGATTTAAATCAAATGGAATCATTCAGGCAACATTATTAGATTTACAAAAAGGCTCTGATACCATGAAATATTATTACAGAAATTATACCTCTACAATTTCCATCCCCTAAGCTGCAAATTAATTATAAAATTGTCTGACTTGTTGGAAATAAATTTTATTATATTATATATTATTAAAAACGTTTATTTCAGATAGAAGCCAAAAAGTCAAATTATTATATAAACATTATAATATTATTATTATTTTTACATTTTTTCTTTTCTTCATTTTTAATCTCTTTTGACGAAATTTTTCTCGTCCTTTATTCGTGAATTTTTTTATCAATTTCACTTCTCAGTATATTATTTGTCTGTGTTTCTGTGCACACTGTTATTACCTTGTTCATTGTTTGATCAGCTTTTGAGTATTTTCTTCTATTTTTATATATATATTCCGTTGAAAAAATAGTAAATAGATAACTAAGAAGATAGTCTAAAATCTATTTATTTTTAAATTCGACATGCTTTTAACATTCTTTGTACAAATAATTTAATTCGAGTTTCATAAATATTTGAAAGATGTTTAATTTAGGAGTATCGATTAGTATGATGGTCACATCATTTTGACCTTAAACATTTTTCATGTTTTATATTTTCAACTGTTTCCTCCAAATTTTGAACTAATTTTTAAAAACAATTGTGCAATATATTTGTTTTTAGATGCACTTTTAAGAAAGAAGTTAAAAAAATCAAATAAGTAAGTAAAGTTTTCTTTTATTTTTAATTTAAGCATTCTCTAAAACTGTTTTTAATTTTATGCAACTTTTTTTTTTTTTAATCCAAATTGTCTCAGCATTTCTTAATCTGTTTATCAAATATTCAACTGATTTTCTTAGTATGATAAAACAATATAATTTTAAACCATTTTTTTATTGGAAAATATTAAAATAAAATATTATTAAATATTATTTTAATATTTTATTAATTGAATTTTTATCGGTTTTCAAGAAATCGAAAACTGTATTCTCAGAATTAAATCTGTTTTTAAGCATTTCTTATTCTATATTTTTACTTTTCTTCTCTTCTCTAAATCTGTTTTAATCTTCCCTGTACAATTCATTGAGTTTACTGATAGAATTGTTTTCAAACATATTTTCATACTTTATACTTTCGATAGTATTAAGCAAATTTTTAATTAGATATTTTTAAGCATCGATACGATAAAACCATAAAGGTGTCATCTATTGTCTATCTATTGCGCTACGCTGATGAGATCCAAAAAGATCGAAACCGGTCCATGGCTGTTGTTGACGGGGACAAATACTAAATAATTTTAAGCAATTTTCAGAAGTAATTTGAAGAAAATTTTTATTTGTTAAATACAAATGTTCTTCTTAAGCGTTTCTTAATTGTTTTAAAAAATTTTGGCTAATTTAATTTTGTTCCTACAGTTTTTAAGAAATTTATGAATATGAATAGATAAATTCTATAAGAAAATATTTTTTTTTAATTTTAAATTGTTTGTCTTTAGTTAATTGTCATCTTTTATATTTGATTTTTTTTAAACTGTTTAATACGACTTTAAAATAAAGTGTGATATTAACAAAGTAAACGTTTTTGTTTAATGTTTCAAACTAATTTGAATGGGTTTGTTAAAAAAAACTGTTTGTTTTTAAAGATTATATTTATATTCAATTTATTTATAAAGAAATGTGTGTTCAAAAAGAGATTGATTAAATAAAATTGAAAATTCAAATTGTTTTTCTATCGAAATTTAATGCGTTTTTCGATTTTTGTTCCGTTTTTTTTTCGAATTAAAAAAACATTTTTAAGCATATGTTTATTTTTTCAAAACATATTTAATAGTTTTTATTTATAACTAGATTTCTAATTTACAACTATTTTTAAGTATATTTAGAAACTATTTACATCATTTCCACTTTTTAAAAATTCATATGTTTTTAAGTATTCTTTTATTGTAATTATTAACAAACTTTCTTCAAACAGTTTTTTTGCCTAATTTATTAATTATAACCAATTTACTATAGAAATTTATCTGCAACAGAAATTTAGATTTATTTAGATAAATTCTGGTATTGGAGAATTTCTCTTTTTTGGCTTGGTTATTAAAGGTTAGTGTTTTTAAGCTAGCTATCTTAAAAAAACTTTCTTTGTCTAATCATAAGGATTGTGGCGACCGTTACTACGTGGTAATTCATGATAAGTACTAAGCTAACGCCCTTACTAGGTTTTTACCACTAAAGGTGGTAAAACATATAGTAAGTGCGTTACTTTAGTATTTTTCTTACTAATTTCATTTTTTAGCAGTTTCCAAGAAACTGGAAAAAGGTCACACTGTTTTAAACTGTTTTTTTTTTAACTTGCAAATTAGGATTTAATTCATTATTCCATATTCTATCATTGGTTAAACCATTGTTTTGCTTTTTTACATTTTAAATTGTTTGTCTTTAGTTAATTATTATTATTATCTTTAATTTTAATTTCAACTGGTTGAAACCTATATGAGTTTTAATTTTATTTTAGATTGAACTAAATTTCAATTGTATTATCTTTCGAAATTTTTAATATTGTTTTTTTTGATAGATGTATAAATTTTTACATATACGATGAACATTCTGAAGAATGAAGCCTGTGATTCCTGTGCTCAAAATTTAGTGTATTTTTTATGTTTGTTTTTATTTACTTTCTATATAGAAGTTCAGAAAAATTATTGTAATCGTGATTTTCATTTTGAATCCAAAATTTCAACGGAAATACATGTTTTGAAGATTCCAATTTGGCTGTATTTGAAACGTGTATGTCTATGTGAGCGTGTCTTAAAATTTTATACGATATCTTTAAAATTAAGCTTTTATTCTTGTCAAAACTGTTGAAAAGCTTACTGATAAAAATTCGTGTATATTTACTTGAGGTGTTTCTCTTATTTTTCCATTATTTTCTTATAAGTAACGAACAATTAAAAAATTAAATAAAACTTGATATGTAAAAACTGAACAACTTTTATTTAAACACAATTTTTATAATTTCGATTTCAACACATTTTTCAATTGTTCTTTTAAAGGAATTTTGTGTACGCATAAGGGTATCTACTGAAATGAACTGGTATATGCGTTCTTACATGTTTTCAGTGGTTGTGAGTACATCCTGATAAATTTTGATTTTGATATATGTCAAATCCGAAGATCTCGCAGGCCATTGTACTGGTCGCCCGCGGCCTATCCGTCCTCCTTGAAAATTTAAGTCCAATACATTTCTAGCAACTTGGAAATAATGTGCAGAACAGCCATCATGCTGATACCACATCATTAGCCTTTCATCTAGAGCTACATTTTCCAGTAGAATTTGTAGAATATTTCTCAAAAAATCGGCGTATTTTGCCCTATTAATGTGCCTTTGATAAAAATCGATACATACATACATTAATAGACCATCGTCTCTGGTTTTCAATTTCTCTAATCCAATGCGGATTTTCTGTTGACCAGTAATGCATGTTGTGATAATTTACTTCACCATAATTGGTAAATGAATATTCATCGGAAAATAAAACTTTAAGAAAAAAGTTATTATTCACCATAATTTGATTATTTTCCCACGTACAAAATTCCAACCGATGAATGAAATCATTATCATTTTACTCTTGGTACAGTAATAGATGATAGAGTTGAAATTTGATTTTCTTTAAAATCCTTCTCTGTGAAACTCCTGAATCCTTTTCTAATTCACGTGTACTTATATGTGGATTGTAATGTATTGTAGCTAAAATATTTACATCACTAGCTTCGTTGTTTACTGATTTTTGCGTGTTCGCTTCCTAGTTTCAAAATTTCCATCTGTTTCAAATTGTTTTATGATGTGGTAAAACGAACGTTGCGACGTGATTCTTGATTCTGGATGTTTTTCCGCACACAAGCGTATTGCCCGTGATGCATTTCTTTCTGCTTCTCCATAAATAAGAACTATTTCAATTTTTTCTTGTAGAGATAACACTTCCATGATAATTTAAACTTTGTGAAAGAAGTCATCTAATATATCAATTATTATTTATACTGACTACTTACTAGATATTTTGCATAATTTATGCCATAGCAGCTATGACACGCTTTATGAATATCAATCGCAAATTAAACTAAAAATGGTATGTCTTAATAATTTAAATTTTCTTTTTATGCGTAGAAATAAATGTTTCTATTAAAAACAAAGTTGACCTTCAAATGACCTTGAAAGAACTAAGTTTCAAAATCATACGTATTAACATAAAATGCCCCCTCTTATCAAAAAACATTTATTTGAAACATTTTTTCATATTTTGCTCTGTTCCAAAAATATTCCACTTTGCCAAGATAAATGCCGCACCTGTATATTATACATTATAGATTATTTTTAATCATTCACTGAACAGTTAGTATTAATTGCTAACAAAATTATTTTCCGATTTTCATTGATTTGAGAAGAGATTTTTGGTGGTGTATAACAGTGACAGTTCCAAATTACCATTAGAGACCCCGAAAGCAGGGCCAGGTATTACATCCCATTAGTTTTTATTTATTAGGTCGAGTCTTAAGTCATTTGGGTTGAGACAAATAAATGTCTACAATTGTATTTTTAACCAACTATCTTTAGTACAATCATTTAATTGTCATTAAAAAAAAGTAAGTGAATCAATTCAATAGTCGTCGCAAAGCAGTGGTCGGAAAATGGAAAAGCAAATTGAGGAATATCGCTATGGTTTACTGTTTTACTTCAGAAAAGTGAAAAACGTAGCGTAAGCCTATAGAAAGTTATGTGCTGTATACTGTAAGGAGTACCAGAATCGGTTTGGGAAACTGTTGTTCTGTAATTTTAATGTCAAAGATGCGCTACGTTCTACGTTCAAGAAGGCCAGTTGAAGCCAAAGTCGATAAAATAAAGGTATTAATCGAAGCAAACCACTATTACAAGGCTCTAGAGGTCGTAGAAATATTAAAAATTTCTCAAACGGCCGTGGAAAGATATTTGCACAAGCTGGGATAAGTAAGTAAACTCAATATTTAGGTTCCACATGAACTCGAAGAAATTAATTTAACAAAGCGCATAAACGCCTACGAGAAGCTCACGAAAAACAATGAAAAGGATCCATTTCTTAAAAGTATTGTCCTTAGTAATGTAAAATTGATATTTTACGTCAAAGTTGTGCAAAAACGATCAGGGTGCAAGCCAGGTGAACAAGCTGCAATCACTTCGAAAGCAAATAGTCATCAAAAGAAGGTTATGCACTCAATTTTTTGGGATTATAAGCTGCTACTACAGAATAAAGCCATCAATATGGCCATATACTGTCGCCAATTAGACAAATTGATTGAAGCCATCAACAAAAAGCGGCTAGAATTGGAAAATTGTTGTGTTCCACCATGACAACGCGAGATCACACACAAGTTTAGTGACCCGCCAGAAATTGTTGGACTTTGGATGGGTTTTAATTTTCCATCCATCATTCTAATCAGTCCTTGCGTCTAGTCTGACTACTATTTGTTTCGATCTTTATCAAACTCTTTGAATAGTAAACAATTCAATTGACAGTGGTGTCAAACAACTCTTGCTTCATTTTTTTGCTGAGAAAGGCCAGAAGTTCTTTGAGCGTGGCACCATGATGTTCCCAATAGATGAAAAAAATGGTCAAAACATAACTAAATAAAATTATCGTCTTTGACTATTATAGTAAAAAACCGGAATGACTTAAATCTCAGCAAAATAGTATCAAATTTTTTCTCTTTTTTATCCATTTTTCTCACCAAATTACTTGAATAAGGACGATTGTGCGATAAACCTACGTACAATATTTAATTTCCCGTATGTATAAGCGTTACATTAAGTCGCCCGTTTCGGCGTTAAAGGGCAGAAAATGAAACCCTCCGGCTCGTCGGGGGTCACGCCTAAAAACACGGAAAATCACTCCCGATCCTTTCCTACATATTTTTATTATTCATACAGTTTGTGTACACGTGAAAACCAGAAGGAGGCGGCGAGGAGAAAAAAAAAATGCACGCCCTCGCACGAAATTCTCGTTCTCCTCAACACCGAATAATCTCTCTCTTTCTCTCTCTTTATATATATCTACCACCATATTTTGCGAAGAGTGCCCCCGTTTCTTTTATGCTGCTGAATTATAAATTCGCCGGAATATGTGTCAATCAAATGGGCGAGAGTGCGGCGAGATTAAATCTACATAGAATGTATGAAAAGTGTATGTGTTTGTATTTGTATAGGCCATTTTTGAAACGTACTGAAATTTCGTACAGTAAAATTTAATCAGTTAAAAGTATTTGTAAATTTGTTATTAGATAAAAATACAAAATTTCGTCTTATTTTATTTATAAAATAAAAAGTTTAAGTATTACACGTACAAACACTTTCTGTTATTTATTACTTGTTAGAGTAAATCCGAATAGTGTATCGATTGGAAGCCATTAATACCAATAGGACGGCATCTGAATCAGTTCGAATTAATAAATTAACGAGGCGCGATTTATCAATTTCTTTATTAATACAGATAAATCTCCTTATGTAATAATAGTTCTGCCCGATCGGAGGGCATTTATCTCAATTAAGGATATATACGTTACAATGTAACTAATAAAACGGCAATAGGAGCCTGCCATTGACAAGTAATTAAACGTTTTATTGGGAATGTGTTGGTTTCCATTCCACCGGACGAGGACAACTATAAACAAAACTAATAACAACGGCATATATATATATATATATATATATATATATATATATATATATATATATAAACGTGTCTTTACGAACAACCCCATCCAATCCCAACCCACTTGCAGTCGTATTAATAATATCGACAGATAAATTTATCGGCGGTAATAATGCGGAAAGAAATGTCGAGATTTAAGTCGAAAGGGAAAAGTTAATGGTGACGTTAATATATACGAGTTGTATATCACATTTATATAGGTTATTTTTTGTTGCGTTATATATTATTTAGTCACTAATGGGTATAATCAATTTATTATATATTATTGTAAATGCCACTTTGAAAAAATAATTATTATTGTTGTGAATTTCACATCCATTGCAATATTTAATTGTAGGAAAGATATGTGGGGGAAGTGAGATTAAGGGCGTGGATGAATTTATTTCTCGACCGTACGCTTAATTAAATCTTCACCCACCTATGATAACGTACGTAACCCCGGCGAGCGCTATTATTTCTCTGGATATCTGGTGGTGCACTACACACACACACACTAACTACGTTTGCATGCCAGAATGCCACAAATCATGCAAGTGATTAATTTCGGTCTCATATAAAATTTATCGACGTTAACACTCGCCGTACAAATTATTCGCGCGAACGTTATCTGTCCGAAGTATGTAAAACACAAATTCACCTTAAAATATTTATTCATAATCAATAGACAGGTTATTGATTTTGGTTTTATTCATTTTGATCAAGGTATTAGAATAGTGATTATTTCCATTAGAAATCACTAATGTCTATGCATAGAAAATAAATTGGTTGATTGAGTTACCTGCAGATCAAATTAATATATGTATAGGGTTTTTGGTTAATTCGAAAAAAAAAATAATTTACACAGGATAACAAATTGGAAATAAAATATCTGCATAGTTAAAAAAAATGCCACTTTTACAATTTTTAATTGTAAATAGTATAAACAAAGTTGTTCGCTTTTTTATAATAAATTAATAATCGTGACTAATTAATCTTTACACGAATAAACATTTTATAATTTCATTTGTGTTTTACATTGCACAAATAAATCGCCACGTTATTTTTCCGCTCCCACCCTCTACCCTCTACCCTCGGTCCGCGCGTCGTTAACAATTCACATCAAACTAATATTAATCCGGCCAATAACGTACTGGCTAGTTTAATTCCATCCCGTAATTGCATCAACGTGATTAATAACTTGACCGTATTTACTTTAATAGAGAAATTATTTAAATTGGTGGAAATAATATAAACATGTCAGTACGTTTATGAGGGAATCGAACGATAAAATTCGCAATTAATGTAACGGTCGCATGCATCGTTAAAATATTATAAAACCGTATATGCTACTGAATTCATAAATATTTACACTACTAAATAAACAAACAACTACTGTTAACAAAGAAGGAAAAAAACGGACATATTCTGACCGAAAGTTATTTATCGTCGACATCATCATCATCATCGTCGTCGCGGAGTTGTTTTATACGGAGATTTATTGTGGGGAATTACTTCAATTCGCAGAAAGTTCTGACAGGATTTTAAAAGGGAAAGTTATTCCTCGACAAAACTGTCGAGGCGGCGGTGCAGCGGGGGAGGCTTTAAGTATTTGTATTTAAAATCTAAAACTCTAAGTACTTCGAAAAGTTCTGATCACTTACGACACTTTTACGTTGCCTACTTGCAATTAAGACGGTTAATGTCGGGCGAAAAATTTTCGCGAAAAATTTCGGGCCGAAGATGTCCGCTTTATCACTAACGATTAAATGCGAAAGGTATGGTGGTGGGGGGCTTTCGAAGGAGGGTGTATCAACTGGGGATCGGGTTGCCAGATATAAATTACGGCGAGGTAGATTTTGGCCCATTATACGCGTATATTAGTTAATAATGCCTTTTAGAGACGGGGTGAATTTCGCCGATGAATTATTTTAGTGCGCGCAGAGTTTTGTTGATGGCCGATTACCTTTGATTTCCACCCTCTCCGAGAGGAATCGATAATTATTAAATGGGTAAATACAGAACAGAACGGTTAATAGTACAGATTTTATTACAGCAAGTGATTTATAACATAATATAAGTTTAATCATATTTATAAAGAGAACATAAAATATTTATTTTTTTTAATATAATTTAATCATAAAAGAATATTATCCTTATGATACTTCCATGGTACAAAAATATGACAAGTGACTGATGAAAGATAGAAGATCACAAACGTTATCTAAATAACGATAAACAGATGACAGGTGACAGATGGTAGATGGCGCATGACAGATGACACATGACAGATAATAGACGAAAGATGACAAATGACAGATTGCAGTTGACAGACGACAGACCATAGATAACAGATGACAGATGACAGATGACAGAAGACAGAATACAGAAGACAGATGACAGATGCTAGATGACAGATGACAAATGTTCGATTATTAATGACAACTAACAAATGACAGACGAAACACAAAACATATGATGAAATGAAGATGACCACCGATAAGAGACACCAAACGACAAATAACAGATTACTTATAAGATATGACAAAGCGCGTATGATAAACAACAGATTATAGATAAAGAATCACAATGTCAATGACAAGAGAAAGACGACAATCAATAAGTTAAGGAAACATAAAATGACAGACAGATGATTTGGCATTTATTCAAAATCACATATAACAGATTACTAACGGCAGATAATTAAGGATAAAATTCAGAAAACAAAGTGACAAGATGCAGATATATCAAATGAGAGATAACAGATTGACAGACGACAGAAAACTTACAGTGCATGATAAACGACTTAACAAAATAATGACAATGGACAAGTTTATGAGATATTGGATTGATGAGGCTTTTACTTGGTGAAATTCCATTATATAGGTGATAAATAAAACACTTGGGTTTTGAGAATTTACACAATTTAATGTCGATGCACTGCGACAATTGTTTCGCCACACAGTGGCTTCATCTGCCTGATGAGAGACAAAGCTTGAACATAATAGATAGCGAATGTCAATTTTAATGACAAGACAAATTTTACAAAAGTTATAGAGATACCAAATAGCTGATGACAGATGACAGAATAAACGAATGGTAACATAGCGCGAATATTCAATCGACAAATTAAAGAAATACCAAATGATAGGTAACAGACGGCAGATGATAGACTACTTTTAAAATATAAATATAGATAGAGATTGATAAGAAAGAACAAATAATATATAGCGAACGACAAACAACGGATAACAAATTATAAGTAATACATAAACAATGTCAATGACCAAAGAAAGAAGATAGCCGACAATTCAAACACATATGAAATGATAGACAATATATGGGAGATGACAATTGATTACTTTTAAGATAGCCCATTAAAATATACAGATAATATATAGCGATGTATCTATTTGGTTTTTCTGTAATGCACGAGGAAGTACAGAATGATGTCAATAACAAAAAAGTTTTATCGATTACCATCGTTTTTTTTGTTATTCTCTACTTTCTCGTGCGTTACAGAGAAACCCAATAGATACATCGATATGTAATAGGCGAGGTCACATATAACATAAGGTAAATAAAAAAGGTCAAAAACAAATATTAATGACAAAAAAAATACAATCTGCAAGTTTCAAAGATATCAATTGACAGATAACAAATAGCAGATGACAGGTGACAGATTACCTACTAAATATGACAAATAACGTATGACAAAAACAGATAAAACAAACCAAATGCCAATATCAATGATAAAAGAAAGATAACAATTAACAAGTCGCATAGATAACAGGTGACCAACGATAGATGTCGAATTAATTATAAAATATGACAGACAACGTATGATAAAGAAGAAATAATCAAACAATCCTCGGAAATAAATCCCTAGCGTCACGCTCAAACAGTGGCATGGCAGGACAGAAGTTACAGTACATTTTCCCTACCTAAGGAATTCTATTATACTAACACCTTTCATCAAAACAAATTTTGAAGTACCTCGTCCTAAAAAACCTTTGAACGTGCGCAAGCCCCCTACAATGAACGCAATATATCGCGAACTCTAGGAAATATTCAAGAGCCTTCAAAAATTTTCAGCAAATGAGGCAATTGCTATATATCTTCTCAATCTAACTCCACAACTGAAAGGTAGCCGATGATGGCGTTGCCCGTGAAATTTCAGTGATCTCTCATCAGAATACACCCAGTTCAAGTGTTTTCATCACTGCTTCATCATGCATCCCAATGGCTTCGGCTTGTGACCCTGCACTACAAGTTCCTTAATTTGGAACCTATTTACCAGAATCCGAAGATATAGAAATTTCACAACAACTTCTCTACCTACTCTTTGTACAATTACTAGATTCATTTTTTGTGGATTTGCAAATACAAAGATAAAATCAATAAAATTAATACACACTTAACAAAACTAATTTCGATTAACTATTGATATTTAATTTATTTAATTCCAGCGTTCTCAAATTGAGAAGGATATCAGGTGTTTTAAAGTTCAAGGTGACTGGAAGGTCATTACAACTTGAAGTTCATTTGAATGTCAAGGTAATTTGAATTCCAATGTCATGGTCATTCAAAATAAAGGGTCGTTTGAAAGTCAAGGTCATTCTAATGTCAATATCATTCGAGTTCAAGGTCATATAAAGGTCAAGATCAAGATCCTACTCTTTCCTTGAATTGCAGATTGCAAAACCTCCTACGACCCTCAAGGTCAGAGGAGATTCTAGAATCGACCAGTCATTAACGTATTAAAATGTCAATGGCAAAAGAAGGAAGTTAAGGAAATAGCAAATGACAGTTAATAGATGCAAGACGATGGATGACAGATTACTTATGAGATATGTCAGATAATGCATGACAAAAGCAAATGTCGATGCTAATGACAAACACAAACTAATAATTGAATAATAGGTTGTTGAAAAAATTCACTTGGTTTGTTTCACTAAATTTGTGAATTTTTTCAACAACCTATTATTAACATAATGTTCCACCAAGTGAAAAATGAGAATCAAAAACAAGATGTAATCATTTACTAATACGAAAACGTTTCGTAAACCTACAACAATGAGTCTACTAAGACTACAAAACAAAAAAAATGACTGCAATCGAGAATATAGAGAGATATCAAATGACAGATAACAGATGACAGAATACTTACAATGCACGATAAAGGACATATAGCAAATAACAAATATACAGAATATAAATGATAACTGACCAGTAACAAAAATATCAAATAGCAGATAACAAATGGTAAATAAGAGATATCAAAATACTTTGGTCATTCAAATTGCCATTAGCTAACTGTCAGGCTTACATAGCTTCGTCTGTCGTATAATATAGACACAAACCGCTAAACGATAACGAATGCAAATATATCTGTTATACTGACGTAAACACCCAAAAAGTTCTACCTCAAGGTGGATAAAAACGCGATATAAAAGAAAATATACAAGTTTCTGGATGTGGATGAATATACCTGCCTTCCCAACATCATGGCCCAAAAAAGGTTTAAGTGGAAGAACATGATTTAAATTGTGAACTCCGTCCGTACGTATGTTTTTTGTAATGAATTTGTTTTTATACGTATTTTTAAGAAAGGAGACCAAAGATTTAAATAAATAAATAAATGTTAATGACAAGAAATTAGTGATAATTGAAAATTTATGGAGATACCAAATGGAAGATAATAGATGGCAGATAACAGGTGTCAGAATATGCACGACGCACGATGAAGGATAGAAAACAGTTAACATATAAACAAAAGTAAGGTGACAAACGACAAGTTACCAAATGACAGATCACAGATGACAGATGTCTGACTACTTATCGGATATAATAGATAACGTATGATATTTAACAGATAAAATAAGGCAAATGCCAACATCAATGACAAACGACAAGTTACCAAAAAACAGAGTTATCAAATGACAGATAACAGGTAAAGGATTACTTATAAGATATGACTGATAACCTATAATACAAAATATTACACATAACAATGACAAAAGAAAGAGACAGCCGACAAATTCAGAATATCAAATGACAGATACTTATAAGATATAACAGACAGACCATGACAAATGACAGATAGTAGATAGCAAATGTCAAAGACAATGGCATAAGAAAGAGTAATATTCACAAATTGACAAATTACAGAGGTAAAATTAAATAATAAGAAAAATTTATTTCTATGAGCGTTCTGCACTAATGTTTTACACTATAAATAATGAAAAAACTGCCAGCTAACAGGAAAACAACTACTCCTTATACGAAGGCACCACCAGGCATTGAATTATCTAACTGTTAGCTGTCGTTGAAATCATATTCAGCACCATGTAACATTTTTGTGATGTTAACCGCGTCTTGAAATATGTTATGCAATGACGGTCTGTAGACACGTGTTTCAATGTATCACATCTCCTCAGTGCAGTTATGTCATACCTACGCGCGTCCTTCTTAGTGAAAGGCCGCCACGAGAATCAATCAATTCCATTTAGAATTGAGCCATTGCAGATAGTCATTGCATAACATATTTCGTGACGCGGTTAAAGAACGATAACATCACAAAAATGTTACATCTTGCTGAATACGATTTCAGACATGTGACGACAGCTAACAGTTATATAATTGAATGACTGGCGGTGCTTTAGTACGAGAAGTAGTTGTTTTACCTGTTAGCTGGTAGTTTTTACATTATTTATAATGCAAAATATTAGTGCAGAACGTTCATAGCAATTAATTTTTCATATTATTTAATTTTATCAATTATACTGCACTCGAAATTTAATATTTAATTTCAATAATTACAGAGGTACTTAATGATAGACAATTTATATCATACATGGTCTATTATGAAAGTAATGTAATGATTTTATTGTGTCGCGACTATCAATCGCAGAAGGGTAAAATGGGCCGGGAAAAGTGATGAAGAGTATGCCACTGCAGCCGATCACCAGTTTGCACCAACCAGTCTGAGTGGAAAGACGTTTTCAGAATGAAATGTGTTTTTCGAACTTGTAACATGGAGCGCTTTAACATGAAATTGTGTATGCGGCTTGGAAACAGCGCAACTGAAATATTCTAGTTGCTTCAAGAGGCTTTCAAGGATGACTGCATTTTAAGATCATAGTACGGAAGATGGCACAAGGCGTTCAAATTGGACCAAAAGGAGATTACCGACGAATCTCGTTATGGACGCCCAGCAACAGCCAGAAACGACGAAAAAAAAAAGATGTCAACATTTGCCATACAAGGGATAGTGACCGAGGATCTGCAACTGGAAATGCACAAGGTTTGCTTGAAGCTTAGGCCAAAAATGTTGACGGAAGACAAGAAATAACATGGTCAGGTTCTTCCATGATAATGCTCTCAACAACACCGTTGCCAATTTCCTGGTTCGGAGCAACACCCCGGTATTCACCCTAAACCCTTACATCATGCGACTTTTTGTTTTGGTTTTTGACTATAGAGAGAGCTAAAAGAAAAGCATTGGAAATCCGTCCAAAAACATTTTATAAGGTTCCTAAGAGACATTCCCGACGAGTTTTTGGGTAAGTTCTAGGTACGGCAGAGACGGAGACGTTTCTCTAGGTGTATTGATGCTGGAGAAGAATATTTTGAAGAATTCTAAGAATTTTTACCGGTACGATCAGTGAATATACTTTTTCCAGAAAATGAGCATTACTTTTGTAAAGGATACTGTATGATAGATTTCTTAAGATATGGCAGATAATATATAACGAGGGATACATAACAAATAGCGACTGTCAATGTCAATGACAAAAGAAAGGCGGGCACAGATATGGTAGAAAGATACCGAATGACAGATAAAAAGTGGTAGATGACCGATGATATATTACCTGTAAGACATGACAGACAATCTAGAAGAAGAAGAACAAATAACATATAGTGTCTATCAATGTCAAAGACAAAAGAAATATGACAAAAATTAATTACAAATTATGTAAGAATATTTAAAAGTGCTATGATAAATTTTATGAAACTCATAAATCTTGAAGAATCTTGAATACGAATAAAATGTCTTCACAATGATAAAATTTTAAAATTTGAGGAAGCTAAGAAAAATTTAAAATTAAAATTAACAAAATCTGATGATAAATAAAGTGATGAAACAACGTAATCGTGACTCCTTTTTCATTTAAATGTAATAAATTTTACACCTATTTTCAAACGTACAAGTTCTAATCAAAAAATCATATAAAAATTTAATAACAATAAGAATTACAAATGTTATAAAATTGTTAAAAAAATAAATAGAAATACTATAGAAAAAAAAGGATAAATGAAAACAATTTTTAAGTTTTTATACCACTATAAATAGTGGTATAAACACTTAAAAATAATTTTCATTTAACCTTTTTTAAAATGAACTACCACATAGTAACGGTCGCTACCATCATTTTCATTAAATACATAAACATATTCGAAACAATTATATAAAACCCATTACGTTTGATATTAAATTAAAAATAGAATAAGATAATCTTAAAATTAAAAATTATCAGTTATTTCTGTAAATTAAAAATTTCTGGTTCCATCAGAAAGTTAAGAGAATTAAAATATTTTAAGAATATAACATTGGACAAATCTCTTCTTATTAAAAAGATAAGAACATTTAAAAAGCCCAATATTCTAAGAAATGTCGAAATTGGTCACCTTTTTCTTGAAAGATTTGGACATTCTAAAACCCAAAAATATCTAAGAAATTTCACTTGAAACTAAATAATTTAAATAATTGTAAGGGTTCTAGTAGATAAGGTATTAAAAACCCGAAGAACTTTGAGATTTAAGGAAATATGACACATCTTTACAGATAAATATTTTAAGTTACTCAGTGAAGTGAATTCTGTAAAACTCAAAACATTTAGTTTAAATAAAACACTTTATAACTTTGTTTTACCACTATATTTTGTATAACTGTGACTAGTTTCGATCATAAGCTGATCATTATCAAACATAATCGAAACTAGTCACAGTTATACAAAATATAGTGGTAAAACAAAGTTATAAAGTGTTTTATTTAAACTTTTATCAAAATGCACCACCAAGTGAACGCCGACATCATACAAGAACAAAACATTTAGATTCGAAAATTAAGTGCGTTAAAAAGTATTGTTACAATAAATATAATTAGATATTTACTACTTTTTTAGGTAGTTTGGACAACACCTAAAAAATTCAAAAGGAGAAAAAACAAACAGAAAAATATAACATTCTCAGAATTGTAGTTAGTTAGAAAATCTGAGTATTTTCGAAATTTTAAAAAATGTGGTTTTATTTTGCAAATCGAAAATATCTCAAAAAAAGGTTACGAGATACTAAATAATTTTAATTATTTTACGAAATTCTTAAAAAAACTTAAAGTTAGAAAATCTTGAGAATGAGAATTATAAGATCTCTTCAGATTTAAAAAAAATTCAATAAATATTAGTGTTAAAATTACAATAATAGGTAGAGAATTCACTAAAATTATTTAAGAAATACTAAAATTACTTTCGAAAAAGAGTAGGAAATTTGTTTTGCCCCAGCGATATTTATTTATTTTTCTATTTAAAAAACCTACATAAACACAAACATAAAGTAAATCACTTCAAAAATTTAGAGCATTTCTTCAGACATTGAAGGCGGAATTAACGACGCAATATTTTAGCCATTTCTGGCATATTCAGGTATAATTTTTAGAGACTTTATTGCTAAATATGCTATGTCAGTGTATTAAGAAACTTATTTATTTCATGTAATTGCATTATAAAAAAGATATTTCTTCCTAGTGGGTTCCTCAAGAATAAGTAATTCAATAAAAGGGTTAACTTTAACATTTTTTTAAATTAAATTGATACTTCCACTGCTACATTCTTCATGAAACATATATATCACAGGGTTGGATTTGTAAATTAAGGACTTGTTTCGTTTCATAATTAATTTGTCATGTTTCGACAATTGTTCGTCTTTTTTACATTTTAAAATATTCGTTTTTAAGTATTTATATCATGGTGGTTTTGGAAAAAAGTGATTAAAATGATTCTTAGTTAGTTCAGTTTTCCTTCTATAGAAAATTCATTTGTGAAGTTTTTCAGGAAGGTCTTCTTCATAGTGCCTCCTTTGGTATGATGACATTGAGGATAATAATTGATTTATTTCAAAATTTATTCTGCAATTTTCTAATAATTTTCCAATTCCCAGAATATTTTAGCAGATTTTTCTATATGTGTGTTTCAATGGTGTTTTAAGAGTTACAAAATCATTGATAAATATTCATTTAGATTTATTTAATTTTCGAGCATTCTCATTTATAAGTAATTTATATTCTATGTACTTGACTCTGTGTCTCCTTGTAAATGACCTACCGTTAATAAAGAATAACTAAATAAATAAATTTTATTTCCTTTTTTCTAAAAATTTTATTTATAATTTACCCTAGACTTCTGGAAACTCCCGAAGAAAAAGTGTATGCAGTTTTTTAATGATTTTCCTTTCATAATAATGAAATTGCCTACCAATTTTTTTGAGAATTATAGAAGTTTTATCAAAGATTAGTGAATCTTCTACAAATATTTCATTCAGATTTCTAGAATTTTTTTTTAAGATTTTAAGAATTTTCCTTAAAGCTTCTTAATTTGTCCTTCAGATTTTTACACGAGATTTTCTCAATTTTCTAGCATTATTTCTTCCCAATTTCCATCATATTATTTTCAAAATTTCTAGAATATTATTATTTCTTCAAAATTTCCATCACATTATTTTCAAAATTTCTAGAATATTTTTAAGGATTCTAAAATTTTTCTTACATATTTCTTAGAATTTTCTAGAATTTCCTGAATATTATTGCAGTTTAATTTGAGAGATCTAGATATTTTTCTTCTTGATTTCCAGAATTAGTTATCATATTTTCTACTAGATTTTCAGATTTTTCTTGCAGCGTTTTACAATTTTTCAGTGAGTTTCTTTTTATGTTTTTAGAATTTCTCGTATTTTTTTTTATTTATATCAAAGGAAATTGGTGGAAAATTCTGAATGTGCTGAAAGAAATTGTAAAAAAACTTACAGGAAAATTTAGAAATATCCAAAAATCAGGAAGAAAAATTAGTGAAAATATCTAAAACCGTCAATCAAAATTTTATTTTAGAAAACTGAAGAAAAATGCGAATCTGCAGGGACTATAAAATTAAAACCTTGAAAAAATTCTAGACAATTATAAAAATACAAAATTTTATGTATGTTTTTTTAAAGATTTATTTTTATGTGTATTATTTAAGATAGGACAAAGGACAAAGATAAATAAATAAATAAAAAATAAATACTGGAAATTTCTACAAATTTAATAAGAAAAATTGTTGTAAAAGTCTAGAATCCTCCAAACAATATTATACATGTCATAGAAACTCCAAGTAAATTAGACATAAATATACTACTAGCAATGGCAAAAATATTCCCTCAATGGTAATAATCACCTCCAGATCATCATCAGTTACAGGAAAAAAATGGTTTGAGTCGAAGAACACTGCCATGTGAACTCTGCCTTCAAATCTTACGATCTAAATTTCACGTTACTGTAAATGTATGTTATTTTATTAGGTAATTTCAAATTAACATTTGTTTAGTTTCATATTGTAATATTCAGTTTCCTGACACGTGTTTCGGTCAATGACAGAACTGAATATTACAATATGAAACTAAACAAGTGTTTTAATTTGAAATTACCTAATATTATAATTTCGTTTCATCAAGAGTGCAGTGAAGAAAGTATATACCGTATGTTATTTTGTACATCTTTTTTTGTAGGACGTGTAAAGTCAATAAACTAACAAACTAAAGATGGAAAATTTTTAAAACCTTTGTACAAAATTGTAGGAATAGACAAACAAAATTGCTAAACACTTCTGAAAACATGAAAGAAAATTGCTAAAAAAGTCTATGTATTTTAGAATTTTCGTCAGCAGTTTCGGAATTTCTCAACAAATGATTTATACTTAAGATAGATGGAGTAAAAATTAATTAAAAAATATATTTAAAAGACTAAAATATGCTTGATTCAAGCAATATAAAACGATACTACAGACGGTATTCTGAAGCAGTATAGATTGTATATAATCTTGGGTTTGAGTGGAAGATCTTTTGATGAAGAGAACTTTGCCCGTCCTCCTTTTAACTAAAATTTTATATATAATTCAAATTTTGTAATATAAATCTTGTCTTATTTTGTTAAAAAGGAGTACAAAGATATTTTAAAATAAATACACAAGTAAGCATAAATGGTGGAGGCGCCTGTATTTTATTTAAAAATATTTATTCCTAATATTTCATTGTGTTAATTTAGTATCGTAAGATGATTTGTTGATAAAATAAATAAATCTTAAAAGAATATAATTGATAATTATAACATTTATAGCATTACATCTGTGGGTACTTAATATATTAATTTGTTAAAATTATTATTTTAAGAATATAAATGATTTAGTTATAAAATAAAACGTTTAAAAGAATAATCATCTTTAGAAATAAAACTCTATAGAGTTTCTATTATAAATCCAAACACCGGGACAATGGGGACGATTTAAACGAATCTAAATATTTATGCAGACATAAAATACTCGCGGAGACGTAAAAATTCAGGTCGATAGGTTATTCCGTTCAATTCGGATGAACATATTGATGGCGAGGGAACGGTTTCTATAGGTATGGAAGTTTCAATTCCTGCGCCTCGCGTCTGTCCAACCGGGGGAGTATAGTGTGTGTGTGTGTAGAGAGAGAGAGTTTTATTATTTTTTTTTTTAATTTTTCGCGTATTGATTCTGACGAATTGAAATTAATTTATGGTAACTATCTGCACCTGATGGTAAACGCGACCCGGCCGGACGACCGAACCCCGTAAACTTTCCCGAACACGTCGAATTTTAATTCCGCTTTTGCATTTCCATCCGGGTCGCAGTTTTTTTTCTGTGTGTGTGTGTGTCTGTTTTTAATTTGTTCTGGGTTAATTTGATAGTCCGCGCGTCTATTCCGCACACACACACACACATCTATCCTAACTTTATAATTACCGAACGGAATGTAAAATAATAATTATGGTCCGTAACGGGCCTCGGAATATTCATCGTTTTCGCGTATGGCGTTATTCCGATACACATGGTTTTAATCAGCATGATGCAGCAGGCAACAAATGCAATTAAACGTTACCAGGGGGTTGTATTTTGTTAGGGCATTAGCTGTATGTGTGTGTATGTGTGGTGACTTTGTAGCTAGTAAACTTTCGGTCTTCAAATTACATCCGGCAAGAGATAACGTTTCGGATTAGGAAAACTCCTGCACCTTACTCCATCCATCGACGACTATAAATTATGTCGGTTTACTATCTGCTCGAATGTTCTCTGTGTTTCTGTTTTGTTACCCGAATACATACAGTTCTTGTCTACTTTATATCATAGTTGTTATTATTGATAAAAATTGATTAAAATAATAAATACTTAATTATATCGTTGATACAGGCAAACTATTAAGTATTTTCATTGTAAATACTAAATTTTTACTATTTAATAAAGCATAGTGATAATGATAAAAAAACTGTCTTATCTTCATATAGTTTGATGTATCGTGTAGTAAACAACTCTAGATTTAATCAATCTATTAAATTTTTTATTTTAATTTATGTGAAATTAGAGAATGAAGATTATAATCAAAAGCTGATGGAAATAAATATTTTAAAACGAGCTCTAAACGTTAATTAAAGGGTCGAGATCATTTAAATGAAAACGGTAATTAATTAATCAAACAATTTTCTGCGCGGGGCAGTTAATTTCGGAATACATCGTACGATTTGTAGTCGGCGTCGACAAAGAAGTGAAAACACGCGAGGGTCACGTACACACGCCAGGATGACGAAAGGTAATTATGCACTTATGAAATACAACCCCCCTATATTTTTTCCTTCTGTGCAACATCGAAAACGCTTTGACGCGAATCACAGGAATTTAGACGTGCCCATAATTAGTTGAACACATTTTAACGTAACGATTCGCGAAACTTTCCAAAGTACTCCACATATTTCATCACGAACGTGTTCTTCTATGTATGCAATGAGGTGTATTGTTAATAATAAAACGTAACATTAATAATAGTTTAAGAAGAAAATTTATACCAAAAAATTAAATCGCATTGTGTACTTACACCAAAGTTGTAGCGCATAACTATCCTAACGCAAGAATACATAAGCAAACACCAAAGTTGTAACGCAATACAAAAGCAAGCAGCTTTCTATCTAATAAATCCGCAACAAAATAAAAAAGGGAAAACTTATTTCAGTCATTAGCCTGATGTATTTATACAGATCGTGAAATTAAGAAGAAAGGGGGGAAAAGTTTTCTTCCGAGATCCGATGGAAGTGCACGAGTTTTGCGTATCAATTTATTGGCCCCGGAAAGGAAACACTCGTCGTCGGTGGGTACGTGGGCGGTGGGGCGAGGGGAAACGGCGGGTCGATGCCGTCGTATTCCTCCTAATATAGGAAAGTCTCGGCCACAAATTGGCAGAAAACAAACATAACCCGGCGGAACTTCACTTAAGCTTTTAGGGAGCATTAACATTTTACTGTGCATTTCGGCGGTCACAACGGTCTCCTTGTAATCGCTTCAATATACTGGCTTTGACGAGGTTAAATTCTCCGCGCTGTTATTCCTTTATAAATACATACAGTTCCATTCTAAAACACTGAGTTTAAATACCATCACAATAAAACCACCTAAACTAAATCAGAAATAAAATGCAAAGAATGATCTACAAAATATAGCAGATGGAAAGTAGTTATTAAAGGTTTAAACTATTATTTTACATTAGATTCAGATTTTAAACTTACATTATTATTGTTTCCTTGTCAAAATTATTCAACCAATTTCGATCTAACTTAAACTTAGAAAATTATAGTGGTTAAAAACAGTAAGTGTTTTATTCAGTGTTTCTTAGAAAATGTCATTGTGGTCATTTTTATGTGTTCATCGATAATTGTTACAACACCGATTATTGCCTTCATGAGATTACAAGTGTTAAGGTCCCTACTTACAGGAGGGGGTTGCACCGCGGAACGTAATTAGCGGGCGATAACGAGTTTTACCCTCCGTCCGTCCACACATGTATTCGGCAGTCGCCAGCATCCACTAGAATTTCGCCTATTAATAGACTTAATTACAAACAAGTAATCAATTTAAATTCCAAAGTTGGAAGTTGCGGTCAAGAGTTAAGGACAAGATGTCGAGGAGATATTGGCCGCGGGAGGGGGAGGTGCAGAGAGAGGGCCTTTAAGATTCCCCATGTATGGAATAGCATTAACCTAAAACTTGAGACAGATGGGGCGGCGTGGAAAGGGTCAGCTGTTCGGATGCTTATACAAAATCTTATCGAATAGTTATTTCCTAATTAATTACCGGGACACGACTCCTTTCGTAATAATCAATTATAGCTTAAAAATTAAAAATGACCTTGAATAATCATATATTCACATAACTTAATCGTTGTACTAATTAAAATACTTTCTGATGACCTTGAATTACAACTGAATCACCTTTAAAAAACTTTAAATGATGGCCATGATCGGATGATCTTGAATGATCTTGAATAAACATTAGATGACGTTGAAATAATCGTATATCAACTTTGAATAATCATTGAATGACTTAAATTACCGTGTGATGACCTTGAATTATAATTGGATGATCTTAAAAACCTTAAATGATGACCATTGTCATGTGATCTTGTATGACCTTTAATGAACTTCAGATGACCTTGAATAATCGTATATACACTTGGATTAATTGTTGGATTAATTAAAATATTTTCCGATAACCTTAAATTGCAATTGGATGACCTTGAACAAACATTAAATGATGATATGTTATTGTTATTTTCATGATAGTGGAAACCAAAACTGGCAAATAAAGAGAATTTTACTATGTTTTAACCACAAATGATGAATTTTTCAATTCAGTGCAAAACTGACAAACCATACGCCTGCAATAATTGGTCGTCCATCAAAATTCCCTTATCCATGCCTTATCAAAATCAAAGGGGCGTTTCAATAGTAGCAGCCTAATCTGAAATTAAGTTGGGAAAAGCCAATCCCTCAATAATTAATAATATCTTGAACGATTGAACATTGAAATCGTGATGAAAGACATGGCGAAATTTATTTATAACTATTTCACTATTCATAAATATATTTAATTACAATAAAACACTGTTCCTAATGAAGTAAGGAATAACAGTGTTTTTATTTTAATTAATCACTTCACGTTAACTCAAAAACTATGTAGAATATGTTTGATGTTTAACGTTTAATGTTTATTGATGCTATTGATGAAATCTTTCAGAGGTTAGAGACTAAGCAAATAAAGTAAAATAATATAATAGTTCAGTATCAACACTTGACTGATACATAGATAGATAGAGAGATAGGTGATAACATCCTTAGCTGAGTAAAAGATGATTTACAATCCTCTGAGTATTCTATGACAGCAACAATACGTATGGTTCGTCTTTCCTATTTTATACCCTTCAAAATTACTTCTTTTTATAATATTTAAGCAAATTTAACGAATTACAAACCTAGTTTTAACGTTTCTCTTTTGGCCTGAAAAATATCTTTTCTTAATTGATAATCATTACTATACAATTTTCTATGGCCCGACATGCAAAATGCACGAATATTTTCAGCGGCATTTACCGCCTTAAACAACGTCATATCTTACGTTCTGTCTATTTCCAAGGACATACCGCAAACCAATTTACTAGGACCATTACTCTTTGTAATATTTATAGATGATTTATCATTTATTTCACCGACTAACGTATGTATAATAAATTATGCTGATGACACAAATGTACCAATAAAGGCCCAAAAATACAGAGATGTGACAATTAAAAAATCAAGTTTAATAGCTTTAGAAACAATTAAGAAAATCACTTTCTAAAAAGTGTTTTCACATCAAGAATTTACAGAAAATGACTAAAAATTTTGTAGAAACAAATGACTACTTGAAGACAAAATTGTTGTTTCAACAGTTCCATCAAATTAATATCTATAAAAAAATGGGCAGAAATCGAGTTCAATAGTTTTTGAAACAGTTAAAAAAAAAGTCAATTTCCATAAAATGGTTTTACATCGAGGAGCTACAGAAACTGAAGCAACAAAATTGAAGGAACAAAAGACTACTTTAAGACAATAATCAGTGTCAATAGTTCCATCAAGTTAAGATCTACAAGAAACGAACAGAAAATGAAAATTAATAGCTTCTCACACAATAAAGGAAGTCAGTGTCAAAAAATAGTTTTTACATGGAGAAGTTACAGAAAACGAAGCAAAAAAAATTGGAGAAACAAAAGACTACTTCAATACAAAACACTGTCAACAGTTCTATCAAATTAATATCTACAAGAAACGAACAGAAAATAAAATTTTATAGCTTTCGAAACAATTTAATAAGTTACTTTCCAAAGAAAGTTTTTACATTAAGAAATTGCAGAAAATGAAACAAAAAAATTAGAAATACATAAGTCTGCTTCAAGAAAAAACAGTGTCAACAGTCCCAGCAAAATAAGATCTTTAAGAAATGAACAGAAATTCAAGTTTAATAGCTTCTGAAACAATTAAGGAAGTCACTTTTAAAAAAAGGTTTTTACGTCAGAAAATTTCAGAAATTAAAGCAAAACCATTGGAGAAACCAAATACTGCTTCAAGACAAAACATTGTCAACAGTTCTATCAAATTAAGATCTACAAGAAACGAACAGAAAATTAAGTTTTGGAACTTTTTAAAAACAAAAGACTGCATCAAAACAAAGAGTGTCAACAGTTCCATCAAATTAAAATCTACAAATATGGGCAGAAAATCAAGTTAAATACTTTTTGAAACAGTTAAGAAAGTCAATTTCCAAAAATTGTTTTTTATATCAAGAAGAAGAAGTTACAGAAAATGAAGCAAATAAATTGAAGAAACAAAATACTGCTTCAAAACAAAACAGTGTCAACAGTTCCATCAATTTAATAACAATTAAAGAAGGCACTTTCAAAAAAATTGTTTTACTACAAAAATCTCTACGAATAGAAGCAAGAAATTTAAAGAAACAAAAGCTCACTTCAAGACAAAACAATGTCAATAGTCAAATTAAGATGAATGTTAATAGTTTCATCAAATTAAAATCTAGAAATCTAAAAGAAATTAACAGAAAATTAATTTCAAAAGTTCTAAAACAATTAAGACACAAAATGTAGAAAATTTGATTTGTACTGTTTAAGAAAAAGTTTAACACTTTTTGGAAAACCCATCTGATCTTAATGATATCAATATTGAGGAAAATATTATCAAGACACTTTTCAGAATAGTTTTGCTTCAAGAATCTAAACGAAAGGAAGCAGAAAAGTTGAAGAAATAAAAGTTTACCTCAAACAAAACAGTGTCAATAATTTGATCAAGTCCAGATCTACAAAAAATAAAGAAAACATTCACTTTATTAGTTTCTGAAACAATTCAGGGGTAAAAATCAGACCATATTCTTTCCTCTCAGTTTGGTTTCCTCTAGCATAGATCCACTACTCAACTCAAAAAACTGCAAAAAAGCACACCTAGAATGTAAAAAATCCCTTGACATTCAAAAAGCATTTGACTCGGTATGACATCGAGGTCTGCTATCCAAGTGCAATTCATTTAATATTCCTACGCATCTTCTCCATCTCATAGACAACTTAATGTTCGTATCCGAAACACACTTTCCCGATAATTTATTCCCCCACAAATTGTGCTGCAAAGTTACTCCATGTCACTACTCCCTTACAACATATTTGTAACCCAAAGCATCAATACCTCAGTCCTTTCGCTTACACATTGAAAATAAACATTATTATTATTACTGCCTGTTGATAATACAGCTGTGATCATGATAACACCATAATAAAGGCTCTTGGGACTCTTAAAGGGCTGATAGACCAATATGATATTCTATAATGGTTTGCTAAATGGAGAATTTCCATCAATCCTAATAAATTCTACCTATATATTCCATTTCACCAGGTTAGTACTATAAACCCAAC
Source organism: Ontholestes murinus (assembly GCA_963969525.1). Lineage (NCBI taxonomy): Eukaryota > Metazoa > Arthropoda > Insecta > Coleoptera > Staphylinidae > Ontholestes > Ontholestes murinus. The sequence continues at coordinate 105,104,319 of OZ018387.1, forward strand.
TAACAACAATATCTCTCCATCACAGACTTGTAAATATCTGAGAATAACCTTTGATCCTAAACTCTCCTCCAAAACGTCCCCTGTTTTAAGGAACTTGCAAGTCTCTAAAAGATCAGAACTTGACAAAGATCAGGCATCCTAACAATCCTCTCCATTACTACTTTACTATATCAAAAAACCCAAATTACTCCAATTAATCAACACCTTACATATTTATCCACAAAATTTGCTACTAATGCCCATATACTACACATAGTAAACCACCTTTGTATCCATCACAATCAAAACATGGCCCCTAAATCCAAATATCCCTAAACCACTATTTACGAAATCATCTCATCTTTTCATACAATTTAAGCTTAAAAGCAGAATCAATAATATTTGTATTCCAAATATTCCAAACTAAACCTCCTACGACGGATCAGTGAGGAAGAGGATCAGCGGGTTCGAGTGGAAGATCATTCGTAAGAGTGAACTAAGCCCTTCTACATGCAGTCAAAATTTATTGTATATTTTTTTTCTGGCGGTTTGTTTACAATTATATATTTATTTATGTAGTGCATGTTAGATAAAGGCTAAATACAATACAATACAATACAACGAATGTTGAAAGAAGACAGGCTGAAAGACGTACGGTCAATAGCCGACAAACGAAGGAAACGTTTTAAATTTAAAAAGACATTAACGAAGAATTGAGAAAATAATTTAAAATTGTCCTAAATTAGTTCTTTTTGCTAAAAATAACTGAAATATTGGTAAATAAATGGTCATGTGGCCATCATAATACTTTCCCTATTATTTTTCATGATGTTTTACTGATTGTAGGGTGGAATAGAGGCCACACACCCACCCTACATATTCATATAAACTTTAATTCCTTATCGACTCGCGGTTTCCAATAAAATTAATTACAAAACCTTTTAAATGAAAAAGATATTAAAAAGGAAAAATTTTGAGTAAGTAAATTAGTAAAAATTTGATGCATGATGGGTGGGTAAACTTTAAACTTCTCTATCCCACCCTCTAATCAGTAAAACATAATAATTTGGTTAGAAATGGATTTTTTTTTGAAAATTTCTAAATATCTTAAAAAAAAATTCTAATAATTTGAAAAAAAACACAAAAAATTACTGAAAAATTTTAGGAACCTGGAAGAAACTTTGGCACAGTAATGACAAAAAAAACCTAATAAATTAACGAGAAATTTTTGCAAAATAAAATAAGAAAACTGGTAAAAACTTTTTGCAATTTATAAGAGAAATTGCTAGAAATTTATAAATCAAAATATTGCTGGAAACTTTAAACATTTCAGAGAAAATTCTATTAACTTAAAAGTGAACACAACAAATTGCTGGAAAAGTCTATGAACCTAAAAAAAATTGGAAAAGTGGCAAAAAAAATTCATAATAAATGGAAGAGAAATTGTTTGAAATTTTTAAAAGAAAATTTTACTGGTAAAGTCTAATTATTCAAAAGGGAACAGAAATCTGAAGAATAAAAAAATGATGATTTAAAACAGAACAGAAATTCAGTAATAAAATTGCTTAAATAAGGTTTTTAAAAATCTTGGATGCAATTGCCTTGCAATTTGGATGAGAAACTGCTGAAAAATTCTGAAAAGTCTGGAAAGAATTGTTCAAAAAATTTATAACGTTAAAGAAAAAACGGTGAAAATTTGTAGAAATATTAAGCAAAAGTACTGGAAAATACTTGGAAATCTTTAACAATTTTGAAGAGAAGTGATATCCGAAAATTCACTAGAAATTAATAAGAATTAAAAAATCGCAACAAATTAAAACAGAACTTTTGGAAAAATCAAGAAATCTCTAGAAAGTTTCTGCAATTTGCAAAAATGATGAAAAAAATGCAGAAAAATTCTTAAAACTAATTTGGAAGAGAAGAGAAATTTCTGGAGAACCAAAAATTAAAAATTTCTGTTTGAAGAAACTTCTAGGAAGTAGGGATTAAATTTGCAAGAAATATTGAAAAAGAGATAAAAAAATGGCTATAAAATGCTAAATACATTCTTAGAGACAGTTTTCAAAATTTGGAAGAGAAATTCTAAATATCCAGAATAAACATTGTTAGAAAAAAAAAAGATTCTTTTCTAAAGAAGACAGAGACAGTTTTCGAAATTTGGAAGAGAAATTCTAAAAATCCAGAATAAACATTGTTAGAAAAAAAAAGATTCTTTTCTAAAAAATTTTATAAATCTAGTAATAATTGTGGAAGAATTCTAGAAACCCAAAAGGAAACTTGTAAGAGAAGTTGCTAGAAAATTCTTGTCAAAAAAGAGATATTTCTAGGAATTTGTAGAAATATTGAAAATAATTGCTGGAAAATTCTAGATATCTTGGGGAAAATTCTAACAATATAGAAGAGGACAGAAATTTAAAGAAAATTTTTCATAAATTCAAATAATCTAAAAGAAAGTTTGAAAGAAGAATTTCTAAAAAAAAATCCTAACAATTTCATTTTCAGAAAAATCAAGAAAATTTTATAAATTTTTAGAAATATTGAAAAAAAATGCTAGGAATTTCTAGAAATCTTACCAAAAACTCTAAAAATTTTAAAGAGAACAGAAATTTGGAATAAAAATTGCTTTAAAAGGCCAAACAAAATTAGAGACAAAAAATGCTAAAAACCCAGAAAAAAATAGCGTCCTTAAAATTATAATCTTGGAATTTTTAATTTTAAATTCTGAAGATTTCTATAAGTAAAGAAGAAAATTTTATAAAAATTCTAAAAATCTACAAAAAAATGCTGAGAAATTTCTGGAAATATCTTCGCAATTTGCTTAAAATTTGTAGAAAAATGTTTAAAATCTAGAAGAATTTTAGATAGAAAGCAGAAATTCGGAAGAAAAATTGCTACAAATTATTAAAAGAAATTTTAGCAATTTGGTAGAGAAATAGCTGAAAAAAATGTCAAAAGCAGAAAAGCAATTGTTGAAAAATTTAGAGCCAGCGATATAAATCTTCAAAACTTGTTAGATTAATTTTTTTAATTCTAGAAACCTTTAAAAGAAAAAAAAACTTCTAAAAAACAAATAACAAATTTAAAAAAATGCTTGAAATATGGAAGAAAGTTCTTGGAAATATATTTGTTTGATTTGATTGTTTTTTAAGCAGCAAAATTATCAACGATTAGTATTTAAAGTTATCATGTTTATGTAGAGTGGGTGGGTGGCCTCTATCCCACCCTCTAATCAGTAAATCATAAGCGAGGGTTTTAATTAAAAGTTGTAAAATATAAGTAAACATAAAATAATTGCAATTTTTAGAGATTTATTCATACAAATTTTTCAAATGATTTTTTATGATGTTTTACGCAATGGAGGGTGTGTTAGAGGCCACACACCCATCCTACAAATGCGCAGAAACTTAAACTAACATCTTACGTTTTGTTTCTTTTTCATATAAAATCTAACAGTGCTGAAATTTCTAAAAAAAAAAACGAAGCCAGTAATAGTGGTGAAAATTTATTGTATATGTAGGGTGGGTGGGTGGCCTCTAATACACCCTCCAATCAGAAAAACACGCGCCACTAATTCACCCTTCAATTAATAAAACATATAAAAAGTTGTTATGAAATATTTGCTAAATTTAAAAGAATTTATCTAATAAATATCTTTCCATATAACCCTCGTTAGAGTTTTAATGATTGGAGGTTGTGTTAGAGGCCACCCACCCACAAATGCGTAGAAACTTAAACTAAAATCTTACGTTTCGTTTCTTTTTAATATAAAATCTAACACTGCTGCAATTTCTAAAAAAAAAACAGCTAGCAACAGTAATGAAAATTCACTGCATATGTAGGGTGGGTGGGTGGCCACTAATTCACCGTTTAAGTAATAAAACATATAGAAAATTGTTATGAAATATTAATTTAATTTAAAAAATTTATATAATAAATATCCTTCAATAAAACTCTCGTTAGGGTTTTAATGATTGGAGGGTGGGTTAGTGGACACCTACCCACTCTACATATGTGCAGAAACTTAAACTAAAATTTTACGTTTTTTACGTTTCTCTTTAATATAAAATGTAACACTGCTGTCATTTTTAGAAAACAAAACCAGTAACAGTGATTAAAGTTATCATGTATATGTAGGGTGGTTGGGTGGCTTCTATTACACCCTCCAATCAGTAAAACATCATCAAAACAAATTTCTCAAATAATAATTTGTATGACTAAATCAAAAATTGCAATTATTTTGTATATTTACTGAGGATGGGATAGAGACCACCCACCCTACATACACATTAAGTTTAAACCATCACCAATGTTTTAATTTCCAACAAATCGCTCTAGTTTTAATAACGATGATTTTGAGATATTTAAACGTATTATAATACCTTAAGTTTTCAAAAATATGTAGGGTGGGTGTCCTTTATCCTACCCTCCAATTATCAAAATATAAAAGAGGGTTTTTTTGTGAAGAAAAGTACACAAAGTAATAATTCCATAATAAATAAATTGGAATAATTCTTATTAGAAAAATTAATTCGGCAAAACACTCTAGTATGTTGTATAGATTGGAGGATGGGATAGTGGCCGCCCACCCACCCTACATATACAATGAAACTTAAGCTAAAATACTGTTTTTAAATTCTTGAACAACTTCTACAGAAACACTGCTGATATTATTAGAAAACGAAGAGAGTAATAGTGAATTAATATAAATGTAAATGTAAAATTGGTGGGTAGTTTAAAAAATATTCAATTTAAAAGAGAATTTATAAAAATAAAGAAAATTTGGCAGAAAAACCATGGGTCGATAGCCGTAAAGTAAATCAATTACGACTATTATTGTAAATACCCAATGTAACAAATAATAAATAAAGATGTTTGCCTCTCTAAAGAAAATTGTTTCTATTAGGATACAAAAATTACAAACCGTTGATTAAATGACTATTAATTCTACCATTTAAGTTTCCACTTTTTGAATTAAGAAATAAGAATGGATCTGTTAAGATTAGAGTGTAGAAAAAATTAAAAATTTCCATTATTTATGTTAAAATTGTGATGTGGCCATCAAAGCAATTTCCCTATATTTTTCTCGAAAACTATGAGGTTGAATTTGATGGAAAATTATGATAATCTTAAAAACTTAGGGAAGAACTTACTGAAAAATTCTACTGCATTATAAAAATTTTTGAAAAATTTCTAGAAAATTATCATACTGCTGATAAATTGTAAAAATATGGAAGAAAATTATTGAATTTTTTTCAGGGAAAATACTGTAAAACTGAAAATTTCTAGAAAAAAAATGAGGATGAAAAATTGTAAGAATTCAATAATCTTTAAAAAACTTATAAAATCCGAAAAAAGAAATTTACCAAGCGGGAAGAAACAACAAGAAAGTTTTGGAATTATGGATTCTTGCATTTGTAAAAGAAAATGGAAATGCTGAAAAAAATACTTGATATAGAAAAATGGTGCTGAAAACTTGAAAGAGTTTCGTGACAAATTCTCACTATTTCCAAAAAAAAAAAATTAATTATTGTAAAATTTTAAAAGCTCAGAAAATTCTTAAAATCTTTAAAAAATATTCTCGCAATTTAGTAAAGGAATTAAAGGAAAATTCTGGCAATCTGGAGGAAAACGGTTCGATAAATCATGGAGAAGAAATTGAAAAAGACGATGTCGAAAAATTATAAAAATCTTGAGGGAAACTCTTGCCATTTTGGATGATTTTAGAAAATTTTAAAACCCCCGAGAAAATTCTAAAAATACAAATTATTTTTAAATTTGAAAACCCTCATAGAAATTTCTCACAATTTGGAAAAGAATTCTTGAAACCTGAAAAATAAATTATAGGAAAATGTATAACTGAAAAATTATAAAAATCTTGAGGGAAGCTCTTGCCATTTTGGATGATTTTAGAAAATTTGAAAACCCCCGAGAAAACTCTAAAAACACAAATTATTATTAAATTTGAAAACCCTCATAGAAACTTCTCACAATTTGGAAAAGAATTCTTGAAACCTGAAAAATAAATTATAGGAAAATGTATAACTGAATATATTCCAACCTCCAACCAATAACATATTCTACTATTTACAATTTAAAATATTCTAAACCATAAATAAAACCTTAATAAAAATTTTCGGCATTTAGTGAAGAAAATTATACATTTCTTAATTAATTCAATTTCTTCAAGAAAAATTTTAAAATCTTAAAGATAAACTGCGGGATTATAAAGATAATAAAATCCCTAAAGATATTTCACAGAGTTAAGAAGAGAAATTAAAGGAAAATTCAGAAATCTAATTCTAGTTAGAAGAACTGCTGGAAAATTGTAGGAATATGGAAAAAAAATCTCGAATTTAGAAGAGATGTTGTAAATTTCTAGAAATCTGGAGAAGGAAGTCTAGAGAAATTAAAATTCTTCTGAAAAATTGTAAATAGCTTAAGGAAAATATTTGGCATTTGGAAAAGAAAATGTTGAAAAATTAGAGAAAAAGAAACATTTTAGGAAATTTGGAAACCTAAGTTCGTAAAATCTGAAATAAAAAATGCTGACAGAAATTACTAATTATATTAAGGTTTTTTTAAAAATTGTATATTATATATATATATTTATATTTATAGGATAATTCTCGTCATTTGTAAAATACAAATTTTTAAGATAAGTCTCGTCATTTATAGAAGAATATACTTGCAAATTCTAAAATAAAATAAAAAGTTAGATTTGGGAAGCTGCATTTTTTTTTAATTTAGAAAAAAGCTAGGGAGTTCAATCAAAACAATGGAAAAATATTTTCTCAATTTTGAAGAGGAATTAATGAAAAATTCTAATCATCTAGAAGATAAATGCTAGAGGATTGTAGAATTAAGCAGAAAGAAACATTTTAGAAAAAATAATGAGATTCTATGATACAAAAATTCTGCTGAAATATTGTAAAAGAAAGAACTCGAGAACACTTCTCGCCATTTAGACTAAAATATGTAGAAATTAAAAAGAGAAAAAAATATTAAATTTGGTGACCTCAAAAAAAAAAACTTTTATAAACTGCAAAATTCTAAAACCCTTGAAGAAAATTTTAGAAAGATTCCCCTAAAATTTAGAATTGTGAGTGCAAAAGAATATTTTCTTAAATTCAAAAAAAAAATCTTTAAACCTAAGCTATGGAAAATCAATTAAAAATTGTTAAAAATATTCTTCAAATCTGAATTATCTTCTTAATCAATCAAAAAAAAATGAATTATCACTAAACAAAAAATTTAAACTTTCTCGAAAGACAGAGATCGGATTTTCTTAAACGGTTTAAGCTTTCCAAAATGATCACCATTTTTCCAACCAATTGAGAAAACAAGAAGTTTATAATTTGAAGATTTAGCAAATTATTATTAATCTGTTATGAAAATAATTAAAAACTGTTTAATAAATAATTGGATTAAAACAATTGATTTAAAACAAAATTGACTAAAATACAGAAAATTATTTGAAAATGTATTTTAGAAACAGCACGTAATTCTTAAAGACTTAATGTTACCAAAATAATTGAAAGATTTAGGAATCATTTGCTTTTGATAAACAACAATTTAAAAGAAAATACTGGGTGAGTTGTAGAATGTCAAGATAGAAAGTACTAGTTACAATTGCTTCTTCAAGCAAATGAACCCTTAGGGTTCGAAATGTACATATAGATAATAAAAAACTGTTGAAGAAAGGATACACTTTTAACCACTAAATTATTTTCCGTCGAGATATGACATGAAAAAACATTCAATTTAGGGGAGTCTCGTTGCAATTGTACCATCTCGTTATGGGTGTTCACATTTCTGTTTTCGCCACTTCTTGTTACTGGCGTCCTCTAGCGAATGCGCACTGAATTGAAAAATTCACAATGTTTTAAACATGGTTAAAACATAGTGAATTTTTCAATTCAGTGTAAGTATGGATTACCACGTAGTAACGGTCGCAACCATTCTCTTTATTACGAACTCTTTGAGTTGCTGAGTTTTACGTAATAAGTACTACAAAGTGTTAAAACCCTGATATTCATTTAGAAACACCCGATATATGTTTTTTCCGGTATAAACGCATGTTGGTAATAATCCTCTACTTTTTGTTGTTATTTCTTAAATATCTAAATTGTTTTGGTAATGCTTAATATTCTATTAATGTTTGTGGAGTTTGCTTCGTGATACATCTTTAATATTCGAATTTAAATGTTTAATTATTCTTTAATTTTCATTTCTTCAATTTGCTTTTATTTATGAGAAAATAATCATATTCTATGATACAAAAATTCTGCTGAAAAATTGTAAAAAAAACTCGAGAACAATTCTCGCCATTTAGACTAAAATTTGTAGAAATTAAAAAGAGAAAAAAATATTAAATTTTGTGACCTCAAAAAAAAACTTTTATAAACTGCAAAATTCTAAAACCCTTGAAGAAAATTCTCGAAAGATTCCCCCAAAATTTAGAATTGTGAGTGCAAAAGAATCTGTTTTTTCATTTCATTTTCTCAATTGCTACTATTTTATTTATATATAACAAATATAAGAGTGACAATTGGGAAAGTAAAACAAAACATTGTTTTGTTTCTGTTCTTTTAATAATAACAATTAAGTGTTTTACGCTGTAGACAATTAACTAAGAATTAGAAAAATATTTCGTAATTTTTTCGTGTTCATTTAATATTGACTGATTTTTCAAAATAACAATAAAAGGAGCAGTACAGTAGGATTTATTTATTTTTTTGTCAAAAATAGAATCGTTATACACATTTACGTGACGAATGTGTTCATTCTGTTGAGATAGATGATTTGAAGCGATACTGGATATAACATGTACGCAAATTTCTGCGTCGTCCCTTTTCATTGTGAGAGGTCCTGAAGCGGTGTGCGGTGGTGTATATAACCGGCACCGGAAATAGCATTTCATATATATATATATATACATTTTTTTTAAGGTTACATAAGATGTGTGAAGATAAGAGGACAAATTGAAAGGGAATACAATTTGCCGAGCAACGTAGTTAGAAATAAACCCGAAGCGAAAATGCCCGAGATGTGAGGAATTTTTCATCGCCCTTACAATAAACGAGGAACAGTATAAAAGCGATTTTTTTGTATGTGTGTGTGTGGGGGTGGGTGGGCGTGTGTCGCGCCCTCTCTGTCCCTCTTGTAAAAAAAATAACAGTAGGAGCACGTGTGAAATATAGAGGAAGTTACAAGAGGAGAATTATTCCGTTTATTTTATACAGTTAAATCATTTAATCAGATTTTATGGCCTCTGCAAACGTTTTGAGTTTTAATTTAATTTCGGGCGAATAAGTTCGGGACGCGCAAGTGCGCGCCGATGACAAATTTATTCAAGAAAAAGAAAAGAAAGTCTCCTTCTTCGAATAATTCGGTTGTGTAATTCCAGTTCCCTCGGAAAAATGAATAAAGATAAAGGATTTCCACCCCCACCCCCACACCCCCACGTCTTACTGTAAAAACTTCGGCGGCTCTCATTTAAATATTTCTATTTGCAAGTGACAGCCGTGCAACTGGTAAACAAGAGATCTGTCTTGATCGTCACTTATGCTTCGTCAGCTGCGTGTCTTGGCGCGTTTCTGTTTTATTGATGTGCAGTCACGGTGCTTAGGTGATAAGACAATCGCAGTTGGGGGGAAGGGGGGTGGCGGATTGGATTTGATGTTGAATGTTGAATCTCTACACAGCATTCAAGGGTGCCGGTGGGAAGATGCACCCACACAAACACACACTCGTACACATCCATTGTGTAACTTAATGTGATGAATTGTTGATTTGTGAGCGCGGGGACGTATGAATAAAATTAACTTGCGTGAACATGTTCTTCCAACTGATTAACATTCAACGTTATCACTTATATCTGGGTGGAATTATCTTGAGATGTGATGGAATTAATTCAAAACGAATTTTAAGTTTATATTACTGCTCTAACCAGACCTCTCCCAAGGATGTTGGTCCAAAATAGAATATGCGCGACCGTGCTTGAGGCTATCTCAGTGGAGTGGGTTTTACCTGAACCACTTGTATGTATATTATTACTAACTGAAATAGTAAAATAATTATAGAATATCATCATTCCAATAAAATTATAACTATGTGTGATTCTTACAAAGTTACAATTTTATTGGAATTATTAAACTATATATCGCGAAGTAAAAGTCTCTATAATCAAGAATTTAAATATATCATCAGTACAGCTTATAGCTTTAAGGTTATATTTTTATGTTTTGCTCCAGAGACTATTGCCCAGGTCACTACTGATAAATGAGTTTTTTTAAATATGCAAAAAATTTTAAACTTGAGTAAAGATCAAATATAAGAAAACTTTTTCTGAAAACTGAAAGATGAAACTAAGTTCTTTTTAAATCATAATTGTTTCTGTGTTGATTTATTAAAGTCGTGAACAGTCACAGAGATCGTTATAATATGGAGATCAATTGTGTGGATTATTTCGAAAAGGAGGGACTAAAAAATTAGAATGGTAATCGATTATAGAAGATAAATCCACGCTGCCACGTTTTGAAGAAATATTAGACAATTTGGGAAAATTTTGGCAAGTGTACTTACTTTACCACCCTTTACCTAGCTCAAGATATTCATCAAATTGAAATGCACTCCATTAAAAAAACCGTATTTTAGAAATCGACGTAATGTCGATTATCTAGGAATGCCTTTTAGTCTAAAAAATCCTTCTAACATATTTCAACGTGTTATGGGCAACGTCCTTCGAGAATTATTGTATGTTCATTGTTTCGTATACATGGATGACATTATACAATATCCATATAAAACTATATTAATCATCTTAAATTATTTAATCGAACTATGTTGTAGCTGGTTCCCTTCGAAGTTTTCTTCAGGATAACTAGCGCTCCAGTGACTGAATCTCATCCGGTAAAGAGAATGATTAGAGGCATTGGGATCGAAACGCCCTCAACCTATTTTCAAACACTAAATGGGCAAGATCTTAGCTCTAGTCAAACGATGAAGCCACGAGATCAGATGGGAGAGTTTAGTAAGAAAAACTGACGCTGTGTGATGAAAGAAAAGTCGAGGTAAAGCATTTAAATTAATGATTACAAGATATCATGAAAGACGTCGGTATCTTACGCTGATGAAATCCAAAATAGATCGAATCTCGTTCGTGACTGTTGTTGACAGGGAACAATAATTAATATTTACATTAAATTGATTTATTGATGCGATTTATTGATTTTCCTTTACATGTCCACTTAACAAAAATATTCTAACAGTATGAATTGACAAACTACTTAACAATTTAAAGCAGGGAACATGCGAGCGGAGTTTTACTCAAACCCATATTACTGGATATCCTCACCAGCAGTACATTTTAGCCATATTAGCTAAAATTTTGGCAATTACCGGCTTATTTTTGCTCATTTTATTATGAGACTATTTTGTGTGACTTTACATGTCATTTTGAAATTGTATTTACTGCAAAATGCGAGAATTCAATCTTAATATTCAACTCAATAAGTGCAAATTAAAAAAAAAAAAACGTAAAGTATCCCTTTTGGAAACCTAATCCATCAAAAACAAAATTAGTAATAAATCGCCCATTACCAAAAACCATTAAAGAAATAATAATGACATGTTTAGGTTTAACAAGGTATTACCGAAAATGTATTTGTAATTATTCCAAAGTTGTATCCCCATTAACTAAATATTTGAAATAGGTTTCCAAAATCAAAATTTCAAATCCATTTATTGCTTTAGAACACTCAATTCCACTGAAAAATTACTCGACAATTGAAAGAGAACTTTTAGCAATCCTAGGCTTAAGAAACAATGTTGGCCTTATGTTTTTGGACATAATTTCATTATCAAAAGCAATTGCTTTATTTGTTTAAAGAAACTAAGTCCAGACTGGTGCGACGGAAATTAAAATTGGAAAAATTCGATTATACAATAATTTAGAGAAGGCAAATAAAATAAAATAGCAGATGTTCTTTATAGAATAGAGATCCATTGTACTGAAGACAAAACCGAATCCATAATCACAAATATCAATGAATTACTTGATATTAATGACGAAGATATAGTACGTATTATCAATTCCCAAAGAGAAAACCTAAAGGAATATTCAAAAATACTCTAAAATTTAGAATCATCATTAAGAGAAGAAAACGGCACTGTACATTCGACTAGCGATGGCAATGGTAAGACAATTCAAATTTTAGAACAATCTTTAAAAATATTTCCTAATCGAATAATTTTTGACATGGGCGAAACCTACAAAAACCGCGTTAGAAAATGTTTCAGTAAAAATCATGACAAAGTAGTGATGACAGCAAATTTAATTAACCTTTTAACCTTCATGAGAGAAACTTTAAAATCAAATTCATTGCATAGCTTGAAATTGGTTTTATAGACGCTGTTAAATTATTAGGACGATAAATAAATTTTCAAAATGTATCACAAAATATTGGCTTCAAGCATCAACTATATGTTAAATAATTAATTTGCAACAAACGCTACTGTTATAAAAGACTACGATTTAAATCATAACTAAATCTTACAGTTATTTGAGAGACAAATACTTCTAACCGAACATGAAAAAAACTGTTATACATGTAATAAACAATCAAAATACGAAAGATAAATAAAGACTATTAGCTAAGTTTTAAACATAAGTAAAGTTTTTTCACCAAAATTCTAAATTTCTTGATTATCAATATTTATTGTCAGGATGGGAGAAAACGTATTGGATAAACCAACCAAACGGTTTTAAAACCTTAAGATAAATGGTTTATAATGGGGGCGCAAATTTTAAAATAACACTTTCAAAGAATATTATCAAATGAGCAAAATAGGACTTCATTTCTTGATGTACATAACGTTATAATTCTAACAAATTCAATGTTTCAACTTATAACCAAGCAATTCATTCGTCCACTTAATTTTTACCTTTCTATTTTCTATATAGCCCTTATGAAAAAATCCAGAATTTAACATAGATATGAACAATGTAGTGAACACAAAAAAATACAAATTTCACCAGTTTACAAAGAAGAAACAATCAGCACAAAACTGTTTTGGAGAAACGCAACGAAACCCGCGACAATTCTCATAATTTAAAATATTGCAACGTTTTCGTAAATCGAAACAAGCCTAACAAAGTTGACCTTAGACTCGAAAAGGTAATAGTTGAAAAATAAGAATTTTTTTTTTGGAAAAACCCAAAAATTAAAACAGATAAGAATATGATCTTCTTTACAGATTTCTAATTCTGATGACTTAATTTCACCACAATCAGGCCATTCAGGTCAAATCAATTGATAAAAATGACTATTTCCAAGAACCTATCAAACCGGTAAAATTTCTTGATCATTACGATAATTTTCAATTTTTAAGAAACTAAAGGAAATTACAACTAAAATGTAATCAGCTGCTACAAACTAATAAAATCTTACAAAAAGAATCCTCTAATTTATTGCCATAAATCTTGATGATAACGACCTATATAATATTAATAAAAATTTACCGAAATTACTCAACGATAACGTTGAGCTAGAACAAATAACAATTCACCTTTCAAAAAAATTTAGTGTGAAATATTAATAAAAATAAAACTATTTCTTGAAGATACAAAATTCAATTATACAAGGATTTTGTTACAAGATGATGTGTAATTTAGAACGTTTATTAAAAACATTATAAATATTTGAAAGAGCAATCAGTTGCGCATGGAAACAGATACCTGGTTTAGAATGATTAAATTTCCAAAATTACTTATTAACAATAAAATCAACCCCTTTCTCACAAGTTTCATTCTATGATACATAATTCCTCTATCAGAATCAAACCAAAAAACTAGACAAATTTTAATAAATAAAATTAATAAAACACGGATGTTTTAAGACTTTAGCTTTATTTAGTAGCATTATAAACCAAAATTCTTAAAACATTCGTACTTTATTAATTTTAATGGCTCTATCCAAAATTATTTCAATAATTAAGGATAATGGTTTTTCTTCTTCTTCTTTCCGTGTCTTCTCTTCAGAGGAATTATCATCGTGACCAATTGTCTTTCTCTGTCAATTCTTCTTCTAACTTCGTTGTTTTGAGTATCCTCCTGTACGTTCACATTTCGAAAGCTTTAAGTTTATTCATTAATGCTGCTTTTAATGACCAACCTTGAAATCCGTATAATAGCACCAAAAAGCATAACACTGGACTATTCTCCATCGAATGTTTATTATTTCATTTAATTATTAATCTTGAAAGGTCTCTGTTTCAAACTAAAGATTGTAGTTTTTGGAAAGTGTTTCTGGTTATTTTTATAGGTGCTATGATTGTGTGCTTGGGATCCCATAATTAATAGGTCTAATTCAAAAATTAATTTAAAAAAACTTTACAAACGAACCAGGAATTATGTTTATCCAAATATTATAAATCGAACAAATAACAAATTATAATATTCACCTATTTTAGGCAGGTAACAAATAAAATATTTAACATATTCAGCAAAAAAGAACCATCAGATTACCTTTAGACAACCGAGTTAACTTTTAAATATAATTCAACAAACAAAATAGACAAAATCTAATCAGTTTTAATTAAAACATGATAACTTTGTTTTACCACTATATTTTAAAAATTGGCAAAACAAAGTTATCGTGTGTCAATTACAACTCATTCAAGATGTACCACCAAGTAAACGCCCATACTATCAAATATTTAAAAATCTAATCAATAATTTTTATCAAAAACTTGTTTTTAATCCTAACCTGGTTTCAACCTTGCAAAATAATTTATATTTTCTCATCACGAATCAAAAAATGGTTCTTAATAAAAAGAATGTACATACATTTATTATTCTTATTATAAAATGTATCACAAAAGTAAATGCTTCAAGTATCAATTATTTTTTATTTAACTGCTTTAATTCGGGAGTAGACTTAAAGAAAAGAAAAAGATAGAATAAATGTCTATTAGGTATGTATGTAATTTTTTTTCCCAGAAACTTGTAAAATTGAAAAATCTACCAGTAAAACCATCACGTATGTTTGTTTGATTGGAGGGTATGATAGTGGCCACCCACCCACCCTACATATACGATTTTATTCAAACCACTGTCACTGTTTAAGTTTCCAAAAATCAATCACATAGATACTGTTGATATTAAAAAAAAACTTAAAACATTGCCTTGATTAAGGTTTAAATGTATATGTAGGGTGGGTGGGTGGCCACTGTCACACTCTTTAATCAATAAAACATAAACAAGAATTTCACTGGATGATTTTTAATTTTAAAAGTCTCTGAAATGAAATATGTATGTTTTCATCAACCTTATGATGTATCCCAAGATATTGTTTCAGCGTTTCCTCAGTTATCCCAACTATCACTTGTTGAAGATGTAAGTGATGTTCCACTAAATGATTAGTGAAAAACATGAAGGAACTAAAAAATTCTAGTAGCTCATGATCAAGTGCTTAGTTTTTTTAGTGAAAGATTGTAAATTTATATTTTACTATCATGCATTGTGAGATTTTCAGTTAAGTGGAGTACAATAACTTCATGTTCCGAATGTAATTAATCCGCTTTCCACCACAATGCTACACTTAAGCTGCTTTTATTTATCTTATGTGAAAACTTTTGTTCGAGCAGATTTATCAACGTCTCACCTATAACTTGTTAATACCTTGTATTTTCCTTTACTCAATACTTCATAATGACATGCAAATGTTGAAACTATTGTTGTATCAAAAATTGATAATACAACTGTATTGTAAACTGATGATCATAGATACAGAAAGTGATTTGAAACAGATCAAGTTGCAGTTTTGTAAATTATAAACACGTAAAAGAATTTTATTAAAAAAATTTGGAATTTATCATATGGTTTAGGTGAAAATTATAGATATAAGAATAAATAATTTGCCAGCGACAACACATGTCATTAAAATATGTCTTATAAAAGACCAAAATATGCTTTATATAAGCATTAAAAATATAAAATCATACTACAGAAAGTGTTCTCGAGCAATATTAATGGAATAGAATCATGGGTTTGAGTGGAAGAACTTTCAATGAAGAGAACTCCGTCCGTCCTCCTTTCGAATAAAATTTTGAGTATACATATTTACATATTTTATATAATAAATTTTGTAATATTAAGTTAGAAAGGAGTACAAAGTTGTTAATAAATAAAATAAATGTATAATTATACGTTCTTTTTTTAGATGTTTTAGGCATTATAAACAGATCAGAATTTTCTAAGAAAAGAGTTTAGAATTAGAAGGTTTTTAATTTTATAGATATTTTGGGAATCACGAACACAAGAGGATTTGTAGTAGAAAGAGTTGCAGTTTTCTAGATTTCGTAGGTATTACAGATATATACGAAAATTAGGTTTGAAATTAGCAAAATAATTTTGAATTTACTAGATAATCTCATAAATATACTAGATAATTGGTAATAGGAAATGTTGGACTTCTATGGATTGTTTGAGTATTATAAACAGATAATAGTATTATAGTGGAAGTATTAGAAATTAGTAGACAAGTTTAGACTTTAGTAGGTCTTTTAAGTCTTTTTGTAGATTTTTTAGGTGTTACGTAAAAAAAATCTAAAGAGTTTGAATTAGCAAAATAGTTTTGGTATCGTAGATAAATATGAGGATTTGTAGCAGAACAAGTTGGATATCTATTTAATATTAATTAGCGAAACAGTTAAAAATTTAGTAGATATTTTAGATCTTCCAAAAGTCAAAGCAAATTTGTCGTAGAGCAAAGTGTCATACTGTTTAATTGTTTATTTATTCTTTATAAATCTTTCTTGTAAAATACATTTAAAAACAAATAAATTACCAAAAAACATTTATACAGTTTTGGACGAAAGAAGCACGGGTTGAGTTTATATTAAAATACAAATAGCATGAATTATTTTTTGGATCTTAAAGGGCAATCACTTCGTTATTAAGAATAAAAAAGACACTTTTACTTTTTTATGCCGATTTAATACTAAGTTCGTTTGATAATGATTACCGTGTAGTCGAAACTAGTCACTGCAAATGAAGATTAAAGTCGTATAAAGAAGTAAAAGTGTTTAATTTATTCTTAACAAATAGGATGGTTTGTAACAGACCAATTTAGAGGTTTATAGATCTTTATAGATTGTGGAATTTAGTAGATTGTTAAACGATTTTAAAATTAGTAGATAAGTTTGGAATTTAGTAGACTTCTATATCTCATAATCAGGAGAATTGTAGTAGAAACAAGTTGTAGATTTCTTAATTAAATAAATTAGTGATTTCTCAGGTATCATAGGTATATAAAATTTCTATTATACAAAACATGTGTCTGCAGAGAATTAGTAGATAGTTTAGGTTCCATTTGCAAAGATGATTTGTAGGAGAAAAAGTTGATGCTTCGTTGATCTCTCAGAGATGAGGAAGGCTTCAGATATTTTGTAGCAAAAGACTTTTAAATAAGTAAAACATAGTGGATTTTTTAGATTTAATAGATTTAGATCGAATCGAAATGGCGGATCCAAATCAAAAAGATATTCACCTAATATAATACATCCGCTTGCTCACTGAATTTAATATTTGGTCTGTAGCTTGCAAACATAAATTTCTTCTCTATCTGTAACCTTTATAAAGTTATCAATATAGAGAGGTGAACAAAACTTTATAGAAAACTTATCTAAACTTCTGTCCCGAAATTTTGACACATTTTATATATTGCGCCCAGTACTAATGACAAAAATGTACATGCATACATTATGAGCACATAACGTCAACTTAATATTGTAATATTTAATATGATTACAATTATGTTCATTCTGGAAATTTTAAAATTTCAATAAGCTTATCCTTACAAAATCAATAACTCGTAGTCTTGGATTTGTTTCTAATAGCTTGAAATCAAAAAAATCCACTTTGTTGATATCACATACAGGATTTATTTGTGACTACAGTTTTTTGATAAAACTATAATCACAAATATATAATGTGTGTGATATTTACAAAGAGAATTTTCTTTTCAAGTTCCTGATTCTTTAGATGTATCACAAAGTAATGGCTTTCGCCATCAAGCATACATCTACCTTCAAATTACCCATTAACAGGCTTAAGAGTGTGGATGTATTGGTGCAAAGATTTTCTAATTCCATCTTCATCTTTTATTGGCATCTTTTATTATAACGTTCAGGTTCCAGACAGTAAATATTTTAATTAATCTAATTTAAAGATTTTCTAATATCAAAAAACATTTACTCTTATTATTTTAGAGTCATATCCAATGCTATGATTCGATGGCATTGGATTTGACTCTAAAAGCTTCTTCTATTATTAGTGTCCACTTCTAAAATTAGATTTGGCTCTTAATTTTGGAAGAGAAATTAGGACTGAATACTGGTTGCAAGTAACGATATGTTTTCTAATCCCAAAAACGACTGTTACGCAAAGATAGGAAAACACTTGGTTCAAAATTTTACAGAAATCTGTGACCTTTTAAACTAATGCAAATACCTTATATAACACTTGTCTGCCAAAAAATATATTGATATGATGAAAAATAAAAAATACTTTTACTTAGTTAATATCACAATGTTATTGATACTTATAATTTGATAATGATCATTGTTTGATCGAAACTGCAGTCACTATTTAATAAACATTGTGATATTAACTAAGTAAAAGTATTTTTTATTTTTTATCTAATTTAAATGTATCACGAAGTAAGTGCCTACAACCTCAATCAGTTGACATATTGATATTATGAGCAAAAAGACCAACGGGTCGATATCCCATTTACAGGTGTTACTTATTGTAATAATTAAAATGTATGTATCCTACTATGTAGAATAGACTGTGTAAATAAAAATTCTTACATATTATCAAACTTCACTAAGTAACAGCCTCATCAATTCAATATTTACAACTTTCAGTGTTTGATTTAGCCTAAAAAAAGTCTTAGCATTGTAATCGATTAGACTAAGAAGTTTAAAAATTTGATCATTTCTAGAACAGTTATAGCGGAAACAATGCAAAACAATTGAAGATCGTCATTCCAATGATTGTGTCACTCATAAATATGATTGTATTTATATAAACATATACAGCATTTTTTTTATTATGTTTCAATTAGTTCAATTAGAAGATTCCACTTATATCCTTCATCCTATTCTCGACTCTAAAAAGCCTTGGAAAGAAGAAAGTGTTAGTGTTTTTATTACAAGTTTATTAATTAAATCTCCACGTAACTCAAGAAAGAATTTCTATCTAAAAAGCCTCTAAGTGTGGGAAGAATTTGGTTGCAATGATAGAAATATTTCCCAATACCAAGCATCTATTACCAGAATGTAGAGAATGCAGAACTTAAATATTTTATTTTATTAAATTTGAAGATTTTTCTGGTCTCAAAAAACTTCAACTTTTATTATTATTGACTGGCAGCTTTGAATTTGAATCAAAAAGCCTTCATCATTAGCACCTACTCTCAGACTTCGATTTAGTTCTGCTAAATCTTAGTTTTGGAAGAGCTTTTTATTCCAATCAGCATTTTTAGCATCTATTTTTAGAACGTTCCGAGATAGAGTAAAACGTTTTGATCAAATGTAAGTGTTTTATTTTCGGATCTAATAATTATTTGCAGTATTAGGTTTAATTGTAAAAACTTATCATATCATTAGTATCAACATTCAGCTTTGATGTTAACCCTGAAAAATCTTGGAAAGCAAATGGGGGAGGAGAAAATATATTCTATAGGTAGAATACAGAGGTTTAATTATTTGAATTTTAAGGTTTTTTTAATCGAAATAAACTTCTGATTCTATTAATATTTAGCTGCTTTAAAGATTCTGTTAATATTAGCATTTACATTTGGTTTTTTTTTTTAACTTTATAAAATTTGTTACTTTTAAAAGCTTTTTAACTCCAAATAGTTTTTTTTGCCTCTATATCTATAAAATTAAATATAATAAGTGATGATGATTATTAGTGCGAAAAGTAGTTATTCAAGTTCTAAGAATTTTTTTAATTGATTGACTTGAGAGGATGTTATAGAAATTTGTGAAAGAAAGAGAAATTCTTTGAAAACTGTGAAAAGTTGTAAAAAATGAAATTGCTGGCAAATTTAATGGAGAGAGTTTTGTAATATCTTTTTCCTATGAGAAAAATACAAAATTGGAAAAGGTTCTAACTGAAATTTATGTAAATATTCTTAAAATATAAAGAAATCTCTGGAACATTGTACAACCCTCGAGGAAAGATTTTAGAATCTGAAGGACGAAAAGCTTTTAAATTCTAAAGTCTTATAACTTGAGAGATAGTTATAGAAATTTAGAAGAGAAAGAAAAATACTTGGAAAACTGTAGGAAATTGTAGAAAACGAAATTACTGGCAAATTTAATGGAGAAAGTTTTGTATTAACTTTTTCCCCAAAGAATAGTTATACAAAATTGGAAAAGGTTTTAAGAGAAATTTAATGAAATATTCTTAAAATATCAAAAAAAAAATTCTAGAATTCTCGAGGAATGATTATTTATAATTTGAAGGACGAAAGGTTATTAGATTCTAAGTTATAGAAGCAAATTACTACAAAATTCAAGAATGCTTACAATTTGAAATAGAAATTTCTGTAAAACTCCAATGGGAAAAATCAAAATATGGTGAAATATTCTTAATTATATAAAAAGAAGTTGCAGAAAAAACCTACAATCAATAAAAAATGATCTACGAGGTGGCGCAAAAGTAATGTCATGGTTTGAATTGACTGCCATTTTGTTATAAATGCAAAAAATGATTTGAAAGTGTATTATTAGTTATATTACTTGAAAAATATTATATCATATTGGCTAAAATGGTCACCTCCAGAGTTGATAATTGCATAATTGCATAATTGCGCTCGTTTTACTGCATTTCGAATTGTTGCTTGCAAAACATCTGGCTCCAAATTTGTGTTTTTCTTCTTCAATGTTAGCTTTCAAGTCTTCAAAGGTTGGTGGTTTGTTATGGTAAAAGCGAGATTTTAAAACGGGATATCACTCGAGATTGGGGTCTCAAAATCTCCATAGTTGCCCGAGCTGTGTGATTGGTTGCTCCATCCTGTTGAAACCAATAATGATCGAGACCCAATGCAGCAACTTACGGAAAAAAAATTTGTTTAGAATCTGCCTGAAACGTTCGCCATTTACGGTCCGTCGGCGCCATCGGCTTCTTCAAAAAAGTAAGGACCAATCACTTTTTCACTGCAAATGCCGCACCAAACAGTCAATTTGATGGGATGCAATGGATCTTCTTCCATTACATGTAGATTCTATATGCCCCAGAAACGCAAATTTTGTTTGTTAACATAACCACTTAAGTGGAAATGGGCTTTATCGCTCATTATGATTTTTAATACGAAGTTATCAAGTGTATGGCTCCATGGATTGTTGACAACTAATTCACTTATATCTACATCATAAATATCAAAGAACACTGACATTGCTTTTGCGCCACCTTGTATAAAACGTGAAGCAGAATTTGGTGGAAAAATCTTGAAACTTTATAGAACATTCTCACAATATCTATCGATGAAGTTAAAAGAAGTGATAAAAAATTCTTGAAATGAGCAAAAAGGAGTTGCCAAAATATTCTAGAACATCCAGAGCGTTTTTTAGTAGTCTGGAGAAAAATTACTGAAAAATTCGATAAGAAAAAACTTAAAGAGAACATGTTTAAATAATTGCTCACAATTTTTAAGGGATATTTATGAAAAACTTATCAACTTAATCAAGAATCCATGTTTGAAATATTGGTATTTGGTCTTGAGCTTATATTTAAAAGCTTATTCTTCTTCTGATGTCTATCCACTAATCACATGCTTCACTTCTTCTCTCTTTCTTGCTGTTTGAAAATGTTTTTGAATTGACTTTATGCCAGTCCATAATCTGAGATTTCGCAGAGAAGCTTCTTCACCTTCGCCTTAATCTCAAAAACGTCTTGGTCTCCCTCAACGAATTATTAGAACACTGATTTGAAAAGTTCACTATGTTTTAACCAAAAATAAATAAATAAAATAAATAATAATATAGTGAATTTTTCAATTCAGTGTGGATTACCACGTAGTAATGGTCTATTCTTTAGGAATAGTAGAAAATTATTGAATTTTGATTTAAGCCCAAAAAATTTCTCCTATAATTGGCATTTATTTTTAGAACGTGTGGAAATTGTCTAAGCGTAAAAATTTTAATATATTCCATTAGAAGTTGTTATAGTCTATAACTAGTTTGTAGTGTAAAGATAGGATAATTTTGTGCAATGCTTCGGATAATAGTCACATCAATGTTAATTTACGTAAAGATAGACTAAACATTAAGGTGACACCTATGTCTAAACTAACGTTTAGATTTAAGATATTAGATTATCAACAGAAACACACGATATATAAACGCGTGCGTAGTTTTAAACTCTCAAAAACTTCACTGTAGGTAATTTGAAGTGTTGATAAAATAATGAGAAACCCGGCAGAGGATGGGCAAATAAAAGGAATATAATATACATCCCGACGTCCGGGCGCAAACAATCTAAACCGAATAAATCAGGCGCGAGTAAACATAATAAACCGAAGTTATGTATAATATAACAAATCCCGGCAGTTTACTAGGAGCGCCAGTAAATAAAGCTTAGTGTTAAAAGCGCGTAGAGAATTAGAAAGCAAACAAGGATAGTTCTTCCCACCGAGTGTAAATGTTACCGCAGGCTTATCTGTGCGCGCACCCTCGTATTCTTCAGATAACGACCGTATCAACAAAACTGGATTAAATCTCGTTCAGAAAATTAGCAAAAGTGTGATTTAAATATGCGATTAAGAGAGATTTTCGGGAATAATTTATATAAATGTGTGTGTGTGTGTGTGAGTGTGCCGTACCCTTTTCAGAGGGCTTAAATAGTTCGGGAACAAGTTAAAGCTCTTAATGTCGAGAGAGAGGTTGGCAGAGTGTATTTGGTAAAAATAATAAATGCCGCTGCGGTGTATGGAGTTGTTGTCTTTGAAAACACGGCCGTGTGTTGTATAAATCTACGCCAGGAACGCGAATAATTCGGATAATTAGTTTAACTGCATTAACAACTTAGAAAAGAGTCTTCATGCCAGAATGTGAACTTCTATATTAAACCTCAACTGCAGCGCAATCGATTGCTTAGAAACTTATAATTGCATTTTAAGCCTCTCGAGTAAGAGGGCGCGGACCGTTTCCTTCCACATCCGCCCACCCACCTTCTCCTTACCTAATAACGCACACCGACGTTGCCAAAATACACAAAAGAAACTATGCTAATCCCGAAGCAAACTAATTTATTATGAATCGTCGTTAGGTGGATATAACGACCCGGGGATAACAGTGGAATACCGGATTTCCGGGATTCTTTTTGGCTCCGCGCACCGATTTTCATCAAGGGCTCTTGACAAATGCAGCTCGTCTCACAGTAATCAGGACGAAGACGCTATAAACGTGCTCGCTACACTTCATTCCCTGCTCAACTACAAAGAATTTATACGTGTACATTTGTACGACAGTTAGGTGAAATGGGCAGAACACTTCTAATGATACCTTCGCTTAAACACACCCTCCGAAAGGAAACTCTTCATTACAGGTGCGCTTTTATTTATATTCGTCTCGCCCAACCACCCCCCTTCTCGCCGCCCTTCCGACCCACACCGGCGAACGTTACACGACCCTGCTAATCTCGTTTTAAATATAAATTCTTTGGGTATATCTGCTGGGTGCGTAATTTCCTCCCTTCGTGTTAACTAATAGTACTGCTATAATGCCTACAGTACCTTCATAAAAGGTAAATAACTATAAAAAAAAAGGTACTCTTGTTTTTATAATTTATTAATGTATCACAAAGAAACTAATTTTATTTAAAATCAATGCAAAATCTGAATTCTAACAACATTCATTATCAAAAATTAAAGAATTATTTTTTTTAATAAGATTTGAAGGTCAAAATTTACCCTTCAACTGCAAATTGACAATTGTTTTATTAAAGATTATTAAAACTCGTTTAATTTTGTATAAATTCAGATATTTCTAATTGAATTGAACCAGTAATATAATTGTTACAGAGGTCTGAATAACTGAAGATTTTTTTTTAAATTTCCAGTCATTAAGTTTGAACGTAAATATTATATTTATTTATGTCAGAATTTGGCAATTGTTTTTTTACAGATTATTAATGCTTAGATAATCTTGTATTAAATTACAAATTTTCACTTCATTTGTTTTATTAATATACCTGTTAAAAGTGTCTGAACATCTAAAGACTCTTTAAAAATTTTCCTGTCCGTAAGTTTGAACGTAAATATTATATTTTTTGCTTAAATGTAGCAATTATTTTTTACAAATTATTAATGCTTAGATAATTTCGTATTAAATTAGACATTTTGACTACATTTGTATTATTAATATACCTGTTACAAGAGTCTGAACAACTGTCGACTTTTTAAAATTTTGCCTCTCCGTAAATTTAAACGTGAACATTATATTTTCTTCTAAAATTTGGCAATTGTTTTTTTACAGATTATTAATGCTTAGATAATTTCGTATTAAATTACAAATTTTCACTTCATTTGTATTATTAACATAACTGTTACAAGAGTCTGAACAACTGAAGACTTTTTAAAAATTTTCCTGTCCGTAAGTTTGAACGTAAATATTATATTTTTTGCTTAAATGTAGCAATTGTTTTTTACAAATTATTAATGCTTATATAATTTCGTATTAAATTACAAATTTTCACTTCATTTATATTATTAATATACCTGTTACAAATGTCTGAAGACTGAAGACTCTTTAAAAATTTTCCTGTCTGTAAGTTTGAACGTAAATATTATATTTTTTGCTTAAATTTGGCAATTGTTTTTTACAAACTATTAATGCTGGAATAATTTTGTATTAAACTACAAATTTTCACTTCAATTATATTATTAATATACCTGTTACAAGTGTTTGAAGACTGAAGACTCTT
Source organism: Ontholestes murinus (assembly GCA_963969525.1). Classification (NCBI taxonomy): domain Eukaryota; kingdom Metazoa; phylum Arthropoda; class Insecta; order Coleoptera; family Staphylinidae; genus Ontholestes; species Ontholestes murinus. The sequence continues at coordinate 105,129,298 of OZ018387.1, forward strand.
TAAAAATTTTCCTGTCTGTAAGTTTGAACGTAAATATTATATTTTTTGCTTAAATTTGGCAATTGTTTTTTACAAACTATTAATGCTGGAATAATTTTGTATTAAACTACAAATTTTCACTTCAATTATATTATTAATATACCTGTTACAAATGTTTGAATCACTGAACAAAATTTTCGTTTCTTCCTGACCTTCAGGTTAAATCCATATATTACTAATTGTAGCAACATTTTACCAATGTTTTGCACAAAATGTAAAATCTCCATTATTTCTACGAAAAACTAGAAATTTTTGAGTCGATTCTATGAGCATTTTAATTGATATTTATATTTAAATCTCGAAAGGCAATTTTCACTATTTTCAAATTTTAAGTTTAGATGTCACTATTTTATTTCATATTATGAATTGGCATTTTTTCTTTGCAGAATATTAAAACTGCATTATTTCTGTACTAGCCTAGTAATTTTAACTTCAATCGTATCTGAAATATAGAGATTACAATCGAATAAACCACTAAAGACAATTTTACTTTATTCCCAATTCTTGAGTTTTAACGTATTTACTACATTTTTTTATAAAAAATTATAAAAACTTTATTAACTACTTTTAAAACTAGATGTTCTAAGCTTAATTCTACAACAAAAAATTGAAGTTTTTAGCTTAAAATCAAAATGGCGATAGTTAACACTCAAATTGTAGAAAATCAAATTGTTTTAGATAATTAGAAAAATTATAGAAGAATTATCTTCACGCAAATTAACTTCAAAACTTGATAGTATATTAAGAATAAAGATATTTTTCATATTAGCGTGAAACAATTAATGTTTTCTTCTTAGAAACAAAATGGCGACAGTTAAAACTCAAGTTAAAGAAAAGCAAATTGTTTCGATGATTACAAAAATCATAGAACAGTTATCTTCACCCAGATTATCTTCAAAACTTCATGGTATATTCAAAATAAACACAATTTTCATATTAGAGTGAAATAATTGAATTTTCCTGATTATAAACAAAATGGCAACAGTTAAGACTTAAGTTGCAGAAAATCAAATCATTTTTGATGATTATAAAAATCATAGAACGGTTATCTTCACTTAGATAATTTTCAAAAGTTCACAGTTCATTTACAGTAAGCACATTTTTCATATTCTGTTCAAATTTTCTGCTTAGAAACAGAATGGCAAAAGTTAAAACTACAGTTGTAGAAAATCAAATTGTTTTCGATGAATAGAAAACATCATAGAACAATTATCTTCACTCAGATTTGCTTTAAAACTTCATAGTTCAAAACAATTAAAATTTTCTGCTTAGTAACAGAATGGCGAAAGTCGAAACTCAAGTTACAGAAAATCAAATTGTTTTCGATAATAAGAAAAATCATAGAACAATTATCTTCACTCAGATTAATCAATTATCTTCACTCAGATTATCTTCAAAACTTCACATTCAAAATAAATACATTTTTAATATTTCCGTGAAACAATTGAAGTTTTCTGCTTAGAAACACAATGGCAACAATTGGAATTCAAATTGTTAAAAATCAAATTGTTTTCAATGATTTGAAAAATCATAGAACAATTGTCTTCACTAAGATTATTTTTAAAACTTCACAGTTCATTTACAATAAATCTATTTTAGATATTACCGTAATACAATTGAAGTTTTCTGCCTATAAACAAAATGGCGACAGTTAAGACTGAAGTTATAGAAAATCAAATTGTTTTCGATGGTTGTAAAAATAATTATCTTCACTCAGATTATCTTTAAACCTTCACAGTTCATTCAAAATAAACACATTTTTAATATACAAGTGAAACAATTGAACTTTTCTGCTTAGAATCAAAATGGCGACAGTTAAGACTTAAGTTGCAGAAAATCAAATCGTTATTGATGATTAGAAAAATCATAAAACAGTTATCATCACTTAAATTATTTTCAAAAGTTCACAGTTCATTTTCTGTAAATACATTTTTTATATTCTGCTGAAACAATTGAAATTTTCTGCTTAGAAACAGAATGGCGAAAATTAAAACAAAGTTGCAGAAAATCAAATTATTTTCGATGATTAGAAACATCATAGAAACGTTATCTTCACTCAAATTATCTTTAAAACTTCCCAGTTCATTCACAATAGACACATTTTAGATATTTCTGTGAAATAAGTGAGGTTTTCTGTTTAGAAACAAAATGGCGATACTTAAAATTTAAGTTGTAGAAAATCAGTTTGTTTTCCATGATTAAAAAAATCATAGAGACATTATCTTCACTCAGATTATCTTCAAGTCTTCAGAGTTTATTCATAATAAACATACATTAAATATTCCTTTAAAATAATTGAAGTTTTCTGCTTAAAAACAAAATAGCGACAGTTGGGACTTAAATTGTTAAAAATCAAATTGTTTTCGATGATTAGAAAAATCATAGAACAATTATATTCACTCAGATTATCTTCAAAATTTCAAAGTTCATTCACAATAAACATATTTTTGATACTCTGGCAAAACAATCGAAGTTTTCTGCTTATAAACAAAATAACGACAGTTAACGATCAAGTTGAAGAAAATCAAAATTGTTTTCGATGATTATAAAAATAACAGAACAATTATCTTCACTGAGATTATCTTCAAAACTTCACAATTCAGTCACAGTAAACACATTTTTAATATTCTGGTAAACAATTGAAGTCTTTTGTTTAGAAATAAAATGGCGACAGTTGAAACTCAAGTTGTAAAAATTAAATAGTTTTCGATGATTATAAAAATAATAGAATACTTATCTTCAAAACTTCACAGTTCATTCACAGTAAACACACGTTTGATATTCAGGTAAAACAATTGAAGTTTTCTGCTTAGAAACAAAATGGCGACAGTTAAGGATCAAGTTGAAGAAAATCAAAATTGTTTTCGATGATTATAAAAATAATAGAACAATTATCTTCACTCACATTTTCTTCAAAACTTCACAGTTCATTCATAATGAATATAATTTTGATATTCCCATGAAACAATTGAAGTTTTCTGCGTAGAAACAAAATGGCGACACTTAAAACTTAAGTTGTAGAAAATCAATTTGTTTTCCATAAATTAAGAAATCATAGAAACATCTTCGCTCAGATTATCTTCAAACCTTCAAAGGTCATTCATAACAAATACATTTTTTATATTCTGCAGAAACAATTGATGTTTTCTACTTAGAAACAAAACGGCGACAGCTGAAACTCAAATTATAGAAAATCAAATGGTTTTCGGTGATTAGAAAATTTATAGAACACATATCTTCACTCAGAACATCTTCAAAGCATCACAGTATATTAAAAATAAACACATCTTTCACATTACGGTGAAACAATTTAAGTTTCCTGCTTAGAAACAAAAGGGTAACAGTTAAGACACAAGTTGCACAAAATCAAATTGATTTAGATGGTTATAAAAATCATAAAACAATTATCTTCACTTAGATTATCTTCAAAACTTCACAGTTCATTTACAATAAACACGTTTTTTATATTCTGTTGAAACAATTGAAATTTTCTTCTTAGAAACAGAATGCCGAAAGTTAAAACTAAAGTTGTAGAAAATCAAATTGATTTCGATGAACAAAAAACATGATAGAACAATTATCTTCACTCAGATTACCTTGAAAACTTCCAAGTTTATTCAAAATAAATACATTTTTATATTTCGGTAAAACAATTGAGGTTTCCTGCTTAGGAACAAAATGGCGACAATTGAAACACCAGATCTTGAAAATCAAAGTGTTTTCGATGATTGAAAAAATCGTAGAATACTTATCCTCACTCAGATCATTTTAAAAACTTCCAAGTTTATTTACAATATATATATTTTTAAAATTCCCTTGAAACAATTGTAGTTTTTTGCGTAGAAACAAAATGGCGACAGTTAAAACTTAAGTTGTAGAAAAACAATTTGTTTTCCATGAATTAAAAAATCATAGAAACATTATCTTCGCTGAGATTATCTTCAAACCTTCAAGGGTTATTCATAATAAATACATATTTTATATTCTACTGAAACAATTGATAATTTTTACTTAGAAACAAAATGGCGACAGCTTAAACTCAAATTATAGAAAATCAAATGGTTTTCGGTGATTAGAAAATTTATAGAACAAATATCTTCACTCAGAACATCTTCAAAACATCACAGTATATTAAAAATAAACACATCTTTCACATTACCGTGAAACAATTAAAGTTTTTCGCTTAGAAACAAAATGGCGACAGTTAAAACTCAAGTTGTAGAAAATCAAATTGTTTCCAATGATTAGAAAAATCATAGCACAATTATCTTTACTCAGATTTTCTTCAAAACTTCACAGTTCATTCACAATTAACACATTTTTAATATTCCGGTGAAATAATTGAAGTCTTTTGCTTAGAAATAAAATGGCGACAGTTAAGACTTAAGTTGCGGAAAATCAAATTGTTTGCAATGATTAGAAAAATCATAGAACAATCACCTTCAATAAGATTATCTTCAAAACTTCACAGTTCATTCACAATAAACATATTTTTAATATTCAGGAAAAATAATTGAAGTTTTCTGCTTAGAAACAAAATGGCGACAGCTGAAACTCAAGTTGTATAAAATCAAATTGTTTTCGGTGATTAGAAAATTTATAGAAGCAATATCTTCACTCAGAATATATTCAAAATATCATAGTATATTAAAAATAAACAGATTTTACATATTACGATAAAACAATTGAAGTCGTCTGCTTAGAAACAAATTGGCAACAGTTAAAACTCAAGTTATAGAAAATCAATTTGTTTTCCTTGATTTAAAAAAAATCATAGAAACATTATCTTCACTCAGATTATCTTTAAATCTTCACAGTTCATTTACAATAAACAGATTTCTAATATTCCGGTGAAGCAATTCAAGTTTTCTGCTTAGAAACTAAATTCCGACAGTTAAGACTCAAATTATAGAAAATCAAATTGTTTTCGATGAATATAAAACATCATAGAACAATTATCTTCATTAAAATTATCTTCAAAACTTCACAGTTCATTCACAATAAATCTATTTTAGATATTACCCTAAAACAATTGAAGTTTCCTGCTTAGAAACAAAATGGCGACAGTTAAAACTAAAGTTGTAGAAATTAAAATTGTTTTCAATAGTTAGAACAATCATAAAACAATTATCTTCACTCAGATTATCTTCAAAACTTCACAGTTCATTAAAAATAAACACATTTTTCATACGACGGTAAAACAATTGAAGTTTTCTGCTTAGAAACAAAATGGCGACAGTTGAAACTCAAGTTGTAGAAAATCAAATTATTTTCGGTGATTAGAAAAATCATAGAACAATTATCTTCACTCAGATTATCTTCAAAACTTTACAGTTCATTTACAATAAACACATTTTTGACATTCCGTTGAAAAATTTGATGTTATCTGCCTATAAACAAAATGGCGACTGTTAGAATTCAATTTAAAGAAAATCAAATTATTTTCGACAATTAGAAAAATCATAGAACAATTATCTTCACTTAGATAACTTTGAAATCTTCACGGTTTATTCAAAATAAAAACATTTTTTATACTCCGGAAAAACAATTGAAGTTTTCTGCTTAGAAACAAAATGGCGACAGTTAAAACTCAAGTTGAAGAAAAGCAAATTGTTTCGATGATTATAAAATTCATAGAACAATTATCTTCACTTAAACTACCTTCAAAACTTCATAGTTCATTCACAATAAACAGAATTTTAATAATATCGGAAACTGTTGTCACTAAAGAATTTGAAGTGTAATAAATAGCCCCACGTTGGGCACCAAATGTTGTACATAACAATAAAGTTCATGTTTATAAGTTGTATCCTCTTTACAAAAATAAGAAATGTTACTCTAAGTCAAAATTTTATTGTCAGCTGTTGTGTAACCTCAGGTGAGCTTATTTATTGCAAAAAATATGTTAATTAGGAAAGTATGCGAAAACAAAAACTTCAACATAATTATGTAGAAAAAATATAAACCATCAAGTAAGGAAATTACGCAACGCTCATTATTTTTTTTAATTAGATTTAATCAATTTTTATGGAGAATGAAATTTTGCATCCCCACCAAAAAAAAATCTATCAACCTAGTTAAACCGTTTGATGTGCATGTTTTTTCCAGCTATTTCGCTGGAGCTTTTATTACAAAATAACGTGCATACATTTGACACGTATTTAGCGGTGAAAAAGAGCATCGGGGCACCCAGCATATGAATGAAACGTCGAAGCGGGGGCGGCTCGCATTCAGCACCACCGCCATCAAAACCCGAATCCACTAGAATCCATCGGCTGATTGGCTCGGATGGATCAAGTATAGGCGCGCCACATTAATATCTCTGATGTATTGATCAAGTTAATGCACGTTTCCTCTCCTCGCGATTTTCGATATTAGAATTTCAACTTAATTTCCTTTTTCCCAATGCCCCCGACGTAATATACGAGCGGGTGGCGGTGTCGGCGTAGGGCGTTATTTTTGTTTCCCCGATACGAAACTTTATAACCGCAACTATAAATGTCTCGGGTCCTGTTTTTCCTCTGCACAACACCCGCCCGCCCCAATCTCATCGAGTCTGCCCCCGTGTAAAATGTATTCGGAAAGTTTCGTCACATTGTGTGTACGGTTTTTCCACGGCACCCCCGTTTCTTACTTGATGATATCGATATATACGCCGTTATACAGAAAACTACTTTCTGCGCTATCGAATAAACATTCTATTTTTATAAAGAAGAAAAGGAAAAGATGGAAAAAAATGAAAGACAATACACATAACGTAATCTCGGAAGCTTTTAAGATAAAGCGTAATGAGGTGATTTCACTTTATGGCCGTATTTTTATATGGTAATAATTCCCATATTCGTATTTCCTATATGGAACGATTGGGTTTGTTCACGTGTTCAATATGTCGATAATATAATTTTTGAGACAAGATATTATCAGAAAAAAATTGTTATTCTATTTATAAATCAAATGGTTCTCATTAAATTATTTAAGAAAGTTTTGAAATGGTTTTGAATTTCAACAAAATACTTAAGAGAAATATCAATGATTATCAAACTAAGCATTTGACTGCAATTAATTGAAGTCGTTGAGAAAATATTCTTGAGAAGATTTGAAGACAAATTCAAGGATTGTGCGAGTGTTGTACATTAATTAATGTAAAAACTCAAAAGAACGCTTTAAAAAATTTCTTTGGAGTATCCTAGCTTCGTTCAAACCTCGAGTGTAAATATTTGTTAGGTTATAAAGACACATTTCTTCTTCCAACTTCCAGTTAATGAAATATTGCCTAAAGATTTTCATCTCTTATTAAAATAATTCTTGCGTAACATATTCGATCTTTGGATAACTTTTTTCAGGTGACTTGATTTCAAGCAATGAAAAGTAATTGAAAGACAAAGAAGCAAATTATGTTCCAAAAAGTTTTCTTTTGATCTAATCACAGTTTAGATCTCAAGTGTCTGAAAGGTATGGATTTTTATAAGACCATAAAGACACATTTCTTATAATTTCACCATCTTCTACTTAACGATGTATTATTAAAAGCTTAACGTCCCATTTTCGAAAGTAACGTGTGTTGGATGATGATCAAGGTTCAAGTTCATGCTTACAAAATTTGATAAAGACACCGAAACTCATGTCATCCTCAAACTCGGATTCCTCTTTCTTCTCCTCCTTCTTGGAACGAAGAAGCAGTAGCAGCCGGAATTTGCTGGGATCCTTAATGAATCTTGATGGTGGTGGTTTCCTTAAACTTAACATCAGTAACAGTTGCGATCGCCAAAAGATTATTGAATCAATTGGTGATGCTGTACGGAGCAGATGCCATAGTTAGGTTAATGCTCAAACAAACTGACAACAAACTTTTATCCTCCAGCTTTATGTTCAAAATTTCAGGGGCGAAATCGTGCTAGAACCGATCGATCAACAATCCGTATGAGAAGAAGGAGAGATTCAACATGTTAAGCAAGGTGATCTAATTACAGTTGTGATCAGAGTTGGCCAAAATTTGTTGAAGCAAGGCAGATAAAAGTATGTTGATAAATCCTCACTTCGAAATGCTGTGATTGCGGCTATTAGAGGACCAGGTGCAAAAAAGTAAATAGCCTTGCGAACCCCTTAAGAACCTTAAAGAAGAAGCCATGGAGTCATAGAAATCTGCTAAGGCAAAATAAGTCAAAGTAAGGCAACAGAGTAGACTCAAATGGCCTCGGTAAGAATTGTTATAAAGTAAATTAGGCTTACCTGCAGAGAAAAGCCCAGACATTGAATAACAAAATTGTTAAAGGAAATACAGAAAACATGCAGTTAAAGATGCAAATGTCATTACAATTAGATAAGACATCTACAGTTAATATAACTTTCACCAAACGTGGCTTGATAAAATTCCAAGTAGTTTTAACGCAAACGAAGATACACTGTTAGTGTTACACTGTGGTAACTGTGTAGCGATTCTTCAATGAAACCAGGCCAAGGTAATCAGAGTAAGAAGGAAAGTTGATGCATTAGTAAAATTTTTCAGGACTAAAATAAGTGCGGAGATTACAGTGGACACTGAATGGAAGCATCCTACAAGGTCGTAATGCCGAGATGGATCCCGAACACGCGTAGGAGGTCGACATTGGTAGTCAGATACTGTGACAAACTGTGACAATTAAGCCAGCCTTAAGATAAACGGAAAATGAGCCATTGGAAAAACTTTTTCAGAAAATAGAACATTTTTGGTATCACATTTAAATACTAAAAAAATTGTTTCATTACTCCAGGACTGAGTAAAGAAAATTTGCAAGGAAAGTATTGATATTGGAAAGATATGTGCAAGAAAATGGAGAGCAACGCTGTAGTACAATATCATTGCTAAGAAACTATGAACTAACCAGCTCGGTAAAACATAGTAAAAATAGTCTGGAAAAACTTTTCCAGCACTGGAATAAACGCAGTGATGAACTTAATGGCTTGTATGGAAGCAACTTGTGAGATGGAGGTATTGTGCCAACTGTAATCACCAACACAGCTAGCGGAAAGTAATCGAAGTAATAATAATAAATATGAGTCACTGAAAGAACTTCTTAATGATCACTAAGAAAACCCTGTATAAGCTAATATTCAAAGAGTAATGCTGGAAAGATCTTGGACATAAAGTATGAAGAGTAACCTCTTTAGATTGTCGTACAAAATCCTCGCTAAGAATCAATTCTATCGGTTCGATAGAGAGTACAGAGTTCTGCTGCACGTAGGCCTCAGTGGGCTCTTTGTACTTCCTCCCATCTGAGTCCTTATTGCTTGCTATGATCAAGCCAAACCAAGGCATTGGCAAACGCCAGGTCTGCAGTAAGAGGGACTCTTAGGATGTCTGATGACTTTACAATTCTATTGTGAATTCACGCAGGATGGATAACACCGGGCAATTCAGAACTACATGCTCAGCGGTTACATCTTCCTCTTCACACTCTCTGAAGGTAGGACTAGTTTGTAGTCCCAGTCTAATCAGGTACGATATTAAATTGCAATGTCCTGTTAGGAGCCCTATAATCTTCCGTAGGTTTTCCTGGACAGTTGCATACAGTATCTGGCCGCAGCATGAACATATACATAAGTGAGAGCGTATTACTCCGACGGTGGAGATGGAAGCAAGCAAGAGTAGACTTAATATCGAAGAAAAATAAACTCCTTGGTGGCTCGAAGACATGGCATCCACTGTGCATACTTGGTAAGACACTGGCTAAAAAGAATCACAGGGCATATCGAGAACAGAGCGGGGCTCCCATCGAAGCACTCCGGCTTCCGAAGAGGGTTCTCCATTATGAACATGGATGTACTAATATAGCATATCTAAATACCGAAAAGTAGTCTGAATAGGCAGAGGAAAATACACTGGAGATATGACACAATTGCATTTAAAGCAACGTTGAAAGCGAAAATTAGCCAGAACAAGAAGGAAAATTTATATTGAGCACCGATGAAAACAAGGAAGATTCATCTTACGTTGTTAAAGGACTAAGAGAGTGTGTATCCATGTCTTGCAGTTCAACAGTATATATACAGAAGATCAACTCAAGGATCTAATACGCAGTAAAGCATCTATCAACAAAATTTTCTGCAAAAATTGTGACAAGAAATAACTATGTTACATAGAATTCCTTAAGGTTGCAGTGGACAAAATTCACAAAGAAGAAATTGTAAATCCAAATAATTGGCCGAAAGGTATTACCATTAGCAATTTTATCTTTTTTCAGGAAAGCACAAAACAGTACCCCATTAAGCAATAAATTAAAACCCGGCCATACAGCTAGACTTAATGTCTCTCATGTAAATTTCCAGGGTATTTTCTAAATCTAATAGTAAATTAATTGGATGAGTTACGTGAAGATGAACTTGATTATAAAATAAAGCACTAAAAACCTTTCTTCACACAGTTTATTTGGTATTTCAAATAAACTGTTAGAAGAAAGGTTTTTAGTGCTTTATTCTAAACCTAAACCTGAATAATAATATTAATATACTATGTGTTACAGAATCACGGGCATCATCTTCAGTTGAATTGGAAAGTTTGGCTAATTCTAATTTTCACATGGTCTTCAACAACCATCTTCAACGGAGCAAAATATAATTTAAAGAGTCTAAATTTTAATCAGTTTTCAAATGAAACCATATAGGTAAACTGTGTACAGACACCCAAATGAAAATTCATTTCATTCACTCAAATCATTATTTCCTATGAACTATGTGCATCACATAGTAATAAAAATAACATGATTTTATTATTAATTTTCTTAATAACTCAATTCATAAGCAAATACTAGTGGATTTGTTCCACATTTTCCAAATCACATTTATATTGGATAAACCAACAAGAGTTTTCACTAACACTAATAATCAAACTTCGATTTTCACTCTTGATTATATCGTAACAGATTTGTTACCTAGTTTGAAAAGAGTAAAATTAGTTGATGCCTCAATCGCCTTATCATTTTGCTCATATTATAGAACTCACTGATGGACAAGAAAAAAACCCGAACCTGCAAACAAATCAAACCCATAAAAAAGAAGTAAAGGTAGCAATGAAGCATTTAAAGTCAATTATTCAGAATTTTGATTGGAATAATACCTAAAGGTTAAATAACTGATAAATTAATTATGGAATAAAACAAGTCTTTAATTTACAAATCTACCCATATGATAATTATATGTTCTACCAACAATGTAGCAGCGGAAGTATTAATTTTAATATAATGCATGTATGAAAACATAGACAAAGGCTTAGAGGTGATCGGATTACTTTTTGAGTCATGCCTTCGACACAATAGGAATACATTTTATCCTACAAAAATTAGGGGCTGTTCTTGAAATTACTCGAATCTTATTTACAAAATAGAAAGATTCGGGTGAAAATCGAGGTGCAGGTTTCAATAAACATAGAGGTTCCTCATGGATCGGTGTTGGGACTACTAATTTTTTATAGTTTGTGAATGGCTTGCCTAGTTTTGTAAATTCAGGGAAGTTAATTATGTATGCCGACGATACATCCATAGTGATCTCAGAGTTGTCACCCGAAGAGCTCCAAAATAATGTTACGAAGATTGTTAACGATTTCAGTATGTGGTGTATTAAGAACATGTTAATATTTAAAGACACTAAAACAGAATTTGTTTAATTTTCAAATCGAAATTTCACTCTGAAAAATATGGTATAATTTCTTAGAATAATGGTTGACTATATTAATTTTGTCTGTGAAAAATTATTGAGTGCTTTCTTTGCTATCATTCAATTAAAGCATTCATTAAATAAAGGCACTCTTATTTCTATTTATTATTATTGGCTTATTCAATTTTAAATTATAATATCCGAGCTTGGTGTAACGCAACTGACATGTGGAGAGTATTTGTTCTTCAAAAAAGTTTACAGCGGCTTATCTTTGATATTAAACCTAGATATTCTTGTCGTGTATATTTTATAATATACAACTTGCTAACGCTACTATACACATTTATGCTTAATGAAGTTTTGTGGGTAAAGGATACCTTCCATTTGTTTGCTCTAAATTTAAGTAATCACTCATAGAACAACTAGATATAAATTACAACTATGAGTTGTTTATTCTTTATTCATACAATTACTAAAGTACTGCACCAGCAGTGGTGATTTTCTGTCATTAATATTACCTGGTCGTTTTATTCTTGACTCTTGGCTTTTTCTTTGACTCTCCATTCCTGGATTCGATTAGATTCCTATCCGTGAAACTCTTAAAATGATCATACGAAAAAAATTGTCTCCACCCGAAATATTCTCTTTTTTGGTTCTCATATTAAAGACATCTTCACCTTTAAATTTAAGTTATCCCAATCAATGTTCCCTCTCAGAGATTAATACTTCGGCTCAGTACTTTCAATGATCCTGAGAGCGACGCCAGCTATACCAATGCTCCTGGTAGGGTCACCCTTGCTGGTAAGTTTGAAGGTGAGAAACGAAGCTAAGAGTAATCCACAATAGTAGCGTTTGATCCAGAGTGGGCGGCTACAACCAGCATCTGTCCACAATGTTAGAAAGCTGAACAACTACTAGAGGAAGGCAACGGAAAACCACCTTCAAAAATTTAAAAAAAAATCCCACGAAAATCACATGATTTCATCATCATTCAACGCAAAATGTACCGGAGGGCTATGTCCCTAACCGGATCTCCTGGGGAACAGTTTTTAATGAAATAGAAAGAAAAAAAGCAGGGAAACTTGCCAACACTATTAGAGAGAAGATAGCGCACAGTGTCTGCAGCAGAAACAAGATGGAATGGATCTGGACAATACAAATGGTGAAAAAATATATTACTTCGAAAGTGAAGCACAAGAACATCGAAGTGTGTTAACACCTTTATACCGCATATAATAATCCGTAAAGAGAAGAAACATATATTGGATGCACCACCGAGAATTCAGCTGTAAAATAAAAGTAGCAAAAAACAACTGGCTAAAACAACAATACAAAGAAATGAAAAAACTACAAGCCAGGAATCAGGAATACGCCCCAAATAAACACAGCACTGCTACCAGCAATCAGCCAAAACAATCAGCACAGCCAAAACAATCAGCACAGCCAAAAGCAAAAAGCGAATGTCTAAGAAGACATTTAATAAGAAATTCAGATGCTGATAGATGTTTAGATTTATTCACATTTCTAGTTGTTGTTTCCCAAATTAGGCTACCTATATTTTGGGTAGCATTTATAACATTCAAAACAGTTTTCAGAATATGTGTATTCATCTCATTCTGCTACTCGTTGCGTTCTTGTTGCAAAAGAGAAAAATGTAATGCTTTATACTTCTATAAATCATCTTTATGAATCGAATGCTGTTACTTTAAAACGACCTTATGTTTGAACATACGACTGAATAGTTAAATGCTGTATGATTTATATTCTCAAGGATTTTACCTTGTTGCAGCATTAATGTTGCTTCAAAAATGTTTTCCTGTCAGGTTGACATATGTCACAAAAATATTCTCATACAAAATGAGAAAAAATAATATAGCCCAAAATGGCTGAAAATATACTGCTGGTGAGAATACCGTCATCCAGCAATATGGGTCTGAGTGGAAGAACACTACGTGAACTCCGCCCACATGTTCCTTGCTCTAAATTGCTAAGTAGTTTTTAAAATTATATTAATTGATAGAATATATTTTTTTAAGAGGACATGTAAAGTAATATCAATAAATCAATAAAATGGAGGTGATTAGTCCAAAAAATTTGGCTTCAACAAGGTGTAGTACATCTTAGGCAGAACGTTTGATCTCATTCTAGCATTAATTTTGCTTCTAAATGAGGTCACACACAACGTATTTAGTCTAAAAAATTTGGTTCTAAGAAAGTGCAATGCTTCCACATCTAAGGCAGCCGATTTGACGTCATTACCACAATTTTGCTTTCAAATAAAGCCACGCACAACGTGTTTAGCTTACAAAATTAGATTTCTCAACAATTAATAAGCTAAATCACTTAACTAAGAAATTCGCGTCAATTGGGAAAATATAAAATATTGTCCCAGTGATAATAAGTTAGCAAGCTTTATAATTTTATGGTCAGTTCAATTAACAATTTGTACCATTTTTTGGGAATACTATACCTGAAAGAGTTCAAGGAGAGCATGAATAACGAGATCATTAAAGCAATTAATGATATTACATACTATAAATTAATGGTAGCCATCATGAACTATGTGATAAGACGATGCCAAAAATTAGCGTAAATTAGAAAAACACAAAAATATTTCATAAATCTACAACAAAGATTCTTATTAAGACTACAAACAAATATATTCTAAAACGTAAATGATTGTTTGGAACCAGATTCTAGAGCCACAATTGTTGAGAGAAGCCGTATATAAAAACAACACCAATGCTAGATCGTGAACAATTATGTAACACCTAAATTTCCATACAGAAAGATTATCTTCTATCCCTGCTCACATATTATTTTTTTGCTTATAGCTGAGCTCCTTATCTTTGGGACAAACATGAAAATAAATATTGGAGCCAGAAAACATTTTGAAACTTTGAATATATCTCAGCATTTAATTTGTATCTGGAAACATGCTCCTACAATGCGATAATAAGTTTTTGCTTTTGGTTATGATCGTCTCCAGCCAATTGTAGATTTCACCAAACCAGTAGATGTAACTGTAGTGTTTTACATTATAATTTCTTATAAAGTCTTAACTCATCATTGCTCTCATCACTAAGGAAAACCACATGGAAAAACTATATAAAAATATATTACTCAATGACAACATAACAAGGAATCTGAAAATAATTTCACAGGCCCAAGAATTACAAAAGAAAAAATTTTAAAAGCCATTAAAAATTCGAAAGACAACGCCGGACGAGATATAGGTCGACTTAATCAAGTTCATCGATGACGACATAATATGAAAATTAGAAATAATACTTAACAAAATATATGATACTGCCATACACCTTCATAACTGGTTAGTGTCAACCTTCATTCCACTACCAAAAAAAATAACGCCAAAAGATGTAGTGAATGTAGACGATTCAGTTTGATGAACCACATTTTAAAAATATTTCTCAACGTACTACACTTTAGGAAATGCGAAATAGAAATATAATACTTTCATGAAATACAAACAAGTGCTGACCAACACATTTTTGCTATGCTTGCGACCGTATCCAGCAGTTTCTCAACGAATTGCATAAATCGGTTTAGCCATGGATTAAGAGGAAGCTGTGGATTATAGGCCACTTTCTAATTCAGTATTATATACAGGGGATTAAGAATGTAAGTAAATAGTAGTAGTTACATGAGGCTGACTGTTCGTTCACATGCTCGACATGGAGAAGAAATGGAACGATGTAAAGGAGTTTCTTGAATAGATATTAAGAAGAAAATATGAGGAGAGAAAACGAGATAATTGGACAGGGCGATAAAGTAATGAAGGTTTCAGGGTAAGAAAAACCAGCGAAGATGTCGAAAGAAAGTGTCTGTGGTATTTTAAAAAGAAGAAGTGGTTTAATGGGTAGATGACTATTTTTATTGCTAGAGACTTCACTAGAAAGGATCATCCATAAGCAATTTGTACAAATTTTAATATACCAAGAGATGAAAAGCACAGAAATATTTTATTGTGATTAAGTAGCAGAACTGCAAGTGATAAGATCTTCAGAAATTATATTTCTAAAGCCTTGGTAACAGTTTTTAACTTGATCTCTGCCAGAAAATACTTTAATTTTTAAATCTCCTCTCACAGAAGTTCTTATTTTATGAGTAATACCATTAAGTACTGCTGTAGAACTGCTGGAAGGTTCCACGAAATAAGTTTAGGTTCCACGAGAGAAGTTAGAGGCTAAAATATATTCAAGTATTTTATGTTTATTCCCAACATTTAATGGAGAAATCTATTGCTGTGTGAAATGTTGAGGCTAAAACAATAGTTGGCGCAATAAAAAAATAGCAATCAGGTATTTTTAAAGTTTCATATGAAGGTAATCTTCACACCACGTTGCTTTCACATGAAGAAATCGTTGAATATCAAGGGATCATACTAAGATCATAGGCAAGATAATTAGTGAGAACAGGTTCAAATTGAACCAGGGCGTCATAATGACCATTAAAAACTTGGGCAAAAAACAACGTAGGAAAAGGTGGAACCGTTGTCTCTAACCTAATAGTGGGCAAGAAAGAAGTTATTTTTTGGCAAAAGAAACCAGTTTGGGACAGTTCTGATCAGAGTTGGCCAAAATTTGCTGAAGCAAGACAGGTAAAAATATTTTGATGGTTCCTCACATCGAGGTGCTCTGATTACGACTATTAGAAGACCAGGTGCAAAAAAGTAAATCATCTTGCGAACCCTTTAAGTACTTAAAGTATTATTCTTGCATGAATGTTTCAATTGTGATATGAACTGTTAATATGTATAACTGATTACAACTGGTAAACGTCAACACCATTAATCTCTGTCTAGAAAATGACCACTAATCAATGTATACAGCTTATATAACTAAGAATTTCATAATCTATAAAAAAATTCTTAAGAGCTCTACAAGAAGAAAGATTGAAAAACCCTGATCTTACACTGAATTGAAAAATTCACTATGTTTTAACCACAAATAATTGGATTACCACGTAGTAACGGTCGCAACCATTCTCTTTACCCTGATCTTACATTTTATTTTCTAATTCTTTCCCAAATTTCAAAATGAACAAATTGTCCATTCGATATTAACTAGTTACGTAACATAACGATTAAGTAATACAAATAAATATTTATACTTCATATAAACACTTCGTAAGTCTCGCGGCGTTCACGCAAGCGCCGCGGCCTCACGGCCGTGCCATCTATTATCCTAATTGACGACTAGAACATGTTGTGGAAGCCGGCGAAGCGATACATCATAAACTTCGACAACAATTAGCGTAACAGCCTATTGCAGTCGAAATATAATAAATATTAACTGGAATGGAAAAAAAATTGAAGTCCGCTGGGGGTCGTTAATTACGCTCCACGGACTAAATACGACGATGCGGCGAATTGATAGACTCGACACAATCGTACAAGATACTGCGTAATCGATGTGTTGTATGTAAATTATGGTAAAAGTAATTATTACCTATTGTTTTTTTTACGGCGTAATGGTTCTGTAAATAGATACTTATTAGTGTTGAATTGTATAATCAATTAAATTTTTTTAATGTAAAGATAAAATATTATATTATATTTGTCTTTATCATATATGCTTTTATAATAGAATATTATCAATTAACAACCTTATGATATATAAGATGTATAAATTTGCACAGAAAAGTATTAGGTAATAAGGTTAATTTTTTTATTAGTAATTCAGTATTTGGGATTAGATGAGTTGAGGCGCATTATTTTTATTTTGTCCACTACGGTCGGTTTATTATTTATTATCGCGCGGCACGCAGAACGTTACCCGTGTTAATCTTGTTCCCGGAATCCCCCCCGGAGTCCTACCCGGAGCTGCGCTGCAATAACGCGAGGACGTCCCGTGCCACACAAACCCGGAACGATCGTTTTATTGCCTTTAAACCGCGCTTCAAATTAGACATGCATCTCTCGTTGCGTTTTTCCTTTTCCGAGAACTGTTTTCCTTACCTTGGACGACTCCCATTATTTGTGTTTATGCGCCATTATAGTAATTCTGAGTCTAATTAGAATGGATTATCTCTACATGTTTCGCTCGTTCGAATCATGTCTGCGCGGTGTAATTGGGAAGTAATGATAAATAAATTCTTGTTTTCTACATTGCAAAAATATAATAAAAATAGATTTAAATAGATAAAAATAGTTCTTAAATGACAAAACATAAATTTTATATGAGTTATAGGTAAATACTATAATAATCCTAGTAGTTTGGTTGATTGTAATGTATCCAAATATTAGACGACTCTTTTAAAGTAGCCAAATTCTGGCCTACATCAATAATGTAACAGCTTGGTAGCGTAATATTGACTTACACCAAGAATACATTTTTTTGGCCTGAAGCACAGGGACGTTAATTTTTAATGGATTCTTCAGTCACTCAATGGCGTTCGTTTCTAGGATATTTTTAGATCAATACTAGAGTTCTGATTCAATTTATAGGTAATGTCACGAATCCAAAAAGCTGCCTCGTGCAGACCAACAATTACACCCTTTTTCAAAGTCAACTGATTAAACCACAGTCTTACATCACTTACTTGATGATACTATTTTTAACTACCTTTATAGATATTGTCTCTTTTTCAAAATAAAAGAAATTACTACAGACTTATGTATCATTTAGATACAGTTAATATCTTCATCACAAATGTTACTTTTTGGCTTATCTGATTTCCTTTAGCATACAGTCATCTAACTATTGTATGTAAACATATGAGTTTGTATGTTGTGTATGCATTTCCATATCAAGTGTGATTATGATCTGACTGGGTGCGAGTAGGCCAAAAAAAAAATCAATTACAACCGTGTTACAAGTCTTCAGATCAATGGCGCAGAGAAAGGTCTTACCCATAAATCATGTGAGATACCGGGCAGTAATTAAGTTACCGATCTATACACATACGTGCATGTGTATTTATGTACTGATGCAAATCAAGTTATATCACGTTCAATTCGGAACCCATACAAGATTAGTATCGGAGCCAATATTGGTTTACTCATTGCGACGCGGTGAAATTGCTGTATTTCCTATTAATTACGATAATCGCCCGCCGTGCCACCTTCCACCCACCGGCCACCCACCTCGATAAATCAACTAGCGTGCATACTCGCCCGCCTCACATTCCTGCACCCCTCCGCGCCGCAACCCCTTTGCCAGAAACGAAATCCAAGAATACGGAAATTGAATGGGTTCCTCTTTCTAATATTAATATTTACCCAGTAATGGCATTATCCTGAAGTTCTTCGACGTCATCCATTACCTAATTTTACAGAAGGCTGCGCGTCTAAGTAAATGATTTAAGGGCGAAATTCCCACCAGACGAGAGAGAGAGAGAGAGAGATCGGAATTAATCCTATATCAAATTAAAATGATCCCCTAACAAGATCTATATGACCGTAACATTGTAACGCATCGACGAGTTATATGGCCTGAATAGGCAACCGCCGCCGCCTATTATTCCGTCTTGAGACCTCCGAACGCCATTTGCCTATTGGCCCTAATGACATTACCGCCGATTCATGCCGGGCCGACCTAATTATGTTATCAAAAGCTCCGAATATGTTGGATTTAGGGCCATCGTAAGTTCTTACGCCTCTGTGCCTGTGCATGTGTTGGCAATCTTAGCGCGACGTATCACTTTTACAGCTTTAGACGTTCCGTGTTTTATTATATAGCCACCCCCACCAACGAGCACACACATATACACCCACACACACCACCGCCGCCGTTTTGTGTACCTGTCACTCATCGTTTATTTGGAAAACTTTGTTGAGTAAATTAATCACTCCACTGACATAAAAAAAAAACTCTAATCCGTTTATATTTTTAGAAATTCCATAAAAATTATGTTTACCCACGTACAATGGAAATTGAGGACGTGAAATAACAATAGAATACTGGCTTTCTACTTAGGTATATCACAAAATCCACTTTAGGTATTACCAAAAACTGTTGTGTTTAGGGAAACCTTCAGATAGAAAAGAAGAATTAAATAATGTATTAGGTGTTATTTTATATTTATTTTATACATCAAACAAGCGCTTATGTTTTACTGATTGAAGGGTGGGATAGTGGCCACCCACCCACCCTACATATTTCTTGAAAACATTAGCCACAACACTGTTTATGTATAATTGAAAAATTTAAGCATAACACTCCTGTTGTTTTCTTGTAACAAATACAGGAAAGTTGTATTGATGTAATTTTATATGTAGGGTGGGTGGGTGTCCACTATTTCACCCTCCAATTATTATAACATAATCATTTTCTCAAAAAGTATTTGCATAAAATTCAATATTAAAGTTAATGTATATTATATTAGGTATAGTTTAATATTTCTTCATCAAACAAGCGCTCATGTTTTACTGATTGGAGGGTGGATAGTGGCCACCCACCCACCCTACATATACAATTAAATTTATATTCACTTTCGCGTTTTTGTTACAAGAAAATAGCTAAAGAGTCAGTGTTAAAATTTTAAATTAT
The DNA here is from genome assembly GCA_963969525.1 of Ontholestes murinus. Taxonomy (NCBI): domain Eukaryota; kingdom Metazoa; phylum Arthropoda; class Insecta; order Coleoptera; family Staphylinidae; genus Ontholestes; species Ontholestes murinus. The sequence continues at coordinate 105,149,478 of OZ018387.1, forward strand.
ACCAAACAGTGTTGCAGCTTACGTTTTCATGAAATATGTAGGGTAGGTGGGTGGCCACTATCCCACCCTCCAATTAGTAAAACACAAGCGCTTGTATTACGCTATTGTATAAATATTAAACTACACCTAATAAAATATAACAGTAATTACTAATAGTGAATTTTATGCAAATACTTTTTTGTGAAACCGTCGCTTATGTTATAATAATTGGATGGTGGGATAGTGGCCACCCACACCTACCCTACTTATATAATTAAATTTTTATTCATTTAGGCGTTTAAGTTACAAGAAAATAACAGAAGAGTCTGGCTTAAAATTTTAAATTACACATAAACAGTGTTATAGCTTATGTTTTCATGAAATATGTAGGGTGGGTGGGTGGCCACTATCCCACCCTCCAACCAGTAAAATACAAGCGCTTGTTTGTTGAACAAAATATATATAATACACCTTATAAAATATCTATTAATATTTAATATTGAATTTTATGCAAATACTTTCTGTGAAACCGTCGCTTATGTTATAATAATTGGAGGGTGGGATAGTAGCCACCCACCCACCCTACATATATAATTTTACTTTTATTCACTTTGGCGTTATGTCCCAAGAAAACAACACAAGAGTCAGTCTTAAAATTTTAAATTATACATAATCAGTATTCAAGTTTAAGTTTTCATGAAATATGTAGGGTGGGTGGGTGGCCACTATCCCATCCTCCAATTATTATAATATAAGCGACTGTTTTTAAAAAGCATTTGCATAAAATTCAATATTAAAAATTATATGTATATTTTAATATTTATTCAACAAACAAGCGCTTGTGTTTTACTTATTGGAAGGTGGGATAGTGGCCACCCACCCACCCTACATATTTCCTGAAAACTTAAGCTGTAACACTGTTTATGTATAATTTACAATATTAAGACTGACTCTTCTCTTGTTTCCTGGTAACAAATACATGAAAGGGATTAAAGATGTAATTGTATATGTAGGGTGGGTGGGTGGCCACTATTCCACCCTCTAATTGTGATAACATAAGCGTCAGTTTCTCAAAAAGTATTTGCATAAAATTCATATTTCTTGAAAACATAAGCTATAACACTGTTTATGTGTAATTTACAATTTTAAGACTGACTCTTCTGTTGTTTCCTGGTAACAAATAAAGGAAAGTGATTAAAGATGTAATTGTACATGTAGGGTGGGTGGGTGACCACTATTCCATCCTCCAATTGTGATAACATAAGCGTCGGTTTCTCAAAAAGTATTTGCATAAAATTCAATATTAAAAATTAATGTATATTATATTAGCTATAGTTTAATATTTATTCATCAAACAAGCGCTCATGTTTTACTGATTGGAGGGTAAGATACTGTCCACCCACCCACCCTACATATGCCAATAAGTTTTTATTCACTTTGGCGTTTTTGTTACAAGGAAACAACACAAAAGCCAATCTTAAAAAATTTAAATTATACATAATCTGTGTTGTAGCTTAATTTTTCAAGAAATATGTAGGATGGGTGGGTGGCCTCTAACCCACCCTCCAATTATTATAATATAAGTGACGGTTTTTAAAAAGCATTTGCATAAAATTCTATATTAAAATTTCTATGTATATTTTATTAGGTGAAGTATAATATTTATTTAACAAACAAGCGCTTGTGTTTTACTGATTGGAGGGTGGGATAGTGGCCACCCACCCACCCTACATATACAATTAAATTTATATTCACTATCGCGTTTTTGTTACAAGAAAAAAGCTAAAAAGTCAGTGTTAAAATTTCAAATTATACCAAACAGTGTTGCAGCTTACGTTTTCATAAAATATGTAGGGTGGGTGGGTGGCCACTATCCCACCCTCCAATTAGTAAAACATTAGCGCTTGTGTATTGTATAAATATTAAACTACACCTAATAAAATATAACAGTAATTTTTAATAGTGAATTTTATGCAAATACTTTTTGAGCAATCGTGGCTTATGTTATAATAACTGAAGAGTGCGATAGTGGACACCCACCCACCCTACATATACAATTAAATTTTTATTCATTTAGGCGTTTATGTTACAAGGAAATAACAGAAGAGTTTGGCTTAAAATTTTAAATTATACATAAACAGTGTCATAGCTTAAGTTTTCAAGAAATATGTAGGGTGGGTGAGTAAAACGCAAGCGCTTGTTTATTGCAAAAAATATATATTACACCATATAAAATGTCTATTAATTTTCAATATTGAATTTTATGCAAAAACTTTTTGTGAAACCGTCGCTTATGTTATAATAACTGAAGGGTGGGATAGTGGCCACCCACCCACCCTACATATTTATCCACTTTGGCGTTTTTGTTACAAGGAAACAACACAAGAGTCAGTCTTAAAATTTTAAATTATACATAATCAGTGTTCTAGCTTAAGTTTTCATGAAATATGTAGGGTAAGTGGGTGGCCACTATCCCACCCTCCAATTATTATAATATAAACGGCGGTTTTTAAAAAGCATTTGCATAAAATTCAAAATTATTAAAAATTATATGTATATTTTATTAGGTGTAGTTTAATATTTATTCAACAAACAAGCGCCTATGTTTTAATGGTTGGAGGGTGGGATAGTGACCACCCACCCACCCTACCTATTTCTTGAAAACATAAGCTATAACACTGTTTATGTATAATTTACAATTTTAAGACTGACTCTTCTGTTGTTTCCTGGTAACAAGTACAGGAAAAAGAATAAAGATATAATTGTATATGTAGGGTGGGTGGGTGTCCACTATTCCACCCTCCAATTGTGATATCATAAGCGGCGGTTTCTCAAAAAGTATTTGCATAAAATTCAATATTAAAAATTAATGTTTATTATATTAGGTATAGTTTAATATTTATTAATCAGACAAGCGCTCATGTTTTACTGATTGGAGGGTGTGATAGTGGCCACCCACCCACCCTACATATACAATTAAATTTATATTCACTTTCGCGTTTTTGTTACAAGAAAATAGCTAAAGAGTCAGTGTTGAAATTTTAAATTATACCAAACAGTGTTGCAGCTTACGTTTTAATGAAATATGTAGGGTGGCCACTATCCCACCCTCCAATTAGTAAAACACAAGCGCTTGTGTATTGTATAGATATTAAAATACACCTAATAAAATATAACATTAATTTTTAATAGTGAATTTTATGCAAATACTTTTTAAGAAATTGTCGCTTATGTTATAATAACTGAAGGGTGGGATAGTGGCCACCCACCATATACAATTAAATTTTTATTCACTGTCGCGTTTTTGTTACAAGAAAATAGCTAAAGAGTCAGTGTTAAAATTTCATATTATACCAAACAGTGTTGCAGCTTACGTTTTCATGAAATATGTAGGGTGGGTGGGTGGCCACTATCCCACCCTCCAATTAGTAAAACACAAGCGCTTGTGTATTGTATAAATATTAAACTACACCTAATAAAATATAACATTAATTTTTAATAGTGAATTTTATGCAACTACTTCTTGAGAAACCGTCGCTTATGTTATAATAATTGGAGGGTGGGATAGTGGACACCCACCCACCCTACATATGCAAATAAATTTTTATCCACTTTGGCGTTTTTGTTACAAGGAAACAACACAAGAGTCTGTCTTAAAATTTTAAATTATACATAATCAGTGTTCTAGTTTAAGTTTTCATGAAATATGTGGGGTGGGTGGGTGGCCACTATACAACCCTCCAATTATTATAATATAAACGGCGGTTTTTAAAAAGCATTTGCAAAAAAATTCAATATTAAAAATTATATGTATATTTTATTAGGTGTAGTTTAATATTTATTCAACAAACAAGCGCTTGTGTTTTACTGGTTGGAGGGTGGGATAGTGGCCACCCACCCACCCTACATATTTCTTGAAAACATAAGCTATAACACTGTTTATGTATAATTTACAATTTTAAGACTGACTCTTCTGTTGTTTCCTGGTAACAAGTACAGGAAAGTTATTAAAGATGTAATTGTTTATGTAGGGTGGGTGGGTGACCACTGTTCCACCCTCTAATTGTGATAACATAAGCGGTGATTTCTCAAAAAGCATTTGCATAAAATTCAATATTAAAAAAGTTGGAAGAAATTCTGAAATGAGCTACAAAAAAATATTGGCCTTATTTTTGGAAGAAACATTTTTAGAAAGTTTACAGAAGATATCTGAGAAAGATATAAAAAATGCTTAAAGAGATATGGTTGTTACTATATTAAAAATATTAAAATTAGAACTGGGCGCCATCTAAGGTAAGCAATTGTTTTTATATTTATTTTTTTGCGATTTTTTTAATCAGGAATATTTTGATAAAACTCTTAATTAATTTCTCCGCTAAATATTTTGAAATTTAGTAGAAGTTATTAATAAATTTTGATCTAAATATAAAGCCAGTTTTATTTTGAGTGAACTTTGATATTCTCAAACTGAGCAGCAATTGTTTTTATATTTATTCTTCAAGATATTATAATTTGGTAAATTTGATCAAAACTCTAAGTTAATTTCTGTTATGAATATTTCGAGATTTAGTGATAATAATTTTTAAATTATTATCTAAATTCAAAGCTGAATCTATTTTGTGTAAATTTGTAAAGTTTAAACTTAGCAGCAACTGTTTCTACATTTGTTTTTAAAGAAATTAGAATTTAAAACATTTTATCGAAATTAAAATTTGATTTCTTCTGTAGAAATTTTGAGATTTTGGTGAAATAATTTTTATGTTTTCGATTAGAACCTAAAGCTTAATCTATTTTGAGTAAATTTCTAAACGTTAAACTCAACAGTAAGCATTTTTATATTAATTTTCTAAGATATTATAATTTGGAAAATGTCAATCAAAACTCCAACTTGATTTCTCGTGTGAATATTTTGTGATATAGTAGAAATAATTTTGTAATTTTGCTCTAAACTTAAAGCTAAATTTATTTTAAGTGAACTTCCAAAATTTCAATTCAGTAGCAATTGTTTTTAAATTTATTTTTGCGATTTTTTAATCAGGGAAATTATGACAAAACTGTAAATTAATTTCTCGTGTAAATATTTTGAAATTTAGAGAAAATCATTTATAAATTTTGATGTAAACATAAAGCCGGTTATATTTTGAGTTAATTAATATTTTCAAACTAAGCAGCAATTGTTTTTATATTTTATTCTTCAAGATATTATAATTTGGTAAATTTGATCAAAACTCTAAGGTAATTTCTGTTGTGAATATTTCGAGATTTAGTGATAATAATGTTTAAATTTTTATCTAAACTAAAAGCTAAATCTATTTTGAGTAAACTTATAAAATTTAAACGTAACCACAATTGTTTTTACATTTGTTTTTAACGAAATTATAATTTAATTTCTCCTGTAGAAATTTAAAGATTTAGGTGGAATAATTTTTAGGTTTTCGATTAGAACCTAAATCCTAAACTATTTTGAGTAAATTTCTAAACTTTAAACTCAATAGTAAGCATTTTTATATTAATTTTCTAAGATATTATAATTTGGAAAATTGCAATCAAAACTCCAAGTTGATTTTTCGTGTGAATATTTGGTAATTTAGTAAAAACAATTTTGTAATTTTAATCTAAACATAAAGCCGGTTTTATTTTGAGTGAATTTTGATATTTTCAAACTGAGCAGCAATTGTTTTTATATATATTCTTCAAGATATTATAATTTGGCAAATTTGATCAAAACTCTAAGTTAATTAATGACGCAGATTATTCAAGATTTTCATCCTTGAGAAATCAATGTAAATGTAGGCTAGCTATTGATTATCAACACTATGTCAATAACATGGAGGATAATTTAATTAATAACCCAAAATATTTTTGGAAATTTGTGAACAACAAAAATGATTCTAATAATAATAATAAATTACCGTCTCATTTCAAAAATAACATGCAGGATATTACCTCGCCCGATGACATTGCAAATTTATTTGCAGTCAATTTTAATCAAGTGTATGAATCGGACAGCAACTGTTCATCCTCATTTTCCACTACCCACATAGGAAATAACTTCTGTTCATACGTTTTGTCTAAGAAATCAGTTCTGCATGCGTTAAACACTCTAGACCAAAAGACATGTTCTGGTCCTGATGAGATAAATGTTTACATATTAAAAAACTGTTCCACTGAGCTATCTGAACCCTTAACTCTCCTTTTCAACAGGTCATTATTGACAGGATATTTTCCTGAAAAATGGAAGTCCTCCTATGTAATACCTGTTTTAAAATCTGGCAATAAAAATATTGTCACAAACTACAGACCAATTTCAATTCAGTCAATCATTCCAAAAATTTTTGATAAATTAATGAGTCAAATTTTTCTAGCTAATTTTAAGCATGCTATAGTTCACCATCAGCATGGATTTTATCCCACAAGGTCCACAGCGTCTAATTTATTAATGTATAGTTCATATATCAGCGACGCCTTAGACAGAAACGTGGATTCCATCTATACTGACTTCCGTAAAGCGTTCGACCGAGTAAACCACGATCGGCTGATTTTGAAATTGATTCAATATGGTTTAGGTGGTTCTTTAGCTCTTTGGACTAAATCTTTTATTACTAAGCGCTTACAGTTTGTTAAATATAAAAATTCTCTATCTAATCCAATTTGTGCCAAGACAGGGGTACCACAAGGCTCCCATCTTGGACCAATACTGTTTCTTTTATATGTGAACGATATTGGTTCTCATCTTAAATCACCATATCTACTTTTTGCTGATGACCTCAAAATTTACCGTCGTATTGAATCTGCAGCAGATTGCTTGGTACTTCAAAATGATATTTCGATTTTACAAGAGTGGTGTTCCGATAATGGGATGGAACTTAATGTTAGTAAATGTAAATACATAATATTTACTAGGAAAATATCAAATAGCACTAATTTTCAATACACCTTAAATAACATTGAATTAGAGAGAGTCTCGCAAATTCAGGATCTTGGCGTGATTTTTGATCAGAATTTTAAATTTCATTTCCACATAGATGCCATTGTAAATAGATCATTTAAAATTTTAGGATTTATAAAAAGAACAACACATGATTTTAAAGAAATGCGGTGCTTTATTAATTTATTTGTTTCACTAGTCCGGTCAGTTCTTGATTACTGCTGTGTCATTTGGTCACCTAATTATAAATACATCTGTGATCGCATTGAACGTGTACAAAAGGTTTTTGTGAAGTACGTTTGTTACAAGTGTAACTAAATGTGTTCTAGTGAAAATTATCACTTATTGGTAAAATATTTAGGTCTGCAACTTCTCTCGGATCGACGCATTTTCTTTGATGTATGTTTAGCTTACAATGTCATTGATAGTAAAATTGATTGTATACCATTATCAAATTTATTAATGCATATACATATTCCGCAATATCATACGAGAGACAAAATATTTTTAGAGCCCGTATTTAGGCGGACAAACTGTAATGATGCTCTCAGTAGGGTAGTGCGTCATTGTAATAGTGTTTGTAAAGAAGTATATATTTTAGAACAATCACGGTTATGTTTTAAAAACAGGATTAGGCAAACTCTGTTTTAATTTTATATTTTAATCCGTATTTTATTTATAGCTGTAATTTTAATTTAATTTTAATTTTATATCTTAATATGTATACTAAGCTGTAATTTTATTGTATATTTTTATGTAATTGTTTAATGGCCTCCGTAAATAAAGATATTATTATTATATTAATAATTAATTTCTGTTGTGAATATTTCGAAATTTAGTGATAATAATTTTTAAATTTTTATCTAAATTCAAAGCTGAATCTAGTTTGTGTAAATTTGTAAAGTTTAAACTTAACAACAACTGTTTTTACATTTATTTTTAACGAAATTATAATTTAAAACATTTTTTCGAAATTAAAATTAGGATTTTGAGATTTGGGTGGAATAATTTTTAGGTTTTCGATTAGAACTTCAAGCCTAATCTATTTTGAGTAAATTTCTAAACTTTAAACTCAACAGTAAACATTTTTAGATTAATTTTCTAAGTTATTACAATTTGGAAAATTTCAATCAAAATTACAAGTTTATTTTTCGTGTGAATATTTTCTGATTTAGTAGAAATAATTTTGTAATTCTCGTCTAGACTTAAAGCTCAATTTATTTTAGGTGAATTTAAAAAATTTCAATTCAGTAGCAATTGTTTTTATATTAATTTTTACAATTTTTTAGTCGGGCAAATTTTGACGAAACTCTAAATTATTTTTTCGTGTAAATATTTTGAAATTTAGTAGAAGTTGTTTATAAATTTTGGCTTAATCATAAAGCCAGTTCTATTTTGAGAAAATTTTGATAGTTTCAACTGAGCAGCAATTGTTTTTATATTTATTCCTCAAGATATTATAATTTGGTAAATTTGATCAGAACTGTATGTTAATTTCCGTTGTGAATATTTCGAGATTTACTGATAATAATTTTTAAATATTTATCTAAATTCAAAGCTGAATCTATTTTGAGTAAATTTTTAAAGTTTAAACTTACCAGCAATTGTTTTTAAATTTGTTTTTAACAAAATTATAATTTAAAACATTTTATCGAAACTAAAATTTGATTTCTTCTGTAGAAATTTTTAGATTTTGGTGGAATAATTTTTAGGTTTTCGATTAGAACTTAAAGCCTAATCTATTTTGAGTAAATTTCTAAACCTTAAACTCTACAGTAAAAATTTTTACATAAATTTTTCAAGATATTATAATTTGAGTTTCTTCATATATCTGAAATCAAAAAACGTTTTTTATTGAATGCTGGGCCAGATTGTCTTTATTGATTCCGAAAGTTACAAAGAACCAAAATATTTAAAATTTTAGGTTCTTCGCAATTTTGGAGTCATAGTAATCTTTTCTGAAAGCTCTGTTAAATTATCTTTAATAATTTAGAAAACTCAATTCACTTCCAAGTTTTTGTTACCACAGAAGAGTCGGTCTTGAAATTTTAAATTATACGTGAATAGTGTTGTAGCTTAAGTTTTCATGAAATATGTAGGGTGGGTGGGTGGCCACTATCCCACCCTCCAATCAGTAAAACACAAGCGCTTGTTTGTTAAATAAAATAAATATTAAACTATAAGTAATAAAATATACATTAATTTTTAATACTGAATTTTATGCAAATACTTTTTGAAAAATCGTTGCTTATGTTATAATAATTGGAGGGTGGAATAGTATACACCTACGCACCCTACATATACATTTAAATATTATTTTCTTGCGCGTTTTTATTGTAAGGAAAAAAGACAAGAGTCAGTCTTAAAATTTTAAATTATACATAAACCGTGTTGTAGCTTAAGTTTGCATGAAATATGTAGGGTGGGTGGGTGGCCACTATTCCACCCTCCATTTAGTAAAACATAAGCGCTTGTTTGATGAATAAATATTAAACTACACCTAATAAACTATACTTTAATTTGTAATTTCAATTTTATGCAAACACTTTTTGAGAAACCGTCACTTATGGTATAATAATTGGAGGTTGGGATAGTGGTCACTATTCTTATATTAGTTAATAAAAAATTCGCTTAGAAAAAAACTCGTTTATACTGTTTCATAGTTATTGTAGGTTGATTAAATCACTATTTTAAAGGGAGATTTTAAACGTTGACAAGCTTAAATCGGTTTAATCCCCCGCACCGACGTCACATATTGACGCGAAGTGGTTGTTGGTTGTATTTTTTTTTTTGATATTCATTTCGCGCGCGCAAATTTTCAGTGGCGTCCGTGAGTGCTCTCCGGCCGGAGGGCCATAAATCGTTTTTTTGATTTGAAACTAGTATTTCCAGGACGCATCCGGCGCGAATTAAAATAACTTTCGAAGGGAAAATTGAAACACGGCGTGACATTAATACGTATGGAGTGTAACGTGTGAAAAATATTTATACGCGGAACAAGTTTATCCGGAAATTATTTTCGAAAATGGAATCACTCTGTCACACCAGTTCATTGTTTCCGCGGAAGAAATAAATATAAAAAAACATGCACGGAGCGGGGGTGGGGAGGAGAATAAAATACAATAAACGGCCGCTTTAGAGCGGACATTTTCTATTAAAAATGTAAAATGTTGGTACTTTGGGAAATGCATACATAATGCGCCGTTTTATATACAAGTTTCGTGAGATAGAGACCGTCGGACGCAGGAATCGCATTCTTACATTTTCCTACATTTTCGTACACATTCCACTTATTGTGCTGCATGCTCCCACCTCCGTAAACCCTCCCCGCCTCCTTACCCTTTTCTTCAATTGCCCGGGGGTTTATTCCGGCTGAGTTGGGGGCTAAAAAATTGCCCCGAAACGCTCTGTCCGCTGCCAAGTTATCGACAACATAAAACCTCCTAAAATAAAGCCAAGAAGATAATAAATTGCGACGATTGCATGGAATACCTTTGGCTGATTTACTGCGAATTTGGAACGGTTACAATCGTTCCCGCTTTTTACAACAATATCGTTCTTTTTAGCAAATTACGCTGGCTGGAAGGGATATAAATTCCGCATTGAAAAATACGGGCGGAAAACTGCATAAATCATCGCGATTGCGTCGTTGCATTTAAAATCAGTTTACATATTGCCGGCGAGCTCGCCTAATGTATGAATTGAAATCGTTCGTCTTAATTTTGTACATGGTTTTCTCTTTTATAACATAATATTCATTAAAAAGTGATAAAATTAAACTGATAAGTGATATCATATAATTTAAACTATTTGATTAAATTTATTGCTTTCTTTCAAACACTTTTAATGTGGTGAAAGGAAAGGAAATACAACATAGACACCCTTATAGTAGAGAAGTGTCCGACTCCTATCAAATTCTTTCATTGATTTCCTCACTGTATTTCTTTGATATGTCTTGTACTATGTACAAGCGCGATAAACCCTCTACATAACTATCCATCTATCATACCTGTTATTTAAAATATTTAAAAACGGTGCAATAAACAATATTTTGGCGTTTTCTGTAAAAACGAGAAGACTTAACACTTAAGATTTAAATACCATTCGACAGGTAATTAAAACGTGCATTTGCTGATAAATTAATAAATATAGCGTTCCATTTAAATAAATGAAGTTATAGTCATTTAAAGTTCTCATTTGTTTAATTCCAATTTTTTTACACCCGGCATAAGATGCCAAGTTTATTATACTTGGAAAATAAAATATGATCTATTGTTACACTTTAGTGTAAATTTGGTATGCATAACTTACTTATTTTTTAAGTATTTGAAACATGAAAATTAGGTTACATTTTTACAAAATTCAAATTAATTCAAAAACCTTAAGGTTTATGTAATAAAAACCTTATTAAAACACATACTTATTTTTATAGACGGATCCAAAAATGCAATAAAATACAGGGTGTTTCATTAAAAAAAACACAACTTTGATACTTTTAGGGTTTTTGGGACACCCTGTATATTATGAAAATAATTTTAAAAAGTAGCCCTAATAGACCCCCATATATCCCCAAAATGAAACTTTTTGAAAGTCACGTATTTTGGCCACAATATTCCGTGCCGTATAGTGTGAATAACCCTGTATATTACATTTCCTATTTGATGTCTAGATTTTTTTTCTGCATTATATTGACTTATACGCTTTTAGAATTTACTTTAGAAGTTTTCTTGAATTTTTCATAATCTTAAAATTATCAAAAATTTTCTTATTAGATTTTTCGAACGCTGTTTAACAATTTCAGAATCGAATAAATTTTTATTTAAAACTATGTTGGCGACCCTCTAAAATTTCATAGTAATTATCCTTCCTAAATTTGAAAAAAAAAATGCAGCATATTGTTATTTCAGTATTTTCTCTTATATATTTACAGAATTATCGACATTTTTTTCATTACGGTTTTAATACTTTTAACAATGTTTATTCTAAGTAATTTTCTTTCCTGATTTCTAGAATCTTTTTATTCTTAGATTTTTAGAATTTTCCTTTGCCGTTTTATAATTTTTTTAGCAATTTTTATTTTATATTTTTAGAATTGTTATGGAACTTCTCTTTACATACCTAGAATTGTATATAAGGATTTCAAAATGTTAATTCCTTATTTTTTAGAATTTTCAATGTATTTTTCAAAGTCTTGAAAATTATCTAAAATTTTCATATTAGATTCTTAGAATGCTGTTCAGCAATTTCAAAGCGGATATATTTTTATAACTTTGTCGGCGGCCCTCTAAAATTATTGATCGTAAATTTGCAAAAAAAATGCAGCATATTTTTATTTCAGTATTTTCTCTTTTACGCAGAATTATCTACATTTTTCTTCAATATAGTTTTAAAACTTTTAACAATGTTTATTCTAGATTGATAGAACTATTTCGAATATTTTCCTTTAAATTTTTAAGATTTTCCGGAAATTTTCTTTCCTGTTTTCTAAAATTTTCATATTTTTTCCTAGATTGCTAAAATTTTCTTTTGCAGTTTTATAATTTTTTTTAGCGACTTTCCTTTTATATTTATAGATAGCATTCTCATGCAATTTCTCTTCATTTACCTAGAATTTTATTTAAGGTTTCCAAAATATTCATTCTTGATTTTTAATGTTTTTTTTTTGCTTTTCCCAGAAATTTTTCTTTTTGATTTTCAAGAAAATTAAATTTTTTTTTTTTTTAAAGTTAAATGAAAATAATTTTAGTTTCGACCTTTGCAGGTCATTATCAAGTGTTGAATTCAACACTTGATAATGACCTGAAAAGGTCAGGAAACTATAGTTGTGTCAAAATTGATAATATATTGTAAACTTTGTTTGTGTATATTATACAATAAATAGTGGTAAAAAAACTTAAAAATTATTTTCATTTAACCTTTTTTAAAATGAACTACCATATAATAACGGTCGCTACCATCATTTTCATATTCTTTTTTTAATGGTTTTATATAATTTCAAATTTGTTCAAGAACTTTAGTATTCTAAATAAAAATATTATTGATAAAATTAATAATAAGAAAAATTAATTTCTATGAGCGTTCTGCACTAATGTTTTACACTATAAATAATGTAAAAATTTCCAGCTAGCAGTTAAAACAACTACTCGTCGTACTAAAGCACCTACAGGCATTGAATTACATAACTGTTAGCTGTCATTACACGTCTGAAATGATATTCAGCACAATGTAACATTTTTGTGATGTTATCGTTCTTTAACCGCGTCTCGAAATTGATTTTATCAATAATCCTGCACTAGAAATTTAATATTTAATTTCAAAAATATTATTGGTTTTCTTTTCTCATTAAACCTTCTTGAGACATAGAATGAAAGAAACCTATTGAATACTTTCTTTTGTTACGTTTTCTTCAGTAAAGATTTTGATGAATGAAATAACTACTCAGCAAGTTTTCCTTTCTGATAAGTTTTCTCAATACTCTCTTGGTAACCAAAATTATTGTCTTTAACATTTTTTTTCTTTTCATTAAGTCGTCTTTGATTGGTTTCGTTAATAAGCGTTTTTTTTCCTTCAACCTTCTTAAAAACTCTAAGAAAATTAAAAGAACAACTAACGAACTTATAAAAGCTGCTAAAAATTCTGCCACCTAAATGAACTCCAGAGAGATTTTTTCTAGCACGAACTATAAGTTGTTCCAAAGGCAAAAAAATAGAAATGTAGAAGATACTAGGGGAGCATAAAATGAATTTCTGTAAAATAAATTTAAATTAACTCTAGGAAAATCAGAATATCATCTAAGAAAAATATAAACGACCTTAGAAGGAAGATCAAATGGACGTTGGAAAATTACAGAAAATTCTTGGGGAAATAGCAAAAAATTTAATATATTTAACATTTAACTTCAAATAAATTAAACCACAAATGCTATCGTCTTAACTTAATCAGAGATAAATACAGATGATCTTTGGAGAACTCAAATGTACTAAAAGAAAATGAAGATTATCGTTGAAAAATATAAACGATCTTAAAGGAGAAAAACAGAAAGCACCGAAATGAACTAGAAGATTTCTAAATACATGCTGTTTCAAAGAGATTTCGATTAAATACAAATCACTTAAAACAATTTAGGTGATTTCTCATAAGAAAATTACATAAAGAAAACCAGGAAATTACCTAAATCAACTGCAAGAAAATAAAATGATTAACAAAAAGAATTGCAGAAAATCTCAACAGTGTGAACAGAAAATCAAATATACTATGATATACCCAGTCAAAATTTTATGGAAAACCAATGAAGAAAATATTGGAGAAGATCATTAAATTAAGATAAAATGCAATACAATAATTTAAATCACCTTAAACACTTCCAGTAAGGGCAAAATATCTTAGGAGAAAAAGCAGAAGGTCACATATACTATTACCAACATGAACTACAAGGTAATCAGAAGACCAAAACAGAAAAATGCGCTTGGAAACAATATCAGAAAATTAATTGTTGTACAATCACCCATAGACACCACAGGAAAATCAAGAGATTCCTAAAAAAATACCTTAGAAGGAAGATCAAAAGATCTTCAGAAAAGATATTGACGATCGAAATTAAATAGATTAGGTGAAATTAACTACCATTAAGTTAAACCACACATGCTATCGCCTAAACTTTATCAGAGATCAATACAGAAGATCGTTGGAGGTAGGGTAGAACATTTAACTTAAGCATACTCCAATTTAGGACAAAATCATAAGACTTCTTATGTAACATCCAAGAAGATGTTCAAAATCTTCTAAAATTAGACCCTTCGAAGAAAATTCTAAATATTTAAACAAAATAACGACAGGAAGTTCTAGAAACCTCAAAAGAATTGACAGTAAATAAATGTTAGTAGAACAGTAAAAAAATTTAATTGTTATAGGAGAGAAAACTAATTTTCGGCAGCATAAAATATCGTGCACCACCGGAACTTGATTGTACCATAAATTACTGCGCACGCACAAATAAACGTTTTAAACAAAGCCGGCCTGAAGATAATCGCATCAAGTAACTCCGGCAACCGGAGACATAATGAAATAACAAATAGGTAAATTTGGGCGTAACGACGCGATTACACGCTTACCCAGCCGAGCTCACCTTTTCACCGAAAAAGATTATTTTAATCACGGATTCGTACCGAAATTATTTCTTCCCTTCTCAACCATGACTTACTTACGACGTTAGTTTGTGTGTGTGTGTGTGTGTGTGTTGGTAGGCGGCGAATAGCGGGGGGTGTTCTGGCTTTTTGAGGAATTTTGATTAAATTAAATTCTTTTGATCCATTATTTTTGTTAACTCTCAGGGGTCTTTTAATCACTAAAATGAGACGGACATGACAAAGCAAATTTGTCCCTCTCGGCCACACAATTTTTATATAACGGCTCTTGGGTTTTCGTTGCGGGTCGGGATTGAAAAAAAAATACAGTAGGGGGTTGCCTCCTACATGCATACACACAGAAAAAGAGGGGGCGAATAAGAAATTAAAAAAAAACGTTGTTGTTTGTAATTTATTTTACTTTTTATACGGATCTGATTACATCGAGTACGAATGTTTCGCATAGAACATGATTTACATCTACGAGGGTTAGTGGGGAAATAACAAGCCGTTTTGAGTGTGCGGAGCGCTGGCGAATAGAGTAGCCGCTAACATGCTGAGTTGTATTTCAGCTATTTGTCTGGCTGTTATTGAATGCGCTGTTATTATATATGTAGTTATGCTGATTACACGAAAACAATAATTATTTTACGATAGTAATAACCGAATTTCCCTGTCGAATAGCGGTTAGGGGTGAACCTTCGCGTGTAAGTGAAATTAATGCAGACGCATTAAAAAGAGGGGTCCAGTTTGGGGTTGGAACGTAACGTAACATAACGTATAGAGAGGCTGCGACGTTCCGAGGTCCTACAGTATGCATGCAAAACCGAATAATGTGCTACGGTCAGCTGTAATTCCCTCCCGGTTCGACTATTTAGATTCTATTATGCGGATTCCATCGGAATTCCCGGCGGCAAGATGACACTAATGACTAACATCTTGATTAGAATATATTAAACGCCACTTGACGTGACTGAAATTTTGCCGCACGTTAATGCGACCCATACGTTATTATGTTGCGAATGCTCGCAATAAATTGCTATATTAGTCTTGATACGACATGACTACTAAATGACGTTTCAATATATATTACGCTCACTGGATGTGTGTATACGACCTAAATTAATATACATTCTGCTGACGAATCTTGGATAATTCTTACGCTCAATAACGCCACTAGTCTCGGATGTATTAATTTAACAAATCAAATCCTGACGTTAATAAGTAGTTTACGATCGAAATTAATAAATACATTTTACTGATAAATAATGAAATCTTCTTATTACTTAATAGCAGAATTAACAAAATACAACTTACTTTAGGGTAGCTTGTTGCTGACTCGTTATATGAGTCAACGGTGCAAAGGGTTCAAAAAGCAGAAAAGTATTGATGAGTAGGATTCTTCAAAATTCAAGAAGCAAACCAGTATATGCAAAAAACAGCTTTTCAAGGTTATCAAACTTAGTGATTCTAATGATCGACACATGTATTCATACATTTTTAAAATCTTCAAACTCTTAAGCTGTGTAAAATTCAGGAAATCCAAAAACCTCACTTTTTAAAATTTTGCATCCCTTTTCATTCTGAAATCTTATAATTTCTTGCGTGATCCCGTGTTAGATTACCTTAAATGATTTGAAAGCCCAACAAAGCCCAAAAGTGTTTTCAAGTTTCAAAATCCTTCTGATTTCGAACCAATTCTTGGGGAAGGATGTGTAAGATTAGCTTCAAAAATTCAGAACGCACAGTACCATGGTTGTAAAACTCTTAAGAGTCTTTATAATTCTGGTCATAATTATGCAATACCAAATTCAAACAATTTTAAGATCTTAATTTGATAGATGAATTAAAACACTTGGTATGATTTCTTAGTTTCTATTCTTGCCTTATAATTATAACATATTAGATTTGAAAAGTTCAAATACCAGCTGACTGATGACAAATAAAAGGTATAAGGTGACAAAGTTATAGGGAACATTTTATTTCTAAAGCTGTCAGTGAAATGTTAGCAGTTGGTAGATGGCAGCTACAAATGCCAATTGACACTAACTTTATATACTTTTTTTTATCTTAATAATAACTAAAGTAGCAAATAAATGACAGAAATTATATACTGGATGGTCGGTGATTAAAGATGGTAAATAATTGGCAGTATAATAGCTGACACGTGATTATTAACAAATAATAGAGAACAAACGATATAATTAATTAAGTTGTCAGTTGATTGCCAATAGTTGACAGATGACTAAAAAGATATGATTATGATTATTTATTATCATACTTGCTTAAAAAACTGTAGATATAAAATAGATAACATGTTTGAAAAATTTTGACAGCAATTTTAAGGGCGGAGTTTTTCCACTAAAACTCATCGATGTTCACCGATTCATAAAACAGGTTTTTAGTTTTAAAGGTACTTTTTATCCATTAAAATCCTTGCATTTTATTTGGGATAATGTTTAGAAAGATCTGTCACTTTTAATAGATAACACAGATGATATGATGAACGGATGATAGAGTGACAGATGACAGAAGAAAGTTGATAGATGACTTATAAGAGAGGAAAGTAGATAATATAAACAGTTGTCAGTAAACTATTGACATCATAAATAACAGATGATAATTGACATTACTCTTATAAACATTCTATAAAAATATCTCAATGAAATCAAACATAAATAAGAATTGAGATTCCTCATGACATATATGAACGACTTGAGACGAGTTGACTATGAAAAGTTGACAGTTGACAGATGATTGATAAGAGATGGTAGATGACAGAAAAAATATTGCAAGGAGTTTATATAAAAGTTGACTGTGAACAGTTATCAGAGAGCAGTTAAAAGTTTATTCACGAAAAAAAAAACTAGCTAACAAATGACACAGAAGATAAACTAGACTAAAAATTGACTATAATCCGTTGTCAATAAACAGTTTGACAGGTGATAAATGAGTAATAATAAGTGAAGTGACTGTGAATAATTTTCAATGAGTTTTCATAACCATTAATGACACTTGACCGTTGATATTACCCTTACGAATATATTTTTTTATCTACGATCGTGCAGAAAGTAGACGCTTTTTGCATCATTTTTCATTGTAAAAGTGGCTTTTTAAAGCACTAGTGCTTTCTTGCGTTTTTATTGCACGGTAATGTCAAACTGTTTTTATTGCACAGAACTGTCAAATTTGACAGATGAATATATTATAGCACAAATTTTCGACGAAAAACTTAATTTTTTATTAATTGATACAAATAACTAATAAACTATAAATAAAATATATAACACAAACCAAATGGCAGATTTAAGAACTCTGAAGATAATTTCAATAATTTAATTAATGAAAACATATTTTACCCGCAGTGCACTAATGAAAGCGTTACTTAGCAACCAGTAAACAAGTTGCACAAATGTCGGCCGCCATTATTATTTATGGAAAAAATGTTCGCTTTATTGTAATCGCTTCGACTTGCATTAAATAAAATGTTCAGAGTTCTTAAATCTGCCATTTGGTTTGTATTATATATTTTATTTATAGTTTATTAGTTATTTGTATCAATTAATAAAAAAATAAGTTTTTCGTCGAAAATTTGTGCTATAATATATTCATCTGTCAAATTTGACATTTTTGTGCAATAAAAACAGTTTGACATTACTGTGCAATAAAAACGTAAAAAAGCACTAGTGCTTTAAAAAGCCACTTTTACAATGAAAAATGATGCAAAAAGCGTCTACTTTCTGTACGATCGTAGATAAATAACTATAAAAATTCAGTCAAAATTAAAAATTACTTAGTGCTTTATTTGTCAAATTAATTCTTGTGGAAGCTCTCCTTTTTGCTGAAGGCTGTATTAGATTATCTCAAATAATTTAGGAGGTCCAAAAAGCCGAAAAGTGTTTCTGAGTTAGATTCTTCATAAGTCTGGAAGCAAACCAGTTTTTTTGTTGTATTTCAGATCATCGACGCATTTATTCATACATATCTAATATAATTTAACTTTCCTTTTCAAACTCTTTTGTTCTTCAGTATTCTGAAACCGTAATGTGTAAAATTCGGGTAATCCAAAAAACATATTCTTTCAATTTTGAAACTCTTAGATCCTTTTTCATTGTGAAATCTTAAGTTCTTGCGTAATTACCCTTAATGATTTCAAGGCCCAAAAGCCCAAAAGTGTTTGCAAGTTTCAAAATCTTAAATTCTTCATAATTATGATATCAAAAATAAGATTAAAAATTTAGAAAAATATCTGAATGAAATCAAACATAAATAAGAATTGAGATTCCTGATGACATATATGAATGACTTGAGACGAGTTGACTATAAACAGTTGACAGTTGACAGATGACAGAAAGTAGATGGTAGATGACAGAAAAAATATTGAAAGGAGTCGACATAAAAGTTGCCTGTGAACAGTTAATAGTTGACAAATGACTGCTAATGATAAAGTAGCTATCAAATGACACAAAAGATAAACTAGACTGAAAGTTGATTATAACCCGTTTTAAGTAAGTAGTTTGCAATATGACAGGTGATAAACGATAAATAACAAATGATAGACAACATTTGTTATAATTAATTAAATTGTTGGTTGACTGTGAAAAGCTTTCAATAAGTTTTCAAAATCATGAATGACAACTTGACAGTTGATATTACTATTGCGAATATTTTTTTTTTAATATCTCAATGAAATCAAAAACAATTAAGAAATGATAGACTTGAGAATTGACAAGTTGACAGTTGACAGCTGACTGATAAGAGATGACAGATGACAGATAAAATATTCTAAGCAGTTGATAGTGTAGTTAACTGAAGAGTTAACTGGGAACAGCTAACAATTGATAGATAACAGATAATAGCTAGAATAATGCTAGATAATAGTTAGAAATATTACTTGAAAAATATTTTAATCTAACAATTGGCAAAGTCAACAGAGAAGTTAGATTTAATAATTGACAGCTAAAATTGACTATCAATAATTGTCAAAGTAGAAAGTTGATATTTATCAGATGATAGCATGTGATAAATAACAAATTCACGATGACAAATTATATAATTATTGTTCCTGATAACAAAAATTAAAGATTTAACAGTTAATAGTTAAAGTTGACCGTTGGTTAATTGCATAATATTCATCCCTAATGACAGAAATGTTAGACATGATACTTCACAGTTAAATGTGACTATGAGCAATTGACCATCAACTGTTGCCTAATAAGAGATACCAGATAACAGAGGAGATATTCTTGGCAGTGGTTAGTAAAGTTTGGTTACCAGTTGATAATAAACAGTTGACAGTTGTCTGAGGACATATCAAATATGTGACGACAGGTAACATATTACAATTAATGATGACAGAACAGTTGACAATACCATTTAAAATATTAATTGAAATATATTTTAATAACACTGAAAGACTAAAAAATAAACACATGACAGATCATAGACTGACAGACTGACTAAAAGTTGTCAATAAACCAATTAAAGTTCTCAGATGGCAACTAATGGAGGACTAATAGGTTTTGATAGATAATAGTTAAAAATTGACAGTTTAAGGTTTACTGTGCATATTTGACAGTTTTCAAATCACTCATAATAGATAAAATATTACAGAAGTAACATACTGGGGTGGTTCCACATATTCATTGGGTTTTTGAAGGCTGAAATGAAATAAGTGTTTTTCATACAAAGGATGAATTTATCTTTCCTAAAAAGAACTCCAAAATTGTGAAGAACTTAAAATTTTGACAATCACGGATTATATCATGCTTTGCAATTCTCTGAATAAGTAATTTTGCTTGTAGTTTAAAAACTATTAGGTTCTACACAATTAATAAGTTTGAATCTTGATGCCTTAGTTTCAGAAAGTCCGAAAGCTCAAAAGGTTTTATGATTTTGACACTTTCTTTATAATTCTGGAATCTTAACATTGTTTTCTTATGATTATATTATTCTCAATGTTTGTTGATAAACTCTTCACATCTTTTCAACAATTTCATTATTACTCTGTCATAGATCTGGGGCTAAGAGGCGAAAAACCAGTCGAGGGACGTTTTCACAGCTATCTAATTAACGAACGATTTCCCGTTGAAGGAGTTTTGCAGGGACCGGAACAAGTGGTAGTCGGATGGTGCAAAGTCCGGAGAATATGGTGGTTGAGGCAGAACATTCCAGCTAAGTTGCACTAATTTTCGTTGAGTCATTATTGCGTTGTGGTCTCTTGTGTTTTAATTGTGGAATATGTCCCTTTGCGTTTGACCACTTCTGGACATTTCTGTCGCAATGCTTGGTTCAATTTCGTTAGATGCGTGCAGTAGACCTTCTAATAAATTATTTTTCCCTGAGGAAGCAGCTCGTAAAACAGCACACCACAATGAGCTCATCATATGGAACAAAATATTCTTCAGATGCAGGCCGGCCTTCGAGATGGCATTCGGCGGCTCTCCAGAGGTTCTCCATGATCTCTTAGGAACTACTTTGTAAATGACTCACATTTTGTCGTCACTAACTATTCGCTTTCGTGCTGCTTCAGAAGTGAATTGCAGATTGATATGCGGTTAGCAAAGTTCTCCTCGGTCATCTTGTGCGGCACCCAAGCATGAGAAAAGGGAGTCAAGATGTTGCAAATGCCTTTTAACAGTTCCTTGCCCTATTTTAAGTGTCTGCACAATCTTAAGCGCCCGTTCTTGCTCAACCATTGCTTTGATATCACTCGCATCTTTGATGAGACTCGTATTTCCGGAACGAAATTTGGCAAACCATTTCTGAGCAGTAGTTTCTTTTAAGGCATCGTACCCGTATATGCCGCATATCTTTCGGTGAGCTTCCGTAGCTTACTAGCCATTCTTGAAATAATAAAGCAAAGCACACCTTATTCTCCGACATGTTCACAGGCCTCTAACACAAACAAATCTAATGTCAATGAAAATAAAAGAAAACTGATAAAAAGAGCGAACTGTCCCCTTTTCAAAACATATTTAAATTGCCCGATTAGGCAACCAGAACCGCAGATATTCGGAAAACATTTGCACTATTAATAAAAACCGATTGAATATATAGAACCGCCATCAAAATTAGTTGATAGTTGGTATAAGAACAAATGATTGTCAAGAAAGGACAAATCTCATTTGAAAGATGATTGATGACAACTGACAATATCCTTAAGAATATGTTATTAATGAATTCAAAATGAAGGTAGATTTACATTATACATTACAATATTAGTACATAAAAAAAATATTAACTTGTATAAATCACACGGACTCTTGTCGAGGTGGCTCGTAACCTTCTGGGCGGTGTACCTTCACACCACCCTTACCTATCTCGGTGGATCATCCCTTAACTCAGTCATTGTGCAACTCAATGAGTTTGAAAACATCGAGACGGGGCTTCTTCAGTTCTTTCACATTACGAATATATACTTTGTGCAATGGGTAAATTCCTTAGCACGCCTTTTCAATATCCTTAGCAATGAAATCAGGGATACGTTTATTGATAACTTCCTTCAATTCACTGCTGGCAATGTCACGGTTGATAATTTCCACCACCTTTTTGCAGATCCTACAGACTTGTGTATGTTAGGTCTAACTGGTCTTCCTCTGCGCCAGCTGATCCTTATTGGTGAGTCCAATGCAGAAGACATGAAGCAAGTACCCATCGCTGGTCTTGACATCAGCAAAGGGTCTACCATTTCGTAACCATCGATCTGAGTTTGTCAGTGGTCAAGTTCATACCGTGGAAGTTAGTAAGCACTAATAATTTAAATTTTGCTACAACAAACTAAAGGATTTTAATAAATTTAATAAATTTAATATTTGCCTTACATACCTTCGGCGGTGCGCTTGAATTTCCCGAATGAACGTTCAGCATTATTATCGTTTTGCAAATTTTGCAAAATTCGAGGGAGACCTCGAACACTCTGAATGTGAGACCTTTAGAGGCGATCTTGGTACCCTGGGTACTATTGACTAAGGTCTTTCTAAATTTCCTGGTTGCGAACATGCATAGGGTCTTTACATCGTACCAATTCTTCTTGGTGAGGTGATGTACAATCTTGTTGTTAACTCCCTTTTTGCCTCCTTTCGACAATCCCGTATTTTTACCGACCGCCGTGATCACTACTTAATGTTAATGTTGACTGTAAAGAGTATGTTTTTAAGAGATGACAACTGATAGATGACTGATAACAGAAATAACATATTACACAGTTGAAGTTGACGATAACAAATTGTCAATAAACAGTGATGATAGTTAACATATGTTAGTATATAGACGACTGACAAAAGATCATCATAACAGAGATTACATAGTAGGTAATTATTCACGAAACTACGGCCGGAAGCACAGGCCTAGCTGAAAGAACAAATCCTAATCGGCATTCAACTGGAACAGACCTTGGTCCTCGGGCTTCTGAAAGAAGCCGCCCTGCAAATGTTCACTTCGGTGCGGGGAGTGTTTCGAAACCAACAGAACAATTATCTGAACCTTATGACGCGAGGTCCAGTTTCAAGTCGTACATGCCATTACCACTCCAATGACGACGAAAGTCAGATATTCTAACATTTTAGCGATCTCTTACCAGGAATCCTGACCGTAATTGCCGAGAGCATGCAGCTGGCTGATAATGACACTTTACTCAAAGTTTTAATTGACATGACAGAAAACACACTAAAATTCTTAGGGCCACCGATTTTACTCAACTTTGACATGTGCATGAAGTTCTCCAGTGATTCAAACAGTTTGGAGGTAACTTGCATTAGAACCTATTGCTGAAATGACACTTGCTATGGTAAGGAAGAGAGTTGAAAAGTATATCAAAATGTTAGTGCCGTTGGCATTACAATTTATAGCTGACGAAAAGGACAACTGGGCTAAATCTGAGGAGAATTAAGATGAAAATAGCGATTGCAATTATGTTGTTGAAGCTGCACGCGATCGACTTGCTTGTGGTTTAGATGGCAAAACCATCCTTTCTTTAGTAACATAGAATATTCCTGTCGTGTTGGGAAGTACAAACTAGATTCAGAAAGATGCAGCTTTAATGATAAAAGTATGCTCACATTAATCATTCCAGGTTTAATGGTAGAAGTGTTAATAAGATATTTACAAGATCCCTATCCAACAGTAAGGTACGCTGCAATGAATGCTATTGGTCAAATATCAACATATTTTGCACCCGTGTTTGAAAAATAATTCAAAGACAAAGTAATTCCTTCTCTTTTGTTGTTACTGGACGATACACCCTCACGCTGATGCAGCACATGTAAACTTCTCAGAAGATTGTCAGAAATACATCCTTAGAGAAAATGACCCTTCATTTAAAGCACCTAGAAGAGAAGGAGACCACAGTAGTCCCAATTTTCAAAACCCCAGCTCCGAGGCCAGAACAAGGCAGACTGAGAAATACGTCTACTTTTGTGTCCTTTTTCTTATTAGCAAGTAGGTACTATCCAAACAACTATGACATTGTACTAACCTTCAAAGGCAAATTTAATTTATTTCATACAAATAAACCTAAGACACTGAAAAATGGCTGCGGTACACTTGTGACAACATCTACACAACTACGAGGATAACATAGGCCTCATAAAGGAACCTAGACTAACAAGGAAAAGGGTTGCAAAAGAAAATGTATATTATTTCACCTCCACAATGCAAAGTTTATTGGATTGTATGAAAAAAGGATACATTTAGCAATTTAAAGTATTGAAGGTTTTAACAGTTTGCATAAACTTATACTATGTTAGGTACTTGAAGCCATAACTTTGTAAAACATCTTGAATCAAGAACTTTATCAGATGATAAACAATGTACAGTTTTATTTATCATCTTATAAAATTCCTAATTATATTCTACGGTAAATGTGTATTGTATTACCTAAGATTATACATTTTTGTTGGAATAGGTCAGTGATACCTAACACCGCAATATAGTCTTTTGCGGTAGGTCAGAAAATCGCTATTAATTGAGATGAATTATTAATACAATTAATAACATTAGGGAACAAAAAAAAACTATTATTCTCCACCTAATAATACAATTCTTGTATATTATATGCAAGTAGAGTTAAGTAAATTACTCTCTTAAATAATTTTTATGATGAAATTAATTACGTTTAAGGAACATTTAACCCAAATAAAGCGAGGATTTGACAATTTTACCATCATTGTACTTTATACCCTAGCAAGTACATTTTTACCGCTAATAAATTTTAATATCGCCGTCAAAAAGGCCGTTGTACCTATTACGAAGCTTTATGTTATTCGATGCGTGGGGATTATATGAATCCACCTTGTTAAGGGAAGCCCTAACGAGATTTTCACAGTCAATATACTTAGAAGTAGTTCCTATGCAAGGAAGAGGTTTGAGGCGCGAGATTCGTTATTTCCAACGATCCCGACGGGACCGTGCAACAACGACTACCTTACCCGCCCACCCTCAATCTCCAACACCACCCCCCACGCACCCCAATGACCGGCTCTAAAGCGTATTAGGCCCGTACAGACAGATAAACGCGCGCGCGGATTAAGTCACATAATAAAATAATAATTCCGAAGTGGTAATATAATAAAGACGTGCGTTAACAATGGGAAATCAATATCCATTGTGGGTGGGTGTGTGAGTGTGTGTAAATAATAATTATTTACTCAAATTGATTCATTGTAACGGATGGATTTGTGTTTTGTGTGTGTGTGTGTATGTGTGTGTGCCGTTACGCTGTTGTGTAATTCGGAACGGCGAGCGGAAGCCCTATATAATGCATAATTAAAATACAGGATGTAAAAAAAGAGTACGGTATGATTAATATTTCAGCTGAAGGAAAATGTGCTGTACGTATATTTTTGTTGTTGTTGTTATTTCCACGTTAAGTTCTCACTGCTTTACATATATGTATTTTTTAATGCACTGGTTTGATGAGATTAAAAGGTACAAAACCCATCTACTCATGAGATCTTAATAAATTGAAACCGGTATACAATAAAAATATTACTGTATTAAATATATAGGTTAAAATTAAATTTAATTAAACGGACGACTTATACTAAACTAATTGAAGTCTCAGGGTGTAGAGCAAAGTCGAATATATTTGTGTGTGTGTGTGTGTGAGTTTGAATAAAGCCGATTTAAATGATCGCAATTAAATTATTCCCGTAGGTAGATTTATGGCGGATGTGCCGGAATGAAAATAATATCCGCGCACGTTCTCCCTTACTCCCTTACTCCCTTACAGGTCTTTCACGTATGTTATTCAGGATAGGGTGGAGGTTTTGAAATTAATATGATAACGAAACCAAAGTATCCATTACGTTCTAATGGTTGCAACATTTTCTTTTTTTTTTTGACTGGGCTCGTGTATACATCATTTTTAATAATCCGCCGCCAAGTTATGAAACATACACATACGTAGAGGGAGAGAAAGGGGGAGAAAGAGATGCTGGCGGATATCTAGATTTAATACGTTCACTGGATTTTCAGCTCTAATGTACCGCGCTAATCTGACTCCTGGTTGACATTATTTTTAATTTCTCCTCCGGCGACTAAGAGCGTTTTCACTAATTACCTCCAGCGCTTTTAAACCGCCAGCCCCCAACCGCCCCCACATGCAATTCCGAACATCCACTCACAGCGATATTTCTCATATTTACGTTGGGTTTTACGGAATACTTTAAACGATCGCAACGGGTTGTAATTGCGGGAATTAGTACGAGATGGTCTTTTTTTTGCCTCTAATGTATTTTTTTGTTGGATTCAGTGATATACACGAAGTGTTTTATTCCAGTGGTGGAAATTTAATTAAGTTGAATCTTCTAATTCCCTAAGTTAAGACAAGGCTTGATCAGATAATTATCAACTAATTATTAGCTTCAAAAAACTCTTGTTAGTATCACTATAATCTTTATAACTATCACTATTTGGAAAAACAGTTGTTACTAAAAAATTATAGATATTTAGAAGAGAAATGGCTGAAGTCTTAAAAAGTTGAATGAAAAACTGAAAGAAATGGATAATTTTCGAAAAAGTAAGGAAAATGTAGAAGACTAGGTTGACAGTCGATAGCGGTGAAGAAGACGAAAAAGCATAATAATAATTACCATAAATAGATAGACAGAAGTAGAAGAAATTCTCCAGAATTCCAATAAGAGGAGTATTCTATATGGGTTTTACTGGAAGAATATTCTGAAGAATGAAGTCCGCCTGTGATTCCTGTGCTCAGAATTTAGTGTATTTTTTTATGTATATGTATATTAATGTAAGCATCACAATAAACAATAGATAATGTAAATACTAGCTTCAATAAAGATGTTTTTTGTCTGTAGAAGAGCCATCGAAGAAAATTTTTCAAATTCGTAGAGAGGTATAAAAAAATCCTATGAAATACAAAAATAACTGCTGTAAAGTTCTAAAAAATCACGTGGAGAAAATCATTAAAAATCTAAAAAACTCGAAAAAAAATTGCTGAAAAAATTTAAAAACCCGAAAAAATGAAAGTGTCTGTAAATCTCTAGAAGACTTGAAGAAAATTTTCAGAATTTAGAAGAGAAATTCAATGGAACTATAAAAAATAGAGAAAAACAATGACCAAAATTTGGAAGAAAATTTAATGAAAATTCCGGTTTTTTGAAAAAAGTGGTAAAGTTTTGAAAAAGAAAAGGAACAGTATAAAAACCCTCTAAGATTTTTCTCTCTAATTCCTAGAAAATAATAGAAGAAGAGTTGCTTGTAAAATGCGATGAAATGAAACAATAATTGCTGCAAACTTCAATAAAAGAGTTCGAGAAAATTCTAAAACATTTGGAAAGCCAGATTTTCATAGAAAATTAAACAAAAAGCTGCTTGCGTAATCCGATAAATAGAAACAATAATTGCTGTAAATAGTTGAAGTAAATTAAACAAAAAATTGGAAACCTCAATAAGAAATTACTGGAAATGTTTACATTCGTCAAAGAAATTCTCAATAAATGAAAGAAAACAATGCAGAACTGGAAAAAAAATCCTGAAAAATTCTAAAATAATGAAAGAAATCTTGCTGGAAAATTTTGATATAAAAAAAAAAACTATAGTATTTGTTTTTTAGTATATCAAAATTTTCCACCAAGATTTCTTTCATTATCTTAGAATGTTTCAGAATTTTTTTACCAGTTCTACATTGTTTTCTTCTAATTTCCAAAAATTTGGAGGAGAAAATGTCAAAAAATTCTATAAAACTGAAAGAAATGCTGAAAACTTTTAGAACTCTCCAAACTATTATAAAAATAATATATATATATAATAATAAATTTCTACAAATTGTCAAAAATTCAAAGAGAATTACTAAAACCATCTAATAATATGAAAAAGAAACTTCTGGAGTATTTGCGAAATTCAAGAATACTTTAACAAATCAGTCGTAATGTAAAAAACTACTTCTGAAAATTTTCAACAAATAAAAAACAATTATAGTTGGAAAATTCCTGTAAGAATAAGAAACCACTCGAAAATACCAAAACATTAAATATCATTTTTACCATTAAGAAGAGAAACTCTTAGAAACTTTCAGAAGGAAATTTTCATTGAAATAAATCAGGACTTAATTAAGAAAAATCTTGAAAATTCTAGAATATTTGATAAAAATATAAATTCTTTAAAATATTAGAAAATCTCGAAATTTGCAAGAGCTAGAAAAAAAAACTAGAAGTAAAACTGAAAAATTCTAAAACATTTGAAGAATATTTAGTAATGTAAAAAAAGAAATAATTGAAACATTCTAAAACTCTGTTAGAAGTTGTTAAAAATGGTAAGAATGTTCGCAATTTAAAAGAAAAAGAGAAAATTACGATTATATAAAACAAGAAAACGTTAAAAAAAATCTGAAAAGTAATTGATGAAAAATTCTAGAAATCTCGATGAAATAAAACAAGTCAGAGGAAGAAGTTGAAAGAAAAGTCTCCTGCAACTTAAAAGAGCAAAGAAATTTCGGAAATGTGGAAAAAAATCTGGAAAATTTTAGAATATTTGAGCAAAATCTAGAAATGTAAATTCCAATAAATATTAGAGAAAATTATTTTAAAAAATGCTGAAAATTCTTTAAAGTATAAGAAATTCTCATAATTTAAAAGAGCTAGAAAATCTAAGGAAAATTTAAAGATTATAAAGCACTTGAAGAAAATGTACGAATATGGAAACGAAAATTTTAGAAATCTCGTAGATATTTTTAGAAAATTTAAGAACTGTAAAAAAATGTTCGCAGTCTAATGGAGAACCTCTTGAAAAATTGCGAATAGATAAAACATCCAATTCTGATAAATCTCGATTAGATAAAGGAAGAAATTCTACAAAATAGAAAAAGAAATTAATTGAAAATTTCGAAATCCGCAAAAAAAAACTTACGCAATTTAAAAAGAAAAACTGAGAAGTTTGGGATATCTTAAAAAAGTCTGGAAAATTCTAGAATACGTTAAATCACCTGAAATAATTTAGAAATATAAATTCCGGTAAAAATTAGAAAAAAGAAATAAATAATGATGAAATATTAGAAGTTCTAGAAACTTTAAAGAGCTATACAACCTAAAGAAAATGTAGGAATGTGGAAACGAAACATCTTTACAAATTGTTAGAAAATTTAAGAACTTTTCAAGAAATTTTGCACTTTAAATAAGGGACCTTTGAAACCTGTCGCAATTTACAAAAATAAAAAATAGAAAATACAAAACTATAAATGATCTAGAAACATAGATTAGGAATATTTGAAAATATAAAAGAAATTGCAAAAGTAAATGCTGAAAAATTCTAGAATAAACAAACAAACGTTGCTGGAAAATTTTGATATTCAAGAACAAAAAATGCCGTGAATTTCTATAAAGCTTGAGGAAGCGCTGAAAAATTCCAGGAACATCGAAAATATTCTCGCGACGTAGATAAAAATTTCAAAAAATTTCGGTAATTTAAAGAGAATTATTAAAAGAGTTTTTGAAGAGAATTTGAAAAAGAAACTGCTGGAATATTTCGGGAATATGAAAAAAATTTCGAAAAAATAAAACAAATATTGCTGTAAAATTCCTATTAGAATAAGAAACTTCTGGAAAATTTTAGAAGCCTTAAAGAACATTTTTGCTATTTTGAACAGAAACTTCTAGAATATACTTGAAAATATCATTAAAACAAATTGGGCTCAAAAATTCTTAAAAACAAAACAAAATTCACGCAGTCTAGAAGAAAAAATCGTGAAAAGATCTAAAATTATTAATTCCAGAGAGATAGCTAGAGAATTTAAAAAGCCTTCAAGAAAATTCTTTCAATTTAGAGTAAAGAAACTGAAAAATTGTAAAAATTTTAAACATAATTCCAATAATACAAAACAACAAATTCTAAAAACTTTTAGGAATGTAGGGAAGAAATTACTCGATGATTTTAGAAGTTTAAAATAGCTTCCAAGAATATTTTTGCAATTTGGAAGAGAAAATTGATTTAATTCAAAAGAGAAATTACTGGAAAAATGACACGACCTGCTCGAAAATTTGGAAAGATAGAGCAACAATTTGATAAAAATTCACTCAAAATGGAGAATGAATGAATGAGAGATGAATTGTTCAAAAATTCTAGAATCGTAAATGAAAATATCGAAAATAATTATATAAAGAATAAGGTAAACACAAGATCTAAGAATCATATAAAGTTCTGACAATATAAAATGCTACAAAATTATAAAAGAAAAGGATTGAAAGAAAAATTTCTGGAAAATTATTGAACCACTGATTTTTTTTTAAATTCTCGATGTAGGAAAGGAAAAATGCTGGAATATACAAAAATCCTTGAAGAAATTGTTTCTACTAAATTGGAAAAGAGTTGCTGCAAAAATCCTATGAAATAAAAGAATTTCTGTAAAAAAAAAATCTAAAAAATCTAGAATCCAAAAGAAGAAATTACTGAAAATTTGAGAAAACCAAAAGAATTGTTTAAAAAATGAAAGAAAACATTATGAAACAAAAAGAGAAATTTCCTATAGATTCTACACTAATGAAAAAACAAATTTTTAGAAACTAAGACAATGAATGCTTTCTAATTCTATAAATCTGAAATAGAAAATGCTGGTAATTCTTATAAAACTAGGAGAAATGCTGAAAAAAATCTACAATCCTCAAATTTATTCTTCCTATTTTGAAGATACATTTTTAGAAATTTTAGGAAAATTACTAAAAAAATTCTAATTATTTAAAGATAAATTGATCGAATATTCTGTAAAATTCAAGAATACTTGTGCAAATCAGTTGTAAGTTGAGAGAAAGAAGAAATTTCTAGAAAACATTAAAAATACAATAAAACAATTTGTGCTGAAAAAATTTCATAAGAATGAGAATCTTTTGGAAATTACTACAAGAAAAAAAAACGTTTGGAAAGAGAAACCCCGCAAAACTTCAAGAAAATTCTAATAAAATGAATAAAAAAATAAAAATTATTAAGAATTATCAAATCATTGATTTAATTTTTAGAAAATTACTAAAATCTCAAAATAAGAAATGAAAAAAAATTGAGAAAAAAGTTCAAGAACTGTCGAAGAAAATTTTTAAAATTCCTGGAAAATAATAAAAAATGGAAGAAAATTTGCTAGAAAGATCCTATCAAATAATATATTAGTTACTGTAGGGGACGAAGAAAATGTTTAAAAATCTTGGAAACATCAAGAAGAATTTCCTGGAAAATTTAATAAATCGAAAGGTAAAAATGAAAAAAAAATATATATGGAACTGAAAGAGAAATTCCTGAGTATTTTTGGAATATTGAAGTTACTGGAAAATCAATTAATTTCATCATCATTAGATTTTCTTGGGTTTAACGATTACACGTGAGTTTTTTTTTTCTTAGCCTTACGACCAAAAACTAAACCATAGAGGAATGACCGACTAATCATTAATAATTAGCTTCATTAGCTGCATAAACCTAATGATTCCATCACTGTCATCTTCACATTTTCTGAGGTTCAACGATTAGACATGATGAAGTTTATTTTTTAAGTTCTTAGTCTTATGACGAGAATAAAAGGTTCAAAATAACAAGCAGAAAAGCTAAGACCGACCAAACAAATCAACTTATTGTACATAAGTGATGATAACATCACTGTCACCCTTATTATTTGGAATTTACTGATTTATCGTAAGTGTTTTGTTAGTCCTAGAAAATGAAAATGAATAAACATATATCAACTAATGTTAAGCTTCATCTTACGACATCACTGCTATCTTAAAATTTTCCAATAAGATAATTTACTACTGCGTTTTACAAATGTGCTTAGACCTTATTAATGAGTGATAGTTTAGGTATAAACTGCCACTTTTAAATTTTCCAATAAGACAATCTCCTACTGCGTTTTACAAACAATAATTAGACTTTATTAATGAGCTTCACTTAGCAACCTAGATATAAATCATTCTCTCAATGACCTTGTTATAAAAACCCGAACCTTATTAATACTGAACGAATTAATTAAATCGATTACACGGCTGCGATATAAACGACTCCTAATCCCGCCCGGATTTAGGATGTACGAGGAACTGGGGAGGGTGCGAGAGTACCGCTACTTCCGGGGCGAGTGTGTATGTGTGTGTGTGTGTGTGTGTGTGTGTGTGTGTGAATGTATGTATGTGTGTGTATGTGTATGCCTCATTTATCATTCGCACGGTCGGATTTCGTCATTGGCGTCGGACTAATTAAAAGAACCTCACCGACACACGTGAATAACGCCCTTGGGGTATTAGTTGGGATCCGTCGCGACTTTGTGTCAGCTTGTGTGTATCGATGGTCGTCTGTAAATTTTTCCAATTTTAACTTGGCACCAATTAATGCACATTCACGTGACGCACTTATCTGGTTCGGATAATTGGAGTTTGGCGCCGGTGCCAACGTTTGTCCTGTATAATTATACAATTTGTAAGGCTCGACGTTTAGAGGTTTTTTATTTTTTCACGCCAAATCAAATATTGATTTATTCTTGGAAGAAAAAAAAAACAGAAAAACGAATTATTTTTTTATAATTACGTCAACACACCCTTCTTCAATAATTTATTAATCACTAGAAAATCGTGTTATTTCATTGGTCTTAACTGAATGTCGTTATTAAATTAATGGAAATATAATTTTTACTATTGAAGGTTATAGTCTGAAACAGGTGTACCACAAGGTACCACATTTTAAGCATTTTAACAGTAGGTTTCATCTTATTGATATATCAATCTTTAAAGCAAAAGATATTTACTGCTTTATTTCGTTGCAATTGTATTTATTTGAATATATAATATTATAATTTAACAATTAGTGTTTTTTTTGCGATAGGTCAGTATTAAGCTATTGCTTTAGTGAAAACTTCATTTATTTTAGTAGTCAAGAAATTTTTGCTACAGTTAATTGTAATATTATATACATACATCAAACATATTCTTTTTTTTTTACAAAGTGAGCATAAATAAAGCCCCGCTAATGGCACAATGGCTTCCGCACTTCCATCGTAAATTTGATTGGGCATTTTTCCGGGCTAATGATTGAAATTGCGATTTTTTACGCTCATTCGAGATTTTCCGGATAGTCAATTAGCATCGGGGCCAGTTTTGATTGATGCGCGTCGGGGCGTCTGGTGGAGGGGGTATATACCTTGGTCCTAAAGGAGCAGTGGCAGAAGTCGAATAGACGGATGGGCGAATCGATGGATGGATAGTAGATGGATAGGGAGCAAAGCAGACAAGCGAAAGCATGTAATGATACAGTGGCGGCGCGTTTCGATATTGATCAGAAGTGTGCCGTGGGGGGAGCGCCGGTAGGTCGGTCGGGGATGGGGGGGTGTGGGGGAGGTGATGGTGATGGGCTGCCGATCACCAGACGTAACAAATGTGACATCACACAGTTCGCTGGCGCTATCTGTATTGGGAGACACACAAACAAAAATAGTTTACTGCTACATTGGGAACCGTTTCAAGCAGACAATGAAAAATTCCGCTGAATTTGAGAATTGAGATAACTCCGGTACTCCGATTCCGTCGGCACAAAGGCTGAATATTACGGGAGACTGATGGCTTCGGATAGATTTCGAATTGTATATACTTATCGAATAACACACTCTCCATCCACCAACATCCAATACAATCTTTTATGCCGTGTGTATACACACACACACACACACGTAAAAATGATCGAAATATGAATGCCGCGATAAGTTTTTTTTTTATCATTGTGTATCGTTACATTTGATTTACACCGAGATATCTTTGATTTCTTTATCTACCCACTTTCGTATTGGGGATATAATTTTTTTTTCAATCACTTCAAAGCATCGATAATTTAATCAGTAGCAGGAAATTAGGCTATTTGCGTACTTAATAATAAAGGTATGAGTAAAATATATGTAAGAATTTCTTATCGAATAATAACCTAATTCTAATATTCTAGAGTTCTTTTAAATAATTCATTATTTGTGTTTTACTTATTTTTAGCCAGTATTTTGTTTACCCAATCTTAGTATAAAAAGGTGAGAAGAGCCACTTTACACCCAACCTTCAATTCGTTAGTGTGCACAGGAAAATGCAAACAAAAATTACTCAAATCTGAAGAATCTTTCGATTATCTTGTTAATATTTTTTTAACTAATGCTGAAATTACGTTAAGATTACGTAAAAAATATTCAAAAATTTTATCTGCTGCTATAGAACACAGGTCAAGGAAATCTCGAATTCCAAAATCTCCACAAACGTACTTTCCATACACTGTTTTATGCCAGAAAAAAGATTACTATGAGATATTAGGATAATAGGAGTAAGATGAAATGCGTTAAGTTCAGAAATCAAGACCCTTCAGATTTAAATACCAAGCGGCACATTTATTAAAAGAACTTTTTATAAACGAGAATATTGCGCGTTAAATCTAAGACAAAATCTACGTGCAATAAAATTTTTATTCAGATAAACACTTGCGTGTGATTTATGGGTTGGAGGGTGGGATAGAGGCCACCCACCCACCCTACATATATTTTGATACATTTACAATTATTACTGTTTCAGTTCCCTGAAACGAAAATAGAAATTATGTCAATGTTATTAAGATTTTATAATCACTATCATAGCTTAAGTTTCAATGTATAGGTACAGTGAGTGGGTGGCCACTATCCTACCCTCCACATTTAAATAACAGGCGACAAATTTATTAAAACAAAATTTTATAAAAGAGAAATTTGCACGTTAAATCTAAGGTAAAATCTACGTGCAATAAAATTTTTATTCAGATAAACACTTGCGTGTGATTTATGGGTTGGAGGGTGGGATAGAGGCCACCCACCCACCCTACATATATTTTGATACATTCACCGCTGTTACTGTTTTAGTTCCCTAAAACGAAAACAGAAATTATGTGGATGCTATTAAGATTTTATAACCACTATCATAGCTTAAGTTTCAATATATATGTAGGGTGGGTGGGTGGCCACTATCCTACCCTACAGATTTCAATAACAGGCGACAAATTTATTTAAAAAATTTTAGAAACAAAAAGTTTGGGCGTTAAATCTAAGACAAAATCTACCTGCAATGAAATTTTTATTCAGTAAAACACTTGCGTATGATTTATGGGTTGGAGGGTGGGAGAGATAGGGTATATGTAGGGTGGGTGGGTGTCCACTCACTTAGCTTTCAGATTTAAATAACAGGCGATAAATTTATTAAAAGAAAATTTTAGAAATAAAATGTTTACGCTTTAAATCTAAGATATAATCTACTTCCAATTAAATATTTATTCATTAAAACACTTGGGTATGATTTATGGGTTGGATGGTGGGATAGAGGCCACCCACCCACCCTACATATGTCTTGATACATTCACCACTGTCACTGTTTCAGTTCCCTAAAACGAAAACAGAAATTAAGTGGATGTTAAGATTTTATACCCACTATCATAAATTAAGTTTCAGTGTATATGTAGGGTGGGTGGGTGCCCACTATCCTACCCTACAGAATTGAATTAAAGGCGACAATTTTATTTAAAGAGAATTTTAGAAACAAGAAGTTTACGCCTTAAATCCAAGACATAATCTACTTGCAATTAAATGTTTATTCAGTAAAACAGTTGGGTATGATTAATGGGTTGGAGAATGGGATAGAGGCCACCCACCCACCCTACATATATTTTGATACATTCACCACTGTTACTGTTTTAGTTCCCTAAAACGAAAACAGAAATTATGTGGATGTTGTTGAAATTTTATAACCACAATTATATCTTGAGTTTCAATATATATGTAGGGTGGGTGGGTGGTCTCTATCCCACCCATCAACCCATACATCACACGCAAGTGTTTTAATGAATAAATATTTTATTGCGAGTTTATTATGTCTTAGATTTAACCTAATATACTCTAAATAAAGTATTTATTCACTAAAACACTTGGGTATGATTTATAGGTTGGAGGGTGGGATAGAGGCCACCCACCCACCCTACATATGTTTTGGTACATACACCACTGTTACTGTTTCAGTTCCCTAAATCGAAAACAGAAATTATGTGGATGTTGTTAAGATTTTATAACCACTATCATAGCTTAAGTTTCAATTAATATGTAGGGTGGGTGGGTGGTCACTATCGTACCCTCTAGATGCAGATAACAGGCGATAATTTTATTTAAAGAAAATTACAGAAAAGAAATGTTTACAAGTTAAATCTAAATCTAAATTTACTTGTAATGATATTTTTATTTTGTAAAACACTTGCGTATGATTTATGGGTTGGAGGGTGGGTTTGAGGCCACCCACCCACCCTACATATATTTTGATACATTCACCACTGTTACTGTTTTAGTTCCCTAAAACGAAAACAGAAATTATGTGGATGTTGTTAAAATTTTATAACCACAATTATAGCTTGAGTTTCAATGTATATGTAGGGTGGGTGGGTGGCCTCTATCCCACCCTTCAACCCATAAATCACACCCAAGTGTTTTAATGAATAAATATTTTATTGTGAGTTTATTATGTCTTAGATTTAACATAATATACTCGCAATAAAGTATTTATTCACTAAAACACTTGGGTATGATTTATGGGTTGGAGGATGGGATAGAGGCCACCCACCCACCCTACATATATTTTGATACATACACCACTGTTACTTTTCAGTTCCCTAAATCGAAAACAGAAATTACGTGGATGTTGTTAAGATTTTATAACCACTATCATAGATTAAGTTTCAATGTATATGTAGGGTGGGTGGGTGGCCTCTATCATACCCTCCAGAATTAGATAACAGGCGACAATTTTATTTAATGAAAATTTTAGAAAAGAAAAGTTTACGCGTTAAATCTAAGAAAATACTTGCAATGAAATATTTATTCAATATAACACTTGAGCATGATTTGCGGGTTGGAGGGTGGGATAGAGGCGACCCACACACCCTACATATGTTTTGACTTTCTCATTTATCACTTGGTGAAACATTTTGAACTATTACTGATGAAGGTTTAAATTAAATTACACTTGGTTTGTTTCACAATTTTTCTTTCAGTTTTGTCAGTATTTTATATATATTATATTGTTTCAGAATCTCATAGTTTTTTAAAAGCTTCTTAAAAAATATCATTTTCTTTATGCAGAAGGCTTCAGAGATAGTTTTTTTTGAAAACAGATTTGATAGTCATCTTGGTTTTGGAAGCTATCTACAAAATATTACCTTTTGTGAGCATTTTTTTAAGTACAAAATAATTCCTCTTATAGATACTTTTTAATGGATAACTGCAAAATCTGGTCAATTATTGGAAGTTTTTAAAGGTTTGTGATTATTTTTCTATGTACGACTTTAGAATCTCATAATATTTCATTCAATATTTGAAGCCTTTTACAAAAGAAAACTATTTTTTATGAGTCTCTTTTACAAACTGCAGAAGCTAGCAGTTTTTAAAATGTATCTTCAGAAATTTACAATTTTTCTGCAGTTTTTAAAATCATCTACAGATTAATTTTAATAGGTATATTCTGCAGACAACTTTAACTTCAACTGGTTAAATAATTTAAGGTTATAAAGTATTATTTATCTTTTGTAAGTATTTTATTGTAGATGGCTTAATTTCATCTATTTCTGAAGTTGTTGATAAAAAGTACTTTTTTATAGATGGCTTCATAATATTATATAACTTTAACAGTCTCTATGAAAAAAAAAATCACCAAAATACTTAGGTCACCTAAAAAAAGAATGCATTTCTGATGTAGGTTACAAGAAGCGTTAAATTTTGTAAAGAATCAAAACTTCTAAATCTTCTAATAAATGCTAGTTAACAGTCGATGTCGCCCAAAAAAAACAACCCTTTAGTGTTAATTATTATTGAGAAGAATAGGGATGATGTAAATCCTGAACAATTTATTTGGTTCAGGATTTACATTATCCCTTTTGCACTTAATGAATGTAAACATAAAAATATATTTTTTAATTTGGCAATTTTAATCAGATTTCTTTTGTAATACGATCACAATAATATATTTTTTAAATAAAGCAGCGATCGTTTAATTACCGACCTTTAATATAATAACACTGGTGATGGCGAAAAAAGATGGATAAATCTTTGAGGCTTTATATCAGCACTAATCAAATCATCTGGCTTTATACTCTATCTACCTAAAGCTTAATAACGGGAAGATATAAGCAAAAAAGGAATTAGTTTGAGTATCAAATGGTTAAAATTGATGAAATGAAGTAAAAACTTATAATTGCTTCTCTTCTTCTCAATTTTGGAGCTCCTCAGAATAGAAAACTAAAGAAGGTATAATTTAACTTCACTACGGAGTTTTTAACTCCACGTATCTAATCTTTATAGTGTTGTAATAGAGAGGTAAATCAATGTAAGCTTATGGTACATAAATATTTAAAGAAATAGAAAGAGAGCATAAATCATACTCGCATCTGAATTTAAATCATTGCTGATGGTGGCATTAATAATTCAATTTTGATGAAAAGGATGGTGGCGACCGTTATAAAATAATAGTTTATTTTAAAGCGTAAAATAAAAGTACTTTCGATTCTTTTATACCACTAATTAATTCAATTTTAATATCTTTATTAAGAGGTATAACTGATTGATTCATAATTAATTGTGAAGAAAGTGTTAGTGTTTTAATCAAGTTTTAATTGTATCTTCACGTAACTCAACAACAAATGTTTATATGATTGATTCATCCAGCTTTATATCCTTTATTCTTCCCATAAGCATGTTTAATATTGTATTATTATGCATAGAAATGGTAAAGACTACGGGAATTAGTTGAAATACATAATATAATGGGATAATATTTGCAGTTGTAATAAACTAATGTTATTTATGGCGCATAGATGTACTTTCGGAATTACTGTCCAAAGACGGCCACTGGAGTCGTAATTCAAGGAAGTCGGATTTACGTTGTCAAGACATTGATTGATTGATTGCACACTTGATGAATTGCATCGGATTACCACTAATGGTCCGCGGGAGTGGCCGGTGTAAACCTGACGTCCGTTATCACCTTTTGTGACCACCGGACTCGCCGTTCGAAATTTGTTACGGCGTTTAAAAAAAAAACGCAATATCTCAAACACCATTACGCCCATAACCCTAAATTTCGGTAAATAGCGCGTTCGCCCTCGCCCCTAATTGGCGGAAATTAGTCTCATTCTTGTACTTTTTCTTAATAATATTTCTTGTAAGGCTATTGCATCCATTTCCTAAAATAATTTGTTTGGCAACATTTCCGCTGATTTTCCGAGCTAGTTCCTTTATCCTTCTCCTCCATCGCGATATTTAATTACTTATGTTTTTTTTTTCGTCCGTGTTGTCTGTTGTTGTGATTTTCACTTTGAGCTTGATTGCACCCTGCAAAAACACTCACATTCGCACACGGGATATTTTATTGGAAAAATGTATCAGGGGCGACCCGAAAAAAAAAATAATACTGGAGATCTGTTGCGAACAATCCAATAAATTGGTTTACTCTATTTTGTGCGGATGAAATGATTTTCCTCTTTTTTTTATTAGTATTAGTACTGATGAAATTTACGAAATTTACCTGGCAAACAACGACGAAAGGTGTTTTATTGATTAATATGACAAAGTCACTTCATTTGAATATAACGAACGAAGAATGGAGTTTAGTAAATGGCGCGACGCGGCGGTGGTGGGGGAGGGGGTTGTAGGGTGCAAAGGCGCGCGCGAATAAAATTATCCCTGATTGATTTTAATGTCGGCAATGATTTCTGACAGGACACTTTTAACGGATTTCAAAGAATCCATTGCCTCCGCTTTTCCGGTTCTTTACACTTTCCGTCTCCTTCTCGTTCCCCCCTTCTCCCTCCTACTCACTCCCTCCCGCCCTCGCAACCTGCGAAATTTTTTGTTTCATTTCCGCGGAGCGATCGTAAAACACGCGCCTTAATAAAATATGTACGGGCCACGTCAAACCGTATGAGTGATTTCGAATTTGGCCTGATTTTTACGTACCGATTTTTTTTTTCACTCTTCCAACATTATTAATAATAATATAATATTTTGATTATAATTAATAAGATGATTAAAATCATGACGGTATCCATATATTAATTACTAATTAGTTTAGAGCATGTATGCTTAATATTGCTCAATTATTAAGTCTTGAAATAGGTAAAAAATACGCTATATTAATATAAAATACTAATATTTTTATTTTCATCAAATTAACACAATCAACTTGAATAGTCAATAAATTGTATATTAATGTAGCGTATTTTTTACCTACTTCAAGAGTTAATAATTGATCAATAGTAACACAGAGTAAATAAAACTACTATTATTTTCATTTTCATAAAATTAACACAATTAAAATTTAATTGTAGTAGTTTTATTTACTCTGTGTTACTATTGATCAATTATTAAATCTTGAAGTAGGTAAAAAATACGCTACATTAATATAAAATTCATTGACTTTTCAAGTTGATTATGTTAATTTAATGAAAATGAAAATTGTAGTATTTTTATTGACTTAATACGTTTCTTAACAGTCATTTTCAAATCGTGATCAACTTAGATATTGATGTGTTACAATTTCAATTGTGTGGAGACATTGCGGGGACACATAATTGCGGATCATGTGGGTCATGTTGGTCTTTCCGTCTTGTCTAAACATACATCAACACGGACCGAGTTATATTTGCACGGCTTTGAATTCCTGCTCGTCGACTATTTCATGCTTAATGAAACACACCTGCGCTGGAAATGGGGGACCGCTCCGTTGCACGTCTGCTTGAGAACGGCCGGTTCTTCACGCGAATGCAGAAAAATAAATTTCCGGAAGTGGAATTCTCAGCGCTAAACTGTTACTATTTAGAGAGAAAAAAACAAACGTCATATTAAATTTTATAAACGGGAAGAGACTTTGTTTTCGTACCGTGAAATAATTAATTGCGAATAATATCCAGAAGCATAACGTAATATTGAAAATTTTTAAACAGGACAAACTACAACAACGCTTTCTATACTTTCGTGAATTATTTTGAAATGACTATTTTCAAGGTAATGTTATGATCTTTATGCTCATATCCATCCCCTCTTTCATACCTTTCTTATACAGTCTTATACTGGTATGTGAAGGATGTTCCAGGAATTATCTGAATTGTTAAGTCTTCTTATAGTTACTGGAATCGAATAACAGCTTTTGCTATTGAAATTTCTGTATATATATCATTGCCATCCTTGTTGAAATTTTGACTTTTCTAATAAAGAGAATTGTTACTGCATAATTATTTGTGGTTAAAATATAGTAAATTTTTCAATTCAGTGTAAGATTTTTCTAACATGAAAGTGTCAGAAACAGCTTATTGCGATCAAATAGCTTCCTTACAGTTTCTCCATCTGCAAAACCTGCCGGAATAGGAAATACAGTAACTTTCTTCCTTTGCACTTTTGATCCTTTTCCTTCACATTCAGTGCATTTACATATAATAATCATAATCAACATGGCGCCGACA
Source organism: Ontholestes murinus (assembly GCA_963969525.1). NCBI lineage: Eukaryota > Metazoa > Arthropoda > Insecta > Coleoptera > Staphylinidae > Ontholestes > Ontholestes murinus. The sequence continues at coordinate 105,191,472 of OZ018387.1, forward strand.
ATAACAGTCTCCGAAGACAGTAATGTTAAATCAGTGAAATGTAATAAGTGTAAACAACGAGTGGCTGGTCCTAGGACATGTGAAGGATGCCAATCTTCATATCATCCATCATGTTTGGATTTGCACGGACCGTTATGCAGCTCAGGCCGTAAGAAAATAAACAGTGTGAGTGAGGTTAACGTTGTCAACAACACAACTCCATCAACGGATTAAGACGAAACTATTGATGTAAGCACCCTAAAAAGGGACAATAAACTGCTACGTAAGCTGATTAATGAAATTGAAGAAAAATCACATCTTATTAAAGAGAATTTTAACTTAAAATTAAAAATTAATAAGTTAGAATCACAAATAAGTGCATTTACAGTAACCTTATCAAATTTAAATAAAAATGTCAATGTCATGAGATGTTACTTTTCTTACATGAGTGGAAAACTAAATATCCAACGGGTACAAACGTTCAAATGTATAATGATTATCGTGAAAAATTTCGAAATGAAATGGTTAACCATAATAAAAGAAATAACGATAACTATATATTGAATTCAACTAATAAATCGAAAGCAGTATGGAAGATAATAAATAAAAATAAAACAAATTCTAATATAAATACACCAGAATCACTAAGTGCAAATGAACTCAATTCATTCTTTGCTACAGTAGCTGAACAAATTATACAAAATATTCCTCTTGGCAACACTGACCCAATGGACTACGTTACTAATGAACATCAGTCCAACGCGTTCAAATTTAGGAAAATATCATATAATGAACTTAGAGACGTAATTAATAAACTTAAAAATAACTCAAGTTGAGACGTATACGAGATGAATGTAAATTTCATTAAATTGCTAAAAAACTATATCTTAATACCTTTGATGAAACTAATAAATGCAAGTTTAAAGAAGGGTGTATACCCTAAATGTTTAAAAATAGCAAAAATAGTACCAATACTGAAAAATGGGGATATTGAAAAACCAGAAAATTATCGACTAATATCCCTTGTTTCAATAATTTCGAAAATCTATGAAGCCGTTATCTATGACCAATTATATAATTACTTTCAAACAAATAACATTTTTAACAACTGTCAGAATGGTTTTCGTAAAGAACGCTCAACTATAAACGCAATTAATGAAGTAATATATTTTATAATTGATGGCTTTGAAAAGAATGAATACAATGGGGCTATTTTTTGCGACTTATCTTAGGCGTTTGATTGTGTGTCGCACTCCATTCTAGTCAGTAAGTTATCAAAGTATGGAGTTAATAAATTAAGTTAAGTACTCTAATTCAGTCATTTTTATCTGAGAGGAAACACCTAACAAGTTTTAAAAACGAAAACTCTTCGATGAAAAATGTAGTGTGTGGTGTTCCACAAGGGTCATCTCTGGGTAATTCATTATTCCTTGTATATATGAATGACATATCTTCATGTGACATGCTATCAAAATATATATTATTCGCTGATGATACGACGGTTCTAAACAAAGATAGATTCATGGATGAACTTTTGATGAGAATGGAACGTGGTCAATCAGACGCACAGGAATTGGTCTTAGCGAATCAATTAAGTCTGAATGCATCAAAAACGAATCAGATTATATTTTCACTTGAACAGAATAATAAAATAAATAACCCAAACAAAGTAAAATGTCTTGGGGTGTATTTAGATCCTAAATTAACATGGAGGGAACATGTGACCTAAATTGTCAATAAAATATCGAAAACAGTTTATATGCTTAGAAACATATCAAAATGTGTATCAATAGAAGTTTCCATAATAATGTACCACTCTTTTTTCGAGTCAATAGTTAGATATGCTATTATCGTCTAATACTGAAAAAGTTTTTCGAATGCAGCGAAAAGCAATAAGAGCTATAAGTGGCCTGGGCAATAGGGAAGATGTTAAAAACAAATTCATCGAACTTAATATCTTAACAGTTCCTTCACTATTTATTATTGAGAGTATTAGATTTATTATTAATAACTTAAATCAATATAATCTTAACTCTGATTATCACAAATATTGTACAAGATATAAAAATAACGTTTTGATGAAAGAATGTCGATTGCTTAAGAGTCAAAACTCATTGAATTTCTTAGCACCACAACAATTCTTCTATCTAAGGCATATTATGCACATAATGAGTATATCAATGATTTAACAATTCAATGGTAAAATATCAATTTAGTCAAGATAAATATTTTAATATGTTTTATATTTTTAACGTTAAGATGTATCTTTTTAATTTTAGAATAACTTTTAACCTATTGTAATTATTTAATATGACATGTGTAGAAATGTGTACTTATATACTATTGTATTTGATAATGTATTTATTTTTTTACACAAATATATATATTCTATTCTATTCTATTCTATTCTAATAAACATCCTGGTGCCCTCACAGTACATACAGGTCGACCTCATCCCTTAGTTCCTGTCGTGGCGGTTTTAAAATCAGTACCATCGCAATAACTGCAGTAGGAAGCTTTTGTTACTGGTTTGCATATGGCATTTTGCAATGTATCCTCTATCCCACCCTCCAGCCCATAAATCAGACGCAAGTGTTTAGCTAAATAAGTAGATTTTGTCTTAGATTTAACGTGCAAACTTCTTTTTTTATAAAATTTTCTTTTAATAAAATTGTCGCCTGTTATTTAATTCTGCAGAGTAGGATAGAGGCCACCCACCCACCCTACATATACATTAAAACTTAAGCTATGATAGTGGTTATAAAATCTTAACAGCATCCATATAATTTCTGTTTTCATTTTAGGGAACCGAAACAGTAAGAGTGGTGAATATATCAAAATATATGTGGGGTGGGTGGGTGGCCTCTATCCCACCTTAAAAAGTGTAAGTCATGCGGAGGTATCCTACTGAATACAAATTTAATTGCAAGTAGATTTTATCTTACATTTTACCCAAAAACTTTTTTCTTTTATACAATTTTTTTAAATAAATTAATCGCCTGTTATTTAGATCTGGAGGGTAGGATAGTGGCCACCCACCCACCCTACATACACAATGAAACTTAAGGTATAATAGTGGTTATAAAATCTTAACATCATCCACACAATTGCTGTTTTCGTTTTAGGAAACTGAAACAGTAACGATGTTGAATGTATCAAAACATATGAAGGGTGGCCTCTATTCCATCCTCCAACCCATAAATCACACGCGAGTGTTTTATAAATAAATTACTATAAGCGCTTCTGAAAAAAGTTACGTACAATTGTTGCTACTTATGAATTGAGAAATGTTAAAACAGGTATTGCCAGGTGAAATCTCACATTGTTGACGTTTTACTTACTCAGAGCGTTTTGACGTTCGAGAACTATTTGTATTGTTTACAGTAAGTTGAAAATTTCATCTCGGCCAAAAGATGGAGTTAACTAGTTAACTCGCGAAAAAGAAATTGCGGCCTGGTCTAACTCAAGAATACTACATCAATCAACTGAATTCAAGTTTTGTCGATGAAGCGCCATCCACAGCCATTGTATATCGCTTGAACACTAGTTCGCTCACGGGCGAAGTTAGAGATGTTCGTCCAAAATTGGTCGTTGTGCCGGAAAATATCGATGCTTTGGATTTATGCGTTTGAGCCAGAAATAAAAGTCCAATCGACAGTTTGGATGTTTCAACGTGAAGCAAAGCCAACAAAAGTGGTTCGTTTTCGAAGCGTTAAGAAGCAAATGGTTGCAATTTTCTTATGTGGAACCTGTGGTTTTCCTAAGCAAATATGTTTCACTTTCACTAAGTGATTTGTTTTGTAGTCTTAGTAAGACCCATTGTTGTAGATATACGAAATGTTTTCTTTATGCATTTTTGGCCAATAAAAATATATACCATCAGGCGTTTTACTTAAGCCTGACCTATTTAAATATATATATATATATATATTATCATTAGCTCTGGTGTTTTGTATATGAACCTCATTATGCAAGCGATAGGAATCAATGCCTTTATGTGTGTAGACCAGGAAATTTAATAAGTAAATTGAGGGTAATGTAAATATCCAAAGTTGAGTAATAACATCTCTACAATGGTAATTATTTAGACCAGATATTACTCTAGTATCTTCCTTTGCGGACGAAACAGCCTTTAGTATGGCTGAGTGACCCCAAATAGTAATGACATTCGCAAAGAGTAATGTTTTAGGAGGTGAACAGCAGATAAATATTCCGACTAATATAAGTTGCTGTTTCCTCTCCGTGAGTTTGCCAGGTTAATTTGATACCTAAGTGAATTCCTAAAAATTTAATACGGTTTTTTGATCAATTATTATTGATTTATTACATCCAAACCATTCAAAATCATTTTCTTTTTTGGTGAGTTTGCTTTGTTCTAGACACAAGTCAATTTGAACTAATTTTGTTATTATCGATTATTATCATCGGCATATAAGAAAATTTTCTTATCTGTAGTTAGCGATGGAATATCGTTAATAAAAATTAGAAATAAAATAGGCCCAAGATTGGAACCTTGTCTTCTCATTTATTATAACTTTTTGCTTCCTTTCACTCAGATACGAGTTAATGGAGGACAAGTAGATGAAATAAAATGTTCTCCGCATAAGTATCATGGCAGACGCAGTTAAACGCCTTGGTCCAAGAAGGCTCCGGTGGTGCGCATATGGGCCTCACAACCTTTCAAAATATCTTGGACCAAAGCAGAAACCGCATCCGCTGCAAATAATTGCAAACTGAAGCCGTACTGTTGATCAGTCAATAAGCCCTCGGTCTGAAGAAAATAAGCAATTTGTTTGAACATAAGCTTTTCGAAAATTTTGGATAATATTGTTTAAATCTGATTTTTCTCCCTTCTTATGCATTGGTATAACCCGAGCTTTTTTACGTTATTTTTAATTCACAAATTAATTTGGTTAAAGGGATAACAATCACGTCCAACACTGTTTTTATTAAGGGGTTAGGCCAGTCTAGGATTTTCAAAAAATCGATTTTTTTTTTTGCTTAAAATACACTTTAGGATTCTAAAAACATTATTCAATCGGAAAAATAGTGAAAAAAAATTTTTCTCTGTCCAATCCGCTGTAATGTCGAAGCGTTGGGAGCGGGCGCCTGGTGGCTCTAATAGTTCCCCAAAAGGTCGTTAGGAAGTGCTAGTTCATCAATACAGCTGTATCTGTTCAAAAATCGAAGCAACGCGTGGTTTTTACTGATAAACTATCATTGCTAACAATATGAGTGATGACAAGAAGCCAGTTTATTCGGCGCAAAAAGGCAAAAGAGGACGGAAATCTAAAGCAGATGGACCATGCATTTTAAAGCGGCAGCGTCCGTTAAATCGCTTTGAAATGGAGCAGCCTAGTGAGAACGTTGGCATGTCTGCTAAGAAATTATCTGCAAACAATTCAGATGATATTGAAGTGAATCCTAGTGTTGGATACAGGATGATAGACTTTTTGACAGTGTTTATAGCAATTTCTCAAGTAGTTGTTTGTAAAAAGTGCAAGTCCGATGTACCGAAACAGGAAATCGTGGCTTGGGTTTCAAGATTGTGATTGTTAATTTCTGTTCATTTATTGATTTGATAAAGCATACGAAATTAATCGCAGAATAATTCTCGCAATGCGATTAATCGGAGTGGGATTACACGGCATACAAAAATTTTGTGCATTCATGGATCTTCCACGGCCGATTTTTCATTGATTTTATGACTCTGTAGTGAAATGTATTCATGGTGGTGCAGAAATAATGTGTGAGCAAAGTATGAAGAGAGCTGCTCAAGAGGAAAAAGGAAAAACCGATGAATCGAGTAACTCCGGAGGAATAGCTGTGCGGGTGATGGATCATGGCGAAAACGAGGATTCTCGTCGCTTTTTGGATTCGTCTCGCTAATTGGATGGAAGACTGGCAAAGTTCTGAGCGTTTCGGTAAAATGTAAATACTGTAAAGCATGCGAATTTTGGAAAACGAAGGAAGGCACAGAAAAGTACGAAGAATGGTTGGAAACCCATGCCGACGAATGCTAAGCTAACCACGAGGGCTATTCGGGCCTCATGGAAGTCAATGCTGTTTGCGAAATGTTCCAACGCTCTGAATCTTTACACAACCTGAAATATACTAGCTATATCGGAGATGAAGACTCTAAGACATAAACGGGTATCGTAAATTCATCACCTTATGGAGATTCGATGGTCTAGAAGAAAGAGTGTATCGATCACGTCCAGAAACGCATGGGTACGCATCTCCGGAATTTAAAAAAGAAAATCATCAACAAAAAACGACCATAATTATCAAATTGTAAGGGTGTTGTGTTCCATCATGACAATTAGGGACCACACTCCATTTTAGTGACCCACCAAAAGTTAGAGCTTAGATGAGATTTGATGGACCATCCACCATAACCAGACGCCCAGATACTCTTTCTTTCAATCTAGTCAAACTTTGAATGGTAAACAAATTCAATTCAGTCTATGGTGTTAAACAACACTTGCTTCATTCTCTTTTTGCTGGGAAATTCCTGAAGATTTTTGAGCATAGTAGCATTGCAAATATTTGTTAGAAAGAATCATAGCGATTAGGAGGAGGATTATTAAAGGCAACTCTTAATTAACTCGCTAAATTAAAGAACATTTTTATGAAAAAAATACGACATTAAACGTCTACTTACTTAAACTGATTAACAACGATGTCGCTTTAATTTCTGTACTTAAATCGCAGTGTACCGAAAACACTAAAACGACTCGTGTACGGCAGCAAACAGTAATTTCCGAAACCTAATTCCGCATGGATACACCGAAGCAGTTATAGAGAAGACCGTAAGTGCAATAGCGGTGCCAACTTCAATATACACACGCAAAGGTTTGTAGTTGCAGTTTTATTGTGGTGATTACATACGAGAGCCGAACGAGGTTCGCCGATATTATACCGGTGTATCCAAAACTCAATAAAGTCCCAAACATAAATTCGCTCGAAAGGTATCTTGGTGTAACAATATTGAACTTTGAGAGGCTGACACGGACGTACTGTCGGCTGGCGGGTGGGGAAAAGCCGTGGAGGCAGTAGTAACGGGCCGCAGAAGGCAGAAGGCAGAAGGCAGAAGACAAGTCTGCAATAACAGCCTCTTCCATATGTAACGCTCATGTATATTCACGGCCAGAACAAAGCCCCGGAGTAAACAATGATAGAACCGAGCGACTCTGAGACGTTGCGGAGCGCGCTATCTGCCCAACGCAGAGGCCATATTACCATAATCGGATAAGGCTTGTGCGATCATTATGAAGACGATTAGGTCGATGATATTACTCCTACAAACAATGCTCATTATCCTACTTGTTTGCAAAATGCTGCCGCTGAAATCTGAAAAATCCTTAATACACGACCGCGTGACTGTGATAAATTTTATTTACGCGAGTGCGATTTAATAATAATAAAATATTTCTTTTAGTCGGGTAATTGTTTACGTTACCAATAATCCATTGTCGGTGGTTAATTGATGGGAAGCGGTGCCGGTTTTTCATAATATGGCGCTGAAACAATCGTTGCAGCGGCGCGTCATTGTGGAGAATGATTACACGAAGTAAATTCTTTGTTGTAAAATAACTATCACTCACAGGCGCACACACTATTATAAACGTTATCGCTTTTGTGTTAATGACAGTGATTAAAATGTGTTTAAATTCTCCCCTTTATTATTGGTCCGCATCGGCCGCACAAACTGACCACCGTTGCGCCATTCTAGTGCCTACACCAAATAATACTTCCAGTTTTGTGCATGTGTACGTGCATATATTTTATTATTTCGACAATGTAATGAATTCTGCGTGCTTTCGGGATTTATTGTGCAAATATTAGTTACCACAATGTGCTGATTACAAATCACATATTAAAACTACTGGTTTTGTTTTTATAAAGTACATATGAAGGGTTGTAGATTTACTTCAACTTTATTTGGTCTTTTTGATACAGTAGACTTAAGAACTTTAAAAAAAAAACATCAAATTTGTTTAGAAAATATACACATTTACATTAATATTCACAAAATCATCATATATTCCTATGACAATTGTCCTTGGAAGGCCCTAAAACAGTACCCTGCAGTACATTTTCAGAATAATTCATTACTAAAATTATTACAACAGAAATTAGATTCAAACTGAAAGAATCTGTTGACAGATAGTGTGGTCATACATTTTACCTAAAATAATTGACATGCGTCAGCAGGAACCAAAAATTGAATCAATTATTCTCAAGTAGGAGGGAAGAAATGCGTTCCTGGGTTTAAATAATTCTGAAAAAGTAACTACAACAGGAATGAGGTTCAAACACTTAAAGTCTCTTGGCAGATAGTATGGTTATAAATTTTCCCTAAAACAATTATCATTCGTCACCTAAAAACAAAATTTGAATCAATAATTTTCAAGTGAAAGTAATAAAAAATTGCATCTTTCAGTTTAAATAATTCTACAAAAATTACTACAGCAGGAATTAGGTTGAAACACTCAAAATCTTTTGACAGATAGTATAGTTATAAATTTTCCTTAAAACAATTGACATACCTCAGCTAAAATCAAAATGTGAATCAATAATTTTCAAGTGGAAGTAATAAAAAATTGCATCTTTCGGTTTAAATAATTCTAAAAAAATTACTACGGCAGGAATTAGGTTGAAACACTCAAAATCTTTTGATAGATAGTGTGGTTATATATTTTCCTTAAAACAATTGACATACGTCAGCTAATAACAAAATTTGAATCAATAATTTCAAGTGGAAGTTATAAAAAATTGCATCTTTCGGTTTAGATAAATTTAAAAAAATTACTACAGCTGGAATAAGGCTGAAACACTGAAAATCTTTTGACAAATAGTGTGGTTATATAATTTCCTTAAAACAATTGACATACGTTAGCTAAAATCAAAATTTGAATCAATAATTCTCAAGTGGAAGTAATAAAAAATTGCATCTTTCGGTTTAAATAAATCTAAAAAAATTACTACAGCAGGAATTAGATTAAAACACTCAAAATCTTTTGACAGATAGTGTGGTTATATATTTTCCCTAAAACAATTGACATACGTCACCTAAAAACAAAATTTGAATCAATCATTTTCAAGTGGAAATAATAAAAAAATGCATCTCTCGGTTTAAATAATTCTAAAAAAAAAATACTACAGCAGGAATTAGGTTGAAACACTCAAAATTTTTTAACAGATAGTGTGGTTATATATTTTCCCTAAAACAATTGACATACGTTAACTAAATACAAAATTTGAATCAATAATTTTCAAGTGAAAGTAATAAAAAATTGCATCTTTCGGTTTAAATAATTCTAAAACAATGCTACAGCAGGAATTCGGTTGAAACACTCAAAATCTTTTCACAGATAGTGTGGTTATATATTTTCCCTAAAATAATTGATATACGTCAGCTAAGAACAAAATTTGAATCAATAATTCTCAAGTGGAAATAATAAAAAATTGAATCTTTCGGTTTAAATAATTCTAAAAAAATTACTACAGCAGGAATTGGGTTGAAACAATCAAAATCCTTTGACAGATAGTGTGGTTATGTATTTTCCCTAAAACAATTGACACACGTCAGCTAAAATCAAAATTTGAGTCAATAATTTTCAAGTGGGAGTAATAAAAAATTGCATCTTTTGGTTTAAATAATTCTAAAAAAATTACTACGCAGGAATTAGGTTGAAACACTCCAAATCTTTTGAAAAATAGTGTGGTTATATAATTTCCCTAAAACAATTGACATACGTCAGCTAAAATCAAAATTTGAATCAATAATTTTTAAGTGGAAGTAATAAAAAATTGCATCTTTCAGTTTAGATAATTCTAAAAAAATTTCTACAATAGGAATTAGGTTGAAACACTCAAAATCTTTTCACAGATAGTGTAGCTATATAATTTCCCTAAAACAATTGACATACGTCAGCTAAAATCAAAATTTGAATCAATAATTTTCAAGTGGAAGTGATAAAATATTGCATATTTCGGTTTAAATAATCCTAAAAAATTACTACAGCAGGAATTAGGTTAAAACACTCAAAATCTTTTGACAGATAATGTGGTTATATGTTTTCCCTAAAACAATTGACATACGTCAGCTGAAATCAAAATTTGAATCAATAATTTTCAAGTGGAACTAATAAAAAATTGCATCTTGCGGTTTAAATAATTATAAAAAAATTACTACAGCAGAAATTACGTTTAAACCCTCAAAATCTTTTGACAGCTAGTGTGGTTATATATTTCACCTAAAACAATTGACATACGTCAGCTAAAATCAAAATTTGAATCAATAATTTTCAAGTCAAGTAATAAAAAATTACATCTTTCGGTTTAAATAATTCTAAAAAAATTACTACAGCAAGAATTAGGTTTAAACACTTATAATCTTTTGACAGATAGTGTGGTTATATATTTTCCCTAAAACAATTGACATACGTCAGCTAAAATCAAAATTTCAATCAATAATTTTCAAGTGGAAGTAATAAAAAATTGCATCTTTCGGTTTAAATAATTCTAAAAAAATTACTACGGCAGGAATTAGGTTGAAACACTCAAAATCTTTTGATAGATAGTGTGGTTATATATTTTCCTTAAAACAATTGACATACGTCAGCTAATAACAAAATTTGAATCAATAATTTCAAGTGGAAGTTATAAAAAATTGCATCTTTCGGTTTAGATAAATTTAAAAAAATTACTACAGCTGGAATAAGGCTGAAACACTGAAAATCTTTTGACAAATAGTGTGGTTATATAATTTCCTTAAAACAATTGACATACGTTAGCTAAAATCAAAATTTGAATCAATAATTCTCAAGTGGAAGTAATAAAAAATTGCATCTTTCGGTTTAAATAAATCTAAAAAAATTACTACAGCAGGAATTAGATTAAAACACTCAAAATCTTTTGACAGATAGTGTGGTTATATATTTTCCCTAAAACAATTGACATACGTCACCTAAAAACAAAATTTGAATCAATCATTTTCAAGTGGAAATAATAAAAAAATGCATCTCTCGGTTTAAATAATTCTAAAAAAAAAATTCCAAAGCAGGAATTAGGTTGAAACACTCAAAATTTTTTAACAGATAGTGTGGTTATATATTTTCCCTAAAACAATTGACATACGTCAACTAAATACAAAATTTGAATCAATAATTTTCAAGTGAAAGTAATAAAAAATTGCATCTTTCGGTTTAAATAATTCTAAAACAATGCTACAGCAGGAATTCGGTTGAAACACTCAAAATCTTTTCACAGATAGTGTGGTTATATATTTTCCCTAAAATAATTGATATACGTCAGCTAAAAACAAAATTTGAATCAATAATTCTCAAGTGGAAATAATAAAAAATTGAATCTTTCGGTTTAAATAATTCTAAAAAAATTACTACAGCAGGAATTGGGTTGAAACAATCAAAATCCTTTGACAGATAGTGTGGTTATGTATTTTCCCTAAAACAATTGACACACGTCAGCTAAAATCAAAATTTGAGTCAATAATTTTCAAGTGGGAGTAATAAAAAATTGCATCTTTTGGTTTAAATAATTCTAAAAAAATGACTACGCAGGAATTAGGTTGAAACACTCCAAATCTTTTGAAAAATAGTGTGGTTATATAATTTCCCTAAAACAATTGACATACGTCAGCTAAAATCAAAATTTGAATCAATCATTTTTAAGTGGAAGTAATAAAAAATTGCATCTTTCAGTTTAGATAATTCTAAAAAAATTTCTAAAGTAGGAATTAGGTTGAAACACTCAAAATCTTTTCACAGATAGTGTAGCTATATAATTTCCCTAAAACAATTGACATACGTCAGCTAAAATCAAAATTTGAATCAATAATTTTCAAGTGGAAGTGATAAAATATTGCATATTTCGGTTTAAATAATCCTAAAAAATTACTACAGCAGGAATTAGGTTAAAACACTCAAAATCTTTTGACAGATAATGTGGTTATATATTTTCCCTAAAACAATTGACATACGTCAGCTGAAATCAAAATTTGAATCAATAATTTTCAAGTGGAACTAATAAAAAATTGCATCTTGCGGTTTAAATAATTATAAAAAAATTACTACAGCAGAAATTACGTTTAAACCCTCAAAATCTTTTGACAGCTAGTGTGGTTATATATTTCACCTAAAACAATTGACATACGTCAGCTAAAATCAAAATTTGAATCAATAATTTTCAAGTCAAGTAATTTAAAATTACATCTTTCGGTTTAAATAATTCTAAAAAAATTACTACAGCAAGAATTAGGTTTAAACACTTATAATCTTTTGACAGATAGTGTGGTTATATATTTTCCCTAAAACAATTGACATACGTCAGCTAAAATCAAAATTTCAATCAATAATTTTCAAGTTTAAATAATTCTAAAAAAATTACTACAGCAGGAATTAGGTTGAAACACTCAAAATCTTTTGATAGATAGTGTGGTTATATAATTTCCCTAAAACAATTGACATACGTCAGCTAAAAACAAAATTTGAATCAATAATTTTCAAGTGGAAGTAATAAAAAATTGCATCTATCGGTTTAAATAATTCTAAAAAAATTACTACAGCAGGAATTAGGTTGAAACACTCAAAATCTTTTGACAGATAGTGTGGTTATATAATTTCCCTAAAACGATTGACATACGTTAGCTAAACTCTAAATTTGAATCAATAATTCTCAAGTGGAAGTAATAAAAAAATTGCATGTTCCGTTTTAAATAATTCTAAAAAAAACTACAGCAGGAATTAGTTTGAAACACTCAAAATCTTCTGATAGATAGCGTGGTTATATATTTTCCCTAAAACAATTGACATGCGTCAGCTATAATCAAAATATGAATCAATAATTTTCAAGTGGAAGTAATAAAAAATTGCATCTTTCGTTGTAAATAATTCTAAAAAAAACTACTAGAGCAGGAATTAGTTTAAAACACTCAAAATATTTTGACAGATAGTGTGGTTATATATTTTCCCTAAAACAATTGACATACGTCAGCTAAAATCAAAATTCGAATCAATAATTTTCAAGTGGAAGTAATAAAAAATCGCATCTTTCGGTTTAAATAATTCTAAAAAAATTACTACAGCAGGAATTAGGTTGAAACGCTCAAAATCTTTTGACAGATAATGTGGTTATATATTTTCCCTAAAACAATTGACATGCGTCAGCTATAATCAAAATATGAATCAATAATTTTCAAGTGGAAGTAATAAAAAATTGCATCTTTCGTTGTAAATAATTCTAAAAAAAACTACTACAGCAGGAATTAGTTTAAAACACTCAAAATATTTTGACAGATAGTGTGGTTATATATTTTCCCTAAAACAATTGACATACGTCAGCTAAAATCAAAATTTGAATCAATAATTCTCAAGTGGAAGTAATAAAAAAACGCATCTTTCAGTTTAAATAATTCTAAAAAAATTACTACAGCAGGAATTACGTTGAAGCAATCAAAATCTTTAAAAAAATAGTCTGGTTATATGATTTCCCTAAAACAATTGACATACGTCAGCTAAAATCAAAATTTGAATCAATAATTCTCAAGTGGAAGTAATAAAAAATTGCATCTTTCGGTTTAAATAATTCTAAAAAAAATACTACAGCAGGAATTAGGTTGAAACACTCAAAATTTTTTGACAGATAGTGTGGTTATATATTTTCCCTAAAACAATTGACATACGTCTGCTAAAAACAAAGTTTGAAGTGGAAGTAATAAAATATTGCATCTTTCAGTTTAAATAATTATAAAAACATTACTACATTAGGAATTAGGTTGAAACACTCAAAATCTTTTGACAGATAGTGTAGTTATATATTTTCCCTAAAACAATAGACATACGTCAGCTAAAATCAAAATTTGAATCAATAATTTTCAAGTGGAAGTAATAAAAAATTGCATCTTTCGTTTTAAATAATTCTAAAAAAAAAATACTACAGCAGGAATTATGCTGGAACACTCAAAATCTGTTGACAGATAGTGTCATAATATATTTTCCCTAAAACAATTGACATACGTCAGCTAAAATCAAAATTTGAATCAATAATTTTCAAGTGTGAGTAATAAAAAATTGCATCTTTCGGTTTAAATAATTCTAAAAAAATTACTATAGCAGGAATTACATTGAAGCAATCATAATCTTTTAAAAAATAGCGTGGTTATATAATTTCCCTAAAACAATTGACATAAGTCAGCTAAAATCAAAATTTGAATCAATAATTTTCAAGTGGAAATAATAAAAAATTGCATCTTTCGGTTTAAATAATTCTAAAAAAATTACTACAACAGGAATAAGGTTGAAGCACTCAAAATCTTCTGACAGATAATGTGGTTATATATTTTCCCTAAAACAATTGACATACGTCAGCTAAAATCAAAATTTGAATCAATAATTCTCAAGTGGAAGTAATAAAAAATGCATCTTTCGGTTTAAATAATTCTAAAAAAAATATTACAGGAGGAATTAGGTTGAAACACTCAAAATCATTTTAACAGATAGTGTGGTTATATATTTTCCCTAAAACAATTGACATACGTCAGCTAAAATCAAAATTTGAATCAATAATTCTCAAATGGAAGTAATAAAAAATGCATCTTTCGGTTTAAATAATTCTAAAAAAAATATTACAGGAGGAATTAGGTTGAAACACTCAAAATCTTTTGACAGATAGTGTGGTTATATATTTTCCTTAAAACAATTGACAAACGTCAGCTAAAATCAAAATTTGAATCAGTAATTTTCAAGTGGAAGTAATAAAAAATTGCATCTTTCGGTTTAAATAATTCTAAAAAAATTACTACGGCAGGAATTAGGTTGAAATACTCAAAAACTTTTGACAGATAGTGTGGTTATTTGTTTTTCCTAAAACAATTGTCATACGTCAGCTAAAAACAAAATTTGAATCAATAATTTTCAAGTGGGAGCAATAAAAAATTGCATCTTTCGGTTTAAATAATTCTAAAAAAAATACTACAGCAGGAATTAGATTGAAACACTGAAAATATTTTGACAGATAGTGTGGTTATATATTTTCCCTAAAACAATTAACATACGTCAGCTAAAAACAAAATTTGAACCAATAAATTTCAAGTGGAAGTAATAAAAAATTGCATCTTTCGGTTTAAATAATTCTAAAAAAATTACTACAGCAGGATATAGGTTGAAACACTCAAAATCTTTTCACAGATAGTGTAGTTATATATTTTAACTGAAACAATTGACATACGTCGGCTAAAATCAAAATTTGAATCAATAATTTTCAAGTGGAAGTAATAAAAAATTGCATCTTTCGGTTTAAATAATTCTAAAAAAATTACTACAGAAGGAATTAGGTTGAAACACTCAAAATCTTTTGACAGATAGTGTGGTTATATACTTCCCTTAAAATAATTGACATACGTTTGTTAAAAACAAAATTTGAATCAATAATTTTCAAGTGGAAGTAATAAAAAATTGCATCTTTCGGTTTAAATAATTCTAAAAAAAATTACTACAGTAGGAATTAGGTTGAAACACTCAAAATCTTTTGATAGATAGTATGGTTATATATTTTCTCTAAAACAATTGACATACGTCAGCTAAAATTAAAATTTGAATCAATAATTTTCAAGTGGAAGTAATAAAAAATTGCATCTTTCGGTTTAAATAATTCTAAAAAAATTACTACAGCAGGAATTAGGTTGAAACACTCAAAATCTTTTGACAGATAGTATGGTTATATATTTTCTCTAAAATAATTGATATACGTCAGCTAAAAACAAAATTTGAATGAATAATTTTCAAGTGGAAATAATAAAAAATTGCATCTTTCGGTTTAAATAATTCTAAAAAAATTACTACAGCAGGAATTAGGTTGAAACACTCAAAATCTTTTAACAGATAGCGTGGTTATATATTTTCCTTAAAACAATTGACATACGTCAGCTAAAATCAAAATTTGAATCAATAATTTTCAAGTGGAAGTAATAAAAAATTGCGTCTTTCGGTTTAAATAATTCTAAAAAAATTACTACAGCAGGAATTATGTTGAAACACTCAAAATCTTTTGACAGATAGTGTGATTATATATTTTCCCTAAAACAATTGACATACGTCAGCTAAAATTAAAATTTGAATCAATAATTTTCAAGCGGAAGTAATAAAAAATTGCATCTTTCGGTTTAAATAATTCTAAAAAAAAATACTACAGCAGAAATTAGGTTGAAACACTCAAAATCTTTTGAGAGATAATGTGGTTATATATTTTCCCTAAAACAATTGACATACGTCAGCTAAAAACTAAATTTGAATCAATCATTTTCAAGTGGAAATAATAAAAAATTGCATCTTTCGGTTTAAATAATTCTAAAAAAATTACTACAGTAGGAATTAGGTTGAAACACTAAAAATCTTTTGATAGATAGTGTGGTTATATATTTTTCCTAAAACAATTGACATACGTCAGCTAAAATCAAAATTTGAATCAATAATTTTTAAGTGGAAGTAATAAAAAATTGCATCTTTCGGTTTAAATAATTCTAAAAAAATTACTACAGCAGGAATTAGGTTGAAACACTCAAAATCTTTTGACAGATAGTGTGGTTATATATTTTTCCTAAAACAATTAATATACGTTTATAAAAATAGGTTTTTTATGCATAATATTTTATAAACATTAGTTGACATTACATCACTAAAAGTACATTCAGCACTATGTAGAAGCGTTAGGACTGTCCGCAGACACGTGTTTCGCTGTATCACAGCTCATCAGTGCAGCTGTGTAAAAATATAACTAAATCAACCACATTCTGCCCTAGTCGGCCATTAACATAACTACACAGGAAAAGATGGATATTTCCATCAGTATAATTATTTTCCTTTGTGTTATATTAATAACCACAGAAAAGTTTATATATTATTAATATTATTAACGATTTAAACACTGAATACGGTTATTTCGAGCCTTTTTGTATATTTTAACTGAACCTCAACAATGTTTCAATTGATAAATTCGATACACCGAGGAAACCGTTTATGCCCATTTACAATCATTACGAAAAAAAAAGCGCTCTCGATATTTAATTCAAAAAAATTAATGGATTGAAAACTTGATTCGATGGCCATTGTGCGGCGCAAATGAAAATGAAAAATTAAAAAAGAGAGGGAAATTCTCGTGAAAGAAAATAAAAAAGTGCGGCCATTTATCAGCCGGGGGGTTGGCGCGCGCGCGCCCCAGGGTGAGCGGGGCATTGTAACGTGAAAGAGGTAAAACAAAATGCGATTGTATAAATTCGTTATGAAAGCGAACAATTAAACAATTTATCAATTAGCGTAATCGTCAAGGACTAATAAGCGATAATGAAGCAATTGATCATGCCACGGTACAAAAGGGGTTCGCGAGAGGGTGCAGTAGACCGGTCGCTATTCATATTATCAATTCGTATTATGCGAGGGTGAAACGCGAACACATATCTGAAGAATGTCGTCGGTTATGTGCGGGCGCGGGTGGGTGGTTGTTGGCGGTCGGCGGTGGTGCACTCGCATTCTCCGACACGCACCATTGTCAGGAGCGAGGGTGGAGTGGCCGGAATCCCGGCCAGGACCTCGACGGCAAATCACAAATAATGGCCAAAGTACACGATCGAGCATTTACGACGATACACTATTGGCTCGCACACACACTTTACATGTTATTACGTTCGCATACAAAGCGATTTACGGATGCCATTCGAAATTATCAGCTGTAATAACGAAATGGTGTTGTTCCAAATACCAATGTCTGGATGGAAACGTGGTTTGACAATGTGGGGTAATAATAGAGTACATTCATGTGCTTGTATATATAGAAGAGATGATCAAACTCAAACACCATTGGCAGATGAAGCTGAATAAATGATAAAGAAGGAAATCTTTTCTCCTAAGTCCAATTAGAAGAAATTTGTGTAGAGATGACATCCCAATAAAACAGCTGTAAGAAGAAATAATGGAATTTTCTGAAAGATTTTAAGGCTAAATCAAATAAACTCAAATTTGTGGTTTTACTGAGACTATTCTCCCAGTATGTCGTTCATAAATCGATGTCAGTATAAGATATCTAATAATCTATGTATCAAAGGTTTGGTTGACTCTAAGGTTGAATTTTTCAATTTCAGATTTAGCTGCAAAAATTGCATAAGTTATGTAGACAAAATATTGAAATATTTAATTAACTTTAAAAAGTTGTAGAATGTTTAAAATGGCCTTAAGTAAACAAAAAATAAAAGCTATAGATGTTTTACTAATCATAAAAACTGTTTTAAAGTAAGAAAGTTGGTTGTAACATTCAGAAGACAAAAGTGAGATCTCTATCTTGATTAACTAATATTATAAGTTTCTCTTCTAGTAACAACCGTATCTACAAAACACTTAAATGATGTAGAAGAACTGCATAAAACAATAAAACCTTTATTTCAATTCAAAAGAAATTGCTGGCTGAAAGATCGTTTGGAATGACTACAAACTTCATTTTATTTGCTAATTCCAAAATAAATTTAGAACATACATGCAGTTTTAGGTTTAGCTTTGAAACGTGGTAGAAAATATTAATGGTTTTTAGAAGATAGAAGGTGAGGGATTTACTTAAATTACTAATATAAGAACATTTCTTCCCCAGTTTTAGCTTAAACTACAAGAACTCCGAAAATGGCAAAAGTATATCACCTGCCTAAGGATGAACGTGGATTTGTGTGCAAGAACGGCCCTTAACTCCTGCGTTCTAAATTATTTGTTTATTTTTTATTAAATGTTTGTATATCATATAATATTTTTTTTGTAATTTTGTAAGCAAGAGAAGCAAAGAGCATAAAGAATAAATTTTAGATAATTTACAGAAGAAATTAAGTCTTACTATTTTTTCTTCTAGAAATAATGTACCTCTGAGATGTAGTACAATAAAAAGTTTAAAATGACTTAAACCTAAGAAAAAAAAACAAGTTTTATGGTTGATTTAATAATCACAAGAAGATTTTTGAAACATACCTTCATTTTTAGATTCATATTTCAAACTATTGTTTATTGGCTGTACCTTTGAAAAGTAGTAGAATTTTTGAGATAGTATAAACAACAAGAACTGGAAAACTATAATCATAAAACTTTCAGGTGAATTTATATTAAAAAAATAACTTAGAAAGAGCTACAAAAGACAAAATGTGAAAATTTAAATTTGAATCTTTATCATTTTTTTTTCTAATCAAAAGAAGTTCCATCTAAAATTAACATTAAGTTTCAATATTAGATTTAAGAAATCAGAATATATAGGCTTTAACTACGTGAAAATTGTTTTCTTATTTTTCCACCTCTTCTTAGAGAAGATGTACGATTATATTAACAAAATAAAATTTAATAAAATGAACAGCACGGAAAAACTGCATCCAGTTCTAGTGTGTCCAAAAATTTTGTGCAATTTTATGTTTCAGATTTGTACTATTTTCTTAACTTATAGAATAAAGTATATAACCAACTAAACTTTAAAAATCCTTGACATCTGAATAATCTTAGAATATGAATAGTTCTTCTTCTTTTGGTAGCATCTAATTTGTTCAGTTAAAATACCTTTCAAACCGAAGAAACTATTTTTGTAGTTTTGGATTTATTATTTGAAAAGTATTTTCGAAAGTACACATACCTGCAGACTCAGGTTTATCATTAAAAAAATAGTATACCGTATAAAAGTTCAAAGTCCACAGAACGCAATTTTAGTGGCTTGATAAAAATATTTTTTAATCCGAAAACGTTTAACTCAAGAGATTTTTAAAGAAACGTTTGTATAAAATTTTTACGTATTGGCTTTTCCTGCACAATTTCCATTTCTTTCCAATTTCTGATGTTCCAATAGTCTTTAGTTTAGTTTTAGTTTTGTTTCTCAGAGATAGAAATAATGAGCATACATTTCGCATTTTCTTCTACAAAAACGATCTCTTTGAAAATTTCTGTAGGAGTAAGTTGGATCAAAAATAGACAAGATTATTCAATAGGAAAAAGAAAACAAATCAAGAAATTCTATAGTTGCTGGTAGTTTACAAGAGATGACTGATAAATCTAAAGAATCTAATGATTTACAATATGTAAATGAAATATTTTATATAGTCTAAAACATTCAAAGAAATAACGAGTAAAATAAAAGTACTTTCGTACTATTTACAGTGTAGAAAGTACTTTTACTTTACTGTTTACAATGAGCTATCATATAATAACGGTCACTACCACCACATAATTATAAAATAAATTCCGAAGAATTGAACAGCTTGGAAAAGAAGAGTAGT
The DNA here is from genome assembly GCA_963969525.1 of Ontholestes murinus. Taxonomy (NCBI): domain Eukaryota; kingdom Metazoa; phylum Arthropoda; class Insecta; order Coleoptera; family Staphylinidae; genus Ontholestes; species Ontholestes murinus. The sequence goes on from OZ018387.1 coordinate 105,211,756, forward strand.
AATATACATGATTTGGTAACTGTTTAAAATGAACGGATCAGATTGCAGAAACTATTTATATTGGCAGAAGCTACACTCAAGTCAAGTCAAGAAACAAAAATTACGTCTTAGAAATTGTTGGCAGCCAAAATTGGAGAGCAACCTCAGAAATTGTTGAAAATGACAAGCAAACAAGACAAAATTAATTAGTAAAATATGGATACAAATGATTTATCCTTACAGTTAACATAAGAGGAAAAGCCAATACAAATCAATGTGTGAAATCAGAAAATGTTTCTAATTTTCTTTTTCTTCTTCTTCTTCCACTTTAACTAAGATTAGATCTGATTCTTACTTCAATATTTATAGCTGCAGTTGAGATGCTGAGATCCAGCTCTCATACACTCTTGTTGGTGTTGTTTTCTGGGGTCTTTTTGATCTCGGAAACTTCATTCTAGCAATTATTGGGAGTCTGATGTTATCCATTCTGACCACATGGTCTCTCCACTCCCGCATTTTGTTTCGGGCCTATCTTACCACATCTTGAATGTCGCACTTCTTATGTAGAGTACAGCCTACCATGCAACTCTCAACTCCGTGGTTTTCATGAGTCGTTTTATTGGGACGTTTCCTGTCCTGGTTTCGATCGCGTATGTCATAATGCCTGACAAAGGTTTTGTAGATTCTTGCTTTTTTTGAATTCAACAAAACATAAGAGGAAAAATCTGATGAATTTGAGAATCCCAAAAATGAAGTTTTTAACGACGCTAACAAACTGATATCTCCAAGAATTATTGTAGAGAGGCACTTGATGCAAAGAAGAGCATTCTAAAACAACAGAAATCTAACCAATTTAAAAGTGAGAGTATGTAAAACAGCTCATCACTGATTAGGATGAGGTACTTCAATCACATAAAGGCTAAAAATATAAACCGAAATAAAGCGACATTTTCCACTTCAAGAAAATACGACCCAAAGAAATAGATGAATCTCTTCAACAAGAATTCCAACCACATACTGTTTTTTTAATCATTGTTCCATGCCAACATCCAGCTTACTCCTATGGAAAATTTCAATGAAAAGGTCTGTCATTTCTAAATAGTTTAGAAGAAATAAAGCAATAATAACTAATCCTAAAAAGTTGATTAAAAAACACAGTTATATTTCTTACTTCACTATTCACAAAATAGTGAAGTAAGAAATATAACTGTTTATTTAATTAAATAGTAAACTTCACATAACACACAAATTCATATTGATGCCAAAAAGTTAAGGCTTCTAAATGACAAAATTGTTTGGTTTGTTTTTAATATTTTTTAAAATTGTTTGTTAACTACAGCAATTTAAATTTCCATCATCAAAACATACAGTTAAGTTTTGGTTTTGGCAATATAAGTTGCTGAAACTATAGTTGACTATAGTCAACGAAAAATAAGTTTTTTTGGAAGCACTTTCAGATTAAAAATAAAATGTTATAAAACCTAAATGGTTTTGTAACTAGTTATTAAAACTCGTAGACTATTTTAAGAAACTGAAATAAATAATACGGAGAATTCAGTTAGCTTGGTTTAAAAATTTGGCAATGAAGGGAATTTTGAGTCTAATCGTAATTCTCATACTAAATCTGATAAAAATTTCCATTTTTATTCTCTTTAAGCACTCCTTGGAATATTTTAACGACTCGAGAAAACAAAAGTGAAAATTTTTATCAGATTTAGAATGAGAATTATGCTTTGGCCTAAGCATAATAAGGAAGTTGTTGACCATTACTTTGATTATTAGCTAAGGTAGAAAAACTACTTTTACATGGTCTTCAATAGGAAAGTTGTCTAGCTCAGCTAAGGCAGCAAACTGTTAAGATCTCTATACAAATACCGAGACAAAACTAAAAATAATGTTTTTATCTAATAAGATAACATGTTCACAATATGATAATCTAACCTGGAGCAGAAAAACGTTATTATTTTTTCGAAAAATATCAAATTATCTTCCCTTACAATGATGTCTAATTAAACTCCATAGCCATAATATTATCAGCACAACTAGGATTAAAAATTACTGTGATCTCTATAAAAATGAATTTACGGCTTCAATAAAGATGTTATATAATGAACATATCAATAACATCATCAACACAGCTAGGATTAAAATCCATGTAGAACTCCGAGAAACACAGATTGGAGCCTCTATAAAAATTCCTTAAGTGCGGATTCCGACGGTTTCTACCTTAACATCCAGACCACAGAAGAGGAGCTAGAAACAGCAGTTCAGAAAGAGCATCCTAATGGTGAAACAAGTATTTAGATCGCCTCAAGATGCAATCCAAGAAACCTATTAATAGTGCAAAAAAAATAGTCAACCAGGATGGCTATAGAAATAGAGTTAAGAAAATCGAAAACAAAATATAGAAAACGTTCTGTAAGGGAGTTACTGATTCAACCGTAATATCCAGGCTCCAAAAGTCCTGTTCAAAACCACTCCAGCAACATCGGACTAATAAAAAAACCTGGTGATGCAGAGGAGATCAAATGAAGTCTCAGTGTGCTATTAAAGACGCACTTCTCAGGTTCAACATGTGTGGACTCCCAATAAAACCTTGCTTAATTTACAGAAATAAGCATATTCATACCTACTAGAGAAATCAAAATCAAAGCTGGTAAACTACCAAATAAAAATTTGAGACATACAGTTAATAGCTTTAAACCCTTTAAAGCACTAGACCTAGATATCATTTTCCTTGCACTACTGCAGCATGGGATGGATATAATAGGCATCTATTTCCAGGCAGTTTACAAAGCTAGCTTTTCGTTAGGCTATATTCCAATGAAATAGAAAGAGGCTAACGAGGGTAGGAAGCTATCTATCTACAAAGCTGGCCGAAGTCCACTAGATGAGGCCAAATGCTACTCCTATAATTAGCTTTACTCATTTCTCCTAAAAGTTAAGCAGTGCCTTAAAAGCTAATCCGCTCCATAGGCTCCAGTTTGCTTATCCATTTGACAAATTTACTGTGGATGCCTCACAATAGGCATAAAAGCTTCGCTACAACACAAGGTTGAAGGTGCCTTTGAGAACAGAATCTTTAAAATTGTGTAAAAAGGAACAATCAACGTATCGCATATTCCCACAATAAGTTGGATCAAGGCCGTACTCAAAAACCGTAAGATTACCGCAGGTACAGGGAGTCAATCAGAATCCTGACAACCTTGGTCGACTAAAGTTATTATATGTAACGTTATGCGGAGGACAGTGAAATTCTAGTAAGAGGCAAATATGACATAATATCGTCACTAGCCCAAGACACCTTCAATAGCATAGTAAACTGGAGTCTGAGGTAAGGCTTTAATGTCAATCGTGATAAAAGTGTGATAGAAGCTTTCGCTAATTGTAGGAAGCTGAATATCAAAGCTCCTAAAGTAAATGGACAAGAAATTACGTTATCCGATCAGGTGGAATATTTACGTTTAATACTGTATAGGAAACTTGAATGTAACGCGCACCTAGAAAAAAAAATCATGTCATGGGGATTGAAACCCAAAATGATACATTGGACATGTAATGGAAGGTTTACTAGACCCTAAATAAAAAAAAGTGTAATGAGTGAGATAAAACTGGACTGTACTGAATGTTACAGGACCGGAGTTCCTACAAACACAGTCGGACGTCAAATTTGATTTCGTACCCCGCTTTAAAGTGATTATTGACAGTCGCCAAGACAGTTTGAATCTAATCAAACAACTTAAATATAACTCTGTAACTTTGAGTTTCGAGCGTCGCCACATTGTTTCCAGTCAATTATTTAACTGTAATATTAAAAATATATTACTTCAGAATAGTGAATAGTGGATTTCTGGCTATGATACGTCAATTGTTTAAATGTAATATTAAAAATGTATTAATTTAGGACGGATTTTGATATTTTGAAACTAATCCTAGTGATAGTGTATTTTTTACAACTTTTCTAATCACTGAAATCAATTCTATTTTTCATAATTTAGGTTTCGAGCATCGCCATTTTGTTTCCAGCTACGATACGTCAATTGTTTAATTGCAATATCGAAAATATTAATTGAAGATAGATTGCGTAATTTTAAAACTAATCCTAGTGAACGTGGATTTTGTACAACTTTTCTAATGACAGGAAGCAATCTATTCAAATTATGGAAAATTGATTTCCATGATTTGAGTTCAAGCGTCGCCATTTTGTTTCTGGCTATGATACGTCAATTGTTTAAATGTAATATTAAAAATGTATTAATTTAGGACGGATTTTGATATTTTGAAACTAATCCTAGTGATAGTGTATTTTTTTACAACTTTTGTAATCACTGAAAGCAATTCGATTTTCCATAATTTGAGTTTTGAGCGTCACCATTTTGTTTCCAGCTACGTTACCTCAATTGTTTAACTGTATCTAATATATGTTAATTGAGTATGGAGTTTGAAATTTTTAAACTAATCCTAGTGATAGTGTATTTTTTACTTTTCTAATCACTGAAATTAATTCGATTTTCCATAATTTGAGTTTCTAGCGTCGACATTTTGCTTCTAGCTATGATACTTCAATTATTTTAGAGTAATATTAAAAATCTATTAATTAAGGATGGATGTTCAAGTTTTAAAACTAATCCTAGTGAAGGTGATTTTTTGCAACGTTTTTAATGATCAAAAGCAATTTGATTTTTCAGAATTTGAGTTTCGGACGTCGCCATTTTGTTTCCAGCTACGAAACCTCAAATGTTTAACTGTAACATCAAAACCATAAAACCATATTATTTGAGGATGGATTTTGAAATTTTGAAAGTAATTCTAGCAAAGGTGTATTTTTTACAATTGTTCTAATCATGGAATGCAATTCGATTTTCTAAAATTTGAGTTCTGTGCGTCGCCATTTTCTTTTTAGTTATTATACCTTAATTGTTTAACTGTAATATCAAAAATATGTAAATTGAAGATGGATGTTAAAGTTTTGAAACGAATCCTAGTGAAAGTGGAGTTTTTCTAAATTTCCTAACCATCGAAAGCAATTCGATTTTCCATAATTTAAGTTTTGAGCGTCGCCATTTTGTTTCTAGCCACGATATCTCAATGGTTTGAATGCAGTATCAAAAATATATTAATTGAGGAAGGATTTTGATATTTTGAAACTAATCCTAGTGATAATGGATTTTTTAAAACTTTTCTAATCGCCGATAGCAATTCGATTTTCCTAAATTCATGGTTTCAAGCGTCGTCATTTTGTTTCTAGCTATGATACTTCAAATGTTTAACAACAATATTAAAAATATGTTAATGGAGGATATATTTTTAAAATTTTGAAACTAATCCTAGGAAAGGTGGATTTTTTACAACGTTTTTAATCACCAAAAGCAATTCGATTTTCCAAAATTTGAGTTTCGAGGGTCGTCACTTTGTTTTCAGCTATGATACTTCAATTGTTTATCTGTAATTAAAATTGTTAATTGAGGATGAAGTTTGAAATTTTGAAGCTAATTGGAGAGAATGTAAATATTTTTCAAATTTTTTAATCATTGAAAGGAATTCGATTTTTCATAATTTGAGTTTTGAGCGACGCCATTTTGTTTTCAGCTACGATATCTCAATAGTTTGAATGCAGTATCAAAAATATATTAATTGAGGAAGGATTTTGATATTTTAAAACTAATCCTAGTGGTAATGGATTTTTTAAAACTTTTCTAATCACCGATAACAATTCGATTTTCCATGAATTTAGTTTCAAGCGTGGCCATTTTGTTTCCAGCTATGATACTTCAAATGTTTAAGAGTAATATCAAAAATATGTTAATGGAGGATAGATTTTGAAATTTTGAAACTAATCCTAGTGAAAGTGGATTTTTTTACAACGTTTTAAATCACTAAAGGCAATTTGATTTTTAAGAATTGGAGGTTCGAACGTCGCCATTTTGTTTTCAGCTACCATACTTCCAATGTTTAACTATTATATCAAAACGATATTATTTAAGGATGGATTTTGAAATTTTGAAACTAATTCTACTAAAGGTGGATATTTTAAAACTTTTCTTTTCGATTTTCCATAATTTGAGTTTGGAGTGTCGCCATTTTATTTCTAGCTATGATACCTCAATTGTTAAACTTGTTAAAATATGTTGAGGATGGAGTTTGAAATTTTGAAATTAATTCTAGTGAAGGTGAATTATTTACAAATTTTTTAATCATTGAAAAGAATACGATTTCCAAATTTAAGTTTCAAGCGTCGTCACTTTGTTTTCAGCTATGATACTTCAATTGTTTAACTGCAATTAAAATTGTTAATTGAGGATGGAGTTTGAAATTTTGAAAGTAATTCTAGAGAAGGCGGATATTTTATAAATTTATTAATCATTGAAAGGAATTCGATTTTCCAAAATGTCAGTTTCAAGCGTCGTCTAACTGTAATATCAAAACTATATTATTTGAGGATGAATTTTGAAATTTTGAAACTAATCCTGGTGAAGGTGGATTTTTTACAACTCTTTTAATCATCGAAAGCAATTCGATTTTTCATAATTTGAGCTTCGAGCGTCGCAATTATGTTCCCAGTCATAACGTTTTAATTATTTAACTGTAATATTACTAATCCTCGTAAAGACGATTTTTTTATAAATTTTCTAATCATCGAAAGCAATTCGATTTTCCATAATTTGAGTTTTGAGCGTCGCCATTTTGTTTTCAGCTACGATATCTCAATGGTTTGAATGCAGTATCAAAAATATATTAATTGAGAAAGGATTTTGATATTTTGAAACTAATCTTATTGATAATGGATTTTTTAAAACTTTTCTAATCACCGATAACAATTCGATTTTCCATGAATTTAGTTTCAAGCGTCGCCATTTTGTTTCCAGCTATGATACTTCAAATGTTTAACAGCAATATCAAAAATATGTTAATGGAGGATAGATTTTAAAATTTTCAAACTAATCCTAGTTAAGGTGGATTTTTTACAACGTTTTTAATCACGAAAAGGAATTTGATTTTTGAAAATTTGAGTTTCGAACATCGCCATTTTGTTTCCAGCTATGATACCTCAAATGTTTAACTGTTATATCAAAACCATATTATTTGAAGATGTATTTTGAAATTTTGAAACTAATTCTACTGAAGGTGGATATTTTAAAACTTTTCTTTTCGATTTTCCATAATTTGAGTTTCGAGTGTCGCCATTTTCTTTCTAGCTATAATACCTCAATTGTTTAACTGTAATATCAAAAATATGTTAATTGAGGATGGAGTTTGAAATTTTGAAACTAATTCTAGTGGAGGTGAATTTTTTACAAATTTTTTAATCGTTGAAAGCAATTCGATTTTTCAAAATTTGAGTTTCGAGGGTCGTCACTTTGTTTTAGTTATGATACTTCAATTGTTTATCTGTAATTAAAATTGTTAATTGAGGATGGAGTTTGAAATTTTGAAGCTAATTCGAGAGAAGGTAAATTTTTTACAATTTTTTACAATCATTGAAAGGAATTCGATTTTCCAACATTTGAGTTTCGAGCGTTGTTTAACTGTAGTATCAAAACTACATTATTTGGGGATGAATTTTGAAATTTTGAAACTAATCCTAGTGAAGATGAATTTTTTATAAATTTTCTAATCATCGAAAGCAATTCGATTTTCCATAGTTTGTTTCAAGATATGATATGTCAAATGTTTAAGAATAATTTCAAAAATATGTTAATTAAGGATGGATTTTAAAATTTTGAAACTAATTCTAGTGAAGGTGGATTTTTTACAACTTTTCTAATCACCGAAAGCATTTCGATTTTCTATAATTTGAGTTACGAGCGTCGGCACTTTGTTTTCAGTCACAATATATCAATTGTTTAACTTCAAGATCAAAAATATGTTAATTAAAGATAAATTTTGAAATTTTGAAACTAATTCTAGTGAAGGTGAATATTTTACAAAATTTCTAATCACCGAAAGCAATTCGATTTTCCAAAATTTGAGTTTTGAGCGTCACCAATTTATTTCCAGCTACGATACCTCAATTGTTTAACTGTAATATCAAAAATATATTAATTGAGAATACATTTTGAAATTTTGAACTAATCCAAGTGACGGTGGATTTTTTACAACTTACCTAATGACCGAAAGCAATTTTATTATCCATAATTTGAGTTTCTAGCGTCGCCATTTTGTTTCCAGCTATGATACTTCAATAATCTTATCATTTGAGCTAGAGTAGACAACAGCTATTCATCTTTGAATAAAAATCAGGACTAATAATATGACATATAGGACATTAGAAGGACAGATAGGACAACAATTTTGTGCAATAATTACAAAGAAAATCAAGCGAGTATCAAGAATCAGTCATTTTTAGGAAGATAGTCTGAAGATATAGTATCTTCATAATATGTTTGTCAGAATTTTAAATTAAAAAAAAAAATCATCAGCTCAAAGAATTTAAAACTGGTAGTACCTCTACAAAAAGCTTGGATAAAATTAGTAATCAGGCTTCTATAAAGATTTTGCTAAAAGTAGCAAAATTTTCAGCAAAAAAATGAAATCATTAGAGTGAATACCATATGATATCTACAAAGTTAAATACTCGAATATTTAGCATTTAGTAGTGCTTCCAAACATCAACAGACTCTAATCAGAGCAATAAAGCTTATAATAAGGACACTGTTCATTAATTAATTTTTGGAAACCACAATTACAATCTCTTAATAAGAAAGCTAATCTGTTATCTACACAAAGGAAGAGTTGAGTGATTGTATTTTAGTTTCAGGATTATAGTATATAAAAGGACTTTGCTATTGGGGAAAAACTTTTTTTGTAAATTTCATAATGCAGCCACTAAACATAATTTTCGAATATTAAACAAACGCCACTTTCGGCCGACGTTAACATGCACAAACACAAAAAAAAACTAGTTCCTGTTCCGGCCCTCAACTTTCGAGTCGGTCGTCGACGGCCCTTTATTTTAATTTTTAATTTTTTTATTTTATACGATTCTCCACATTTTTTTTTCTCTGTTCTCTTTCGCCGTTCGTGCCGCTCGCACGTAATTTCTCTCCCACGGCTCAAATAACACCGAGATTTAATTAAACGTACACACATATACACCTACAATTACATGTGTATAATGATATTCATAACGCGAAACTTTCCTGCACGCGAAATTTATATCTGCGCCGCACAATAACGCCACAGAATATTTTCTAAATGCACACTAATGACACGAATATATCTTCCGCCATTATACCGTGCACGTTTACTATCTTTTTACATAATGCCATTTGCGGCGGCGAAAAAATTTACGCAACGACAAACGTCGAGGCAACGAGGAATTAGTTCGTATGGTGTAAGTTAAATTACATGTGAAATAATTTTATAATGGTACGGTGTATGTAATTCAATTGTTTTGATTTTTAATTCCTGTAGTTTTATAATCACAGCAACTAAATTTTTTGGAAGGTGGGATTTAACTGAATACATCTTACTCCTAAAGGACTTCAAGAAGAAAATTACAAATTTAATATTTGTTCGTCGTTATTACTAGAGAATAACATGTGTTACTTTAATAGGTAAAGAATTTCATAATGTTTCACCAAGAGATAAAGTAAAAGAATTATTCAAGAAAAAAAATGTTTTACTTTATCTCTATTTGTGTTGAGAACGAAGATAATGATATATTTAATCTCCGGTGTCGTTGGTAGTAAAGATAAAGTGTAGTTTAATCTTGGGCTTTATCTCTACTCTTGCTTTTTAAATCTAAAAAGTTTTATCTATATTACAAAAAATGTTGCTTTGGAGCGGAGATAAAGTGCGTCATTATCTCCGCGATTTATTTATGAAATTTATTTGTTATACAAAAAGTACTAGTTTATCTATAAAATATTGTTTATAATTCGACTTTTTGAAGATTTAAACACTTACTACATATAATATTGCTGATGATATTTTTCTAATACAATAGTATTATATTTTTTACAATTAATGACAGATTTAATAATATCAGAATAAATTTGACGTGTGATGTAATCAGCGTGTGTGTGTGTTGGAAATTATTATCCAAGCTTAGCTTAGTGTCGGTGTATGTGTGGATGGGGCCATAATCTAGCTCTGAGCAGTCGGAAAATGGGCGGGAATTAAAGGAAAGCACTCACATCAAGGAAACTAACTGAACGTTTGTCCTCCCGGTAACCGCATCGGTAGCTTTGACTTAATTCATCTATCTGCAGCGAAACTTACTGATTGAAGTTCGAGTTAGATTGCTTGAAGTAAATGGACGAAAGTGTAACGCCCCTTTCTTTATCCTATCTTTTTACTGGACACTCACCTCGACCGTCTCGTTGCCGGATCCTTCATCACCATCACTTCGGATATTTCTCCATATTTGCTAAAATACTCTCTTAGGCTCTCTGCAACAAAAAAAAGAAATATGGAAATAAGAAAGGGTTTTATTTGCATTGGTTACAATAACAGAAATAATTATAATAAAAGTACAGTCTTAATAAGAAACGAGTCTTTAAACCATACACTAAATAAGAGATCAAGAAAATACCTTTACAACCATGCCAAGATATTTAAAACAAAAATTATAATGATTATTAAACAAAAATAATGAAAGTTGATAATTCATCAAATAAAGTATAACGATTTTTTAGTCGATTTGCAAGTGTAAATATCAATGCAAAAACATTACACATGGCCAAAAACTGCAGCTTTCTTACCAATTTTATAAGTTGCAAGACAATGTAAAACAGGATTCATATTTAATGGGACTTTCAAATGTTTTCCCGGTAGTTATGAGGGTCCTGATGCAAGCAGAAGACAATCGACTGTTTATTTAACCGTGCCTGATGGAGCTGGGAAAGTCGTGCAAGTCTGTAAACAAACTTTTTTACAAATTTTTGGAATCAGCCGAAGACGTGTTGAAACCAAAAAAAGCGGGCCAAGTTACTTATGTCGAAAGAAGAAGCAACAAAACTCAACATAAGAAATACTCAATCCAAGATGAAAATTCAGTCGTAGCACATATTTCTCGGTTTCTCAGAGAGGAAAGTCACTATGGAAGGATGAAGAGTAGGAAGGAATATTTAAGCTAACATTTAAACATTAATCGATTGTATCGCGCTTTCAAATAACCTACCGATTCTACTATACCACTTTTAATAAACAAATTCCAAAGTTAAAATTTCACCATCCACGCACTGATACGTGCCAAACGTGTGATATATTGAACATGCAACACAAATCCAATCCCAATGACAAAGATGCAAAGAAGAAACTTGAACTTCATCATAGGAAAGCTGAGAAGGCGATGAAAGTAATGAAGGAAGATCATGCCCAATCCCAGCTTCCCCTAAGTGACATATGTACCATTTCTATGGACTTTCAACAAGTACTTTCCCTACCAGCCCTTACACACAGCCAAATATATTATTTACGCCAACTTTCTTGCTATAATTTTGGCGTCCACGTTGTTGATACCAATAAAGGGCACATGCATTTATGGCATGAGGGAATATCTGGGAGAGAAGGTAACTAAATTGCGTCATGCATTTGGAAAGCAGTTACAAGTGGAATAACAAGAAAGGAAAAATTAAACATATGGAGTGATAACTGTGCTGGACAGAAAAAAAAATAAATTGATGCTATTTTTATGTATATTTATGGTAATAAAAGGATATGTTCAAGAAGTTAACCAGAAGTTCGTTTTTAAGTTGCGATCGAGATTTCGCCAAAATTGAAAAACGAAAACGATTAGAAAAATGCGAAGTCTCTCTAGATTTAGTCCACCTAATGACATCTGCAACTCCAAATTAATCCATTTATTGTAACTTGAATGCAGCATGAAGATTTCAAAGATTTTAAAGCTGCTGCTGATTCAACACTGAATACCATCAAGCTTCAGATTTCAAAAGCTGCGTGGATTCAAATTTCCACAGCACATCCTGGATCAGTAAAAATCAAACAAACGAGATGGAGCCTTGAAAATCTGTTAATGTTTTCAAGAAAAACAGCAATTCGCAAAAGATTAAAAACATAAATTTACCACAGCTTGACTGTGCAACTCGTATCAAGGCCGAGAAGAAAGAAAACATTCAAGCAATAGTCCCATTCATGAAGGAGGAGAATCGAGAATTCTATAGAAACTTATTAGTCTAGACTGTTAAATTTTGTTATTTGCTAGTATTATATTATTAGTTATTATGCTATTATATTATACAATGTATATATACTTATGTATTTTTCAATAAAAGTAGTATTTTCGTAGCTGTGGCACATAGCGCATCTTAAACTATTTTGGAACATCAATCATTTTTCATTAAACATTATTGGCACTTAATATGGTTTTCCAAATGGCAACGTAATATTTTTTTATACAATTCGAAGTACATTAACCAAATATATGTTGCTACAGGCAGAAAAAATATATTGCGTCAATAATTATACAAAATTTTGCAGACTATTTGGTCTGCAAATGCACGTCACTTGCGAAAAGAAGCATTTATATAAGTTATAGGTTAGGCACTTAGCACGGTTTTCATTACAAAATCTATGTATAAAATTTCATAAATAATTTTAAATACAATGATTTGATCATATTTTAAATTTCGAAACTTTTCTAAGTTGGAAGATGGACAGTGGACACCCACCCACCATGCATATGTACTTTTACTTTAACGACCATTCTTCGATTAAGTTCCTAAAACCCACAACACAATCATTTATAAAATTTCCTAAAAAATACAAATTAAACACAATAATTACTTTGTTTTGTATAACAGTTATTTATTTAAACGGTGACCAATGGTTTCAATACATTCACGTATCATTTTCAAACCGAAACTTTCGGTTTGAAAATGATACGTGAATGTATTGAAACCATTGGTCACCGTTTAAATAAATAACTGTTATACAAAACAAAGTAATTATTGTGTTTAATTTGTGATTAAAATGTATAACGAAGTAGAAGCCTCCATAGTCAATAAAAAATACAAACTGTTCATCAGTTTAAGTTCATTTGCATATGTAGGGTGGGTGGGTCTCCACTATCCCACCCTACAATTCTTTTAACATAAGCAAAACTTTGGATTTAAAAATGCCAAAGAGAATTTTGCCATTTTATAGAATGTATTAATAATCTGTCAAATTAAACGACAATTATTTCCACACTGGCTTATGTTATACAAATTGGATAGTGGGATAGAGGCCGCCCACCCACCCTACATATGCACCTTTACTTTAACTACGATCACTCGAATAGTTTCCTAAAAACTACAACAGACTTCTTGTAAAGTTTCCAAAAAATTACAAACTATTCATCCGTTTCAGTTCAATTGTATTTGTAGGGTGGATGGGTGTCCACTATTCCACAATCCAATTCCTATAACATAAGCAAGGGTTTAATATTAAATTGTATTAATCATAACTTGATTAAAACACTAACACTAACAGTGTTAGTCTTTTAATCAAGTTTTAATTATATCTTCACGTAACTCAACAACAAATTTCTATATGTATTAATCATGTTTTCAATTGTTAATTGAATGGACACCCACCCTACATATGTACCTTTAGTTTAACCACGGTTACTAGGTTATTTTCTTAAAATCATTAATAGTAATAGTATGAAAATTTAAATAAGTAAATAAAACTGTTTTTCAGTTAAAACTTAAAAATGTATATAAGACTATCCCATCCTCAATTTTTTGACCCAAGCGAAGTTTCGTAAATAAATAAACCAACTGAAATTTTGATTTGATTTTGAACAAACCGTTCGCCTGTTTAAGTTCAATTTTGTATGTAGGGTGGGTGGGCGGCCACTATCCCACCCTAGAATTCTTTTACCATAAGCGAAAGATTGGAATTAAAAATGGCAAAGAGAATTTTTGAATTATATATATAATTAATTAATCATCTCTCAAATTAAACGACATTTATCTTCACACTGGCTTATGTTATACAGATTGGAGGATGGGATAGAGGCCACCCACCCACCCTACATATGCACCTTTAATTTAACCACGATCACACGATTAGTTTCCTAAAAACTACAACAGACTTTTTGTTAAGTTTCCAAAAAATTACAAACTGTTCATCCGTTTCAGTTCAATTGTATATGTAGGGTGGGTGGGTGGCCACTATCCCAACCTACAATCTTTTTAACATAAGCGAAAGTTTGAAATTAAAAATGTCAAAGAGAATTTTGGAATTATATAAAATGTATTAATCATATCTCAATTAAACAATATTTATCTTCACACTGGTTTATGTTAAACAAATTAGAGGGTGGGATAGAGGCCACCCACCCACCCTACATATGTACCTATAAATTATCTACGATTACTCGATTAGCTTCCTAAAAACTACAACAGATTTCTTGCTAAGTTTTATAAAAATTACAAACTGTTCACCTGTTTAAGTTCAGTTGTTTATGTAGGGTGGGTGGGTGTCCACTATCCTACCCTACAATTCTTTTGACATAAGCGATAGTTTGGATTTAAACATACCAAAGAAAATTTTGCCAATATATATATATATATATATATATATATATATATATATTAATATATCTGTCAAATTAAACAACATTTATTTTTACACTGGCTTATGTTATACAGATTGGAAGTTGGGATATAGGCCACCCACCCACCCTACATATGCACCTTTAATTTAACCACGAACACTCGATTAGTTTCCTAAAAACTACAACAGATTTTTTATTGAATTTCCCAAAAATTACAAACCGTTCATCTGTTTTTGTTTAATTGTATATGTAGGGTGGGTGGGTGACCACTATCCCACTTGTAATTCTTTTAACATAAGCGAAAGTTTGGGATTAAAAATGCCAATTTTGGCATTATATAAAATGTATTAATCATATCTCAAATTAGACGAAATTAAACGAAATTTATCTTCACACTGGCTTATGTTATACAGATTGCAGGAAGGGATAGAGGACACCCACCCACCCTACATATGTACCTTTAATATAACTACTATCACTTAATTCGTTTCCTAAAAACTACAACAGATTTTTTGTTAAGTTTCTAAAAAATTAAAACTGTTCATCCTTTTAAGTTCAATTGTATATGTAGGGTGGGTGGATGGCCACTATCTTACCCTTGAATTTTTCTGAACACAAACTAATGTTTAATATTAAATAATCAAAATTACAATTTGACGTCACATAAATTGTATTAATCATGTTGTCAATTAGGAAATATTTATAAAAATCCTGGCATATATTATATGGCTTAGATGGTAGGATAATGAACAACCACCCACCCTGCATATGTACCTTTAGTTTAACCACGATTACTCATTACTGATATTTTTTCTTGCATCCAGTTTTTGACAAAAGACGATCAACTTTCTTTTCAAATTGCACTGTATATATATTTTGTACTGATCCGCAAGGAGATTTTTTTCTGAATCTAAATTTGTAAACGATTTTATCCATTCATCAAACCAAAGTCGAGAAATTGAGGATTAAAAAAAAATTAAAAATCAAATACCCATAGTAAACAATATACAGAGCCTATCCCAAATGTCAAAAGTAATTCAAATAATTTCATAATAAAAATGTTCCAAGATTTCAAAAACTGAAAAACGATTTCTGTAGAAGCACAAAATTCTAGTACAGTGTTTGAAATATTGCAACATTTAAATTATGAAATAATTAAAAATCGTTGCAGTATTGTATCAATGGCTGTCACTGTCACTTTTGACATTTAAAATAGGGTCTGTATATTGTTTACAATGGATACTTGACTTTTTATTTATTTTTCTAATCCTCAATTTCTCGACTTAAGTTGAATGTATGGATAAATTTGTCTACAATTTTATATTCAGAAAAAAAATCTCCTTGCGAATCAATTAAAATATATATACAGTGCAATTAAAAAAAAATGTTGATCGTATTTTGTCAAAAACTGGGTGCGAGAAAAAATAACAGTTCAGATCCTATTAAAGTCTTTTAAAAATGGTTTAATTTGATGTTTTATTTATTAAAATCGGATAAAAAATAAGCGAGATACAGCACCAAAGGTTTTTCGTCAGTCACCCTGTATACTTTTTTTGGCCAACTCAGGGGGTTATATACTTAAATTAATTCTAATGATTTTAACAAATTTCCAATTTTATAAATTGAAAATTCAAATTATCGAATTTTTAATTTTTAGGCCAAATTATTTTTTCGACTGTAATTGACTTGTAAAATTGAAACAAATTTTAATTAAGTTGTTATCTCGTTTTATCATCAATTTTTTTCAAAATATTTAACAAATTCTTTGTATTTGTTTTATATGAATTTTAAAACTGGTTTATTAATAAAATGTTTATTATTAAGGGGAATGGTTGCGACCGTTACTACGTGGTAATACAACTTATACTGAGTTAAAAAATGTAATTGTTTTATTAGTAAAATTTTTAACTGCAATTGTTTCTTATTAACAATACATTTTACTGTTCCCAAATTTAAGAAATTTTCAAGTTCCTCAAAAAATCTTAGATTTTTCTCGTATATAATTGAATTTTTTTCCAGTTTTTAACTGTTTCTTCTTCGTTAATGGATTGTGTTTTTTTTTTAAATAATTTATAGTTTTTTATTAATTGTCCTTTGTTTTTCTAATTATTTTTTTAAGTTTGTAGACCTTTTAAAAAATGTCTTTAAATTTTTCCTTTGTTTTGACAAACTTTTAACTTTTGTATGTATGTATGTATTTTATTTATTCAATGTGCTTACATCTACAGTTCTAAATTAATTGCATGTTTTCTTTAAATTTAACTTTTTTAATTTAGTTTTTAACTGTAGTTGATTTGTTATTAAAAATATAAAGTAAGTTTTAATTATTTTAGGTTTTTATTTCATTTTGCAAATTTTCAACGAATTTCTTTTAAAAAAAACTTCAATTGCGTTTTGTAAGAACTCCAACTTTATCATTTATTCCTAAAAAAAAATTCAAAATTATTTTTAAACAAATTTTTTTCTTTCATTCAATTTTTTTTACTTAGGATATTCTTAACTTACATTAATATATAATTTTATTATTTATTCCTTACCTTAGAAAACATATTCATATATTGGTAATGATCACAAGTATTTCAGGACAAGAAAAATATTCGGATAAGTCAAGGGTACGCTAGGTCGAGAAAAGGAAGTATTAGGATAAGTCAAGAATACGTTAGGGTAAGGAGTTATATATTGGGATAGGTCAAGGGTACGCTAGGTCAAGAAATAAACTGTTAGGATAGGTCATGAGTACGCTAGGATAAGAAATTATATGTTGGGAGAGGTCAAGGGTACGCTAGGTTAAGAAATATAATACTAGTATAGGTCAAGAGTACGCTAGAATAAGGAATTATATATTGGGATAGGTTAAGAGTACGCTCTAAATGTCTAATTATTCTTTCATTCATTTTTCTTGACCTAGAATATTCTTAACTTATCTTAAATCTATTTCCTTAACTTAGAAAACATAATCAAAAATATTTGCATAGGTTAAGGGTACGTCAGGTCAAGATAAAGAGTATTAGGATGGGTCAAGAATACGCTAGGGTAAAGAGTTATATATTGGGATAGATCAAGGGTACGCTAGGTCAGGAAATAAACTATTAGGATAGGTCACGAGGACGCTAGGATAAGAAATTAAATGTTGGGATAGGTTAAGAGAACGCTCCAACATGAAATAAATTATAAATTTAAAAATACGAAAACATTTCGTGAATCTACAACAATGAGTCTTACTAAGACTACAAAACAAATTAATTTGAAACAACTACTTCTCTAGCTAATACTTCGACAGACATTGAATAATACAAATTAATTTGCGTGTTACAAATAGTACAACTATTAAAGCAACACTAATTTGAATGAAATTATTTCTGTTGAACAAACTAATAAATGATAAAATGTACTTTAGATTGTTTAAATGCAACTATAACATGAAAAATTATGAAAAATTAATTTTAAACTGATTTCATTAAATTAAATTAGCAAAAGCAATTAAAAAATCTAGCATTCAAGTTTATAATCATCTGCAGACACGTGTTTCGAACTTTCGCTCTCTTCAGTACAGCTTTATTATAAAATTGATCTTAAATACAAATAAAAACACTTACTAAAATAAATATAATGAAATATGATAATAAATATAATGAAATATAAATAACTTACTCAGATATGTACGGCAACTGACACTGTGTCAGTTGCCGTACATGACACTGTGTCAGTTGCCGTACATATCTGAGTAAGTTATTTATATTTCATTATATTTATTATCATATTTCATTATATTTATTTTAGTAAGTGTTTTTTATTTGTATTTAAAATCAATTTTATAATAAAGCTGTACTGAAGAGAGCGAAAGTTCGAAACACGTGTCTGCAGATGATTATAAACTTGAATGCTAGATTTTTTAATTGCTTTTGCTAATTTAATTTAATGAAATCAGTTTAAAATTCATTTTTCATAATTTTTCATGTAATAGTTACATTTAAACAATCTAAAGTACATTTTATCATTTATTAGTTTATTCAACAGAAATAATTTCATTCAAATTAGTGTTGCTTTAATAGTTGTACTATTTGTAACACGCAAATTAATTTGTATTATTCAATGTCTGTCGAAGTATTAGCTAGAGAAGTAGTTGTTTCAAATTAATTTGTTTTGTAGCTTAGTAAGACTCATTGTTGTAGATTCACGAAATGTTTTCGTATTTTTAAATTTATTATTTAATTTTCTACAACGAACTAAAGGATTTTATTACATTTTATTACTCAACCAGACTGTTTTATATGTAATGTAATGTAATTTCATCCAGTAAGAATTTTATGATTATTTTGGCAGGAGAAATTTTTTTATGAGAGTTAAAAGAGTTAAGATTTTTAAATATTAATTCTAAGATTTTGGCAGAAAAGATTTAGTTCAAAGAAATTTTAAGGATTAAAAAATTTAATTGCTCTACAAAACCTTACCTAATAAGTTTAGAATTTTTCAAAGCAAATTTCAGCGTTGGATAACATTAGGATTGGATTGATTTAAAAAATCCTCAATATTTTAGTGCATTATTTTAGATAAAAAATTCAATAAATTTAAGGGAAGAAATCAAAAAGAAAAGAAAACAAAGTTTACCGAATTTTTATCGCGTATTTTTCTTAAATTTATATCTTTTTTAATCTAAAAAACTGCACTAAAATATTACGGATTTTGTTAAGAATCCAGAAATTTTAATTAATTATTTTTTACTTAAAAACTCATTTAAAGTTTTGTATAGTAATTAAAAATATAAACTTCCCCGAAAATTTGATAATTGCCTCAAAAATGCTAAACATTTTAGAAAATGCTAGAAAAAGGTTGAAAACAGGAAGAATAATTATTAGAAATTCCATAAAAAATTTTATAAATTTAAAAGAAAAAAATTGTACAAATTAAGAAGAATTAAGTTTTTAAAATCATAAATTAAAATTGGTTCTAATTGATCTCGAAGAAAATTTAATAAAAACCTAAAAATTTATATTGTAGGAAAATTATAAAATCTTATGAATAACATTAAATACAGTGAATTAATCATCTTTCAAATTTAAAAACTTTTTTAAATTCCTTGGATTACGTTATTAAAGTTGGAGGACAGTGGAAACCCACCCACTCTGCATATGTACTTTTACATTAACAACCATCCTTCGATTAGTTTCCTAAAACTTACAACATAATTATTTATTCTTGGATCTTAACGGCGTTCACTTGGTGGTACATTTCAATATTAAGAATAAAGAAAACACTTTTACTTTTTTATACCACTTTAAGTTTTATTTTCAGTGACTAGTTGATTACCGTGTAGTCGAAACTAGTCACTGAAAATAAAGCTTAAAGTGGTATAAAAAAGTAAAAGTGTTTTCTTTATTCATAATTATTTATAAAATTTCCTAAATGTTACAAACGGTTCACGAGTTTAAGTTTATTTGTATATGTAGGGTGGGTGGGTGGCCACTGTCCCATCCTACAATTCTTTTAACATAAGCGAAAGTTTGGAATTAAAAATGCCAAAGAGAATTTTGGAATTACATAAAATGTATTATTCATATCTCAAATTAAACGACATTTATATTCACACTGGCTTATGTTATACTGATTGGAGGGTGGGATAGCGACCACCCACCCATCCTACATATGCATCTTTAATTTACTCGATTAGTTTCCTAAAAACTACAACAGATTTTTTTGTTAAGTTTCCAAAAAAATACAAACTATTCATCAGTTTAACTTTATAGGTATGTGTAGGGTGGGTGGTTGGCCAATATCACACCCTTCAATTTTTCTGAATACAAAGAAAGGTTTAATTTTATATAAACAAAATTAAAATTTGACGTTATAGAAATTGTATTAATAATATTGTCAATTAGGAAACTTTTATAAAAACCCTGGCTTATGTTATTTGTCTTAGAGGGTGGGATAATGAAGACCCGCCCTGCATATTACCTTTACTTTAACCACGTTTACTCAATTATTTTTTCAAAATCATTAATAATAATATTATAAAGATTGTAATAAATAAATCAAACTGTTCTTCAGGTAAAGTTAAAAAATATATGTCTACTATCCCACACTTATTTTTTTAACACAAGCTTGTTATATATATTATCAAAAATGCCATTTACCTTTCGGTGTAGGCTATGAATTTTACATTATTTTGTTACAATACTTTTCTTTTATTTATTTGCGAACTATTTCCACTCTCTTCTTTTCTTCGCCAATTCCTTTGCTTGTTTAACTGTCTTTCTTCTATTGCTTATTATTTCTTCTATTTTGTTGTCCGAGTTTTCTCTTGTTCTTCCTCTTCCTCTTTTGTTTCCTGTTATTGCTTCCCAAATTTGTTTTGTTTGATTTGTGTTTTCCATCCTGATTAGCTAAACTTATCTAATTATTCAATTTCCAGTTCTTCCCTTATGTCTTCATTTCTTATTCTATCTCTTCTCGTTAATTGTTTTACTCTTTCAGATATTTCATATCTATTGCCTGTAGTCTACTTTTATCTCTCTTTGTTAGCTTCCACGTCTCACATCCATATGTCAGAATAAGTCTGTAAATTGTTTTATATATACTCATTTTTGTCTTTCAACTTATTTCTTTTTTGTTATTAAGTATGTTATTCATTGCAAAAGTACATTTTTATTGTTTTTTTTTTATTCTGTTGCTTTATTCGCCCTCCATTTTTCCATCTTCTATGATTTCTACTCCTAGGTATTTAAATTGCTCCACTTGTTCTATCAAATGTTGTTCTATCTTTAAATTTATGTGTTCTTTCCGTTTTCCTACTATCATTACCTTTATTTTGTTGTAGCTCATTTTCATGTCATATATCTTTAGATGTTTATTCCATACGTTCAGGTTGTGCTGCAGATTTCTTTTATTTTCTGTTATCACTACTATATCGTCCGCGTATGCTTCTTCTGATATTTTGACCACTTGCATATTCTTGTATCCTACATTTGTTTTTATGATTTCTGCTTTCATACTTTTCATTATTTCATCCACATATATATGTTAATAGTGTTGGGTTTTGTTCTATTCCTTGTCTTAGTCCATTTTTTGTCTTGAATCTTCTTGATATTTGTCCATTGTATATTACCGCATTAATGTTGCTGTTGTATATGTTCTGTATTAATTTGGCTGTCTTGTTTTCTAAACCTCTTTTGCACAGATTCTTTCTTGGTATCATGTCAAATGCTTTTTTTAGGTCTATAAATCTTAGATATGTGTTTTTATTATTTTCGATTCTTTTTTCTGTGACTTGTTTTATTGTAAAGATATTGTCCTGTGTTTTCTATTTTTGCTATTATCCTCTTTCTAATATTTTCATTCCTATGCGTATTAGTGTTATACCTCTATAGTTAGTGCATTTTATTTTATTTTTTTTTAATATTTTAACACAAGCAAAGGTTTGCAAATAAATAAACCAACTGAAATTTTTATATTATATAAATTGTATTAATCATGTTTTTCTAACTAGGAAACATTTATCAAATCCCTGGCTTATATTATACAGATTCAAGAGTGGGATAGAGGCCACCCACCCGCCCTACATATGCATTTTAATTTAATCACGATTACTCGATTAGTTTTCTAAAAACTACAATGGATTTTTTGTTGTTTCCAAAAATCCCTTCAAATTGGTTGCTTGAGTTACGTGAAGATCAAATTAATTTGACAAATAAAGCACTAATAACCTTTCTTCACAATTTTATTTGAATAACCAAATGTACATTTCGGACACAAAGTGACCAGCACGAGTGCTAATCCATTGATAATGGTCACTTTGTGTCCGAAATGTACATTTGGATATTCAAATAAAATTGTGAAGAAAGGTTATTAGTGCTTTATTTGTCAAACTATCCCTTCAATTTTTCTGAACACAACGAAAGGCTTAGTATTAAATAAACAAAATTAAAATTTGACGTCACATAAATTGTATTAATCATGTTGTCAATTAGGAAACAATTATAAAAACCCTGGCTTATGTTGCACCTACCCACCCTGCATATATACCTATACTTTAACCACGATTAAATCAATTTTTTTAACGTAAGCGAAGTTATGTAAATAAATAAGCAAACGGAAATTTTCATATTATATAAATTGTAATAATCACGTTTTTTTAAATTAGAAAACATTTATCAAAACCCTGGTTTATGTTATACAGATTGAAAAGTGGGATAGAGGCCACCCACCCACCCTACATATACACCTTTAATTTAACCACAATCACTCGATTAGTTTCCTAAAAACTACAACAGACGTTTTGTTAAGTTTTCACAAAAATTACAAACTGTTCATCTGTTTAAGTTTAATTATATATGTACAGTGGGTGGGTGGCCACTATCCCACAATCCAATTCGTATAACATAAGTAAGAGTTTAATATTAAATAAGAAAAAAATATATTTGACGTTAAGTAAATTGTATTAATGACGTTTTCAATTAGAAAACATTTATAAAAACCCTAATTTATGTTGTATGGTTTAAAGATAATGAACACTCACCCTCCTTACATATATACCTTTAGTTTAACCATGATTATTTGGTTATTTTCTTAAAATCATAATAGTATAAGTATGAAGATTTAAATCAGTAGATAAAACTGTTCTTCAGTTATAATTATAAAATATATGTAGTATTTTTTTAAAACCAAGCGAAGGTTTGGAAATAAATAAGCAAACTGAAATTTTGATATTATATAAATTGTATTAATCATGTTTTTAACTAGAAAATTTTTATCAAAACCCTGGCGTATGTTATACAAATTGTACAGTGGGATAGAGGCCACCCACCCACCCTACATATGCACCTTTAATTTAACAACGATGAATCGATTAGTTTAGTAAAAACTATAACAGATTTTTAGTAAGTTTCCAAAAAATTACAAAATGTTCATCTGTTTTAGTTTAATTGTATATGTAGGGTGGGTGGGTGTCCACTATCCCACCCTGCAATTCTTTTAACAAAAGCGAAAGTTTGGATTTACCAATGCCAAAAAGAATTTTGGCATTATATAAAATGTATTAATCATATCTCAAATTAAACGACATTTATCTACACACTGCATATGTTATACAGATTGAAGGGTGAGATAGAGGCCCACCCACTCTATGTACCTTTAATTTAACCACAATTACTCGATTAGTTTCCTAAAAATTAAAACAGATTTTTTATTGGGTTTCCAATGAATTACAAACCCTTCATCAGTTTAAGTTTAGTTGTTTATGTAGGGTGGGTGAGTGGCCACTATCCCACCCTATAATTCTTTTAGCATAAGCAAAAGTTTGGATTTAACAATGCCAAAAGGAATTTTGGAATTATATTAAACAATATTTATCTTCACACTGGCTTATGTTATACAGATTGGAGGATGAGATAGAGGCCACCCACCCACCTTACATATGTACCTTTAATTTAACTACGATCACTCGGTTAGTTTCCTAAGAGGTACAACAGATTTTTTGTTAAATTTCTAAAAATTACAAACTGTTCATCTGTTTAAGTTTAATTGTATATATAGGGTGGGTGGGCGGTCACTATCACACTCTAGAACTCTTTTAACATAAGCAAAAGTTTGGAATTAAAAATGCCAAAGAGAATTTTGGCATTATATAGAATGTATTAATCATCTCTCAAATTAAACAACATTTATCTTCACACTGGCTTATGTTATACAGATTGGAGGGTGAGATAGTGGCCACCCACCCACCCTACATAGGCATTTTTAATTTAAACACGATCGCTTGATTAGATTCCTAAAAACTACAACAGAGTTTCTTAAGTATCCAAAAATTTACACACTGTTCATCTGTTTATGTTTTATTGTATATGTAGAGTGGGTGGGTGGCCACTATCCCACCCTACAAATCATTTAACATAAGCGAAAGTTTGTAATTAAAAATGCCAAAGAAAATTTTGGCATTATATAGAACGTATTAATAATCTGTAGAATTAAACGACATCAAAAATGGTTTATGTTATACAGATTGGATAGTAGGATAGAGGCCACCCACCCACCCTACATTTGCAACTTTAAATTAACCACGATCACTCGAATAGTTTCCTAAACACTACAACAGATTTTTTATTGAGATTGCAAAAAATTACAAACCCTTCATCAGTTTAAGTTTAATTGTATATGTAGGGTGGGTGGGCGGCCACTATCCCACGCTAAATTCTTATAAAATAAGCGAAAGTTTAGAATTCTACAATGGCGAAGAGAATTGTGGTCATTATATAAAATGTATTAATCTTCTCTCAAATTGAACGACATGTTTCCTCACACTGGCGTTTGTTATACTGATTGAAGGGTGGGATACAGGCCACCCACCCACCCTACATTTAACCACGATTAATCGATTAGTTTCCTAAAAACTACAACAGATTTTTGGTAAGTTTCCAAAAAATTATAAACTGTTCATCTGTTTTAGTTTAATTGTATATGTAGGGTGGGTGGGTGGCCTCTATCCCACCCTTCAATCAGTATAACAATTGATTTATAACCGTACATACTAAAATTGAATTTAAATTAATTAATTATTATCAATATTTTAAGAGTTGCTGTCATTAAAAATGTTTCATCATGTAATAAACGAGAACCAAATTCAACAAAAATTATTATCAATTAGTAAAAGTACAAAAATATTCTGTATTTTAATTTACAGAAAATTACTGCAAAATATGACCATTATTTTAGTTTCATTTTTTCACTTTTTTATAAGTAAAACTCTTTAATCACTTTTATTTTTCAAGTCGATTAAAAATAGAAAAACAATTGGCATCCTAGCATCGTTACTAAAATTCACTGCTGCTTGCTTGAGTTTTGTTTGTTAATACAGAAAAAAATACTGAATATTTTTGAAAAATTCTAATATCCTGAAAGAAAATCTAGAAATATAAAATTTAGCTTTAAAGATGTTGCAGAAAATCTTCAAAAAATATTAGAAAATACTGAAATCTGAAGAAATATTGCTCTAAAATTCTATAACATAATTCTAAAAATTTTAAAACATTTGAAAAAATATATAAATAATAAATTTTAGGAATCTAGAAGAACAATTGTTAAAAAAATTTAGACCTATCGAAAACAAACATAGAAATTTGTAAGAATTTTTTTTTACCAAACGAAGATTCATTCAGATTTCTAGATTATTTTTTACATTATTTTCCTACAAATTTCAAGATTTATTTTTCGATGGTTCTAATAAATATTTCAAGCAATTTTCTATTTAGATTTCCAAAATTGATGTAATTATGTATTCTCCAAAATTACTGCAAAATTCTAGAAGAGATTAAACTGATTTGATTTATTTATTTATTTATTCATTCATTTATTTACTTATCTTTGGTCTTCTTTCTTAAAAACTACACTTTAAAACAAATTATTAAATAAAAACTAAATATCTGGAAAACTCTCTAAGAAAATTCTAGATAAGTTGAATGAAAAAACTTAAATAAATCTAAAAATCCGAAAGAAAATGTTGAATTCTATAGACTATAAGAAAAAAATTCTATAATATATTAAAGAAAATTCTAGAATGCTATAAAAATTAGAAATGTAGAAGAAATATTTTTAAAATGTCCAGAACCCTAAGCACTGAAAATCTGAAAGAAAACAAATCCGCAAAATTTTAGAATTCAGGAACGAAATTTTTTTAGAAAAATCTGGAATATTCAAACAAAATTCTTGAAATCTTTAAGAAACATTGCTTGAAAATACTTAATAGAAGAATAGTTAAATAATGTTCGAAGTAAATAACAAATATTTAGAGCTGAAAATGCTGATGAGATCTAAAATACCAAAACACATGTCTGCAGATAATTTAAAAAAAATTTCGCTGATGAAAAGCACTTGTTATCTTCCATATTTTTATTTTCAGTTTCCTGAGACAAACTTTGCAGTTCATTATAAAATGTAAACTGAATACATTAGTGAAACACGTATCAGGAAACTGAAACTGAAAATAAAAAATTAAAATATGGAACATAACAAGTGGTTTTTTTCATCAGATTTATTTGTTCGGTTCCATCAAGAATGTAGTGCAACAAGCATTTTAACAGTATTTTTTTTAGACTTTTAAGAATCAAGGTATCTAAAATGTCTAAAACAAAGTGAAAATTAAATATTAAATATTGATTATGTTCTAAAACAATACCTTTAAAATCCTTGAATTCTTCACGAGAAATTTAGATTTAAGTTTTCGTGGTCATTTTGGCTAAATATTGTTTTAAATAGAAAAATTATTATTTTTTTAAAATTTTTTTTAAGAGAGAGAACTAAGGTAATACAATGCAGGAAATTTTTTAAATGAAACATCTTTTTTAAGTTGGGCAACAATTTTTTAAAAAGGAAAAGTCCTACGATTTAGGTATAATTCTGGAAATTTTCTAAAGTGAGTTGAAAATATCTTACTTTTTTTATTTGGCAGTTTTCTTTTGGATGTAACAGAAGATAACAACTCAGTTTATTTTGAAAAAATAAAATTATTAATATTTTAGTTATTTTCTTAGGTAATTTACATTTTCTGGTTTTCGTGATTACTTAAAAAGCTGTTGCTTCAGAAGAATAAAAAAAATAGTTTTTAGTTGCATTTAATATAAAAAGTTTTCAGATTTAGACATGTAGGTAGTTTATAGAAACTGATTTAAAAATTTTAATTATTTTAGGCAACGAAACTCATGAGTTGCTTCATACAGTAACAAGTTTTAGATTTAAATAAAATTATGATTTTCGTGAAGGAATTCTTCAATTGCTTTAAGGAATTAAAGAAATTTAGATTTCAGTTGCTTTTAGAAGAAAATAGACTCTGGATTTTAGCAAAAAATCTTGTCTGAAAGAACTGATTTTCTGAATTTAATGATCAACTGTTGATCGAAACTCGAGTCACCTTTTTTAAAATAAATAGTGTGATATTAACAAAGTGAGTTTTTAAATAACAGCATTGAAATTATTGGAGTAGGTCAGCAGCGCTCAACAATAAAATAAATTATACTTTTCTGATAGATAAATTATTGTTTTATATTCACTTTTGTTCGATGTATTTAATATTAAAATAATTAATTAACCGAGCGCGCATTAAAATTCCCTCCCCCTCGAAATAAATGAACTTCCTCGATGGCCGCGTTTTATGAAAAGCCAGAACATCTCGAGAGATTCCAATATAAATGATGTAGAGAGTCGTTAGGTGTTTGGTAAATTACGCCCCTTAAATTAATGGACGCGTGATACATTTTTAATCACCTTATTAGTTAAAGTTATAATTAGCGTCGGCGCTAATAAATCATTAAATCCATAAAATTCAAATAATAAAAAAAAAACAGTATATTGACATCCGCACGCATTAATTAACGGTCGTGCAATAAAATAATCCCACTACATCTTCTTAAGTGAGCGGCGGGAGAGGATTCCGTGCCATTAAATCAAAAACTGAAAGCGTTTTACTGAAACTTAGGTACATTTACGGAAATTTATGGGTGAATATAAAATATTATATTATTTTTATGCGGGGGCGCATGAAAAATTGTCTCCTTATAGCTTGCACTTCGTATGTACACACATGCAGATTTATAGATTTCTGATATTGGACTTTTGCTGTTCAATGTCAAATAAATCAGGAATTGATGAATGAAATTTCAAAATCTAATATTTTATATTATTATATTATTGGGGATAGTTTGATTAACTAGGATTAGATCCCATTCTTTCTTCAACATCTAATATCTGATTAATAAAAAAACAACTAGGTAGAAATAAAACACTTCTTAAAACCTACATAACGGGAGTCCAACCATTATGGTGGCCATGAAAACGTCGTTGATTACTTCATAAAAATTAACCTATTTATTGAAATATATTTGAAATGCCAGTTCAATTTATCTGGCACATCGACTTACGTCTTTAATTCCAACGTCACCCGGGAGTATAATAATTGTTGGACTTCCGTTATAATTGGCGCCCAACTCAGGTTAGCAGATCTTATTTAATTTAAACAGATTGATAGACCGCATCTCTGTTATGTATGTATGCGTTGGTAATATATTAAACTCTAGTTTAAACTATCATAAATAAAATTGGATAATTAATATCGCATATAAATGGCGCCCAACTTAATATTCTGATAGACCACACCCGCGTTATTTATGCGTGCGTTCGTAACAAATTAAGCTCCTGTTTGAACTGTCAGCCATTTGTCTCTGGTTCAAAGCGGTCGCACGTGGACAAATAGCGAATGGCAAACGCGGTGTGGCAATTACGAAAAGGTGACAATTAATAAGAGCGCGGAAATACTTTACGCGACACTAATGCGTTTCAATTCATTCCGCCACGCAAAATTACGACGGCGACGCGCGAAAACTTTTCAAACTTGGCGAACGCAAATTAACGCGAATAATAATTCTCGTACCCCACAAAAATTGATCGGCTAATTACAGGCGAAATTTCGACGTTGCGGCCAGGTGAGGGGTTTGAGCGGTCAGTCAAAAGTTGTTTGCCAGTTCGGTTCCATCCGAAGCGATAGTGGGAGTGTATCTGTGGGGCAATTCATCACGACGTATGTGTTACAAATAACAAAGTTTTAAAACTAAGATATACAGCGGGCCCATTAATTCAGCCAGCCACTTTTATAACAAATTTTGCGTTTAATTTTAAAGGCATAACTTATTGCGGCCGGGAACTTCCCGGCTTCCCGATAGAAATGATGTGTTTGTCCTTTTGTTGTGCGACGGCGAAGTTTCGTTACTGCGCACACGAAAATATTTACAAAGTAGCTGTATGTTCTACTTCCATAATACACACACACACACGCGAAATCTTATTTTATTCTAGTTTGACAGATAATTTGCATGCTGAATTAAAGTAGATTTATCGATGTCACATCTTCATAAATTTAACTAACTCCTACAAATTGAACATGAAATTGCTCTACAATAATTAAAAGAAATAGGAAAAATAAATTTCCCCTGCATTCTCTCTCTGGAAAAATAATTTCTGAATATCCTTTGTAGGGATTAAGCTTAGTACAGTATATTCTAGAATTTACCACCAACCATCTGCATCTATCTGGCACATTTTAGTTCTGACCCTAAGAAAAATTACACATTTTCAAATTCAAACCTACAACTTATTATTTCTACATCTTATTGTAGTCAACTATCGTCTATAATCTGACATTAAACACTTTCTATTCAACATAAATTTGCCATCTGTTATGTATCATCTCTAATCTGTTGACATATCATCTATCGTATGCTATTTGTCATCAGCCAATTGTTACTTGCTACCTGATAACTATCCCCTAAAGTATATCATATAACCTTTAACAATTATGATTATTTAGCATTTGCCAATAGTTAACTAACTTCTATAATATATGATCTGATATTTATCTATCTATCATCATCCAGGTCATATGTCTTACATCATCTGCCATGCCATCTATCATCTGTTATTTGTTTTTTTATCATATGTCAATAACCAAATATCTTCTATAATGTGTCATTGAATATTTGCCATCTAACATATTCTGTATCATTTGTCAAGTGATACGTGTCCAATTATCTATCATCTATCAAATTATTTTTTATCTATCGTTAATTATTTATCATTTTCCAATAGCTGTTTTCTGTCATCTGGCCTTTACTATCTTATTTAACCTAAATTTGTTATGTGTCACCTATAATATGTCAAACTTAACGTGGCGTCTACCATATGGTCTACCTCATCTATTATTTTTGAACTGCCAGTTGACAACAGTAAACTGACTTCTATAATCTGTCACCTACTATATTGATATTTGTGATTTGTTGTTATTTAACATTACTCAACTGTCTTCTATAATATATCATCTGACATTTTCCACCTAACTCATATTTATTACCTGCCATTTGTCTTATATCACCTGCCAAATGTTACGTGTTATTCTTAAGTCATCTGCCATATATTTGTAGTCAACTATCATCTACAATTTGTCATTTAACATTTACCATATAACACAAATTTTTCAGCTGTTATGTATCACTTGTAATCTGTCCAATTTTTCTTATCATCCATCCTATGCTATCTCTCATCTGCGAATTGTTACGTAACAGTTAACTATCTTCAATGTATAATATGTCATATAACTTTTAACAATAGTGATTATTCATCTTTATCAATAGTTAATTTGCTTCTATAATATATCATCTGATGTTTATATATCTATTATCAACAAGCTGTTATTTGTTATTTATCATTTGTCAATAATCAAACGTCTTCTATAATATGTTATCTAATATTTACCATCTAACGGTTTGACAGATGATAGATAATTGAACACGCATCACTAGACAAACGATACAAAATCGTTGTCAAATTATCTATTATCTGTCAAACCATTTTTCACCTGTCATTTTCCAATATCCATCTATTTTCTATAATCTGTAATCTGACCTTTGACATCTAACCTAAATGTACCATCTATTTGATATGTCATGTATCATCTGTAATCTATCATGTGTCTTATACCATATGCCACATGTGATTTTACTTTGTTATTCGTCAATCAAATGTAATTTGATATTCATTTGCAAAAAAAAATCAACTAACTGTCATTTGACATACATTTTTCG
This sequence comes from Ontholestes murinus, assembly GCA_963969525.1. NCBI lineage: Eukaryota > Metazoa > Arthropoda > Insecta > Coleoptera > Staphylinidae > Ontholestes > Ontholestes murinus. The sequence continues at coordinate 105,242,857 of OZ018387.1, forward strand.
TACAGTCACACATCATCTGTAATCTGTAATCTGTCAAGTGCTACTCCTAATACTAATCATTTGGCATCAGTCAACCAGCTAACCAATATTTGTTATCTGTTATGATTCATGTTACTTGTCATATACCAATAATGAACTGTCTTTTAGAAGCTGTCATCTGACTTTTGATATATGTTCCAAATAACAAATGTTTTCTGCAATCTGTTATATGTGTCATACGATAAAATTTGACACATCTTCTGCAATATTAAGGGTTGTTTATAGAAATTCACTTGGTTGGTGTCACAATTTTTTTTAATAATAGATAAATTACTATACAAGAAAAAACAGACACAACTATTAAGATATTTGTATACACCACAATATGAAAAAAAAAAAGAAAACTGTATTAAATTAGAATATGTTAATGATCTATCTAATAAAATAAAAAAATGCCTAACAAAAAAATACTTTCTATAAACAACCCTTAATATTAAAAATGTTTCACCACATGATAAACGAGAACCAAAATCAACAAATATCGTCTGCAATTTCATTTGCTAACTAACTAAGGTTTGCCAACTAACCTATTTACTGTCTGCCTTGTCTCATCTGTTATCTGTCAAATGTTAATCCCTGTATCCCATAATATATCAACTAATATTTTCCAACCAAACTTTTATATGTTATCTATTATCTGCTAAATATATTATTATTCCATCTGTTTCATTAGATCTATAGTATCATTTATTTTGTGATATAATATACCATCTGTCATCTGTCATTTATTACTTTTATCTGCCACAAGAAATTTCTTACTACTTATTTGTCAATTATCGACAGTGTTTTACAAGCTGTAGTCTGACATTTGTCAGCTATTTCATCTGTCTTTTATCATCTGTTATTTTATCTGCCATCTGTGATTTATTGTAATTTATAAATAGTCAAATGTCTTCAATAATCTGTTATCTGGCATTTCCATGTATCATCTGTCATATTATGTCATCTAACTTATCCCATCTACAGTGTCATCTGTCGTATATATTTTGGCATGCGACTTATCTGTTATGTATTGCTTGCATTTATCAATGGTCGATGACATGTTATCTGACTTACAATCTTTTCATGCATCATGAATCAACTTTAGTCTGTCAACTGTCTTTTGTTTAATGCTGTCTTTAATGCTCTTTGCAATTTATTGTTTATCATTAGGTAATAGTCAATCAACTAACTTATATTTGTGATCTATAACGTTTCATCTCTCTAATGTTATCTATAATGCCATAAGTCATTTGTAACCTGTCAATTTCCAATAAATAAGCTATAGTCTGTTCGTTGGATCTTCCGTCCTACGTCACAAACTATCGCTTCAAAAATCGACGAAAGTTTTACAGTGCGTTCTTTTTCTAACGCATTTGGTTTACTTTATCAGACTGAATGTTTTTGCGTCGTTTCTCGAAGCGATAGTTTGTGACGTACGACGGAAGATGCAACGAACAGACTATATATGATATTTTCCATCTATTTAATATAAGGTGTAGTAAAAAAATCCCTTATTTTGGCATGAAATTGAAGGCTACAATTACCATAGTTAGAATGATCCGATTTAGGCCAAATATGTGCCGTTCTGTTTGATAACTTGTTGCCATTTTGAAGCTAATTTCATAATGCCTCTATCATAGAAGCCCTCGGCCCTATTGGTAAAAAATGAAGAAAGTTGATTTTCACAAGCCACTCTTGAAGCGAAATTTTCAGTAGCAACATTGTTCGCCATGGATAGGAACAAATGGTAATCAATTTGTGCCAGGTTCGGACTATAAAGTGGATGCATAGAAACCTCCCAACCAAGCACCCAGAACTTCTGGGGAGTCAGTATCGATGTGTGTGACCTGGAGTTGTCCTAATGTAACACAATGCTTCTCCTATTGGAGAAAGCTGTTTGCTTCTGGGGGATTGCTTCCTTCAGATGGTCCAATTGTTGATAGTACAGTTCCGACTTACAGTGCCCATAGTAGATAATTTCCTGCTCATTCCGCCAAACATACACGGCACAACTTTTCTAGCTGTCAATACTGCCCGGCTCACCACAATTCGACCACGACCGTTTTCGCTTGGCATTGTCGTAAGTGATTCAATTTTCATCACCAGTCACCAACCGCTTCAGAAATGAGTCGATTTTGTTGCGATTCAGCCGCGATTCTCAGATGGAAATTCTTTTTTTTTAGCTTTTGGGCAATCGAAACAGTGCTTAGATGAAGGTCAGACTCGATAATGTCTATGATTTGAAACCATAATTGCTGTCATCTGAAATTTGTTAATTAACCTATATTTATTGTCTGTCTTATGTCAAATCTTGCATGTCATCTATTCTAACATCATCTGTAATACCTTTGTTATCAAATAGTGTCTATAATCTCTTATCTGATAATTTCCACCCAATTTATATTTATCAACTACCATATATCACCTATTATTATATTATATCATTTGTCATTCTATTTTTATCTGGTATTTGTAATTTATCAATAATTAACTGTAAACTGATACTTGTCCTTTGTCAAAAATCAACTGTCTTCTATAACTAGCAATACGAATCCTTTTGTTACTGGTGATTTGCCAATATGAACTGTTTCTTAGAAGATATCTGTCATACTTGTCATATGGTATCATCTGTCATACCATGTATCATGTGTTTTATATTAGGTCTTATGCCTTTGTCTTATGTCTTATCTATTATCTGTCAGATGTAATGACGTCTGCCTCATTTATATGAGGAGTATCATCTATCTTATTACATCTGTTATACCATCTATCTACCATCTGTGGTTTATTACTTATCAAGTCAAAAACATACAAGAATATGAGTGTATAATGTAATGATTGGAGTATCTTAAGGTAAATTAGTTTCTAATCCATCTTTAAATTACACAAATAAAAACAAAAGCTTCATTAGTCTCTTCCTCTTCAGTGTCTTTGAGAAGCGATGTAAAATTAGTAAGAAGAAAACTACTACCTGCAGACGCTAGTTTTATTATTTGCAACACTGCATTATAAGAAAGGTTCTAAGAAAGCATATAACAAATTTTTACTCTTGTTTCTATTTGATTACATAAATCAAAACACTAGTAGTAACTAAGTGAAAAATAAATTTTTATGGTTGTTCAAAATAAGGAATTTCTGACATTTTTCCTCGTTCCTCGAATCGTTCAACTTTTTTCTCCAACGTCCTAGAACTTTCTTCAAGAGTAAAATAATTTATCAATTTATAAAATTTTCTATATTTCTATCGAAATTTTACAAAAGTATTGTCAGAAGTTTCTTCCAACAATTTCTCTTTAGGTCTTATAAAAGATTGTTCAAAGATTTTAAAAATTCTCCGCAACTTCTAATCATATTTCAAAAAATTAAAACTAGTTTTTTTACTTTAACCAATTAGAGTTTAACAAAAATTATTTCTATATTTCTTTAGTAATATTTGAGCAATTTCTTCTTTCACTAAATTTTAACCACACATAATTTATTATATAGTATGTGTAGTTAAAACGTAGTGATTTTTTTCAATTCACTACGTTTATGGATTACTACGTAGTAACAGTCGCAACCATATTAATTTCTTCTTTCATTTTTTAAGAAATTTCTATCGTTTATTGTTTTATCCTGTCTGATTTTTTTAAAGTTTTCTTTTGCAATTTTTCTTCCCAAGAGTTCTTGAAATTTCATTTCTATTAATTTTTGCTTACGCATTAACGTTTTACAAGGATTGCAAAAATTAATATGACAAGAAATACCTAAAGAATTTTACACTGTTCTTAAAAAAAATGTCGATTTTTATAAATTAAAGTTAATTTGCTGCAACAACCAAAGAACTTTAATACATGCTTATTTCAAACTAGCTGTTATAGAGAGTTTTACTTTATATTTTTTTGAATTTTGAATTATTCAACTCTCTCTAAAGAATATAAAAGAAATTGCTGGAAAATTCAAAAAACAAAAAAATTGAAAACATTTCGAAATGTCTAAATATGTATCTCATGTGTTTGAGGCTTGTTAGCTATTTCTTTTTATATTTCGACAACTACTTCATACCAATTTTTGCTCTACCCAATTTAAGTTTTTCAGACTTTTAAAATTTTCGAAAATCCTTCTTTTAACTTGCAAAAATAGTTCTTCAAAGGTTATAGAATTTTGCAGAAATTTGTCTTCCAGATTTAGAGTTTCAAAGATTTTCCTTATCAGGAATTATAAATCATATTTCTGAAGTTTTAAAACGTTCAGTTTAGAAATAAGGGCAATACCAATATTTTAAATATCATTTCTTGATTAAGTTGAAAGAGTTTTTAATAAATATCATTTGAAAATTGCGAGAATGATTTTAGAATATTTGAGTAATTTCCATTTCACATTTTTTTATCGAATATTTTAGTAATTTTTCTTTTCAAAGTTTTAGAATATTTTAGGAACTCATTTTCCATATTGTAAGAATTTTTTGTCATTGGTTGCTTTAAGTTATAAAAATGTATTAAAACTCTTACGATGTAGAAAATTAACTAATGTTTAGAAAAACACGAAAACATTAAGACTTAATAAGACTAATTGTTGTAGATTTGCGAAAAGTTTTCGTGGTTTTCTAATTGCTTTAAGTTAAGTTGTCGATAGATATTGTGAGAATTTTCTTTAAAGATGTTAATTAACACCAATAAAGAATATCATTATTATTATCATTATTATTATTAATTTAATTTCCTGTATGTTCATATTTTTAAGAATAGTTCATCATATTATGCTTTGCTTTAATAGAGTTTTTCAGAAATTTCTATTTCTAATTGTGAGTATATTTTCTAAAGATTCTTAAATTTTGTAGCATTACGTTTTTAAGTTAGAATTTAATAGCTTTTCGTCGTTTTCAGCTTTTAACAACTTTCCCTAAGGGTTCTAGAATGTTCCAGAAATTTCTTTATTTAAAGAAAAATACAGATGTCCAAGTGGATATTTGCACCCTCAGTATCATGAACAAAAACTAGGGTTAGAGTGGAAGAACGTCGCAGCTGCATGAACTCCGCCCAGCTTCAAAAATTCAAAATACGTTTTGTTACATATTTGTGTATATTCATATGTATTTTTTTTCTTTGGAAAGGAAGCTAAAGACTAATAAACATAAACTTAAACATATTTTATTTGCAAGATTTTCCAATTTTGCAATACTTTTCCCAATGGAGAAAGGTAAGTTATTACAAAATTCTCTCCATTTAAGTTATCAACAATTTCTATTTCTGCAATTTCTCGCTTTAATTATTAAAGTTTTCTAATAATATATCTTTCGAATTATAGGATATTTTCAGAAATTTCTCTTCCAAATTTCTATAACTTTCCAAGAACTTTAATTTTCCAAAATGTATCACGAAGTCAACGTCTCAACCATTAATCAATTTCCAAGAACGTTTACCACAACCCTTCCTTTTTCCCCGATCATTTCAAAATTTTTATCTGGCCAACACTAGTAAAAGCTGAAATTGGTATGTTTTGAAGCATTCTCTCCACTTCAAGTACAATTTTCTTATGCACATCTTTTCTCATAAATATTGATTATGATTTTAGATTTTGTACACAACAGTAATAGAAACATTTGTGAAACACTTACTCTGACTATTATCACCGTTATCAACAACCACCTATAAACTTTTACACTACCAATTTTACTTTAATGTTGATTGAAGAGTTACGTGAAGATGATGCAACATAAAATAATTAGGAGAAGTAAAACTCTTGTTATGTTCCATTACTTTATTTTCAGATAACTGACACGTGTTTCGGTCCTTGGGGATCATTATCAAAGTTAAAACTAAATTTGTCAGTTATCTGAAAATAAAGTAATGGAACATAACAAGAATTTTACTTCTTCTAATTTGAAAATTTGGCTCCATCAAGAGAGTAGAAGAACAAGTAACGATCAATATAAAATAACTTGTAATTACTTTCTCTACAATTTTAGTTTGTCCAATGAAGTTTTTCAGATTTAAATTGAAAGATCTTTTTAAAAAAATTTATTTAAGCAATATCTCCTCCATGTTGATAGAATATTTCTTGAAGGTTTTAAAATTTCTATATTTCAAAAAATTTGGATCATATTTTCCTACTTTACGAGAGTCTTCCAGTTTTCTAGATCATTTTTCGAGGTTCCTAAAATTTTTCCTTCAGAGTTTTAAAAATTTCTTCTAGAGATTTTCGACATTTTTCTTAAATTTTACACATCATAACCTTACAAGCATTTTTCTTTCAAATTGTCAGAATTTTCTTCTAAAGTTTTAAAATTTTCCAACAACTTCTGTTTAAGTTCTCTAAAGCTGAAACATAAATTATGTAGGATATTAATAAAAAACACTTCAAACTTTTGTTTTTATTAATATTCAACATGTATAATTAAGTAGATGCCTTCAAAATAAATAAAATTATGTAGAAATTGTTTTATCGCTTTCATAAACAGTGTTTTATTGTATATGAAGGGTGAAATATGATTTCCAGTTATTGAGTTTAGTTTACAAACTAAAATTTTACTTTTAACCACATAATTTATCTTTCATAATTTCAAATATTTAGGTATTAGGAGTTAGGTATTTAAGAAGTCTGAAGTGGTTCAGACAAAAACCCCTTTACTGAGGTATTAGGTATTATTTATTTATCCAACATACTACAAAATATTCGAATATTATATATAATAATAATCTACAAAAATTTTGATCGTATTTGTAAATGAGTAAAACGTGTAAAAAAGTTTTCGCTGTAAATATACATCCGGAACAACTTAAACGTTTTTCATTGCGAGGAAGAAAGAAACAATGCAGAAATAATTATACTCACTTCCGGTATTGTAAACATTGAGTACATCTGGAGTGCGAGCTCGTGGTGTAATTTATAAACGCCATAATTTTAATGGAAAATTCAATTCCACCAAGGTGCAAGTGAAACAATATATATATACACGTATATACGGTTTAATTTTGGGAAAAGAGCCGCCGTTTCCGCTCCAGCCACCCACCAACATTTTCCTTTGCTCTCCTAGTTCCGAATTAAATGCGTCGCTCGGTTTCTTTCGTGCGCCGCGTCCATTTCCGGATGTTATTTGTGAGAAGTGGGGAATAAAATCTTTAGCGAGGATAAAGTTAACTTTTTTTTGTGCGCGCGAGGCGCTTTTATTTTTTTTATAAGCCCCTGGAAGTTATTCTCATAATAAATTCCTGATTTATTTTTCACGTTCTGGCCGCAGGTTTCCTCCTCCTCCCGGCGCACTGGAGAAGGGGATGTAGAAAAAAACCACGGGGTCTTTATCTCTTCCTCCCTCTCGCACAAAACGCTAAATGAATGAGTAATTTAAATTTGCACGGAGGCAGAGAGGCACGTTCGTTCCGGGGGCCACCGCCGCCGCCGCCGCCGCTCGCTGCGCGAAAACTTCTTATAGTGACAAAAGCAGAAAAGCAGATTAAAATAGGTTTCCATGTGGAAAGATCAAATATTAAAAAAGTTTTAAGCCGATCATGACATTTCACCCGACATTTAACTTTTCCCTTACTCAGCCGTCGGAGTTAAACTGTGCCGAGAGAGGGAAAAAAGTAATTAAAAATAAAAAAAAAACAGACCGGACAAATATTTTATTTTGTCATCAGGGTCGCGACCAGATAAAAGTACGTAATTATTTGCGACGACGTTTTCATTACCGAAATTTTTGGGGAATATCATTTTGCTTACCTCTAAATTGTACTTAAAGAGAAATCATAATTCAGTAATGTAAAGTATATATAAACGTTTAGAAATTAAAAATAAACCATAAGCAGGATTTGAATTTAAAACTTCTGGACTAGTTTAACGCTCCATCAACTAGGCCTAGTAGCGAGAATTGAAGATCTCATCCAATATATGATATGAAATTGTGACGAGAAACAATCAACAAAATCTATTATATTTCTTGAATAACTTTCTTACTTATCTCTTAGTGAAAAGTTATGAAATATTAAACAAAGAATTTATAAACACTTGGTGTTCATCAATTCTTGACCTAAAAATCAATTTTTGGAAAATGAAAAACGGCGAAAAACTGATACAACCGTCGTCCGATGATTTCGTATCAAATGATGATGATTGAGAAATAAAAGAAGGTAGCTTCCATACTAAGAAAATATGATTTAGAAGACATCTAATGAAAAAAGACTAAGAATAAGATAAATGATCAAATAGATCAGAATTGAAAAAGAGTTTTAAGAATTAGAATTAAGGAAAGGGGAGTATGAGGAAGGGAAACAATATAATAAATACATGTTGTATGTAAGGATTTTGGACTTGAATTTATAATTACCTAGAAGTACGACAAGAACGTTAACGTAATGAAATGGGGGATTTGATGCAGTGCTAAAAAGTTGGGCAAATAGCAAAAACAGATGATTAATCGCCGAGATTTCTATAAGTGCGCGCGCGCGCGCCCTTCCGCCACCCTCATTACCGAAAGAATATTTCAGTACATTAGCCAGATTACTTTTAATCCGGGAGAAGCAGGTGCGCGATTCATCGCCCCGGAGCGGTAAGTGAGAGAGAGAGGTTCTTGAGCGGAACACAATGGGACCATAGAAACGGTGAATGAGTGCATAAAACACAGCCGGGAGCGGCGGCGGTCACCCAGCGTCCATTCAGACGCACGGAATTAGACGTCGCGACGAGGCGCGTCTGGGCTTCGACCTACTTGTCACACTGGAATATTATTTTCGGAATTACAGCCGCTTGCAATGTGTTTGCACTTGGACGGCCCCGCGACAACCGGCAATAATGAGAGGGAAACTTGGCTAATATGTTTACGAGCTGGTTTGATATCCATGGCGAGGAGAGCTTATGAATGGTCCATTCACATAAAGACATCTGATTGTGTTATTTGAATTTATCTGGTTATACTGGTTTCTCTCGCCTCATTATCTTTGGCATTGGAATTTGTATAGTAGTATTGAACTATCAATCAAAATCAATAGAGGAAGATGAGTAGAAAAATGGGAGAATAAATCAAATCAACACAATTTAATGGATAGGATGATATTGCTGCAGTACTTTCTGGTGATGAAGACAAAATTGTCCGAAAAATAGTTTGAATGTTGATAATGGAGAATTAAGTTATTGAATGCACTTCTCGAAGATGTAACGAGAATAGTAAATTAGTTACCAAATTTAGTAATAATATGGTTAAACCAGGAAGGCATTCATTCAATATTAAGAATGGCTTCACTAGCACTGAAAAAAATGTGGAAGGAAGACGAATGGTGGTTAGTAGTCTAAGTCAATTTTATATCTAAAAGAGGGGGAAAATTATGTAAAGGAAGAAAAGTGGATAATACAGACAAAACTTTACGAGGTGAGGAGAAAGATCCTGTGGTAACCAAGCTCATTTCTTGGGCAGACGATTATCCATTTTATTTTGATTATATTTTGTTGTAATTTGTTCCGTTCCTTTCCCAAAAATTCAATGTGTTTAGGGCCGTTTAGTTCAAAAATAGATTTCTTTAGAATCAAAGGTATACAATTTAGTGGGACAAGAATTTAATTCCACCTTGTAATCATTACCCTGTGGAAAATTAATTTGAGATTACTTAGCTGTCGACTTTCAATCCTAAACTTTCAAACTCTTAACTGTGCATCATGTAGCTCGAACGTCAAGAAAAAGTCTCAGTATTATGTTCATATAGTGGGGCTTGATATATATATATATATATATATATATATATTCTTCTTGGGTTGGTTTGATTCAAGGCTTTGCAAAAGGGCAACATCCTCAACCAACCGAAGGAATACCATGAGGGTAAGTTCCATTTGGACTTCTCCGCACGCACAAGCCTCTGATAATTCTACAAGGAGACCAGGCTACTGTTGAAACCACTCATGTTTAACCATCTCGACGACGACACGCCTTAGGGCATCTTTCATATTAGGTTCTCCATTTGTTCCAGCAGCTGCTCATAGCTTCATAGCGTTTTCCTTAATAGAAACTTTTTCTTGTTTTGAAATCTGCGTCCATCTAAATGTTACGATGTGCTCCATCAGTTGTAAGCCAAAATGCTTTAAGGCAATGGAGTGCTGAAGTCCAGCAGTTAAGTACAACCCAACCTGCGTTGACGCAGTGGAGAAGTTACCTTAAAATTTTCACATGCATTGTAGGCTTTCATTCTTTCTAAATGAGATGGGGTTGGTGTCTCTCGCCAAGTCAGCCGCAATCGAAGCTATATATATCCCATCACACCTCAAATGTATGCCTTTTTTCAGACTGATGAAAACCTCTTCAAAAGACTGTTTAGAATTAGCAAACGTTCAGGCGAAAAGCCTTCTTACATTGGTATACCGGCGAAGGCATGGGCGAAATGAAATTTACTGAGGCCGAATCCAACATGGATAATTTAATTTTCGAATATCAGCAATACCAAAATGCCACCGCAGAAGAAGAAAGATGAAGGAGGTAGAGGGTGACGGAGACTGCCAGAATGTTTCTTCCAATGCTTTTATCAATTTCGACAGTGATTATGAGTGTTTTAATTGTATAATTGGCTTCAATTAGAAATGTTTCGTTTGATTTGAAATACAAAGTATATTCAAGATGTAATTGAATGTGCTTAGGATCGTTAATTCTGAATATAAATTTATAACAATAATAAAAAAAAATTGTGGTAAAACAAAGTTATTGTGTCTCATTTATAAATCATTCAAGATGTACCACGAAGAAAACTCCTCTACCATCAAATATATAACAATAAGAATGACTCAATAGAAAATAACGAAAAAGAGAAAGGAAGAGAAAGCAGACAAACAAATGAGAATTAGATAGAGCGACTAGATAGGAAAAACAAAGAGGCAAATGAAGAGGAGACAATAGTTTTCTAGAAAATGATGAAAAAAATGACAAGGAGAAAATTAGACAAAGCTACAACAAATGAGTATTAGGTAAGTAACTAGATAGGGTAGACGAGGAGGCAAATAAAGAGAAGAAAAACAATATGATAGGTAAAGCGAGGAGAAATAAAAATGGAGAAAAGAGAAAATAGTCATCAGGTCATCTAACTTTACAAAACGATTAATTAAATTCTCTAAATACTCTACTTATATAGGTCAAACAGGTCGTAGCTTCGAAACTAGATTTTCCGAGCATTTCAGAGCGTATAGGTTAAATCAAAACAGTAGCACTTTTTCAAACCATTCTTTAGAATGTAAACATGAATTTCCCAAAATCCAAAATCTAAAAATTTTACATCACTGTACCAAAGGTACAAAGCTTAATCTCCTCGAATCTGCCGAAATTTTCAAAGAAAGTAATAATCCTCACGTTAATCTGCTTAACGAACAAATAGATTTAATGTACACGCCACTTTTCATAAACCTATAATCCGTTAACGATGCGTAATCCCCTTCTTTTACCTACCCGACAATAATTACCCCCAAACCACTACACATTAGTATAAATAGAACTCCTTCATTAATTTGCTTCACTTGATAATGACATTAAACCGTCGAAACTTAAGTCGTGCGTTTTTGTAATATATGTACATATATTACATAATTTTTAGTGGTTAAAACATAGTAAGTGCGTTAGTTAAGTGTTTAATTAAATTCTCACTTAACCCGCTGTGAAACATTTTAATGTTAATTAGAAAATTAATTGAAACACTTGGTTTTTTTCACTATTTCACTTCTCTGGTGAGAAAATAAGATCAAGTTTATACATAGAACGATGAGTTTGATAATTTTTTTATCTGTAGGCAAGCAAACAGATGAAGATGAAGATAGCGGTCCCAATGATCACAGACCTCAATTTCATCCAAAAAATTTCTCCGTCATATCATTGGATTTTAGATGCAAATATATCCTCGTGTTGTTTATTTTAATGATTTTGTAGATTTTATAGAAAATGACGAAACAGAAGAAAAGAGGTAAAAGCAGGCATAGCTATAATAAATGAGAATTAGGAAAAGTAACTAGATAGGAGAGACGAAGACAAATGAAGAGATGAAAACCATGTTAGATTAAAAGAAAAAATATTGAGAAAGATGAAAAGATTGATGCGAAAAGGAAACCACTTATAATTATATTTTTACTTAGCTAAATGAATATGAGATAAGGAATAAGTAAATTAATGAGAAGTGAGCAAGCCGTTTTAGATTTAGATGGAGCAACAAGAAGAGGAAGAGGAGGAGGCATTAAAGGGAAGTTCGAGGTGGATGAATACAAGCGAAGAAAATGTAGAGTAAGTAGAAGATAATTATTGAAGAAAAACAGTGTGGATATATATATATATATATATATATATATATATATATATAAATTCTAATAGAGCTTTAAGATATTAATTACAAGTAGAAAAACAATATGAGGAAGAAGATGAGGGAAATTATTGAAACTAGAAAAGTAGACAATGTATATATTATATGTCACAAATAATAGGAAATGTCTGTAAAAAATTAACTTAAATATGGCAGAAATAAAGCAAAATTTTACCTCATGCATAATGTAATCATTTATGCAGAAGAATATAAGAAGCGGTAAACTCTGCTATCAAATTCTATGCTGCAAATTGATTAACATATGTAGGTATAATTGAAGTATTTATTCAAAGTATACATTATATTCCGTGTGTACAAAACTTCTGTGACCATAACGAGAGCTAGTCCTCCTTAGTGTCCATGAGTTCGTCGTCTGAGTTGAGGTGAGTGTTTTTTTAAGGAAAGATGTATATTGGCGCTGAAGATGAATGCCATAGTTGGAATAGTGTAGACAGTTGTTCACAATTGGTTGCTTTATAGAAAATCTGTGGGCAGTGGGTTTCAAAGTAGCTCTTTGATCAGTAAAAAGAACTGCGGATGGGGCTGACACAATAACATTTGTTACGATATTCTGAAGACCCTGCCTTTCTAAAAATTTGGAATCTTTTCAAGACAAATTTCAATTTATCTGCCATCTATCATCTGTTATATGTAAACTGTCTTGGTGTTATCTGTCAGCTACCATTTTGTCATCTGATTTTTTGGTTTTTAATTTGTATAATTTTAATTCATATGCAACTGTTTTATTATAGATGAAGTTGTAATTGTAAATTTGGAATGATTTTATGGCAAATTTCAATACATCTGTCATCTCTCATTTATTATCTGGAATCTTTAATTTATTATCTTCATCTGTCATCTGTCATTTTGTAATCTGATTTTTAGATTTTTAATTTGTATAATTTTAATTGTGTGTGTTCAACTGTTTTACTAAAGATGTTACGTAATCTGTTTTATGTCATCTGTCATTTTCTTATCGGTCATCTGATTTTTCAAATTTAAATTTGCATTATTTCCATTGCTTCTGTTAAATTGCTTTATTACACATGTCTTTGTGATCTAACATTCTGTCATCTGTCATTTTGTGTACTGATTTTTAGATATTTAAGTTGTTTAATTTCTATTGTTTGTGTTCAATTGTTTTATTACATATGTTATAGTAAACTGTCATATCACATCAGTTATTCTGTTAGCTAATTTTTGATTTTAAAATTGTATAATTTTAATTATTTTGGTTCAACTATTTTATTACAGACGGTTTTGTAATCTGCCATTTGTCATTTTGTCATCAATTATCTGCATTCTATCATGTATTCTTTTTATTTTAAATTTGTAAAATTTCAATTGTTTGTGTAAAGCTGTTATATTATAGATGTTCTTTTAATCTGTCATTTTGTCACCTGATTTTTTTGATTATAAATTTGTATAATTAAATCTGTCATCTGTCATCTGTCATCTGTCATCTGTCATCTGTCATCTGTCATCTGTCATCTGTCATCTATCACCTGGCATCTATCATATGTCATTTGGCATTTGTTATCTGTCGTGTATCATCTGTCATTGAGTGATCTGATTTTTTCAATTATAAAACAAATTTTAATTGTTTGTGTTGTTATTACAGATGGTTTTCTAATCTGTCATGTGTCATTCTAGTATCTGATTTTTTAATTTAAATTTTTATAATTTCAATTGTTTGTATATAACTGTTATATTATTGATGCTTTTGTAATCTGTCATACGCCATCTGTCATTTTCCATTTACCATTTGTCATTTGTTATTATCATCTGTCATCCGGCATATTGTCATCTGATTTCTTGTTCAATTGTTATATTTAAGATATTCTTATGATGAAAATTTGGAATGATTGATTAACAAATTTCAATTAATGTCACATCTGCCATCTGTCATCTGTTATCTGACACCTATCATATTTCATATATTATTTTTTATCTGTTGTGTAAAATTCTGGTATCATATGCCATCTGATAATTTTATTTTAAATCAAATTTTAATTGTTTCTGTTGTTATTATAGATGGTTTTGTATTCTGTCATCTATCATTTTGCCCTCTATCATCTGTCATTCTAGCATCTCATTTTTTATACTAATTTTGTATAATTTCAATTATTTTTGTACAACTGTTTAATTAATGCTTTTGTAACCTGTCAATTGGCATCTGTCGTTTTGTCACCTAATTTTATTTTATTTTAGATTTGTATAATTTAAATTGCTTGTGTTAAAATATTTTATGAGTCGTTTGTCATGTTTCATATGTCCTCTGTCATTTGCCATATAACATTTGTCATTTGTTCTCTATCATCTGTCATCTGTCAGTTTCTTGTTCAATTGTTATATTAAATATGTTCTTATAATGAAAATTTGGAATGATTCCATAACAAATTTCAACGCACGTCTCATGGCATTAATCAGTTGTCGTGTAAAATGCTGTAGTCTATCATCTGTTATTCTGTCATCTGATTTTTTAATTTTAAATTTTAATTATTTATATTCTTACACAGATGGTTTTGTAATCTGACATCTGTCATTTTGTTATCTACCATCTGTCATTATAGCATCTGATTTTTTTATTTTAAATTTGTATAATTTCAATTGTTTGTATACAACTGTTTTTATTATAGATGTTTTTCTAATCTATAATATGGCATCTGTCATTTTGTCAGTTGATTTTTTTAATTTTAAATTTATATAATTTAAATTGTTAATGTTATATTAGTCAATTGTCATTTTTTTTATGTCATCCGTCATTTGCCATTTACCATTTGTCATTTGTTATCCATCGTCTGCCAACTGTCATTTTGTCATCAAATTTCTTTTTCAATTGTTATATTAAAGATGTTCTTACAATGAAAATTTGAAATGATTACATAACAAATTTCAATTCATTTGTTATCTGTCATTTGTCATTTTTCATTTGTCATTAGTTATGTCAACTGTCATCTGTTATCTTTCATTTGTCATGTAAAATTTTGTCGTCTAACATCTGTCATCTGTTTTATTTTTATTTTAGATCAAATCATAATTGTTTGTGTTCAACTTCTTTTGTTACAGATGTTTTTGTAACGAAAATTTGTAATGATTTCATGTCAAATTTCAAATAATTTATCATCCATCATCTGAAAATTTGGACTAATTCCATAACAAATTTCAATTCATATGTCATCTGTCATATTTCATATGTCATCTGTCATTTATCATCTGTCATATGTCATATGTTAACTGTTATCTGTCATCTATCATATGTCATTTGGCATTTTTTAATACTGTCGTGTAAAATTCTGTCGTCTATCATCTGTCATTCTGTCATCTGAATTTTTTATTTTGATTCAAATTTTAATTATTTGTGATCTTATTACAGATAGTTTTGTAATATATCATGTGTTATTTTGTCATCTCTCGTGTCAAATTCTATCGTCTACCATCTGTCATTCTAGAATCGGTTTTTTTATTTTTAATTTGTATAATTTCAATTGTTTGTGTACAACTGTTTTATTATAGATGTTTTTATAATCTGTCAAATGGCATCTGTCATTTAGTTACCTGTTTTCTTTTATTTTAAACTTATATAATTTAAATTTTCATGTGTCATCTGTCATTTAACATTTATCACTTGTCATTTGTTATCTATCATCTGTCATTTAGTCATCTAATTTCTTGTTCAATTGTTATATTAAAAATGTTATTGTAATGAAAAATAGGAATGATTCCATAACAAATTTCAATTCATGTGTCATCTGTCATCTATAATCTGAAATCTGTCATTTGACATCTGTCACCTATCATATGTCACTTGGCATGTATCGTAATTTCTTGTTCAATTGTTATATTAAAGATATTCTTATAATGACAATTTGGAATTATTCCATAATAAATTTCCATGCATGTGTCATCTGTTATCTTTCATCTGTCATTTGTTATCTGTCATCTGTCATCTTTCATATGTCATTTGGCATCTTTTATCCATTGAAGACCATCTCATCATTCAGCCATCTGATTTTTGATTTTTAGTTTTAATTGTTTGTGTTCAATTATTTTGTTACAGATGTTTTTGTAACAAAAATTTTGAATGATTTCATGACAAATTTCAATTCAATTTCAAGTAATTTATCATCTACTATCTTTCAACTTTCATATGACATCTGTCATTTTGTCATCTGGTTTTTAGTTTGTATAATTTCAGATGTTTGTGTTGAACTGTTTTATTACACATGTTTTTGTAACGAAAATTTGAAATGGTTTCATATTAAATTTCAGTTCATCTGTCACTTATTATCTGTCATCTGTCATCTGCATTTTTACCTAAAGTCATTTTTTAAATTTTTTTATAACATATATTTTTTTAAATTTGTCATCTCTCATCCCTCATCTGTCATCTGCCAACTGTTATCTGTCTTCCGTAATCTATTATCTGTCATTTGTCATCTGATTATTTCATTTTTAACTTATATAAATTAAATTATTTGTGTTCAACTGTTTTATTACTTTTTATTATTAATGAAAAATGATTTTCATGACAAATTTCAATTGAATCTGTCATCTGTTATTCTGTAATTTGTCATATGTCACTCAGTCTGTCATCTGTCAACTATCTGAAAACTGACTTTTAGAATTTTAATTTGTTTAATGTCAACTGTTTTAATGCAGATGTTTTTGTTATCTTTCATCTGTCATGTAACATTCTGCCATCTATCATCTACCAACTGTCATTTTGTCTTTTGATTTTTGGATTTTTAATTTGTTTCATTTAAATTGTTTGTGTTCAACTATAATCTGTTATCTATCATTTATCAGCAAAGAAAGAGGACAACGATAATAATAGTTGAATTATATTAAAATAAAATGTATACTTAGTTTTAAGAGATATTCCTTATTAGGTGATGTTGATCAACAAGATGAGGAGTAGGTAAAAGAGAAGACTGACGAACAGGAACAAACTTAGACTTATTTAGAAAATTTTTAGGAGTAAAGTTGGTAAGACAAGAAACTAATTAAGAAGAGGAGAATGATAGAGAATAAATAAAGAAGAATAACTAGAAGAAAGCTTTAAGAAGTGCTTATAACATGAGCAATAAGATAATAATGAGATAAAAAAGATAAAAGAGACAAGAGAGTAGAAGAGGCTTTGAGAAGTACCTATAGCAAATGCAATAAGACAACAAAAAGAGGGAGGAATATTATGTGAAAGAATCAAAGATAAATAAGAAGACAGAGTAGAAGAATATTTGATAAGTACGTAAAGCAGTAAGATAATAATGAAGGGGGTGGGGGGATTAGAGAAGGAAGACTAGCAGAGGGAGAAAAGTTATTTTCCTTTTACAGATGAAGCCACTGGATGAAGATTTAAAAGAAATAATCGATTACTTAAACAATCAGAAGGTTCTATACTTTATTTCATTCAATATTTTCTAATGCCAAGATAATTTAAACAAAACAATTAATCAAAACGAACTTCTAATCGTACCCTAACTTTTTCTGTTGTTTATTACTTCTTGATTTCCTTTCTAGCCAACCAATTCATTAATGGTTGATTTAAATAATAAAAGAATTAATTATTTGATCATCATTAATTATTAGGAGAATGAGATTACAATTTCATGTCTTTGCGATAAAGGCTATTGTTAAATTCTGTGTGTGTTTTTGTATTTTTTTTTATTTACGTGAGTACGAGCACTAAATTATTTAAGTCCTTTCCGGAACGAAAAAACCTAACCGGATTAAAAACCAAACATTAACCCCATAATCCAGTTATCGCGGGTAATCACCTTTATCGCATTTAGCCGGCGCACGGTGGCCGAAATTCAAAATTTATAAGACACATTGAATTCACCAGGGTGGAAAAGTGTTGCCCGCTGTTTTGTTGCCGTTCGCCGTTTGCTGAACATTCGGAATTTCCGCGTGGAAACGTTATTATTTTTGTTTTCGTTTCATCTAATCCGCAAATATTCGTTCACGCAAAACGTCAGGTATGGAAGATCATCGACGTGTTTGCAGTGCAGCATCATCGCGATTTTTATATAATTGGGGGGGCGTGTAGGTTTTATTACTCCATTTTTCGCAATTATTTTCAGTTTTCAGCGGGGGCGCGTCTTGTTTGATCCGTATTAAAATTACGCTCGGTTTAAGGCCGGTAAATATTTTCAGTTCAAACATGCGCCGCCCTCCTGGGGGATCATTAATGTACAGCCCTATTATTACGATTGTTTAGTGTGAATCACGTTAAGTAGTTTAAAATTGCTAATCCTTAGGGATTTGCATTATTTGTATTCGTACAGAAAGTAGTAAGAACTAAAATGATAGTTATCATTGTATTCGTACAGGAAGTAGATATTTTAATTGTTTTGTTAATACAAGAGTTTCTGATATATTTTGGGAATGGACAATCTAGGTCCTTCAAATATGAACTAGATCCAACAAAAGTTGTTCGCGTATGAAGGACTTTGAAGCAAATAATAGCTTGTTTTTTTTTGATAAACTGTTGGCAACGGTATTTTTAAAGGGCAATATCTACGGGTCAATGTTGAATGGTATAGAACTAAATGTTTGCTAGAAGTCTTCCTTTCTCCGTATCTCATTATAAAGTACCTTTCAGAAAATACCTGGCCTGTCTCCAAAAAGTACAACGACTGATCTAGCTATCAAATCCCCGCTGAATATGACTAAAGTACTTAGTTATCGAGTACTTCAAATCCCCGCTGAATATGACTGAACTTAGTCATCGAGTACCTCAGTCATATTTTAGTGGGGATTTGATAGCTAGATCATCCTCGCTTATTTTCGAGTAGAAGTTGATATTTTTTTTCTTTATAAAGTGTGAAGAAAGGATGTAACAGTGTTATTTATATTAATTAAACTCTTCACGAAATCCAAAAACAAGCATCGAGAAGTTGATAGCTTCAAGCCTTCCTTATTTATCTTACGAGTGAACCACATTAGAATCAACTATGAAAAACTGTTAAAAATTATAAATGAGTGATCAAATCGGTAATTGTTCAACAATTCTTTAAGATATTGTAAATCCGAAGAGTTTTGTTTAATCTTGAGAAAGACTGATCAAGATATTAGATAGGTTTAAAAATTGGGAGAAGTAAAACTCTTGCCATGTTCTATTTCTTTACAACAAGAGTTTTACTTCTCCCAGTTTGAAAACTTGATTCCATTAACACATTGCTGGCCGCTGACGTAATACTACGTCTTATAAATTCCAAATTTAGTAGCCGTTGACGTATTAATACGTCAATCAATTTTTATTGTCTGGGAGCCGTTGACGTATTTATACGTTATTTCATTTTTGTTTTCGTGTAGCCGTTGACGTAGTACTACGTCTTTTTTATTATTTCGCATGTTTATTGTTCAATGTCGAATAATTTTCCTAAGAAACTGTGAAGATCTTAAATTAATTTACTTTTAACCCTTAGCTTTACCATGAATGCAGAATGTGAGTCTATTAATGGTGAAATGTGTGCCGATAATTTGTCTGAAGCCGAAAGTGGTGCAGATATTTTGGACACTCGCAGTGATTTTTCTGTTTTCGTATCCACCAAAAGAAGAAGAGCCTTCACCATTTTTAAGCGAATCAATTACTAGTGATATAGAACGTGTCAAAATAGAAAATAAAGAAATTATTTCAAGAAGTAATTTTCAGACTGTTGTAAATATATTACTTTTAGGAAATAAAGGTATTAAAGTTTTTCCAAGAGATTCAGGAGATATATCGCAAGTAGTAAATATATTTATTAATTATGACTTTTCATTATTGAAGATCGAAACAAACAGATATCGCCATAAAAAGGCCCATACGTTTAATATTATAAAACTTGTTAAGTGGTGGACGGACACAACGGTATCCGAACTGAAAAAATTCTTGGGACTAAATATACTACGAGTATGGGACAGATTAGGAAGAATAGGATAAATGACTACTGGTTCACATATCCTTATATGGAAACACCTTTCTTTGGCAAAGTAATGAGTAGAAATAAATTCAGGCAAGTTTTACAATCGATCCATTTTTCCAACAATGAGAAAATGCTAGAAAATACTACTTTTTAAGGTAGGCTTAGTTCTAAATTACTTTTTGGAAGGAATTTGTAAAGAATACAAACCAAAATAAACCTCTCGTTAGATGAAGCAATAATTCTATATCGAGGGCGATTAAAATTCCACGCTAATAATCCAGGAAAACTTAAGAAATACGAACTTCTTGTAGGAAATGCTATGCGATGCAAAAAATGGTTAAATATGTAAATTTAAATTATATACTGGTAATGGACAAGGGTTGAATGATCTTGTGTGTAATCTCTTAGATAGTAGTGAAAATGTATAGCACCATGTTTACGTTTAGCAGAACAATTTATTTAAAAAAAATTAGAATATGCGGATTACCTGCAGTCCTAAGAAAGTTAAAGTTACGAAGAAGTCAAGATGTTTTTTGCGGAAAATAAGACGTTCTAATACACATTTGGAAAGATAAAAGAGCAGTTAGAGTGATGACTACAATACATAAAGCTACCATGATTGAATCCGGAAAAGTAAATAGAAAAACTGCAGATATGATTGTAAAGCCCAAAATAATTTTGGATTACAATAAATACTTCAAAGGTATAGATTATGCTGATCAATACCTTTCAAACAATGAATGGATAAAAAAAAATTCCATGTTTGTTTTAAATTGTGCACTGCATAAACTTTTTTAATTTACAAACATTTAAATCCCCAGAAAAAAACTTGCAAAAGAATGGATAAAATTTGAAGACAATAATTAACCATGTGATCCCGAAAGATCGACAAGTTCAATACTTATTACTTTCCCTATATAGTTATATAGGGGAAGTATTGTTTTGGTGTGTGAAAACGTCTGTGGGCGCTCTATCTCAAAAACGAATAATTTGAGATGAAACTTTAAACTTAAGGTTTTATCATTAAAAATTAGAACTGAAAAGCTTTTGGTAAACATTCCTTAACCGGAAGTGGTTGTTTACTCGAGGCGTTTTTTGGATTTTTCTCGATATTTTTCTAAATTTTAAAAATTTTACATAACTCTTCCAACAAAAATCAAAGGGAATGAGAAACTGAGCAAATTTTATTAAAACATGTTTTCATAAAGTGCTTAACTTGCAAGAAAAAAATTAAAAATCAAAAATTTTGACATTTTTGCCAAGTACTAATAAACTATAAGAGTTACATGAAATTTGTATAACAAGTAATTGTAAATAATCCAAAATTGAACAAATTATTGAAAATCGCCTTTTGCCTAAAACTCATAATTTTGGAGAAAATGTAAGGAAAATATTATGATGGCTATAGCAACATTTTTATATTTTTTTACATTTTAGTCTTATCTATTTTAGATTTAGAAGTCTGCCCATCCATCATGCACTAAAATTTTATTAATTACCTCAACCAAAATTATTTTAATTCAAAAAGTTCTGTAATTAATTTTACTCCAAACCGCGAGACGATCAGTAATTGAAATTTATATGTATATTTAGGGTGGGTGACCTCTATTCCACCCTCTAATCAGTAAAACATCATCAAAAATTATTTAAAAAAATTGTATGATCAAATCTCCAAAAATTGCAATTATGTTGTGTTTATTTATATTTTACAACTTTTAATTAAAACCCTCGCTTATGTTTTACTGATTAGAGGACGAGATAGAGGCCACCCACCCACCCTACATATACATGATAACTTTAATTGCTAATGGTTGATGATTTTGCTGCTAGAAACCATCAAACCCTTTATGTAATAAAAAATGAAACAAAATCAAAATTTTATTTTAAATATAATTAACTTTCTATCGCAAATCTTATCTAACTTAGATATAAGTCTGCCCATCCATTATGCATTATATTTTAATAAGTTACTCAAAATTTTTTCCATTTTATTTTTATTCAAAAAGATTTGTAATTAATTTCATTGTAAACAACGATACGATAAGGAATTAATGTTTATATGTATATGTAGGGCGGGTGGGTGGCCTCTATCCCACACTACAGTCAAAAACCATCATCAAAAATTATTTTAAAAATTTGTTTGAATTAATCTATCAAATTGTGCAATAATGTTGTGTTTTTTACATTGTACAACATTTAATTAAAACTCTCGCTTATATTTTAATGATTGGATGGTGGGTTTAAGATCACCCACCCTACATATACATAATAATCCAGGACTGCACAAGCATGTTGATTTACATGATTTAAATAATTATTAGTGATAAACTTATTTTAGAATTTTAAAATATAGTTTCACTTCTAGTTTTCAAATGAGCAAGTATCTAGCGAATCTTCCAACAACCCTCTTTTATAGACCCTACAGTTTCTTATACAGATGTCGATGATGTGGATATTATTTTTACAATTCCATTGATGATAAACCATCCACAATATACTGCTTATGCATTGATTAATTTCTATTTCATAAGTACCTTATTTCTGTAAATCATCTAGAAAATACTGCTCGCGCAGTACTTCTTACATGCAGGCATACATCACTGCGCAAGCAGTATTTTGTAGATAATTTAAGTCAATATATATTCTTAACCACAAACATCCACAACTGCGCAAGCAGTATTTTGTTGATGTTCATGATTTACATTGATTAACTTTCACCTCTAGATTTCAAATCAGCCAACATCTAGGTCATTTAAGTTCTAACATCCCTCTTTTATATACACTACAGTCTCTTCTACTGATGTCGGTGATGGTTATATGTATCTTTGAAAGCTTATCTTTTTTAGTTTAATATTTCTTGGCATCAAATTTTCTTTCTTTCTTTTTTTCCAAAATTGGACAGCCACATAATTCCATACCTACCTATACAATCCTCCTAATGAAATAATGAATATTATTTTTACAATCGCATTGATGATATACCATCCTCAAAATACTGCTTGCGCAGTGATTAATTTCTAGTCCACAAGTATCTTACTAATGTAAATCATCTAGAAATATTCACAAACGATTTGTAATTAATTTCATTGGACAACGAGGTGCTAAGGAATTAAGGTTTATATGTATAAGTAGGGTGGGTGGGTGGCCTCTCTCTCACCCTCCAGTCAGATAAACATCATCAAAAATTATTTAGAGGTGGGTGTTAGAGGCACCCACCCATCCTACATATACATAATAATTTAGAATTCAAAATTGAGAAAATTATTAAGAATACCTTTTATTGCGTAAGCCTCATAGTTGTCGAGAAAAATATAGGGAAAGTATTATGATGGCCACATCACCATTTGATCAAACAAGATGCGTTCCTCATAAGGATCCACATTTAGACTCTCGGGCGATATAAAGCACCGTAGACTTAAAAATATTGTGAGTTTAGGTACAAAAACCTAAGAAACGTTGAAGAGTTTGCGCAAAACCCAGTATTCGGTGAGAGACATGCTTTATATGTAAATATTGTAGGATTCCTTTAACGAGGTGCTAAGGAATTAAGGTTTTGAATATCATATCAAAACAATATATTTAAGTGTAACTTTATTTATCACAGCTAGGAAAAAAATGCATAGCCTCACATTTTTATTCAATATGTAGACGGTCACAAAAGTTGCATATTTTTTTAATTATGCATAAATTTCCACTTCTGCAGGTTTTAGCATATGTTTGGAACAGTATTTTGGACAAAATTCATTCTAAATTTTATTTAAAATATTTTTGTAGTCTTGCGCTGATATTATAAATCACTAGTATCCTTTTACTAACAGTATAAGCCTAAATTCTGGTAAAAAATAATTTTGGGTTCTAGAATGAATGCCTTTTCTTTTCTAGTCACACGGACAGTAATATAAAACCACGTTTTTTTAATCAGAGCTTAAAACTTAAAACAATGAAAGCGCAATATACCTAAATGCCCGTAAACATACAAAAATATTGTTTAGAAGCCACAATTGGCAAAATAAAAGTGTTTCAATTAAATTAGAAGTCATAATAAAATCCCAACTTCGGAAAAATATGCCGGCCTTCAGCAATACTTCTAATAAAAAACTAAACGGCTCCACAGCGTGTGCGCGAAAATTGTCATGCGGTTATCACGTACGTTGTCACTGATGTGCTAACAGCCACCTAGGTGTTAAGAGGGTAACACAATAAGTATCAATTATAGGTTTGTTTAGTTTCTATTGTTTTGGAATTGATGAGGAGAGAGCTGATGATCGTAAAAATTTCTCAAGTGATTGATCAAAAAAAAAAAATGTATGCCCTGGAAGTGAGGATTTAGAAATGGAATGACTTTCTTGTTGAAGTTTTCTGTACAATTTTAATGCCTAGAATATCAATCAATAAATATTTTTGTTGTTTCAATAGAAGAATGAAATTTTGTCAGGTCTAATTTAATCACGAATAATTATAATTGATACAGATAATTCCGTAGCGGTTTTTGCGCCTCGTTACATCCGCACGGGTGGATTTTAATATTTAGCGGAATAATTGAAAAGGTAAAATTTTAATTAGAAAAGGTAGTTTCGTCCCCCGACGGGAACACTGGCGCTCTCCTTTTCGGGACCGCGCTCCCTTCCGCCGGCTCACTCGCGCCCTCTATCTTTCTCCCACTTCTTCCACTCTCGTTCGCGTTCCTTATCCCGCACATAGGTAGGGATGGGCGTACGTGAACATCCCGAGGTTTTCATTACACAACTAAATGCGGCGCCCTCTGACAAAGCAATTCGTAACGAACGTAACGGGGAAGAGGTGCATTGTTATATTGTCACCGGAAGTTATGTAATAATAGCGGCTGATTTATTACAGTCGCCGGTTATTATGCACGAAACTTATATAATTTTCATTAGGGAATTTTATATAAAGTTGTTGTATAAATATGAATGTGCTCACGTGAGATTTATGTGAAGACCTGGGGTTCGAGGGGAGAGGCGTGTTTTAAATTTTCCGAATTTTCTCGAGAGGTGGGCGGATTGGAAAAAAGTAAGGAGATGTCTGCTTTTAATGCTTTATGGGGAATATATTCATTTTAAGTTTAAAGTTTACCAAGATGTGCCAATTCTCGGTCCATACATTATTTCATTTACATTATTCAAATTCATCTGAGTGATTACAATAATTTATCTACGTGTAATTTATTATAACAACCTTAAAAAATATATTTTAATGTATAAATATTTATGCCCTCCAGATCACGTACTGTTCGTCGTATAAAGGGTGATACAGATTGAACTTTAGGTTTTGAATTGCGCGCCATTTTCACATGTTGGGAGTTTCGCTTTAATAGTTGGTATCACAAATGCATAATGGCGCTGTATTCAGTGCAGCAAAGCATGCATATTGTACAAGTTCGTTATGAAAACAGGCGATCAGTTATGATTACGTGAAACTTCAATGTTTGGACGCAATAATATTCCAAGTGAGCATGCAATTTGTGATCTACTGCAAAAATTAGTGTTACGGTTATTAATACGCCAAGAGTTGACTGTTAGCGCAGATGTCGCCTCCTCAGATCGCAGATTGAGGGACGCTTCCCAGGTATGGGAAAACAAAAGCTCGGGTTGGACCAAAACTAGCTTTGCAGTGTCTACGAAGAGCGACTGTTCCCTGAAACTGCAGCTGAACACACACCGAGAAAGGCAACGGGAAACCAGCTTTTTGTTCTTTTCTATATGTAGAAAATGCAAGAAAGTTCACCAGAGGTCTACGAAATGTTTAAGGAATGGACTCTTGTAGTTCAACGATCTACAAAAACGTTCACAACAGTTGCTGCCCATATGTGCCTAGAGCAAACAATACACAGATCACAGAAGAGTGTTTCTGGTGTTATTTATTTATCTATTTATTAGTGCTTTATCAGACTTGCTTTACAAATATAATTCGAAATACATAAACAAAACCATACAAATAATTTCGTCAGCAAGTAACAGTTACAGAATGGGAGATGATATACCATGAAATCCTTGCCATTATTAACTTTTTCAGGGTTATTTCCAATGTTTCTTTAGAGTATGGTGAGCTGAGAAAACACTATAAGTCATCATCAAATCTAACAAAGAATACTGAAAGTAAAAGAAAAAATTGGTGATGAATTTCCTTACTCATAACGAAAACCCGTTTTCTGGGGGAGCAAAAGAACTCAGAAACATTACACTACAAATAGTTAACGATGCTGTGAAAAATCAATTGCCCCATGTCTTTACTATTAGAAATACAGCATATGCAACTCTTAGGAAATAGAGATTCATTAATTAATTGATAATAATGCTAATATTTCAGATACCATCCACAGAGTGAACATATCATCTATGAATATCATCCCCATAGGGAAAGAAACTTTAAAAACCAAGACACCAAAAAATATTCAACCTATCTTTCAACGCACTATTCAATTAGTCAGAGAGACTCATATTTTAGAAGTTTAGCAATAGGATACCTTCTATTGCTAAACTTCTAAAATATGCGCTTATAGACAATTTCATTTTAGATGAAAACGTCTTCTTTACAAAGACAAATAAGACCACACTAACCACTGAACTGGAAAAGGTATTAACTGAGACAAATGTCAGTACAGTAAACTCACAAATCTTGCAACTTTATTCTTTATTAATTATATCTAATTTCTTCTTACACGTACACAAATTTAGACAGCAAGAATCACCTGCAGAGTTCACTGGCTTCCAATGTTCTTCCTCTCAGACCCACATTCATCCACAGTTCAGTAAGACATGCTGATAGCTTCTGTATTCTTTATTCGTAATATTTTGAAGCTCTTTTGTCTCATTTTTGGATTTCATGGCTTGGGCAAGAAGAATTTCTATCAAAGTTTTGGGAATATTTTTAGATTTTTGCATGGCTCTCTTTTTACACATGAGAAATATTATATCAAATAGAGTGACAAAAATAGATTCCATATTTTATTCTTATTTCGATAAGTCACCAAAGAGTTTTGAACCGATTCGTCGCGCGTGCTACATGTAGATCAATTGATCTCCACTATATTACAAATACACATGTTATTATTATTATTATTCCTGTACAATGAGAGAAATTTTGGACTTCGAGTTCTAGTAAAGTAAAACTTAAAGACTGTTACAGATCACATCTCCTAGATAAAAGTAACATTACGTGCCCAAATGTGGAGGTCTTCTACAGAGCAACATCTCTTCCCAACCCACCAACATGCGTCTCCATACAGTAAACCAATGTAACACAACTCCACGAAGAATTACAGTTTGCCGTGTTAGAAAACGTATATATCCGTATTATGCCCCATATTAAGCATGCTACAAACAGATGGTATCAGAAAGTGATAATATTATCAAATGACACAGGCGTTCTGGTTCTTCTATTATATCTTTGGACTACCTTCAGAAATATGGAAATGAATGAAATGTGGATTCGATTAGATCTTGGAAGAGCTTCGACGCTTTAAGTACTAGTTCATATGATGACTAAAAGAATTGCAATATACTATGTATGTTACTTCCTGTTGTATACTTCTTAACTGGACCAGATTATACTAGCAAAGTAGGAACAAAAAAAGCTGGAATAATAAGTTCACTTACAGAATTTTTACAAACTTCAGAATTTGCTTAGGCAATGACGAAACATACAGAAAGAAGACCGACAGGTTTGTATCCTCTCGTCACTCTTATTTAATCTATTCTGAAGGGTCTGCCCGTAGCAACTATAAGATATGCAGATAATACGGTCATACAGGCAGACAGTCCAGAAGAACTTAATCTACTCCTCAACAGAATCGATGCAACTGACGGAAGATACGTTCGAACGATAAATACCACTAAAATAAAATACATAGTATTCAGCCGCCAATATTTTCTAATGTCCATATTAATTAAAAGAGTGGCCAACTTTAAATACTTTGATAGTATAAATAAACAAAACCTATATAACACGTGCGCCATTTAATTAAATGAGGTCATCTCTCCGTGATGATACTTAAAATCTAGAATTATGACAAAGATTAGACAAATGCTGTATTTTTTCAACACTTTTTTAAGAAGTATTCGAGATGTGGCTGCATAGAAACATACTACGTTTACCATGAGTAGACCACGTAACAAATACTAAAGTACTTCGAAAAGCCAAAACTGAAAGGCAAGTGCTAGGGGCAATAAAATTTCGTAAAATAGCCTATCTAGGAGATTAAATAGAATAGAATATAAGTGAAGGAGACAAGACCATGATGTTAAGGGAGTAAATATCCTCTTGAGTATCCGGATTCTTCTATCAATGCTTTTATTTTTTTTTTTTAGGGGATACTTTTTAGCCGTTGATTGTCACTATGACAGATATATCTTATCGCATTCTATATCTTAAACATAACTAAATAGTTCTATAGATTTTAGTCACAATTTGAAGTTACTTAAAGACTACCAATAATATCAAAATGAGGAAGATGTTTCAAACGATTAAGTAATTCACTCATTTACACAGTGGGCTATTAATGCTCGAATTAGTTTTCACATGAGATTATCTAAATAGAAATTTACTACGAGTATTCATTAATACAGGATTTACATAAAAATTCAATGAGCTAACGACATTATTGCAGTTTATACTACCGAAAATAAAATCACTTTTTATTCTACAATACATAATAATCGACACATATCATTATAATGAGTATTATTATTGTTAGTGCATAATCTAACTGAAGCCACTGTAACAAATTTACTTTGAACTCGCTGAATCTGTTCAGAATAGCAATCATTAAAAGAACACCATATTGTTGAGGCATATTCCAAAGTAGATTGAACAATTGAGAAGAATACGAACTTCAATGTATATATACTAAATTTGCTACAATTTCTTTTTATAAAGCAACCTAGGCTACCAATTAAATTAATATGATTAACAATTGATACTGAATTGAGTACTGAATTATTTATAGAACAATCAAAAATAGTAGGCTGATTTTTCTAGTAAATGACAGAAGATTACATTTCTTAATATTTAAATGAAGATCATTTTTAATAAATCATTTCTCCAGAGAACGCAAATCCGATTGACAATCTTATTCTAAAAAATTTAATATCCGCAAATTGGAAAATTTATAGCAGTCTACTATATCGTCCAAAACAGCAAAGATGGGACCAATGTGTGAACACTGCGGCACACCTGAATAAATAGAAATTGGTTCAGACCCAAAATGTTTGTATTTCAAAATTTGGGTTTTAGTTATGATCTTATCCAATCAATAGTATGGTGATTAAAACCAGAGGTCACTAGCTTAGACATTAAAATATTATGATTAACGCTATCAAAGGCCTTAGAGCAATCAGTATAGATTGTATATACTTGATTTTGCATCTCTAAGACTTTCAAAATCTAATAAATTTGTTATTGTTGATCGACCTACAATGAACCCATGCTGATTATCACTTAAAGGATATCTGACAATCCACGATAATTGTTTTGCCACCAATTCTTCTAATATCTTAGAAATAAATGATTGTATCGATATACCTCTACAGTTTTCAATATTATTATGTTTACCTTTTTTTATAAATAAGTGTTATAAACGTAGATTTCTATAAATTGGGGAAAAACAGATTGTTCAAGTAAGGTTGATAATAAAACACTTAACTGTTTAGCCAAGGTGTAAACAGTGTTGGCAAAAACGTAACCGGGTGTGCCATGAGGACTACAACTAAACTTATTTTGACATCTTCTGCAGGTAATATAAACTTATTTGACACAAAAGATTTAACAAAGTTATAATTACAATTAAAATGATTATTAATAGGCTTAACATACAGTGGCGAGAAGAAATCTGCAAACGAGTTTACTATATCCAGACCATTTTCAAATTGGACCTACTTGTATCATTCCTGAAGACTTTTTCGATTAATTGATAAATTTCAAAAAATATTTGGAGTTGTGACGTATATTGGTCTCGACTTTATTTATATATGTTTTATATAATGATCTACTTAACACTGAACAACGATCACGTAGAATTCGAAGAGATTCATAATCATAATAATACTTATTTTGTAATTTGTATGGGCAGATCGCTTCTGATTAGTAAGACTAATTAGCGTTTTGTTGAACCAACAAGGAAATGATTTAATTTGTATTATAGGAACATATTTTAAAATAGCGAACAACAATATTATAAACCTATTCAACCATTTCATCAATATTTTTATTTTTAAACATTTTTATTAAAATCAATACTTATAATCTCTCGCTAGTTTTCTTTTTCTTTTAATTATCATAGCAAACTATATGAATCACTTGATAGGTGATCGCCAACAGCAATTGAATCTTTCTTATGGCATTACTTAACGAATTTAAAAAAGACCTGAAATTAATTGCATATAAAATTCAACTGTTCCAAGAACTTAAACTAGCGATCCACCAGAAATGCCGGAAATGATGCTGATTTTTACAAGAAAATCATTTGGAACGTTGATGAAGTCAATAAGTTTAAAGAAAGTATTAAAGGATTAAATTGGTAGACAATGGTGACATTCTAAGAGATGGAATGAAATGAAATAATTAATTAGAGGAGCTATTGGTATGACGAAGAGTGTAGGAAAATAAAAGGAAGAGAGAGGTACAATTTTAACCAGTTGTGCTGAAAATAAGTGCCATGCACGTCGTAATACTTTTTTCACAGAAACAAAAACGGCGTGAATGGGATTGTTTACCAGAGCCCAGATTTTAATTGCACTGCGTAACGTGCAGTTATCAATATTACTCCCCTATTTTAAAATGAAAATCAAAAGCAAACGATATTATTTCGACAAATAGAAAAAGGAAACATGATAGTGTTGAAAGTGGTAGTGACAATGACTTCGAAGAAATTGCTTTTACACTTTGAAATCGCCGTATAATTTTATCTGATGACGAGGAAGAATGCATAAATGAAGATTGTGAAATTAATCTTATATCTAATGAATGGATATGGAAAGATATACAAAATATAACTAAAATATACAGTTTTAGAAATGGTAAATGAAATACTAACAAAAGACTTTTGGAAAATTATTGTATCTCGAAAATAAATTATATTAGATTTCTCTGAGGCATCGAACTCTGATATCTCACAGGTACACTGGACCGTTCTGGTACACGCGTCGGTGATTTTTTGCCTGCGCAAGAAAGAAAAAGGTAACAGTGAGTGAAATTAAAACAGAAAGAGAGGTATAAGAGTTTATACGTAGAAAGAAACAAAGGAAGAAGAGTAGAGAAAATTATTACGTTCTTTAGGGATAATATGAACGAAGATAATATGATAATTAAAAAATCCCAGGTGGACCTGAGCAGTAATTTAAAGGA
Source organism: Ontholestes murinus (assembly GCA_963969525.1). Classification (NCBI taxonomy): domain Eukaryota; kingdom Metazoa; phylum Arthropoda; class Insecta; order Coleoptera; family Staphylinidae; genus Ontholestes; species Ontholestes murinus. The sequence continues at coordinate 105,274,442 of OZ018387.1, forward strand.
GAAAAGGCTTGAGAGGGCAATGAAAGGGATGAAAAGCAAGAATGTGGTATGTGTAGAGGTTAGGGCATTGAAAATTGTAAGAGAAGAATAGAGAGAAGGATGGAATGGACTAGTAAAACAGCTGAAGATGATATGGAGCAGAAAGAGAGAAATGACAAAAAGTTGGAAATGATCGGAAATTATTCCGGTGCGCAAAGGAAGTGACAAAGAAAATCTAGCTAACCAAAGGCCGCTGTGGCATATAACAGGGTGCTAAGAGTACCATTACCGAAAGATGCGCAGGCGGTCGGGCTCGCAGTCGACCTGCTCATAACAGTCAGCAGGTGGGATATTTGTTGCATTGCAAGAGTACGTGAAAATGTTTATAATGAAATAAAACACTAGTTTTCCACTTTTTTTCACTTGGTTTATTTATCGCTAAACTGTTTGCTAACTATTTGCTATTGATAATGGTCACTTTGTGACCGAAATGTGCATCTAGCGATAAATAAACCAAGTGAACAAAGTGCCAAACTAGTGTTTAATTTAATTAGGCGACATATTGGTGACCTTAGAATGGCGGATCAGTGGGCTACAGATCAAGTATCTAGGGGTAATGTTAGAAATCAATTCCAGGTGCAGCTCCAGTGCCAAGGAGGCTGTGACGGAAGCGGCATGATCTATGAAGGCATCCCAGGCTCCTTGGAAACATCGTGGGGGCATCGGAAGGTACCAGGAGATTACTGGAGGGTGGCTGCAGCGCTAGCCTGGGTGGGGTGCTCCACCTCCCAGGGAAACAGGGACAGGCTCGACAGTGCGGTGGACCTGCAGCACTAAAGATAATGCGGGGGTATAGAACCGTCTCCACGACGGCCGCGGAAGTTTTAACTTCCATGCCTCCGCCGGACCTATTACTCTCGATGAGGACCAAAATACACGCAGCTGTGGCAGGAGGAAAGAGTAGAGAGGCGGCCAGGAGAAGTAACCAGGAGAATAAATCCCCGAGATCGGACAATGGATAAAGCGGAGGCACGAGGAGATAATCTACTTCCTGTGTCAGATCCTCTAAGGGCACGGCGAGTTTAGGTCGTTTCTCTAAAGAATAGACAAGGCAGAAAGTTGCCGCTGACACCCCAGACATACATTGGTCTTTGGTAAAGTTCTGGGAGGGCCAGCTCGCATATCAACATTGACGAACAGGATGATTGAAGCAGAACCCAAGTGAAACGCAGTCTGCGAATTTGAACCTTGTAAACACCCAAGAAAACCCGAAATCTTGACGAACGGCTAAACATAAATGATGTAAAGACGTATAGGCTATGCATGAAGGTAACAGAGAGGCTAGAAGTTGGGATGAAGATCAAGTGTACTATTCTCAGCAGTCAAGAAGGTTTTAGGAAGGGTAGAGGGGCATTGGATCATATACTAACTTTGAGCCAAATCATCGATAAGGGAATTAAAAAGAGATAGGAGAATATCTACATCCTATTTTTAGACTTCAAGGAAGTATATGATTCCTGTATCAATGAATAAGGGAAGAGGAGTATCAAATGAAATGAGATAATGGGTTGAAAGTGTGTATGAGAAGAATGTAGAGTGAAAGGATCTGGGGAGGAGTCAGGGGGGGGCTAAGACAGGGATGCCCAAGTAGCCCAAATACATATAAAATTGTAAATTGTTTTCTGTCTGTTTGTTGAATGATTGATTAAAGTAAATCGTATATGTAGGGTGGGTGTCCTCTTAGACACCCTTCAATTACTTGACCTTAAGTGAGAGTTTTCTAGTTTTCATTATTTGTTTAACAGAAGTATACGTGGATACAAAATTATAGAAATATATTTTATACAATAAAAATACTTAATAGTTTGTCTGTATAACTAGATTTAATCTTCATTGACTATAGTTTCGACAAGAAGATTTGCACATTAAATTCGTTTGCAAAACTTTTTCTTCTGATCAATAGATTGGAGGGCTAAACCCACACACGTACTACATATATTTTTTTTAAACTTAAGCTCAAATGCTTATGATTAATTTAAAATTCATTGGCAAAACTGTTGGTTGTTTGGTTGTTAATTCTAAGGCATTGAGTGATTTAAGGGAATTGTATAAGTAGGGTGGGTGGGTGTCTTTAGCCCACCTTCTAATCATCAAAATATACGTATTTGTGTTCATTTTATATGTTTTTTGTAATGACACTCTGAAATAAAGATTATTATTATTATTATTAGACTGTTTGGTGACTATAGAATCGTGGAGAAAGCAATATGGTCAAGGGGAATGGATAATGTTGCTGAAGAGGGCTACTGAGGCAATGGGTATAATAAGAAGGATAGAGGAAAAGAAAAAGGCTTGTGGAAATAACTAATTTTTAAACAGTTTTGTGTTAGAAGTATAAGATAATTTATTGTAAAAACGTATTATAATAATCACTTTACTTTAAAAAATTCTTTAAACGCCCAACTTACCAGATTGAGATACATTAGAAGGTTTGGTTTGAAAGAATAGATTTTACGAACCTGTAACAAAAAAAAGTTGGTTAGTGATTCATCTTTATCACGTTTTTTTGGCTTACAAATTTGATTGCGAAAATTAAACTATCAAAAAGAGGCAGAAGGGCCTTTAGTTAATAATTCAATATTTCCTCCTTCTTCCAATTATAAGAAAGGCCAAAGAAACTTGCAAACCACAATGTTAAAGGTGAAGGTAAATTACTAGATTTAGTTTGAAAGAATAGATTTTACAAACCTGTAACAAAAAAAAGTTGGTTAGTAATTCATCACCATTTTGGCTTACAAATTTGATTATTTTTCTAAAATTGAACTATCAAATCGAGTCAGAAGGGCCTTTAGTTGATAATTCAATAACATCTTCCTTCTTTCACTTATAAGGAATATCAGAAAAACCTGCAAACCATGAAGTTAACGCTTTTATCATTAAGAATTTAATAAAAGAATTACAAAGATTTTAAAAGTATATCTATAGGGTTTACACAGGATAATAATTTACAAGAATTCCTGATCAAAATTCTTCTAAAATGATTTTTATTTATTTATCTATTGGCACTTTACCAGACATTATGAATATAATTGAAAATCCATAAAACAGTAAACAAAAACCAAAAAATAATTTCGTCAGCGAGTTGAAAGGAGTTCACTCTTGAAGAATGTTCTTTCTCTCTAAACTGTAGGTCCTCTCCTTCATCATAGATGAACTTAGCTTCAGATACATACATTAAAGCGATAAATGCTTATTTCTTCTAATAAAGATATACATTTAGAAAACATTGATTAAAGTTTGAGGCATTAACTTCGTGATACGTCTTGAAAAATTAAACAAAAACGTTTGCTTGGTTGATATTATACTTTATTTTTAAGTGACTCAAGTTTCGATCATTAACTAATCATTTTTAACCTTTAGGTTTGTCACTTAAATATAAAGTATGATATCAAGTATCATACTTTATATTTAAGTGACAAACCTAAAGGTTGAAAATGATTAGTTAATGATCGAAATTCGAAACGTTTTTGTTTTATTAGAAAACATTGTCACATTGACATTTATTGTTTCAGTTCTACAACTACAGACTAGTTTAGACCTATAGTTGAAGAGAGGAAAAATAATCTATTATCTAAACGTTGCACCATCGTCCTTAATTTAGTAGAACAACCACTGATAATTCAGGAGTTATGCTGACATAAACAGTTAAAAAGTCTCCCCTAAAAAGAGGACAAAAATAGTAAATAAAAGAACTTTTAGAAGATTCCGAAAGTCCAAGAGGATATTTACTCCTATACTTTACTCATATACAAAAACAAGGACTAAAGGACTAGAGTGGAGGACCATCGCAGCTGCATGAACTCCGCCCAGCTTCAACCATCCAAAATTTTTGTACGTTTTGTATAATATTTGTGTATATTCATATGTATTTTTTTGGAAAGGAAGCTAAAGACCAATAAACATAAACATAAAAATAATTAGGGAGTGTATAACAGAGTGTTACAATTTGGAAATTTAAATATTCTATCGTATCTATTTAAACCAGTCGATAATAAACATTGTAAATAAATAAATAGTTTGAAAGTACTGAAGCACATAAATTTATGAGCCGAGCTTCCTGCGTTTCCTCACCGTTCCGGATGACGGTAATTACGACCGATTTGTACCGTCGACAACGGCTTGAATGAACTCCGCACGCTTGACTCTTCATGTCATTGTTGTAGGTTTTCAACAAACACACCTGGAATTTACGCCCTATAAACCAATGACCTAATCATCGAAATATATAACTTAATAAAACATTGGTACAGTGTGAGGAATCAAACTTTTTTTTGAAACCTCACACTCTACCAATGTTTTATCAAGTTATTATAATGGAGTTTCAACAAGTAACGGCCCACTCTATTCAATATCAAAATATATATTTAACCTTTTCACCTACAACCACAAATGTCTAAAAATTTAGGCAATTTACAATAAAACCGAGCTTGTCTCATGGTGCGTCGCATTTAGAACGTACTTGCTTCGCGACGAAGTAGGTCAAAGGGTTAATTGAGTACTCGTTCGTAAATATGATTAGGAATCTTTAAGGAGCTGTGACTACCATGATCGAGACAAGGCCTACATGTGGACTATCAAAAACATCTCAAGAATGGGAAAGAAACAGGACAATAGATAAACAAATCAGGTCAAAGGCAATCCAAAATATGTATTGACGACCTCTTGCTAAGTAGAGCTAAACAGTAAAAACGAGTTAAGAATGGCCACGGGTCTCCTTGTAGGGCATTGCTTAATGAAGTACCATCTTCAAAAGATAGGTAAAGTGAACAGACTAGCACTAACAGGAGAAAAGACGATAATGTCAGGACGGATCAAAATATGCTATCCTAGGAAGTTAATTGACCTTACCAAGGAGATTGATTTCTTTGGAACATACTAATAGTAGGGTATTAGTATAAAAAATCTAACAAGGTCACAATGGTGTAAGGTTGTCTATAGGCCAACGATGAATGCGTTTTACATTTTTAAAAACGTGTGTTTACTTATTGCCAACAATTAATTGCTTCTTCAGATGAACAAAATCTTTCAATGACCAACAGAATCATCTAAATCTAAATTCATAGAATCATTAATTCTTCTTACATTTTTTGTCTCGAAAATGCTCCTTTAGGTGAATAAAAGTTTAGAACGAAATTGCTTCGAAGGTCCAAATCCTGGACCTTAGAGGCAATTTCGTTCTAAACTTTTATTCACCTAAAGGAGCATTTTCGAGACAAAAAATGTAAGAAGAATTAATGATTCTTGGACCTTCGAAGCAATTTCGTTCTAAACTTTTATTCATCTAAAGGAGCATTTTCGAGACAAAAAATGTAAGAAGAATTAATGATTCTATGAATTTAGATTTAGATGATTCTGTTTAAAGGTTTATGATAGAATTAGACAATTAATAGGGATTAACTAATTGTCTAATTCCATCATGAACCTTAAAAAATCATAAAACATCATTCTCTCTGCTTTGTATTAATCTCCGTCATTGCATTGTGATATTAAAAGTGTAAAATACAACCTAAAAGGTTCCAAAATGGATGTTTTGTTGTTTCATTTATATTTGGGGAATTCGTCCACAATCGATATTTCAGAATTCCACCGATAAACGGACAAACGAAATGAAAGGTTTTAACAATTTTATTAATATAATAGACGTGCCATTTGCAGATTGGATTCGTCCAGTGGCTTTTTCCGTGCTTTATGGAAACGTAACGTCCATCCGCTGATTAATTCGGGAACATTTTTACGACACGGAACAATCAACCAGAAGTGAAATAATAATTTGCCCTTTCGTCCCAGTTTTCCCCCCTTCGCGCTCTCTCTCTCTCACTCTAGCCGACGTTCGCCCTCTACTACTCTCTTTCTATTTTTTTTTTATGTGGCCAATTTAAATATGAAATGGGGTACGGGCACCACACATACCGACGGCGTATTTATGCACTGGAAAATTTATCCTTTAAAACAAGCCGTGCGTCGTGTTCTAAAGAGATGTTGAAAAGTTACTCGCGCTCACTTTGCCACCGCGAAACTTTCGAGATATTTTATAAAAGATTTTAACTAATCTTTTATTTCACCGCGACGGCAATTCCGTACTTTTCTTTCAATGTCGATGTTATTTATTTCATGTTATGTGCCCAATTTCTTTTTTTTGCAACGGATACCATCAACTTTTGTTACTTCAACGAAATCGGAAATAAAATCTGTCCTCGTTATATATATTTTTATCTCTATCCTCAAAGGAGGAAATGTATTACATGACAATATGATCTCAATGTTCGTAAAGTTGTTTTTGCACTGGTGTTTTGATTATCAGATATAAATATTTTGTAGCGATATATTTTGAAATTTGAGAAAATTGGCAATTAAGGAAGGACATGTACATCTTCAAATAGAAACGTGGTTTTCAGAATTAGATGAAGATAGATTTGATAGTTTATTATTTTTCTATGTAATGACAGGTACATCTTTAATATAGTCGAGCCATCGAGAGCTGACATTGACTTATGTTTTTTTGATATAAAGGTTTGAGTCACTGTAAGCTCTCTACACCTCAATTGCCTATTTCCCTTGTTTTCTTTGATTTTTTCAAGGATTTCTCCTCGAAATATTTGTCATCAAACTTTTAATTTTAATCTTCTTGAAGGTTTTTAACTTCTTTCCAACCCTCTCTGAATAAATATCCAAATAAAGCTATGAACAATCACATGATGCATGGAAAACCACTACTACTACCCTTTAAAATGCACTATAGTCGAGCCGTCGAGAGCCGACAGTGACTCATGTTTCTTTGATATAAAGGTTTGAGTCACTGTAAGCTCTAATTTGCCTATTTCCTTTGTTTTCTTTGATTTCTTCAAAGATTTCTCCTCGAAATATTTGTCATCAAACTTTTAATTTTAGTCTTCTTTAAAATTTTTAATTACTTTCCAACCATCTCTGGATAAATATGCAAATAAAGCTATGAACTATCACATGATGCGTGGAAAACCACTACTACTACCCTTTAAAATGGTCTATAGCCGAACTGCCGAGAGCTGACTGTGACTCATCCCTCCATATTGGAGGAAACAGACATTCTACTCCGGACATCTTAGGATAGTGATAGAACGAGATTGATATTAATTGCTTAAGTGCCAAAATGCATTACTCACAGTCAGCCATCGACATCCCGACTATATCACTGACTAACTGTAGTCACCATCATCTTCACGACTACCACTAGTAAGAAATCAACTATTTTCCTTATTTTCAAAAACCACTAACATTATGGATATTTAACCAAATCATAGCTGAAGTGATTATCATCATCATAACAGCACCCTATTGTTTGGTAAGTAGACGATCATCATTAAGAAAATAGTATACGCCGACCAGAAGGGAAATCACTTGATAAATTACCGCCATGAAACAAACATGAGTTTGAATGCATATAAATGAGGCCGGGTTTTATTGCGGCGCGTATAAATCATCTGAAATATTTAAGGGCGGCCCATGTGATAATATAATATGGGTCCATTCCGAGGCTCACACACACACACACACACGCACGCACAAAAAAAATAAATAAATTCACCGGGTCCCACATTTCCAATTGCCGGCGAGATAAGATACGAACTCGCCATCGCCCTGCCATTTGACCACAATTGACCGCCGAATGATGAACTCGTCAGCCGAGACTAATAAACATTTATTGCGTCCATTACGCAAATAGTGCACGTTTAAATTGCGCGCTACATGGGAAATGCAAATGTTTTTCGAACAAATAGCCGTGGAGGTGGGAGGATTAAATCGCTCGCTAATTTGCTTGCGCTGTTATTATCTAATGGTGTAGTCGTGTTTTCCTTCGTTGTATTGTTTGTCCCGTTTAATAAGGCTTCGTTCGGTTGAATTTTTCGCTTCGGCGAAGTTGTCTGCTAGTAGCAGAAGCTCATCGCTTATTATGGCTTCTGTGCATGCGACGACTGTTTTCGGGAAGTTTCGATTGTATTTTCTGATAACGAATCGTATATTGATGTCTGTACGGGCTTCACCCATAGGTCTGAGTTTATAATAAAAAAGTAAATAAATCGTGAAGTTTTATTTGCTTGAGATCGTTCACTTTCTTTCTTTTCCATTTTATTACTGTTGAATTGATGAGACTGTTTCGTAAAACTCTATAATTAAAGTTTAACACATGTATTGAGACTTTGAACGAAATGGCGCAGTTGGTAGGATTATATTAAATTCGATATTTATTACCTGTAAAATATTTACGTTGTAACATGCTTTTAGATGTTTTCCACGGACTCTAAGTACAAAAAATATTGAGAAAAATCCTTCAAAATTGAGATGAAGGTTTCTAAGATGTTCTAGAAATCTACAAAAAAAAATGAAGAATATTGTAGAGGCTAATAAGAAAATTCTTAAAAATCGAATGAAAGTTACTGGAAAGTTCTAGAAATCTATAAAAAAAAACAAAATTATGACAATTCAAGAACACTACGAAAATTCTTGATAAACTGAAGAAACTTTCTAAAAAATTCTAGAAATCTACAAAATTCAAGAACTCTTTAGAAAAGTTCTTCAAAAATGTTATGAAAGTTGCTGAGAAGTTCATGAAATCTATTACACAAAAGAGCATTGAGGAAGATTCTAGAGGCTCATAGAAAATTCTTGAAAAATGGAATGAAAAAAAGGTTGTACAAACCAAAAAAATAACTGAAGAAAATTCCTGAAAAACTGAAATAAACTTTTTGGAAAATTCTACAAATCTACAAAAGTCTCTAAGAAAATTCCTGAAAAACTGAATGAAACTTTCTAAAAAAATTTTAGAAATCTACAAAAAAATAATCCGGTAAATTCTTGAACTCATAAAATGTAATCAAAGTTATGAAAACGATCTAAAAATCAACAGAAAAAATAAAGGAAAATTCTAGAGACAAATAAGGAAATTTTTAAAAAATGGAATGAAAGTTATATAAAAATAATTCGGAAAATTTTTTAACTCATAAAAAGTTACCAAAACGATCTAAAAATGTAACTGTCAAAAATAACTGTAGAAAATTCCTAAAAAACTGAATTAAACTTTCTGGTAAATTCGAGAAATCTACAAAAAAAAAATAGGAAAATTCTGATAAATTTGAATTACCTCCAAAATATACACGCAGATCTAATAGAATTTAGATTATACAAAATTGAAAATATAGTTAAAAATATCAATACATCAGTAATATTAATCACATCATAAATTCAGCGATATCCTCGCCTATGTTTTACAGATTTGAGGGTGGGATAGAGGCCACCCACCCACCCTACATATATAAATTACATTAATTACAAACAGTTGTTTAGAATTTTGAAAAATTTCGAAATATGAGATAAACATTTCACGGAAAAAACAGATAGTCTAAATTTGTATGTTTATATAAGGTGGATGGGTGGCCTTAGACCTACCCTTCAATCAATAAAACATACACAAAGGTCTAATAGGATCTACAATTATCTAATTTGTTATTTTAGCCATCACATAAATTACAAACTTCTATATTAATCTTGAAAACAATTTCCGAAATATGTGATTAGAATTTAAAAAATCACATACAGTTTTTTAGTTGAAGTTTTTTAATATATGTAGGGTGGGTCGGTGGCCCTATTTCACTCTTCAACCTTCAAAATATATACGTAGATCTAATGGAATTTAGATTATAGAAAATTGATAATTTAGTTAGAAAAATCAATGCATCAGTAATATTAATCACATCAGAAATTCAGCGAAGCCCTCGAGTATGTTTTACAAATTGAAGGGTGGGATAGAGGCCACCCACCCTCCCTACATATATATTGAAAACATTAATTACAAACAGTCGTTTTTAATTTCGAAAACCTTCCAAAATATGAAGTTAAAAATTTACAAAAACTACAGATACTTTAAATCTAAGTTTGTATGTATTTGTAAGTTGGATGGGTGGCTTTTGACCACCACTACAATCTATTAAACTGACACGAGAATCTAATAAGATCTACATTTAACCATTTTGTTTATTTTTACATAAATTACATTCTTTTGATAATCATTTTGAAATCAAATTCCTAAATATGTGATTGGAATTTAAAAAAAATCACATACAGTTTTTTAGTTGAAGTTTGCATGTATACGTAGGGTGGGTGGGTGTTCTCTATCCAACCCTGTAACCTCCAAAATATACGCGTAGGTCTAATAGAATTTATATTATACAAAACTAAAAATTTATGCAAAAAAGGAAATTAAATTCAAGAATTTAAAATGTTGTAGAAAGCAAAGAAATCCTTAAATGATTGATTACTATAGTTCAGCACATCTGCAATTGACTTAGTTTTAATATTCTATAAAAAAATCGAACAAATCTTGATGATGGACAAAATGGCGTCGCTCAGAAATTGATGTAAAGATGGAAATTACATTCAAGAATTAAAAATGTTGCAGAAAGCAAACAAATCCTTAAATTATTGATTGCTATAGCATAGTACATCGGCAATTGACTTAGTTTTAGTATTCTATAAAACAATTGAATAAATCTTGATGATGGACAAAATGGCGTCGTTCGGAAATTGATGTAAAGATGGAAATTACATTCAAGAATTAAAAATGTTGTAGAACGCAAAGAAATCCTTAAACTATTGATTGCTATAGCTTAGCACATCGGCAATTGACTTAGTTTTAATATTCTATAAAACAATTGAAGAAATCTTAATGATGGACAAAATGGCGTCGCTCAGAAATTGATGTAAAGATGAAAATTACATTCAAGAATTCAAAATGTTGTGGAAAGCAAAAAAATCCTTTAATTATTGATTGCTACAGCTTAGCACATCAGCAATTGACTTAGTTTTAATATTCTATAAAACAATTGAAGAAATCTTAATGATGGACAAAATCGCGTCGCTCAGAAATTGATGTAAAGATGGAAATTACATTCAAGAATTTAAAATATTGTGGAAAGCAAACAAATCCTTTAATTATTGATTGCTACAGCTTAGCACATCAGCAATTGACTTAGTTTTAATATTTTATAAAACAATTGAATAAATCTTGATAATGGACAAAATGCGTCACTCAGAAATTTATGTAAAGATGGAAATTACAATCAAGAATTAAAAATGTTGTGGAAAGCAAACAAATCCTTTAATTATTGATTGCTATTACGAAAAATATCCAAAATCTACAAAAAAATTAAGGAAAATCCTAGAGGCACATAAGGAATTTTTTTTAAAATGGAATGAATAATAGTTGAAAGTTTACAAAAAGAATACTGAAGAAAATTCTAAAACTCTCTATCAAAATATCTGAAATATTGAATTAAACAAACAAAATTCAAGAACGCTTTAGAAAATTTCTTCAATAATGCTGAGAAGTTCAAGAAATTTACAAAAATATTGATTAAAATTCTAGAGGCTCATAAGAATATTCTTGAAAATTGGAATTTAAAAAAAAGTTCTACAAACCTACAAAAAAACTAAAGAAAATTCTAAAAGTCTCTAAGAAAATTCCTGAAAAACTGAATGAAACTTTCTAAAAAAATTCTAGAAATCTACAAAAAAAAATTCGGCAAATTCTTGAACTTATAAGAGGCAATCAAAGTTACCAAAACGATCTAAAAATCTACAGAAAAAAATAAAGAAAAATTCTAGAGGCAAATAAGAAAATTCTTAAAAAATAGAATGAAAGTTACTAGAAATTTATTTAAAAAAATTCGAAAAATTCTTGAACTCATAAAGAGTTACCAAAACGATCTAAAAATTTAACTGTCAAAAATAACTGAAGAAAATTCCTGAAAAACTGAATTAAACTTTCTGGAAAATTCTAGAAATCTACAAAAAAACAGGAAAATTCTTGTAAGAGTTACGAAAAACATCTAAAATCTACAAAAAAAAAATTGAGGAAAATCCTAGAGGCACATAAGGAAATTAAAAAAAATGGATGAAAAAATAGTCGAAAGTTTACAAAAAAAACTGAAGGAAATTCTAGAACTCTAACCAAATATCTGAAATATTGAACTAAACAAATAAAATTCAAGAACGCTTTAGAAAATGTCTTTAAAAATGCTGAGAAGTTCAAGAAATTTACAAAAATATAGATTAAAATTAAATAAGTAAATTCTTGAAAATTGGAATTTAAAAAAAAAAGTTCTACAAAGCTACAAAAAAATTAAAGAAAATTCTAGAAGTCTAAAAAAATTCCTGAAAAACTGAATGAAACTTTATAAAAAAAATTCTAGAAATCTACATTTAAAAAAATCGGCCAATTGTGAACTCATAAAATGTAATCAAAGTTAACAAAACCATCTAAAAATCTACAGAAAAAATAAAGGAAAATTCTAGAGGCAAATAAGAAAATTCTTAAAAAATGGAATGAAAGTTACTTGAAATCTATAACAAAAAAACTGAAGAAAATTCTAGAACTCCCTAGGAAATTTCTTGAAAAACTGATTGACACTTTCTAAAAAAAATTCTAGATATTCCAATTTATCTAAGAGTATCTTGTTAGTGTTTTTGTAGTTATAATGTAATGTATTATGAGTTAGATAAATAAAGCTCTTTATTATTATTATTATTATATCTACAAAATTCAAGAACCCTACAGAAAAATTCTTCAAAAATGTGATGAAAGTTGCTGAGAACTTTTTGAAGTTTACAAAAAATTATTGAAGAACATTCTAGAGGCCGATAAAAAAATTCTTGAAAAATGAATGAAAAAAGTTTTACAAACCTACAAAAAAAACTAAAGAAAATTCGAGGAGTCTTTAAGAAAATACCTGAAGAACTTTTTCTTCATCCATCACTTGGTGATAAAATTGTGAAACAAGTAAAACTAATTAAATACTAATTTACCTTATCATTAACATTTTCTGAATAGTTCTAGAAATCTCCAAGCAATTTTTTTTGGATTTAAAACAAAAATTCGGCCCATAGAGGGCTAATAACGATGAAGGCTGTATGGTTAGGGGCATTGTTATGGTGGTACCTAACCATATTTGCAGGTAAAAGACTGAGTTGACAAATTCTCCCTGCGATACAAACTTATAATGGTCGATTCCGTCAAAAAAGCCGTTATTGGATGTCCAGAACGGAGTTCGTCAGCTATCTCCTTCCGACTCTCCTTGAACGCCTTGTGACTTCTTTAGGACTGTGACCTTGAAATGTAGTTATTCCTGAAGGCATCTGGAATGTTTCTGTTGCATTCAAAGTCGAAAAACACTCTCCACGCTTCTTCTTACCACTCAGAACTAGCGACCAGCTGCATTAAAAAATTTCAATGGCGTATAACCTTCCTCAAAAATTACAATAATTTTCGAGCATGAATTTTTCCAGCAATTACACAAAGTTCTAATGTTTCCTACCATTTTCTCTGCGTTAAATTTTAACAATTTCAACAATAGGTTTTCTGCATTTCACTGTATTTGCTTTTACATTTGTTGGAACTGTACAGAATTTCCCTTCAAGATTTTCTAGAATTCTCAAGCATATTCTTATTATTGATTCTTTTAACAATTACATATCAACATTTCTAGTATTTTGCAAAATTTTCTTCATTTTACTTTATATTTTTAAAACAATTTTCCTTTTTAGGACTTCTCTTAAAGATTTTTAAGAAATCTCAAGCATTTCTTCTTTATTAACTTTTCCAGTAATTACACGTTTTATTTTCTTTTTTCCTTTTCTAGTTCTTTTAAGCAATTTCATTGTGTAAATTCGGAATAGAATTTCAGAATTTTACTTTCTTTATTTCTAAAACGTTTTTCCTTTTTTCAAATTCTCTTCAGGATTTCAAGAGTTCTTAAGCGTTTAACTTTTCTTCTTCTTTATTTCACTTTTTTTATAAAGTATTGGCCCTGCAAGATTTTCAAGAATTCTCAAGCATTTCCTTAGCAATTACATATCAACATTTCCAGTCTTTTGGAACATATTCTATGTGTGAAATTTTAACCAAATCATCAATAAATTTTATTCATTTTAATGTATATATATTTAAACATTCTTCATTTTTAGAACTTCTCTTAAAGATTTTAAAAACTCTCAAAAATTTCTTCTTTATTAACTTTTCCAGTAATTATACTATTTTTTCTTTTTCTAGTTCTTTTTAGCAATTTTTTCCGTAAATTCCGAATTTTACGTTTTTTTTCAAAAAAAATCCCTGTTTGAAATTTTCTTCAAGATTTCAAGAAAATATCAAAATTTTAACTCATCCTTAGCAAATACCAACAATATGCACAACAGTTTTCTAAATTTTACTATACTTCTAAAACATTTTCTCTTTATAGAACTTCTCTTCAAAATTTCAAAAATTCTCAAGCATTTTCTGATTTTGAATTTCTCAAGGAATTACACTTCCATAATTCTAGTCTTTCCTAGAACTTTCTTATCGTAAAATTTGAATAATATTCCCCACTGATTTTCAAGAAATCTGAAGCATTTTGTCTTGTGGATTTTTCTAGCAATTACTCGTCTAAATCTAGTCATTTTATCTTTGTGAAATTTAACATAACATAATATTCTCAATAGATTTTCTGCATTTTACTTCATATCTAAAATATTTTACGTTCTTATAACTTTACATATTCTCTTTACAAAACTTCACTCAGAAATTCTTAAGCATTTTGTCATTTTTATTTTTTCCAGCAATTACATTGAATTTTCTAGTCTGTTCTAGCATTTTCTCACTGTAAAATTCCAATAGTATTTCCCACTGATTTTCGAGAAATTTTAAGCATTTCCTCTTTGGATATTTTTCTAACAATTACTCGTCTACATCTAGCTATTTTCTCTTCATGAAATTTCAATAAAAGCCTCAACAGATCTTCTGCATTTTACTTCACATCAAAAATATTTTCAATTCTTACAAATTCCTTTTATAATGTTTTAAGAATTCTCAATTTTCAGCATTTATACATCTAAATTTTTAGTTTTCTCTAGCTTTTCTTTTTGCAAACTTCCAAAAATATTCCCAACAGATTTTCTACACTTTACTTTTTGCTTACATATTTTCTTTTTATAGAAGTTCTCTTCAAAATTATAAGAATTTCACGTCCGACAGATTTTCTACATTTTGACTTCGTTTAGCTTCTCTTCAAAATTTTAAGAATTTCAAATCTAAGTTTATACTCTTTTTGAGCATTTTCTCTTTGTAAAATATCAACAATATTTTCTACAGACTTGTCTGTTTTTTACTTTTTATTAAGACGTTTTTATTTTATAGTACTTCATTTAAAGAATGTGAAAATTCACAAGAATTTTTTTCTTATGGATTTTGCCAGTAACACGTCTAAATTTCTGGTCTTTATTTGAATTAAATATCCTCTTTGTAAAATTAAAAAAATTAAATATCTCAAAAGCTTTTCTGTATATTTTGTTTTACTGAAGTATTTTCCCTGTTTATAACTTGTTTTAAAGATTTCAAGAATTCTAAACGATTTCCTCTTTATGAATCTTTCTAGAATTACACGTCTTATTTTCTAGTTCGTTCCTCTCTAGCATTTTCTTTTTGCAAAAATGTAACAAAATTCACAACAGAATTTAACTTTATTTCTAAAACATTTTTCCTGTTTAGAAATTCTTTTCAGGATTTCAAGAATACTTAAGCTTTTAACATCTAAATTTCAACTCTTGTTTTTTTGGGATTTCTTTACAGCATTACTTTAATATTTTTGAGATATCTGCAAATTTTTAATTTTTTGTGGCGAACACAAATATTTATTTTTCTGAAACTCCTAGATTTTTCAGGAATTTCCCCTTTGAAATTGTGAATTTTATTTTGAAGGAATGTAAATTTATTTTAGCAATTTTGCTAACAATTTATAGAATAAGAAAAGGTGAAAGGATGAAAACATTTTTACATTTCTCTTTTACTCTATTCTAAAATATTTTTACATTACTTCTTCTCTCAGAGATTTTACTGTTTTTTAATGTGTTTTCATTAATTTTGCGAAAAATTTTCAGCAATATATAATTTATTTCGGTTTTTTTAGAATTAGAATACCTTTACAGCATTTCTTCCATTTTTTTTTTTAATTTTTGCAAATTTCTA
Source organism: Ontholestes murinus (assembly GCA_963969525.1). Lineage (NCBI taxonomy): Eukaryota > Metazoa > Arthropoda > Insecta > Coleoptera > Staphylinidae > Ontholestes > Ontholestes murinus. The sequence continues at coordinate 105,290,508 of OZ018387.1, forward strand.
ATAGTCTTTTGTGTCGAACAAATGTATTACACCATAGAAGTAAGTGTATTTTGTAAAGTTGGTTCATAAGAGGACGTGATAAGATAAAATTTGGTAAGAGTAAAGATTAAAAGATGAAATGTATGCGTCAAATATTTTCCACAGACTGTTAACCTTCAATTATGCATTTATTTATATTCAATATGCCTGCGAATTTAAAGGCGCAGTCGTTAGGATTATATTAGAAGTAAAATACTTTAAAATTGTTCGGGATTGGCCCTTAAAAGCTGAATTATTTCATTTGTTTTTGTTAAAAATTTGTTGAATTCTACTTTTCTTGGTACCATAAAAGAAGTTTTGACCAAATAGGATATCGTAAAGGTCGGTACGAGATTAGAGATGAAATTTATCGGTACGAAATTCTTCGCCACACTGAAAACGAAAATTCCATAAACATTTTTAAAAGTCGTTGTGAATTATTAGGTAAATATATTCATCCAGTGCTGTGTTTATTAGCTCTCTTATAAATTACATCAAAAAAGATGTCATAAAGTGAAACATGATATTTCTCCTTTCTTTCCTATAAAACTGTATATTTAATTTGAAAAATAAACTACTAGTACTGAATCCAAAATATATTTTTTTGAAAAAAGAAAAACTATAAACATAATAACATTTCTTCCCCCTCATCTTTTTTTTTCATACCTCCTCTCTTCACTTCGTACCCAACCTTCTTAGAATCCTTACACTGGCCCCATCTTCTCTCATCCATTCCGCTACCCTTCTACAACCTTCCACCCATTCTGCATCCACTTCCTTACATTCATCCGCCAAATGTACCCTCGTATCCTTTCCTTCCTTGCATAACACGCATTGCCCGTAACATTCCCCCATCCATCTCTTTCTCCCTCTCTGTTAATATATTTTTTTGTATTTATAAATATATAATTTGAAGTTTAAAAATATCTTCAACCACCCCTTGCAAAACCTACGTCTTCAGGAGACTCGTTCAATTGTTTTTTACTTCTGCATCCGCTCAGAGTTTTACTAAGCAGTTTTGTCAATCAGTTAGTATTTTATTAGAATTGTTTATATTATATTTTTAATATGAAAGAGGATGAAATATCGCAGTCTTTAGATTTTTATTAATGAAATTCCTGAACATCTCGATAACAATTTGGTGATCTTATTTATCCAATATTAACAAAAATTTAGTTTAATAGAAGATGTAGTCATTGTCAGCATAACTGGAGATTATTTATTGGTACAAAATTTTTCACATGTACCTTAAACCAGTTATATATTTTCGACACTAATGGATAAAAAGGCTCAGTGGTTAGGATTATATAAAAAGAAAGAAAATCATAAACATAACCGGGCTTCGGCGTTAAAAGGTAATCCTATTCATCCAGAATGATTTTTTGGATTTGAAAAATAGAAACGTGGCTCTGTTCTCAAGTTGCTTTAAAAGAAGGCGTAAGTGAAGATTCAAAGATAAAATTAATGGGTCGAAAACTGTGCACAAAACTATCCGCTTTAAATGTCTCATTTATATATTTTTTTATATGGCGCAGTCGTTAGGATTCTATTACAAGTTATCCGGAATTAGTCACGAAAAGTTAAGCGATTACATTCATCTTAACACCAAAGAAGCCTGGCTCTTTAAAAAAAATCAAGAGAAGAGGTCTTAAAGTTCGGCATGAGTGGAGAAAAGATAAAATTATTCGTCCAAGATTCTTCAAAACACTATTCAGTCTCTTATTTATAAATTTTAGATATGCATATAAATAGCAAAAGTAAAATTCCGTTAATATATATCCGGAAGCCTCTTTTGTAAGGTTACATTAAAAGAAGACGTCATATTGGTTGCAATAACCGAGGAATAAATGATGAATTTACTTATTCCAAAATTCTTCCAACACTGTCAGTCTTTATATATTCTTATTATGCGAATGGATGTAATAGCGCAATAGTTTGATTTTATAGTAATATAAAATGTATTCGGAGTCCTACCTTCCTTAAATTTTACATTTAAGTATTTTCTCTGTGTCTTTGAATAATTTGACGCAGTCGTTAGGATCAGATCAAAAGTAAAACTTCATCAAAATATCTAGGGTTCGTCATTAAAAATTATCCAAGGCCATTCATCCAACGCTCCCTTTATTGACAACCATAATTAAATGCAAAAAAAATAAAAATTTTAGGAACATACGGTATAATCAGCTATGGTGTAGAAGGAGGTGTTAGAATTGGCTATGTTATGAGAGGAACAAAATAAAGAGTCAAGAATATAAATTTTGGTGAACTAGGAATATGGTTGTTATTTTATATAGCAAAAAAGGGGGAGGAGTAGAAGAAAGTTAAATCGAATCAAATTTATAGAATAGAGAATAAATAACCAAGTAATTAAGTTTTATTCTTTGAGTTTCAACAATAAAAAATCTGTCTCCATTTTTTTTTAAATTATGCTCTGCTTCTGTAAGATAGAAAAAAATAATTCAATTTAAAGAAAATTCTATTTTGGCAGTGAAGGATCAGTTTTATACTAAAATAATGTCAGCAGAATAGCAAACCAAAAACCTTATATAATTTATATTTCAAACAAGCGCTTATGTATACAGACTGGAAGGTGCGATAGTAGCCACCCACCCACCCTACATATTTCATGAAAAAATAAGCTACAACACTGTTTACGTATAATTTAAAATTTTAAGACTCTCTGTTGTTTCCTTCCAAAGAGGAGAAACTGAATAAAAATTTAATTGTATATGTAGGGTGGGTGGGTAGCCACTATCCCATCCTGCAATTGAGATATTATAAGCGACGGTTTCTCAAAAAACATTTGCATACAATTAAAAATTAAAAATCAATGTATATTTTATTAGGTGTAGTTATTTATTCATCAATCAAGCGCTTATGTTTTACTGATTGGAGGGTGGAATAGAGGCCACCCACCATATTTTATGAAACCTTAAGCTACTACACTGTTTATGTATAATTTAAAATTTCAAGTCTGACTCTTCTGCTGTTTTAGTAAGTATTTGCTTGAACGGCGCAGTCAGTAGGATTGTATAAAACAATAATACGTATATATTATTTGTAAATAATTAAAAATGAAAAATCATCATGATATTTCCAAAAATCTGGTCGGGTGTCATCTTCAAACCATTAAATACAAACATAATTATATAAAGGTGTACACTTTATCGTAACGTAAATATTCGCTTTATAATTTAAGAGTACTGTATTTATTAAAAATAAAATAGACTGGTATGGTAGTTCACCCACCTATCCTACGTTTAAAAAAACCCATTAGATAGCAATCACCCGACTAGTTTTACCTTAAAATTGAATCTGAAGTAATTATTGAAAATTTTTGAACAATAAGAGTTTAAAATTCAGAAAACTAGCTCAGTAATAGCGACAGAATTTAGCGTGTATATGTAGGGTGGTTGGATGGCCTCTATCCCACCCTCCAAATGTGATATTATAAGCGACGGTTTCTAAAAATGTATTTGCATAAAATTCAATATTAAAAAATTATGTATATTTTATTAGGTGCAATTTAATACTTATTTTATTCAACAAACAAGCGCTTGTGTTTTACTGATTGGAGGGTGGGATAGTGGCCACCCACCCACCCTACATATTTCATGAAAACTTAAGCTACAACACTGCTTAGGTAAAATTGAAAATTTTATGTCTGACGCTGTTTTAGTAAGTATACGCTTGAAACGGCGTAGTCGGTAGGATTATATAAAAAATAGTATTTGTAATTTAATATTAAAAATGAGATTTATAAAAATCGGGTCGAACCCTTCAAACCATTAAATATAACCATAGTTATAGACAGGTGTATACTTTAACGTAAAGTGAATTTGCTTTAGAATTTAAGAAAATTGCATTTTTTAAAATAACTGCGATTGTAGCTCAACAAACTATCCTACGTGAAAAAAGCATTAGAGCATTAGGTAGCACCCTCCCTCCCCCAAATATTTTAAACTTTAAATTCTATCTGAAGTGATGATTTAAAAAAATGAACTTAAGAAGTAAAACAACTTTAATTTTCAGGAAACTGACACAGTGATAACGAGAGAATTTACCATGTATATGTAGGGTGGGTGGGTGGCCTCTATCCCACCCTCCAACCAGTAAAACATACAAGTAGGATGTATTGAACGATTACGCAGATATGAAAAGTCGGCATAAAACGTTTTAATTTTTACTAACCGTAAGTAACTCGCAAGTAATTTTTATTCCATCACGACGGCACGAAATTAGAAATGATCATAAAGCGAACGCGTCGAGGTGTTAATACGCAATAAAACTTATTTAATTCCTCGTGAACGTAGGTAGCTGAGCGTGGCGGATCGCCGTAAACGTTTTGTTGTTGCTGGATATTCGTCGCTAATTAAACGCGATATTTCCGCGCCGCGTTTCTTTTTTCAGCGCCGTTCCCTGAAACGGAACGCAGGAAGGAATCATTCAGCAAATTACGGCTGTCCGAAACCTATTCATTTCACGGTGCACCGCCCATCCTCACATCAATTCCACTGCGCCACCCTACTGAGTAGTATATATAAATGAAGATTATGAAATTATTTATCCAAATGGAAATTAATATAATAAATCGTCGAAATGATGTGGTTTCGTTATTTTCAGGTAAATAATTGATGATAAGGAAATATATCCTAATAAATTAATGAATAAAAATTGCTACTATTTGTATATAAATAAAAGTAATCTTCATATCGGTATTCTTAAATAATAAGAAATAATTAAAAAAGAGATGTACGACAAAGTAATCGCCTTCACAATTAAACATAAAGTAAATGGCTAATTACAGCGTTTTAGTTTTAGTCGTGTACTCTTTGAGGAAAATAAATTTATTTAGAGAATATCAAAACTATCTCTGGTAAAAGTTGGCAACCCTAGTAAATTATAGAATTAAATAATTTGCATTCCGTATCTATTTCTAATGGATTTTATGTATTAGGGTAAGTATCCTAGTTCAATAGTAAATAATAGCAGAATCGTCTTTTTTAGTTGGTAATCCTGTACATTTAAAAGAATTGGATAATCCTACCGACTGCGCAATTTCACTCACAATCATCATTAGATTTAAATGATATCGATATTTCATAAACATTAGATAAACAAAAGGTAATATATTTCATTAACTTTTATTATGTTTGAGATTGATTTTAGATGGACATATTCAACGTTGCAACGTATTTATTGGCCGTAGACCAAAAATAGTCAGCGGATAAGTGCCTCAAAAATGTCTATTATTGTTTTATTTAAGACTCAATATAATTGTACGGTCTGGATTAAAATTGCGCGCACACACATACAAACATACTCGTGTCGATAAAAGTTAACTTTTACGATTTTCTCCCTTATTTTTTTAACGTCTCATATTTACGCTCCGATCCACCTTAAATGGGAAAACTTCTATTGGCAACATTGGCGGCGGCGGCGGTGCGATTTTATTGTGTATCGAAATCGAATTAGTTCGGTCTCATTCCACTATTTAGCATTCATATTAAGAGGACATTATTAAGTCCGAGATTATATTAGGATAAGGAAGCGGTTTCTAACCCTTGCCAATAATTGAATCCATTGAATTAGGTCTCCATCGGATCTAATAGGCCGAAACGACCCAGGGGATGGAGGGTGGTTAGGTAGGTGGTAAAGGGCAGGAAGTGCGTAATCTGACACGTCCAACGCAAACGTAAACGATGGGAAAGTGATGATTTTCACGATAAATAATTAATATTTTTATTACGACTTTGTTCCACCGTTAAAAATAATTGAATTTTAAGGTTGCTAAATTATTTGACGTTTAATTTTGGTGAAGAAAAACACTTGTTATATTCCATGTTGTTAATTGACGTTTATTTAATAAAACTGTATTTTTTGAATGACTCACTTATCACTTATTACTGATGAATGTCTAAATTAAATTACACTTATTATTATTAACACTGCACTCAAATTTCAATATATAATTTGTATAAATTACACGTGTTTGTTGGTTTGTTTAATTTGTTTTTCTCTATTCTCGATTAGTTATGCTTTTTAAGACAAAAGAAACAAACAAGTTTATCTATAAGGGACTCAAGTTTCTTTAAATGTTTAATTGTGGAGGCGTTTACTTTGTGGTACATCTTGAATATAATTAATGACTTTGTTTTACCACTTTAAAGAGTTAAAACAAAGTCATCGTGTCTCATTAATTAAGTTTCTTTTATAATTTACACGCATTGATACAAATTATGTATCAACTAGATCAGGTATATTATAGAGTAATATAGTTTGTAAATGGCGCAGTCGGTAGGAAACAAGTAAATCAAAGATGTATATTTTTTCCGCAAATAATAAATAATTTCTGAAATATATAGCAAAGCCCTTCTCGATTATACCTCAAGTACGTTTTTCTTTAACTACGTTTTCATTGTTCCCAAAACAAACTTTCCCAAAGCACTTTATTATTTTTTTCACTCTCCTATACATAAGAGTACGTGTTTTATCAACAGAAATCGTGTGTAGATAAACGAAAGCCAATTGGAGTTAAAAAAAAAGTTTGCGGCCTGTGGGTTTATCATCAAACGGAAACTTAATGGAGAAGACATAATGAACGAGGAGCTGAGTCGACACCCTAAAACCACCCTCATTCTCGTAAGGGTGGGGAGATATCTTTCTGCAATACAAAACCATATCATATGAATATATGATGGATATTAATAGAACTAAATGTTTTCTCCGCGTGAAATCAAGCGTGGAAATTATATCTGGATGAATTAACCATAAACTTTATTCACGACGGCTTTCCATGTGTGAAAGGGGAGAAAATGGAAATCAATCTGTTCGCCCAAAAGCCGAGATATTTATCCCGTAGAAAATCGGAAAGTGGATAGAGAGCGACAACAGCAAATATAAATTAAAAGTTTTTGTTGTTAACCTAAAACCTGGAATGCAGACATCAAACACATAGAGGGAGAGGGAAGTTCGATTAATTATTCCGACTAGAAAACATCGCATTTGTTTTCCGTCGCTCGGCTCACGGAAATATATAAATTTATGATCCGTTTTTCTGGAAAAACGTATTAGTTATTTATCGATCCCGGTGCCGTGGTCGCGTGTTCGATCCGAACACTAAATTTTCATGGTCCTTTTTCGAGGTTCCCTCTGCACGTACGCCCGCCGCACGGAACGCATCCTGGTCATTTATAAAATCCCGCAGCCATTTGCATTTCTATCGTGACTATAACTCTGGATGAATGAAACCCACCTTATAATAAATAGTGCCATTTGCAATAATTTGTGGATTTCTGCACTGCACGTCCTCTCGTGTTTCGGTCGCATTTACCTATATAAACAACGACACTCATGACGTAAAGGTGGTGACTGTGTGTGTGAGGTTTTTTTTTTCGTTGCTTCATTTAATGGGCCGTTTGTATCCTGCTCGCTTAAATCAATGTTAAACGAGCAGATTGGATATTTCAATCTATATGTAAAATTATTACATATTGTGCTCTAAAAAGAATGAAAAAAATGTGTTATATATGCAAGTTGTAGTTGTAATAGTTATTGTCAAAGGCATACATGGTTATTTAATTAATTAATTAATGTAGTTATATGAATAAAACAATACTTATTAGTGTGTGTGTGTATCCTCATTAACTAATGGCGCAGTCGGTAGGATTTATTTCTGCTAGTACATCCGAAGGCCATCCCGAAACTTGTACCTATTTGGAAATATATAAAAAACTAGAATATATAAACACATATTATATATTCTAGCGAACTCTCTGATCTCCTCCTCTCTCCTCCAGAATGGCAGCACAGGCAGCTTCAACGTTCCTCCAAACGGTCTCATGCTAGATCATTCAGGTCACCAATCTCACCATATTTCTTGAGACTAGACGATATCCCAGGCTCTCCTCCATCTCTCCTCTTTCATACTGCCATTCTCGGAATTCAAATATGCAGTGGTAATCCCAGTTTTCCGTCTGCAGCTCGCACCACCTGTATTTTGCTGATCCGGCATACTGTATTATGTAGTTCTGTCTTCGCTACTATTTCTAAGTCCGGAAGAGATCGGATTCTCCCAGGAGAGGATGGAGAATCCAGTTCAGTGGATTCAGAGATTGCTGCAGGTGCTGAGGAACGTTAGGACCCCAAGTGTTTTGCCTGTGCTGCCTGGGACATGGTGTCAAACCACTACGTAGGAAGCCTCAAATGTAATGCCTACTGAGTGGTGTGTAAAACGGCGTGAGTTGGAGTAACGGAAGGACGCAGCGGTACACGAACCTGATTAAGAAATTAATCGAAAAAAAGCAGAAAGGGGATCATTAAAATAGTTGGCAAGTGCCTACAGCTGAACCTAAATAGATGCCATGTTACCCACGACCTCCCAGACGTTTACTCCCAAAAGAACAACCTAGACATTCTACTGATCATCGATTGCTAAACGCCAACAGACTCACAGGAGAATGGCTGGTGAAGAGGACCGCGATGCGGGAATTTTGATTAGAGGGGTGGCCTAGGACCGAGGGATAATTTGGGCGCAAGTGCTTCGCTTCCACAAGCAAGGCTGAAGAGGAACTTGGGAAACCCACTGATCATAAGAGGAAGGTGCTGCTGGGTGTGACCAGGATCAAGCTGCAAAGGCGAAGCTCACAAGGGGGCAGTTAGCAGCTGAAAGAAGCGATGGAAACGGGGAATTAACGAGAGACCCGGCAACATGACCACTATCTGACTCAGTTATTAACAAATGACAGGTGCTTTCGAACTTATCTAAAGAGAACCGGCAATGATGAAAATAGTGTATCTAAGCTTTGCTGCGTCGGACACCTTAGCCGGCAGACTGTAGAATGTAGTGCGTGGAATAGTAAGCGGCGCTTCAACTTATGCTGGAAGACGAAAACAAGTGGGCAGCAGTGGCTTCCTTAGGGAAAAAGATTTTAAAGACTAAAGACAATGCAACAAGACAGAAAGTCGCCACCGGGACGGGTTAGATACATAGAAATGCTTTTGGACACAAGGCGAAAAATGTCACTAGTGTCATGTATCAAGATGAAAGGAGGTTTAGTATGTACTTTGAATAGTACCGATATAGTTAAAACATTAACATTTCTATAAACTAAACATTTTTCAAAGTATGAAATTTAGTAAAACATGACACTAAGTGAAGTGGAATACTACAAAGCTTGCAAACCTAGCGAGTTTCACTTTTTGTTTTTCGAAGGTGGAAGTTGTACTGGGATGTGTTGCGGGTGAGCTTTAAGTAGAGTAACATTTGAAGGCACTAAGCCAATTTCTTGCCACATCGAGAAGATCTTTGAGGATTCAGCACTTGGTAAACTCGAAATGAATTGAAAACACCACAGCTAATCAAATAAGGTACTACATTATCCGTCCACTTTACTGTCTTTATGAGAGTACTATTATAAGAAAGATACTGATCGGCGAGGTCGATGCCCTTCATATTCATGTTATATTGGTGGACACATACCGGTTATTTTTTTATTTCTTCTCCAGTATCCCTAGATTTCTCCCCTGTTGTGCAATAGGAAATGTCGTGATTGGTTAATACCATTCCTACTTCTCTTTTGTTCTTCCAAATTAAAAGTAGGATGTCACCATTTCTTTGGAAAGCTATTTCACCTTTTTTTAGACCAAATGCTTCATCTTCTAGAAATTGTGGTAAGCGTTTAATTCGTCGAATTATTCCACACAATCTGGTTCCCAGCAATGGATGTACTATTACAATAATTATCCTGATACACGTGGTGCCAGCCATATTTGACAATTTTTTCACGATTGTATGTCCGAAAAACCAAATACCCTCTCCATGGAATGACACCTTTATCTAGCAACAACTGTTGCTTGGATTTTTTTTTTTTCAGTCTTTAAAATTTTCCAGAAATTTTTCGTTTCACCCTAATTGAAGAATTTTCTTCAAGAGTTCAGAAATTCACTCGAAACTCTCATTATTTCTAATATTGTCTTGTTCAAATTTGCTTGGCTTTCTAGGAAACTTCTAGAAAGTTACAATTTTGCGTCCCTATTTTTTTAGATTTCAATTCGATGAAAAAAAGAATTTTTACTTGCAGAACCTTAAAATTTTCCAGAATTTCTTCCTTTATAAACTCTGGAAAATCTTGATAAAATAAAGCAAGAAATCCTGGAATATTTTAAGGGTCTGCAAGTAAAACTTCTTGAAATTGGTAAAATTCTAAATGGGTCCCAGAATTTATGTTTAAATTCCTAGAAATTTTATCAAGCGTTTTAGAATTTCCTCTTCTTCATTTTTTCTTTCTTTATTCACACAATGTTTTCACATTCACATTTTCAACAGTTTTTCTTCCAGTCTTTAAAATTTTCCAGAAGTTTTTAAAGAATTTTTTTCAAGAGTTCAGAAATTCACTGTATTTTTTTTTCGATACTTTCATTATTTCTAATATTTTATTATTCAAATTTGCTTCGTTTTTTAGGAAACTTTTAGAAAGTTACAAGTAATTTTGCGTCCCTATTTTTTTTAGATTTTGATTCGATGAAAAAATGTTATCAATTCCCAGAATTTTTTCTTACAGAACCTTAAAATTTCCCAGAATTTCTTCCTTTATAAATTCTGGAAAATCTTGATAAAATAAAGAAATAAAGTAAAGAAATCCTGGAATATTTTAAGGGTCTGCAAGTAAAACTTCTTGCAATTGGTAAAATTCTAAATGGGTTACAGAATGTATGTTTAAATTCCTAGAAATTTTGTCAAGGGTTTTAGAATTTCCTCTTCTTCATTTTTTCTTTCTTTATTCATGCAATGTTTTAACATTCACATTCTAAACAGTTTTTCTTCCAGTCTTTAAAATTTTCCAGAATTTTTTGAAGAATTTTTTTCAAGAGTTCAGAAATTCACTGTATTTTTTTCGAAACTTTCATTATTTCTAATATTGTCTTACTCAAATTTGCTTGGCTTTTTAGAAAACTTTTAGAAAGTTACACGTAATTTTGCGTCCCTATTATTTTAAATTTTAATTCGATGAAAATATGTTACAAATTCTCAGAATTTTTACTTACAGAACCTTAAAATTCTCCAGAATTTCTTCCATTATAAATTCAGGAAAATCTTGATAAAATAAAGAAATAAAGTAAAGAAATCCTGGAATATTTTAAGGGTCTGTACGTAAAAATTCTAGAAATTGGTAAAATTCTAAATGGTTTCTAGAATTTATTTATTTATTTATTTATTTTAAATTAACGGTACAACACCTTTTTACAAAATAAGTAATAAATATAAGTTTTAACAATTTGTTAATAGCAATTTATGTTTAAGTTCTTAGAAAGTTTATCAAGGGTTTTAGAATTTTCTCTTCTTCATTTTTCCTCATTTTTTCTTTCTTTATTCACGCAATGTTTTCAATTTTTTTTTCAGATTGCATGAATTTTCTTTAAGAGTTCTGGAACTATCCAAAAATATTTCTTAAATTTTCAGCCTTTCTTACTTCATCGTAGTATTTTTTACCAAACCTGCTCCAGAGTTCTAAAATTGTCAAGCATTTTTTCCCCTAAATTTTTAGATCGCAAAACTAGAAGATCTAACTTTCCCTCATATTGACGCAGATTAAAAGACAAACCAGGAATACTACAAATGACGAAAAAATTAATAGAGTGGTGTACATACTTCCAATAACTATCGAATCACCAAATTTCAAAAAAAATACAGAAGACACAAAAAAAGACATGGAATTCCAACAAGATGGAATATCAGGATCAGTCTTAAAAGTGAAAGAGTATCAGGAACAGACAAAATAACTGTGATACTTCCAGTTCAATATTGGGGTTATATCAATGCCCAAAAATTTCCCCATTTTAAGGTGTTGTATATCCTTACCGTTACGTTTTGGATTTGGTAGTTTTGTTTGTTTGTGGTTTCGAAGATTATTGAATTGCAGATATCCTGTCTTATTAGAATTAAGTGATAAACCGTTTATGGTTGTGGAAAAATTGCTAAATCCTACAAAAAATCTTGTCAGGATTAGCCACGATTTTCTTAAAGGGTTCTAGAATTTTAGAGTAACTTGAAGTCCAGATTCCCAGAAAATTTGTCATAATGTCTAGAATTTTTTTGTCGTTTTATTTCTAAACTCCTAGAACTTTTAACATTGTTATTCCAGGTTTTTCTTTTGAAATTGTATGAAATTTCTTTGAGTATGAATGAATTTTACAGAAATTTTTCTTATCAAGTATCCAGTAATATCCAGATTCCAATAAATTTTTTCGTAGGTTTTAAAATTTTTGTATTAATATCTAAAACTTTTCAATAATTCTTCTTTCAGAAATTTTTATTAGGTTTTGAAAGATTTTTTTTCCAGAAATATTTCTCTTAGATTTTTCAGAGTTTCTGACTCTACTTGCTTTTTCTTATCGGATTTATAAATGGTATAAAATTTTCTAGTAAGTTTTAATCTACATTCCTAGAAATTTTAGATATTTTGTCATGAGTTTTAGAATTAGCATTTTTTTTCTAGATATCTAAAACTTTTCCGCAGTTTTGTTTTTTTAAATTTTTCTCCAATGTGCAAGTGTTTTCTTTGATAGTTGTAAAAATTTTCAGAATTTTTTCTTTTAGACCTTTTTCTATGATTTTTTTCATCCTATTGTATGTAAAATTGTATGTAGGTTTTTTCAAGGGTTATACACATAAATTGTATGTTGATCGAGCGTACTCTTGACCTACCTCAATATATTAAGTATTGGCTTAACGTACACTTGACCTACCACAATAATATTTATATTGGCCTAGCGTACTTGTGACCTACCTCACTATACTATACATTAACTCAGCGTACTCTTGACCTACTACAATAAATTATATATTGATCTAGCGTACTCTCGACCTATGCTGATTTTTTATTGAATACCAGACAATCCTGGTTTTCTGTTTGGATGCTTCTGTTGTTGCCTCTAAATGTCTTTTGAGAGCAGTTGAAAATCTGGGGCAATCATTTTGTCTTTGATTGGTTACAAATGGAGGTACAGCAATTTCCATACCCAAAGTGTTTTTGATCTACCACAATATATTAAATATTATGATCTAGTGTACTCCAATCCTATATAGTCTTCTTTGAAAGTTTTCTGGAGTCTTCAGACTTATATTTATATTATATTATTATTATATTACATTAAATTAGATTTGTTTTTATCATACATGCTTTATAAAAGAATATTAACAAACGCTGTTCCAAATGGTTCAGCATTGGTTACTTATTTTGTTTAGCATTTAGATGCTTATTTTTCCCTTGACTTCGGGATGTGTTTAATAAACTTCAAACTGACATTCATTTCTTATGTTTTGCTTTCACGGGGCTCTCTGAAATTAAAATTCTCTTCAATCTTTATATTTCTATTTTTATAATCCCTTAATTTCTTTCTGCAGACTTTTCTTGAGTTCTAGTTTTTTAGATTTAAAATAACTTAATTTTGTCATTCGATTTATATTCCTTAATTGGAATACAAATACTCTGAAATTGTCAGTGTTGTGGTTTAAAAATCTATTTATTTCCTCGTCTAAATATTTTTAGAGTTTTAAGGGCTTTAAATTTTAAATCTCTTAATTTTCTAAATTTTCTAGAATTCTTAGTATTCTAAATGTAGAAGAAGAAGAAATTCTTGGTTCCTCTAATTTCTAGACATTAAATTTTTCTGCAGTTTTCTGCAGTCCTAAATTCCCAAGAATCCTTTGCCCTAATAGAAGGTAGAATAAGGATTTCTTAAAATCTTTAAGTTTTTTACCACAAATAATTTTCCATTGATCGAGCGTAATCTTGAACAACCATAATTTACTTAGCACTAAGCTAGCGTATTTTTGACCTACTACAATAAATTGTATATTACTCTAGCTTACTTTTGATCTGTCAAAATATTCTATAGATTAACAACCTAGTGAACTCTTGGACTTCCACAATAAATTTTATCTTAGTCTAGCGTACTCATTACCAACAACACTATACTCTTTCTAATAATTTTAATTCTAGATTCATCAAAATTTCCAATGTTCTAGAATTTTTATCAATTTTAATTTAATTAAAATTTCTCGAATTTTTATATTATAAAATTTTAGAATTTTTAGAATTCCTCGCTTTATCTTATCTACCAGATTATTCTAGGGTTCTAGAATTTTTTCAAACTTTTCTTCCAGGATTCAAAAATCCTTTATCCCACTCTACAAGTCAGTAAAATATTTATATATGCAATTATTTTGAGTCTGTTTACATTTTATAACTTTTATCTAAAACCCTCTCTTATGTTTTATTATTTGGAGGGTGGATAGAGGCCACCCACCCACCCTACATACACAGGATAACTTTAATTGCTAATCGTTGATGATTTTGCTGCTAAAAACAATAAAACCCTGTATGTAATAAAAATTAAAACAAAATCAAAATTTAAGTTTAAATATAAATGACATTCTATAGCTAATCTTAATTAATTTAGATTTTAAGATTGCCCACCCATCTTGAATCTAATTTTTACTAATTTACTCACTCGAAAATGTTGCCTTTTCAATTTCGTTTTTATTCAAAAAGTTTTGTAATTATTTTATTAGAAACCACGAGACGATAAGGAATTATAGTTTTTTATGTATATGCAAGGTGGGTGGGTGGCCTCTATCCCACCTTCCAATCAGTAAAACATCATCAAAAATAATTTGAAAAATTTATTTGTATAAATCTATTAATATTTGAAATAATGTTATGTTTATTTACGTTTTGCAACTTATAATTAAAACCCTTGCTTATGTTTTACTGATTGGAGGGTGGGTTAGATGAACCCATCCATCCTACACATACATGATAACTTTAATTACTAGTTGTATTAACAAAGTAAAAAACATTTCAAAATTTCTATTTATTTTTTTCTAGATTTTTAGAACAATGAATAAAAACTTACTATATTTTAACCACTATAATTTATTATAATATATAAATATATTACAATTTGTACGACTTTATCAAGTGATAATGACCGTCAAAAGTCGAAACTTAAGTCGTACAAATTGTAATATATTTATATATTATAATAAATTATAGTGGTTAAAAACATAGTAAGTTTTTTTATTCATTGTTACTTTCCCTATATAGTATATATAGGGGAAGTATTGTTTTCGTGCGAGAAAATGTCTGTGGGCGCAGTATCTCAAAAACGAATGATCCGATTGAGATGAAACTTTAAACTTAAGGTTTTATCGTTAAAAACTGGAACTGAAAAGCTTTTGGTGAATATTCAAAAACCGGAAGTGGATGTTTACTCGAGGCCGTTTTTTGTTTTTACGTGATATTTTTCTAAATATGAAAAATTTTAAAAAACGGTTCAAACAAAAGTTAAAGGGAACGAAAAACTGAATAAATTTTATTCGAATATATTTTTCATAAAATTCTTAACTTTCGAGAAAAAATAATAAAAATTGAAAATATTGAGATTTTTTGCCAATTGCTCTTAAACTATTGGAGCTACATGAAATTTATATAACAAATAATTGTAGATAATTCAAAATTCAACAAATTACTAAGAATAGCCTTTTTGCGTAAACCTCATAGTTTTCGAGAAAAATATAGGGAAAGTTGATTGTTTTGCTGCAAAAACAATAAAATCTTATATCTAATAAAAAATAAAGCATAATCCAATTTTACGTTTAAATATAAATGTCCTTATATAGCTAATACTATCTATTTTAGATTTGAAGTCTGTCTACCCATCCTTCTTAAAGATTTTATTAATTTCCTCATCAAATATTTTACCTTTTGATTTTTTTTTTAATTCAAAAATTACTGTAAAATTTATTTACCCCAAACCGCGAGACGATCAGTAATTGAAATTTATATGTATATTTAGGGTGGGTGGGTGGCCTCTATCCCACCTTCCAATCAGTAAAACATCATCAAAAATTATTTAAAAAATTTGTATAAATAAATCTCAAAAAATGCAATTATTTTGTGTTTATTTATATTTTACAACTTTTTGTTACAATTCTCCCTTATATTTTGCTAATTGGAGGGTGAGATAGAGGCCACCCACCCACCCTATATATATATATGATAACTTTAATTGCTAACCGTTGATGATTTTGCTGCTAAAAACCATCAAACACTTTATGTAATAAAAAAGGAAACAAAATCAAAATGTAATTTTAAATATAATTAACTTTCTATAGCAAATCTTATCGAACTTATATTTAAAGTCTGCCCACCACCATCATTCATCATATTTTACTAATTTACTCACTCAAAAATGCTTCCATTTTAACTTCATTTATATTCAAAAAGATTTGTAACTAATTTCATTAGATACAATGAGACGAATTAAAGATTATATGTATATGTAGGGTAAGTGGGTGGTTCTCTATAAAATAAAATACCATCAAAAATTATTTGAGAAATTTGTTTGAATAAATTTATTAAATTTTACAATAATTTTGTAGTTCAACTTCATGATGGAAGTAAAGAAGAAGAAGAAAAAATCTAGCAAAATATAGATATCTCTAAGTAAATAGTATTAATTAAAATATCTAAGAATAATTTTTGAAGAATAATTCTAAAAATTTATATAAATAAAATCCAAGGAAATTATTAATATTCAAATGTTAAAAAGAAAAGAAATCTACAGTTTTAAGAAGAAAATAACTACACCAAATCTAGAAACCACAAGAGAAATTGCAGGAGAATCTAGAGAAGAAGTCAAAAGAAAAGTTTTTCTACAAAAATTTTAAAAATTATAGATGATAATTAAAAAATAAAAATTTGTAGTTTTGAGAAAAAGTTTTTATAAAATTCTATATAATTCAAACCTAGAAAAATTTATTAAAACAAAAATAATCGAAAAAAATATATAGCTTTAAGAAAAATTACTCGACTAAAAACATAAAAACCTTAAATAGTCATTTCAAGAAAATCTTGAAAAAAAAAATAAAAAAAAGATCTCGAGAAGAAAGTTTTTAAAGTTCTATAAAGAGAAGCTTTGCAAAGGAAATGACAAAACTTTTAGAAAACCTTGGGGAAAAAAATATGCATGATCTCGAAAATACTACTCAAAAAGTAAATTTTGTACAGTTCAAAAAAGTGGTAAAATATCTAAAAATAATTAAAACAAATTGCAAAATATAGAGATTTCTCTAGAAAATTTGATTGATCAAAATGTTCAGAACTAATATTCTAGAGAAACTTTTATGAAAAAGCTATTTAAATTTTAGGACATCCAAAAAGTTTAATACAGTTTTAAGACCAAAATAACAAACCATTTAGAAACGTTGAGAAGAAATTCTTGAAATCTCTTGAAAACTAAATATATATTTTTAAATTTCTTAATTTTACTATGTTTCGAATGATCTTAATCACTTATAAAAAGTTTTTTAATTAAAATAAATTGATACTTATAGAGTTAATTGTTTCTGTTTATTCGATTTTGTATTATTTTGCAATAAAATAATAAAAGTAAAAAGTAACTTTGCTGTTATAACTTCAGGAAAGTTTATTTATTTTAACTAATAATAATTAAAAAAAGCTACCTAAGGACTTTAATAAATTTTATTACATTTATTTTATTAGTTTAAATAAATAAGGTTAATTAAGTTGTCTTTCAACTGTCTGAAAAGTTTTAGATTAGATCAGAAAATTTTCTATTTGATTGAATTTTTTAAAGCTAAATTCGAGCTATTTATTAATTGTGTTTTTCTCTAGTATTATATACAAAAAATATCTTATATTTCCAATTACGTAAAAACATTAAAAATAGTTTTTTTAATTTTTCTTTGGTAAAATAAAATAAGTGTAACAAGCTCATTTAAACACACACACGAATACACAAATAACACGGCTGAAGGACCACGTGGTCGATAGCCAAATACAACTACTACTGCTACGAAAATAATTATTTAAGTTAATTTGAAAATTGTTGTTTTTTCGAGTGATCAAATGTTTTTTATTTTACAATTGTTTCTTGAAATATTTAAATAAGCATTTAAAAAATCAATTATCTCTTGTTTATATAAAGCTTTAACGGTTTCTTTATAATATTTAATATGATTTCTTTTTTATTAGAAAAAAAAGTTTTCTTAAAGATTCTTCAAATGTTCTTTAGGATTTTACTTTTGTAGGACCCATGAGTTTTCTTAGGTATCAATATCTAAACTTTTCAACAATGTATTTAAATGTCAAAATCTTCTAAAAAAATTTAAATCATTGATTTACGTTTTACAACATTGGGGGTTAGAGGCCACCCATCCACCCTACATATACAAAATAATCCAGGACTGCGCAAGCAGTATTTTGTTGATTTACATGATTTAAATAATTATTAGTGGTAAACTTATTTTATCTTCTCAAGAATTTAAAAATATAGTTTCACTTCTAGTTTTCAAATCAGCAAGTATCTAGATAATCTAAGTTCCAACAATGATGGTTATATGTATCTTTAAAAACTTATTTTTCCTAATTTAATATCTCTTTGCATTAAATTTTCCAGTCATTTGTTTCCAAATTGGACATCCAAATAATTTCATACTGCCTATAAAATCTTCCCAACTGAATAGGTTTTAGAATATTATTTTTACAATCGCATTGATGATAAACCATCCACAAAATACTGCTTGTGCAGTGATGAATTTCTATTCCACCAGTATTTTATTGATGTAAATCATCTAGAAAATACTGCTCGCGCAGTACTTCCTATATGTAGGCATACAACACTGCGCAAGCAGTATTTTTTAGATAATTTAAGTCAATATATATTCTTAACCACAAACATCCACAACTGCGCAAGCAGTATTTAGTTGATGTACATGATTTACATAATTCTTGGTTAACTTATTTTATCTTCTCAAAAATTTAAAATTTTATCTCTAGATTTTAAATCAGCAAATATGTAGGTAATAATAACCCTTTTTTATACACACTACAGTTTCTTGTACAGATGTCGGTGATGATTATATGTATTTTTAAAATCTTTTTTAGTTTAATATTTCTTTGCGTCAAATTTTCTATCTTTCTTTTTTTCCAAAATTGGACATCCCAATAATTCAATACCTACCTATACAATCCTCCTAACGGGATATATTTATGAATATTATTTTTACAATCGCATTGATGATAAAACTATCCACAAAATACTGCTTCTGCAGTGATTAATTTCTAGTTTACAAGTATCTTATTGATGTAAATCATCTAGAAATATTTAAAAAAAAAAGTAATTAATTTCATTGGATACAACGAGGCGATAAGGAATTAAAGTTTATATGTATATGTAGGGTGTGTGGGTGGCCTCTATCCCACCCTCCAGTCAGAAAAACATAATCATTATTTACGTTTTACAACTTTTAATTCTTTGGCTTATGTTTCACTGATTGGAGAGTGGGTTAAAAGACACCCACCCACCCTACATATACATATAAATTTAGAATTCAAAATTGAGCAAATTATTAAGAATAGCCTTTT
Source organism: Ontholestes murinus (assembly GCA_963969525.1). Lineage (NCBI taxonomy): Eukaryota > Metazoa > Arthropoda > Insecta > Coleoptera > Staphylinidae > Ontholestes > Ontholestes murinus. Next base: position 105,309,980 of record OZ018387.1, read on the forward strand.
TGCTTAATCCTCATAGTTTTCGAGAAAAATATAGGGAAAGTATTAAGTTGGCCACATCACCATTTTTCATTATGAATTACCACATAGTAACGGTCGCAACCATCATTATGATTAGATTTTTAGAATTTTATTCGAGGATTGTAGAATATTACAAACTTTTGCAAATTTTTTAGCAGAGAATTTAATTTCATTCAGGTTATGAAATTTTCTAGTAATTTTCTATCCTGTTCAAAATTTATATAATTTTTTGAATTTATAGAATTTTTATAATGGCGTTCTAATCTTCCGGAAATTTTCCTTCTAGAATTTTTCCTTTTTTAATTTTTGAAATCCCTGTTGGTGCAGTGGTTAGTGCGCCGACTGTACGCGAAGGGCTCCTCGGTTCGAATCCGAGCTCGGGTATGGATGTTGTGATCGTCCAATTATACCGTATAATAATATATTCATTAATTTTTAGTTCATTTTACAGAAAGAAATACGTTCAAACTAGTATTGCTTTGATAGCCTTGCCATTTTGTAAGACGCAAATTACTTTTGTATTATTCAATGTCTGTCGAAGTATTAGCTAGAGAAGTAGTTGTTTCAAAAGTGATTTGTTCTTGTAGTCTGAATAAGACACGAAAATATTTTCGTGTTTTTTCTAATTATTAGTGAATTTTCTACAACGTAAAGGACTTATATATTTTTATTATAATATATTTGATTGGCTGTAGACAAATATCTTATGCCAGGCCCAAATGGAAAAATTAAAAAGAAAAAAATTTGAAATGTTTGCATGAAATTAATAATTTATTTAATGCATACGTTCACCCTGTTCTTATAATTATTATCTTATTATTATTATTAGCTCCACTTGCTAATACGCTCTTGGATTGATTACACTAGTTCCAGTCTGACCACCCATCGACCGTTCGATCGACCGCACATGCACCTAAAATTGCACCGCAGTTGGCAATCCTTGTACACTTTAATTGGCGGGAATATAATTGATCGCGACAGTAAATCACGAAATGATTTTAATAATTCCAAGGTGCGTCGCGAAGATTAGCGTCGTTATTAAAATAAAGCGACAAAAAACTGGCGACCTCTTTGTCATGCTAAGGGCATCTCGATGGTTTATGTAAGAGCAAAAATTTTCTGAAAATTGCTTATTCATACGAATTAGAGTTTCGCATTTTCCGTACTATTAATATTAATGGTTGTCATGGTCTGCGCGCGTTTTTGTTGTTTCTTTTATCTGTCCTGGAAAGCTAAAGTCGCCTAAATAAATATGGATTTGTCAAGTATAAATAAAATATGGGGGACAATTTGTATCTAGCTGAAATTAATGAATAGAATAAGAGGAACGAAATCTGTACATATTCGTTTCCTGGGAATAAATTGTGCGCCCTCGGAGACGTTGTAAATAATAAAAATATAAATAGCCACCCTCGTTGACAGATGGAAAGGGATGGAAAGAAAAAAGGGGGAACGATACACTGATTGATTTCAATTCGTATAACAGTTATACAAAACTGTTATACAAAACAAAGTAATTATTGTGTTTAATTTGTGATTAAAATGTATAACGAAGTAGAAGCCTCCATAGTCAATCAATTCGTATGTTTTTTTTATTCATATCCTATGAATAGGTTGTAGTTTATATTAAAAGTTAATTTTTTGATAACGCCGCGAAAACCCGATTATCTCCACGGGAAAAATTACTTAACTTTATGAAACATGTAAAGTTTGTTATAACCAAACTTTAAGTAGTTTATCATCCCTGTAAAAAATATAAATTTTATTATTATTTAACTATTACATAGATAGAACAATTTTCCACAACAGATTAATAGCACCACCTAAAATTCCTTGGGTTGTATTTATTAATGCCGCCTCCGCCTCGCCCGCCGAAAACTACGTTAACGTTATTATTTGAGTAATTACTCTGCAATCGATACGTAGGCCATTAAACTTTTACGTGGACATAGCAGATCAATCTAAAGGGGTTAATCACATGAAACGTTAATGGAATCAATACATGATTATAAGATCTGAAGAAAGAAATGCTTATAATAACTGGTAATTGATTAAAAAAAACGCTAGGAATTATTATTATTGTAAAATTTTGTGGTAGATTCATAATTGTAGACTCGTTCAATTAATTAGAAACGTATTTTAATGAGCGCAGTAAAATATGCTTTGGCAGACATAAAACGTCTAATTCGATAATTACGAGCGTGACGTGCATCATGTTACGACGTTAGAGCAAATCAATTACCATGATTGCATTCAATTAAGTGCAGTTGCACGCTGATCGTCTTCCCATAAAACGAACTAAAAACTATTCACCTCTATTAAACTCCAATTGATTTAACACCAGAAGATGACAGAATGCAGATTGGTTATAGATGACAGATTAACAGATTTCAAATAACTTTTTTACTCTCCCTATATACAATATATAGGTGAAAATTTAAACTTAAGGTTTTAGCATTAAAAACTAGAACTGAAAAGCTTTTGGTAAACATTGTTTTCGATATTCTCGATACATTTGAAAACAATAGTTAAAGGGAATGAGAAACTGAACAAGTTTTTCATAAAATTCATAACTTGCGAGAAAAAGTTTAATAACTAAAAATTATGATATTTTTTGCCTAACGCTAATAAACTAGTAGTTACATGAAATTTAAATAACAAGTAATTGTAAAGAATCCAAAATTAAGCAAATTTTTAGGAGTAGCTTTTTTGCGTAAAACTCAAGTTTATGAATTGGCAAAAAGGACTTCCACCATGCTTCTGATTGTTCTCCAGTCTAATTGGTACAACCCACAAGCTAGTTTCGGTATTGCCAATTTCTTGATACCCTCACGTATAAGTGAATCCCTCAACTCATTTAATGATAGCCATACATCCCTGTAGGTTGGCTTCTGATGAGAGTACTTCTTCGTTACCAGATAGTAAATGATCCTTTTCGGTAGGTGGCTACTAACATCTAGGTGGATTATGCTTCCGACTTTAGGACATTGAGTGCGTAGTTCCTCCAACCTTCCAAATTTCTTCCTGAAGACGCTAGCAATTCCTCGTGACATCTTCAAATCCTGGGCCACACAATGGGCAAGACAATAGTCCGAAGGTACTTGGAATAGATCTCGTTGTTCGTTGACTCTTACGTCCATCAGAGTGCTGAACCATGAAGTCTTCAAATGCTTTCTCGTCGCTTTGTTCAACCACCGCACGAATCGCTGCGCCATCTTCTTCGCCAGCATAAGGGGTCAGACGATTGAAATGGACAACTCTTGGTTTTCCTCGGGGTGGTTTTTAAATCCTGTATACGATGTCGTTGATTTTCTCTATTATCTGGTATGGTCCATCCCATGATGTTTGCAATTTTGGGGAGAGACCTCTGCGTCTTTGTGGGTTAAATAACCACACCATATCTCCATCTTTATAACCACTGTGATCCGTTTTTAGGTCATAATTCTCTTTCATTCGGTCGCTAGCACGTTGGATGTTGGATTGCACATGATTATGGATTTCATCTATTTTTCGTCTCAGTTCGCTCACATAGTCTTCCCCTCCAAATCTTCTCCCGGAGGGCAGCCGAACTTTAAATCACATGGAAGTCGTAGCTCTCGACCCATGACGATGCTGGCTGGAGTCTGCCCGGTTGTTTCGTGTACAGCCGATCGATACGCCAGCAAGAAAAGATGGAGATGTTGGTCCCAGTCTCTTTGATGGTCAGAGACTACTTTTGAGAAATAGCGATTGATGGTCCTATTCATTCGTTCCACCATACCATCTGATTGTGGATGCAGAGCTGTTGTCCTTGTCTTATGAATCTTAAGGATTTTGCATACCTCTTGAAAAAGATTCGATTCGAAATTTCTTCCTTGGTCAGAAAGTAATTCTAAGGGAACGCCGAAACGACATATCCACTCCTTAATTAGTACTTCCGCTATTGTTGAAGCCTCTTGGTTTGGTAACGCATAGGCATCCACCCATTTACTGAAGTAATCCATTACCACCACGATGTATTTATTTCCTTGGTGAGACTCGGGGAATGGCCCAGCGACATCAATTGCGATTCGCTCAAAAGGACTACCAACGTTGTACTGACGCATAGGTGCTTTCCTTCGACGTTGTGAACCGTTACTTGCTGCACAAATCACACATTTCTTGCACCATTCCCTGACGTCTACCTTACAGTTCACCCAGTAGAATCTCTCCCGAAGTTTGTTTAAAGTCTTTGACATACCCAGGTGTCCATCGGAAGATCCACTATGAATCCCTTGCATCACTTCAGGTATTCTACTCTTTGGAATTATAATCTGCCTTCGTTCTTCGCGGCCTTCTGAATCTTTGAATATGCGTTTAAGCAGTCCCTTGTCCAGTACAATAGAATCTCACTGAGCCCAGTATGACTTCAATTCAGGCAAATATTTGGAGACTTCATCCCATGTTGGCCTGGTTCCACTTTCCTTCCATGTCATCAGGGGCTTTAGAACAAGGTCGTCGTCTTGATCCTGCCGGATTCTTTTAAATTCCAGTCATCGCTTTCTGCAGCTGTTCGGAGTACTTGACTTTCCTTTGATTCTGCGTTGTTACAGTGCTTGTAATTTTCTGGGCATGTCCTTCGCGACAAAGCATCTGCATTCCTGTGGATCGCTCCAGCTCTGTGTTCAGTGTCAAAGTCAAACTCCTGAAGTCTTTTCAACCATCTTGCGACTTGTCCTTCCGGATTCTTGAACTGAAGAAGCCATTTAAGAGCAGCATGATCGGTTCTCAATAAGAATTTCCTTCCATATAAATATTTATAGAAGTATATACTAATTTGACTACTGCAAGCAACTCTTTTCTCGTTACGCAGTAGTTCCGCTCCGGCTTGGATAAAGTCTTGCTAAAATAGCTGATCACTTTTTCCTGCCCATCCTGTATTTGTGATAAAACAGCTCAAATTCCTACATTGCTTGCTTCGGTATCCAACAAGAACCTTCCCTCTGACAACGGATAACTTAGAACTGGTGCGCTGGTAAGTGCGTTTTTCAGTTTTTGAAACGCCTCCTGACATTCCCCTTTCCAGAAGAACCGTTGTTTTCCTTCAGTGAGGCGGGTTAATGGTTTAGCGATGTTTGAAAATCCCGCAACGTAACGAAGGTAATACGTGCATAATCCAAGAAAACTCCGGAGTTGGTGTAAATCCTTTGGAACTGGCCATTCCCTCACCGTTGAGATCTTTTGGCCGTCGACTGCAATACCTTGGCTTGAAACAATGTGTCCTAGGTACTGAACCTCTTTCTTGAAAAGGTGACACTTCTTCCGGCTGAGTTTCAGTCCAGAATCCCTTAATCGTCGGAACACCTCTTCTAAGTTTTTCATGTGGTCTTCGAAGGATTTTCCCATTACAATTATATCGTCGAGGTACACCAAACAAGTTTTCCAAGATAGTCCTGTTAGTACCGTCTCCATTAGTCTCTCGAACGTCGCGGGTGCATTACATAGTCCAAATGGCATAACATTGAATTGCCATAATTCATTGCCTACTGTAAATGCTGTTTTTTCTCTGTCCTCGGGAGCTTCTTCAACTTGCCAATATCCGCTTTTAAGATCCAGTGTAGAGAAAATAGTAGATCCAGCCAAGGTATCCAATATGTCATCAATTCGGGGTAAAGGATAACTGTCATTTTTGGTCACATTATTTAGTTGACGATAGTCAACAAAGAAGAGTTGATCCGTCCTTCTTCTTTACCAATACCACTGGCGAGGCCCACGGACTACTAGATGGTTCTATAATGCCCTCGCTCCTTTTTCGGTATTAATTTTATTTTGAACGATATTTGTTCTTCCTTTTTGTCTAATATCAAATACGTCCTGATATTCCATGATCAACTTTTTTACTTGGATTACAATCTTGGGTCTAAAGGGAAATCAACTTTTCTAGTTCCGGGTAACTCATTTCATTGTTTTTATTCTCTGCTGTGGTTTTCCGCAATATCGATGAAGCAGCAGAACAATGTCCTAGCAGCACTCCCTTCCTCAAATGAACAGAGTAATAGTTAGTATTCATTATTCTAACTAATACATTGTTATCGGTGCAAACGAGTGTTTTTCCTATTGCTACTCCTCGTCCCAGTTTATCGTCATCAACGATAGGTTCAAAGATCATAATGTTTTTGTGATGGGATGCTTTTTCCAATTGGCCCTCAATAATTACCTCACTTCTCTCCGGAACTGATGTTTCCGTTGGAATGGTTAGCCGGACTCTACCAATATTCCGTCTGTGGAGTACCACCTCCTCTCCATTAACTTTTAGGATTCCATTCTTAAGATCCAACAGGAAGCCTCTAGTATTCATGATGTCCATACCGAGAATTAATTCTTCTTTTCAATGTCAGCTACTATGAGTTGGTGTTGGAATGATGTGTTCCCTATGGTAATCGTGGATTTTATTTCACCATGAATATTAGCAGGTTCTCCTGTTGCTGTTCGTAATTTCCAGGTCGTTGGTCGTACATTTTGCGGTTTTGACACAATATCAGGTCTTATAATTGTCCTAGTAGCACCCGTGTCTAGTAGCAGTCGACAAGAGTTTCCATCAATGTTTCCATCCACAAAAACCGTATCGACGTGGTGTGACAAGTATGCTACTTTTGCAGTTTTTCTGGGGGCTTGATATTTTTTAGCCGACGGACACCCTCTGAGGTCGGCTTGTTCTAGTTTTCCGACTTTTCATTGGTGCGATTATTTGATCTTTATCTGCACCGACGTTGTATATGACCGTGTTTTTCACATTTCCAGCATTCCACTTTCTTCCTGTTTGCTAACGATTCCTTGATGATATCTTGTATCATTTTTCTAAGATCATCCAATCCTTCTCGTGAGTCTTCCATTTTCCGAGCACGGCCTTGACTCCTAACTGTACTTTTCGCTGCTTCTATTTCGAGCGCACGAGACAGTGCGTCTACTAATTTAATTGGTCGAGCGAGTATTAATGCCTGATGTATGTCTTTATCCTTCAATCCATCTAAAAATACCTGCACAGCTAATGTTTCCAAGATTTTCTCTGTTGCACCAGGATACGCCAGTCGTGTTAATCGAGTTATATCTGCTTCAAATTCTTGCAAACTCTCATCAGATTTCTGGCAGCGATTTTTAAGTTGTGAATGGTACACGTGTTCAAGGTGTGTTTGACCATACCTTATTTCCAGATGCTTGATTAATTGGTCGTAATTCATCTCACCCTGGGACAAACTCTGCAAGACATTTGTTGCATCCCCACGCAGTGTTAGAATTAAAGCTGTAGCCTTCTCTGTTGCGTTCCATCCATTGGCTGATGCTGCGGCCTCAAATTGCCTAAGGAAATTATTCCAAGAAGTTTGGCCATCAAAATTAAGTGGTTTCATTTTTATCGAGTGGACAGGATAATTTTTTATGTCATTTAATTCAATTCCTCCGAAATTTCTTTTTATTTCCGTTAATTTTTCTTCCATATTCCTAGAAGTTTCCAACATTTTCTCTGTCATTTTATCGGAATTTTGCCTCAATTGCTCCATAATTGATGCTGTGTCGCCTCCGATATCCAATAAAAATGTGTCTGGATCATGGCCTTCTTCTTGCAGCGCTTCCTTAAGTCTCTGTTGTAACACAGTCTTCTTGCCGCTCGTATCCAAATCCCGTTCTTCCAGTTGCACTCTTAATTCAGCCACTTTTAGGTCCGTTATTGTAACGCACTTCGCCATTTTGTTTGCAATTTTTCACACCCCACACCTGACATCAATGTAACGTTTTTTGCACGTTATACGGGTGTGTAAATAATTGCAAATGATTTATTGAAGTCAATTAATATTACCAGCACGTATTTACATCTGACATTTCTATCTGACACTTATATCTGACACCATGACGCATCCCCTCTCCCCATGCGTCTCGTGACAATATGGAGAAAAAAACGCCTCCAGTAAACATCCACTTCCGATTTATGAATATTTACCAAAAGCTTCTCAGTTCTAGTTTTTAATGATAAAACTTTAAGTTAAGCGAAAGTAATTAGAGCATAAGATATCCTATTTAGTTCCACAATATAATCTCCTTACTAGAAATTGAATTACTCTAATTGATTTGCAAATAAATAAAGAAAACAACCACTTGAACCGTCTTCTTTTTTAATCATACATATTTTATTTCATGGAAATTTGATTTGACTGTGCAACCCGTAATCGCGGATTGCCCCGGCATAACGAAATAGAGATAGGGACGTACGCGGGGGTTACGGCGCAAGGTATAATCTGATCACATATCGGACTTGGAGTGGCATCCACGTCGAGTTCAAGAATACAAAGATTTCAATTTGGCCGGGAAATTGCCTTTATGCCATCTACGTACACCCGCACACCCTCACCTACACAACCAGAGTTTTCCTAGATAAATAAATAAAATATGTAATAATGCGGATAATTACCAACAAGCAAAATTAAAGAAAATACATTCCTGTATTATTAACCATTGAAGAATCGCACGGATATAAAATAAAATAATAAACGTGCGATAGAGAAGAGGAGAAGAAAATCGCGCTCGCCCTCCCCCCCTATTCATTGTAATCCGCGCCCCGTTCGCGAAATAACGGTTTTCATTTCGCGCTTTATAAATATGAAATAAGTCGCATTAATTTTTAAACGGGATATCGTTATCCCATTTAAACTAACAGTTCAAGAGTTTAAGGTGATGTATTAAATATTAATAAGCGAGGCCGGGATTTGTAAGCAGCTGCGAGCGATATTTTATGAATAAATAACGGCCAGAGGGGTGGGCCGGTGAGAAGAGAGAGTGAGAGAGTTAGAGAGAGGCTGTGTATAAATGAGATAAATCGGAGATCTGCAAAGAGTGTGAATAAAGAATCGAATTGAAAAGTTTTTAGATTGTGATGGATTAAATTTTCGCTACTAAATTAATTATAATAGAAAATTGTAAGAACAAATCACTTTTTAAACGTTAAAAAATAACTTTTATTGCTTAGACTTGCAACGGTTGTTTTTCCAAGAAATGTGTTGGCCTTATGAGGCGAAACAATTGTTGGAAGCAATAAAAGTTATTTTTTCAAATTATAAAAGTGTCTTCACTTTAAATAATAAATTGTTCCGCTGAGGAACAGTTTGATTTTCGTAGGGTGAGGTCAACATATGGAGCGGTTGTTAGTTTTGTTAAGGAAATTCTAGCCGCTTTTGAGAACGGTATGTACACTGTCGCCTCATTTCTTGACCTCAACAAGGTTTTCGATTGGGCAGAACTATACTGTTACAACTTCTTGCTACCTAGCTGCAATCTTGTGAACTCTTATCTCATTCATCGTGAACAAAAGATGGTATTTAATGATAAGAGCTCATCGTATTTGTCAATATAATAATTCTTGGCCCATTGCTGTTTTTGATTTATATCAACGATCTGCCAAATATTTATAATAACTTTATGCTGATGAAACTAGTATCAAAACCGCGTCCAGTAACTTACAAACAGCATTGGACCTAAATACATCTGCTAATAACACCACTAGTGAATAGATGATTACTAATAAATTAATCTCGTTGATTGTTGAGGCACTTATATTTTGAAAATCCATTATCGCTTAATATAATAATAATAATAAACTATTGATGATTTTCAACTTTTTATTTTACTCACTACAATTGCTTCGCTATACTGTAGCTTCTTCAGCTGAAGAAATATAATAGTATTAATATAATAATAAATAAGAAATAATATAATGAATTCCCTCAGGTTGCCAAAATTTAAACAAAATTAACAACTGAACACAATTTATGTAATTATTTAAGATTTTGTACATTACACATAAATCTTGAAATATGCAGCGATATTCTAATGTTTGCATGTTTAATAAAGATAAGAATTAATTATAATTAACTGAAGAAGATGGAATACTTAATTTGAAGGCTAATATACGTAAAAATTTGTTTCAATTATTATTACTTTTCCTTTCCTATATAGTATATATAGGGGAAGTATTGTTTTCGTGCATGAAAATGTCTGTAGGCGTTCTATCTCAAAAACGTCGTTCAAATCAAAACTGGAACTGAAAAGCTTTTGGGAAACATTCATTAACCGGAAGCGGATGTTTACTCGAGGCGGTTTTTTGACTTTTCTCGATATTTTTCCAAATTTGAAATATATTTCATAACTTTTCAAACAAAGGTTAAAGAAAATGAGAAACTGAAGAAGTTTTATTGAGGCATGTTTTTCGTAAAATTTTTAATTTGTGAGAAAAAAAATTAAATTTAGGATTTTTCAGAAAAGGTTTTAAATTTTTCTTTAAAGATTCTTGAAATTTCAGAAATTTTTCCTCGACACTTCTAGTTTTTATTGGAAATTCTTTTTCAAAAAATTTGCATCGAGAATTCTACAAAGTTTAGCAAAGGTTTTATTCAAGAGTTTCAAAATTTTTCAGAAAGTTATTATTTATAGAAATTTCTTCGTGGTTTTTGTAGAATATTTTGTTCAACTTTTTCTCTAATATTCTCAGCTGATCCATACTTTTAGTTTTTTTACATTAAGGTTTCTAGAATTTTTCACAAGATTTTTAATTATTAATTATTATTATTATTTCATTTTAGATTTATAAAACTTTTTTGAGGATTCGAGAAGTGTACACTAATTTCTTTATGTGTTATGTAATAGATAAATAGATATTTCCAGAATGTTTAGCAAAGATTTTATTCAAGAGTTCTAGATTTTCAGAAAGTTCTTTCAAGATTTTGTTTAACTTTACAATATATTAGGATTTTTTTTTCTAAATTTCTAGAACTTACTTAGAAGCTTCTGGAAGTTTCAGGAATTTCTTCTCCCTTATTTTCAGTTTTTTGTATATTTCTTTCCAAAGAATTTTGATCGAAGATTCTAGAAGTTTTCCTTGTAGATTTCTGGAACTTTTTTATAGGATTCTAAAAGTGTACAGTAATTTCTTCTTCATATTTCTAGAATTTTTAGCAAAGGTGTTATTTGGGAGTTTTTTAGAAAGTTCGTTTCAATATTTATAGAATTTCCTTTGAGGCTGTTTCCAGTAATTTCTCTTCCAGATTTTAATATTGTCTTATAAATTGCAAAGATTTCCTTCAGGGCTAAAAAATTTAAAAAATATCTTATCCAGAACTTTAGACTTTTTTCAAGAGTTCAGACATTTCCAGTAACTTTTTTTCCAGATAACAAGATTGTTTTTTCAAGCTGTCTTTTAAATTGCGAAGTTTTAAGAATTTTCAAAAAAAAAATTCTAGAAATATAGATTTTTGTAGAATTCAGAAAATTTCCAAATTGCAAAGATTTAAATGAAGGCTTTTTTTGAAAACTTTTTTTCGAAAGTTCAGAAATTTTCTAGTAATTTCTTCTCCACATGATACACATATCTCCTTGAGAATGACTTATAGTCGAAACTAGTCGGAAAATAATAAACAACAAGTGAAATCATACCAAGTGTTTTAATTCATCTATCAAATTTCTTCTCCACTTCTAAGTCGCAAAGATTTTCTTTTAGAATTTTCTTCTAGAAATCTAAATTATTTTCCCGAGGGTTCAGGAAATTTCTAGCAATTTATTCTTTAGAGTTTAAGAGTTTTTTTGAAGTCATCTTTCAAATTGCAAAGATTTTCTATGAGGCATTAGGATTTTCTAGATTTTTTTTTTCTAAAAGTTTAGAATTTAGAAAATGGCCAATAACTTCTTCCTAAAATTAAATTTTGTTTTCAACTGCTTCTCTAAAATTCAACATTTTGTTTCAACTGGAGGCTATAAACTTATTTAGAAAGTTCTAAATTGCGGAATTTTTCTTGGAGGGTCTAGATTTTTTTAAACAAATTTCCCCTAGAAATCTTTTCTCATTTTCGAGAATGTTTAAAATAATTTTCACTAATTTCTCTTCCCGATTTCAATATATTTCTCAACTGGTCTAAATTTCTAGGAAGCTCTAGAATTTTTAGAAAATCTAGACTTTTTTTTCCAAGGGTTCAGAAAATTTCCAGAAATTTCTCCTCCAGATTTCAAGGTTATCTTCTTGTCTTCTAAATTATAAAGATTTTCTTGGAGGCTCTAAAACTTTTTAGAAAATTTGTTTATAGAAATCTAGACTTTTCTTAAGGGTTCAGGAAATTTTATATTTTTTGGGGCCCTAGATTTTTAGGAATCTAGACTCACTTTTTCAAGAATTTTCCACTAATTTCTTCTCTAGGTTTCAAGATTTTTTAATTCAACCCACTTTCTAAATTGTGAAGATTTTATTGGAAGCTTTAAAATTAAAAAAAGAATTGCTTAGAAATATAGACTTTTTTTCAATAATTTAGAAAATTTATCTTCTGAATTGAAATTGAAATTCAATATGTTTTAACCACAAATTATTGTAAGTAAGTATGGATTACAATGCAGTAATGGTCGCAGCCATTCTCTTTATCAAAAATACTATGATGGTCACATCGCCATTTTTATTATTTATTGATGCTTATAAAATATTGGATTATTTATTAATCATCAATTTTGATCACACATTTTTTGAGATAAACAAATTGTGTTGCCTTACTGGCCGACTACAGTATCCCAAGAAAGATTCATAGCTTAATTGGCTTCATTCATGGGAAATAGTTAAGCAATTTTCCTGCCATTATTTCTAGCAAATTCTTCTATTTCTTGAAAATATTCCATCACATATTTATTTACTCTAATCAAAATGATAATCAGATGTCATTAAAATGGAGATAAATATGCCTATAATGTCTAAAATGTCAGCTGAGAATTCCATCAAATAAAGCAGAAAAAGGGTCTGAGTGGAAAAGCACATAGTAAACTCCGCCTGCAAATCCTGTGATATTTTTTTTTGTAATATTAATAATAATGGACTTTATTCTCTCTCATGTTGCATGTATATACAATGGGACATACAAAAATAATTATTTAACGCGTTAATCACGTTCGTGCTTAGGTTGATGAATTTCCTATATTATATTATTTTTAAACTTATGAAAGCAACACATTAAACATTTAAACTAGTACAGAAAATAAAATTAAATATTTTACTAACTGGAAGTACTTTATTATTCTTTAATCAGTTCCAACCAGTTATTATGGATCAATTTATCTTCACAATAACAAATATTTTCACAGACAAATAATTTACTTCTAAAAATGCGAAATGTTACTCAGAAGTACCTAATTATTATTTCCTTATTCTTATGTATGTTTTGAAGTTTTCCTTATATTCAATCAAACAGATCCTTGTAATGTAATAAATAAACCAATTAAATCACTTTTTCTGGAAATTATCTCAAAATTTTCTATCGTTTTTTTTAGAATTTTCCCATTTTGTTTCACACTGCAAACATTTTCTTTTATAGTATTTTTTAGAAATTATTCCATCATATTGTGTTTCAATCTTTTTCTTGCAGAGTTCAAGAATTTTCCAACATGTTTCCTTTATTGAATTGAATTTTATTTCTTTTAGACTTTTATAGAGATTTTTCTTCTCTCTGGATTGTTTCGAATTTTTCTTGCAATCTGTGATTTTCTTCTTCTGGAATTTACAGAAAATTACGGAGAATTTTTTAACATTTCTTTCTCTTTTTTTGTCAAAACTTTCCTGGAATATATTATCCAAACTGCAAAACGTTACTAGGTCTTCCAGAAACATATCTTCGAGATTTCCAAATTGTCAAAGTTTTCTATTTTTCTAAGATTCTAGAAATATTCAGCAAGTTTAATTCCAGGTATATAAAATTTGGAATATTTATCAAACATTTCCTGGAATGTATTAAGTATTATCCAAACTGCAAATATTTCCTTTTACTAAGTTTTTCAGAAACATATCTTCGAGATTCCCAAATTGTCAAAGTTTTCTTTTTCTAAAGTTCTAGAATTATTCAGCAAGTTTAATTCCAGACATATAAAATTTTCCAGTAATGTATCTTTCATTATCTAGAGTTGTTCACAATTTTTTTTAGATTTCTTGAAATTTGTCTCCTAGACTACGATTCAAAAATTTTGCGGCATTTTTTCTTCCAGAATTCTAAAATGTTTCAGCAAATTCTCTTCCACATCATTTTTATTTACTGATCAATGGATTATTTGGTTTTTGTTAATGTAAATCAATGTATGTTGTGTACTGTTGACAACATCAACAATTACTTTTTAAATAGCGCTCCAAAGCCTAGTCAAAAGATTCTGAATATTAATGAAATGTGTTCTAATAATTTGCTCTCTTCTAATGTAACATTTAAGTTTGAATTGGTTGATGACCAAACTATATGGAGCTATCTGCTCAAAAATAAATCGTCCGCAATTGGGTATGACAATGTAAATATTAAAATGTTGCTGTTGTGCTACCATATATAACACACATTATTAATAGCTGCATATTGGATTCTTTTTTTCCTAATTGCTGGAAACACGCAATTATTAATCCTATATCAAAGGTGATTAATCCCTCCGTACTTAAGGATTTGAGACCTATTAGTATCCTTAGCACCCTATCCAAAATCCTCGAAAACATTATGAAGAAACAACTACTCGAATTTGTGGAAAATAATTCCATTCTAAAACAACTACAATCTGGTTTCCGAAGTGGGTATAGCTGTGAGACAGCTCTGCTAAAAACTCTGACGACATCCTAGCAGCTACTGATAAAGAACAAATAACATTACTAGTTCTCCTGGACTGCAGTAGAGCTTTCGACACTGTTAACCATGATACTCTAATAAAGTTACTAAAACATATAGGTCTGGATGATTCAGCTACTACATTGTGTGGATGTAAACAGTGTATTCAGCTCAAAAATCATAGATCGGACTTTTTAGATATTTCACAGGGGGTCCCACAGGGCTCTGTTCTCGGCCCTCTCTTATTTACGATTTATGTATCTAATATTTTTGATCAATAAAAATTCTGCATTGACCATATGTATGCTGATGACAGTCAACTATATCTCTCATTCAAGCCTGAGAATTTCCAAGAGGCTGAATTACATGTGTGTGATGATTTGCAGAGAATTTTTGAATACTCTAACATGCTGGACTCTAAATCCCAGCAAATCCTCATTTCTATTGTTTGGCAATGAGCGTGCATGCACTGTACTTTCGACTCAATTGACTATCTCCATAAATGGGGTCAAAATACCTTATGCCGTTGGAGCTAAGATCCTTGGAGTCTGTATTGACAACACATTTCGTTATAAAAAAAAAACAAATAAATAAGTGTATTAGCGTGGCTTACCTTAGTCTAAAAAAATTATATCCCCATCGCTCGTGCCTGACAGTTGAAATGGAGATTCTATTGTGTAATTCATTTGTTTTGTCATATTTTACTTACTTTATAATGGTGCCATTGATAAATTTACCTCTTGCAGGATACAAAAAGTATATATACGGCATTAAAAAATTTGATAGAATTTCACATAAGCTACATGATGCTGGATGATTATGTCCAAGAAGAGAGAATGTTTCTATCATAAACTAATTCATACCAAATCTTCTCCTTACTTATATGACAAAATTATCTTCTGGGAAGATGTCCATAATATTAATACACGGCTCAGGGGACGCCTGTCACCACGAATACATCACACCTCGCTTTTTTAATGGACCTTCTCTTATCAAATTTATAAAATGTATAATGCAATATCCAACAAATTTAAACATTATAAACCAAATAATTTTAAAACGGAGTTTAAAAGATTTAACATATGATTCATTCCAATGCATATGTGTGTATGTATGTGTATGTATACACGTAGAGTAATTCGTGCTCAGTGCGACGTGGCACCGAGGAGTTGGCTCAACGTAAAGACTAGAAGTAACGCGCTTGGTCTAAGATTACGTTAGCTATAGTTGGTAGCGGATGTAGTAGGTGAGGTTGTAAGGCCGTCTAAACGTTCGAAAGCAATCTCCTGATTTCTGGGGTTGCAGCAGCTAGTTTTATCTATTCCCGGTTCATTGTCTGTGACGTACACTGGTGGGAGTATGAACGGAGGTAGCTTTGCTTGGTGGTGGTACGAAAGTCTCGTTATATCCTCCCTCTCCGATGCCCCGAGAAATTAATGCTGGTTGTGAGGGCTGCGGCGTGGAAGATTCCGATTGGTGTCTTCGGATCCTCCAAGGAAGCTACTTCGAATGTAGCGACTTCTTTCGACTGCAGGATCACACAGGGTCCGTCTCTGGGTGGTGCGAAGTCTGTAGTGAACTGCTTCTTTGACTGGCTCAGAAGGTGTATGTCAATCTAGACATGGTGTTCTGGCAGGTACGTCGGGCTTGGTTTTCGGGCGTTGTCGGCTTAGATTTTCCTGTTGTTCCGTTTGCTGGCGACAATCTTTTGTGCTGCTTTTAATGTGTCGGCCAGTTGTAACAAGTGCGGTGTAATCTCATCCACGAAGTTTTCGGAATTAAAGATTGTGCGTAGATCACGGCTAATATCTTCGGCGGCTCGTAGGCTCGTAACTCTCGTCCGAAGGTGAGTTATGCGGCAATGTATCCGGTACTGCTGCAACTGTGTGTGTGGAGAGAGTTGCATCTTCAAATCCCGGTTTTTACTTTCCACTGGATTGGACTGGGGTGGTATGACGGGCTGTGATGATGTGGATTCCGAGACTGAATATCATCCATTGCGTAGAAATACTTCTATCAGCATGGGGGAGGCGCATCGTTAGCATGGGCTTTTCGGAGTGGATGAATTTCCTACCATTTGCTGGTGAGGTCCTCCACTATCAAAATTATTATGTGTCAATCGGATGACGTTGGCACTGGTCCAAGGAGATCAATTAAGAATGTTTAGAATCTCGGATTCGGTGATGTGGTCTGCAGTAAATTAACAGGTTTTAAATTGCTTGGTTTATACTTCTGGCATTCTATGCAACTTCATCTCTGATCCTTTTCCAGAAATATTTTTGTGACAGTCTGTGAAGTGTTCCGTGATAACCGTAATGACCCGCCGTGGGACTGTCGTGAAATTGCTGCAACAGCGTTGTTACATCCTGTTTCGGGATGCATTGTTGTGCGGTGTCGGGTTTGTATCTGTAGAGCATTCCTTGTTCCATCAAATATACCTTTTTTGCTTCAATGTACGTGGTTTTCCGTTTTTGGTTCTGCTTCTTCATAAATTTATTTTTATTTAGAAAGTGTTAGTGTTTTCAATACAATTTACTATAATAATCTTCACACAACTCGAGAAATATATTTCTGCGTCTATAATTGTTTTGAGCTCCTCGTATTGGAGTTATCCATGTCGGAGGTATGTGGATCCTCGTTGCGGTGTGTCAGTTTATCAGTTTATTTCGGTGGTCGACCTCTCGTGCATTCTGGATAGAGCGTCGGCGATATGATTCGTCAATCCTGATACGGATTTGATGCTGATATCGAATGACTGCATCCGGATGATGACCAGAGCTTCTCTTTCCGTTTTGGTGTAATTTATTTCTGCCGGTATGTCGGCTGCGTACTCGACATAGAGTTCTTCTTTTCCCTCTCCCTAGATCCAAACAGCTCCCAACACAAAATCGCTCGCATCCGTGCGGATTGTGAAGGGTTCTTCTGTAGTGGCGACCTTGAGAATCGGGACGAAGGTCAGCAGGTGCTTCAGTCTATCTATTGCGTTGACCTGGGGCTCCTCCCAATTTCATATAGCGTTTTTCTTAAACATTTTAGTGATTAGAAAAATTCGGTATAAGAGTCTTTATGAATGAAATTGCCTCCTTAGCATTTTTCAGTGTTTTCCATTCCTTGACTGCCTGAATTCTGTCTGGGTTTATTGAGACCCCATCGTCGCTGATCCGTGCAGATCGTGAAGGGTTCCTCTGTAATGGCGACCTTAAGGATCGCAGGTGCTTCAGTCTATCCATTGCGTTGACCTGGGGCCCCTCCCAATTCCAAGTAGCGTTCTTCTTGAACATTTTAGTGATTGGAGGGCCTCTTTAGCAAAATTCGGTACAAATCACTTAATTACCTATTTAGCATTTTTTGGTGTTTTCCATTCCTTGACTGCCTGAATTCTGTGCAAGTTCATTGAGATTCCTTCGTCGCGTGAACATAAAATTACGTCTGAGTTGCCTTCGTCGCTGATGACGTGGGCCAAAAATAGAGTTTTCAGTGCACAGAATATCGTTTTTTCCAAATTTTTCATTAGCGCGGTTTCGGCTAATGTTTTCAAGACTTCCTCCAGGTTTCGTTTGTGTTGGTTGAAGTCTTCCGATCGTATAATTATTTCGTCCAGATATGCAATTAGTTTATTGTGTGGCAATCAAACTCTGAGGCAATACATTGCTTGCTGAAATGTGGTAGGTGCGAATAGCATACGTTTAAATTCGAACAATCCGAAGGGGCAAGTGTATGCCGTTTTTTCGATGTCTCCTTTTTCCACTGGGATCTGCCAATAACCACATCGAAGATCAATGGTGGACCGGAATTTTCCTGTTGTTCCGTCGTGTAACAGATCATCGATCCGAGGTAACGGGTAGCGTTCGGTTATATTGATGGCCTTCAGCGCCCTATGGTCTACGCATAATCGAGACGTGCCATCCTTCTTAGGGACTATTTCCACCGGTGATGACCACGGTGATGATGATGTTTGAATAATATTTTGATCTACTCTTGCAGTTCTTCCCGTTTATGAAATACGAAGCGGTACGATTTTGAATTGACCGCTGCTCCTCCCTCTATCTTGATGTGATTTCCGCCAAGTTCTGTGGGTCGTCTGTGGTCCGTGAGAGCAGCGTTGTTTTCCTTCAGCATCGCGTTGATTTCTTCACGTTGTGCCTCAGTCAATGCCGCCCCTTCGTTTTCTCTTAGCTGAACATCTACGGTCGCAATATCCATGGCGACGACTTCTGGTATGAAATAAGCAGATTCCGTCTTCTTCCTCAGTGGATTCCGAAACAATTCGTGTGTGAATTCGTCATGTAGGTCGTCTTGTGCGATTATCACCGGCGTCTCCTTCTTAGATTTCACGGCATCGTATAATGGGTGATTCCGTCCAGACAAGTTCCACACTTGCTGGCTGATATCCAGAATGATTTCTGCATCCTCGAGGAATTTGGTCCCTAGGATCTTTTCTCGTGCTTAAAATTCTAGTAGAGCACAGAATGTCGTCTTCGCGATCTTGATTATGATTGTTTTCGGTTTCCAGGACAGTGAAAGATAAAATTTCGTTTTGCCAAAACGCATTTCCGTTCCGTTTCAAGACGCATGATTGCAGAGACGTAGTACTGATGTGCGACCTTGAACCCAAGAGTGCCTACTGATGTTTTTCATGTATGAGTGTGGCCTCTTGACATCAAAGTCAGAGGTAACGGCGGCTATGTTCGTCTTTTTCTGGCAGATCGGACGCTTGCTTTACTGTGTTTGGTTTTCCGCATCCATAACATTGGAACGGGGTCGGATTTTTCGTAGTATCACTGTTTTTCTTACGACACTCTTCCTTGGGTCTTACAATATCCACAGCATGGTTTTTCTTGCCGTTTTTCTCTTCTATCTTCCTGCAGGAAACTTTTAGTCCACTTCACGAGCGTTGTTCAATAATCCTTCGTATGCTTTGAATGACTTCCTTGTCACTCGGGTTCTTAAGTATAGGTGCAAAAATCCATAAATCATCCAATTGTAGGGTTTCTTCTATGTCCCTATCTAATCGACTGAATTGTGCCCTCTTTCTCAACAGAAATTGATCCGTGTTCGTCCTTCTATCTTGCCTTTCTTCGAAGGTTTCCAAAAAATCTTATAATAGTGCGAAAGTGTTTCGCATCGCAGTTTTAAGCTGCTCCTATGACCTTACGATTTCACTCCATGCCACAATTCCTTGGCGACTTCCACTAGAAGTAGTTCAATTCCAATCAGCGCATTTTCTTCTGAGATGGGCTCCGTGTTCTTGTACACAGTGATTTCGTTCAAAAAACTCTCTACAATTACGCTTCTGCATTCCCTCGCGAAACGTGACGTACAATTCGTAAATCTTCGACTGGTCTGTAGTGCTCGGTTTTCCAGTAACTTGTTGATAATCTCCTGGAATTGGTCTGCTGACAGTATCATCACTGCACTTCGCCACACTTCTGTTTCAACCTTTACAATTATTGTACGTTTGATAATGGCCTTGTTAAGGTTCTATATTAACAAAGTACAGTTTTATTTATCTTCTGCTAAAGTTTCTGATTCAAAATGAATCACAAAGTTAGGGCTTCAAGCATCTAACATATTTAAACTCGAGCCTCCAATAAAAGATTCTCACCTTATTTTATTTTGATCCTATCTGTAAACCTTTATTTTTTCTAACATATAGCGATTTTGATAACCTTTGGGGCATTTAGAATTGTTCCTTCACTTCTAAATGTCCCAAAGGTTATCGACTTATGATATTAGTAACTAAATTATAAAGTAATAAAGTGTAAACTAAATTTAATTACCATAATCAACTAGTGCGATTAAAAAGAAAAGTAATTGCCGTTTTGTAAAAGGTGCAGAGAACAAATCATTCGATAATCGCGCGTTCGCACGGGATCAGAGGCAGTAACTGGTGTGTGACACAAGCCGGCAGGTCGGTACAAGGACATTATATATAAAGTTTCGCAGCCCTCAACTTTTAAACTCGCTACGTTAAATTCTACTTTAAGAGGCAATCGTCCGACTGGAATCAAGGGAAGGTAGGGCTTACGCCCCGAACGGCACGGAAGAGAGTTCCACCCCCTTCCGCAACTCTTCTCGCTCACACACACACACACACACACACTTTCATCTCTTCGCAAAGCCTGGTGCCGATTTTATTTACTCGCCCCCCACCACCCCACCGAAAGAGGATGCTGAAAAACTGTCGACCGGGCCCATCCCATCCACCACCACCTCTTATATCCCAAATAATTGTTAGTTTCCTCCAAGTTTCGGGCGTTTGCATCGGCATTTTCATAAGTAAACTTTGTTTCCTTGTTTGCATAGGTTCGTTCTTGTTTAACTTCCATTCGTTCGATACTTTTATACGCGAATCGCTCGTACTTTATGTTGGTGCCGAGTATTGAAGAAATTATTTAAAATATTTAAATTCATATTCATATTGTAACAGAAATTATCTTTCAAATTTTAGATTATGATTTGATTTTATAATTGAATTAATTGTATCTTCAAAAATTATTAAATTATTTTTTATAAACTTAGATTATAATTTGATTTAGATTGTATTTCTTAAATACAATAGCAAAGTACACTTTTATTTATCGTCTGATAACTCGAGGTTAAAGTTAAGAGGAAGAAAATCTAATAGATTGTAGCAGTAAACTATTTGAGAGAAGTATTTAATAATAGAAATATCTTCAGGTGAAAATGTTATGTAGCGCCTTTTTGACCTATGACAATAGTGTAAGCAATATTGCAGCGAACACCTGACTTATCTCATACAAAAAAAATATCCTCAGGTAGGTTGCGATTGTGTGTTTTTGTAATATATGTATATATATATTACATATTTTATAGAGGTAAAAAACATGCGTTAGTTTAGAATTTATAAAAAAATATGTGTTTACTGGAGTTATTTGCCACAATTCTTCTATTTAATCATAATGGGTCGAGTGGAAGAACATATGAACTCCGCCTTCAAGGTCTATGCTCAAAATTTTAATGATTTAGTGTGTTTATTTATGTATTTTACATATTTTTTAATAGATCTTGTAAAAGAAATAAACTAAACTAAACTAATACCTTGATGAATTCATATTACAATCTGTTGAGTGTTATTGACATACGGAACTGAATGTTACCACGGATCTCTGTTAGAATAGAAACATCATCATGTTGATCTTTTAATGACTTGATTTTTTTTATAGTAGAGCTTTAGTTTACAGCAATAATTACTGATTTTTGATGAGATGAGGAAATTCTAAAGATAAGTTTGGTAATAATAAGTGATGTAGATCTTTTTGTTCCACTCAAACTGTATACGAAAGGGCAGAGTTTGATGCGTGGAGCAGAGTCCAGAATCGAATAGCAAATTTCTAATTTAATTAAACTTTCCCCGCGGAAACCGGGCGGCGAGAGGGTGGGAAAAGGGGAAAAAACACAGTGAATCGACCGTGCGCCCGCGTACGGATTGTTTTAAATTTTACGGTTTCCGCGAATGGTACTACAAAAGAATAGAAAAGGGGAGAGCAGAGGGAAAAAAAGGAATTGCACGAGTTGGGGCTTCGTGTGGGGCTCGAGGAGCAGTAAAAGGAACGCAGAGGCAGAGGTGTATCAGAAGCCTTGGGCTGTGCGTGCCTCACGAGCAACCTCACAAAGTGCGGAAGACTTACCCATATTTATGGGAAACGCCCTCGGCAACCATAATTTCTGAGCGAATACACTGGAATTCCGTGTGTGTTTTTTTTTCTTCGAGCTTTTCGAGATTAAATTTTCGGCCGTGAATTAATATCCCTAGCCTATAGATCCATCAAAGTGGTCCTTCAACCGCAATCGCTCGAATTGTAATAATCGTGTATGTAGAGCGCACATGGTACACCCATTATAAACTATGCGGAATTACCTCTTAACGTGATTTACACCTTGTGTTACTGATGGTAATATATCTGCGTGCGTAAGGATTATATATAATATGCATTCGAACTAAACACATTAATTATAATGGCATAATTGGATGTGACGTGTTATATGAGGAATCGCAATTACAGACGAAGAATCTTCTGACCTAAATAACTTAAGCCTCACTGCGGAAACCGAACACGTAGTATAGTTTATTCGTAAGCCTGCTTTGATGTTAAAAAGAAAACGCTGTATTGAATTGATGAGACCCAAATAGATCAATCGATTTCAATAAAATTTGTTCGCACAATTGTTATCAATAATCGTTCCGTACAAATTGATTTAATCAACTCAATAATAAAAACGCTGTTAAATTTCTTCACTGTTTTATTTAACCACTAGATGTACATTTCGAACATGGTGTGTCCATTATCAATAGATGACTAATTAACTTAATTAGAGAAACTGGTCTATAGAAATAAGTAAAATTGAATCAAGTGAAAAAATAGTTTTTAATTCTGATTTTACAGATTTTCCCCCAAGATTCTCCTCTTCAACTTCTAGTTGAGTGTTAATGTGTATAAGCCTGATACTCTCTACTTCAATCCTTCCAAATATCTTCAGTAATTTGAAGATGATACTGCCCTAATTACACATGCTTCCACATTACCAAAAGCTTTTCAAATCCTTTAAGAGCTTAATGACTCCCTTAAACGTTTTTAATTTGCGTTCTATTCACCTTCACCCTATATCTTTCTAATCATCTCTAATCATATCTCTTGTCAAACTTATCGACGTTTTTCTAGTAATCTCTATCTTCTCTTTAAAAAGATTTTCTTTTCTTCTGTAGGACAATAGCTCGAAGTTAATTTTTAGTTCATTAGCTTTGACTGGACCTCAGCATCAAAAAAGATGGGTTTGTTTGATCTTTGGTTCCATCAAGATTGTAGCTTGGAAAGTATAAATTTTGCTCAATAGATTATTCAAAATTAGAATTGAAAACATATGTGACTAACAATTTCTAAAAAATGGAAATGAATTTTATGAAGAGCTGCAACTAAAATCAATTCATCAGTTTCTTCAAAATCCTAAGCCAAAAGTCTAAAACAAATTGGACATACTAAAGGTAAAACAATGAGTGAAAGATTTAGAAGTTATGTGATGAGATAATTTGAAATGGAAACAATGGACAGATATAAAATAATCATTTTTATTATAAATAAGTGTGCTCTAATGATTTCCTGCCTCAATTTTAACACACTTCATACAGGAATATAACTTTTTATCCACATTATGTCGAAATAACACGAGCCATCGAGTATGCCAAGACGTACTCTAGCATATGCCTCACTATCGAAAGCTGCCAAAAAGCCGAGACACCGCCGAGATGCGTCTAATTTTAGGCGGTGACGTTCGAGTGTATTCCATTAATTACGGCAATGAAAATAATAAATCTAATAATATTTCATTAAATAATGCACGTAGCGCGTATGCAGAGGTCGCTATTTATAACAGTTTTGGGATAACTTTCAAGGATGCACTTCCTCGCGCTGGGAAACTACCGTAATTACGTAATTATTTATTGTTTATTATAGCCGTGCAACTCCGTTGTACGCTCACTCTCTCTCTGTATTCCAGCTCAATTAAAATACAATAAGCCGGCACAGTGACCTTCTGTTAAAAAAAAACAGTAGCTTCGGATCGTGCTGCTGTGTCCTTACGTAAATTATTTATTACCCACGATTGCTGAAATAGGTCTTGATGATGACAATAATATTATCTATAGCTAATCTTATTTATAAGAAAACATAATAAGTAATTTGTATATACTTATCAGACAATTATAATTTCCTTTAGGCTCCTCCACCATAAAAGATGCCATCCTTCTCTTAATAAAGTTGGCTATGATTTTGTAAGCAAGTAATAAAATGTTTTACATTTAGATTATTTAGACGTAAATTTATTGAAATAATTTCTTGTATTTAATATTTATAAGCATTTTTTCTGCATAAAGTCTGATTTTTGTAATTATTAATTATTTTAAATAATGATATTCATCTCTTAATAAAGTTGGTCATTATTTTTAAAGAAATTTATTAAAAAAAACATATATTTAGATTATTTAAACATAAATTAATTCATTTAATTTCTTGGAATTAACATTTTCAAGCTCTTTCCTGTAAAAAGTAAGTTTCAGTCTGAAATAATGCAATTTTTCTCCGAGTAAAGTTGGCCATGATTTTGTAAGTTATTCATAAAAATTTTTACATTTAGATTATTTAGACGTAACTTTATTACATTAAGGTTTTGGATTTAATATTTACAAGCCACTTCCTGCAGTATGTCATATTTTCATCATCAGTCTTCACTTATTTATTTATAATTTCATTGAATTCATGTTTTAGATTTAACAGTTCTAAGCCTTTCTTTGTAAAAAGTTAGGATTTTATCATCAGCAGTTAGAAACAATGCCATTCCTCTTTTAATAAAGTTAATTTTATAAGTAAGTAATGAAAATTCTTACATTTAGACATAATTTCATTGAAATAATATTTATAAGCATAAAGTCTACTTTATTTTCCATTATTTGAAATAATCATAATGTTTAATTCACATATTTATATTATTTAGGCATAAAATCATTGATTCAACTTCTTGGATTTCACATTTAGCAGCCCTTTTCTGCAGATAATCAATTTTTCATCATCAGTCTTCAATTTGAAATAATGCCATTTTTCTTCCATTATAGTTGGCTATGACTTTGAAAGTAATTTATAATAATTGTTATATTTAGATTATTTAGACATAATTTCATTGAGTTAACATCTTGGATTTAATAATTATAAGCCTCTTTCTCCAGAATGTCAGGTTTTAATTAATCTTCAGTTTGAAATATTACCATTTTTCTCTGAGTAAAGTTGGCCATGATTTTGTAAGTAATTTATTAGAATTCATACATTTAGATTATTTAGACGTAATATTATTGAATTAACGATTTAAATTTAACTTTTACAAGTCTTTCTCTGGGGAAACTCAGTTTTTCATTATCAGTCTTCAGTTTGGAATAATGCATTTTTTTCATAGAAAAGATGGCCATGATTTTATAAGTAAATTATATAATTGTTATGTTATATAAACTGTGAAGTTTTGAAGATAATCTGAGTGAAGATAATTTGTTTTTTTCTTTTTTATAATCTTCGAAACAAATTGCTTTTCTTCAATTTTAGTTTTAACTGTCGCCATTTTGTTTCTAAGCAGTAAACTTCAATTGTGTTTCAGGAATATAAAAAATGTATTTATTTTGAATAAACCGTAAAGATTTCAACGTTATCTAAGTGAAGATAATTGTTCTATGATTTTTCTAATTGTCGAAAATAATTTGATTTTCTTTAAATTGACTTTTAACAATCACCATATTGTTTATAGGCAGAAAACTTTAATTGTTTCAACGGAATATCAAAAATGTTGTTATTGTAAATGAACTGTGAAGTTTTGAAGATAATCTGTGTGAAGATAATTGTTCTATGATTTTTATAATCATCGAAACAATTTGCTTTTCTTCAACTAGAGTTTTAACTGACGCCATTTTGTTTCTAAGCAGGAAGCTTCAATTATTTTTGCGGAATATGAAAAATGTATTTATTTTGAATAAATCGTGAAGATTTCAACATTATATAAAGGACGATAATTGTTCTATGATTTTTCTAATAGTCGAAAATAATTTGATTTTCTTTAAATTGAATTTTAACAGTCGCCATATTTTTTATAGGCAAAAAACTTCAATTGTCGTAACGGAATATCAAAAATGTGTTTATTGTAAATGAACTGTAAAGTTTTGAAGATAATCTGAGTGAAGATAATTATTCTATGATTTTTCTAATCATCGAAAACAATTTGATTTTCTACAACTTGAATTTGTCGCTAATTTGTTTCTAAGCAGAAAACTTCAATTATTTTACCGTCGTATGAAAAATGTGCTTATTATGAATGAACTGTGAAGTTTTGAAGATAATCTGATTGAAGATAATTGTTTTATGATTGTTCTAACTATTGAAAACAATTTTAATTTCTACAACTTTAGTTTTAACTGTCGCCCTTTTTTTTAAGCAGAAAACTTCAATTGTTTTACGGTAATATCT
Source organism: Ontholestes murinus (assembly GCA_963969525.1). Lineage (NCBI taxonomy): Eukaryota > Metazoa > Arthropoda > Insecta > Coleoptera > Staphylinidae > Ontholestes > Ontholestes murinus. The sequence goes on from OZ018387.1 coordinate 105,336,615, forward strand.
AAAGTAGATTTATTGTGAATGAACTGTGAAGTTTAGAAGGTAATTTTAGTGAAGATAATTGTTCTATGATGTTTTATATTCATCGAAACAATTTGATTTTCTATAATTTGAGTCTTAACTGTCGGAATTTAGTTTCTAAGCAGAAAACTTCAATTGTTTCACCGGAATATTAAAAATCTGTTTCTTGTGAATGAACTGTAAAGATTTAAAGATAATCTGAGTGAAGATAATGTTTCTATGATTTTTTTGAATCAAGGAAAACAAATTAATTTTCTACAACTTGAGTTTTAACTGTTGCCAATTAATTTCTAAGCAGACGACTTCAATTGTTTTACCGTAATATGTAAAATGTGTTTATTTTTAATGTACTACGATATTTTGAAAATATTCTGAGTGAAGATATTGCTTCTATAAATGTTTTAATCACCGAAAACAATTTGATTTTCTACAACTTGAGTTTCAGCTGTCTCCATTTTGTTCCTAAGCAAAAAACTTCAATTGTTTTATTGTTTTATCAAAAACGTATTTATTTAAACTATTTGGCCTTTATTTATTGAATTAATGCTTTTAATTTATTTATTTATTCCATTTTTAATTTAGAAGTTACCTTAAAAACATCCTCCAGAAAAGTCTCCGCATCTTTCTCAATCCTTTCTTCTCATTTGTAGTTGCATTAATCTTATTCATTTTTTTTTAAACTATTTTAGTTTCCAAAATTTTAATACTTTATTTCCTCTTAATAAAGAAAATGGTTGCGACCATTACTACGTGGTAATCCATAATTACACTGAATTGAAAAATTCACTATGTTTTAACCACAAATAATGATTATCTATTTTTTAATTACGTTTTACATCATTACAATATTTTCTATACGAATTGTTAGTGTATTCTTGCCCAGTTTTGATAAACTTTATACAAACCTAGCGTACTCTTGACCTACCTCAATTCCCTTTGTATTAACCTAGCGTACCCTTGACCTATCCTAATAATTTCCATAATAATCATCACATGCAATTATAAATAATACATTAACCCGGCGCACTCCTGACCTACCATAATACAAAGTGCATTTACCTAGCGTTACCCTGACCTACCTTAATAAGCCGTTGCTTAGGGCGATGGATAGTTTATTGCGGTAGGTCAAGAGAACGCTAGGTTAGTGCAAAAAAATGTGAGAAATGTGACCAAAAGAAGTGGCTGATAATAGATTTCAAAAATTCATCAGAACAGTATTTAAAAATTAAATGAAACGATTAGTAATCCTTTTTCTTCACTGGTTTATTAAAAAAGCAAAATGCACTTCTATTAAAAGTATTAAATTTATTTATTGGAAAAAATTGAAAATTATTTATTTATAGTACCGATTTAGTTATAATTACATATCAATACATATTTGGATATATATTATAAATTAAATGGTTAGATAGAGGACATACACCCACCCTACATAAGCATATAAGCATCTATTTCGCATTTTATTCCACGAAATTTACAACTGTGTTCTGTTGAAAGTAAATATTTGAAGATAAAAATATATGTAGACTATCCTACCCTCCAATCAATTTAAACCTATTCAGAAAAAAACTGTATACAGAATAATTTCTTCAATATCAATAAAACCTATTAAAAAAAGCTTTATACAGAAAAATATTTTTGTTTTAAATAAAGCAAAAAATTAGAAAAGAACACGAAAATATTTTCGTAAAATCTACAAAAAATGAGTCATATTAAGACTTTTCTTTTTTAATTAAAGGAAAATCATTTTTGCAATTAAGAATTTACTAATTAAACCATACTGTCATGTTTTTCTAAATAAATAGAGGGGAGGTTAAAGGTTAACCACCCATCCTGCCCACATAAATGACAACTGTATACAGAAAATGTCTTTGTTTGAAAGGAAAAATATTTATTTTTTACTTTTCTTGAAATGGGATTTATTAGGATTTATTACTTAAATCTTACTGATTGGAGGGTGGGTTAGGGTACCTACAATCACATATATTCTTATTGCTATTGCTGATTTTCACAAAAAAAGTACTGTTTTCACTTAAGTTTAAAATTTTCAAAAGCGCTAGTTTAGCTAGGTTTATTTAATATGTAGGGTGAGTTGGTGTCCACTATCCCACCATCCAATCAATACAACATAAACAATAATTCAGTTAAAAAACGGTTAACAGAAGAATATCTTTGTGAGGTGCAGAAGAAAGAGAGAACAGAATAGTGAACTAGATGAAGAAAATCTGCATTTAATTTTGAAATTCTTTCGGAATTGATAAGTATAATAAATAAAAAACTTACAGATAGATAAAATCGAAAGAAGAGAGGTGCAATTATTCTTCATGTTTGTTTTTACAAAGTTAACTTTAAATTAATAATTAGAAAGTTTTTTTCTAATTGCCCTGACTTCTTCGGCTTCGTCAGGTAGATGAAAAATGATTATTTGTAATTCGAAGAACAAACGTGCGAAAAGAAAAGCAACATTTTCAAATTTCCATTTCTTTGCTCAAATTTGATAAAATTATTAAGATACAAAGAAGAAGAATATAAAAAAGTAAATACAAATAAATTACAGGTCTCCTCAGAATCTCCTCAGCTAGAATGTTTTTTTTTTATGTTGAAGAAGAGAAGGTCTTTTTCGTGTTTCCTCTTTTATACTTTCTAATAAACAAATAATATTTACATAGCTTCAATTTTCCTGCAGTTACTTATAATTTTCTTTATGCTTATCTTTCGATAACACCTTTAAAACTGATTTAAAAAAAGATGCTGAAGAAATAGAGAACCACATGAAGAACATTGCACACTGTTTCACATTTCCTCTTCTTTCTCTATTTCATAATTCTCTCAGTATTGATAATCTAAAATGAAGAAGGTATAAGTATAGAAACATACAGACAGATAAAAACGAAAGAAGAAACGACAATTATACTCCATATTTTTACAGAGTTTACTTTATATGAATAATAATTTGCTTATATTTGCACATTATTTCCTTCATTTCGATAATTCATTCAGAATTGATATAAAAAGTGTAATTCGAAGAACAAAGGTGGAAAAAATAAAAGAGTATTTTTTGATGATGTTTTACGCATTGGAGGGTGGGCTAGAGGCCACCCGCCCACCCTACATATACATATAACTTGAATTACTTATCGTCTCCCTGTATTGCAATAAAATTAATTACTAAACTTTTTGAATTAAAAGAAAATTAAAAAAATTAAATTTTGAGTGAGTACATTAGTGAAAATAAGATGCGTGATGGGTGGGCCGGCTTTAAATCTAAATTAGATAAGATTAACTAGAGAAAGTCATTTATATTTAAACTTAATTTTTGAATTTGTTTTATGTTTTATTACATAAAGGGTTTGATTATTTTTAGCAGCAAAATCATCAACGATTAGCAATTTAAGTTATCATGTATATGTAGGGTGGGCGGGTGGCCACTATCCCACCCTTTAATCAGTAAAACATAAGCAAGGGTTTTAAATAAAAGTTGTAAAATATACACAAAATAATTGCAATTTTTAGAGATTTTTTCAAACAAATTTTTCAAATAATTTTTGATGATGTTTTACTGATTCAAGGGTGGGATAGATACAACTAACGATCTTCCAATTTATTCGTATATACAACAGATAAAATAACAATAACGTACAAATATAACTGTTTTTTTCTCAAACGAATTTAAAAACCTAGGTGATTAATCCTTCAGCCTATTTCATTAAGTTTTCAAATATGATTATTTTTATAAAATTAAGGAATTAAATTGAAATTCTTTATGGAGTTACGTGAATATTTAATTAATAAACTTGAATCAATAATTATTTGCATTAATTAGTCATAATGATTCAAACATATTTTACTAAAAGTAATGTGAGAAATGAATAAAATATATATGTATAAAGGTCATGCTGGGTCCTAAACTACCATCAAGGAGTGGAGTTCGAAAACGTAAGCAACCAACACATCCGACTGTGCAGTAATTATACAACTATTAAATCTAACATTACCGTGCAATACGTGCAATAATAATAAGTCCCATTGGTGCAGTTGCGTAACGTCGCGAAACCGTCGAGGAACTTCCGAACATGTCCGCCAAAGTTGCAACTTGCAACTTGTAAGCCTATAATGGCCCGTAGTCACTGTAATTGCGTCGAGCGATGATGTCGCACACTTAAGTTTACACCTCTGCGCTGAGCGTCGTTAATAGGACCGACTCTGCCCGTCTCGCTCTTCTATAAACGGATATTGCGCGGAATTACCTTAAGCTCACTTTAAAGCACAGCGAGAGTTGTCTTTTTGGTCCTTACGAACGAACATGCACAATAAAATTGTATCGCCTCCAAATTGACAGTTAACGGCCGTCCATAAATTATTCCGGATGCGTTCAGCTCCAAATAGAATTGCTAAAGGGATTAGTGGTACGTTTGATTTATGGCAATTTAGCTGATAGTTTGGCTCTATTATACTCGAAACGAAACGGATCAATAATATTTTCTGCGTGTGTATAGTTTATAATAACTTAAATAAAATTACATTTGGGAACGATAATTACATAAATACCAGTCGTACCATCAGCAAATAATATCAAAAATCGAATTTCTACTGTCTCTTGTATTGTTAATAAATGTAAGGAACTATATGGGACCACAAATAGATCCTTGAGGAACATCAGTAGACATAGGAAGAGCGAGTTATCGCCGACATTCCGCTGATGGAAGAAAAGATAAAAAATATTATAAATACACTATATAACGCTTATGTAATTCATTATATGTAGCACACGTACAAAATAAAATAATAATCTTTTTTAAAAAGTCATTTCAAAGTTCCCAAAATATAACTGGATGTTAAAGAATTCCAAAAAAGTGAAATTTATTAACGAAAAGAATCTACGTGTGTAAAATCAAAAATCAACTGTGCCAGCAGCAAACAATCGAATTGCTGACTATTGGAGTCACCCATCGAAACTTGTGTTGCAATGTTTCTCAATACAAATATGCTTTTCGCTAATTTGCTTGCAAACTGATCACCTTGACATGACCAATTCAGGTGCGTGTCTAGAAGTACGCCTAGAAATTTGGTTATATCAACCTTCATGGATTTGACTGTGAATACAAATTGCGTTGTTTCCTCTGTGTTTAGTTTTAGACGGTTGCTCTCAAACCATTCAGATGGCATTAACGTCGTATTTTGAGCAACAGTTGACATTTGATTTACGTTAGAAATAGTCGTATCATCGGCGAAAAGAATGACTTCCGATGAAGGAATGCAATCTGGGAAATCATCGATAAATAACAAAAATAGTAGTGGTCCAAGGATGATTTTATGGAATTGTACATGGTGCATTGAGTTCGACCCGCTAAATAGGATGATATCATTCTAATGCTTTCCGGATGTAAATTATTCTGATAAGAATGGGATGAGACACGCAGTCAAATGCTTTTGACAAATCAAGGAAAGTTGTTGTTGTTTCTAATCCATTTTCAAAACTGTCTAAGGTGCTATTGGTAAATCTTAGGATAACGTCTGTTGTAGATCTTCCCTTTCTGAATCCATATTGGTTTGATTTGTAAATTTTTATCTAAGATTTTGGAGAAAATTGGTAGCAAAGAAATCGTGCGATAGTTCGTTGTATTATTTGGATCGCCCTTTTTGTTAATAGGGATTACTAACGAATCAGGGAAGCAATTTACTCTAATACATATATTTATTATTTTCGTCAATGGTATTAAGATGAAAAAATTCAATCATGCCATTAATGATTGAATTTAGGACAAGTCTTCTTCTCTAGAAAGGATTTTCAATTATGTAGACATTGGTATTTGTTATAACTGGCAATAACATCTCTTAAAACCGTTCATTATTAATCGACGACTCTCTGACTGCATCGACTGAGCGAGCAAGAATGAAAACATGGTCCCGTTTGGTGAAATCTTTACAGAGTTTGGATAGATCATCTACAACATCACAGCATTTAGCTTGAAGTATGTCGTAACTTTTGGTTTCAATTGGAATTTTGTGAACACTGATGTAAGTAGATCTGTCATATTTCTGCCGTAGTTATCTGTTAGCAGTAAAACTTTTGAGTCCGGTGGGTAAATATCATCGACGTGTGATTTGTCGCTTAGTGAAACAAATCCTTATGAGAATCGTTAGTTAAATTGTTGATCTTGCCTTATAATTCAATGTTCTGTAGATTTATTGCGTCGAGTTCTCGCTTTTGTTGTTTAATATTTAATATATATTTTCGACACTAACTGCAGTTTTCTGATATTTTAGTTGTTGTACCATCACTGTCTAGATTTATATTATCACGTTGGTTCGCTTAATAATTTTCCAGTTCATCTCGTAGATCTGTGTTTTTTCGATTTGGATAATTCAGTTGTTGTTCCAGTAATTTTATTTTATTTCCTCTCCGAGATATTGCGTTATTAAGAGATTCTTCTGCGTCGATTGCCTCGCGTTCAATTATATTAATTCTTGTTGTTAATTTCTCAATGTAAGTCAATTTGCTCTTCAGTTCTTGTGATAGCTTTCCAATGATTTCGTGTCTCGCCGAATTCAAACTGGAGTTGTTTGGTGTTTTCGAGCAGCATCCACCGATATGATTGATTTTCCTATTCTTATTTTTGCATGCCCCGTGGAAAATATTATGACAGTTTATGCTCAGATTATTTTCTAAGGATTGTCTTCGCGTACTGTTTACATTCACGTTCACAAGCTTATAGGTTATAAGTAGTTGATTTAGTTAAACTATTCTTAATCAAAACTTACGTAGTTCTGTTCATAGGTAACATATTTTCACGCTAAGATACGTCACCTCTGTAGTAGCACTTTATGTTATTTTACTTGTATTTCTTTATTATTTGTTTGACTTCACCATTGGAAACACTCACAACTCACAACGAGTGAATGAATATAAGACAACAGTATACACCGAGATTTAATTAATATCCGAATAAACAACAACCATCTTTTTAGTTTTGGTAAACTTAATATTATTTACTCGTCGTACATTAAATCTGCCATCTGTAAAATCTATAAAATTTTTAAAATCTATAAAATCTCTAGAATCTAATGACTTTAAGTAAAGCTCTATAATTTCTGCAAAATTCGTCGTAACTCTAAAATTTGTTAATGTTTAAGAATCTGTAAAATTCTTTAAACAGAAAAAAGAATTAGAAATTTTTTTCTCATGAAAAATTTACTTACAGTTTTTCCAATATCTGTAAAATCTATAAGATATTTAAAATCTGTCAAAACTGCTATTTACTTAATCGATTTTATAATCTCCGAGATTTATAAAAATTGTAAAAACTAAGTATTGTTTACAGATTTTTCTGTAAATTTTTTTAAAATTTATTAAATCATCAGATTTTACAGATTTTATGGTTTTGAAAAACCTGACATATATTACATGTAAAAGCTATGGAATCTATAATATTTGTAAATTTGATAACTAACTTTTAATAATGTATAATTTCTGTAAAATCTCCTATGATCTTGAAATTGAAATCTTTAAATGTATCGAATTGAAATACTGTAAATTTTATATTTTAAAGTCTGTAAAAACTGTAATATGTTTAAGATTTCTAAAAGCTCTAAAATCTGCAAAATCTGTACGTACAGTCAATCAAATCTGTAAAGCCTGTAAAATCTGTAAAATTTATAATGTCTCTAAAATCTGATAACTTTAAATTAAATTATAATTTCTGTAAAATCCTCCAAAAACTTCAAAATTTGCCAATGTTTGTAAATTCTGCAAAATCTTCAAACTTTACAGATTTTACGATAAAACCTATAGAATATGTAAAATCTACAAAATTTTTATATGTAAACTATAAAATCTGTCAAAGCTAATTTTTATATCCGTTATCTACTAAAGTTTTAATCTGTGAAATTTGTAAATGTTTTAAAAATTGTAAAAACTGTAAAAAAATATATTTTTAATTTTTTTTTTTATATGATGGTGATGTGGCCATCATAATACTTTCCCTAAACCATGAGGTTAGCGCAAAGAGGCTATTCTTAACAATTTGCTCAATTTTGGATTCTATACAATTACTTGAATTAATCTATTAAATTTTGCAATAATGCTATTAATTACGTTTCATAACTTTTAATTAAAACCCTCGCTTATATTTTACTTATTGGAGGGTGGGATAGAGGCCACCCACCCACCCTACATATACACATAAACTTTAATTCCTTATCGTCTCGCGGTTTCCAAGAAAACTAATTACAAAACGTTTTGAATAAAAAAGGAATGAAAAAGTTAAAATTTTTGATTAAGTATATTAGTAAAAATTTGATGCATCCCACCCATCTTTAAATCAAAATTAGATAAAATAAGCTTTAGAAAGTAATTTACATTTAAACTTAAATTTGGATTATGCTTTCTTTTTTATTACATACAAGGTTTTATAGTATTTTAAGCAGCAAAATCATCAACGATTAGCAATTAAAGTTATCATTTATATGTATGGTGGGTGGGTGGCCTCTATCCCATCTTTTAATTACAAAAAACATAAACGAGGGTTTTATTTAAAAGTTGTAAAACGTAAATAAACATAACGTTATTGCAAAATTTAATAAATTTTTCAAATAGTTTTTGATGATGTTTTAATGATTAAAGGGTGGGATAGTGGCCACCCACCCACCCTACATATACGAATAAACTTTAATTCCCTATCGTCTCGGCATATCCAAGGAAATTAATTACAAAATTTTTGAATAAAAACGAAATTAAAAAGACAACGGAACTCAATATTGGGAACTAGAAAACACGAAGATTCAACAGAATTAACGGCAGCAGCACGAACACTTTGGCATTTCTTAGTCAATTGAATAACTTTTTTGCAACACTATGCACAGAATAAATACTATTCAGAAAACTTCGTTTATTCATAACATCGAAAAAAATCAAAACACATTGTTTCTGCATCCTGCCAGCGAAAGCGACATATTTAATATTATAGTTTCTTTAAGTTTTGACGAAATTCCCACAAAAATGTTATAATTATTAGCAACAGATCTCATCTCACCAATCACATATCTAACAAATAAGTGCGTAGAAAATAGGGTTTTTCCTGATTGTCTGAAATTGGCTACCATCAGGCCAATATATAATGAATGTATCAATTACCGATCACTTTGATCAGTGTATTCTCAAACATTTTGGGACGAGTAATTGCTGTAAAGCTTATCGGAAAAATATAAATTATTTGATATATCTCAGCATGGTTTCTTAATGGGCAGATCCACAGCCACAGCAATATTTGATTATTTAAACACATCCCTTGGTGAGAGGGGAAATTCCAATGGGAATATTTCTGGATCTTTCCAAAGCATTTGATAGCATGCACCATAGAATTTTATTGGGAAAACTTAACCTTTACGGAATAAGAGGAATTAGTAGCAATCATACCTAACCAATAGACCAAACAAGATGAAACTCAATGATAAAGAATCTTTTAACAAATATAGGAGCTGGACAGGTCATCTATTTAGCTAGGCAAAGTACATATCTCTGGACTCAGAGACTTATGCAGTGGCGCCCAAGGTAAAACAAACGTGTTGTGGGAAGACCACAAAAACGATGGAAGGATGACATCAGAGAAATCGCAAGAACAAAAGGGTAAGGGAAGATGGAGGATACCTACGTTCAGAAGCGGACAAACTACGGCTAAAGAAGAAGAAGAGGTGTACCTCAAGGAAGCATTCTTGGTCCTCTCCTTTTTGTAATATATACTTTCCCTATATAGAATACATATTCTATGTAGGAAAAGTAAAAAGACGAGGGCGTCCAAAGGATTTGAAGAGAAAATATCATAAACGATGCTTCTTTGGTACATTTATGATATTTTGCGTTCAAAACCTTTGGAAAATACCCTCGTTCTCCAAGGAGTTCTATAATTGAATACGTGGATAATTTAGTAACCACCAGGGTTCTTAACTATTTCAACAATAGATGACCCGGACAGTGCCAAAAATACAAAGGTAGTCTAAGTTAATGACCTAGAAGAAGTACGTGGATTACTTGGTTTCCAGCAGGATTTTTATTGAACGAAACTTCGTAGTTTAATTATGTTTCATCGCCTGTAACTACCAAATAAGTTAAAATATTCTTCCTTTATTGTTGATTTAAGAGAAGCAATAATTCAAAGCTTTTACTTTTTATTTGTTTAATTATTGTGACACGTGATATACGATGGAGGGAGAGCTTTAAAAATTGGCCACCCGGCATAACAGGAACGTTTGCGAAATAAATTGGAAGCGTGCGAACGTGTGAAAATTGGACGACGCACACACAGAGGCCCAACAAAGTCTATTCATCATTGAGCAGACGTTCCACGAAAAATACATTATTCCGAAATATAGAGATATCCATTCTAGATAAGTAACAAATGGGCCGAACGATATTTTTTTTTTTTTAAAGCGGAACCTCGCACTATTTTCTCAGCGGGCGCGAACACAATGACAATAACAGTGACAATGACAATGACAATGAGGAGAATGGGAACAGAACGGGAGCATAAAGAGCACATCGGAGCATTCGTTATCTCGCGACCATCTCCCGTTTCGCGGTAATGATTATGTCCGCTTATTTAAGAGGACACTTTCAAATCATCGGCCGCCGTTAATGACGCCGCGCGTCGCGACGCCCCGCGGCAATCGATAGAGTCAACAAAGGGCGCGTAATTGGAACAATGAATGGGTGAAAAGTGTCAGTAAATAAAGTCGGTTGAATGAATTATGGGTTAAATGTGGGGCCCTTCCCCGGCTTAGGTATAACTGGTATAAAGTGGTAACAAGTGTAATATATGGCGGGCTGTCGCTGCCGCAGATGATAGACGATGGACTTCACCGGCTACCGAACGTACTACATAAAATGCCTATTAGAGAACGAAACCGACTGACGTCTACAAATATATCTCCTTTACACTGCGCCGCCAAAACAAATGTCTACAGACGTTTTATGTAAATTTCGGAGTATATTTCAGGGGGGGCGCACGTCATAATTAAATCCATCCATATCGTACGAACGTTACGTTATGGTTGCGCGCATCAAAAGCATTTCCCGGTGAAATCATTTTTCGTTCCGAGCCCTTAATAAGACCGCAAGTTTTTCATTACTATTCACGCTAAGAGTCTCCGAGATGATACTCCGAATTAATCCGCCTTATTTAATATTTAGTCGTATTATGCAAGTTGCAGCAGCGGTCCGTCCCTCGCGGTGGCGAAACTTTAATTTCTCCAACCGGTTTCCCATTAAATATGCGGACGCCGCGAATTCCTGAGTATTTAACGTTTTGCATAATAATTATACTCATTAATTGGATTAAATATTAATCTCCCACAAAAAAATATTTAACACAAATGTTGGTTTCTTCAAATTTTGTACCAACCTAAATACTTCAAAAGCTTAATTTTAACATCTGCCGTTTTTCTCACAGCAAAGTTGAAAAAGTATAAATTGAAAATTTTTAAAAAATAACTTATAAGCTATGACTCTACTAAATTTCATTTATTTATCTCATTGGATAATGAATTTACAAACGTATTTCTGCCGAAAGTCATGTTTTCATAACGCAATGTATAGTTTTGACGTCTGCCATTTTTCTCACAGCAAAATTTGAAAAGCATAAATTAAAAATTTCTAAAAAACAATTTATTAGCTATAACTAAACTAAATTTCACTTATTTATCTCATTGGATAATGAATATAAAAACCTATTTCTGCAGAAAGTCAGGTTTTCGTAACCCAGTTGTTAACTTTGACGTCTGCAATTTTTATCACATCAAAGTTGGAATAGTATAAATTGAAAATGTCTAAAATACAACTTATAGGCTCTAAATAAACTAAATTTCATTTATTTATGGCGTTAGATAATGAGTTTACAAACGTATTTCTGCAGAAATTTAGGTTTTTATATCCCAGTTTTTAATTTCAACGTCTGCCATTTTTTTCACAGTAAACTTGGAAAATTATAAATGGAAAATTTCTAAAAAACAACTTATGAGCTATGAATCTACTAAATTTCATTTATTTATCTCATTGGATAATGAATTTACAAACGTATTTTTGCCGAAACTCAGGTTTTCATAACGCAATGTATAATTTTGACGTCTGTCATTTATCACACAGCAAAGTTTGAAAAGCATAAATTAAAAATTTCTAAAAAACAACTTATTCGCTGTACCTAGATTAAATTTTATATATTTATCTCATTTTATAATGAATTTAAAAACGTATTTCTGCAGAAAGTCAGGTTTTCATCACCCAGTTTTTAATTTTGACGCCTGCCATTTTGCTCACAACAAAGTTAAAAAAGTGTAAATTAAAAATTTCTAAAACACAACTTATAAGCTATAACTCTACTAAATTTCATTTATTTATCTCATTGGATAATGAATTTACAAACGTATTTCTGTAGAAAGTTGGCTTTTTATAACCCACTTTTTAATTTTGACGCCTGTCATTTTTCTCGAAACAAAGTTGGAAAAGTATAAATTAGAAATTGCTAAAGATAAACTTATTAGCTGTAACTAAACTAAATTTCATTGATTTACTTCGTTGTATAATGAATCTAGAAAAGTATTTCTGCAGAAAGTCCGTTTTTCACAACCAAGTGTTTAATTTTGACGCCTGCCATTTTTCTCAAATCAAAGTTGGAAAAGTATAAATTAAATATCTGTAAAACTCAACTTATTTGCTATAACTCAACTAAATTTCATTTATTTATCTCGTTGAATAATGAATATACAAACGTATTTCTGTAGAAAGTCAGGTTTTCATAACCCAATTTTTAATTTTGACGAATGCCATCTTTCTCACAGCAATGTTGGAAAAGTGTAAATCAAAAATTTCTAAAAAACAACTTATTAGCTGTAACTCATCTAAATTTCATTTATTTATTTCATTGTATAATGAATCTACAGAAGTATTTCTGCAGAAAGTCAGTTTTTCATAACCCAGTGTATAATTTTGACGTCTGCCATTTTTCTCACAGCAAAGTTGAAAAAGTATAAATTAAAAATTTCCAAAAAACAACTTATTAGCTATAACTAAGCCAAACTTCATTTATTTATGGCCTTGGATAATGAATTTACAAACGCATTTCTGCAGAAAGTCAGGCTTTCATCACCCAGTTTTTAATTTTGACGCCTGCCATTTTTCTCAAAACAAAGTTGGAAAAGTATAAATTAAAAATTTCTAAAACACAACTTATAGGCTATAAACAAACTAAATTTCATTTATTTATGGCGTTGGATAGTGAATTCACAAACGTATTTCTGCAGAAAGTCAGGTTTCCATAACCCAGTTTTAATTAATTTTGACGCCTGCCATTTTTCTCACAACAAAGTTCGAAAGGAATAAATCAGAAATTACTAAAAAACAACTAATTGTCTATCACTAAAGTAAATTTCATTTATTTATGGCGTTGGATAATGAATTTACAAACGTATTTCTGCAGAAAGTCAGGTTTTCATAACCAAGTATTCAATTTTGACGCCTGCTATTTTTCTCACAGCAAAGTTGGAAAAGTATAAATTAAAAATTTCTAAAAAACAACTTATTGGCTATAACTAAACTAAATTTCATTTATTTATTTCGTTGGATAATGAATTTATAAACGTATTTCTGTAGAAAGTCAGTTTTTCATAACCCAATGTATAATTTTGACGTCTGCCATTTTTCTCACAGCAAAGTTTGAAAAGCATAAATTAAAAATTTCTAAAAAAAACAACGTATAAGCTATAACTAAACTAAATTTCATTTATTTATTTTATTGGATAATGAATTTACAAAAGTATTTCTGCAGGAAGTCAGTTTTTCACAACCAAGTGTTTAATTTTGACGCCTGCTATTTTTCTCACAGCAAAATTGAAGAAGAATATATTAACAATTTAAAAAAAAAACAACTGATTAGCTAAAATTAAACTAAATTTCATTTATTTATGGCGTTGGATAATGAATTTACGAACATATTTCTGCAGAAAGTCAGGTTTTTATAACCCAATGTATAATTTTGACGTCTGCCATTTTTCTCACAGCAAAGTTGGCAAAGTATAAATTAAAAATTTCTAAAAAACAACTTATAAGCTATAACTAAGCTAAATTTTATTCATTTATCTCGCTGAATAAAAAATATACAAACGCATTTCTGCAGAAAGTCAGGCTTTCATAACCCAGTTTCTAATTTTGACGTCTGCCATTTTTCTCACAGCAATGTTGGAAAAGTGTAAATTAAAAATTTCTAAAAAAACAACTTATACGCTATAACTAAATAAAATTTTATTTATTTATCTCGCCGGATAATGAATCTACAAAAGTATTTTTGCAGAAAGTAAGTTTTTCATAACCAAGTGTTTAAATTTGACGTCTGTTATCTTTCATTTAACAAAGTTGAAGAACTATTAATTAAAAATTTCTAAAATACAACTTATTAGCTGTAGCTAAACAAAATTTCATTTATTTATCTCATTGAATAATGAATTTACAAACGTATTTCTGCAGAAAGTCAGGTTTTCAAAACCCAGTTTCTAATTTTGACATCTGCCATCTTTTTCACAGCAAAGTTGGAAAAGTTTAAATTCAAAATTTCTGAAAAAACAACTTATTAGCTATAACTGGACTAAATTTTGTTTATTTATTGCTTTGGATAATGAATTTACAAACGCATTTCTGCAGAAAATCAGGCTCTCATCACCCACTTTTTAATTTTGACGTCTGCCATTTTTCTCACCACAGTGTTGGAAAAGTATAAATTAAAAATTTCTAAAATACAACTTATAGGCTAAAAATAAACTAAATTTCATTTATTTATGGCGTTAGATAATGAATATACAAACGTATTTCTGCAGAAAGTCAGGTTTTCATAACCAAGTGTTAAATTTTGACGTCAGTCATCTTTCTCACAGTAAACTTAGAAAATTATAAATTAAAAATTTGTAAAAAACAACTTATTAGCTATAACTTAACTAAATTTCATTTATTTATCTCGTTAGATAATGAATTTACAAACGTATTTCTGCAGAAAGTCAGATTTTCATAACCCAGTTTTTAATTTTGACGCCTGCATTTTTCTCACAACAAAGTTGGTAAAATATAGCTTAGATATTTGTAAAATACAACTTATTAGCTATAGCTGAACTTAATTTCATTTATTTGTGGGGTTAGATAATGAATATACAAACGTATTTCTGCTCAAGGTCAGGTTTTTATAATCCAATGTATAATTTTGACGTCTGCCATTTTTGTCACAGTAAAGTTGGAAAAGTGTAAGTTAAAAATTTCTAAAACCAAACTTAGTAGCTATAACTTAACTAAAATTAATTTATTTATCTCGTTGAATAAAAAATATACAAGAGTATTTCTGCAGAAAAACAGGTTTTCATAACCAAGTGTTAAATTTTGACGCCAGCAATTTTTCTCACAACAAAGTTAAAAAAGTGTAAATGAATAATTTCCAATAAACAACTTATTAGCTATATCTAAGCTAAATTTTATTTAATTATCTCGTTGGTTAACGAATATACAAGAGTATATCTGCAAAATGTCAGGTTTTCATAACCAAGTGTTTAATTTTCACGCCTGCCATTTTCCTCACAACAAAGTTGGAAAGGAATAAATCAAAAATTACTAAAAAACTACTTATAAGCTATAACTATACTAAATTTCATTTATTTATTGCGTTGAATAATAAATTTACAAACGTATTTCTGCAGAAAGTCAGGTTTTCAAATCCCAGTTTCTAATTTTGACATCTGCCATTTTTCTTGGAAAAGTAAAAATTCAAAATTTCTAAAAAACAACTTATTAGCTATAACTGGACTAAATTTCGTTTATTTATTGCTTTGGGTAATGAATTTACAAACGCATTTCTGCAGAAAGTCAGGCTCTCATCACCCACTTTTTAATTTTGACGTCTGCCATTTTTCTCACAGCAAAGTTGGAAAAGTATTAATTGAAAATTTCTAAAAAACAACTTATTAGCTATAAGTAAACTAAAATTCATTTATGTATGGCATTAGATAATGAATTTACGAACGTATTTCTACAGAAAGTCAGTTTTTCACAACCTAGTGTTTAATTTTGACGCCTGCAATTTTTCTCACAGCAAAGTTGGAAAAGTATAAATTAAAAATTTCTAAAACACAACTTATATGCTATAAACAAACTAAATTTCATTTATTTATGGCGTTAGATAATGAATTTACAAACGTATTTCTGGAGAAAGTCAGGTTTTTATATCCCAGTTTTAAATTTCAACGTCTGCCATTTTTCTCACAGTAAAGTTGGAAAAGTGTAAATTAGAAATTGCTAAAAACAAACTTATTAGCTGTAATTAAACTAAATTTCATTTATTTATTTCGTTGTATAATGAATCTACAAAAGTACTTCTGCAGAAAGTCAGTTTTTCATAACCAAGTGTTCAATTTTGAAGCCTGGAACTTTTTTCACAAGTTAGAAAAGTGTAAATCAAAATTTCTAAAAAACAACTTATTACAAATAACTAAACAAAATTTCATTTATTTATCTCGTTGGATAATGAATATAAAAACGTATTTCTGCAGAAAGTCAGGTTTTCATAACCCAGTTTTTAATTTTGATCCCTGCAATTTTTCTCAAAGCAAAGTTGGAAAAGTATAAATTAAAAATTGCTAAAAATAAACTTATTAGTTGTAACTAAACTAAATTTAATTTATTTATTTCGTTTTAAAATGAATCTAGAAAAGTATTTCTGCAGAAAATCAGTTTTTCACAACTAAGTGTTTAATTTTGACGTCTGCCATTTTTCTCAAATCAAAGTTGGAAAAGTATAAATCAGAAATTTCTAAGAACAAACTTATTAGCTGTAACTAAACTAAATTTCATTTATTTATCTCGTAAGATAATGAATTTACAATCATATTTCTGCAGAAAGTCAGGTTTTCATAACCAAGTGTTTAATTTTGACTCCTGCAATTTTTCTCAACACAAAGTTATACAAGTATAAATTACAAATTTCTAAAAACAAACTTAGTAGCTATAACTAAACTAAATTTCATTTATTTATCTCTTCGAATAATGAATATACAAACGTATTTCTGAAGAAAGTCATGTTTTATAACTCAGTTTTTAATTTTGACGCCTGCTATTTTTCTGACAGCAAAGTTGGAAAAGTGTATATTAATTTTTTTGAAAAAGCAACTTATTAGCTATAATTATACTAAATTTCATTGATTTATTGCGTTGGATAATGAATTTACAAATGTATTTCTACAGAAAGTCAGGTTTTCACAACCCAGTTTCTAATTTTGACGCCTGCCATTTTTATCATAGGAAAGTTGGAAAAGTGTAAATTAAAAATTTCTAAAAAACAACTCATTAGCTATAAACAAACCTAATTTCATTTATTTATGGCGTTGGATAATGAATTTACGAACGTATTTCTGCAGAAAGTCAGATTTTCATAACCAAGTGTTCAATTTTGAAGCCTGGAACTTTTTTAACAAAAAAGTTAAAAAAGTGTAAATTAAAAATTTCTAAAATACAACTTATAAGCTATAACTAAAGTAAATTTCATTTATTTATCTCAGTGGATAATGAATATACAAACAGGTTTCTGCAGAAAGTCAGGTTTTTATAACCCAGTGTTTTGACTTTGACGTCTGCCAATTTTCTCACAGCAAAGTTAGAAAAGTATAAATTAAAAATTTCTAAAAAACAACTTATTAGCTATAATTAAGCTAAATTTCATTTATTTATTATGTTAGATAATGAATTTACAAACGTATTTCTGCAGAAAATCAGGTTTTCATAACCAAGTGTTTAATTTTGACGCCTGCTATTTTTCTCACAGTAAAGTTGAAGAAGTATAAATAAAAAAAAATTAAAAAACAACTTATTAGCTATAACTAAACTAAATTTCATTTATTTATGGCATTAGGTAATGAATTTACGAACGTATTTTTGCAGAAAGTCAGGTTTTCATAACCAAGTATTTAATTGTGACGCCTGCCATTTTTCTCACAACAATGTTGGAAAGTATAAATTAAAAATTTCTAAAAAACAACTTATTAGCTATAAATAAACTAAAATTCATTTGTTTATGGTGTTAGATAATGAATTTACAAACGTATTTCTGCAGAAAGTCAGGTTTTCATAACCAAGTGTTTAATTTTGACCCCTGCAACTTTTCTCACAAGAAAGTTGAATAGGTGTAAATCAAAAATTTCTAAATAGGAACTTTTTAGCTATAATTAAGCTAAATTTCATTTATTTATCTCGTTGTATAATGAATATACAAACGTATTTCTGAAGAAAATCAGGTTTTCATAACCAATTTTGACGAGTGCCATTTTTCTCACAGCAAAGTTGGAAACGTGCAAATGAAAAATTTCTAGAAAACAACTTATTAGCTATAATTAAACTAAATTTTAATTATTTATTGTGTTAGATAATGAATTTACAAACGTATTTCTGCAAAAAGTCAGGTTTTCATCACCCAGTTTTTAATTTTGACGCCTGCCATTTTTCTCACAACAATGTTGGTAAAGTATATATTAAAAATTTCTAAAAAACAACTTATTAGCTATAAATAAGCTAAAATTTATTTGTTTATGGTGTTAGATAATGAATTTACGAACGTATTTCTGCAGAAAGTCAGGTTTTCATAACCAAGTATTTAATTTTGATGCCTGCTATTTCTCTCACAACAAAGTTGTCAGGCATAAATTAAAAATTTCTAAAAGATCAACTTATTAACTATAACTAAACAAAATTTCATTTATTTATCTCATTGGATAATAAATTTACAAACGTATTTCTTCAGAAAGTCAGGTTTTCATAATCATATGTTTAATTTTGAAGTTAGTAATGTCTTTATAAACACTGAAATGTTTATTTCTGTTAATAATTTGCATACTGAAAAAACTCTATTCATTCTATATAAATTTATGAAAAACGTTTTTGAAATTTCCTTCTTAATTCCAAAAACAAATTTAGAATAGAGGAATTGCTTTTACAAAACTCTCATGAAAACCAAAACGTTTACTTTTTAAATATTGTTTTTAGATTCTACATAAACATATCAGAAGATTTTTGCATGTTCCCTCTCGATTCAAAAATAATCAAGAAGACGATTGAGAAATTTCTTTCTTATAGAAAAAAAAATATCGTGAAAACTGAATGATATGTTTTTCCAAATAATGTATTTAGACTACATTGTTAATAAGCTCGCTTTTTACTACTAAATGTTTTTTTTTGCATTATCCATCGTGATTCCAAAAAGGTCGAAAATACAATTGGGGTTTTTCGCTTCAAATAAATCTATAATTTCTTCAAAGAATTGTTTAGTTTAAGTTCATCAAAATCCTTCAAGTTCTACATAAATATATCTAAAGTTTTTTTGCAGTTATTCAGCCTACATAATTGTTAAGCTTCTTTCTTTCTGCATAAACAAGTCAAAAGCGTTTTCCTCTATATTCCAAAAAAATTTAGAAAAGTCGTTAAAACTGAAACGTTTATTTTTTCAAAGAATACATTTCACCTATATCTTTCAAAACACTTTTCGTACTAAGATAAGAACAACATTTCCAATATCTTCCAATAACTCAACAAAGCTAAAATCTCTAATTTCTTTAGGGAAGTTTAATATGCCACTATTTAAATTCGTACCAAAGATTTATTATATGTACCGAAACTTAGGTAATACACTTCCCCCCGTAATAAAACATTTAATACAAAACGTCTCGGCCCTCCATCGCCGCCTTCCTGCAATATATACATATCGATATGTTCATATCCTGCCCGTTTCAATTCGGCAACTATTCACTCGAACTTCAGACATAAATATTAGTAGTTTTAGTTGTAAACCTTTACATCCGCACGCCAAACAAAATGAATAAGAGATATATCAGGTGCGCGAAATTGAGAGGCGTGTGTGTATGGAACGGGGGATGAAAGTGGGGTGCAATGGGTGATCCCCCACCCCGCAAGAATCGATTAAAGGAGATTTCGGGGTGAAGAAGTAACGGATTAAGTTCGTCGCAGCGCGAGAGATCCCCGTTTAATATGTCGGGCTCTCGACGGCCGCTTTTACAGCACTTCTTTAGATTTTCACACTAAGAACTTTATGATTGGTTCTGCACCTTGCATAAAGACCAGCTGACGGCGCCCCGTAAAACGCCATTATACTACCGACATTATATATATATATATATATATATATATATATATATATATATGATGTATGCGAGGGCGGCATTTCTCCCTTGATCACTTCATTGTTAAATACGTTTTCACCACGTCTCACAGTTTCGATGTGCCGTCGTCATCCGCGGTTGGTTTTCTCATGTGAAATGAAAAATAGGGTCTTCTTCCATTCTCGCGCACAGTAACGTCGCCGAGAAGTAATCAGACTGATATCAAAAATGTATTTTCACCGCGAACATCTGACGAGTTTTCAATCGTGCATCTTTCTTTCAGTTGGTTTATTTTTATCAAGACACCGGTTCTCTGGGTAGGTTATTAAAATAAATTATACATTGAATTCTTATATTTCTTACTTGCACATTAAAAACCACACAAAGATTAAATTATTTGAAAAAATACAGTTACTATTTAAAAAAAACCTGATTGCAATAAAAATTCTAATAAATCTAAACATCTCTTTTACTTACTTCACTTAACGACCGATAAATAAAAAAGAATCCGATTTATATTTGATCCACCCTCGTACATGCACCTGTAGCAACTGTCTAGCGGTGATCTTACGCACTATCCTAATATCTCTAAAAATTACGTCTTTAGTAAATTTTGTAAAATCTTCGAGATCACTAAAAATAATCAATAAAAATTGTGGAATCTGTAAAATATTTTAAATATTCCATATAATATAAACCCTCTGTAAAATCTACGAAAACTGTAGTAGGATATGAATTCTTCAAAATCTATAAAATCTGTAAAATAATTAAAAGCTTTAAGATCTAATAAACCTGTAATATCTATTTGTTTATTGAGATATTTTAAATCAAGAAAACATATAAACTAAAACTGTAATTAATAAAACACGTTAGAATTCACTTTCTTCACAGTTTATTTTGTATTCACTAGATGTACATTTCGAGCACTAAGTGCTCATTAGCAATAGCTTGTGAAGAAAGTGAATTCTAACATCTTTTATTAATTGAATTTTCTCTTCACGTAACTCAAAAACCAATAATTTAAATAAAAGAGTAATATATATAATCTGTTTTGTTCTGGTTTTGTTAAATATGAAATATCTATTATCCCAAAAAAACTGTAACAAAAGGAATTCTAACGTTACTAAAATTGACATTTTGAGTATTTTTATTATTATTATTAGTATTATTATTAATATGTTTTTGGTTGACCTAGACACTTCAGTTACAGTTTTTGAGATAAACGCTTGTGACAACAGCCTTCTTTGTGAAATAATTTCTAAAATCTTAAAGACGTGAATAAGGTATCGACTTGAAAGATTTTAGAAATTTTTTCACAGAGAAGGCTGTTGTCACAAGCGATTATCTCAAAAGCTGTAACTGAAGCGATTTTAATATTACTAAAATTTAAATTTTGAGTATGTTTTTGGTTTTTTCAGTTTGTTTTTATAATTATTTCACGCCATTGAATTATTCAGAAAATTTTCTAAAACTCAAACACTGTAACTAAAGGGATTAAAAATTAGTGAAATTAGAGCTTTCAAAAGTTTTTTTAATAGATCTATAAAATTTAAAGTTGGCAGCAATTGTTTTTATATTGTTTTCACATTGTAAAAATATTTAGAAAGTTTTCCAAAACTATGTAAAAATGTGGGATTATCATAAAAAATTGCAGTACGAGAGATTTCAAAATTATACCAAAATTAAAGTTTTCAGTATATCTTTGGTAAATTTAAAAAACTTTAGGTCGATGTAAATTGTTTTTGTATTTTTTTACGTCTTCAAAATGTTTAGAAAATTTTCGGAAAGTGGGGATGTAATTATAAGGGATTAACCCAAAATCTGTAAATAAGAGGATTATAAAATTACTGTAATTAGAGTTTTAAGTAGTTTTTTTATAAATTTTTAAATCGATAGCAATTGTTTTTATAAATATATTTATTTTTCACGTTTTCAAATCAATTATAATTCGTTTTTAAATAAGGATGTAATCACATTGGATTATCCCAAAAAACGAAAACCGCAGGGATTTGTAAATCACTAAAATTGATATTTTGATGGATTTAGAAAGTGTAAAGTCGATAGCAATTGTTTCAATATTTTTTTTTCGCATCATCAAAATATTTAGAATATATTTAAATGTGAGGTTATATTCAGATAGGATTATTATTAAAATATTAAAAGTAGAATTTTGAGTATGTTTTTGATAGATTTAGACACTTTTAAGGCGATGGAAATTGTTTTTATATTTGAAAATATCGTATGAATAAATCTCTAAAAATACTTAGAATATTTTCAAAGGTGAGGTTATATTCAGACATGATTAACCCAAAAATTGTAGCAAGACGGATTCTGAAAATATTAAAATTAGAATTTTGAGTATATTTTTGAGAGTTTTTGAAAGTTTTAAGGCGATGGCAATTGTTTATATATTTTTTCACGTCGATAAATTCTTTAAAAGAAATTATATTATAGGTTTGTAATAACGTAGGAATATGACAAAAATTTCAAATAGAGGAATTTTAAAATTAGAATTTGGAGTAATTTTTTGTTAGATTTTGAAGGTTTTAAGTTGCCGGCATTTGTTTTCATATTTATTTCATAACGTCAAAATATTTCGAACGATTTTCAGAAGCAAGGATGCAATCACGTGGTATTATCCCAAAATGGTAATGCGAAGGATCCTAAAATTATAAAAATTAAAATTTTGTGTATGTTTTTGTTGGATTTAGAAAGTTTTAAGTCGATTGCAATTGTTTTTTCGTCGTCAAAATATTCAGAAACTTTCCAAAATAAAGGCTGTATTAACGTGGGATTATCTCAAAAAACTGTAACAAAATTAATAAAATTGCAATATTAGTTATAATGTTTGGTATATTTTGAAAATATTAAATCGATTGCCATGGTGGATAGAGGACACCCACCCACCCTACATTTACATGATAACTTTAATTGCTAATCGTTGATGATTTTGTTGTTAAACACAATCAAACCCTTAATGTAATAAAAACAAATCAAAATCACAATTTAAGGTTAAATATAAATGACTTTCTGTAGCTAATCTTATCTAATTTAGATTTAAAGTCTGCCCACCCATCATGCAATAAATTTTTACTAATTTACTCACTCAAAAATTTTACCTTTTCAATTTCTTTTTTATTCAAAAAGTTTTGTACTTAATTTTATTGGAAACCGCGGGACGATTAGGAATTAAAGTTTATATGTATATGTAGGGTGGGTGGGTGGCCTCTATCCCACCCTCCAATCAGTAAAACATCATCAAAAATTCTTTGAAAAGTTTGTTTGAATAATTCTATTAAAATTTGCAATAATGTTATGTTTATTTACGTTTTGCAATTTTTAATTAAAACCCTTGTTATGTTTTACTAATTTGAGGTTGGGATCGGAGCCACCCACGCACCCTACATATACATGATAAATTTAATTGCTAATCGTTAATGATTTTGTTGCTAAAAACAATCAAACCCTTTATGTAATAAAAATAAATTAAAATCAAAATTTAAGTTTAAATATAAATGCCTTTCTATAGCTAATCTTATCTAATTTGGATTTAAAGTCTGCCCACCCATCATGCAATAAATTTTTACTAATTTACTCACTCAAACATTTTACCTTTTCAATTTCTTTTTTATTCAAAAAGTTTTATATTTAATTTTATTGGAAACCGCGGGACGATTAGGAATTAAAGTTTATATGTATATGTAGGGTGGGTGGGTGGCCCCTATCCCACCCTCCAATCAGTAAAACATCATCAAAAATTCTTTGAAAAGTTTGTTTGAATAATTCTATTAAAATTTGCAATAATGTTATGTTTATTTACGTTTTGCAATTTTTAATTAAAACCCTTGTTATGTTTTACTAATTTGAGGTTGGGATCGGAGCCACCCACGCACCCTACATATACATGATAAATTTAATTGCTAATCGTTAATGATTTTGTTGCTAAAAACAATCAAACCCTTTATGTAATAAAAATAAATTAAAATCAAAATTTAAGTTTAAATATAAATGCCTTTCTATAGCTAATCTTATCTAATTTGGATTTAAAGTCTGCCCACCCATCATGCAATAAATTTTTACTAATTTACTCACTCAAACATTTTACCTTTTCAATTTCTTTTTTATTCAAAAAGTTTTATATTTAATTTTATTGGAAACCGCGGGACGATTAGGAATTAAAGTTTATATGTATATGTAGGGTGGGTGGGTGGCCCCTATCCCACCCTCCAATCAGTAAAACATCATCAAAAATTCTTTGAAAAGTTTGTTTGAATAATTCTATTAAAATTTGCAATAATGTTATGTTTATTTACGTTTTGCAACTTTTAATTAAAACCCTCGCTTATGTTTTACTAATTTGAGGTTGGGATCGAAGCCACCCACCCACCCTACATATACATGATAACTTTAATTGCTAATCGTTAATGATTTTGTTGCTAAAAACAATCAAACCCTTTATGTAATAAAAATAAATTAAAATCAAAATTTAAGTTTAAATATAAATGCCTTTCTATAGCTAATCTTATCCAATTAAGATTTAAAAAGTCTGCCCACCCGTCACGAATCAAAGTTGTACTAATTTACTTAATCAAAAATTTTACCTTTTTAATTTCTTTTTTATTCAAAAAGCTTTGTAAATAATTTTTCTCCAAACCGCACGACGATCAGTAATTGAAATTTATATGTATATGTAAGGTGGATGGGTGGCCTCTATCACACCCACCAATCAATAAAACATCATCAAAACTTATTTGAAAAATTTGTATGAATAAATCTCTAAAAATTGCAATTATTTTGTGAATGTTTATATTTTACAAGTTTTAATTTAAACCCTCGCTTATGTTTTGCTGATTGAAGGGTGGGATAGTGGTCACATATATATGATAACTTTAATTGCTAATCGTTAATAATTTTGCTGATAAAAACAATTAAATAAAATAGACATTAGTGGAGAAAACTTATCTTAAAACATTATTAAAGTTCCCACAAGTAAAATGGGCAAACAGACAAAAGGAGAACTTTACAATTTCTTTCCAACAAATCTAATAAAACAATTCTGGTGATTTAAATTTTAGTATTATTGGAGAGCCAAAAATATCTTTGCCTTTAATTGAATTGTCTAATATGAAGATAAAAAAAATACCGAAGATTTAAAGAGTGTTTAGCAGAATCTTCAAACAAAAGTAGAGTTTTATAAATACTGGATTGATGAGGCTGTTACATGTTGAAACTGGGTCAATATTTTATTAAGATTTTTATAAAGATATATATCATACGAATTTAAGATATTCATACAAAAACGAATATTAAGGATGAATATTCACCTACTCAAAACACTCAAGAAAACCTTAAATTGAATAATTATGAGTTACCATTTAGGTAATAGAACCTCAATTGAAAAATCTTAAATGAATATATAAAAAAAACATATCATATAGTGTTTAAATTAATAAATAAAACGTTTCTCTTCTACTCGTGATAATTTTAGTTTACAATTTACCGTAACGAAAATTACAACTAATAATAAAATTTACAATTTATCGAAGACAACCCGAACGAATTCCGTTTCCACCAATTGCCATTTATCGACGTCGTTTTATTTGCTTAAATTTATTTATTCCTTTATTGGCCGGCAATTTCTCGAGGTAGGAAATATTTATTGTTGGAATTCGGATAAAAATGTGGATACATTCTCAGGCCGCCCCCCTTCCTACCCCCTTTACGTACAGTACTGATGTAAATAATAAATATCTGTGGTTCCTGTTTACTACCGAAACCATTACTTTTCGCGATTGAGTGCACAGACGGTGCACACACACACACACAGAGAGAAAAATAATATCCTGAAATATGTTCCTTGTATTATAATGCAATATGTTCGGATATAAAATTTGATTCACTTCCTCGCCGACACCAAATACTTTCAGCGTTTTATTTGTTAAGATGGAACAATCCGTTTATGGGTCTCCGGTAATTTATTGCTTTCCTTTTTGACGATTTATACTCTTCAGTTTAATTTAATTACGTAGATATGATTAAATTGTATTTTACTATGATAATCTGCACGTAACTCAGGAAATATATTTCTTTAACAAATATTTCGTGAATGACTTTCTCATTTATCACTTAAATAACTGATGAAGGTTTAAATTAAATTACACTTGGTTTGTTTCACAATGTTTCTCTATTTACTCGACTAGATTCGCTTTTGATAATGCCTTAAAAAGCGAAATAGAGAAAAATTGTGAAAGTGTAATTTAATTTAAACCTTTATCCGTAGTGATTTTAAGTTTGTTTTAATGTTGTTTACATTTTACGTTTATAATCTTTATAGGATTTCTTATTGAGTGAATTATATCGCAATAAATGTACGAGGGATGGTAGGAAAGAACAAGTTAGTACCGTTCTGAGCGCTTTCGATTAAAGTAGCCGCTAGTACAGTGTTTACATGTTTAATTATAATTCAACCGTATGTGTACCGTAAGTTATGACTCTCTGGAACTTAATGTCGTTATTGTTACTATTTTTAATCAGTTGTGATTAGATTTCCGATGAATATTGCAAGGATAATTTTTCCCAAACTTGAATAAACTATGACGTAATGGACCTATAAATCAGTTCGAAATGAAATTTGATTGGAATCGCACTAGAAAAAGAGAGTAACGTAATTAATAGTGCACTAGGGATTTTAATTTCGAAAAAACGCCAGACCGTTCAATCCATTCCGCCAAGTATAAATCAAAAATGTAGGCACACACACATCCACACACATACACACACACACACACACATAGTGTCTGGTCATTGGATATGGAGAACTCTGGCGGCCATCAAACCGCAAATCTAATAAATATTGCCACAGTCTATTTCCCTTTTCATAAAATGCAATATTCCATTGATTTACTATCACGGGTTGTATTCCGTCAGATCGTGCGTTTTTCATATTTTTTTTTTATAGACACGCCGGAATGCCCCACTCGAAAACATCAAAATTACCGACACGTTTTCAATATGTGCCCACCCGTCTGAAAAAAGGTAGCCGTACATACATATTCAATCTCATTTAACGCTATTTATCATAAACATCTTGACAACGGGATATCAACGTATCAATCGGATTATGCTAACAAGACGGGGCGAGATAGATGTGTGGTTGGTCGAAATTATATAATTTATTTGATTTATTGAATATAATAATCTTCCTGTCCCTCAAATTATATGTAGTGTTAATGTTAAACCTTGAAAAATGTTTGTAATATTTAAAAGCAACAAATTTTCAGACCTGAAGGAACAAACCGGAATAATTGAAGAGGAGAAATTAAATAGGTTTGAATATTTTTTGTTTCTCTAATAATATTACTCGACTGAGACAATTAACAATTCTTGTTTGATTTAGAGTTAAAATCCACATTTAATTATGTACTTCTTAATTACTCTATTTCTTCAAAAACTCGGATAATTTTTAATTGAATTTAAAGCAAAAGCCAATTGTATGAATTGTTCATTAAAAAAAAATTGTAATATTTAGAGAAAAAAATCTGTTAGTTCCTTTCTGCCCCTTAAATTATACTGAAAATGTGTTAGGATTTTAATTAAAAGTTGTGAAACGTAAATAAACATAACATTATTGCAAATTTTAATAGATTTATTCAAACAAACTTTTCAAATAATTTTAGAAGATGTTTTACTGATTAGAGGGTGGGATAGAGGCCACCCACCCACCCTACATATACAAATAAACTGTATTTCCTTATCGTCTCGCGGTTTCCAATAAAATCAATTACAAAACTGTTTGAATAAAAAAGAAATTAAAAAAGTAACATTTTTGATTGAGAATTTTAGTAAAATGTTGGTGTATAATGGGTAGGCAGATTTTAAATCTAAATTAGATAAGATTAACTTTAGAATGTCATTTATATTTAAACTTACATTTTGATTTTGATTTATTTTTTATTACATAAATGGTTTTATTATTTTTAGCAACAAAATCAGCAACGATTAGCAATTAATGTTATCATGTATATGTAGGGTGGGTGGGAAGCCTCTATACACCCTTAAATCAGGTTTTAGTTAAAAGTTTTAAAATGTAAACAAACCTAAAATAAATATATTTTTCAATTGATGTATTCATACAAATATTTCAAATAATTTTTGATGATGTTTTACTGACTGGAGGATGGGATAGAGGCCACCCACCCATCGTACATATGCATATTAACTTTAATTACTGATCGCTTCACAGTTTGTAGTAACATTAATTTAAAAAAAAGTATATTAAAAAATGGAAATTTAGGACAATTTCTGGAATTTTTAGAACTCTACAGAAAAAGTTACGAAAATTCTGAAAACCTTAAATAAAATTACAAAGATCTGTAAAAAATAATAACAGATTGTGAAAATTGGTAGAAAATTCTAAAACAACAAACAAAATCCTAAAAATTTTATGATATAAATTCTAAATAAATCAAATAGATGTAAAATTTTAGAACTCTCCTAGAAATGTAAAAAATTACTAAAAAATTCCGTTTCAAAACTAAAAAAAAAATTCTGAAATATTATGTGAAGCAATTTGCTGACAAATTCTGGGAAATGGAAACATTTTTTTAGAAATTCAGTACAAGTAGAAATCTGAAGAACAAAATGCTAGAATTCTTGAAAAATTACTAAAAGATACCAAAGTTTTCCAAGAAAATTCTTAAAGTCTAAAGGAAAATTGCTACAAAATTTAGAAAATTTAAAAAGAAAATATTTGATAAATTTTAGAACGTCAGAAGAAAATCTTTAAATTTTGAAAGATAAAAATTAAAGCATTTTATATTTTTGTTATTGTTTTCCTCAAAAGTTCTACAATTATTTTAATTATTTTCTTTCAGAAATTTACAACTCCTGAAGTAAAGTTGCTTGAAAATTCTAGAATTATTCTACGGATTTAAAGATATTTTTCGGTGGTTTTATAGCTTTTCAGCAAATTTCCAGCATTTTTGTAGTATGAATTTCTAAAATTATGTATTATCAAGAAGTTACCATTTATTTAAAACTTTTCTAAAGAGTTTTAGAACTTTCTATCAATTTTTATCCAAAATTATTTAGAATTTATTTCAAATCTGAAGAGACAGAACTAGAAAATTATTCTAGAATCCTCAAATAAAATTCTAAATATCTAAAAAAAATGTAAATTTAGAAGAAACATTTTTAGAATTTCTAGAAATCTACAGAAAAAGTTACGAACATTCTGAAAACTTTGAATAAAATTACAAAAATCTGTAGAAAATAATGACAGATTTGGAAAACTGCTATAAAATTCTAAAATAGCGAACACAATTCTTAAAATTTTATGAAATAATTTCTAAATAATTCTAATAGGTGGAAAGTTTTAGAATTCTTTGTTTAAAATTCTATAAATGTGGCAACATACTAAAAACTATTACATTCCGTTACAGAACTATAGCTTTTCTGAAAAATTAGAAGCAGATTGCTGAAAAATTCTATAGAGTGGAAACATTTTTTTAGAAATTTAGTAAAATCTAGAATTCAAAATAAATAAACAATTAACTTTGTTGGTATCACTTTTTATAAAAAGTGATACCAAGAAAGTTAATTGTTTATTTATTTTGAATTTATCAAAATGTATCACGAAGTGAAAGCCTCCACAATTACTTATTTAAAATCTAGAAATCTAAAGAACGAAATGCTAGAGTTATAGAAAAATTGCTTTCCAAGAAAATTCTTAAAGTCAGAAGGAAAATTGCTACAAAATTTAAAAAAGTTTAAAAAGGAAATATTTGAAAAATTTTAGAACGTCAGAAGAATATCTTTAAATGTTGAAAAATCAAATTTAAAACATTTTATATTTTTGTTATTGTTTTCTTGAAAATTTCTAGAATTATTTAGATTATTTTCTTTTAAAAATTGAGAACTCACGAAGTAAAGTTGCTGAAAAATTCTAGAATTATTCTTCGGATTTAAAGATTGTTTCGATGA
Organism: Ontholestes murinus; assembly: GCA_963969525.1. Classification (NCBI taxonomy): domain Eukaryota; kingdom Metazoa; phylum Arthropoda; class Insecta; order Coleoptera; family Staphylinidae; genus Ontholestes; species Ontholestes murinus. Next base: position 105,366,795 of record OZ018387.1, read on the forward strand.
TTTTCTAACTTTTTGGTAGATTTCCAGCATTTTTGTCTTCTGCATTTTTAAAATTTTGTACGAAAATCAGAAAGTAAAACTTTATTAAAGAGTTTTAGAACTTTCCATCAATTTTTTAGTCAAAATAATTTTTTTTCAATCTGAAGAGACAGAACTAGAAGTCTGAAATAATCTAGAATCCTCGAATCGAATTCTAAATATCTAGAAAAAAAAACTGGAAATTTAGACAAACAATATCTGGTATTTCTAGAAATCTACAGAAAAAGTTACAGAAATTCTAAACATCTTACAGAAAATTACAAAAATCTGTACAAAATATTGAAAGATTGTGAAAATTGCTAGAAAATTCTAAAACAGCGAACGAAATTCGTAAAATTTTATGAAATAAATTTTAAATAATTCTAATAATTAGAAAGCTTTAGAACAATTACATAAAGTTCTAGAAATGTGGATATTTACTAAAAACTTCTGGATTCCGTTACAAAACTATAGAAATTCTGAAAAATTATGAAAAGCAAATTGCTGAAAGATTCTGGAAAGTGGAAACATTTTTTTTTTTAGAAATTTAGTAAAATCTAGAAATCTGAAGAACGACATACTAGAATTAAAAAAAAATGTTTTCTAAGAAATTCTTCTGAAGTCTGAAGGAAAAATGCTACAAAATAAAAAATAAAAATTTGATAAATTTTAGAACGCCAAAAGAATTTTTTTTAAATTTGAAAGATAAAATTTAAAGCATTTTATCTTTTTGTTATTGTTTTCCTCAAGAGTTCTAGAATTATTTAAATTACTTTATTTTAGAAATTTAGAACTCTAAAGTTGCTGAAACATTCTAGAATGGTTCTTCGAATTTAATTATTATTTTATAGCTTTTCGGCAAATTTCCAGCATTATTAAAATTTTGTACGGAGATCAAGAAGTTTTCAAAATTTACCAAATTTTTAAAACTTTTTTAAAGAGTTTTAGAACTTTCCATCAATTTTTATCCAAAATTATTTATAATTTATTTCAAATCTGAAGAGACAGAACTAGAAAATTATGTAAGTCTGAAATATTCTAGAATCTTCGAATAAAATTCTAAATATCTAAAAAAAATGGAAATTTGGAAGAACAATTTTTGGTATTTCTAGAAATCTACAGAAAGAGTTACAAACATTATGAAAACCTTAAATAAAATTACAAAAATATGTAGAAAATAATGATAGATTGTAAAAATTACTGAAAAATTCTAAAACAGCGAACAAAATTATTAAAATTTTAAGAAATAAATTCTAAATAATTCTAGTAGGTGGAGAGTTTTAAAACTCTTGTTCTTCTAAATATCTAAAAAAATGGAAATTTAGAAGAACAATTTTTCAATTTCTAGAAATCAGTACCAGTTACGAAAATTCTAATAACCTTACAAAAAATTATAAAAATCTGTAGAAAATAATGACAGATTGTGAAAATCGCTGAAAAATTTAAGAACAGCGAACAAAATTCTTAAAATTTGATGAAATTTGGAAAGCTTTAGAACTCTTGTATAAAATTCTAGAAATATGGCAAATTACTAAAAATTCCTAAAACTATAAAAATTCTAAAAAAATATGCTAAGCAAATTGCCGAAATATTCTGGAAAGTGGAAACATTCTTATAGAAATTTAGTAAAATCTAAAAATCTGAAGATGGAAATGCTAGAATTCTAGAAAAATAGCTTTCCAAGAAAATTCTTAAAGTCTAAAGGAAAAATGCTACAAAATTTAAAAAGAAAATATTTGATACATTTTAGAACTCCAAAAGAAATTCTTTAAAATTTAAATCATTTTATCTTTTTGTTATTGTTTTCCTAAAGAGTTCTAGAATTATTTAAATTATTTTCTTTTAGATATTTAGAACTCTAAAGTCGCTGAAACATTCCAGAATTGTTCTTCGAATTTATAGATATTTTTCGATGAACTCTGGAAGTATTCAGCAATTTTCCCAATCTATTATTATTTTCTACAGATATTTGCAATTTTATTCAACGTTTTTAGAGTTTCCTTTAAATTTCTAGAAATTCCAGAATATTGTTCCATATTATATATGATATTTCATTTTTTTGATATTTAGAATTTGATTAGAGGATTCCAGATCATTTAGAACTTTTTTAGATATCAAAAAATGTATTCAATAATTATAGAATTTTCTTATAATATATTATTTATCATCCTCGTTTCTTCAATGTATAATTTGTATAATTTTATTGTATTCTTTCTTCCATTTTTAATTTTCTAACAATGTTATTTCCAGATTTCTATTTTTTGAATCTAGGGGAAATTGTTCAGGGATTCTAAAATTTTGATCAAGAATTTCAGAATTTTGCATAATTTTTTGTTCTTGATTTATTAAAGCTTCTTGTGAACTATAATTTAGCTTTTTTGATTACAACATTTTCTACTAATTTCACACCTGATGGTTTTTCTAAAAAGCTGGGTTTAGGTTAAGAAGAACGAAATGAAGGATAATTCTACAAAGGGAAAAATGAAGGAGTAAAGGGATCAGAATCAGATTTTAAACTAGTATCAAGAGGAAGAAATATAAGAAAAAAGAAGTCAAACACTATACACGGCAATAAAGAAAATTTCACATTTCGAGGTGTATGCAAAACCACGTGAGCAGAGTCGATCCAACGGTATCAATAAAAGATATCGAAGAACATTTCCAGCAAAATAATTTCAGTAATATATTACTGAAATTATTTATCGAAAAATTAATATCTAAATATCCTCAAGAATATAGCTCTTACAAAATTTCAGCTCCGATAAATATTATTTCAAATTTAAAAGACTCATCTCTTTGGCCAACAGGGGTATGTGTAAATATTTTTTTTCCATGGTTGACGAAGAAAAAGTTTTTTCAATCAAACAATCTTTTTAATAATTTCCAATTTGGTTTCAGATTAAATTTTTCTATTGCTGATGCCATTAATAACTTAACACAATTTATTGGTAATGCCTTTGAGAACAACAATTATACTTCCAGTATTTTCTTCGATTTGTTGAAGTATTTGACTGCGTGTCATACAATATACTATTAAATAAATTACAATATTGGGGACTTACAATTGAATATATAAAACTTCTCAACTCTTATTTAACTAATAGATCACAAATGACGTATTTTAATGGATCTTTTTCTCAACTAGAATTAATAACAACAGGTGTTCCGCAGGGATCTGTCCTCGGACCCTTGTTATTTCTAATTTGTATTAATGACATTGTGATAACTCAGTACACTTCATACTTTATGCAGATGATGCTACTTGTAGTCTGAGTAATAAGAATCTACAAGTATTTACGCAGTCATTAGAAGAATCTAAAATTTATATTAAGGATTGTTTTTCTGCAAATTTCCTTACATTCAATTAATAAATCAGAGGCAATTAAATTTCTTGGTGTTACGCTAGATCCTGGTTTAACTTGGTCTGAACACATCAAAGAATAGAGTATTAAAAATTATTTAACATTTGACCGCCATTATAACACTAGGTCAGTAGATAATGTATCTGTACAGTATACAAGGAGTGGAATAAATTATTACGGTCCACTATTTTAACAACAAATTATCTACAGAGCTAAAATCGCTTGATTATCCTGTGACTAAAAAAAATATTTAAAAATGATTTTGTTTAAAAAAGCTTATTATAGCATTGACGAATTCCTTAATGATTTATTTTAGTTTTATAAATACCTTTTTTGATTGGTTTATGTAAGTTGATGCTATGCATTTTTGTTTTGGACTTGTGTACATTTCTTTATTACCACTAATAAAGTTATTATTATTATTAATTTTAGGTATAAACACAGCTCATAATTTTTAGACATTATATAAATGCTTTTGCCGTCTAATTCCCTAAGGCCTAAAAGTTATTCAGTAGATGAGGTTTAAATGTATATGTAGGGGTGAGATAGATGATATTCCACCCTCCAACTAATGTAATATACGCTAGGTTTTTCGAAAAAAAATCATTTCTTTACGAAGTAATAATAACTTCAAAATTTTCATTGGTACTTTCTCTTAATTCACTTTTCAATTGTAAAGGGTCTATAAAAAGAATTTATACGAATACAATAACTCATCTGAATTATAATAAATTCATTAAAACCATGGCGTATATTTTATAGTTTGGACGTTCTTACAATATTTGATTCTAAACTAGAAATATCTATACCGCCATCTGTAAAGAGCGGACGTTTGAGTTACACCTATATCATCGAAGACCAAATCAGAAACATACGAGGGTGGATCAAATATAAATCGGAAATTTTTATTTACCGGTCTCTAAGTGAAGTGTTTAATTTAGTTTAGTTCATTGACAAGTCCTACAAAAAATATACAAAATAACATACATTTTTATTAACTTTGAAATTTAGGCCGAAAGACTTGAAATCAGTTCCAAATCAAATCCATTCAAATCATTATTTTCTATGGCCGATGACGATCAACAGGTTGTTATTACCATTGAGGCAATATGTTTGTCATTGCTAGTAGCTATTTTTGTGCAATTTACGTGGAGTTATTTTATAACATGTATGTCAATGTGACGTATCGCTGAATGTGCTGGAGGTGATTGTTAAGGAGTAGGGAGGACGCCGATTTAGTTTACTAATGCTATTCGTATATGCCGCCAGTAGCAATATGTCTGAGCACTAGGTACATACATCTGTTGAGTAACACATCATTATTAAATTTTTGACACGGGAAGACGTAAAACCTTCCGAAATTTTTCGTCGACTCAATGAACATGGAAGTACTGAATCAGTCATTTCCAATGACTTGGGTTACCGAAAATTGTCGGCAAGGTGGGTTTCTCGCTTGCTGACTGAAGATTATGGATTATTTAATAAATATGAATTATTTAATAAATATGAACCCATATTTGATGAATACAAGTTCACTGCTAGCCAGATATATAAAGTTGATGAAACAGGATTATCCACTGTTCACAAATTATCCAAAATACTTGCTAAGAAAGGCAAACATCAAGTATACAAAGTTTAAGAATAGTAACAGTAAGCAAGTACTTCCTCTTTTGGAAAGACCCGCTATCCATACAAAAGCCATGAACTAGCTTGCAAGTATGGCATTATAATGTTTTTATTTCCTGCTCATACAACCTATCATCTTCAACCTTTGGGCAGATCTATTTTAAATCTCTAAAAACCAATTATAACGATTCTTCATCGTCTTGGTTAAGAGCAAATCCTGGTAACTCAATTAGACAAACTACTGTGTCAGAACGATTTGGAATTGCATATTTAAAATCAGTTCGTATGAATACTACTTTGAACGGTTACAAATCTACCGATATTTGGCCTTGCAACAAGCATAATTTTGATGATGATTGTTAGGCTTCTACAATTGTGATTGACGACTTTTTTCACACTACTCCATTGGACATCAATAATCAAGAAATACAACTGCAATTAAATACTTTAGCTCCGATTCCTGATAAACCAAAGCAAAAGGTTCCATAGATGCTGTACCTCATCAATCGAAATTACATCCATGCCGAATATAGAAAGCATTAAAAAGAAGGAATACAGTAATTGATAAAAAAGGAATTAGCATAAGAAATTAAAAAGAAGAAAAGGGATTCGTTATGTTTTGTGGAGAAGATCAGACGGATAACATGATTCAATGCTTGAATTGCAAATCTTTGGTGCACTTTGTTTGCGCTGAATTAAACAAGATAACAAACAGATTTAATTCTTGGATCTTAACGGCGTTCACTTGGTGATACATTTCAATATTAAGAATAAAGAAAACACTTTTACTTTTTTATACCACCACAGTAATCATTATCAAACTAAGTTAGTTTGATAATGATTACTGTGTAGTCGAAACTAGTCACTGCAAATAAAACTTAAAGTGGTATAAAAAAGTAAAAGTGTTTTCTTTATTCTTAACAAACAGATTTGTATGTAATGATTGTACTAATTGAATGCATCTGTAAATATATGAATAAAAATTACGTTTTAATTATTATTTTCATTTCATTAAACTTCTAGGTACAACTTAGGTTACAGGTGGTACGACTTAGGCTATAGGTGGTACGATTTAGGAAACAAGTTGATTTAGTTTTGCCGATATAAGTTTTTAAAGATTTAGATTTTTTACGTGAAAACATATATAGATTTCTAGTTTCGTTATAACATATAATACCAATTTTTACAAATTTAACACATTTAATTTCTCTTTATTTGATAAATCCTAAGTTTTATACAGTTCTTTTCTTAAGGGATACGACAACCTCACCCTACATACATAAATATAATTAATCACTTTGAAATTTCGACCATAGATCTTGAAGGAGGGTTTACCAGTTTTTCGTGTTCTTCCACTCGACCTATTGCTCTTACTAGGTGCTGATGATGCCTATATAGCCACTAAGGCAATATTTTAGCCATTTCTGGCACATATAGGTCTAATTTTCGAAGACCTCTATAATTTCATGGACTTCTGTCAGTGTGACATTTCAAATTAGTAGAAAATTCATTTCCAGTTTCCAAGAAAGTTCTTAAAATGTGAAGGAAAATATCATTGAAATTTCAGAAATCTATATGAAGGATTGTAAAGCATCCTTAAAATTTGAAAGATCAAATTTAAAGCTTTTTATCACTTTTTTCGTTTTCTTTAAGAGTTGTAAATAAATTTTCTTCGCAAATCTAAAGTAATACATGTAAAAATTCTAGAAATATAGAAGACGAAATTATCGAAATCAGGAAGAAGCTTTTAAAAATTTAATAAATCAAGAAGAAAAATTTCTGGAATCTTTGATCAAAATTCTAAAAGAATTCTAGAATATCTGAACAAAATTGTAAAATCTAGGTAGAAAATGCTTAAAAATCTAGAAATTTAGAACTCTTTTAAAAATCTGGAAAAAAATTCTGCTGAAATTTTTAAAACCCTTGAAGCTAATTCTTGTTCTTGGGGAAAATATCAAAAAAAAGTCTCATAAATCAGTGGAAAAAACAGTTTTAAGGTTTGATATGAAAGTATATAAGAGTAATGGAAATCTTTTTTTTTTTTTAAGGAGAGTAAATATTTCCAAAAAATTTTATAAAGGCATTGGATTTATCACTTGATATTAAAGAATATTTTCTTCTTTAAAGAGAATCTTAGAAAAACAAACTGTGATAATGGTTTAGATCTAAATCCATGAAAGAAAATATTCTGACTGTCCTCAACTTTCTAGAAATTACAGAAATCTGTAATAATATTTTTGTATTAGATCTTCAAACAATTTTTGATATAATAACTGTTATTAAAAGAAAATGTTTGGCTTTCCAAAATGCATCAAACGGAGAGAAATTTATAGGAGTAGTTTTGAAAATTGTAAAACTTTAGAGATGATTAAATTTTACGTGTAGATAGATTGAAGCCAAGAATTTTTCCGCGGGTCTCATCGACGTCCGGAATTAAAATGTTTCGTTTATAACCCGAATTACCTCAGTACCGGTCTGAATTGTGAAATTGTTCCGTCCAATTGGCGCCAGACATGCCAACTAGACGGGCGGCGTCAAATTTATTCAATTTGTTCAAAATATGTACACCAGGAGTCTATAATACGCGACGTCCGCAATTTCCATTTGCTCCTCGGCACGGAATAATCGGGCGCGATTGCTCCACCCCATACCCCCCCAACCCCACAACCTCATCGTAATAATATTTCACAACTTAATTCACATCGATCGTTACGGGTGCATTAAGCTTTAAAGAAATAATTAACACTAACGCGAGGAATAAAAAATTCCCCGCGCATAAATAAATTACATCCGAGCGGAATTAGGAAACCGGGTCACGTGAAATAATTTGCGGCGACTAAGAGCAAAATTGAGGTGGAAAAGGATCCACCCTCACCAAAGGAAGATATATTACTCGAAAATGTAAATATTTGAAAGCAATTACGCGCGGCAGGAATATTACACTGAAAAAAAGCCCGGGTGTATTATGAAGATGGAAAAACTGCAAATGCCGCTGATGGCATTCAAGTAATATATTTAACCTCCCGGTATTTAAATATTAAGGGAGAGAAAGAGATTAAAGGGCCCGATATAAAGTTGATTAAAAGTATAAAATGGCATTTTATAAGTTTTTTTTTCTCCTCCTTTATTTTTTGTTCGTTCGCGGGGGAGAGATTGGAAAAGTGTTGAAATAATGCGTGCAGCTGAGCGATAAAGGGAAAATTGAAATTCTACATTTCTAAAGAGTTAATAGAGTCGAGGATTTCACGAGCGGCGAAGAAGAAAAAAAATAGATCCGTGCAGAAGTAACAAGTTATAAGAAGTTTTTCCATCATATTCGAAATGCTATAATTTACTCAATTCTTTTTGCCGGAGCGATTCCTTTCTCCAAATTTATTCAATTTCACCTATAATGGCATTAAACTCGTATAAATCTTATCCGACAAATAAAAATCCTTAAGAAACAAATCTAAGTTTTAAAGTAAAATTTACTTACATTTTTACTTATTTTAAAAAATCTATTAGTTTTTACTAAATTAAGAAATATTCAATAATTAACGATTAAATTTTAATGATTAGGTAAATACGATTACTTTGTTGTACCACTTTGTTTAAATTTTAAACAAAGTAATTAGTGTTTTATTCGTCAAATTAATTTGTTCTTATGAACATGGATTAATCACATTGGAAAAATTAATTAATATTTCACTAGCATTAAATTCTCATCCAAAAATTAATTTAAATTTAAACGCCTCATCAATCCAATATTCGAAAATTAATTGTTAAGCCTCGTATAATCAGCGTTGAGGTTTTACCGTAGATTACAAAACGACCGCAAATGGTGAAATTACACGATAATTTTCGGAATTCATTTCGCATTTCCCTGTAAAATCCTTTCGATCCTCCAGCTTTATAATGGTGATGGTGACCGCAAACCGTGGCCGAATTCCGCCGATGCTCGATGCTCACCTGAAAACAAGAAGGAGAAAAACTGTTAGATATCCGAGTCTTACAATGTTTGACAGTAAAAATGCTCTTATTTTATTGTTCGGGCTCTTAAAACGTCTACACTTTACTGTCTGCTGTTTAGTTTGTTTTAAAATCAGGACTACTCCGCTTTGATTATTTCCACCGGAGCGGCGGCGCGCGGGGAGGGGGTTTAAAGGGGGAAACAGTGGAGGGCGGTTTTACGGCCGCGGCGCTCCGCGATAAAATTTATTTTTAAATGACGCCGTTTGATACATTTTCTAGTTTTATTATCATTTCGCGACGGTAAATTGAATTACACGTTTAATCGATTTATTGCTGTGAATAATATCGAATGGGATTGATTGTTTGTTTTTATCGTTGCGAAACGTTTATGGAAAAAAAAAACGTTAACAATATCATAAAATTGTTCAAACTGTTATTGATGGGATGTTTTTACATCCAGTGTAACATAAAACCCTTACAGAATCTGTTATTTTTAAATGTAGCGCAATGCTGACCTACTACAATAAAAAATTAACAATTAGAGAGAATTTAAAAACTTTTACAAGTGATGGATAATAAGTTAGTCTGTCTGTTTGGGCTATCGACCATCGGTCTTTCTGCCCTATCTTGACTCTAAGTTATGTGTGAAAAATAAATATCTTTGCTAGCTAGCTTAACTGTCTGGTTGATTCGAACTAATGAATTGATGTAGGGTGACTGAAGGGTGTTTAAATTTAGGCAGAATAAGGGGATTTCGGGGAATGCAAAATTTATTAAGAAGGGTTACATTAACAATTATTAAACGGGAATTGATAAGCAAAAAACGTTAAAAATATACATAATTTCAAATTAAACACAAATTTTCTTTACGATGAATTAAATTCTCACTTCAACACTTGATAATGACCTGCAAAGGTCGAAACTATAGTTGTGTTAAAATTGATAATATATTGTAAACTTTGTTTGTGCATATTATACAATAAATAGTGGTATAAAAACTTAAAAATTATTTTCATTTAATCTTTTTTAAAATGAACTACTACATAGTAACGGTCGCTACCATCATTTTCATTTAATTAAATTCTCACTTCATCCGTGGTAAAACATTTTTATGTTAATTAGAAGGATAATTAAACACTTGTTTTGGTTTCACTCTTTAAAAAACAAAGTGAAACAAAACCAAGTGTTTAATTAACGTTCTAATCAATTTTTCTTCGTTTGTATAACTCAATTTTTATCTGGTTCTCCAAATTGAGTTACAAAAACAAAGTAAAAATTGTGTTTAATTTGTGAAAAACTATGTACAACGAAATCTGCATCATAAACGAGATACATAAAAATGTTTAAACTATTATTAACTCGATGTTAAATGATCTAACGTAAAATAAAGGATGTATAAAATCTATTGATCTTTGAGGTAGCAAAATTCTGACATACTACAATAAATATGGATAAGTGCTAAAATAAAATTGATTAGTAATTATAAAAATACTCCTGTTTTTTCTAATTATTAATGAATTTTCTATAACGTTAAAGACTTTTTTACATTTTTATTTTCAAAATTGATTGGAAAAATGTTTTTATTAAATATTTGTTTAGTATATCAAGTTGAAAACACTATCCAAATAAATTATATAATTATTTACCAAGTTTTTTTTTTTTAATTTATAATACTACTAATAAACATCTTTATTCACAGAAAAATAAAATCTAATACATGTAATGGATAAAATAAAATAAATTCTGATATGTTCTTGTTCTTCTGCTCCATGGCTATCGACCGGTGGTCTTTCAGCCCGTGATTTATAATATTTATTTACAATTTATAAACTTTAATGCTGGAAAATTCTAAAATCTTCAAATAAAATTCTTAAAATAAAAAAAAAGAATTTAGAAATTACAAAATAGAAGAAAATTAATAGATCTTTATTTAATTTCTAAAATTTCCAGTTTCGTGTTTAAAACTTGATCTTGAAACTCAAATTTTTAGAAATTAATAAAGAAAAATATTAAAAAATTTTAGGAAACTAAAAGAAAGTTCTAAAGATTCTAGAACCGTTATATAAAATTTAAAAACCTTTAAAGAAATCTCTAGAATTCTCGAATAAAGTTCTACAAATTAAAAAAATATTCTATAAAAATATGTAAAATTTGTTACACCGGAAACTTGAAACAACTTAAAGTTGAATCTCGAATTTTTAGAAACTAGAAAAATAAAGAAAAAAAAATAGGAAACTAAAAGAAAGTTCTGAAGATTCTAGAACAGTTATACAAAATTTAAAAACCGAGAAATTTTCAGAATCCTCAAATAAATTTTTACAAATAAAAAATAATGTATAAAAATATGGAAAATTTTTTACTCCTGAAACTTGAAAAAAAAACGAATTGCCATTTTTTAATTTTTTATTTTTAGAAATTAGAAAAATAAAGAAAAAAAATTAGGAAACTAAAAGAAAGTTCTGAAGATTCTAGAACCGTTATACAAAATTTAGAAACCTTTCAAGAAATTTCCAGAATCCTCAAATAAATTTCAACAAATAAAAAAAAATCTATAAAAATATGAAAATTTTTTTACTCCTGAAACTTGAAAAAAAAAACGAAATGCCAAAATTTCTAGAAATCTAAAAAAAGTGGTGAAAATTTATAGAACCGTTGAACAAAATACATACATAAATTAATTTTTGAAGACATTACTAGAAAATTCTAAAAATCTAATCTGAAGAAATTAAAATCCTAAATATTTCTACGAACCTAAAAAATGGAAATTCTAGAACTCCTGCACAAAATATTGGAATATTTTTCAAGAAAGTCATTGAAAATCTCTCTTTACAGAAATTGGAACTTATATAAAGGCTTGTAGAATATTTTAAACTCCTAGAACAGAACAGTTGAACTAGAAAAAGTAAACAAAAATACATTAAAAATAATTTTTGAAGAAATAATCCTATAAAATTCTAAAAAAATTATTTCTTTTTAAGAAAGTCATTGAAAATCTCTCTTTACAGAAATTGGAATTTATATAAAGGCTTATAGAATATTTTAAACTCCTTGAACAGAACAGTTGAACAAGAAAAAGTAATCAAAAATACATTAAAAATAATTTTTGAAGAAATAATCCTATAAAATTCTAAAAAAATTATTTCTTTTCAAGAAAGTCATTGAAAATCTCTCTTTACAGAAATTGGAATTTATATAAAGGCTTATAGAGTATTTTAAACTCCTTGAACAGAACAGTTGAACAAGAAAAAGTAATCAAAAATACATTAAAAATAATTTTTGAAGAAATAATCCTATAAAATTCTAAAAAAATTATTTCTTTTTAAGAAAGTCATTGAAAATCTCTCTTTACAGAAATTGGAATTTATATAAAGGCTTATAGAATATTTTAAACTCCTTGAACAGAACAGTTGAACAAGAAAAAGTAATCAAAAATACATTAAAAATAATTTTTGAAGAAATAATCCTATAAAATTCTAAAAAAATTATTTCTTTTCAAGAAAGTCATTGAAAATCTCTCTTTACAGAAATTGGAATTTATATAAAGGCTTATAGAGTATTTTAAACTCCTTGAACAGAACAGTTGAACAAGAAAAAGTAATCAAAAATACATTAAAAATAATTTTTGAAGAAATAATCCTATAAAATTCTAAAAAAATTATTTCTTTTCAAGAAAGTCATTGAAAATCTCTCTTTACAGAAATTGGAATTTATATAAAGGCTTATAGAATATTTTAAACTCCTTGAACAGAACAGTTGAACAAGAAAAAGTTAACAAAAATACATTAAAAATAATTTTTGAAGAAATTATCCTATAAAATTCTAAAAAATTATTTCTTTTTAAGAAAGTCATTGAAAATCTCTCTTTACAGAAATTGGAATTTATATAAAGGCTTATAGAGTATTTTGAACTCCTTGAACAGAACAGTTGAACAAGAAAAAGTAATCAAAAATACATTAAAAATAATTTTTGAAGAAATAATCCTATAAAATTCTAAAAAAATTATTTCTTTTCAAGAAAGTCATTGAAAATCTCTCTTTACAGAAATTGGAATTTATATAAAGGCTTATAGAATATTTTAAACTCCTTGAACAGAACAGTTGAACAAGAAAAAGTTAACAAAAATACATTAAAAATAATTTTTGAAGAAATTATCCTATAAAATTCTAAAAAAATTATTTCTTCAAAAATTATTTTTAATGTATTTTTGTTTACTTGTTCTTATTCAACTGTTCTGTTCAAGGAGTTTAAAATATTCTATAAACCTTTCTGAGTTAAAAAAAAACAAAAATATTCTAAAAATCTAATCTATATTTCTAAAAACCTAAAAAAATTGACATTCTAGAAACCCTGAACAAAATATAGGAATATTGTTCAAGAAAATTATTGAAAATCTCTCTCTATAGAAATTGAAATTTATATAAAGGAAAGTTTATAGAAATATTTAAAATTTTTAGAAATAATAAATACAAAATACAAAAAAAAATATAAAGCCTTAAAGAAAGTAGAACCGTTAAACAAAACTTTAAAAGTTCAAAGTGAAGAAAATTCAAAAATTCTCAGATAAAAAGCTACAAATTAAAAAAATCTAAAACTTTCTTTATAAAAGAAAATTTATGAAAATTTTTTATTGAAAACTTTAAAAATGTGAAAAAAAAATTCTAGAATGCTCAGGTAAAAAACAACAAATCAGAAACAAAAAAAACTAAAAGTTTCTATGATAAAAAGGAAACTTTATAAAAACTTAAAAAATTTGAAACACTAAATAACAGAAATTTCTAGAAAACTAATAAAATCGCTGAAAAATTATAGTACCGTCGAAACACGAAAATAAATTCTACAAATTAATGCTAAAATGTTTAAAAGAAATTGGAAAATAGGTGTTGAAGAAAATTCTATTATCCTCGTATAAAATTCTACAAATCTAAAATTTTAACAATCTGAATTTTTAAAATTCTGAACAAAAAGAAAATTCTAATATAAAATTCTAAAAATTTGAAAAATCTAGAAAATCCAAACAAAAATTCTAAAAAAAAAAAAATAAATAAAATCCTAAAAAAAATTAAAGTACCTAAAAACATTCTGGAAAATTCCGGAAATTCTAAAACCCTTAAACAAAATATAAAAATATATATTTAAAGAAAAATGGAAAGAAATTTACTAAACATTTCTTGAAAAAATAGAAAATAACGAAAGGCTAATGAAATATTTTAAACCCCTTGAATTTTAAAAACTTAGAAATGCTTGTATATATGTATAAAATAATGTTATTTATTTACTTTTATTTATTACTATTTATTTTTAATTGTTGTTTAGTTGTTAAGTAGTTTAGATGAGTTTGTTATTTTATTTTTATATATTTCTTTCTCTCAATGTTGATTTATTTCGTTTTTTTATTATTATTACTTTAAAAACATTTTGAATTTTATCAAAATAGAAAAACAAAATCCTAAAAAACTTAAAATAACCTAAAAGAAGCTTCGCAACATTCCAAAATCCTTAAACAAGATTTGAAAACTTTTCAAGAAAATTCTAGAATTCTAAAATAAAAGCTACAAACCCGGAAAAACAACTAAAAGTTTTTATAAAGGAAAATTTTAAATTTCCCAAACTAAAAATTTGAAACACAAAATAGCAGAAATTTTTAGAAACCCAAAAGAAAATTGGTGAAAATTTGTAGTAGCGTCGAAAAAAGTAAAACGTAGATTTTGAAAAATAATACTAAAATTTTAAAAAAAATCAAAAAAAGAAAATTCCATTATCCTCATATAAAATTCTACAAATCTAAACTTTTAAAAATCTGACAAAAAGAAGAAAATTCCATAATTCTAATATACAAATACAAAAAAATCTAAAAATATAAACTTTTAAAAATATTAAAAAATTCTGAGTAAATAAGAAAAGTTCTAGAAATTAGAAAATATAAGAATATATTTATATAAAAATTATAAGAAAATTACTAAAAATCTCTTGAAAAAATATTCCTTGAATTAAAAAAATTTGAAATACTTTTAAATACCTAGAAGAAAGTCCTGAACACTCTAGTTCTATAAATTAGGACAGACAAAAAGAAATCTAAATCCTTTTACAAAGGACAATTTATGTAAAATTTAAAATTTCTCAAACTTTAAAAAAATTAAAAAAAAACAATACACCAAAAATTTTATAAACCGTTGAACAATTAAAAGAAATTCTAAAACCTAATGCTCAAAATTTTTTAAAGAAACTCCGTAAAAAGTTTTGAAGGCAATTTTAAAATTCTACAAATAAAAAAAAATTCTAAAAATCTAAAGGTTTTAAAATGTAAAAAAATTAAATAAAAAATTGTGGAAATTCTAGAATTATTAAACAAAATGTATGAATATATTTAAGAAAAATTTATAAAATCTCTTGAAAATTAGAAATTTCAATTTATGTAATATTTTAAACTGTTCCAATTTTTAGAAATTGGAAAAACAAAATACTAAACATTTTTAAACACCTAAAAGTTAGTCCTGAACATTCTAGAACCGTTAAACAAAATTTCAAAAACTTTTCAAGATAATTCTAGAACTTCCAGATAATGTTCTGAAGATCAGAAAAAGAAAATCGAAAAATTTCTGGAAACCTAATAGAAAATTACTGAAAATCAAGAAATCTGCAAGAAAAAATAGTGAAGTGTTCTAAAAATCACGAAGGAAAGAGATTGGAAAATTCTAAGTTCTTAAAATATGCTAAGAAATTATAGAACCTTCGTACAAAATTCTAAAAATCAGGAGGAAAAGATATCCTGGAAAATTCTACAAATATAGAAAACCAATTTTTATTAAAATTAAAGTTTTTGTAAAAAATGTTAAAAGATACTAAACATTCTGAAAGAATATTGCTGAGTATGATTTTAGAAGAAAATTTGAAGAAAACAGATACTAGCAGATTCTGTAATCTAGAAAATAAATGCTAGAAAATTGTAGAAGTTAAGAAAGTAAACAAATTTATAGAAAAATCTTAAATTCTAGAATAAAATTCTAGAAATCTTAAATTAAAAAATTTTAGAATCCTTGCACAAAATTCTTAAACATTTTAGAAATTCTAAAGAAAATAATAGAATCCTCGAAGAAAACAAATGAAATCTAAAGGTATATTCATAGAAAATGCTAAAATCTTTAAACAAAATTCTAGACCTCCAAAAATTCTGAAAGAAATTGAAAGCTAGAATAAAAATTTCTGGAAATTTGTAGAGCCGCCTAAGAATATTCTAGAAATATGAAATTAAAATATTAAAATGCTGTAAAATTAGAACAATCAGGAATTAATATTTTTTCCTATAGTACAAAAATGTTGGAAATTATTAAGGAAAGTTCTAGGAAGAAAATAGAAGAAATTTGAAGGAGAATATTCTAGAATAATGCTGTTGCATTATACTACAAAATGCTGTAAACATTGAACAATCAGGAATAAATTTAAAAATTTTATTCTTTAATAAACACTGTGAAAAAAATCTAAAAAACAAATTCAAAAAACAAGTTGGGAAATTCATAAATAATATTTTAAAAATCAAGGATATAAATATGCTATTAGAATTTAATAGTAACCCGAAAAGAGATAGGCTATTTCAGGACCCCTTAAAAATATTCTGAAAATCTGGAATTATCAAACAAAATCGATAAATAAAAATGCTAGGCATTTTAAAACCTTTAAAGTATTTTTTTAATCTAGAGAATGCGTGCATTAACATTCCCGAAAACGGGAGAGAAAATTGTTTTATAAACTTAAAATTAAAAGTACTAGAAAATTTATTAATCTAATAACAGAATACCAGAATATTTTTCCCAAAGAAAAATAACGGAAACATTTTAGAACTCCGGAAAATTTGTTATAAATTTGCTAGATTTTAGATTTAAAAAAATCAAGAACCACAAATTCTAAAAATTTAAACAAACAAATAGAAATTCAAATCTAAAATGCTGAAAAATTTTAGAATTCTCTGAGATAATTCTAAAAGTCAGAAAGTAATTCGCAGGAAATTCTTAAATTTTAAAAATAATTAATGCTAGAAAATTCTAGAAATTTTGAAGAAACCCGAAAAAAATCTTGGAATCAGTAAGAAAAATTGTTGCAAATTCTTTCAAAATCTTAGATATTGGGAAGAAAAATTCTTGAATATTTTTTATAATACTGGAACAAAATTTGAAAAATATCTAGAAAATAAAGTCATTTAGAAATATAGAATTAAAAATGCTGAAAAATTCTAAAACCACCGAAAAAAATATTTAGAAATTTAGAATTTCTAGAATTCCACTTAACGTTTGTAAAAGTTTCGAAGAAAATTCTATAAATCTAATAATTGCTAGAAATATCAGGAATAAAGAATTAGATGAAAAAAAAATGCTAGATACTCCTATTATTCTCGATTATTTTGATTTTTGTTCTTAGATAAAAGCTTTGACAGAATCCACACTATTAATACTTTCCTCCGAGAACTAAACCTTCTTCAACTCTAGCACGTGTGGCATTTAGAGAATTATTAACCTTATTTTTTTTCCCATTTACCTTCACCTCACTACCATCGTCAACTTGTACAGCAATACCAGAAGCTAAGCGGGCTAAGCACGCCTGCTGCAGCTTTTCCTACTCACTCAGACGTTGAGCTTTGAATCTGATCACTGATTTGTTCAGCTCCTCTACTAAAACCGTCTTTCATTCCCTTTCCTTAATCGTATAATCTTTCGTGATAACTATCTCACCAACCTGTCAGAAATCTGCCAATTTGATATCTTCTTGTTTGACAATGTTGGCATCGTCTCCAAAGACAATCAAAAAGACCATATCAGTTAGTGTGGCTTTGCGATTTTCTGAAAAACCAGGTGTTTTAGCTGCTGTCACTTGGAGATCAATGCAGAGTCTGTTGACGGCAATGTTGTTAAAGCTGTACCATCAACAATAATTATTAAAGATTTGCGCTGAGCGTTAGCTAATTCAAAATCTTGGACAATGCTTTGGACTGAGGAGGTTTTCTTTTCGTTCAGAAGGACAAGAGTATCTTTACACCCTTTGTACTTTTAACAAAGTATGGAGAAATATGATCACGGTCAAACTTCATTGCCTCAGAAGTTCCAATTGATTATTGAGGGGTTTTCCGTCCTTGATAGTAGTAACACCAGCCTTGTCTACCCCCTTTACGGCTTCAGAAATGAGTTTACCAACAGCAGAATGTCCATTGGCAGAGATTGTGGCGACTTTACGTTTCAGTCATCTTCTCTACTGCTATTATAATACCATTGCGGATCTCCACCAGATTAGCCAAGGTTTTCAACTGATATGGCCAACTCTGTCAATGATTGAACCATCCCCAACTTCTTCGTTGGTGTTGCTGGCAATGTCTTGTACCAGGCGGGTACCAATGTTTTCGAACTACACCATCCTTAGTAATTTTTAGTGTGTCCCAAGATTGTTCATTGATTATATTGCAGTCCTTTGTTCCTATTGTGACTGAGACGGTATCAGCCAGAACGTTGACACTCTGCAGCAAAAGCACCCTAACATTTAGCTCAACACTGACATATTTGGCATAGAAGCAGCCTTGCACTTGGGCCACTTTACATTCTCTAGTAACCATAATCAACTATGAAAATTAGCAGAAAAAGCAGATTATAACCTCCTCCATAACTACAGGCCTGTTCCAATAGCTTTATATCTCATTGTAAAAACGATCTAATCAAAAATCAAAATATCATATCCAATTATTAATAAAATTTCAACTACATTAAGAGAAGTTTATTTACTGCGTGTTATAAACGAACGCATTTCGTAACCAAAACACTTCGAAATAATTCGGAATGTCGTAAACTCGAACGGGTTACGCCCTGCCCGGAATTTAAGGGCCGTAAAAATCGGTTTTTCTCGACTTTATAGTTCGAGTGAATAAAACGGAAGTTAATGTGTACTTTTAATTTTCCGGCGATCCGGACCGTGAGCTCTGATCGGCGGCGGTGGAGGCGGCGGCGGCGGCGTCGCTCTCCGTGTCGGAGATTAAACTCTCCCCGAGTTAGTCATAACTTCCCATCAAAGAATCGGCACAATTAAACGTGTACATTGCAGTAATATTTCAACCTACCGATGTGATTTTTTTTTCCAAACCGGACTCTAAATTCGTGCCCGTCCGCCATTTATCAAAGATATTACTTCCCGTGCAGTAGGATACTGTGCACTTTGGGAGCAATTAGCTTAATCTTCCAGTGTGCACAACATGTGCTCCTCATCAATAACACCGCTTCGGTCTGTTTTTTTTTTTCAGCTCTCGTAACCAAAACGGTCGTTGGCGTAGTTTTAACGGGCCGTAAAAAGCCGTTTACCTGAGTGGTTTCCTTAAATGTGAAAATAGTGATTTCCTACGAGTTTTAAATTCGGTGTTTATGTTTTCGAAGTTTGTAAATCATGTAAAAATACAGATAATACAGATAAAGTTATCTCTAATTTGGAAAGTTTTAGTAAAGCTCTTCATTCGATTTTCATAAAATTTGTAGATGATATTCCTCAATAAATTAATTAATGATAAATGATAAATTGCTGATATCTAGGAAGGTTCCAAATTTCTGTTATTCACTATTTAAAGATTCTTAAAATTGCCAATATGTTATCTTTCAGATTCTAAAAATTTATCAGCAACATTATTGTCTAAAATATTCTTGGAGGAATTTATAATTTTCTTTTCAGACAATTTTAATGTTTTTATTTAGATTTTTAGATTTTTTCAGACATTTTTCTTACAGAATTCTAAAAATGTATTTAGGGGTTTTAGATTTTTTAGTTATTTTTCATTCAACTGGCATTTTTATTTTAGGATTTTAGAATTCCTAATTCTAATTTCAGGATTTTTTTAGAATTTTTTTCTCTAGATTTATAGAACTTATTTAAGGTGTTAAAAATAAAGCATATTTATTTACAGACTTTTATAAATTTATTCATAACGTCTAAAGAAGTTTTAGGGGATTCTAGAATATTCTAGAATTTTTCCTTCTAGATTTCTACAATTTTCTACTATTTACTTTAATTTATTTCTGACATATTCTTCTCTGGAGTCCTGGAATTTTTTCTACAATTTCCAAGAATTTTAGTTACAAATTTTTAGATTTACTTCAATAGATCTATTTGTTTCTGATGACTAGAATTTTTTAACATTTTTACAATGTTGTTGTCTAGAGAATATTTCAGCATTTTAATTCTTCAAATTCTTAAATAAGTTTCTAATTTTTTCTCTTATTTTCCTAACTAGATATAATTTTCTAAAATTTTATTGAAGGATTTAATAATTTTTCGGAATTTTCTTTCAAGTGTGCTAGAATTTTAAATTTCGAAGGTTCGAAAATATTTTAAAATTCTGGTAATATTAAAATTTCGAGAACTTGTTTTTAGTAAATGTTATCAGCGTTTATTTAAGAATTTTTTTCTCCTAGAGATTAATGAAGTAGTACACTTCGCAAATTTTTTTTATAGATATTTAAGAGCTTTCGGCAATTTTCCGTTAGCATTTTAATTTTTTTGTTAGTCATTATAATTTAGAAAGGATTCACATTCCTTAAAATGTTCAATTTTTTTCTGAATTTGTTTACTACAATTTACTTTTGAAGTTCTTCAGATATTTTGGATATACATTTCATTCATATTAGAATATTGTTTGGTGTTTTAGAATTGTTCTTTCTGGTTTTTAAAATTTTCCAGCATTTTTTCTTCTAGATTCCTAAAAATGGTAAGAATTCTACAATTTTTTTTTCTTTCGCCTTTAAAATTTTTTCTAGTATACATTAGTTTTAGATTCTAAAGAATTCCTTGTATTTTTTCTTTTAGATTTCTAAAACAGTTATTCCGATTTCTGGAATTTTCTAGATATTCTCTAAATTGTTGAATTTTCTTTGATGGATTTAGAATTTCCAGCATTTTTAGTTACAGATTTTTACAATTATCTTTAATGGTTCTAGATTTCTAAAATAGTTTTGGTAGTTCCAAAAAATTCAAAAATTAGATAGATTTGTTTCGAATTTTCAGTAGTACAATTTTTTTCTTTATTTCCTTTAATGGTTCTAGAATTTGTTCCTGATGCCTAGAATTTTCTAGTATTTTTATTCCTGAAAACTAGAAAATGCTAGAATCTTCTAAAGATCGAAATGGAGAATAACTGGGAAATTTTAAAACATCAAATTAAATTTTAGAAAACATGCCTATAAATTCTATAAAAAAGGAAATTTTTGGAACCACGAAAACAAATCTAGACGTTGGTAGCATAAATACGATATAATCATCAAAGAAAGAAATCTATGGATTTTTAGAAATTTTAAGCACTTTTCCATTAGCTTTATAAAATTGTATTCATGGTTCCTATAATTTAGAAAGAATTTAGATTTCTATAATACACTATTTTTATGTTTTTTTTTTAATTTCCTAAACTTCGTGATTCCTACAATATTCTTCGAGGCTTGTAGAATTTTTCTTTCTGATTTTTTGAATTTTCATTCCTTCATTCAATTTATTAGAATTTTATTTAAGGTTTTAGAATTTTCGTTTCGAATTTCTAAAAAAAATTCTTCCAGATTTCTAGAAAAATATTAAGAATTCTACAATTTTTTCAGGTTCTAGAATTTGCCATTCAGAGTTTTTGAATTTTCATTTCTTCATTCAGATTATTTCAGTTTTATTTAAGGTTTTAGAATTATTCTTTCTTATTTCTAAAAGATTTGAGCAATTTTTCTTCTAGATTTTTAGAAAAGTTTTCAGTGTCCGAAAATTGTACAGTTATTTTTCATGCAGCTTAAGAACTTTTCTGGCCTTTATATTTTTATACACTTTTTCAAATTTCTTGTACTTTTTTCTGTAACGGATCATTATTATCATTTTCTTTTCCAATTTCTAAAATTTTACTCTAGATTCGTATAACTTTCTTTGGTGTATTTAGATTTTCCAGCATTTCTAGTTACAGATTTGTATAATTTCATTCAATAGTTCAAGATCTCTCAATTCCAGAATTTTACAATATTTATTCTTCCAGATTTTTAAATGTTATAGCATACTTTCTACTAGATTTATAAAACATTTCCTAGAAACCCCAGCAGTTTTATTATAAACTTTTAAATTATCTTTTATTATTCTAAAATATATTTCTGATGTCTAGATATTTTATTCCAGAATACTAGAACATTTTTAACCAAATTTTCTTGTTTTTCTGTTTAAATTAATGTTATTTTTTTAATAAAGAAATATCCAGCAATTTTTATTCTAGTTATTTAGTTTTTTTTTTTTTAATTTTAAAAGGTCTAAAATTTTATTTGAACATTATAAAATATTCCAGTAGATTTCTGGGATTTTCTAAGCTTTCTTCATTTAGATTTTTTAAATTTGATTCAAGGATCCTAAAATCTTTCAGTATTTTCTTTCTAGTATTGTAGATTATTAAAATTTCTATTTTTTTTTTCATGAATGTTGTCAGCGTTTATTGAAGCAGGGAAAATAAAATAAATTTCCTTTCCGATTACTAGAATGTTTACTTAATTTAATTCCTAGATTTTTTTTCTAGGCTTCTAGAAATACCCAAAAGTTTTTTTTCAAATTCTTGAATTTCGTATAGTTTTGAGAAAATTTTTGATACCAGAAAGAAACATTGTAAAACATAAATAAAATTCTAAATGAAATAACTCTCGAAGACAATTCTAACTACGAAGGTTATTTCTTCATTTAGAATATTAGAATTTTCTCTAATGTTTTACAATGTTTCTTTCTGGTATCAAAAATTTTCTTGTTTCTAAAATTTTGCAATAATTTTTCTTAGAGATTATTTTAGAATTTTTCAGTTATATTTCCTTCGGCTTCAAACGTTTTCTAGAATTTATTTATTTTATTTAAATTTTGAAATTGTTTTTTTAAATTTTTTAAAACATTTTAATTTTAGATTCGGAATTTTCAGCAATTTTAATTAAATATTTCTATAGTTTCTTTCAACAATTCAAGATTTCAAAAATAGTTTTAAAATGTTGTAAAAAAATATTTCAGCATTTTTCCTTCTGGTTTAGAAAGTTCTAACATTTTATTACGTAACATGTCCAAAATTTTATTCTAGAATTCGTAAACATATTTTGTAATAGAGTTATATAACATTTTCCAAAATATGTAGTAATATGTATTATAGATTTTTAATTTTAAGTCTTCTTTGATGTCTAGAATTATTCAGCATTTTCATTCGAGAATCCAATAATTATCTTACATAAATTTCTATTTTTTCCCTTATTTTATAAACTAGAAATATCCAGTAATGTTCATTTTGGCTTTCTAGTATTCCTTTTCAGAAATTTTAACATATCTAGAATTGTATTTATAGGTTATAGAATTTTACAGAAATATGCCTTTAGATTTCCAGAAATTTCTAACCTTTATTGCAATATCTGTAATTTTCTAGAATTTTGTTCTATAAATTTGTAGACCTTTCTTTGGTGTATTTAGAATTTACAAATTTCTATAATTTCATTCAATGGTTCCAGATTCATAAATAAGGGTTTTTAGAATATTACGCCATATTTTCAATCAAATTTTATTACTCCAGATGTTTAAAATTGTCCAACATATTTTCTCTTAGATTCATAGTTCGTTTTCTAGAATTTACAACCATTTTTATTACGTATTTTTAATGATTCTAGAATTAGTTCCTGATGTCTAGAATTTTCCAGTGTTTTTATTCGAGAATCCTAACATTTTCTTACAATATTTTTAAATTATTTAATTTCTGTAATTCTCTAATCTAGAAATATCTTTCTATCTTTTTCAGAAATTTTAGACCTAGATTTTTGTTTGATGATTATAGAATTTTGAAGCAGATCTCCAGAATTATCTAATCTTTCTTCACTAATAAAACTCAAAACAAATAGTGAATATAATCTTTCTTCATTTAGATTTCTAAAATTTTATGAAAGATTTCTAGCAGTTTTCAGTAGTTTCTTTGCAGTATTCTAGAAATTTCAGTAGTTTCTTTGCAGTATTCTAGAAATTTCAGTAGTTTCTTTGCAGTATTCTAGAAATTTAAACGATTTCCTCTTTAGAACTTTATCTTTTTTAATTTCAAAACTTTCCAAACTTCTAGTATTATTAAAAATTTCTAGAATATTGCCTTTTTGAATCTATTTTATTCCAGATTTCTAGAATATCTTTTTAGGAATATCCAGCAGTTTCAATTTTAGCTTTCTGTTTTTCTTTTTCAGAAATTTTAGAAGGTTTAGATAATTTTATTTATCATTTGATAAAGTTACTAAACATCACTGAATTGAAAAATTTAAAACATTATTATTTGTGGTTAAAAGATAGTAAATTTTTCAATTCAGTGTAAATATGGATTACCACGTATTAACGGTTGCAACCATTCTCTTTATTAGTCATCATCATGTCTAGAAATTTGTTTGAAGATTATAAAATTTCCAGTAATATAAACCTTCATTCAAATTTCAAAAAATTTGTTTAAAGATTCTAGAATTTTTAGCAATTTTATTCTAGTATTCTAGAAATTTTAACATTTTTCTAATTAGACTTCTAGAATTTAAATTTGAAGTTTTCTTCTTAAATGTCGGCGTTTACTGGATAGTACCATTTTAAGTAAAGATTTTAAGAAACACTATAAATACTTTGTGTTTTAAAGTGTTTTCTTAGATCCATTTTAGAATTTTTTTCGAGGGTTCGAGAAAAAAAATTCCTAAATATTAATGAAAGAAAATTTCTTGTATTTTCTTTCATTAATATTTAGGAAGTAATAATCCGTCTGTTAGTTTATTTAACAAACTGTTTCATTTTTGCTTCGAATTTTTATAAAACTTGTTGACGATATTCCACAAATTTGGTATTATACAGGATACCCCAAAAATAAGGGATACATGATGAATTATGCAATTTAAAGTTTGTGTTGTTTACAGAATTAATTTGTCTACATAAAACTTTAAAAATAATAAATAACGCGATGACATAAAATTCTCATTAAATCGTATTTTGTTAAATTCTAAAGATTATTTCTGTAATAATCTTTGAGGTATGCAATGGTATTCATTTCATCCAATTAATTTCTCACCGAGAGGTCTGGAAGTTTGAAAGGCCTTCTGCTATTTACAATTTCAAAGGATTACCCCGCGACTATTTACCTAAAAGTACAAAAAGGGGAAAGCAGCCCGCGTCGTCGTAGGAGTTGCATTTAAGTGTGTACAACATTAGGATATTAAATTTTTAGTGTTTAAAGTTTGATAGCGCTGAAATTCCGAGCGGATGTAGTAACAGTCTAGTTTTGTAATAGTTGTTGAGTCCTCCCAGCACGGGCTCTAATGCATCGGGGCGCCCAACTCGGGACCGTAATTGTAAAATTGCGAACAGATATATACATGGTACATAGGAGTACGAGGCCGCAGAACAAGTGCATTAATAATAAATTCGAATCTAAGTACGTTTCGGTAATAAAATGAAAGCAGTTTAAGTGATAATTCCCTTCTGGCGCTCGGCTCTTAATATATTATATACATATACACACATACACCCAACATATTATATCCGAAAACGTTATAAACGGGAATGTACAATATGCATACGTAAGTAAAGTCTCTATAATAGAGCAGCTGCTATTTCTAAATTAGAAATATCCCAGTGTGTTGTTGGCAAGCGCGCCACCAACCATTCATCAAGTGCAATTCTTCAGTTAGGAAAAGGCACATCTGTGCTCTATGTAAATAATACGTATATAAAGTTGAGACGACGTGTGGATTTTACGAAAGCGTAAATTTACTATTACATTCATGCAATTAAAATAAAATGAGTCGCTTTATACGAGCGGCTCCAAAAGCGCGCGGCACGACTGACGCCGCCGCCGCCGCCGCCGACGCTTCGGGCGCTTTACACGTGGTCTTCCACATTAAACTCACACATCGGCGCTTTCCTCTTACGTAACCGGTATGTATTTTTAAAAATTCATTTACGCCAGCGATGCTAATCTACAACATCTAAAGATAATGGGTATTTTTTACCCAATTGAAAAATACGAAATGTGTGAGTTTCACGTTTAATTTAAAACACATCTTTGAAGAAGAATATAAAAAAACTATTTCCAAAAATAAATACAAGATAAAGGATGGGAAAAACCTATCGTTTGATCACGACAAGATATAAATGTGAAGTGATTTTTCAGTTTTAGAAAGCTCCAAACTAAAATATCTCAATGATTGGCAGGAAATATTTAGAGATGAGAGATGAAGACTTTTAAATTAAGTTAATCTAAATAGGAAGACGTACAAAACACTTCCAGAATATTTATTAGCTTAAGTGAACATTCAGTAAACTCCTTCTCGAAGGTCAAGTTTGCAAGCGTACGAATTGAAAACTAATTTCTTTAAGAGGCTCAAATTCTGGCAGTTTATTCTTACATTTTTTAGCTTCATTATGGTGTAATATAAAGAAATTTGGAGATTTCTGCATTTTTCTAAACTTTGATTTTTTCTATAGCGTATGGAAAAATTAGGTGAAAAAGTTTTTTCTCCAATAAATCTGAAAAACAAATCACGAACGCCCTTTATGAGAGTAGAAACAATATGAACTATTTATTTTATCGAAGAAAAACGATATTTTCAAAATTAGGTGAAAAATTTTTTTACTCCAAAAAAATCTGAAAAAAACACGAACGCCTTTTACAAATAGATTACAGAATTCTCAGAAGAGATAGAAGAACGAGGTTTTCAGCATTATATTTTTAAAGAATGCGGCAATATTTTCCCTACAGGCTATTCTTCTAGTTTATCTGAGAGCTTCAGAAAAAAATTTCAAAATCGAGCAAAATTTTGGACATGTTTGTAAATGTCCATTTTGGGAGCGAATAAATCGAAAACTAATTTCTCTAAGACGCTCAAATTCTTAGAAGTTATTTACATTCTTTAGCTTTATTTTTTTATAATATATTTCAATTCTTCTAGCTTATCTGAGAGCTTCAGAAAAAAATTTCAAAATCGAACAAAATTTTCGCCATGTTTGCAAATGTCTATTTTGGGAGCGAATGAATCGAAAACTAATTTATCTAAGACGCTCAAATTCTTACAAGTTATTCTTACATTCTTTAGCTTCATTTTGGTATAATATAAAGCAATTTGAAGATTTTTGCACTTTCTCCAAAATTTGAATTTATTCCATTCGATTTTTTTTCCAAATTTAGGTGAAAAAGTTTTTCCTCCAAAAAGTCTGAAAATCTTAACGAAGACCCTTCATGACAGTAGAAAGAACATAGACTATTTAGTTTTTTGAAGAAAAATCGTCTTCCACCATTTCAGATCACTAGATTGCCGTTTCGGACGCGTCTGCGATTGGACCGAGATTACAGAGTTCATAGATGAGATAGAAGAACAGGGTTTTCACCATTATATTCTTAAAGAATGCGGCAACATTTTCCCTACAGGTGATTCTTTTAGGTTATCTGCAAGCTTTATAAAAAAATCACAAATTCGAGCAACATTTTCGCCACGTTTGCAAAGGTCCATTTTGCGAGCGAATGAATCGAAATCTAATTTCTTTAAGAGGCTCAAATTCTGACAACTCATTCTTACATTCCTTAGCTTCATTTTAATATAATAAAAAGTATTTGAAGATTTTTGCATTTTCTCCAAATTAGGTGAAAAAGTTTTTTCTCCAATAAATCTAAAAAAAATCACTAACGCCCTTCATGACAGTTGAAAGAATATAGACTATTTAGTTTATACAAGAAAAATAAATTTCTACCATTTGGGACCACTTGCGTCGCCCAGTTTCGGACACGTCTACGATTGGACAGAAATTATAGACTTCACAGAAGAGATATAAGGATGGGGTTTCCAGCACTGCATTCTGCGATTTTTCTTGGTCTGCTGTGAGCTTCAGAAAATAAATCTTAAATTCGAGAAAAACTTTCGTATTGTTGCGAAGGTCCATTTTGTGAACGTAAGAATCAAAAACTAATTTCTCTGTGAGCTTCAAATTGTGATAGCTTATTCTCACATCCTTTAGCTTCATTTTGATATAACGCTCTTTCGTGATAGTAGAAAGATTCCACGTTCTTTTAATGTATCCAAGAAAAATCATTTTCCAAATTAACATAGGGCCTTGTAGGAACGGTTTAAGGGAGGCCCGCTTCTGAGGTTGGGCCTATATTTCAGACTTCACAGAATAGATAGAGAGATCAACATTATATTCTTAAAGAATTCAGCAACATATTCCCTAAAAACCATGTACTTAGGTCGTCTGTAAACTTCAACAGAAAATCGCAAAGTCGAGCAAAATTTTCGCCCCGTTTGCGAAGGTCCACTTTTCAAGCGTAAAAATCGAAGAAAGAGTGCCACATAAGAGATATAACGACGAGTTTTCCAGCATTGCATTCTTAAACAACGCAGCAAAAGTTTTTCTACAGGCGAGTTTTCTAGGTGAGCTTCAGAAAAAAGTCGAGAAAATTTTCGTCCTGTTTGCGAAGGTCCATTTTGCGACTATAAAAATTGAAAACTAATTTTTCTATGAGGCTCAAAATCTGTCACATTCTTTAGCTTAAGTTTTGTATAATATGCAGTTATTAAGAGTTTCTTGCATTTTCTCAAAAATTTGTCTTTTCCATGTGATATTTTCATAATTTGATTTAAAAAAATTCTCCAATAAATCTTACCCTGTTTGCAGCAATAGTAATAATAATTATAACAATTTGTTCATATAACTTAAATTTAGAGGGTTCAAATGGAAGTTCGCAAAAACGTTTAAGCTGGGCGTGTGAATAAAATAAATAAATATGCAAGTGTCCATCTACTGCCCTACAAAAAAACTAATTGAAGAAAATATGGGTGAACTATTCCATCTTTAAAATTTTTATTTATTTAAATCGAAACACTATACTATAGACACATTAGAGAATTTTTAAAAATTCTAAATACTTTTCAGCTTTCGCTGTCGGCTTTTAAGTTACAATAACATTTGTCATTACATGTATATTTATAAGTAGAGAGAATGGTTGTGACCTTTACTACGTGGTCATACAAGGTTATATTTGTTACTTTTCTTTTAATTATTGTGTTTTTTTCTTTTTTTTTCCATTTATTTTTTATTACTAACCAGAATCAAAAATGAATTTTATCTCATCCCATCGAATCTTTCGTATTTCGGCTGCTTATTAGAGAACATTATTTTTTTATAAATCCTCTTCAAATATATTTTAAATTTACGTTTCTGGAATAGGTCAGAGAATATATCGAATATTTTCCTTATTATCTAATAATAAATCAAGATTAAATACATTCAAAACGTGTATAATGTAAGGGAACCTTAAATAAAATAAGCTTAGATTAAATTTTTCTAAATAAAACTTGTAATAATATTTATACGTCTCATTTATTATATTTGGTATAAAACAGAAAGTATTGACTTAGAGTTCATCTTTCAATAAATTGTTAGATAATTGGACTTTCTCTCCTGGATTAAAAGCAGGCATTCCAAGATATGGACAGCTTGCACACCTGAAAGCATCTCCTAAATAGCAACTTCCACATGAAGATTTAGGACCATTTGAAGTATCTACGACTGGCTTCCCAGATTCTACTGCTAATTCCTCAGCCAACCCACAACTACAATCCTTGCAAGCCTTACGTTTGCCCGTTGTACCACATACTCTTAACGATTCAGCTGTAGGTTTTTTTAGGTCATCCTCACCCAGTAAATTATCAGGATCTATCGTGTCATCTTCATCATCAAGTTTCCACACTGCTGCTGGTTTTTTTAAAGATAATTTCGCAGATGATCCAGTTTGATACTTTGGCTTGCAACTGATTATTTCACAATACTTTTCTTGCTTCTTAACAGTAACATTAAAAAAACCATTTGTTTAAAAAAAAAACTCAACATTACCATCTAGTTTTAGGATGGAAAATACTTTTGAAACAATCTTCTCCAAATCGGTCTGCAATACTACAACTGCATCATAATCTGACTTTGTTAAACCTGTGAAATCTGCTATAGAAATTGAGGTTATATTGATTTTAAGGCTTTCCAATTCCCCTTTAATATTCTTCGTTTCATCTTCGCTCGTATTATAAATAATTAAGACATCACCACCACTTTTTATTGTATCCATTTTCCTTGGAAATTTAAAATTGCGACTGTCAAAGATATTGGTTAGAGTGACGTTCAGAAAACGACAGGAATTGGAGATTGCAAATTTTGAAAGAGAATTTGAATGCAGTGATTTTTGATACAGGTCAACCATATCCTACATGAAATACATGAAAGCAAACACGATTTATGATAGCTCTAATGCTTAGACTGTTGGGATAGGTCATGAGTACGCTAGGTCAATACCTAAATTATTAGTATAGGTCAAGAGTACGTTAGAGGAATACACAGATCGTTGGTATAGATCAGGCATACGCCAGTTCAAACACAGGCTATTAGAATAGCTCAAGAGTACGCTAAATTAATGCACACGCTGTTGGTATAGGTCAGGAGTACGCTATGTCAATACATAGACTGTTAGTATATGCTAGAATAAGATCGTTGATATAGGTCATCAGTACGCCAGTTCAAAGCACAGACTATTAGGAAAAGTCAAGAGTGAGCTAGATTAATATATAGACTGTTGATATAGGTCAGGAGTACACATAATATTAGGATAAGTCAGAAGTACGCCAGATTACTGCAAATATTGTTTAGATAATCAGGAGTATGTTATAATAATAAATAATTAATAATAATTGTTTATTGCGTGGTGTTACAAA
Organism: Ontholestes murinus; assembly: GCA_963969525.1. Lineage (NCBI taxonomy): Eukaryota > Metazoa > Arthropoda > Insecta > Coleoptera > Staphylinidae > Ontholestes > Ontholestes murinus. The sequence goes on from OZ018387.1 coordinate 105,397,499, forward strand.
TTACACATGTTACAGAATATGGAGAAAATCGATCGATAAAACAAATTATTATTATAATATAGCCATTTAATATAATACTATAAAATACTAAAACAAACAACATCTAGTAAACCAAAGAGACTGGCTAAAATTAAAATCTGAAAACCCATTTGACAAACACTCATAGATGCTGTAGAATGTTTTCTTCTAAAAATAGACATTTAATTAAATCACAGTTGTTAAAGTATTTACATGTCCGCATGACGAACCCCAACATTTTAGATGGTGATATACCCAACGCATTTATGTGTTTCACAAAAGTGATTTGGGTATCAAAGAGTACACCTATGTCTTTATATTCAATAAGTTTTACAAGAGGATAACCCTGAATATTACAATAGTAGTTTACGTGCGACAGATGACCAAAAGAGATGGTAGGACATTTGTTAGCATTTAGTCTTAATCCATTAACATCACACCATCTAGAAATTAAATCACTAGTATCTTGCAACTTAAGAGAGTCAGTCAGACTTGAGACATTAGAGAAAGTCATCAGAATATGCCAAAACGGAACAGGATAATGAAGAAATAAGATCATTAATGAAAATTATGAATACAAGTGGTCCCATGATAGAACCCTGTGGTACACCAGATGTGAGTATGAATATGAATTAATAAGATTTAAAACCATTATAGTGTACATAGTTTATTCGCCATCAAAGGTATGATTTTAAAGAGTTAACAGTATGACCACTAAGCCCAAAGGATGAGGGTTTGTTTAGCAATATAGCATGATCAATGGAATGCACGAGAGAAGTCCGTGTAGATTACATCCAATTGTGTACGATTATCTACAGATTCACTAATATATTGTATGATAAGTGAAAGATTGGTAATCGTAGACCGACCCACCATAAAGCCATGTTGATGTGGGGAAATTTGTGTTCTTTTTCTTATTCGAAAATTTTGGCGAAGTTTAATAAAATGTCAATAGGCCGATAATTACCAATATTAGAGCGGTCAACCTTTTTATACACAGGAATCAAACGTGCACGTCTGAGTATAAATGGCTAGATTAAAAGTTTATAGCAGAGGTTTAACGAATACATATTTACAGTCTTTGATAAAAAAAAGCTTGGTAATTGATCGTAACCTGAAGTGTTACTATTTTTCAATTTATTAATAATAATAATGATAACGGACTCATTGACAGGGGAAAAATTAGATGGGTTAGTATATTCAGATGAATAGTATTAGATGCTAAGGTGTAAGGTAAGTTTGAAAACTCATCTGCAAACGAGTTAACAGTATCAATAGGCGTAATAAATGTTATTCCACCATTATTCACTTGGGAGGGAATTCTTGTAGTACCAAAGAATTTCATTTCTGGTAAAATTGCAGAGTGTCTTGGGATTACTTTTCATATCCTGCTCAGTTTTGGGTAAGTACAAATTATATGCAGTCTTTATTAACACTTTAATATTAGCTCAAAGTCGATTGTACTCATTCAGATAAAAATATCGATTAGTTGATTTCCATTTACGACGATAGTGATCCTTAAGGTTAATGGCATTTTTAATGTCGCGCGTAAACCACAGAGGAAAAGAGGACTTGCGCCTAACCTAAAGGGGGACTGTCGGATCAAGTATATAAACCAATGAGTAGAATGCTGTTAGTGCTTCATTAACATCAGTATACGTGTTCAAGAAATATTCAACATAATTTGCTTTACAAAAATTATTAAATTTGTTTGTTGTTTGTAGGAAAAGGTGTTGATTTTGTAATCGTTGGCTTGCCACGGTCAAGCCGATCCAAGGCATTGGCAAATGCCAGGACTGCAGCAAGAGGGACTCTGAGGATGTCTGATGGCTTCCAACGTAGGTTGGATAATACGGGGCAGTCGAGAAGTACATGCTCCGCGGTTTCCTCTTCTGCTTCACACCCTCTGCAGATAGGACTAGACTGTAGTCCCAGTTTGTTCAAGTGTGATCGTAAATTGCAGTGTTCTGTTAGAAGCCCTACGACCTTTTGTAAGTTTTCTCTGGACAGTTGCATACAGAGGTGAATTTGCATATTCATTTATTTATGCGAGGGGTTGCATGTCGTGGGGACATGAGATAAAAGCTGTCCATCATTAAATTTGTTACGTATTGTCATATACAAGTAAACTAAATTATGATATGTGTGGTGCTTTCTGACAGATAGCACACTAAATTCGTCTAAGTCCAAAAGACATTGATATGATAACATATCATATGTCACCAAAAATGTCTATTTAAAGACTAAAATATGCTTTATATAAGCAAAAAATATATAAATGGATACCTATAACGGCATTTGGAAGCTGCATTGATGACTTATATTTATGGGTTTGAGTGGAAGATCCTTCGAAGAAGTGAACTCCGCCCGTCCTCCTTTCAGCCAAAATTGTGTTTATATTTTATGATTTTATAATATATTTTTTGTAATATTTATTTTATAAGAAAGGAGTGCAAAGATATAATAAAGATAAAGATATCAACATGATATATGAATGATAAATTTTTATCGCAAATTATACCGAGATCTTTGATTCTTTCAGACCTTCCGATAGAATGGCCACGAATATTATGATTATAAACAGCATGATTTGATTTTCTGATAACGGAAACGACACAACACTTCTCGAATATTCAGATTCAATCCATTGATGCTGTGAATAGTTATTAAGACAACACAAATTTTCTTGTAGTACATCACAGTCATTTGTACAATTTAATACATATAAATAGTAATAATAATAATAATAATAATAATAATATTCTTTATTCAAAAAATAATGCATAACTCCACCACTAATACATTATAAAGAATAGTGTCACAAAACAATATATTTGTATAAACATAATTTGTATTATTAATATATCAATATTTATTATATAAAGTAAAAAAAAAACAGCAAATTCTAAGTGAGAAAGTCATTTATAGTATACAATTCCTTATCGTGGATATATTTAAATAATTTCTTTTTAAAATAATTTAGGTTTGTAATGGATCTTAGGGATATTGGGAGTTTATTAAATAATTTCAGACCATTATATACGGGCATTTTTTCCGATAGTGCTAATTTGTGAACAGGATATGCATATAGATTTATATTTCTTGTATTATGGTTGTGTTTGTGATCGTATTTCTCGAATTTATCCTTATATTTAAAATTGAATATTAGCATTTCGTAAACAAATAATCCAAAGAAAGTTAAAGCTTCTGCTTTTTTGAAGTATCCTTTACAACTCTCTCCATAATTTAAATTAAAGATTATACGTAAAGCTTTTTTTTTGAATTACAAACATTTTTTGTGCATAGACACTGTGGCCATAGAATATAATACCATATCTTATTATTGATTCAAAATTGGCTTTATATAGTGTAATCAGTGCTTTGTTATCCACAATATTTTTTAAGATACGTAGAGAATAACAAATTGAATTTAATTTAGTAATTAATTCATTGCAATGTGCTTTCCAGTTGATTTTGTTGTCTATTATCAATCCTAAAAACTTCGTCTGTTCTACAATTTATGTTTTTATTTATATTTAGGCTTTCGACCGTTAGTTTTGGGCTTCTTGTATGAAATTCGATTGCTTTTGATTTTGAGTCATTTAAAATTAATTTGTTTTTATCTAGCCATTGCTTGGAATCTTTTATAATTTTTTCAGTTTTGTTCATTAATTCTTCTACATTCGAACCAGTTATTAGAAGGTTGGAATCATCTGCATATACTTGTATTAGACCGTTATTTTGTCTTATTAGGTTTGGCAGATCATTAACATAAATTAAGAATAGCACTGGTCCCAGAATACTTCCCTGCGGTACACCGATGTTTACTTTTCCTACTGCTGATTTTTTATCGTTTATGGATACTTGTTGTGTTCTATTCGTTAAAAATGTATTTATGAGATTTAAACATTTACCTCTTATTCCGTAACCTTCTAGCTTTTGGAGTAAAATTCCATGGTCCATGCTGTCAAATGCCTTAGACAGGTCAAGAAAAATACCAAGTGCTACATCCCCTCTCTCTGGGGCATTTGTCATATGTTCTAGATAATCGAAAATTGCTGTTGTTGTGGATTTATTTTTAAGGAATCCATGCTGTGATTTATCAAATAAGTTATATTTATTAAAAAAAATCCAGCAAACGTGTTGCAATAATTTTTTCCAAAATTTTTGAAAACAGACTAAGTAACGTCACAGGTCTGTAATTTGTCAGATCGTAGGGGTCCCCTTTTTTAAATACAGGGATTATGATACCTCTTTTTAGGCATGTGGGAAATATTCCCTCTGATAGTGTTTTATTTATTAGATACGTTAATGGAATTACTAACTCATCCGCTGCCATTTTTATAATCTTGCTATTAAATTCATCGTAGCCTGTACTGTGTTTATTTTTTAAAGAATGTATCATGTTATATATTTCTGTTGGTGTGGTGGGCCTTAAGAAAATGGTATATTTATTTTTGTGGACACAATCTGGGATGTCGATTAGGTAGCGATGTGAGCTCTTGTTTATTGAATTAGAAACTAGGTTCATAAAAAAGTGATTCATTTCCTCTTTCCTGTTTTCTAAAGCCGAGTTCATACTTAATTGCCGTTTGTTTTTTCCCAAATAATTATTTACCATAGTCCACATTACTTTATTTGTATTATCACTCTGCAGAATTTTGTTTTGAATTTCCATTCCTTTCTCAAGTTTTAGTAAGTCGTTGTATCTTTTATTCACTATTTTATACTGCACTTTCGCTTGGTCGCTAAAATGTTTTAATACATATAAATTGTTTAACAAATGTCTACAAGAAATAATTTCGGGAGAGCTGTTTATTTTATTTATTTGCGATTTCTTTTTATTTGTATTTATTTTTATCTTTGGACAAGAAATATCTAAAGCCCATTTGAGTATATTCATAAAATCATTCCAGCATGCATTTATATCCTTCATTTCATACATTTTAAGCCAAATTCTCTTATCCTTGATTAAATTTTTAAATTTCTTCATATTTATATCATTATATTTTCTTTTCTTAATTATATTATTTTCTTTATTATTATTTATATTCCAAGTTAATTTTTGTGCTTTATGGTCTGAGATGTGAGTTTCAAAGACCGTCGTTTCCGTATCCGTTTCTATATTAGTTATTATATTATCTATTATAGATGATTTCGTAGATGTTATTCTAGTTGCTTCTTTGATTGTTAATTTTGCGTTATATGAATCTAACAAATTTATAAATTCAAATGACTCTGGTGAATTACTACCGATGTCGATATTAAAATCACCTGATACTAAGTAAATGGATTTTTCTTTTGTTAATATTTCAAATAGTTTATCTAGTTTAAAAAAAAATGTCTCAATGTTTTCATTATTTGGCGCTCTGTAGATTACTACGCACACATGTTTTATATTAATTTCACTTTTCCACTCGATAGCTGAACATTCAAAAACATCACATTCACTTAACTTTTTAAAGCTTTAAGTCATCAGCATACATTAAGAAGTCACAATTTAAAATACCACAGGCGTTATTTATAAAAAGCGGACCTAGATTGGAACCTTGGGGTACACAATTTGTGGCTGATTTCCATATCTGACATATTTCTCAAGTACGAATTAATGACATATGCCAGATTATCGCGAGTAATACAACAAGTGTATAATGATTGTCGAAACACAAATTCATTCGATTTTGAGAAATAAATTATGTTGCTTGGAAACCACACGAGCGCGTAAGCGCGAGTGTGGTTTCCTAAAGCAACATAATATATTTCGAAAAAGAGAATGAATTTGCGACAATCGTTATTTACACGAGTTGTATTTGTTAAGATTATTTCGTAAAAAAAATATACATTAATTTTAATAATTTATTGTTTATTGTAAATATTATTCCAAATTGTTTTTATTACTATTTTCTTGTACTCACTTCTATCCGTTTTCCGCATATTGAAAGCCCAATCAGTGAATATATCAGCAAGTTGTTCATTTGATGTATTTTCTTCAAGGCAACTGTTTCCAAACGTATTTTTTGACCGCGCGGCATTTTGGGGCGTTTGTGCTTCCACATTGTTTTATATTTCACTTAAACTAACTTCTCCAGACCGTTTTGGATTCATTTTAAACACTTTTACACGTGAATGTAAATGATGACATTGACATTTCGTAAGATCAACGCTACCTGGGATGCTTCCACATTGACTGAAACAGCCAATAGCCAAGTGAAATACAAAATCGAAAACACAGTACCTAATACCTAATAAACCAATCAAGAGCCGAAGCACAAAATCGAAAACATAGTGTTGTCAGTTATATATACATATTTGAACCAATGAAATAAGTGTATTTTATGTTGAACGAAATAATCATTAATATCGCATGTTCCCAGTTTTTCAATGATTAAATTAGTGTAGATGTGGACACCTAAGAATTTACAGGTTTACCAAAGTACTACACTTGGAAAATAAAAAACACTACACTTTCTTCACAATTTGATTTTATTTTGCTAGATGTACATTTCGAGTACTATGTACTCATTATCAATAGCTATCAATAAGCTATTGATAATGAGTACATAGTACTCGAAATGTACATCTAGCAAAATAAAATCAAATTGTGAAGAAAGTGTAGTGTTTTTTATTTTCCAAGTGTATTAAATAAATCTTCACGTAACTCAAGAACAAATTTCTTTACCAAAGTACTATTCTATTTGTCGTGGAGACATTTTTTACTTGGAAGGATACTGAGACAGGTGATTTGATTTGTGTCGAACGATTCCTTGAGCTCGTTTGCAGCCTCCCCTATTTTGTTTAATGCTACCCGGACATTATACATTGTACATTGAAGTAGTATCATCCGCATACACCATTAATTTTGTATTGTCTATCTTTAAGGATAGGTAAGAATAATAAGGATCCTAAAATAACCCACGGTGTGGTTGTAGTTACGAAGTCGGATAGACGACCATTGGTCATAACGAATTATTGACGATTTGTTTCGTAGGAGAATAAAAATATAACACCCTAAATAAGGCACTGTGAGCAATGCACTTAAAGGCCTTACTAAGATCGAAAAAGGACACTACAAAGTGTTGTCCATCCTCAAAACCTGCAAGTATTTTATCACTGATTGTGTCAATGGTATAAGGACCACTATGAAAACTATATTAGTTGAAAATGCCATTAAGATTGGCTAAAAAACAACAGATTTTTAATTTAAACTGCTTAAATAAATTAAAAATTTTACTTCAAAAATCATTAGAAAAACACCCTATAACCACAATTTAAAGCCCATTGGATTCGAATAAACAATTGAAATTTAGGAAGAAATGTTATAAACTTTTTAAATAATGAGATAAAAGCGTTTTCAAGAACAACCAACATTTTTGTAAATTATTTGAATTTTAAATTTTTAACTTTAAATTAAAAATGCTTTACAAATCAATTAAGAACTTCGTCAAAAAATACTTTCAAACTATTCTAAAAGATAGTTATCTAAAAAAAATATTTAAAATATGCTTTGGAATGAAGATACATTTTTTAAAAAGAAGTAAAAATGTCAAAAGAAATACAATTAGAAATTTGACAAGAAACAACGGTTAAAATATGCTAAGCAAATAATTTCTTAAAATGTAGAAACAATAAAAAAATCTATTAGGTATTTAGGCATTATTTATTTTATCCAATATGTCAACAAAAAATTCTAATATTCTTACATAAATTTTGATCATGGAAAGGCTTAAATTCACAAAATATGTGTTCTTCCATTCTTGTCCTCTATTCTTCTGGTGACTATTGATGACGATTCATAAAATATTTTTCCAAATAAGACCCATTTTATCCTAAAAAAAGGTATTAAAAACAACTAAAAATTCTTTTGTTCTAATTCTCTAAACACAGTTAAAAATTCCATTAGAATTTGCTAAGAAAATAATATTATTTTTCTACAAAAAAATCCGAAATAACGTAACCAAAAAAACATTTGAAGAAGTACAAATAAGATTTGTTAATAAGGAAACAATTAAAATATTTATATTTAAAAAAACCTTGAGATCTGCTAAGAAAAAAGATACCTTAATAACAGTTGAAAAGTTCTAAACACACATTAAAACTTACTTAGATATGATTCGCCTTTAAAAAAAAACAATTGGACCTTAAGAAAAAATATTAAAACTTTTGATAATAAGGAGTTAAAAATTGTTTCATAAACGAAAACTTACTTTTTTACAATTACAAAACAGTAAAAAAAATACATTGGAAAATACTCTCAAGCTATCTTAAAAGATGGTTTGAGTTTTTCAAAAAAAAAAATCAATTGAACTATCCTAACAATAGAAAACTTAAAAACACAATTTGAAATTTATTTAGGTAGTTAAAATTAGGAAAATATATTAAACATATTATTTTAAATTAAGAACAGTAAAAAATTCTCGAAGAAGAAATAATTTACTAAGAAATAGCAGTAAAAAAAAAACAGAAAATAACTAAAATATTACAGAAAGTAACAATTGAAACTATTAGAACCTTTCTAAAAAAACAATTTAAAAAATCAATTAGAGCAGTTAACATTTCACAGAAAAAAAAAGTCGGGATTCAATAAGAAAACCCAATTGATTCAGTGCTTAAAAAATCAAATTAAAAACTTCCCAAAAAAGATGTAAGATTTGTTAAGCAAATTTTTCAAACCATTTAAAAGGCTCCATACTAAATAACCAATGTTCTAACTTCAACTGCTTTATGCTGATGAGATCAAATAAAATAAAAACCAGTCTGTGGCTGTTGTTGACGTTCTGGTAACGATGGATATAATATTATATATTATTACAATTAAAATGATTAACTTAAACAGTATCTAATGGTTTTAACCTTCCTCTTATAAATGGATGGATTGTATAATATAAATAAATATTATATAACTACCCTTATTATAAATTACAATCGCATTTGACCGAACGGAGAGTGCTTAATAAATTAAATCGAAGAGGAGAGGGCGCAAAAAAATGTGAGGAAACAGTTTGGGACGCCCGTCCTAATTACCGTCCCCCGTAATTAATACGCAATGACGAAATCGCCGGCGGCGCGATGTTAATATTTATTATTCGTCCCCCGAGGGGGTGGCGGCGGCAAAAAATGTGTTCGGAGCATGACTACTAATATTTATCAAAGTTAATGTAAGGAGTTTAACATTTGCGAAGTTGGGCGGTGGCTCGGACAGCTTTCTACTTAGTTAGCGAGTTTGCCGGCGACTAAAAACTTAAGGTCGCCTTATACAACAAATCAAAGCTCTTCCGGCCGGAGGGAAGCAAAAAAATAAGGAGCGGGTGGAGGAATGGGAAAAACTCCGGCCGGACTTTGCATAAACTACAAAATTCTCTAAATAGGAAATTATTATAAACGTAGTCTTTATTGGATTAGAATTAATATGTACTATATACAAGAATTATTGTGTTAAAAATAATATTTTAAAATTTATACGAGGTGTAGTTAAAATGTTTGCACTCGTTTCCACCGTGCGGAGCACTGGCGGATAGAGTAGCCGTCGTATGTATGTTAACATGTTCAATTGTATTTCAACTATGTGTGTACAAAGTAATTTACTGAGATGTTTATGTGAATATTTAAAATTTGCAAAAATTAATACTTTCGCTGCTACATTCTTGATGGAATATAATCACAGGGGTGGATTTGCAAATGAAAGGCTTGTTTTGTTCCATAATTAATATGCCAGGAAACTTATAAGTTATTTTTTTCTTTTATTTACAAATACAACAATATCCAAAAAGTAAAAAAACCCATTTGTAAATGAGACACAATAACTTTGTTTTATCATGTCTCATTTACAAATCATTCAAGATGTACCACGAAGTAAACGCCTCTACCATCAAATATATAAAAAAAACCCACACGTTGTGAAGTTAAGGCTTTGATTAAATTTTTCATATATAATCTATATGAATATATTCATCATCAATTAAATTAAGTATTTAAGTCAATACGAAAGAACTTTCCAACATCCACCCTATAGTCCAGACTTAACTCAGATTACCATATGTTTATTAAACTAAAGGATTTTTAGCATTATTATAATATAAATCGTTATTTGTCAATAAAACAAAGTTTGAAATTCATTGGATAAATTCACCGTAACATATCCTGCAGTTTTATGACATATAGAACATTACCTATAGTTCGATTTACGATTTTACGTCCCCGAAGGAATTCCTCCGTCAGTAAATTATGCGACGTAAAAAGGAACCGTTTGAGTTAATAATAAGGGAAACGTTCCCATCGAATTATAATCCGGCATCACTGAAATAATTCATTACCGAAGAAGTTTCCGTATTGTACTGTTGTGGCGGGTTAAAGAAGCAAACATAATTTTATCGGTGTGTTGATCGAGGCGCAGAAAAATAAAATAAGGGCGGTGAATGTTTACAGCGTTCGGCGAATTTAGCGATAAACGTTATTTTCCGGCATACGGTCCTGTTTATACATACTTATTTTAGGGCCGCCGACAAAACAGTTTTATTTCGAAAGTTTTAATTGGAGTTCACAACTAGGTGAGAATTTAATTATCTGCGTGATGTTTATTCGGTATGGTTAAATTTCAATTCAATTTTCGGGGCGTTCCTTTTTTTTATAAATTACAGCCCACGTTATAATGTGTAGTTAATTATAATTTTGATTTATATAATTTTAAATCGAAACAATTCCCATATTTTTACATTAGCAATGATTAATTTACACATTATATTTATTGGTAATCAGAAATGCTAGCTTTCACAGACGCATTGAAGTCAAGAAAAAATAAGGATGATTAAAAGGATGGAGACGAAGATGAAGATAAGAAAAATGATGAAAATAAAGGCTTCATAATTTGTATCATCAACATCTGAATAAAAAAATAGAAGAGGAAGAATAGTTAAAAGAAATGTTTTATTCTGTTTAGGATACTGAGAATAAATCGAAGGGAGGAAAGAAGGAGAAAAAGAAGACTGGAAGGAAAGAGAAGGCTCCAGAAGGAAAATGAACAGGATTAGAAAATAGTGAATAATAAGAATGAGAATCTTTCTAATTCTTATTATGTACTCCCTTCTAATCCTTTTCATTTGCCTTCTGGAGCCTTCTCTTTTCCTTCTCAATATCAAAAGCAAGAGTTTAAGAAGTGAAGAAGAGGAGCAACGGAGGGCGAAATTATTAGGGAAAACAAAAATGAGCGAATAGAAGAAAAGTAAGATGAATAAACAAAGAAAAGTAGATTAAAATTGACTGGAATAGTCAATAGGATTAATTTCCTAGTATTACTGAAGCGAAAGAAGATCGAATGGTAATAACAATGGAGATGAAAATAATGATGTTGATTTATTGACTGATTTCTTCTATAAGTTTAGAATGAGGAAAAGGGAGAAGGAATAGAAGTAAAAGATAAATACCATAATCTAATAAGAGGTTAAAGAAGGAGTATATGGAGGAGAAGAAGAAGAAGGGAGGGAAATTAAGATAAGGATACAAAGAAATCAGAACACCACACAAGAAGAAGCAGGAAAAAAAAGAAACGTAGAAAAAGATAGAAATGGGAAAGAAAAAAAATAGAAATCGGGAGACGATAAGGATAAGTTAGATAGAAAGATACAGAAAAAGTATTGACAATGAAGAATATACCATTAGTTATCAAAAATGCTGAATTTTCAAGAAATATTGAAGATGATAAAAATGATTTTGAGATTTAGCATTCAACATTTTTCAAAAAGAAAATAAAACAATAAGACTAATAAAGAGGCGAAACAGAATTAATAACAAAGAAGAAAATGGTCCAGGAAATAAAGGCTACAAAAGGATTAAGAGAAATGAGTACAAGGAAGTAAAAAGAAAATGAAAAGATAACAAGAGAAGAGGATTAAAAGGAGAAAAGAAGGACAATGAGGGGGAGGAGGAAGAGATATATTCGGTTGTGGAAAAAAAGGAGAAGAAGATATAGAAGAATGTAGATCATTAAGACTAATAAAGACTAGGATAAGTGGGCAAAGAGGAAATGGTAAGAAGAAGGAGAAATAGACGATTAAAAACGGAGATAAAAACTAAATAATTGTCGACCAATTACTATATTACCAGCGTTCTCTAAATTAATCGAGGCTATAATAGCTGACAGTCATACAAGGAATATTTCCAACTTTACTTTTACTTTATGTACTTGACACAATTGTGTAGAATCAGAAGGAGGAAAACAAGAAGAGGAAGAGGAAAAAAGAGCAAATATGAGGAGGATAAAGTGGGTGGAAAAATGTAAAAAATGTATCGACAATAAATATCTTATAATAATAGTATTAAAATATGATAGTTTTCTCAGAAACAATAAAATAAGATAGATATTGTATCTTGAATTTTGTAGGCGTTCACTTCGTAGTACATTTTTAATGAATAACAGAAAAACGTTTAACTTTTCTATACTATTTTTATTTTTATACAACACTTTGCGACTAGTTTCGAATTACACGGTAATCATTATCAAACTAAGTACTTAGTTTGATAATGATTACTCTGTAATTCGAAATTAGTCACAAAGTGTTGTATAAAAATAAAAAGTAGTATAAAAAAGTTAAACGTTTTTCCGATAGATATTGTGCTTATGGTAAGGATATGGATGCAGATTCAAATGAGTATGAGGAAAAATCTGAGGAATAGAATAATAATGAGGAAGACGATGAGGATGACGATGACAAGCTTTATCAAGAACAACATCAAGCTTTGGGTACGAGGTATATACATCGTAGATAACTGTGAAGAGCTCATTCCTGAATATTTAAATTTCATGAAAGAAGTAGTTGTCTTTGCTCCTAAAATATTAAATTATATACACACATTTAATAAAAAATTAACAAATAATTTAGGTCACAAGATTCACTGTTCTTCGACTCAAACCCACTTTCTTATTTAGATAGGTGACACACTTTTGCCAGTGCAAATATGCTTCATTTTGACCCTTTTGTGGGATATTTTAGACGAAGTCTATAGTGACTTTTTGAAACATATTTGGAATAGGTCCAAATTTGCTGAATTACTCCGTTATCACACATCTGCCAGTGGTGATGGAGCCTGCTCTCTTAAATATGTTAGCCAAATGAAGCCTAACCAAAAACACGTTTACTAAATAACTGGTGAAAGCATGGAACAAGTTTCCAATTCCTCTTTTATAGAATCTATTAAGGAGCATGGATAAAATGTTGTGTACATGACTGAATCCATTGATGAATACGTTGTACAATAGGTGAAGGAGTACGATGGCAATAACTTAATATCTGTTACTAAGGAAAATCTTGAACTCCCAGAGGATGAAGATGAGAAAAAGAAATGTGAGGAAGATATGGCTAAGTTTAAAGGCAACTTGATAGCAAAATTGAAAAGGTATTGGTTTCAAACCGTCTGTATCAAGGGTGCCCAACCTACGGCCCATATTAGGTGGCACACGGGGCCTGTAGCTTATGTACTAGTAAAATATTTTTATTACAATTTGCATTTGTGCGTAAATATTGCGGTGGTAGTAGATATAAATGTAGAATGCGACGAAAGATTGAATCCATCAGCACATATAATTGAGTTAGTTTTCCGCTATCGCTTGATTTTATAGTTAATCCGGATTTAACCCTAAAATATAGCAAGAAAAAAGAGGAAGATTGATTCCGAGTGCAAAATATTTTAAGAAAATTTGACAAATGTATATTTCTTTTTCAGCATAACCTTGGTGCCTCGTATGTAAGGAGACAATATCCGTCATTAGCATTCTAGCTGTAGTAGTGGAATTGGGTCCAGAAAGAAAAGCGCATTTGAAACAGTAAACTTATCGCGAATGACTATTACGAGACGTGTTGAATATCATAGAATTTTCAAAGAATTTTTGAAGGAAATTGAATGTGAATATGATGACCACAGTGAAGACCGGTGGTTGAGTAGGTGCAACGTTTGCAAACGTTTTTTTGCCTTGAGACACGAGGTTGAAGCTTTCATGACTGAGAAGTCAAACCCAGTTCCTAAATTTTAAAGCTTCAAGGGAAAAATAAACTAAACTATCATGAAAACGCGGACGTAAATGCATTTTAAGCCAAATTTCAACTATTTATACAACAAGCTCAACGGGAAATATTGGAACATTTTCCAACGTGTTCTAAACTGAAGAAGAAACAAATCAATGTTTGCTTCCCAAAGAGAAGAATAATTGAAGTGTTAAGACTACTTAGCGACCATTTCGTCGAAAGATTTGCGGATTTTCATGGGCTGAAGAATGATATCCGAATTTTTGAAAATCCATTCTCAATCGATGTTTCCACGGCACCAATTGAATTACAGCTAGAACTCATTGAGTTACAACATTCATGAAAGATAATTTCAAGAAAAGGATTTATCAACTTTTTATGAAGAACTACATGCAGAGAATTATCCTAGTTTAAAGAAACTAGTGATGAAGATGATTACTGTATTTGCCAGCACATACGTATGCGAACAAACTTTCTTAGTGTTGAAGAAAGCCAAACCGTGTCTGCGTTTAATAATGACAGATGATCATCTTTACTTAGTACTAATAATGAGCGTATCAAATTTTAACCCTATGATTCAATTATTGGTATCCGAAAAACAACAACAGATTTCACATTAGTCATTAACAATGAATAGTAGGAAATAAATGTAATGAAAGGTTAATGTAAATCTCCGTCAGAAGTTTCAGATGGATATCCGTTATGGATTTGGTCATCCTACTCTTCAAGACTGCTCTTTCGACCTCGGAATTAACATTAGTCGAGCCACAGGTGCACGCTTCCCCTATTTGTAGGTTGATCAAATTGGGTTTTGGCATTGATGAGGAGGTTATGGTGATCAAACTTGCTTTACAAATATAATTCATAAAAGATTGAACAAAAATGTACAAACAATTTCAGCAGCAAGCTAAAAAACGGAGGTTACTCTTGAAGAATGTTCTTCCACTCTAACCTGATGTTTCTTTCCTTCACTGTTTCATCACACACGGACAAAAAAGAACTGAGTCTCTGGATGCCAAAAAAAAATAAGGAAAATAACTAGACGGAGAAAAAAACCATTAAGATAAAGATGTAAAAAACGGGAGAAGGTGGAAAGATAAAGATAAAGAAAAGGATGCAAAAGAAACGTGGAAAATAAGTGCAATATGGTGTAAGAATATAATGAGATGAAAGAAAATAGAGGATAGAGGAAGGTATGCCCCTTATAAAAATTAGAGGAGGAGAAAGAGGATGCCAATGTAGGAAACAAACTGAATATGAGAAAGAAAGAGATGAAAAATTAACAATCATTGTTATTGGTAGATATTTTTGACTATCAATAACAATGATTATTAAATGTTTAATTATGGAGGCGTTTACGTTGCCGTTCTTCAATGATTATTATTTTTTTCATCTCTTTTTTTCTCATATTCGGTCAGTTTTTTTCCACGCCATGTCCTCTTTTTTCTCCTCTCACTTTTATGAAGGACATACCCGTCTCTATTCCCTTTCTTCTCATTATATTTTTACACAAATATACAAGAAAGTAAGCATAACAATGAACATGAGTATAAAAATAACAATAAGGATGAGGAAGAATAAATAAGCCACCCCTTCCTTCCCCTTGCCCCGAATTAAAAAAAAAGAGAGGAAACTAAAATCCAAGAATTAATCCCATAGATGGATAGCGTGCTCTTAAAATATTCGAATTAACTACGAGGGTGGAACAAATATAAACCGGATTTTTTTGTTTATCGGTCGCTAAGTGAAGTGTTAAGTGATTGTGTTGGATGTGACTGTCAAGGGGAAGAGAAGACGGCAATTTTGTTCACAAAAGCTTATTGCCACCAGTAGCAAGATGTCTGAGTATGAGGTACATACGTTTGTTAAGCAACACAGCATGCCATTACATTTTTTGAGCGAGCGGGAAGGCGTAAAACCTTCCAAAATTTTTCGTCGAGTGACTGTACAGTTAGCTAATAATACCCTTTCAAAAACTCAAATCTACGATTGTAATAAAACAATTTTAAGTGACCACAAACCTGTAGAAAATGTGAGTAATGCACCACGAACAAGAATTATTGAGACAAACATTCGTGCTATCAGCTGAGCTGATTGAAACTAACCGTCGACTTGCTGTATACGAAATTGTTGCAGAAGTAGCAGGTGAAAATATCGTGCTCAATCAGTTGGGTTATCGAAAATTGTTGGCAAGGTGTATTTCTCATCTTTTGGCACGATACCAAGCAGGGGGTGATGATTTTTTAAGTCACATTGTCACTTGTGATGAGACGTGGGTGCATCATTACATCCCAGAATCTTAACAAGTAAGCATTGAGTGGAGACAACAAGGAGAAGCTCCAAATCGAAAATCCAAAACCCTGCGGGAAAAGTTGTTGCAAATGTTTTTTGGAATAGAAAAAGATTTATTTATTTTCTTGTCAGAAGTTTTTTTAAACCGATTTCCATAAAGCGAGAAAAAATTATTCAAGCCTATAAAATCTAGAGGAATTATTATTTAATAAAATGTTTTAAAAAGTACTTTATGTTCTAGAAAATAACTAACAATTAAAAAAACACAAAACTATTTCGTAAATTTACTAAAAGTGAGATGTTCAGAATGGCAATAAGGATGATGACAATGATGACGATATTGATAAGGAGGGGAATGAAAAACTTTATTCATTTTATCTTAAGCTCAGAATGACAAAGAAGAGGAGGAATAGTAATAGAAGATGGAAAAGAGAAAAGAAAAGGAGAAAAAGGTTAAGATAAGGAGGAAGGAAGAATAACAAGCAAGCTGATGAAATCTAGAGGAATTATTCTTTAATAAAATGTATTAAAAAGTCCTTTACGTTGTATAATTGTTTTTATTAAAATTATTTTTTGCTTTTTATTTTTAAGCAAAGTGGAATTTTTTTAAAGTAACTATATTTTAGTTTTTAGCTTACCAACCACGCAGAGAAGACGCCAATGCCTTTATGATACACTTAAAAAAAAAACTAAGAAAATCACATGAGCGTAACGAAACTTCTTGTCTTGACACAATAAGAAGGCGGCTGATATTAAAAGTCGAGTTTTAAGTTGCCTAACGAAGACTTAAAAAAAATTTTTACTTCTATAACTCGAACGAAATTATCCCTTAGATGAACAGTATGTCCTTCAAATTTTGCCTTCTGATAATTTGGATGTATCCATTTCTCATCTTATCAAAAGGAGGTTTCTTAATTTGTTTACCAAGAAGTGAGAGAAGTGACCAAAGCCTGTAAATTCCAGATCAACTTTGTAAATGCTCGTGACTGATGGAGGACAGTATTCTCGCTTACAGTAGCCTTATCTACTAATAAATACTATTCGGAAGAAAAAGATCCTAGAAACTATATTAATGAAGTTATCAAAAGGAGTTTTGTTAAATTGTTTACCAAGAAGTGAGAGGAATTGACCAAAGCCTGGAAATTCCAGATCAACTTTGTAAATTTTCATAACTAAGTGATAACAGTATTTACACTAACTTTTTTCTATCATATTTTAGATTTATCACAAGCGTCATCTTACCTTTTTTGGATGACTAACCATTTCTTGAAATATGTTGGATGCTTGAAGCCATAACTTTGTGATACATATTGAATCAGGAACTTTATCAAATGATAAAGGTTGAAACTATAGTTACGAATTAAATTTTATTTATCATTTGATAAAGTTCATCATGTCTTGAAAGTCAAAATCTTCTAATAAATATTATATGGAAGAAAGAGGTCCTACAAGCTATATTAAAGAATTCATCTGCGGTAGACAGTTTGTTCTTGAAAAGCTGTCTGATAGCTTTGATTAGAAATGACGAATTCCCGTAAAATATTGAGAAATTTTTACTATTTCCAAAGACCTTTTAAATATCCTAAGAGTCTAAAATGTTCTTGCGGATTTATTCTATAGACAGAATCCTAACAGCATTACGTTCTGAAAGTTGATTTATTAATTATTTTATCATAAAGAGATTTACAAGATGCGACAAGTTATAAAAGCCAAAAAAGAAATATAGAGGCTACAGAAGAAAAATGAGAAGAGGTGAGAAATAATAATGAGAAATACGAGAAGAAGGAGTTGGAATAAAAAGAGGAAAATTAAAAAGAAACATTGAATTATGGTCAACAATTTTAGTGTTCAGAAATATAAAAAAAGTAATTACTATTGATGGTTTGAGTTTACGTGAAGTGTAAAACACTCAGTTTATTTCTTACTGTACATTTAACGCTTAATAAACAAGTGAAGTAAGGAATAAACTGAGTGTTATTTTCATACTAAATGTATGATGATCAGAATGGCAATAAGAATGATGATAAAGATGATGATATTGATGATATTGATAAGGACGAGAATGAAAAGCTTCATTCAATTTATCTTCAAGCTCAGAATGAAACAGAAGAGGAGGAATAGTATTAGAAGATGAAAAACAAGAAAGCAAACGAGGAAGAAGGCTAAGTTGAGGGAGAGAAGAACAAGAGGGGAGCAGATGATTGAGGAGAAAGAAGAGAAAGAATATTAGGATAAGAATGCAGAAAAGGGGAATGAGACGAACTAAAACGAAGAAGAAATGCAGAAGGAGCAGAATAGAGTAAATATAAAAATATTTTTTCCTCTTGAAAGGTTTTCTTAAGCAGATTGCCTTAACGCCAGAAAATGTAAAATCTTGAGCACATTTTAGTTATTTCAAAGTAATTATATTTTCGTTTTAGGCTGAAAAACCATTCTTAGAAGATGGCCATGTCTTTGTAATGCATTCTAGAAACTAAGAAAAACACTTGAACCTAACAGAACCTCCAATTTAGAAAAGCAACTTTTAGATTATCTAATCAAACGCCCAAAAATATCTTTGGTTTCCATAAGTAGCGTTTATATCCCTTAAAACGTTGTTTTTTGGTGATTTAGATGTGTGAATTTAAAACGCAACTTTTGTATTATCCAATCAGATGTCTAAAAAATTTCTTTGGGTTCGATAAGTTGCCGATTTATCCCTTGAAACGTTTTTTTTTTCTGGTGATATAGATGTATTCATTTCTTTCTTATCGAAAGAAGTTTTCTTCAATTGTTTACAAAGAAGTGAGGGTAAGTAATCAAAGACAGATGATAGACTAATAGATTGAGCATGTAAAGACAAATAACAATTGATAAATGTTATATAGAAATACTAGGGGAAACACAAAGAACAGTTGTAAGATGATTAAAATTAATAGCAGATGACGATAGATAGTACATGATAGTTGACAGATGATGCAGATGGCAGATGACAGAATAACACAATAAGTATTTAAGGGCAAATTGATGACGACTAGAAACAAGATGAAAGATGGTAAAATGATAGATGACAGATAACATATTACAAATGACAAGACATCAGATGGCAATATGATGGATGACAAGAAGGCAATTGTCACGATGATAAGATGTCAAGATGAGAAATAACAAGGTGACATATGACAAGATAACAAGACAACAGACAACAAGGAGACATATGACAAATTGACATAATGACAAGATGACAAGATGGCAGATAGTAATATAATACATGAGAAGATGCAGTTGGCATGATAACAGGATGTCCAGATGACAATATGACAGATAACAACGTGACATATGACAATATGATATAGTGACAAGATGATATAGTGACAAGATGACAAGATGAACAGATGACAAGTTAACAAGATGATAGATGACAGGATGACCAGATGATAAGATAACAAGATAACGAATGACAGATGAAAGATGAGAGGTGGCAGCTCAAAGCTCAAGATAGATGCTAGATACTATAATGAAGAAAAACAGACGAATTCAATAAATAAATAAAAGCTTTTCTAGACTAATGAGTTAATTAAATAATTTCTATGTTTTTTCGTAAAATAATAATATTAACAATTGCAATTACATTCCAATTATATCCGTACGAAATTACAATACAATAATGTGTACATGGCACAAATCAACAATTAATTGCGTTGGACAATTGAAAAATATCTTTCAATTAAACATTCGTAATGTTATTTAATAGTTAATAGCTTTGTTAACAAAATTCGTTCGGGCCGGTAATTTGCGAATAATGGCGATTCGTTTATTAGCGGTTTGTCAGTAATAATTTATACGGTTAAGTTATTCTACGGCTTTGAATAACATTTAACAATCGAAAACAAAACGTAAGAGACGCTTGCACTAATAATAATCCGAACGTAAAAGAGTAAAAGGCATCGCGAGACGAGTACGATAATAGGAATTTTATGTAGAGGCACGAACGGAATTTTGTTAGCCCAGCCATTTAAATTAGAATGTAAACATATAAAAAGTCCATCAGTCTTATTTAAAATATCCAATCGAATTTGAATGCGAATAGTAAGAGCCTAGGGCACTAAATTTATTTTATCACTCCGCCGGATAAAATAAATTCTCCCGACGCGCGCTAGAGTTTAAGTAATGAAAAATGGTTACGGAGGCGCGGTGGATTCTAAAAATATATATTTGTGTGTGTGATTCTAATTTATATCATCTAATAGAATTATTAAAATATTTTTATAGACATTTTATCATCTATAAGAAGTTTAATAGTTTAATAGAGAATTCTATTGTAATTTCAGATAATTGCAATTCAGCATTATAATTTTTATTCAATGCTATAACTTAATACACTTGTTACCTAATTTTGGCTTTTTTGATATAATATTTTTTACGTAGTCGATGTAACACAAATATTTGCAATATTATTTTGACGCAGTCGGTAGGATTATCACGGTATACTATCGACTGCGCCAAAATAGAATTATAAAACTTAATTCCTAAAGACACTTTATAATCCATTTTTTAATCAGGAAGGTTATTAACAAAAAAAAACTCACTGGGTTGAATTATAATAAATATCTCATTAATAAAAGAAATTAAATGTTTAAGGTGAAATTTTATATTTATCCTCATTAAGGATAGCTTTATTGCATTACATAATTACTTATTTAATTGTTTTCCCCAAGCCATCCAAATACGTTCAGATTTAATTAAAATACATAATTAATAGTCGGAAATAATTACGTGTCAATGAATAATATATAATTAAATTACACATCATTCGGCCCAATCAAATAATGACAATTATATCTGATGAAATCCCTTTTTACGTTCACAGGTGAATTAATTAATTAATATAAACTTAAGGAATTAGTGCTGTAATCTCGTCGATTTTTAAATACAACAAATTTCGTAACTGTAACAATAAATGTTATAATCTTTACTGATGAAGTTTTAAACTAAAATCACACATGGATTGTTTCGCAATTTTTCTCTAGTTACTCGACTTTTACCCTTTTTAAATGCATTATCAAGAGTGAATTAGGAAAAGGAAAAGTTCAAAATATTTTACCAAGTGTCAAGTGAGAATGTTATTCGAGAAATGGTATAATCTGCAATTCGACAAGAATTTCTTCAAATTTTTAAAAAAGTAATTTATAAGATAAGGCACGAAAATGTAAGAAAAATTTCAAGAAAAAGGAGACAATAATTGCTGGAAAATTCTTGAACCATCATTTCTATTGTATAAAATATCAATAATTATATATATTTTTTTAATTAGAAGGTTGTGTACCAAAATGAACTGGTAACTTTTCAGTATTACAAAAAAAAACCTTCTCAATTTCAAGAGCCTAATAAGAAACGAAATCTTTGTCGTGCTCGCCTCCTTCGTCTACTCCTTCCGTAATGTATGCAAAGTTATTACCACGCGTAGTATAGAAGGGGGCACGTTTTATCGCAGATGTCTAATTTCTCAGGCGTTATTTAATCCCGGAAAAAGGAGGACGCTAATTCGTCAACCGTGACGTTGTTCGCACACCGCTTCTCGCGCGGCGCCCATAAACTTCTACTAAATGCTGCACCTTCTCAACTACACGCCATTTTTTAACTTCTACTTACTTTTATTGAGGACGTGATGAAAATCCGAGCGGAAATAAGTCGGGCATACTAATATTTCTTCACTGAAACCTCCCCGGGAACACTCCTTTCGCCCCCCTGACAACGGCGGAATAAATTCCATTCTGGGGCATTTTTGTACTCACACACACACACACACACACATTAATAACAAAGGATAAAAAGAGTAGAGAATTTTAAAGAAGTAATAGTACAAAGCAAAATAAACAGTAAATGTTTGGGTCTTTGATGTAAAGATTTTGGAGATATAAAAAATTGTCCTTACTTGAAACATTCGTTGATTTATCATTGGTTATATGCTAATAGACTCAATTGAATTTCTGCTAAAGGCAAAGGAGCCTTTAGCAGAAATAAAGAATTGATTAACCTTTTAAACTATCATCCTAATACTACTTCGACATGGAAGGATGATACTAATCTTTGCCTCAAATATATTTGATTCCTTTCATTGAAATATTTTTCTTGCAGTTCTAAAAATTCTTTCTTGCATCTTCTCGATTGTTTTATGACTTTCTTACAAAACAACTTTTCTGCAAAATAATTTATGCTTTTGCTTCTGCTTATTTTTATATTATAACTTCATATATCCTCAGATCTCCTAATAATTTTGTCTTTATTCTACTTGAATCTTTAAATTCTTCTTTTTTGATCTCCTCTTTTGCTATACTAATTGTTAAACACATGTTGTGATAAAATTTGTTACTATCTTATACCTGCCATTAGTCATTTTTCATCTGTCATTTGTCATCACTCATTTGTCATCAGTCATTTGTCATCTATCATTTGTCATTAGTCATTTGTGATTTGTCATTTGTCATTTGTCATTTGTCATTTGTTATTTGTCATTTCTCATCTGTCATATGTCATCTGTTAATATGTTGTCTGTACCACGCAATCAGTCTACTTGTTTCTATCATGTATCAGCTGTCATCTTGTTGCGATATAAGCAGAAAGATTGCTTATCAGATTATCTGATAATTAATTGTTTATTATCTGTTATCTTTAATCTTTCACCTTTTACTAATTTGTAAACTCTAATGTAACATCTATCATCTATACCATCTTATCATATGTCATCTTATCATCAGTCATTATGTCGTTTCTTATTACAGTTTTTCTAAAGAGACCTCGTATATTGTATGAATTTAAAGTCGAAAAATTTGATATAATTACTCATCAAACAACAGAAATTCTATGAATGATTTTAAGCATTTTCTAATTCCATCATTTACTATTTTCCATCTGCTACCTGTCATCTATCATCTATCATCTGCCATAAGTTATTTGTTACCTATCATCTGTCATATGTCACCAATCATTTATAATGGCATCTGTCATCTAGTCATCTGCTCATCTGTCATCTGTTATTTTGTCCTTTTCTCATTTGTCATTTTATCATCTATCATCTTGTCATCTATCAAATGATCATCTGTCTTCAAAATCATTTACCAATTCCCATCTGCTACCTTTCATTAATCATCTGCCATAAGTTATTTGTTACCTATAATCTGTCATATGTCACCTATCATTTAGAATGTCATCTGTCATTTAGTCATCTGCTCATCTGTCATCTTGTTACCTATTATTATATTTTCCTCTAAAATCTTGCCATCTGTATTTTGTCCTTTTATCATTTACCATTTTATCATCTATCAAATTATCATCTGTATTTTGTCCTTTTCTCATTTACCATTTTATCATCTATCATCTTATCATCTATCAAATTATCATCTGTTTTCTTGTCATCTATTACCATGTTACCCTCCCAACTTAACATCTTGTCATCTTGGCACCTTGTCACATTATTATCTTGTCATCTATTATCTGACTGAAGATATGATGGCATATGACGAGACGAAAGATGACAGATGACATATGACAGTTGACAGATGAGAAATGACAAAATGAAAATTTAACAAGATAACTAATGACGAGATTACAGACGATAGGATAATAGATAACAAAATTAATGGCATCCGTTAATAAACATTATTACAATTATTATTATTAATATTGTCATTGTGACAAGGCAGCAAGGTGACAAGGTGATATGACAAGATAACAGATGGTGTTATCTTGTCTGAATGAATTTAAAGTCAAAAATTTGATATAATTACTCATTACACAACATAAATTCTAAGAATGATTTTAAGCATTTTCTAATTCCATCATTTACTATTTGCCATCTGCTACCTGTCATCTATCATTTGTCATCTGCCATAAGTTATTTGTTACCTATCATCTGTCATATGTCACCAATAATTTATAATATCATCTGTCATTTAGTCATCTGCTCATCTGTCATCTTGTTATCTACTATATTTTCCTCTATAATCTTGCCATCTGTTATTTTGTCCTTTTCTCATTTGCCATTTTATCATCTATCATCTTATCATCTATCAAATTATCTGTCTTCTTGTCATCTATTACCAACGTGTCATCTTGTCATCTTGGCAACTTGTCATATTATTATCTTGTCATCTATTATCTGACTGAAGATATGATGGTATATGACGAGATGGAAGATGACAGATGACATATGACAGTTGACAGATGAGAGATGACAAAATGAAAATTTGACAAGATAACTAATGGCGATATTACAGACGATAGGATAATAGATAACAAAATTAATGGCATCCGTTAATAAACATTATTACTATTATTATTATTATTATTGTCATTGTGACAAGGCGACAAGGTGACAAGATGACATGACAAGATAACAGGTGGTGTCATCTTGTCATCTGGGCGTCTTATTGCGTTATTATCTTGCCAATTATTATCTGACTGAAGATATGATGGCATATGACAAGATGGAAGATGACAAATGACATATGACAGGTGACAGATGAGAGATGACAAAATGAAAATTTGACAAGATAACTAATGGCGAGATTACAGAACATAGGATAATAGATAACAAAATTAATGGCATCCGTTAATAAAAATTATTACTATTATTATTATAATTATTGTCATTGTGACAAGGCGACAAGGTGACAAGATGACATGACAAGATAACAGATGGTGTCATCTTGTCATCTGGGCACCTTGTCAGGTTATTATCTTGTCATCTTGTCCATCTATTATGTGACTGAAGATAAGATGGTATATGACAAGATGGAAGATGACATATGACAGATCACATATGACAGGTGACAGATGAGAGTTGACAAATTGACAAAATAACAACTGGCGAGATTACCGACGACAGGATAATAGATAACAAAATAAATGTCATTAATTAATGAATTAATGAATTAATTAATGTTAATAAACATTATTACTATTACTATTATTATTGTCATTGTGACAAGGCGACAAGGTGACAAGATGACATGATAAGATAACAGGTGGTGATTATTTGACCTTGTCATCCGACATCTGTCACCTGTCATCTGCCATCTAGTCTTATTTCATCATCGTGTTGTTTCTTATTAGAAATTTTCTAAAGAGACCTCGTATATTATATGAATTTAAAATCGTAAAATCAAATTTAATCATCAAGCAACATAAGTTGTAAGTATTTTCCAATTTCATTAACATTTGTCATTTATCTTCTGCTACTTGTCACCTATCATTTGCCCTAAGTTATTTCTTACCTATCATCTGTCATATGTCACCTATCATCTAACATATCATCTGTCATTTAGTCATCTGGACATCTATCATTATCTTGCACCTATAATCTTGCTATATGTTATCTTGTCCGCTTATTATCTTTTATTTTATTATCTATCATCTTGTCATCTGTCAAATTATCCACTTTCATATTGTCATCTATTACCTTGTCACCTTCCTAACTTATCATGATGGCACCTTGTCACTTTATTATCTTATCATCTATTATCTGACTGATGATAAGATAGCATATGATAAGATGGAAGATGTCAAATGACATGTAAAAGCTGATAGATGCTAGATGACAAAATGATAAAATGACAAAATAACAAATGGCAAGATTGCAGAGGACAGAATAATAGATGACACGATAACGATGTGACAAGATAGCCTGACAAGATAACAGATGTTAAAATGACAGATCATAATAAGACCTTGACTGTCAATATGTCGTTTTGTCATCTGGCTTCTGTCACGTGTCATTTGCCATCTTATCTTATTACAAATTTTCTAAAAAGACCTTGTATATTGTATAAACTTAAAATCGTAAAGTTAAATTTAATTATTCAACAAACGACGACAAAAGTTGAAACGAATGATTTTAAGCATTTTATAATTCCATCTATGATTTGTCATTTGATACCTGTCATCTATGATCTGCCATAAGGTATATCTTGCCTTTCATCTGTTAAATGTCAACTACCATCTATCATATTATCTTGTTTTTCGTCGTTTTGCCATAACAGTATCTTGTCCTCTGTCATCTTATCGTCAGTAATCTTGCTATCTTTTATGGTGTCATATTGTCATCTGACACCTTATTGTCTATCAACTATTACCTCTTCATCTGTAATTTTATGGCTATCCTATCATATTGTCACCTGTTACCTTGTCATCCTCTCAACTTGTCACCTTATCATCCTAACACCTTGTCACCTTGTTATCTTGTCATGTATTATCTGATTTGTGATAAGATGACAAGATGGAAGATGATAAGATGACATATGACAGGTGACAGATGATGAGATCACAAGTTGAGAAGAAGACAATATAACAGATGACAGAATGACAAGTTGATAGATGACAGATGACAGGATGGCCAAGATGATAAAAGGCGAGATGACAAGATGATAGATATGTCATATTTCAGGCATGATCTGTCATTTAGTCATTTGGTCATCTGGTCATCTTCTCATCTATTATCTTGTCTTCAGTAATCTTTCCGTTTGATATCTTATCATATCATGTATAATATTATCTTGTTATTTTTTCATCTTGCCATAAGAGTATCTTGTCATCTATCATTTTGTCGTCAGTAATCTTGCCGCCTCTTATCGTGCCACATTGTCTATCAACTATTATCTCTTCGTCTGTATTTTTTCTGCTATCCTATCATAGTGTCACCTGTTACCTTGTCATCCTCTCAACGTGTCACCTTATCATCTTAACACCTTGTCATCTTCTTATCTTGTCATCTATTATCTGATTGGCGGTAAGTTGACAAAATGAAAGATGCTAAGATGATATATACAGGTGACAGATGACAGATGATAAGATCACAAGTTGACAAGAAGACAAAAGAACAGATGACAGGAGGACAGGTTACAGATAACAGATGACAGAATGGCCAGATGACAAAAGGCGAGATGACAAAGATAATAGATCTTCTGTCATTTGTCAGGCATGATCAATCATGTTATCTGTCATTTAGTCATCTGGTCATGTAGTCATCTTATCATCTATTACCTTGTCGTCAGCAATCTTTCCGTTTGTTATCTTATCATATAGTTATTTATCATTTTATCATCTGTCATCCGTTATCTATTATCGTGTCGTCTGTAATTTTTCTAACTGGTACTTTGTCATATTGTCATCTGTTATTTCTCACCTTGTCATGTCATCTTGTTATTATCTTGTTATTTTGTCATCTGTCAGCTGGTCACTTCTCATCTTGTCAGTAATCTTGCTGTCTGTTATCTTGTCATATTATCATCTGCCATCTTATTATGTGTCATCTATTATTTTGTCGTCTGTAATGTTACCGTTACCTTGTCATTTTGTCGCCTGTCACCTTATCATCTGCCATCTTGTCATCTGTTACCTTGTCATCTTCTGAACTTGTCACCTTGTTATCTGAACATTTTCCCTTCTCTTCACCTTGTTATCTTATCATCTATTATCTGACTGGTGATAAGTTGACAAGATAGAAGATGACAAGATGACATATGATAGGTGATGGAGGCCAAATGGCAAGATCAAAAGTTGACAAAAATACAATATAACAGATTACAAGATGACAAGTTGACAGATGACAGTTGTTGACAGGGTGGCCAGATTATAGTCATCTTATCGTCAGTAATCTTTTGGTCTGTTATCTTGTCATATTGTCATTTGTCATCTTCTTAACTTGTCACCTTTTCATCTTAACACTTTGTCACCTTGTAATCTTGTCATCTTTCATCTGACTGAGAGTAAGATAACAAGATGGAAGTCGATAAGATGCCATATTACAGATGACAAATTCCAGATGGGAAGATCTCAAGTTGACAAGAAGAAAATATAAGAGACAACAAGATAACAAGTTGACAGATGACAGTTGACAGGATGGCCAGATGAAAAAAGGCGAAATGACAAGATGATTGATCATCTGTCATATATCAGCTAATATCTATCATATCATCTGTCATTTAGTCATCTACTTATCTGGTCATCTGTCTTATTGTTTTCTGTTATTTTGTTGTCTCTAATCTTACCTACTATAATCTTGGTATTTTGTCATCTGCCATCTTATCATCCCTAATCTTGACATCTGTCATCTTGTCGTCAGTAATCTTTTGGTCTGTTATCTTGTCATAATGTCATTTGTCATCTTCTTAACTTGTCACCTTTTCATCTTAACACTTTGTCACCATGAAATCTTGTCATCTGTCATCTGACTGGTAGTAAGATGACAGGATTGAAGTTGATAAGATGACATATGACAGATGACAGATTCCAGATGGGAAGATCACAAGTTGACAAGAAGACAATATAAAAGAAAACAAGTTGACAACTTGACAGATGACAGTTGACAGGATGGCCAACTGATAAAAGGCGAGATGACTAGATGATCTTTCACATATCGGCTAATATCTATCATGTTATCTGTCATTTAGTCATCTACTCATCTAGTCATCTGTCTTATTGTTTTCTGTTATTTTGTTGTCTCTAATGTTACCATCTATAATCTTGACATCTATCATCTTGCCGTCAGTAATCTTTAGGTCTGTTTTCTTGTGGTATTGTCATTTGTCATCTTCTTAACTTGTCACTTTTTCATGTTAACACTTTGTCACCTTGAAATATTGTCATCTATCATCTGACTGGTAGTAAGATGACAAGATGGATGTTGATAAGATGACATATGACAGATGACAGACTCCAGATGGGAAGATCACAAGTTGACAAGAAGATAATGTAAAAGAAAACAAGATGACAGGTTGACATATGACAGTTGACAGCATGGCCAGATGATAAAAGGCGAGATGACAAGATGATTGGTCATCTGTCATATATCGGCTAATATCTATCATGACATCTGTCATTTAGTCATCTACTCATCTTTTCATATGTCTTATAGTTTTCTGTTATTTTGTCATCTGTAATCTTATCATCCCTAATCTTGACATCTGTTAACACTTTATCACCTTAAAATCTTGTCATCTATCATCTGACTGGTAGTAAGATGACAAGATGGAAGTTGATAAGATGACATATGACAGATGACAGATGGGAATGACACAAGTTGACAAGAAGACAATATAATAGAAAACAAGATGACAAGTTGACAGATGACAGTTGACAGGATGGCCAGATGATAAAAGGCGAGATGACAAGAAGATTGATCATCAATCATATATCGGCTAATATCTATAATGACATCTGTCATTTAGTCATCTACTCATCTGGTCATATGTCTTATTGTTTTCTGTTATTTTGTCGTCTGTAATCTTGTCATCTATAATCTTGGTATTTTGTCATACGCCATCTTATCATCTATTATCTTATTATAATGTGGTCAGTAATCTTTTTGTCTGTTATCTTGTCATATTGTCATCTGTCATTTTTCTTCTTATCATATAATCTTGTCATATGTTACCTTAACATCTTGTCATCTTGGCACCATGTCACCTTGTTACAAAACTGACAAGATGGAAGTTGACAGATGACATGACAGGTGACATATGCCATTTTTCATCTTATCATATCATCTTGTCATATGTTACCTTAACATCTTGTCAACTTGTCATCTTGTCATCTTCACACCATGTCACCTTGTTACAAAAATGACAAGATGGAAGTTGACAGATGACATGACAGGTGACAAATGCCACTTGCCAGATTATAGGTGAAAAGATATCAGATGATAAGATGACAGATCATATTATGACCTTGGCATCTTCTCAACATGTCATATTTTCATCTTGCTACCTTGTTACATCTATTATCTGAATGATGATAAGATGGCATATGACAAGAAGGAAGATGACAGATGACAAGTAGATAAGAAGACAAGATAACAGATGACAAGATGGCATATGAGAAGAAGACAAAATGGCATTTGAGAAGATGAAAAGATGACAGATTACAAATGGCAAGATTGCAGCCGACATGATAACAGATGACAAGATAACAATGTCATCAGGTGACAAGGTAACACTGACGAGTCAATATGGCAATACAACAGATGGTAAGATGGTAGGTGATAATATGACCATGTCATTTTGTCAACTTGTCATCTTATCACCTGGCATCTGTCATCTGTTATCTGTCATCTGCCATCTTGTCATATATCTTTTTATCATCAGACATCTGTTCCTTGAATTGAGAAGATGTTCCCAACTTGTCATCTTAACACCTTGTCCCCTTGTTATCTTGTTATCTATTGTTTGACTGATGATAAAATGACACATGACATATGACATGTAACAGCTGCCAGATAAAAGTAGATAGGATAACAGATGATAAGATACTATGATAAGATGGCATATGAGAAAATGACAAGGTGACATCATGTCGTCTGTTCCTTGGCATCTTCTCAACGTGTCATTTTATCACCTTGTCATCTTCTAATCTTATTATCTATTATCTGATTGATGATAAGATGACAAGATGACAGATGACATATAACATGTAACATATAACATGTAACAAAGTCCGATAACAAGATGACAAGTTGACAAGAAGACAAGAAAACACGAGAAGATGGCATATGGAGATATAACTAGATGACAAGATAATAAATGGCAAGATTACAGGCGGCAGGAAAATAGATAACAAGATACAAAGTAACAAGATGATAAAGTAACAGATGACAATACGACATGACAAGATGACAAATGATAATATGAACTTGTCATTTTTTCAACAAGATATTATATCATCTAGCATCTGCTACCTGTCTTCTGCCGTCTTATTAAATGTCTTCTTATCATCAGTCACCTTATGTTATCTGTTCCTTGACAACTTCTCAACTTGTCATCTTAACACCTTAACACTTGTTATATTGTTATCTATTATGTGACTGATTATAAGACAAGGAGATAAGATAACAAATGACAATATATCATGACAAGATGGCATATGAGACGATGACAAAGTGACAAGGTAACAAATAGCAAGATTACAGGCGACTGGATAATAGATGACACGATAACAATGTGACAAGATGACAGATTGTAATATGACCTTGCCATTTTGTCACCTTGTTATCTGGCATCTGCTACCTGTCACCTGTCATCCGTCATATGCCATCATATCATCTGTCATCTTGTCATCTGTTCCTTGTCACCTTGATATCTTGTTATCAATTATCTGATGATGTTAAGATGACAAGATGACAGGTGCCAGATAACAAGATGACAAGTTGTCAAGAAGACTAGAAAATAGATGACAAAATTGTATGCGACAAAATGAACATTGCGACATGACAAGATAACAGACGACAGGATAATAGATGACAAAATAACAATGTTACCAATTGACTTTGGTACCAAATAATTAGCTGATATGACAAAGTGACAGATGAAAAGAGGATATGATTTTGGCATCTTGTCAACTTGTCCTCTTATCATCTGGAATCTATCAGCTGTCATGTTATCTGCCATCTTGTCATATGCAATGTTATCATCAGTTCCTTGATATCTTTTCAACTTGTCGCCTTGTTTTCTTATAAACTGATTATAAGATGACAAGTTGGCAGATGACATACGACATGTGACAGATTCCAGATAAAAAGATGACAAGTTGACAAGAAGACAAGATAACAATGTGACAAAGTAACAAAAAAAAACATGATAAGTTGACAGATGATATTATGATTTTGTCATCTTGTCATCTTGTCAACTTGTCATCTTATCATCTGGAATCTATCAGCAGTCATATTATCTGCCATCTTGTTATATGTAATCTTATCATATGTTCCTTGATATCTTTTCAACTTGTCACCTTGTTTTCTTGTAAACTGATTAGAAGATGACAAGATGACAGATGACAGATGACATATGACATGTGACAGATGCCAGATAAAAAGATGACAAGTTGAAAAGAAGACAAGATAACAGATGACAAGATAAGAAGATTACAAGATAACAATGTGACAAAGTAACAAAGATAAACATGACAAGTTGACAGATGATAATATGATCTTGTCATCTTGTCAACTTGTCATCTTATTATCTAGCATCTGTTGCCTTATCATCTATCATCTAGTCATATGTTCCTTCAAACAATTCACAGGTGACAGATGCCAGATGACAAGTTGATAAGTTGACAAAAAGACAAGATAACAGATGACTAGATGACAAAAAATTCGAATATATAAAATCGAAGTCGAACATCGAAAATCGGTTCGGTCAGCTTATAGCGACATTAAACGGGAATTAATCCATTGGATTGCGCCTTCTATTAATAAATTGTTTTCGCGCCGCTCTCGAATTGTGTCATCGTGATATTCATTATTATCGTGTTTGTCGCGACCTTGAGAAGAGCAGAGATTTAAATTAGGGAGGGATGCAAATAGGAAATAAGTGTTTGAACGTTTTTTGATAATGATCAAGTTTAGCAGTAATTGATAACAGATTACGGCGCTCTGCAAACTTACCAAAAATAAAGATTACTGCACTCACCTGAAACAAAAATATAGAGGTTAATACAGCACTTAAGCTTAGAACATTTTTGGAAATAGATCGTAACAACAACTGTATTAAAATTGCTATAGTTCATTAAAATTATTCTGTTATACATGTATTAGAAATTTGAAATAAATGGTTGTTGATACCGGATGTTTCTAAAAGAATATCGGGGTTTTAACGGTTTGTAACATTTATTACGTAAAACTTGAAATTATAATCAATACAAGAAATGAAAGAGCAACTCAAACACTTACGTACAAGCTAAACAATCCTTTAATGTTAGCGCCTCAGACGGCACAAATCAATTCGATAGGGAATTTCTTCCAAAACTTTGTTTAATGTTTGTTGTGTAATTGTTGCAACAATAACTGTGTGTCAGGTTTTCTTTTCCATAAAACTTTCTAAACAATCGTCATAGTAATTGATAATTCACGACTAGTCTTTCGAACTGATTTCATAGACTCTCTCACTCGTTCAACATTTTCTTCAAAAACATTTGGCCGTCCCGTAATTTTCTAGAATTAATATAAAAAATACAAGAGTTGAGTACTATTGATTCAGACAGTACAAACAAAAACGTTGGGATTTTTTTAGACCTGCTTAATTGAATTGGACAATTATCTAACAAAAATGCTTTGTCGGAATACATATCAGGATTACATTCATCATTACAATACAGGAAAAATTGTACATGGCAATTCTTCCCCATTGATTATTAATAATGAAAGTATCCGCTCGTGATTTTCCCAACACTCATTGGAAGATAAATGAAAATTGAATACATATTTCAAATGAAACGGACTAATCAATAAAGCAAATAAAACTTGAACGACAAAAGGAAACCGGGCACTATTGTTAAAATCTAATTCAATTTCGAGCGGAGATAAAAATGCCCGCCCACTTAATTTCCCTCGACTTTTCTTGTTTCCACCCCCTCGACTTGTCGACTGGAAAAATCTGGAAAATCTGCGAGGGCATTTTTTTTTACTACGGCCGGACGAAGGACCGGACCGCAGCTGTTATAATATCGCATTTTTAATGGCACCCCCTCCGACGATCGGAGATTCCGGAGCCAGAGGGTGGGAGGGAGGAGTGGCGGCGGCTTAGACGGAACGAGCGCAGTTATTTGAATAATCTGATTGTGCTCGTCTTAATCTCAACTTACGCCTCATAATATGTGGGATTGAATCGGCTGCAGCAGACGTTCTCGCATCATCTCGAGGGATGATATTGTGCGATGGGTGATGAATTTGTTTGGATAGGACATAAATTTATTATCAATCAGTATTTGAATTTTCATCATCTATCATTTATCATATCTTCAAAGATTTTCTGTGAAATATCTTTCGAATCTAATTTTTAATCATACCTTTGAAGTATTTGATGTTAAGACTTTTAATACAACTTGAATATTTAGGTATCTAAATTCAATTACAATATCTGTTTTCATTTGTGCCGTGAACATAAACAGAGATGAAAATAAATAGTGTGGTATAACAAAGTAATCGAATAGCAATTATTTTGGCTCGCGTATAGTTGAATCAACGATAATTTAAAATCCAATTATACGGCGTGAATTAATCGAATTAGTTCATAACAGATTCCGAAATTTGCTTCGATTCGCATAGGTCATTCCGTTCAACACTACGCGCCTCCACCATAATTAAAGAATATCATATACGATGACGATAATAACGGGGAAAGTTGCCCAATTCAAAAAGGAATTACAACATAATCCATCATATATCATACTTTTGTGGAGGGCAGGGCCGAGAGCGGAGTCGTAATTTATTGCCGGTAGGTAATATAAGTGCGCGCCCGAAAGAAATCATGTCTTAATACTTACATACCTGTATGGAGTGAGATAACAAAAGATTGGTGCACCTTGGGGAAATCTAAAGATTCTGCGGGGGCAATAAGAACCTATCGAAATATCTAGATTTCCGCCTTTTTATGCCCGCATCTGCTGCTCGCTACCTACCCCAGTCCGATTTTCATTATTCCGCGATTTTACTGCCCCAATCCGTATTACGGCCTTACCGCACCACGTCTCCATAAGTGTTATGTCCCGCCCCACCCATCCATTATAAAGTATTTAATTCGAAACCGATCACATAAAATCCATACAAGAAATGATATTTTATACGAGACTATATTGCCGACACACATGAGCCAGAAAACTATCGAGCTTCGCTCTTCTCTCTAACAATAACAACAAAAATTTTTGTTTCCGTTGAATTAAATTTATTACCCAAATACAAAGTTTTATTTCAAAGTTTCTTGAATGGCAATTATTGCCCACCCATCTTGCAAACCATTATCATCCATATATGGACAGAAAACTATCGAGCTTCGCTCTACTCTCTTAGAAAAACAACAAAAAATTTTTGTTTCTGTTAAAATTGATTTATTTCCTAAAACCAAATTTTATTTCAAACTTTCTTGAATGACAATTATTGCCCACCCATCTATCAAACCATTATCACCCACATATCAGCCTGAAAACTATCGAGCTTCGCTCTTCTCTCTTTCAAAACCAAAAAATATATTATTTCTGTTAAAATTGATTTTTCTACCTAAGAATAAAGTTGTATTTTTGAGTTACTTGAATAAATGATGTTGGCCACCCATCATAGAAATCATCTTCACCCACACATCAGCCAGGAAACTATCGAGCTTCGCTCTTCTCTCTTACAAGAACAAAAAATTATTGTTTTCGTTGAAATTGAATTTTTTATCCAAACATAACGTTTTATCAACAAGTTTTTTTAATGAAAAATATTGCCCACCCATCGTACAAACCATCTTCACCCACATATGAGCCAGGAAACTATTGAGCTTCGCTCTTCTCTATTACAAGAACAACAAATTATTGTTTTGGTTGAAATTGAATTTTTTATCCAAATATTACGTTTTATTTAAAAGTTTCTTGAATGAAAAATGTTGCCCACCCATCATACAAACCATCTTTACCCACATATGAGCTAGGAAACTATCGAGCTTCGCTCTTCTCTCTTACAAAAACAACAAAAATTATTGTTTTTGTTAAAATTGATTTATTACCCAAAATCAAAGTTTTATTTCAAAGTTTCTTAAATGACAATTATTGCCCACCCATCTTGAAAACCATTATCACCCACATATGAGCCAGAAAACTATCGAGCTTCGCTCTTCTCTCTTACAAGAACAAAAAATTATTGTTTTTGTTGAAATTGAATTTTTTATCCAAATATAACGTTTTATTTAAGAGTTTCTTGAATGAAAAATGTTGCCCATCCATCGTACAAACCATATTCACCCACATATAAGCCAGGAAACTATCGAGCTTCGCTCTTCTCTCTTAGAAGACCAAATTCAAATATTATTTCAGTGAAAATTGATTTTTTACCTCAAAACCACGATATATTTTTGGTTAATTAAATGAAAACTAGTGCCCACCCATCGTTAAGATCAATATCACCAATATTACAGTAAGATAACTATCGAGCTTCGCTCTTCTTTCTTAAAAAAACAACATAAAATAATGGATTCTGTTAAAATTAATTTTGTTACCTCAAAAAAAAACGATTTATTTTTAGTTTCTTGAGTGAAAAATAGTGCCCACCCTTCGCGCAAATCATTATCACCCATATTACAGTCAGATAACTATCGAGCTTCGCTCTTCCCTTTTACAAAAACCACAGAAAATAATGGTTTCTGTTAAAATTGCTTTTTTTATCTAAACACAAAGCTTTATTTGAAAGTTTCTTGAATAAAAAATATTTCCCACCCATCGTGCAAACCATTTTCATGCACATATGAGCCAAAAAACTACTGAGCATCACTCTTCTCTCTTACAAAATCAAAAAATAAATATTATTTCAGTTAAAATTGACTTTTTACCTCAAAACAACGATTTATTTTTAATTTTCTTGAATGAAAATTAGTGCCCACCCATCGTCAAATCATTATCACCCATATATCAGTGAGATAACCATCGAGCTTCCCTCTTCTCTCTTACAAAGACAACGAAAAATTATTGTTTCTGATGAAACTGAATTTTTACTAAAAATCAACGCTTTATTGGAAAGTTTTTTGAATAAAAAATTTTGCCCTCCCATCGTGCAAACTATTTTCATCCACACATGATCCAAAAAACTATCGAGCTTCGCTCTTCTCTATTACAAAATAAAAAAACAAATATTATTTCAGTTAAAATGATTTTTTACCTCAAAACCAGGATTTATTTTTAGTTTCTTAAATGAAAAATAGTGCCCACCCATCGTAAAAATCATTATCACCCATATTACAGTAAGATAACTACCGAGCTTCGCTGTTCTCTCTTACAAAAACAACAAAAAATAATGGTTTCTGTTAAAATTTATTTTGTATCTAAAGACAACGCTTTATTTGAAAGTTTCTTGACTAAAAATTATTGCCCACCCATCGTGCAAACCATTTTCAGGCACACATGAGCCAGAAAACTATCGAGCTTCGCTCTTCTCTGTCACAAAACTAATATTATTTCAGTTAAAATGATTTTTTACCTCAAAACCACGATTTATTTTTAATTTCTTGAATGAAAAATAGTGCCCACCCATCGTGAAAATCATTATCACCCATATTACAGTAAGATTACCATCGAGCTTCTTTCTCCTCTCTTACAAGAACAACGAAAAATTATTGTTTCTGATGAAACTGAATTTTTTTATCAAAATCAACGCTTTATTTGAAAGTTTCTTGAATAAAATAATATGCCCACCCATCGCGCAAACCATTTTCAGCCACACATCGGCCAGAAAACTATCGAGCTTCGCTCTTCTCTCTTACAGAATCAAATTCAAATATTATTTCAGTTAAAATTGATTTTTTTACCTCAAAACAACGATTTATTTTTAATTTTCTTGAATGAAAATTAGTGCCCACCCATCGTGCAAATCATTATGACACATAATACGGTCAGATAACTATCGAGCTTCGCTCTTCTCTCTTACAAAATCAACAGAAAATAATGTTTTTTGTTAAAATTACTTTTTTATCCAAGAGCAAGGCTTTATTTTAAAGTTATTTAAATAAAAAATATTTCCCACCCATCGTGCAAACCATTTTCATCCACATAGAAGCCAAAAAACTATCGAGCTTCACTCCCCTCTCTGACAAAATCAAAAAACAAATAATATTTCAGTTAAAATTGATTTTTTATATCAAAACAACGATTTATTTTTCATTTTATTGAGTAAAAACTAGTGCCCACCCATCGTAAAAATCATTATCACCTATAAAACAGTCAGATAACTATCGAGCTTCGCTCTTCTCTCTTACAAAAACAACAGAAAATAATAGTTTTTTGTTAAAATTGCTTTTTTATCTAAAAACAACGCTCTATTTGAAAGTTTCTTGAATAAATAGTATTGCCCACCCATCGTGCAAACCATTTTCATCCACATATGAGACAAAAAATCATCGACCTTCTCTCTTCTCTCTTACAAAATCAAAAAAAAAT
Organism: Ontholestes murinus; assembly: GCA_963969525.1. Lineage (NCBI taxonomy): Eukaryota > Metazoa > Arthropoda > Insecta > Coleoptera > Staphylinidae > Ontholestes > Ontholestes murinus. The sequence goes on from OZ018387.1 coordinate 105,435,748, forward strand.
ATTATTTCAGTTAAAATTGATTTTTTACATCAAAACAACGATTTATTTTTCATTTTCTCAAGTAAAAACTAGTGCCCACCCATCGTACAAATCATTATCACCCTTATTATAGTTAGATAACTATCGAACTTCACTCTTCTCTTTTATAAAAACAACAGAAATGTGTGGTTTCTGTTAAAAATGCTTTTTTATGTCAAATCAATGTTTATTTAAAAGTTTTTTCAATTAAAAATATTGCCCACCCATCGTGCAAACCATTACCTTCCACATTACAGTCAGATAATTAACGAATTTTCCTCTTCCCTCTTACAAGAACAACAAAAAATTATTGTTTCTGTTGAAATTGTATTTTCTTCCCAAATACAACGTTTTTTTAAGTTTCTTGAAAGAAATATATTGCCCACCCATTGTGCAAGCCATTTTCACCATCATATGAGCTACGAAACTGTCGAGCTTCGCTCTTTTCTTTTACAAAAACAAGCAAAAAATATCATTTTTGTTAAAATTGATATTTTACATAAAAACAACATTTTTTTTTTTAAATTCCCTTGAACGAAAAGAATTTCCCACCCATCGTGCTAACCATTTGCACCCACATATGAACCAGGAAACTATCGAGCTTCGCTCTTCTCTGTTACAAAAACAGAAAAAATATTGTTTCAGTTTAAATTGATTTTTTACTTAGAAACAACGATTTCTTCTAAGGTCTCATGAATTAACAATATTGCCCACCCATCATGCAAACCATTATCACCCATATATCAGTCAGATAACTATTGAACTTCGCTCTTTTCTCTTACAAGGACAACAAAATTTATTGTTTCTGTTGAAATTGAATTTTTCACCCAAAAATTACGTTTTTTTTTAAAGTTTCTTGATTGAAAATTATTACCCACGCATCGTGCAAACCATTATCACTCATATATCAGTCAGATAATAAATGAGCTACCCTCTTTTCTCTTACAAGTACAACAAAAAAATTGTTTCTGTTGAAATTGAATTTTTTGCCCAAAAACAACTTTTTATTTAAAAGCTTCTTGAATAAAAATTTTGCTCATCCATCGTGCAAACAATTTTCACTCATATATAAGCCAGGAAACTATCGAGCTTCGCTCTTCTAACGTACAAAACCAAAAAAATAAATATTATTTCAGTTAAAATGATTTTTTACCTCAAAACCACGCTTTATTTTTGGTTTCTTGAATGAAAAATAGTGCCCACCCATCGTGAAAATCATTAGCACCTATATTACAGTAAGATAACTATCGAGCTTCGCTCTTCTCTCTTTCAAAAACAACAGAAAATAATGGATTCTGTTAAAATTGCCTATTTATCTAAAAACAATGCTTTATTTGAAAGTTTCATATGAGCCAAAAAACTATCGAGCTTCGCTATTATCTCTTACAAAACCAAATTCAAATATTATTTTAGTTAAAATTGATGTTTAGCTGAAAACAACGATTTATTTTTAATTTTCTTGAACGAAAAATAGTGCATACCCATCGTGTAAACCATTATCACCCTTATATCAGTAAGATAATTATTGAGCTTCCCCCCTTTCTCTTACAACGACAACAAGTGTTTCGAACCGAAGTTCCTCCACTAAATTTAAAATCCAGCAGGAATAACTCATCAGTACGCCAGGACTATAACATGAATTCATCAATGCGACAGGATTCGTCAGTTCCTAACTATAATGCTGACCATCCTTTCCATTATCTTAAGTATGTTGATACGCTGAAAATTGCAGTGCACAGTTTAAAGTTGAATCATGAGGGAAATGTGAAGGTTTCCAGTAGTTTTACAAACAAGAAGAATGTCAGGTTGTCTGAAACACTGGCCACTACTTACTTCATAGAATATGAAATTCCTAGTGTCATGGTGAAGAGTGTCACGAAGAAGGCAAAAGTTGATACTGGCCTAGAAGCAAGTAACGTTGTTAAGTTGTGTTCTAAGAAACTACACAATGAAGCAATATACTTCGAGCAAATTTCGATTCACGATTTAGCCAATCTGGATCGTCTTAATTTGGAGAACATCGAAATCAAGTTTACAGTCAGTTGTCGCAGTTTGAAACAGAAAGGAGTGAACGTGATCGGCCATGCCAAATTCAATATGGGCTCATTTAGCGACACTAAATACTTAAGTTGTAACCAAGAATTGGTCGTTGTGCTCAAGGAGAGTACACCCGTAGTTCTAGGAACTATTAAAATAGGTTTACAACTCGGTGCTGGTCGATTGTATTTTGGAAAAGAATTTTTGGATTCCGTTAGTAATAATAAGGAAAACAACATAATTCTACCGGAGATTGTGTCTGACGGAAAAATCGAAGGGATTGATGATGACAGCTTTCAAGATGTTCCCTGCAGGGATACAAATCCATTTGAGGTTACTCAAAAAGAAGGAAAAATGAAAGAGAAAGAGTCTCAAAATAGAGATAACGATGTTTTAACTGTTAGATCTAATAAAGAACCAATCAAAACATGTAAGAGGAAGAATAATGAGAAAGTTCAGATGAAGGATTTAAAGGAGGCAGCTGTACGTCTCGAGGATCCTACTATACAGATTTCTAATGTAAATTTTACAACTTGCTTATGATTGGTTGGAAATATATTTTGCACCTGTATATAAAATCCACACATTGTTGCTATGTGATTTTAATGAAATATAGTTTGATTATCTATTTATCATACAATATTGTTTTTGTTTAAATTGATTCTTTTTACACAGAAACAACGTTTTATTTTTAAATTTCTTAAATGAATATATTGCCCACCCATCGTGCAAACCATTATCATCCATATATCAGTTAGATAACTACCGAGCTTCCCTCTATTCTCTTACAAGGACAACAAAAAATATTGTTTCTGCTGAAATTGAATTTTTTAAAACAAAAACAATGTTTTAATTTAAAGTTTCTTGAATGGAAATACTGACCACCCATCGTGCAAACCATTATCACCCATATATCATTCAGATCATTATTGATTTTCCCTCTGTTCTCTTACAAGTACAAGAAAAAATATTATTTCTGTTGAAATTACATTTTTTACACAAAAACAGCGTTTTATTTTAATGTTTCTTGAATGAAAATATTACCCACCCATCGTGCAAACCATTATCACCTATATATCAGTCAGATAATTATTAAACTTCCCTCTTTTCTCTTACAAGAACAACAATAAATATTGTTTGTGCTGAAATTGCATTTTTTAACCAAAAACAACGTTTTAATTTAAAGTTTCTTGAATGAATACTGCCTACCCTTCGTGTATACCATTATAACCCATATGTGAGTCAGATAATTATTGATCTTCCCTCGTTTCTTTTACAAGAACAACAAAAAAATGTTTCTATTGTAATTGATTTATTTGCACAAAAAAAGCGTTTCATTGTAATGTTTCTTGAATGAAAATGTTGCCCACCCATCGTGCAAAACATTATCACCCATATATCAGTAAGATAATTATTGAGCTTCCCTCATTTCTCTTACAAGGACAACAAAAAAAATTGTTTCTGTTGAAATTGAATGTTTTGCCCAAAAACAACTTTTTATTTAAAAGTTTCTTGAATGAAAATATTGCCCACCCATCGTGCAAACCATTTTCACGCATATATGAGCTAGAAAACTATCGAGTTTCGCTCTTCTTACTTTCAAAACCAAAAAACGAATATTATTTCAGCTAAAATTGATTCTTTACCTCAAAACATCCCACCCATCGTGCAAAACATTATCACCCATAATACAGTAAGATAACTATCGAGATTCGCTATTATCTTTTACAACAACAAAAGAAAATATTTTTTTAATTAAAATTGCTCTTTTATCTAATCACAACGCTTTATTTGAAAGTTTCTTGAATGAAAATGATTACCCCCCCATCGTGCAAACCATTTTCAACCAAATATGAGCCAGAAAACTATCACAACATTCAATATTTCCGCTTCGTCTCGTATGGTTTCATTGATTTCCAATAAGCTGTTAAAATGGCGTCTATAATAGAGGTGCGTTCCAAACAACGGACATTGAGTTTCTTTTGGCGAAAAACCAGGTCATCTCAGATATTCTTAGGCACTTGCAGAATATCTACTGAGATCTGGCAGTGGACTATCCACGCCAATCTTAACATTATCACCATTACATTTACCCTGCATCCCAGTAGCATCATTAAGATCGTACAACCCGCTCATTGGTACCATCACGAAGGCTCACCTTCAAAATCGTGTCGACAAACCCCTAACAATATCAGACCACTTTACCAAGAACCAAGGCTTCACCCTCTACAACGTACTTATTTTCCACCAATCAAAATTATATTAAGCGTCTTATTTGTGTCGGCATCATGATCAGCCTGCAAACCATTTGCTCCTCTACCCTATCACCTTATTCAATGTCCCTCCTGCATAGAATTCCACAACCCCTATATTCCCTGTTCCAAACCTACCATCTGCGGCATTTGCGTCGGTAACCTCCTCATCTAATAAGTGCACTGCCACCACCCCAAATGCGTTCAATGTGGGATCAAACATCCCGCGTTCTCGAACAAATGCCCAAAAATAGGATGTTGCCAAAACTCTCACAGATTCTATAGTTGTGTCTCCTATTTTGCCGCTAATATTGGAGTAAAATTCATTAAAATCATCACAGCCACTCTCTCCAAGCTCCGACCAATCAAATCTGCAGCCATCCAGGAAGCAGTTTCAGTAATATTCCTCAACTCTACTTCTGTTTATCTCTTTCGTCCACCTCCCAAACAACCTCCATACATTTATAGGTCACTCCATCGCCGACTATATTCTCATTACTGACGATATCGCCAAACACTTTGGCCCTTCTTCCATAGGCAACCCCATCAATAATGATTACCTACCCCTTCTCTTCTCTGCTCTGTCTCTTCAATTTCACATTTTACTATAAGAAAATCTTCTCCCGTACCAACTGGAACACCTTCCAATCCCCACTAGAAACCATTCAACTTCACCTAACACGTCCCGCAAGGTTCTGTTCTTTCACCCTCCCTCTAAACTCTCTTCACATATGACATTCCACTCTGCCATCATTAAATATATTCGGAAAAAAATTCTCTCAAAGCACTGCCTCCTCGCTGCCCTAAAATTTAACTTTCTTTAGACCTGTTTTCGAATTCTTCCTCTCTTCTCCCTCTCAGATCGTCTTCCCCTTCTCAATTGAACGCCTACTCTGGAAGTACTGTCTACTCCTACCCGACACATCTACATTCAATGAAAGAAATAATTGGAAGACTGATCAGCAACTTTGAAACCCGTTCATCCTCTCTTAATCCCACAAACAAACCACCTTTTGGCATCATCCCGTACGGTTTCAGAAAAAAAATGTGTTGAACCTCCTCGTAAATGCCATATTGAATTCTTTCTATTCTCCTTGTGATAAGCCGAATGACAAATGACAATGTCAAAACAGCAATGATGCTGGTACCCGTTTAGCCACGAACATCACAGCATTGCTGATAGTTTTTGTTGCTTTCGTGAAGTTCTAAGGTGCAATGCTGTACAAAAAGGTAAATTAGAAGTCTGTTGTAGTTCAGGAAGTACTCTTCCCTTTTGGTCCTTTGGAAATACACTTCGGGAACTTCGTGCATCGCGTAAAATTAAATAATTGAAAGTAGAAACGTTTATGGTGTTTTAATTAGCTGAAATTAATTATGGAAAGAAGGATGACGATGCAACCTATAAGCCGTAAATAATTCGCACACGGCAGTTGACAAGATTGCGGATCCTCGTATAAATAAGAGAAACACTTCGGCAAATTTAATTATTTAGGCCCTTGTATGTCTCACGTAGCGTGTAAATAAAGGAGGCGAAGTCAACGTACACGCAAGGAAAAACGAAGCAGGGGGGAGCGGGGGCGGCAAAGCAGAAAAGCGGCAGCGAGTGCGTATCCTGTCATATGAAGGATCACCAGTACGTAGCGTCCTCCTGAATATTCAGACCAACTTGTATTCCTGTCACGTTCAGCGCTCGGTTGTTTAGTCCCAGTTTAGCCGCCGTTACTTCTGATCTTAAACTCCATTTAAATCAGCGCACACACGCATACTTAAACGTCCGTGTGTGTGTTGCTGTTGTTGTACGTCGGGTTCTTCAACTTGATCAATCTGAATAATGTAATAAATCTGAATAATGCAGTAACGATATCATTTCTTTGCGAGAGGTCGGTAATGCACGACCCACTAGATTTTCCGGTTACGTGCGCCGCTGCGCTCGCAGAGGTGTCCCGAAGGGAGAGTGCAAGGTAATGCCCTATTAACGTTGCAAACTTCGGCGTAAAGAAACGGAGTATTAGTTTTGAAGTTTCGGTCGGAAATATTCCATCGGAACAAATGGAAAATGTGTTCCGAAACTGGAGCAGTGCGAGAATCATCGAATTTTATAATAAAAAGGTTTTTTTGAGAGGGAGGGGGTAAATGGTGTAGAAAATTATTTGTGAAATGAAACTTTGTAGAATTTCAGATATATACCATTATTACTTACCTTAATAATCAATTTATTTTATCTAATAGCAAAAAGTAGTGTTATTTCTTTTGAAATTATTATTCACTGCATTAGTAATTATTAATCTAACAGTTTGCTATTGATAATGGTCACTTAGTGACCGATGTACATCTAGCGATTAATAAACCAAGTGAAAAAAGTGCCAAACTAGTGTTTTATATAATTAATCTACCAAGATAATAATTATATTGCAATATTTTTTTAAATTAGTGTAATGCTGACTTATTGCAATAAATTACGCTTTTCCCTGACATAATAATTATTGCAAACATTTTAGAGAAAGATATTTACTTTGTGCTTGTTTTAGAAGACACAGAATTGATAATTGACAATCGAGTAATTCTTTATGAATACTCTTGCGATTCTGTATTGCATTGAAAAATTTATGTCTGCCAAGTAAACTAGTGTAGAGTCACCAAACAAACTTTATTCAAATTATCTATAGAAAATTGAACAGTACATCGCCAAGGAATCTTAATAATTTTTGTCTTAAAATAACAATAGAAGAAGAAACAAATGATAGATGACAGATATGACCGATGAAAGATATGATCGATGACAGATATGACAGATGACAGATATGACAGATGACAGATATGTCAGATGACAGATATGACAGATGACAGATATGACAGATGACAGATATGACAGATGACAGATGACAGATATGACAGATATGACAGATATGACAGATATGACAGATATGACAGATATGACAGATATGACAGATATGACAGATATGACAGATATGACAGATATGACAGATATGACAGATATGACAGATATGACAGATATGACAGATATAACAGATATGACAGATATGACAGATATGACAGATATGACAGATATGACAGATATGACAGATATGACAGATATGACAGATATGACAGATGACAGATTTTTTGATGAAAATGTTTTTGAGTAGACGTTGTCAATTGTGAATAGTTTTGACAATTATTTTCGTGTAGCGTGTGTTAATAATGGTATAAATTCGAATCCGAGTTATGCTGAATATGAAATCTTTATATACAGTTCTAGAAATTTGATGGAAAATTATTTTTAAAAAATTAACAAAATTCTAAAAACTTTCAAGAAAATTCTGATAATTTAGAAATCTAAAATTAATATTTCTACAAATCTAGAATCAGTTTCGGAAATATGAATAAAAATCATTATAGAAAGTTCCGCAATCATAAAGTAATAATTTGTAGAAATTCTACTCGAAATAAAAATACAGAAATCTAAAAAGGAATATTTCTGTAAAAGTCTAGAATCTTTAAACACAGTTCTATAAATTAGAAGGAAAATGATTTTAGAAAATTCTTTATGTTGGCAAATGAGAGGATAGAATTCGAGAAGAAATTTTTTGAAAAAATTCTAAACAATTTCAAGAAAATTCTAAAAACATCAAACACAATTCTATAAATCTGGGAGGAATATTTCTGCAAATGCCTAGAATCTTTATCCACAGTTCTAGATATTTGAAGGAAAATGATTTTAGAAAATTCTGTAATCTTGAAAAAATACATGCTAGGAATCAGGAAGGAAAATTGTAGAATTTTCGAACAAAATTTCAGAAATTGAAGAATGAAAATAATTCTGTAGAAGTCTAGCATCCGTAAACAGTTCTAGAAATTTATTTGAAGAAAAATTGTTTTAGAAAATTTTATAATTCTATAATCTTTAGACAAAATTCTAAAAATTTTCAAGAAAATGTTTAAATTCTTGATTAATTAAAAAGCACTAAAAACCTTTCTTCACAATTTTATTTAAATTCACAGATTTATTTAAATAAAAATTTAAATAAAATTGTGAAGAAGGGTTTTTAGTGCTTAATAATTAATCAAGTTTACCTTCACGTAACTCACAAAAATCAAACTTTTACATTCTTGATCACAATTCTATAAAACGGGAATGAATATTTCTGCAAAAATCTAGAATTCTTAGAAAATTATCTAAACTTGAAGAAACTTGAAATCAGCATGGAAAATTCTGGAATTTTGTTCAAAAATTCTAGAATTTTCCCTCCTGATTCCAAGCATGTATTTCTTCAAGATTAGAGAATTTTCTATCTATCTATGAGGAATATTTCTGTAGAATTCATATTAAGTTTAAACAAATTTGAAGGAAAATTATTTTAGAATATTCTATTAATGGATTTTCTTTAACACTCTTGAAATCTGTGACCATTACACACTTTGATTAATTGCACCTTTAATAACTGTATTGATGTAAAGAAATCAATATAAATGTAAATTTAAAAAATGAAAGATTGTAAAAATCAGGAAGTAAAATTTATGAAAAAATTTTAAATATAGTTCTATGAGTTTTCAAGAAATATCAAAAATTCTCGAATACAATTTTATAAATCTAGGAGCAATGTAAAATATAAAAGTCTAGAATACTTTTAAACAGTTCTAGATATTTGATCGAAAACCATTTTAGAATATTTTGTTATCTTGTAAGAAATACATGCTATTAATCAGGAAGGTAAGGTAAAATTCTAGAATTTTCAAATCAAATTACAGAATTTTCCTTGCTGATTCCAAGCATGTATTTCTTCAAGATTAGATAATTTTCTAGAAGCGTTTTCCTTCAAACATTTAGATCTGCGTATAAGAATTCTAGATTTTTGCAGAAATATTCATTCCTGATTTATAGAATTGTGTTCAAGAATTTTAAAATTTTCTTGAAAATTTTTAGAATTTTATCTAAAGATTATAGAATTATAGAATTTTCAAAAATTATTTTCCTTCAAATAAATTTCTAGAACTGTTTAAGGTTGCTAGATTTCTACAAAATTATTTTTTCTGTAGAAGTCTAGTATCCTTGAACACAGTTCTAGAAATTTGAATGAAAATAATTTTAGAAAGTTCGATAATTTGAAGGAAAAAAAAAGATGCTAGAAATCAAGAATTGAAATTTCTGAAAACTTTTAGAATCTTTCAATTAAATTCTACTAATTTTAAATAGAATTATAAATTTCTTGAATACAATTATCTTGATGAAATTAATGTTAGTAATCAGGAAGGAAAATTCTAGAATGCTCCATTTTACTAAATAACTTAGATCACCTTGGTAACTGGTGTGATAAAGTAGTACAAGTGATGAGAAGAATAATAATAATAATATTATTGAGGTTAAAAAGGTTAAATAAAGCAGGTTTGGTCTAAGATCTCAGGAATTGAAATTCTCCTTGCAGAATATGAGGCTTAAACAGCTTAGGAATTGTTGAAGGTCTCTTAGGATGTAGATGTTAATTTATCGTGCCACTCAATGCCGCCGCATTAGAAGTCAGAAGCCACAGCAATCGCTTAGTTATGAAACGTTATAGGCAGAGATAAGAAAACGGTCGGCGTTGTCAAAAAAGAGAAGATTACAATAGTTGTTGTCCCGAGACGTACTAGTATTAGAAGATGAAATGCATTCACAAATTTTACGAAAACTCAATGAGTTGCTCGGCACAACACCCATTGATGACAACCTTCTACGAGAATTTTTTCTTTTAATTATTAACGAACATTTTAGGCCAACGTTCATCAATTCCTTACAGTCAGAGAAGTAGATCTTTATTAAAAAATCATCGCATACAATATCCTAAGCCTCAAAATAAATTTCACTCTCGGTCTATTCCTCCGCTGTGTTCCAGGTCGATTGCTTTTCATCCGTGATACTAATTCTGGGACAACATTTTTAGTTAGTATTTTGGCGATGCATCAATTCTTTGCCAACAATCATCGTCCATCAAAATTTTCATTAACTACACTTAGCAGTAATTTAATACCGACAGAAGGTTCTTCTAAATTAACAGTACAAATCAGCCTGGACATAACATTAAAGTGGAATGTTCTACTTGCTGATTTAAATCATTCAATCACATCGTTCACATTTAGGTCTTAAGCAAAGATAAACAAGAACACGTTCAAGTTACAAGTTTTTCCAACGCCTGAAATCTTTTGGCATCAAAAATAACTGTTCAAAATGTGTTTTTGGCGGAACTAAATCAGTTCTTTTAGGTCACATTAGTGGTTCGGAAATTAAAACGTTTTAATTCAAAGTTGACGCAATTTTGCCTTTTCTAAAAACCGCTGATCAAAAAACATTAAAGCGTTTTCTCGGCATGATTAGTTTCTACAATAGATTTATTTTATTAAATCATGCTCAAGAATTTTAGTACCACTAAACCTACATGCAATAAACCACTAGACTGGTCTCAACCCGCTCTTCAAGCATTTGTAACAGTCAAAGTTACACTGGCTAAGTGTGGTATGCTTGCTTTACAAGATTCTCTTGCAAAATTAAGCATTATTATAGACGCATCGCACGCTTTTGTAGTAATTTTTGTGAAGATTTAGGGCTGAAACTATCAAAGTACAGTTGAAGGTCAAAATGAAGCAAATTTTATCCAAAATCTTCCACCTTTACAGAAAAAATAAAACATATCAACTTCTTATTACGGATTAAAAATTTCAAAAGATATAACATCTAAAACTATAGACAACGTATTGTATATTTTTCTAAGTTTACTGCTGTGCATTTTTACGCAATAAAAGTTCTTTCTATAAAAATTGACGAGGAGCAGTGATGATAGATCAATATGGAGATAGTTTGTTGGAAGATTTTTGGTGTTAAGAATAAAATATTCTATCTATAGAAAATATGTTTGATGCTACGAGAGTTAGAGATATAAGTGAAGTTTTAATGAATTATAATTTTTGTTTTCAAAGAACAAAGATAATGTTTGAAAAACTCTGTTGAAGATCTAACTAGGAACTGAAAAATATTGACAGTTATTATCTATGAATTCTCAAGAGGCGTAAATAAGGATTGGAGGCTAAAACATGTTAAAAATTAAATAGGCCTTCTTAATGCAAAGGTAATGCGGAGAAGATTTTTTTTTACTTCATATTGTAAAAACGTTTAAAAGTTTAAAATGTGCAATTACAAAAAAAATTGCGGTAGGTCAAGAATACGCTAAATAATTTTTCAATTCAGTGGCTAAATATTTGTTTTTTTTAAGCATAATGAAGTCAAAATGGGAATTAGTAGTCTGCAAGTATGATCAACTGAAGATGTTAAAATGCAGCATTGGGCTGTAGTGGAAGAACATTCTGCTGAGTGAACTCCTCTCGGATTTCTTACGTCAAAATTATTATCATTTGTAATATATTTATTTATTGTAAGAGGATTAAAGTATTAAACGCAAATACAAATAATTACAGCACAGTGTAATATTTTCACAATATTTTATTTATTAGTTGTGGGTTGTATCAGTTGTAGGGTGGGATAGTGGCCACCCACCCACCCTACATATTCACTAGTACATCCGTCACTGTTACTGGTTTGGTTTTCTGAAAAACTACAATGTTTTTGTTGAAATTTTGATGAATTAAAAGTAGTAATTGTGGCTTAAGTTTAATTGTATATGTAGGGTGGGTGGGTGGCCACTATCCCACCCTCTAACCCCTATAATATTAACGAGTGTGTCTGGAATGAATTATTGGATAAATTTTAACATTCATTTGTAGAAAAATGTTTAAAAGAGAAATATTTTCGTAACAAATAGAGTGAAAATCTTTTAGTAATTATGTGATTTTCTAGTAAAATTCGGCTGTGGGTTTTATTAATTGTAGGGTGGGATAGTGGCCACCCACCCACCCTACTACATATTCACTAGTACATCCGTCACTGTTACTGGTTTGGTTTTCTGAAAAACTACAATGTTTTTGTTGAAATTTTGATGAATTAAAAGTAGTAATTGTGGCTTAAGTTTAATTGTATATGTAGGGTGGGTGGGTGGCCACTATCCCACCCTCTAACCCCTATAATATTAACGAGTGTGTCTGGAATGAATTATTGGATAAATTTTAACATTCATTTGTAGAAAAATGTTTAAAAGAGAAATATTTTCGTAACAAATAGAGTGAAAATCTTTTAGTAATTATGTGATTTTCTAGTAAAATTCGGCTGTGGGTTTTATTAATTGTAGGGTGGGATAGTGGCCACCCACCCACCCTACATATACATTGGTATATCCATCACTGTTACTGGTTTGGTTTTCTGAAAAACTACAGCAATGTTTGTGTTGAATTTTTGATGAATTAAAAGTAGTAATTGTGGCTTAAGTTTGATTGTATATGTAGGGTGGGTGGGTGGCCACTATCCCACCCTCTAAACCCTATAATATAAAAGAGTGTGTCTGGAATGAATTATTGGATAAATTTTAATATTCGTTTGTAGAAAAATGTTTAAAAGAGAAATGTTTTCGTAACAAATAGAGTAGAAATCTTTTAGTAATTATGTGATTTTCTAGTAAAATTCGGCTGTGGGTTTTATTAATTGTAGGGTGGGATAGTGGCCACCCACCCACCCTACATATACATTGGTATATCCATCACTGTTACTGGTTTGGTTTTCTGAAAAACTACAGCAATGTTTGTGTTGAATTTTTGATGAACTAAAAGTAGTAATTGTGGTTAAAGTTTCACTGTATATGTAGGGTGGGTGGGTGGCCACTATTCCACCCTCCAATCCCTATGACATAAAGGGGTATGTCTGAAATGTATGCTTGAATAAAATGGAATATTCATTTATAGAAAACTGTATAAAAGAGCAATAATTTCGTAATAAATATAACAGAAAATTCGATTGAGGGTTTTATCAATTGGAGGGTAGAAACACCCACGCACCCTACATATACACTGGTACATCCATCACTGTTACTGGTTTGGTTTTCTGAAAGACTACAGCAATTTTTGTGTTGATAATTTCAAGAATTTATACCTGCAATTTTATCTTAAGTTTTATTGTATATGTAGGGTGGGTGGGTGGCCATTATCCCACCCTTCAACCCATATAACATAAACGAGTATGTCAGGAATGAACTATTGAATAAAATGGAATATTCATTTATAGAAAAATGTATAAAAGAGAAATAATTTCGTAATAAATATAACAGAAATCTTTCAGTAATTAAGTGATTATTTAGTAAAATTAGTTTGTGTGTTTTATCAATTAGAGGGTGGGATAGTGGCCCCCCACTCACCCTACATATTCACTGGTACATCCATCAATGTTACTGGTTTTGTTATCTGAAAAACTACAATGTTTTGGTTGAAATTTTGATGAATTAAAAGTAGTAATTGTGGCTTAAGTTTAATTGTATATGTAGGGTGGGTGGGTGGCCACTATCCCACCCTCTAAACCCTATAATATAAACGAGTGTGTCTGGTATGAATTATTGGATAAATTTTAATATTCATTTGTAGAAAAATGTTTAAAGGAGAAATGTTTTCGTAACAAATAGAGTAGAAATCTTTTAGTAATTATGTGATTTTCTAGTAAAATTCGGCTGTGGGTTTTATTAATTGTAGGGTGGGATAGTGGCCACCCACCCACCCTACATATACATTGGTATATCCATCACTGTTACTGGTTTGGTTTTCTGAAAAACTACAGCAATGTTTGTGTTGAATTTTTGATGAATTAAAAGTAGTAATTGTGGTTAAAGTTTCACTGTATATGTAGGGTGGGTGGCCACTATCCCACCCTCCAATCCCTATGACATAAAGGGGTATGTCTGAAATGTATGCTTGAATAAAATAGAATATTCATTTATAGAAAACTGTATAAAAGAGAAATAATTTCGTAATAAATATAACAAAAAATTCGATTGAGGGTTTTATCAATTGGAGGGTAGGAACACCCACGCACCCTATATATACACTGGTACATCCATCACTGTTACTGGTTTGGTTTTCTGAAAGACTACAGCAATTTTTGTGTTGATAATTTCAAGAATTTAAACCTGCAATTGTATCTTAAGTTTTATTGTATATCTAGGGTGGGTGGGTGGCCATTATCCCACCCTTCAACCCATATAACATAAACGAGTCTGTCAGGAATGAACTATTAAATAAAATGGAATATTCATTTATAGAAAAATGTATAAAAGAGAAATAATTTCGTAATAAATATAACAGAAATCTTTCAGTAATTAAGTGATTATTTAGTAAAATTAGTTTGTGTGTTTTATCAATTAGAGGGTGGGATAGTGGCCCCCCACCCATCCTACATATTCACTGGTACATCCATCACTGTTACTGGTTTGGTTTTCTGAAAAACTACAGCAATGTATGTGTTGAAATTTTGATGAATTAAAAGTAGTAAGTGTGGCTGAAGATTCATAATATATGTAGGGTGGGTGGGTGGCCACTATCCCACCCTCCAATCCCTATAACGAGGAGAACAGCAACAAGTATTTAATAATTGCAAAATTTTGTTTATTAGGTATAAATACTACGTTTATAATAGTACAAATATATTTTTATATATTCACAAATCACCATTTTGTAACGGACGTAATGAATTTATATTATATTATTAATTTTCATTACGCAAAATCAATGTGAGAGGACGGCGAATAAAGCCTCCATTTGTTCGCGCCGATCTGCAATTGTGCCATTTGCTGGGCGTATTAAAAATGGGAAGCTAATGGGTGTGCATTATTTAACGCACAATTCACTTAAATTATTTCCACGCGCCCAAATAACAAATGGCATTTTATTGCGCGCCCGGAGCGCCCGCATTATTTTTATTGAAATTAAACGGGGTGGTCGTGTCGGCGCGTTGTTGGCGATGGGCGCGATGTTTGTAAACATCGCGATCCGGCCAAGAATTGTATATATAACATAGAGGTACGAATAATAATATACACGGATTTCGTATTAATTCAATCCAGTCATATAAATTAATTTCAGCGTTGCGGATTGATTCTTCATAATGGTTGCAACCGTTACTACGTAATAATACATTAAATACATGTTTAATTGTGGAGGTGTTTACTTTGTGGTACATTTATATAATAATATAATTAAGAAAGGGGATTTTATTTATGTTTTATAGGAAGACTTTAAATGAATTCGTCAACCTTATGAGAAAGTTATTACAATGAGTTCAACTCGCCAAAAACCAAGGTCGAGTTGGTAAGATGTGCTGCCTATTGCTTCGTTAGTACACTGCTTAGATTAAGATATCATTGACGTTGATGCCTTAAAGCAGATTATTTCGTAATTCTGGGAGAACCGATTCAAAACAATGCTCTTCAATGTATAGACTACAATTTTTTTTTTAAGATTCCGCAGCTTCTAGAACGAATATACAAATATTCTAACACTAAAAACACGTGTGAAAAATCAACTGATTGAGGCACTAACTTCTTGATATATTTTAATTAATATTGCGAATAATCTCTCTACAATTAATATTTAATATAAACCTAATGTGTCTCGCTTTGACAATAATATTATTACTTTAAAGGGCATTAATCATCCAGACAATCCGTTTAATAAGTTTGTTATTGCACACCTAATATCATTGCAAATAATCAAATGTTGTCTCATGTAATTGAAGATTCTTTTCCTATAAAACAAGATGGTATTTTAGGAAATGATTTTTTATTTTCAGTTAAGAGAAAAAGGAAAAAGTAAATGAAATGCTCAAACAAGACATAATTAAACCCTCAAAGAGTCCATGGAATTCACCCCTATGGATAGTTCCAAAGAAGCCAGACTCAGATGGAAATAAGAAATGGAGACTAGTGGTCGATTATCGAAAACTGAATGACGTAACAATAGGAGATGCCTATCCCTTACCAAACATCGAGGAAATTTTGGACCAATTAAGAAGTGCGAAATATTTCAGCACCTTTGATCTAACATCAGATTTTCAATGAATAGAAATGCACCCCAGAGATTCACCGCATTTAGGTCATTTTGAATTTAATAGGATGCTATTTGGATTGCAAAATTCGCCTGCTACGTTCCAAAGACTGATGAATGTCGCCTTATCTGGTTTCCAGAATAGTCATTGTTGTTTCGTGTATTTGGACGACATCGTCATTTTTTCCGACAGTTTGCCTAACCATATTAAACATCTGAGGGAAGTATTCAAGAGGCTTGATCAATTTATTTACGCATAGAACCTACAAAATGTAAATTTCTACGACATGAAGTTGTTTATTTGGGACACTTGATCACCGAACATGGCGTTAAACCTGACCCAGCAAAGACAGCATGTGTTAAAAATTTTGAAACTCCTAAAAATATTAAGGAAATTGAATCATTTCTAGGCCTTGCCGGATACTATAGACGTTTTGTGCCTGATTTTAGTAAATTAGCGCATCCACTCACAAAACTTCTTAGGAAAAATTAAATATTTCAATGGACTATTTTGCAACAAAACGCATTTGAAAATTTAAAAGAAATTCTTTGCAAACAACCTGTTCTACAATTCCCAAGTTTTCAAGTAGAATTTACTTTTTACAAACGCGTCGAACTACGCAATTGGAGCAGTTCTTTCACAAGTACCTAAAGAAAGAAATTTACCTGTGGCATATTATAGCCGAACGCTGGGTAAAGCCAAACTATAACGTTTCTACTAAAGAATTGTTAGCGATTATTTCTGCAGTGAAAAACTTCAGACCATACCTATTTGGTAGGAGATTAGATGGTCACCGATCACATAGCTTTAAAGTATTTGAACAACGTGAAAGATCCAAGTTCTCTCCTTTTAAGATGGAGACTTGTGTTGGAAGAATATGATTACTATATCGAGTATAAACCCGGACGAATAAATAGAAATGCTTATGCGTTGAGTAGAATACCTGTAAGTCATGACTATGAAAGTTTTCAGGAATCTAGATAAATTACTAAAATCGAAAATTCTAATGTAAATGAAGAAATTGGAAATGTATTTAACGTTTTAAAACAGATTTTCTTTTTGTCATTGTATCAGCAAAGATTTTAGGTTAGGTAAAGGAATAGATTTGGAATTTAAAAATAAATATGGCAAGATAAATGCTCTAAAGGCACAAAATTCACCATTGTACTCATTTGCATTTTTAAAGCATAATAATCAATTTATATTTTATTTGATAACTAAACCAAAATATTTTGACAAACCTTCACATGGAGATCTTTTTAAAACCTTAAACTTTAACATTTTCCAAAAAAATCATATATTCCAGTTAGCCATGCCTAAGTTATGATGTAGTTTAGATAAATTAAATTACAGCATTGTTTTAGACATGATTAAGTACATATTTCAAGGTAGAAAATAAAATTACATTTAATGATTAAAATCATTCTAAAAAAGTAATCACTTACCCAAATTGCCTAAAAACTATCAAATTATAAGAAAATACAAGTATTTTCAATAATCCACCAAAACAATTGCTATATCGCCAGCTGGAAACAGAACGGCAGCTCTCGAGACTTAAATTGAAGAAAATAAAATTACGTCTAATTATTTAAAAATTTATAAAAAAACAATCACTTACGCAAATTGACTAAAACCTTTCAAATTATAAGAAAATACAAGTGTTTTCAATAATCTACTAAAACAATTGCTATACCGCATCTAGAAACAAAATGGCGGCGCTCGAGACTTAAATGAAGGAAATAAAATTACATCTAATGATTTAAAAATTTGTAAGAAATTAATCACTGACGCAAATTGACAAAAAATTTTGAAATTATAAGAAAATACAAGTGTTTTCAATAATACACTAAAACAATTGCTATATCGCAGCTAGAAACAAAATGGCAGCGCTCGAGACATAAATTGAAGAAAATAAAATTACATCTAATGATTAAAATCATTGTAAAAACATAATCATTTAAGCAAATGGCCTAAAAATTTCGAAATTATAAGAAAATATATGTGTTTTCAAAAATCTGCTAAAACAATTGCTATATCGTAACTAGAAACAAAATGGCAGCGCTCGAGACTTAAATGAAGGAAATAAAATTACATCTAATGATTTAAAAATTTGTAAAAAAATAATCACTCACGAAAATTGACTAAAAATTTTCAAATTATAAGAAAATACAAGTGTTTTCAATAATACACTAAAACAATTGCTATATCGCAGCTAGAAACAAAATGGCGGCGCTCGAGACTTAAATGAAGGAAATAAAATTACATCTAATGATTTAAAAATTTGTAAAAATATAATCACTCACGAAAATTACCTAAAAATTTTCAAATTATAAGAAAATATAAGTGTTTTCAATAATCCACTAAAACAATTGCTAAATCGCAGCTAGAAACAAAATGGAAGCGCCTGAGACTTAAATTGAAGGAAATAAAATTACATCTAATGATTTAAAAATTTGTAAAAAAATAATCACTCACGAAAATTACCTAAAAATTTCCAAATTATAAGAAAATATAAGTATTTTCAATAATCCACCAAAACAATTGCTAAATCGCAGCTAGAAATAAAATGGCACCGCTTGAGACTTAAATTGAAGGAAATAAAATTACATCTAATGATTTAAAAAATTGTAAAAAATTAATCACTGACGCAAATTGACTAAAAATTTTGAAGTTATAAGAAAATACAAGTGTTTTCAATAATACACTAAAACAATTGCTATATCGCAGCTAGAAACAAAATGGCAGCGCTTGAGATTTAAATTGAAAAATTCATCATTCATTCAATTTATTATTAAGATATTTGTACCTTATAAGGATTTGATTCCAATTGAAAATAACATAAGAAACTGTAACAATAGTCAAGGACACATTCTTGAAAAATCAAATAGTTCTTCTAGTTTATTTGATATAGCTAATTATAAGAATTCTGTTCAGAATTTTAAATTTATTTTACTGTCACCACCACATGTTAATAATTGCCTCTCACCTGAAGAATGTAAACATATTCTTCCCAAAGAAAATGAATGGGCTAATGACGATGTAATTAAAATAACAGCTTTGCAATTTGATATTTGTCTATGTATTCACAAATCAAACGATGAATTTTTCATTTTGGTGACACTAAAAATTTAGTATTTCACATAAATCACTCTAATAATCATTTTGAACCCTTCGAAATAACTATGACACAAAGTAATTCAAGTGATCTGTCATACTAAGACTTTTTTAAAACTTTGGACAACACTATAATTAGTTATAACAATATTACGGAATAGTAATATTTTAGACAGTAAAGGTAATTTAGCGTTTTTCATAACCTAAAACTCGCGACTTTTAATTTTTTTTTGGTTCATCATATAATTCCCAACTTGTCAATCTAATCGGATCGAATTGTGCGTATTTATTTTATCCGGACAATTACGCTATAAAAATAGCGGACAAATCGAGTGAATCGTGTCGCGGCGATTGTAAAATACGAGTTAATCACAAAATAATAAATTCGATTTTGGAAAATGCTGGCCCGCCATCAGCGTTTTAAATATGCAAATCAAACGCGCCAAATTACTTATCGAATATTAAATCCCGCGATAAAACCGTAATTATAATTTAAAACGGTCAACAATGCGGCCATCGATTATAATTAAACAGCGTGGCCGGGCGTGAATTTTCATATTGTATATATATAATGTTATTAATAAATTATGCCTAACGTAAAGTAGATCAAGTGGTTATTTAAATCCGGGAAAATACATTAGGTAAAGAATTGATCAACACTTGGTAAGATATGTTCGATACTTGATGAGAGATTGTCTAAACTCGTTAGTTTACACTACTCCAGTGAAAAATGTTAAAGATTTGCGAAATCGAATAATTCCTGTTTGTAACACATTAAGAAACTACACTGAGGTTCAAATTAGGAGAAGTAGGAGATAATTTGTTTCCATCAAGAGAGTAGAAGAACAATTATCGATTATGCACTGATGTTTTTGGAAAAGTTCGGTCGTCTATGAGAAAAAGATTTGATTATTGTTTCCTAATTGAAGGTAGCCATTATAGCAGTTCTTAAAGAAACATGTAATTTTTGGTTGCCCTAAGAAATCAGATTTTCAAAAATCAAAATATTTTTAGAATAGTCTAGGGAATAACTCTTTAAATTTTAATAGTAGTTAAAAATATCATTTCTTCTTTAAATTTGGTTTTACTTTATGTTTAATAAACACCTTTTGTATGAAAATTGATTACGCCTATTATTACAATATTAACAATTTTATTTCGAAAATTTCATTACAAACAATTACCATAACGAATGTTGATTGTATTAATTATTCAAATCGTGTATTATTTTTAAATATCGTGTATAAATCAGTGCCGATAAAAGAGCGACGAATAAAATGACGCCGGTTTTAATTAATGAGGATTTTGCAATTTATTAAAAGTCGCACACACTTTTGTTTATAGCTGAATAATTCAACGGCGAGTGAATAATAATAAATTAACGCCGCCTATTGTCAGCGGAGTCTGTTAATGAATATAGGTGTTAATTATTTGTAAACAATGCGACAGAATGGAATTGTTGTAAATAATAATTATTAATGTAATTATTTCCCTTCATTACGCATTAAACGGAGTCATTATTTATTGCTGAATTATTTATCGGTTTGAAAATTATTTTAGTTTAAATATATTTAAATAAATATTAAAAGGAGTAGTAAAAACATATAGTTTATATCTACTATGTTATTTCCTTGTTCCTTGTTTACCATCATCTCCACTCCAGATTGTGCAAAGGTGGATTTCCCTACTCCTCCCCATATCATTGTATATCCTTCTTCAATGTTTTTTTATGCTTGTTCCTTTTTTCTTTGTTTCTGCAATCCCCATTATTTGTATTTTTTTTTTTTTCATCTCCTGTCTAAGATCTTCTTCTTTTCCTCTTATCCCCATTACGTTTCATATTCCTATCATTATATTTTCTCTTTTTGTGTTATGTATGTTTATGTCGGTGTTCTTTTCATTTATTTTGTTACGTTTAGTTTTTATTTTCTTTTTAACTGATATTTTGCTTCGTTTTTATTGTTGTATTCATTGCTTAAATCCTGTGCGTTTTCAATCATACTACTATTGTGTCTATTCGTCTCATCTTGTATGATACATTGTTTATACTTTTTTGATCTCCTTTTAGGACAACTCCATTTCCATTTTTATCCCATACATATATCTCCTTATCTATAGTTAATTTACAATATCCCACTTTTGCCCATTTTCCTTTTGCTCTTTCCTCTCTTGCAATATTTCAAATTTCTCTCTGGACTTGTCTTTCCTCCCATGCTCATGATTGATGTAGATTTTTGTACGCTTTAATTTGTTCCTTGCTTCCATGACTTTTATTTTTGTTTCCCAATTTGCTAGTTCCACTATTGTAAGTTCATTTATTTTGTTATTTAATTTCTATTTGTAGTTTTTCATTAAAAAGGTTTTCAACCTCTTCTTCTGGCTTCTGTGCTTTTGCTAGCTCTTTTATTATAATATTATTTTTCCTCTTAATTTTTTATTTGTTTTCAGCTTTCATCTCTAATCCTCTCTTCTAACGCAGCCACTTTCTTTTCCATCTCTGCGTTTAACTCTTTTATTTCTAATTTTAATTCCTCCGTGTTTTAATCCATTTAAGTAACACCGTTTTTAGCATTTGCTTTATTTCATCCATAGCTCGATAGTCATCTGACTATAATATGGGTGGTAATAATTTGCAGGATGAGTGGACACTATTTTGCATTCAAGAAATTTAAAAATGAATCGTTGTTTTGAGGTAAAAATCAATTTTAACTGAAATAATTTTTTGTTTTGTTTTGTACGAGAGAAGAGCGAAGGTCGATAGTTTTCTGGCACATATATAGGTGAAAATGGTATGTACGATGGGTGGGTAATAATTTTTATTCAAAAAACTTTCAAATAAAGCCTTGATTTTAGATTAAAAAAGCATTTTGACAGAAATCAGTATTTTCTGTTGTTTTTATAACAGATAAGAGCGAAGCTCGATAGTTATCTGACTGTAATATGGGTGATAATGATTTGCATGATAGGTGACACTACTTTTCATTCAAGAAAATTAAAAATAAATCGTTGTTTTGAGGTAAATAAAAAATCAATTCTAACTGAAATAATATTTGTTTCCTTGGTTTTGTACAAGAGAAGAGCGAAGCTCGATAGTTTTCTGGCTCATATGTATGTGAAAATGATAAAGTTATTATTTAATTTTCTACAATGAACTAAAGGATTTTAATACATTTTATTATGTGAAAATGGTTTGCACGATGGATGAGCAATAGTTTTTATTCAAGAAACTTTCAAATAAAGCATTGCTTTTAGATAAAAAACATTTTAAACAGAAATTAGTATTTTCTGTTGTTTTTATAAGAGAGAAGAGCGAAGCTCGATAGTTATCTGACTGTAATATGGGTGATGATGATTTGCACGATGGGTGGGCACTACTTTTCATTCAAGAAAATTAAAAATAAATCGTTGTTTTGAGGTGACAAAATCAATAATAAAATAATATTTGTTTTTTGGATTTGTAAGAGAGAAGAGCGAAGCTCGATAGTATTTTGGCTCATATGTATGTGAAAATGGTTTGCACGATGGGTGGGCAATAGTTTTTATACAAGAAATTTTTAAATAAAGCATTGCTTTCATATAAAAAATCATTTTGAACAGAAATCAGTATTTTCTGTTGTTTTTATAAGTATGAGTATAGTTCGAATATACATACGTGCACGTGCGAAAATATTGTGCTGCGACTATAATTGCATATTTAAGTGGGTTATTTAGATCCGCAATTATCAATTTTTGGTGAGCAGTTTTATAAATATATATATATATTTAATATACCAAATATACTTTTTCTTAGGTTCATAGTGATTTGTGGCAAATTAACCTCAATATGTAATTTAATTCCTATACTTGCTTGTACAGAGAACAAAATCAACCTAAAATGAATACATTCATATCAACTTTTTTTTAACAAGGCCGTTTCGTGAGGGCATTCCTCTCGATTAGAAAAACAATCAATTATTTTGTTTTCTCGACGTGACGTCCCAACTCAATTTAATTGGTATTATTTATTTTTTGGGGTATCAAAATTAATTCCCATGTATCATTTTTGTGTAACATCCGTGGTCCAATCTGTGTTGTGAATAGTTAGTCACTGCGAAGGACCGTGCAGTGTGAAGTGTGACCCTGTTTTAATTTACTTTTTTCCCAATCCCTAATAATATAATCAACCCTGAAAATATAAATATTTAATTTAAATCACTATTCAATTTAATATCTATGTTATTATCTTAAGTATCTCATATTATTATGTCTAATAGACCAGAGCGTAGTAAACTTACAATGCAATTAGATAACTATTTATGTGCAGGCATATGTGGTAAAAACTTCGCAAGTAAAACAACTTGCCAAAAATGCAACAAATACTGTCACCCATCTTGCGTAAATAATCACTCGTGCATTATAAATTCTCCGCAACCTACCGACGATGTATTAAACGATGTGCTCCAAGCTATTCAGGAATTAAAGAATTCTGTTGAATTACTAACAGTTAAATGTGATAAACTAAGCAATGAAAATTGCGCATTAAAACTTCTAATCGCAGAAATAAGTGCTGTCAAATCGGATAACGTAAAAATGCGTGCAGAAATTGATCAAATGACAGAAAGGATTTCTAATCTTGAGAACTTGCCTCATTCGATTTCCCATAATAGTACATTGCCAGTAATGATATTATTAAAGAAATTGGTGACCGCAGAAGCAGAGAATTAATAATTATTATTTATAATCTTGATGAGTCCAATAATTATAGTATGTCTGATAAACGTAACGATGGCATTAGGCGAATATCAGTTGAATTACGTAAGGTTGACGAGACAATAACTATCAAATCGGCGCATCGTCTTGGACATATGACGGGAAATGAACATGTGCGTCCGCTAAAAGTAACTCTTGAATCAAGAGAAATAGTTAAAAAATTATTAAAAAATAAAACTAAAATTAATGCATCACTTAAATTGAAACCAGATCTTAGCCCAATGCAAAAAGATGTTTATAATTCAACAATTTCGGAACTAAAATCAAGACAGGCTAATGGTGAAACTAACCTGAAATTGAAATATGTTGACAATGTCCCTAGTATTATAAAAATTTCGAGAACTACATCGGGAAACTTATAAAACCCAACGTCAACATTTATTACCAAAATGTTAGAGGTCTACGTACTAAAGTTAGTGAATTCTATCCTGCAACCTGTTTAGCTGAATATGACATCATTGGTTTGACTGAAATATGGCTAACTGATGACATACTTAGTTCAGAATATTTTACAAATTCATACGTTGTTTTTCAGAAGGATCGTGACCTCATAGCAACTGGTCTTTCTACTGGAGGTGGAGTTCTGTTGGCAATTAGGAACGAAATTTTAGTTGAAAAGATTGATCTCTCATATATATGCGAATCGTGGCCTTTTATTGGCGTTGTTGGATGTATATGTCGTTTAAAAAATTCTCTTGTAATCTATGGGTATGTTATTTATATTCAATGCTATATATCGAATGATACTTTGCAGTTATTTTTAGAACACTTTGAACAAATAATTATGAATAATGAGAATATTCTTATCATGGGTGACTTCAATGTACCTCAATTTAATAGTAATGAAAGTACCGGTATGCAAAGGCAAATTCTAAATAATTTTATCTCTTTCTGTGGATTGAATCAAATCAATAATATACCAAATGAAAATGGTCGACTACTGGATCTTATTTTAACAAACCTTAATAATTGTCAAGTATCTCGTGATCTATTACCATTGTCTAAGGAGGATAGTCA
Organism: Ontholestes murinus; assembly: GCA_963969525.1. Lineage (NCBI taxonomy): Eukaryota > Metazoa > Arthropoda > Insecta > Coleoptera > Staphylinidae > Ontholestes > Ontholestes murinus. Next base: position 105,460,876 of record OZ018387.1, read on the forward strand.
CCACCCTTTTCTCGCGCTTGATATTACAGTTGATTCAAATAAAATATCCAAAGATAGAATAAATTCTAACCAGAAAGCATACAACTTTAAAAAAGCGAATTTTCTTGCACTGTATGATACATTATTCAATGTTGATTGGTCACTCATTATCAGTACTACTGACGTTGATATGACATGTAACTTGTTTTATGATTGCATTTATACAATATTAGATCAACATGTCCCACTTTGTAATAACGGAAATAAAAAGTATCCCTTGTGGTACTCTACCGAACTAATTAATAATATTAAGAAAAGACACAAATATAGAATCATATTTAAAAATACAAAAAATTATCTTATTAAATGTACCACCAAGTTAACGCCGACATCATTCAAGAATCAATATATTTCCCCTTACCAACATGGTTTTATTGAAAAAAGGTCAACTATAACCAACCTTTCAATTATCTCTCAGTATATTTTTCATGCACTAGATGAGCAGGGGCAAGTAGATGTGATATATACTGATTTTTCGAAAGCCTTTGATAGAATTAATCATTCAATTATTTTAAAAAAACTGTACAGATTCGGATTCAGCTCAAGCTTGGTAGACTTTTTTAAATCATACTTAAGTAACAGACCTCACTTTATTTTTTATAATGGCTTTAAATCCGAAATTTTTACTGCTTCTTCCGGTGTGCCCCAAGGCTCTAATCTTGGGCCATTACTTTTTACTTTATTTATTAATGACCTAACTGCCCACATAAATTGCGAAAAACTATTATTTGCTGATGACTTGAAACTATATACACGGATCAATTGTATTTCTGATTGCAATTTTCTCCAAAACCAAATTAATTTTATATCGAACTGGTGTAAAATAAGTTACAGGTCAATATTGATAAGTGTAAAATAATGACTTACACAAAGAAGAGAGATCCGGTTATATTTAATTATATGTTAAATAATATTACTTTGTCCAGATGCAATACTTATAAGGATCTTGGCATCTTATTTGACTCTCAGTTTTCATTTATCAACCATACAAATTCAATAATATCATCAGCGAATAAAATTCTAGGTTTCATTATTCGAAATACTAAGTCATTTACGAATTCTTCAGCTTTATTAACGTTATATTTTTCTCTTGTGCGTAGTAAGCTTAAGTATGGTCAGTTGATCTGGTACCCCATATACCATTCACATATTAATGCACTTGAAGGAGTCCAGCGTAAGTTTTTGAAAAATTTAAATCTTAGGATGGAGGGAGTGTACCCTGAGCGAGGATTTGACAACAACATACTGCTTTCCAAATACAATATATGTTCTCTTCATAAACGCAGATATATTAATAGCATATCCATTTTATATGATATGTTAAATAATAATATTGATTGTAATGATTTTCTCTCACAGGTTAACTTCAAAGTCAACACGGCATCAACTAGATTCCAATCAACATTTTACATTGCTCGCTCCAGAACGAATGTACTGAGAAGATCGCCTATATCCATAATGACTTCAAATTTTAATAATATTGCTACATCCTGTGATATTTTAAACGACTCCAAAGCTACAATACTTAATCATGCTTCAAACTTTGATGCAACATGTTAATATATAGTGCTATTCTACTGTGTGTTTAGTTTTTTAAGTTTTACTTTATTTACTATTGTACAATTCGTGTTTATATTTTCTGTATGTATCTTTAGTTTATATCTGTATACTTTTTATTTATGTATGTTTGTATTCCTATATACTTAATTTTGTTATCCCTGTTACTGGAATTATAAGAATAAATAAATAAATAAGAGAGAAGAGCGAAGCTCGATAGTTATCTGACTGTAATATGGGAAATAATGATTACACGATGAGTGGGCACTACTTTTCATTCAAGAAACTTTCAAATAAAACGTTGTTTTTGGATAAAAAGCAATTTTAACAGAAACCATTATTTTCTGTTGTTTTTGTTAGAAAGAAGAGCGAAGCTCGATAATTATCTGACTGTAATATGGGTGGTAATGATTTGCACGATGGGTGGACACTATTTTGCATTCAATAAATTTTAAAATTAATCGTTGTTTTGAGGTAAAAAATCAATTTTAACTGAAATAATATTTAAATTTGATTTCATAGTTTTTTGGCTCATATGTAAGTGAAAATGGTTTGCACGATGGGTGGGCAATAGTTTTTATTCAAGATACTTTTAAATAAAGCATTATTTTTAGATAAAAGAGCAATTTTAACAGAAACCATTATTTTATGTTGTTTTTGTAAGAGAGAAGAGCGAAGCTCGATAGTTATCTGACTGTAATATGAGTGATAATGATTTGCACGATGGGTGGGCACTATTTTTCATTCAAGATTTTAAGGTAAAAATCATTTTTAAGTAATATTTGAATTTGGTCTTGTAAGAGAGAAAAGCGAAGCTCGATAGTTTTCTGGCTCATATATTTCGTCATTAATACAATATCATTAGCCTCACATCGGATTTGGCAGCTCCCCAAATTGTTTCTTCCCATTCTTTCTTATCTCCTTCCGCATTTTAGCCATTAGTTCATCTATGCTACTTTTTTTGTCATCTAGTTTTCCCTAAAAAAATTTCTCTGCATTTCTTGTTCCTTCAATCATGTAAACCTTTACGCTAAGCCCTCCCTAAAATATAGCTTCTGTAAAAATTATTTCTTACTTAATATTAAAAAAATACTTGTTTTGTTTTTTGTTATTCTGAATTGATTTAATATTATTTAGAAGGAAACTCTACAGAAATATTTGATCTACACATAAAGCTATAAAACAAAACAAAAATAAGAAACCTTGGATTTAGATAGTAAATCTTTAAAAAAAATTACCAAAAAAAGAAGATACTAACCGAATGTTGGAAAAGATGTTTCCAAAAATAAAACAAAAAACGGCAGAAACTTGTAAGGACTAAAAAACTATAGAAGTTTTGTATTAACACAAGAAATCGATAACTAAATTGAAGAAAAAATTAATACAATCTTTAAAAATAGAAAAATATCTGACCGAAATAAAAATTCCTAGCAGAAAACTAAAGAAATATTTTATGTACAAAAACATTCCTAGAAATTAAAAAAAGAACTACAGAATATTTCAATTAATTTCTAAAATGTTTCACCGCCGGTTAAGTGAGAATTTAATTCATCGTACAGAATATTTTATGTATGCAAAAAAAACAAAATAACTTTTTACTTGAAGTTGAAAAGACTGTTTGTAACTTGAAGTTAAATAAATATGTAGGATGGTTGTATAGCCACTATTCCAACCCCCAATATCTTGAACACAACCCAACTTAATACATATTTCAACTTCACTTAAAACATTGTCTAATTTATTGAATAAACGTTTACACGTTTATTTACGGTTTGCATTTTCAAATTATAAACAGTGTTTCTATATAAGTTAAAATAAGTAAGTAGGGTGGGTGGGTGGCCACTATCCCACTTTCAAGGTTTTAAAACTTGATTAAAACACTAACACTTTCTTCACAATTAATTTTTATTTCGCTAGATGTACATTTCGGGTAATATGCACCCATTATCAATAGCTTATAACTAATTAAATAAAAATTATTTGTGAAGAAAGTGTTAGTATTTTAATCAAGTTTTTTTCATATCTTCACGTAACTCAACAACAAATTTCTATAAGCAAAGGTTTTCTTCAAAAAAAGTACAAAATTAAGAAATATTATTGTGTGAATATGTTTGATACAAAAATAATTATTCACAATTCTATTTCTTAATTTTGTACTTTTTTTTAAAGAAAACCTATGCTGATGTTTAAGAAATTGGAAGGTGGGATAGTGGCCACCCACCCACCCTACATGTACGTTTAAAATTCAATTAAAACACTGGTTTCGATTAATTGTATAATTATTCACAGTTTTGTTTGCAGTTTGCATTTTTCTAAATTGGAAACACTGTTTGTAACATAAGTTTCAATAAATATGTAGAGTGGGTCGATGTAGAGGCCACCGACCCACACTCCAATTACTTGAACTTTAGCAAAAGGTTTCTTCAGAAAAATTGAACAAAATTGTAAAAGTTTTTATTGTGAATAAAAACATCCAAGAAGACTACAAAAAACTAACAAGACAAAGACAAAGGGCAGCCTGGAGGTCTTTTTGTGAGGAGGTTGAAACCACCCCGGCAGCTGCAAGGCTCAAAAAGATCCTCTGCAAGAATCCCTCACGAAGAATAGGTTGCCTAAAACGAGAGGAAGGAAGTTACTCTTCCAACCTCTTGGAAGCAGCTGAGATTCTCATTAACACCCATTTCCCAGGATGTACAAACACCTTAGATGAAGGTTGGTCAGAACCTATACCCTAAAACCCCTCCGAGGAGAATAGGGAGGCGGCAGATCACCTCACAGAAGGGGCATGTATAACCTGGGCAATCAAAAGCTTCTCAGCCCTCCTCCAATGAGGGCTGGACATATTATCAGCCCATCTAGCCAAAATCTTCAGGGCATGTATTGCATTCAGATACATCCCTCTAGTATGGAAAGAAGTAAAAGTTCTTCATACCGAAATCTGGTGGTATAGATTATACACTAGCCAAATCATACCGCCCGATTAGTCTAACGCCATTTCTCCTGAAAAGGTTAGAGAAATTGTGCGAAAGATTAATTCGCGAGACGGCTTTGATTACTAATCCGATTCACGCTAACCAACATGCATACACTTAGGGGAGATCAACGGAGTCTGCTCTGCACACTGTTGTAGACCGAATCGAAAGATCTCTGGACAACAAAATGTCCACCTTGGGCGTGTTCATCGACATAGAAGGTGCCTTCCATAAGATGACCTTCAAAAAAATGGAAACTGCTCTCTCCTCGCATGGTGTGAACCTCACAGTTAGTGGATGGATCAAAAGCATGCTGGAGAATAGGGCAGTCACAGTAAATGTAGGAAATACCACTGTCAGAAAGATCGTTGCAAAAGGCTGCCCACAGGGTGGAGTACTCTCACCACTCCTGTAGAACATAGTTGTTGACAGCCTACTGCGGCGATTTAATGACAATGGCTTCCACACCATAGGATATACAGATGACATAATCATCCTGCTAATAGGAAGATTTGAGACGGTGATATGCAGCTTGATGCAGGAAGCCCTCAAAATAATCAAACACTGGTGTAATGACCAGTCTCTGACCATAAACCCGTCAAAGACTGAAATGGTCCTCTTCACAAGGAAAAGGAAAGTAGGTAAGCTAAAGCTTCCTAAGCTCCTCAACACCCGGTTGATATTGTTGTCGGAAATGAAATACCTGGAAGTGATCCTCGATGGCAAGCTAACGTGGGAACCACATCCCAAAATGAAATGTAAAAATGCATGTGTCTCCCTCTGGCAATGCCGGAGGGCTGTGGGGCAGATATGGGGACTATCTCCTAACATAGCACTTTGGCTGTACACATCAATCTATGCAGCACTTTTTACTTATTCCAAGGCGATATTTTTTTCGTTTGAAGCTTTACTTCTGAAGTGTAGATTCATCTAAACCTATGACCTGCGTTCATATCCTCAAGATATTTACGATAATCCATAACCGTTGTATGTTCGAATCAGCATTAATTAATAGGATCGGCCACCGCCGACCTTCGGCATTCCTGCGTGGTTGCAGCAGGAGCGCCGCATTGTCTGGCATTACGGCGGCGGTCATAACAATACAATGGTTCGCATCCATGCCGCCTAGTTGTTGTGTGCGAGCCCATTCCGGCCCGATACAAATTGTCACCGTTATTAATGATGGCATACTATCCAATTGAAACGCCATTTAGATCCGGATTATTCCGATTAAGAGATTAATATTACGCCGTGCGGAATTTCGGCAATTTTGCAGCGCGATTATGGTGATTGTACGCATATAATTAGGGCCCATTACGGGGGGTGGCAGCCGATGCGCGGAAACGGGCGGTGGGCCGGGGTGTATCGGTTCAAAAAGGCCATGGCCAGCCCCAAATCGTTTTTATCGGCAATTCGGCCCTTTTTGAAATGGACGGGACACGCGCGCGCCCTCTATTACCGATAATGCGCGTAATACGGTTAAATTTGATCGTGTTTAGTGCCTTTTATTATATTAATACGATCGAATACTGTGAATTTAATGACTCTGATAAATTATTTTTACATATATATTAAACCCATGTATTAAGGGCTATTATTATAATCAACTTCATCCTGATTTATAATTATAAGTCTATTAGATTTAACGCCATCAAGTGCTGTTTGTAAGAAGAGTCATTAGTCACTTGAATCGTTCGTGGCTGAACTTCACGATTTTTGCCACTTGATGAGAATTTTTCATCGTCGTCGTGTCCTGCAAATGACGGTGCACTTCATTTAATAGCAAAGTAGATACATGAGAGAAATAAAAACTGAAACATCCACGGAGATTAAACTACGACGATGGAAAGGGGGAAAAGTTGTCAGGGAAAAGTTTTCGGTTTTTACACACACAAAAAAATTATTACCTTCACGTATAGAAATAAAAGAGTTATCAATTACAAGCGAATATATATGAAATATAATATAAGTACTAAGATGAAATAAAATTTGTAATGGTAGAAAACATCAACTAGGCTTGAGTGGCTCAGATGGTAAAGGATTGAACTATTAAGATGAAAATTCCTAATATAAGAAGAAGAAGAAGAATAGTAGGGAACAACAACTAGGCCTAGGTGGCTCAGATGGTAGAGCATTAAACTCTCAATACGATAGTCACTAGCTTAAAAACTGAAGTAAAGCAGTAAATTAACTTCTAACTCATAATATGCGTATTTGATCGAAACATTAACAAAAATATAATTTTACTTTAGATACGTCAGTATTAAAAAAATGTATATGATATCAATGAAATTAAAGTAGTATAAAATTATACATTTTATCATCATAAACTTTCTAATCAAGAACAGTTAACAAAATATCCTTAATTAAGGAATTTATGACATGTGCATTCTTTCGTCGAGATACGCGCTAAAATATTTCTGCATTAACGACAGGTACAAATGAATGAGTGGCAGAACTCACGGCAGAAATGCATAATCGATCCATTAAGAACACGCCAACGTAAAAGCGAGCTGTGTACGTATGTGTGCGTTTCTGTTTATTGTGTAGATTATCATTTAATTGTACTTGTATCAGTGTCGCTGGTAATTTTTCAACTCGTTCCATTAATTACGTTCAACGTAATTGAAAAAAAACTGTTTTATACTCCTCTTTTGTATATGGAATAATATAAATACACGGTTTACAAATTAAATCCATCAAATACGCAAACAAAATGATAAAACTAAATTTTTGTTCTTGTTTACCCAGAAAAGCTTTAATTTTGATTTGTGTTCGATGTATAAGAACTACTTCAAGGTCATATTCAAACCGTTCAATGTCACGTTCAAAAAGTTCAAGGTCATATTCAAAAAGTTCAACATCACATTCATTTCATTCACAGATGTTTGTGATTTTTATTTCTGTTTTCGATGTATAATAATTGCGGGCGTTCTTCAAAGAGCTCAATATTGAAAAAGTTCTAGGTCATATTTAAAAATGTCAAGGTCACCCTAAATACTTTCAAGGTGATATATCATTCATAGATATCTGTGATTTTTAATTCTGTTTTCGATGTATAAGAATTGCAGTCGTTGTTCTAAAAGTTCAAGGTCGTATTCAAAAGGTTCTAGGTCATATTCAAAAGGTCCAAGGTGATATTTAAAATTTCAGAGTTATATTTAAAAGGTTCACGATTATATTGAAAAAGTTCACGATCATATTCAAAAAGTTCAAGATCATATTCATTTCCGTCACACATATCTGTGATTTTTAATTCTGTTTTCGACGTATAAAAATTACTGTCTTTGTTCAAAAAATTCTAGGTCGTATTCAAAAGGTTCAAGGTCATATTTAAAGGGTCCAAGGTCATATTAAAAATTTCAAAGTTTTAAATCATCTTCGTTTCATTCAGACATCTGTGATTTTTATTTCTGTTTTCGATGTATAAGACGTTCAATCGTTATTCAAAAATTTCTAGGTCGTATTCAAAAGATTCAAGGCCATATTCAAAAATGTCATCTCATTCACATAACTATATCTGTGATTTTGATTTCTGTTTCGATGTATAAGAATTGCAGTCGTTGATCAAAAAGTTTAAGGTTATATTCAAAACGTTCAAGGTTATATTCAAAAAGTTCAAAGTCACGTTCAAAAAGTTCAAGGCCATATTCGAAAAAATTCAAGATCATAACCAGTTCATTCACAGATATTTGTGATTTTTATTTGTTTTCGATGTATAAGAATTGCAGTCGTTGTTCAAAAAGTTAGACATCATATTCATTTCATTCACAGATATCTGTGAAAAATTAGAAATATTTTTTTAGTTGATCATCTTTGGAAAAATTTAAAAGGTTTTGATTATTAATGAAAGCCAAAACTTTCGTAGTATTGAATGATTCATTCCACTTTAAAAAGGAACGACACATTTGTGATACATTGTAAAAATATTATTAGAATTAGAAAAAGGCAACTAAAACATTAAAGGATGTTGAGAACTGTTGAAAAACAAAATTTTTTGAATACTTTTATGGTTAAATTAACTCATGGAAAGAACAAATCTTTAGAGAATTATAAAGAAATTCTGATTGAATGTTTAGTTTAACTTCTGGAAGGTAAAAAATCTATAAAGCAAGTCAGATTGGTTATTATTAGAAATGTAAAAAAGGAACGATTTTGACAAATTGATTTATTAATTTATTGATTTTACTTAACATGTCCACTTAAAAAAATATATAAATTTATAAACTACTTAACAATTTAGAGCAGAGAACATACGGGTGAAGTTCACGTAGTTCACGAAGTATTCAACCCTAATTATAACTTTTAAAAAGAGCAAAGAAGCGCCAGAGAAGTACTTTCGTTGGAAATTTTCAAATTTAAACCGAAATTGAAGAATTTTGAAACCTTTGAAGTATTGTATGATTAATTCAGCTTTAGAAAAGATAAAAAGTCCATACAAAGTCTGAGGGGAATTTTGTAACTATTTAGAAATACAACTAGTAAACTGAAGAGAAATAATAAAAACTGAATCCTCCTGAAATCTTAAATTATCAGTTCAGCTTCCGTAAGGATAAACACTCTGTGGAAAATTGTATAAATTAAACTATTATTAGAAATAATAGAAGCTAAAATTTTCAAAGCATTTCATCTTCTGCTGTAGGTGCATCTCCTAGAGGAGTTTTGCGTCTGGCCATATGATTTCCTATCTGTTGTTGCTTTTATCAGATAATGATGACATATATAGATTAATGTCTAGAACTTCCTTCAAAAAGGGATAAAATACAGTATATTTGCTGAACTAATAAATCAAAATTAATACAGAAGCAACCAATGTCTACCAAATGTCTGTGGAAGGATATGGGTGAAGTATAAGATCATTGAGTAGCAGAGAACTCCGCCTGTAATTCCTGCGGTTTTTTTGTACTATTTTATGTATATATTTACATAAATATGTTAGCAAGAACACCGAAGCTAATAAAGAATCTTCAAGCCCCATCCCTGCCTACTTCCTAATGTTCCATTTTTTTCCTTTGAATGCCTCTTCTTCCTTCTACCTTCACCTGGATTATCAGACGTAGTTTGTTACCTGTTTTTCGCTCTTTGATATTGACTTAGAGTTCCCAAGTTATAACTTCTGAAAAGCGCTAAATATCTGTACGAAGATAGAAAGGTATTTTGGTCAATCATCTTAAAAAATATAAACAGAAAACTTTTAATTGGAGGGTATTTATTGGTTTAAGTCAAAACTTTTCATTGATTTAATTTTGCAGAAAAGAAATTTTATAGATATAGAAAAAATATATAAATTAAACGATATTAAGAAATGACAATGGCCAAAAACTTTTGTAAAAAATCATAAATCTGTAAAGAATTGAAGAGATATTTCGACTTGGAATTAGAAAATGAAGTACACCAATTTTGAGAGCTGTAATCTTTAAAATTATTATTAAGCGTTCAGCCTATTTTTCAAAATGATTATTTAAAAGTTAATTAAGCACTGAAAGAAACTGAAAATCTGTCCTTAAAGTTGTAAAATCAAACGATTTTGAGGAATAATAAAAAAGCTTTAGAGTATTAAATGCTTCATTTAACTTCCAAAAGTCTAAAAACTCTGCTGTTGTAATCATATTTTGGTTGGTTATTTTTAAAATTAAAAACAGAAAACTTCAAAATTGAAGGATTTTGAACACCGAAAGTCGAAATCATTTAAGTATCGAAAGATGAATTTCACTTTTGGAAAGAAAACATTTTTGAGATAAATTTTGGTCGATTACTCTTTAGAATTACAAAAATAATTGATTATGGAAAGTAATGAAAGCCAAAACTTTAGTAGAAGTCTTGAAAGAATCATTCAACTTTTAAAAAGAGCAAAACATTTGTAGAGAATTTGAGAATATGATTATTTTTGGAATTAGAAAAATAAAGAAATATTAAACGACTTTGAGATTTATTTATAACCGAAAGTATTAAATACTTAATACAATTTCTGAAAAGAAAAAATGCTTAAGAAATGTATTTTTATTGCTTACCTTCGAAATCTAAAATTAGAGAGACAGAGAGAGATCAACATCTTTATTATTGTGTGCTTGATTGATGGTCTTCCAGCCCTTTAAAATTATTAACAGAAAACTTAAAATTTAAAGAATTCTTGATACTGATAAGATTAAATTTACTTTTTGCTAATACCTAAAAACCTGTAGAGTTTGAAAGGAAACGAAAGGAATTATAGATATCTATAAAGAAAATAAAATGAATTTGAAAGAATTCTGAACAATTAGAAATCTAAAATGAAAACGACGATTATGAGAATTAACTAAAGAAAAACATTTGAAAGATACATTTAACTGTTACAAGAAACCTAAGAAAATTATTTAAAAAAAATTAAATACAAATTTAAATTTTCGATTTTTAGAGACAATAAAAAATATTCAACTATTCCTAAGCTATAGTTTAATGATTGTCGGGTTACCTGAAGATGCACTGAATATTAAATGAAATACGAGTGTCCTTTCTTAATTTTCCTTGTCTCGTAATTCATTTAATATTACTAAGCTGTTTTGTCTAATTTTCTGCTGAAATAAGTTCCTGAGATTTTCGTTCAAACCTACACCATGTTGACTTAAAACTCTTTCTTAACATATTATTTTTCTCTTAATTTATTCTTTTAAATCTTCAACCTCTGACTAAAGTTCGGTGAGAAGCAATGAGCTCCGCTTGTATATATTTACTTAAATGTGTTAGCAGGAATAACGAAGCGAATACAAAATGAAGAAGAATAAAGTATTTGATGAATTTGGTTTTCGTTTATCAATAAAGAATAAAATTTTGGCCAAAAAATCAAATTTAAATCAAACAATAATTATTTTGTTTTTTCTTTTTGAAGAATAGAAGAAAAGGAGAGCGAAGCTCAATAGTTATCCAAATGAAATACGGGTGGAAATGGTTTGCAGGATGGGTAGGCAATATTTGTTATCTAAGAAAATTCCAAAAGAAACGTTTATTTTGTACAAAAAAATAATTTTAACAAATAAAAACATTTTTGTGTTTGAAGAAAAGAAGAATTCTTTAAGTATTTTAAAGATTAATTACATTATCAGGTAATATCTGTCATGCTGACATTAACAGCCAAAAAAGTCTCTCCTAAAAGGGAACAAAAATAGTAAATTGAAGCATTTAAAAATGAATCCGGAAGTGCAAGAGGATATAAGCTCCCTCGGCATCATGGAAAATAAAGGGTTAGAGTGGAAGATTTTTAATTGATTTGTTGTATACATATTTTTTTAAGATAGAGGTACAAAGATGTATAAATAAAATAAACTTGCACTCTATGCTACTGTTCTGGATTTTATTTGATAAAGTGTTGATACCGACAATTTAGTTCTAATAGGTGATTTCAATATACCTAAATATAAAATTAGCTCAGCGGGTCCTACGATTTCGACCCTAATATCAACATCATTCACAAGTTTCTTGGACCCATATGACTTGTCACAATACAATCATATAACTAGCAGCATTAACAGAATTCTAGATTTGGTTATTGCTAGCAAAAATTTTGAGGTTATAGTAATAAGAAGTATGAACCCACTTATAAATGCTGATCCGTATCATCCACCAATTGAAATTGTCGTCAACTGTATAATTGACAAAATGCCTAGTTTTTTACCTTAGGAAAACTGTTTTAAATATAATTTTCGAAAGGCTGATCTTCGTCTACTCTACCAGAATCTCACCGAAATTAATTAGGATAATTTGTATAATTCCGATATAAGTGGAGAAGCATGTAAGATTCTGTATGATAACATCTATAAAGCAATGGATAGAAGAGTTCTTAAATTAATACCCAAAAGAAGAAATAGATACTCGGTCTACTTTAGTCCGGACATCATAAGGGCAATTTGACTTAAAAATAGATGTCTAAAGGTCTACCGTCTATTCAGATGTGAACTTTGTAATTTAAAAAGAAATATTAAATTGGCTTACAATAAATATATTGAATCTTCCGAACAAAACATTGCTTCTGAGTTTTCTTAATGATAGAAAAAAAAATTACCAGGTACCATCAGTGATGACGTGGCAGGGGATTTGTCTTGATCAAGGTCCTCAGATTGCTCAAGTTTTTGCCGACCATTTTAATACTAATTACAGCAAGGCGTCCAATGAATCGAAGGATGTCCACTTGGATTGTATGGGGAACTTATTAATACGCGAAGAAATGGTACTCGAAGAATTACAAATATCCAAGGCTAAACTCACCATGGGAGCAGATAATATACCTGCGTTTATTGTGAAGGATACCGCTATTATTCTTGCTAAACTACTTACTCATATTTTTAATATTATATTGCAAACTGATTACACAATTTATATCTTCTAACATGAACAAAAGGTGGCAAACTGACGTAATTTATGTTGATCTTCCTAAGGCTTTTGAGCGAATGTCACATGATATGTTGAATACAAAGCTTCAGTCATTTGAGCTACCTCATATTATGGTCACAGTTATTAAGTTGTATCTAACGGTCCGACCACAATATGTAGTTATTAAAGGTCACACGTCGAAGAGCTATATTGCTAGAAATGGGGTACCACAAGGGTCAAATCTGGTCCTCTGTTGTTCGTACTATTTACTAATGACTTATGTGATGCACTTGATTGTAACATATTAATACGCTGATGATATAAAAAAATATAGAACTATTCACTCTGTTTGAGACTTGATTTAGATAAATTATATCAATAGTGCATTGATAATGAACTCCCTCTTAATCCTGGACAATTCTGCTAATGAACTATGGCTGAAGATTACTGCAGGATGGATGGGCAATGGTTTTAATTTCAGAGAAAACTTTATATTCAATTAGCATGTCTTCTTCTTCATAAATGTTTAATGTTTAATGTTTATTAGACTTTAGCTTCATTTCCAAAAAATATGCATGAATATTATATAAAAAATATAAAAATTTTGGATGGATGAAGCTGGCCGGAGTTCATGCAACTGCGATGATCTTCCACTCTAACCATTGTTTCTGGTGGATAGTGAGAGTCCCTCTATCGTTCTATTTACCATAATTATTATAATATATTAATATTTGCTTTAATTTGACCTTATAAAAAATCAATTTAACGGAAACAATACATTTTTCTTTTCGTAGAGAGAGCAGAGAAGCTCGAGAAGATGGGTGGGAAATATTTTTCATTTAAAAAACACTTTGGATACAAAATCAATTTTAAGAGTCTTTATGGGAGAAAAGCAGAGTTCAATAGTTCTGACTGACTGATATATGGGTAAAAATGATTTGAACGATGGTTTGGCAACAATATTCATTAAGAGAATTTAGGCCAAAACCTTATTTTTGGGCTATAAAATCAATTTTAATAATAAGTCTGACATTAGAAGAGAGAAAAGTAAAGATCGATAGTTATATACATGAAATATTAATGGAAATATTTTACACGATGGTTTTATTCAAGAAACTTTAAAGCAAAACGTTCCTTTTAGACAAAAAATTAATTTGTGTATATATTTTAAAATATTCCTAATAAGTTACATATTGTTTTTTCTAGAAATTGTACATTTTCAAGAAATTGCCTATATTTCTATAAAACTTAGTCCTTTTGCCTTGATGTCTATAATCTTGGATGTAAAGTTCTACAGAGTTTGCTTATTTATTCTAGGTTTGATATAATAGATTTAATTTTTGTTTTGTTTTCATAATCTTGGATTTTTAACTCTCTTGGGTTGTTAAAAAAATAATTTCAGCGAATGATTAACCTAAATAAATTTGTGAATTTTTCAATTCAGTGTAAGTATGGATTCCCACATAGTAAATTATATAAAATTTAGTCCTTAACAGATTTTATTATTTATCTTTTTAATGATTTTTTTTTTAAATTCATTAACGGTTTACAGTAGTCTAAAACTACATCAAATTCTTAGAATTCATGAAATAAAAAGAAGCAAGTTCGTACTTCTATTGTTTTTCATTGTTTTCGTCATAACTTTATACAAGGTGGCGCAAAAGTAATGTCATAGTTTAAATTGGCTGCCATTTTATTATAAATGGAAAAAAAAACTCTATTTTTATCAAAAGTTTACTTGAAAGTATATTATTGGTTAGATTACTTGGATAAAATTATATCGCTCAAATGGTCACCTCCCGAGTTGATGCATAATTGCGCTCGTTTTAAGGAATTTTGAATTGTTGCTCGCTAAACATCTGGCTCCAAATTGGCGAATTTTTTCTTTAATGTTAGCTTTTAAGTCTTGCATGGCTCGTAAACTGTTTGTGCTAAACACGAGATTTTAAAAAGTTCCAAAGGAAGAAGTCTGATGCTGTTAGATCTGGCGATCTGGACGGCCAGTCCAAATCTCCAAAACGGGAGATCACTCGACTTTGTCAATTGTTAACTATATGATAGATTATAGTTGACAATTGACAGATGACAGTTGACAGTTGATTATTACAGAGGAGAGTAACTTATGCTATCTGTTTACTTTCAACAATCCATTGTCAATACATTGATGAATTAACCTTTGTGAATTTTGAACTGTATGTTATGTTAGAGTTGACAATTGACAGATGACAGTTTATAAATGACGTAGAAGAGTTAATCGCTATTAACTATCAAATTTTAATTGTATTCTTTTAATTATTAACCATCAGTTGACAGATGACATAATAGATGATAATTGACAGGTGACAGCTGACAGTTGCTTATTACATAGGAGAGTAACTTCTGTTATCTGTTTACTTTCAACTGTTTGCTGTCAATACTTAGAATAATTAAAGTTTGTCAATTGAATGATAGGTTATAGTTGACAATTGGCAGATGACAGTTAATAAATGACGTAGAAGAGTTAATCACTTTTAACTGTCAAATTTTAATTGTATTCTATCAATTATTAACTATCAGTTGACATATGACCAGTAACCTCTGTCATCTGCTAATTGTATGAGAGAAGATATTAAATAACTAAGAGATACCAGATGACAGTTGGCAGTTCTCTATCAATTCTTAACTATTAACCATATAATGTTGGCTAAAAAAGGACAGTGATTTTATGTCAACTGACAGATGTCAATTTTTGTGTATCATACCAGAGAACAGTTGATAGTTGACATATAACATAGGATACTTCGACTTACTTAACCGTCAACTTTTAACTATCTTCTGACATCTGTTAATTATCAAATATGTCAAAGTGACAGGTGATAAACGACATAGGACAATTAACCTCTGATATCTGTCAATTGTATAGCATATGATAGTTCAGAATTAACAGATACCAGTTGATAGATGACATAGGAGAATAACCTCTGGTATCTGTCAATTACTAGAAGACATAGGAGAACGAAACTTTCTTATCTGTTAATTGCAAACTATTAATAATATTTTAACAGATAACGTAAGAAATATTCTTTAGTCTCAGTTAACTGTCATATTTCATCTGTCACTTTTATATAATTGACAATTGACAGATGACGGAGAACACTTGATAGATAACTCTGATGTCTGTTAATTTTAAACTGTTTTCTGTTAATTGCTAACTCTCAACTATCAGTTTATAGATGACAAGGGTATAACAGATGATAGTTGACAATTGACAGATGACAGAAAAGTAACACCTGTTATTTGTTAAATTGTTAACTCAAAGATCCACTGCTAATTGACAACTTTTAACTGTCAGTTGATAAATAACATAGAATAATTAACTTTTGTCATCTCTCAACTGTGTGAAAAATTATATTTGATAATTGACAGATGCCAAAGGATAGTTGACAATTGATACATAACATAGGAGACAAAATCTTTCTCATCTGTCAACTGTCAGCTGGTCTCTATCAATCCATAACTATTAATTATCTGATGACAGATAACATAGGAAAAACGTTATATGTAATCTGTCAGCTGTCAACTATGCTTTGTTTCTCGTAACTGTCATATATCACCTGTCACTTTAAATAGTTGTCAATTGACATATGGATGACGAATAATAGTTGATTTGATGTAATCTGTAGGTTTTAAGATCTAAAAAAGAATTTTAAAAACAAAACGAAAGAAGATGAAGACTTTTAAGTGAGACATATTTCTTCTGCGTTTAAAAAGTTTGTTTGGAAATTCTATACATTTACTTGACTTTTAAAAAGAAAAAAAATTTAGGAATACTTAAGTTTCCATCTACATATAGAAAGAAACAGTTTCGAAAGAGAGTAAAGAGAAAGTTTTGAAAAGGACGCTAGTCAGATATTCTTCTAGTTTGAAAATAGATATCTCCAGATTTCAACTTGCAGGGAAAAAAAATGAATGAGTTAACTTCAATACGTAAAGAGTTGATCAACACTTGGTTTGTTTCACTAAGTTAACTTTTTTCTCTTTCTAGGTTTAAAAAATGTAATGGAATTGTCTTTTTTTTTAATTGGTTAGAAACAAAAAAAAGGACTTAAAAATCCAGTGTAAAAAAAGGCATTTTTTTTTCTTATTTTAAAGATATTTAAAAGAAATAGTTGGAACTGCGTGAAACAGCAGAAAACACATGTCAGAAGAGTTTGCTTGCCTCAAACTAAAGAAATGAGAATCCAAAATGTTTCATCGCACGGTTTTTATCACTAAGGTGTAAAGATAAGAAAGTTGTTCACATGCTCAGCACAAAACGTCCAATAATTAATTTAGTTAATACAGGGAAGCGAAAAAGGAAAGGTGGCAATTTTTTCTTCTGTTCTATTCTGTTCTGTGGTATTCACTTCTGTTCCCTAACAGTATCTTTTGTTCTCTGATATTATCCTTTGTTCTCTTCTATTCTCTAATATTTTCTCATCTGTTATATTCTATTTTCTGATGTTCTCTGATGTTTACTTCTGTTCTTTGATGTTCTCTACTATGTTTTGTTGTTTTCTGATGTTTTCTTCTATTCTGTGCTGTTCTGTAAAATTTTGTTCTCTTCTCTGACATTCTTTTTTGTTGTTTGCTGTTCTTCAATGTTCTCGGTTGTTCTTTTGAGTTATCCTCTGTTCTATTTTGTTCTCTTCTGTTTTCTGATGTTCCCCTCTGCTCATTTATTCTGTCTTCTCTTTCCGTCTGTTCTTTGGCATTCTTTGCAATTCTATGATAGTTTTTTTCTGCTCTCTGCTGCTTTTTGTTGTGTGTTCTGTTTTCTTCTATTCTTTGTGTTTTTGTGCTGCTTTTTGCTATTCTCTGTTCTCTTATGTTATCTGATGTTTTCTTCCGTTCTCAACTGGTTTCTGCTGTTTATTCTGTGGTTCTGTGCTCTTCTCTTCTCCTCTCTTCTTACATGAAGTGCTGTTCTCCGAGGTTTTCTTTTGTTTTCTGCGGTCTATTCCAGGTATTTGATGTTGTCTTTTGATCTCTGAGATTTTCTTTTGTTCTATTCTATTCTGTGATATTCTCATTTATTCTCTAGTAATATCTTTTGTTGTCTGCTGTTCTCTGATGTTCTCTTGAAATGTTCTCCTCTCTTCTCTTCTGTTTTATGACGTTATCTGCTATTATCTGTTGTTCTCTGATGTTTTCTTCTGTTGTGTTATGTTCTGTTATTTTTTTTCTCTGTGATATTACCTTCTGTTTTCCCTTTGTTCATATAGCAACAAATTAAATCCGTTATATAGTCATAAAATCATCAAATAATTCAGTACCTAAGGGGTTGAGTAAAAAAACAAAAAATCGTACTTCAATTGTTTTTCATTGTTTTCGCCATAACATTCTATGAAAGGCTCAGATTTGAAAATTTTTACCTCCAATAGATTCCAAACATCAAATTCTTATTGAAGAAAAACGAAAATAGATTAGAAAGATTTATCGTTACATATTCGTGGGAAGTAAAAGTAACGTTACGTAATAATTTATTTATGAATGGATTTAGTGACATTAATGAAAAGCCAAATATACAAACACGTTTAAAAATTAATCGGTACGCAGTAGGCAATACGGAAGCGGTAAACAGAAGTCGATCGCTCGATGTTGTTAAGTGGGCACAAGTATAATTCGAAACGTGAATCATTAATCAAAGCATTATCCCCATAATAATAGTTGTGTAAACAATGTACCCTCAGCCATTCAATAATATGGTATGAAAGATTAAATTTAATTATATGGGCCCCGTTATGATTCCGTTCCCGGCTGGCGCACGCCTAAGATAATAGATTAATTATTCAATCGCAGTTCACGATATTTCGCAAATTTGTGTCGGTTTCGAGTAATTGATTAATTATCAAATTAATTCCGGGGCTTTCATTATGGGTCAATGTGCTTACTGCCGCCTCCGCTGCTGCTGTGTAGTGTGCGTTTTCGTTAATTAAAATCGGCCGACTGCCGCCGTTATTATCCCCTCACTTTCCGAAAATCGCTGTGGAAAATGTAAATAATTGCCGAAATGTAAATGTAAACTTCACACCGCGTAACCGTCAACAGTAAGCAATAATATTACTCTAAATATATATGCTTTTTGGTGTTTATTACTGTAAATATTTATTTATTTTTTATCATTTACGTGTAAATATTTTCATTATTGATTATGGAAATGAATAAATAGAAATATTTTCGATAAACTTATTAAAATCATCAGTCTTTAAATAGTGGATTATTTTTTATTCAATAAAGAATCAATACTTACACAGGTTGTAAGACCTATGGTCGATAGTCATGAAGAAGAATCATTATAATTACTATTATAATTATATATTGTAATTGATTTAAAAATTGATAAATAATTATTTGTGGTGAATATTTGATGGAATCGAATGAAAAATAAATTGTACGTAATAATATCTTCAGTAGGAAATTACCATATCGCTGTACGCACGTCCGAGACAAGTTAATTACGGGAATACACACATATTGAATTGGAATTAATAACCATGGGACATGGTCGTAGTTATGTAATATTGATTGCACGAGAACGGACGGTCCCGCAAGGTCCCTCGTAACGACTCTAATAAGTCTAATTAGTCGTCAAGGTGTGCGAGTGAATGACGATTCGCAATCGTCAAAGAACGCAGAAATTTTAAGGGTGTTGAAAATTACACTCTGTATGAAACTGTTGATATTAATTACATTAATAAACGAGTATAAACGATTTTATTAATACAGTAGTCTTGATGATTACAATCAATGTTAAAATAAATGATGAAAAATTGAATTTTTTTTTTTGAAGTTTGCGTATTAATTGTCACCCCGTTATTCAATTTTAATAAAGGACATAATTCATTTGGAAGTGTGCGTTTTCGCGTGAAGTTGGAACTCACTTTCGTTCCGATCGCGCGATAACTTCGGAACGAAATTTATTTAATGGTTGGAAATGGTGATTAATTGTTGCCACGTCGACGTCGGATTAAGATGGGAAGAAGGGAAACGGCGGCTCGACTTGAATATGTACACCCCCTTAACGCCACCGCCCGCTGTGTTTCTGATAACGGAAATTGCCTACTTTCCCAGAACTGGATTAATTCCACTTTAATCATCCTCACCGAGTTCATTTCCATATTAACAACAAACGATCGCGATGATTAAATACTGCAAATGTATAATAATAATAAACACCTGATTTATTAAAGCGATATTATATTACAGAAATGAACTATCGATAAAGTAGCAAAACTTTTCAAAGCAATAACTACCATTAATCATTCGAACATCAAACCGAACGGTTCATTAGAGCAATAATATCGCGTTTACCCAGACGCTTCCGAAATGCAACAACTAGATAATAAAACTTGTGACCCAGTGGAGTCACTGCCAAACCGTCTATAAATCATTACATCATCGAATCGAATTATTAGCGTTGCAAGGAAGCAATTTAAATCGAATATTTATAAGTATTCAACCGCATCATATAAAAAAAAACTCCTTTTATATATAAATTTATATTGTTATTGCGGTAATTGCATAACAGTGTCGTTGAAATACGACGTAAACCACGAAATCCCCTAGATTCAAGGACACCTGATTTAAGCATTTTCCAGTGCTTTGAGTACACTCGCTGTGGGGTAATCATGTGGGTGCTTAAAGTATCATTGAGTTAAATTCGTTCGTAGGTAATTTGATACCCTAAAACAAATTCTTGCTCTAATATATGATGCAAGGTTTTCGTTAAGAGTGTTATGCCTTTAGATTACGTCCAATTTACTAAGCTAGTGTAAAAGATAATTCGGTAATAATAATAATAATAATAATGGTAATGTGGCAATGGGGTACCTAGGGCGGCAGATACTTTGGGGCGGCATTTTTTATATTTAGTTTTAATTTCAACCTTTGATCAATCTCCATGAGAATAGGATAAAACGAATAAAAGAAAGCGGGGCGTCATTTAGAAAGAAAAAGAAGGCAATGTAGGAAATACAGAATAAAAATACTGGAGCACTACTCGAACAATTCTCCCGTGAATCAACTTCTAGTTCTTTTAATTTCAAATTCCATTGGTGTTGAAGAGGAAAAACCTGCCTCACATACTAGCGAAGAAATAGAAAGTTCAAATTTTGATGAAGAGTTTGCTACTCAAATTAGTCCATCTATTTCTATGATAGATGTTGTTTTCTGGCCTAAAAAGATTAACGACAATACAAGAGTACTCCTGGTATGTTAAGGTTCGTTTTTAATTCAAAATTAAAAAACAGATTTCAGTGAAGGAGTAAAAAATAGTCCTGGTAATACAATCAAAGTCAAAGGTAAAACAAAAAAGCTTAATCGCGACAGTTTTTTTCAAATTTTGCCTAATGGTGAAAAGCTATTAAGATCGTCGATGGTAAATTCACCATCGAAGAAAAGGATATATTGTTTTTGCTGCAAACTGTTTGATTTTCATTGCTAATCAAGTTTTAACACGGAAAATGGTCAACACGAGTTGAACCCATTGCACATTAGAATAGAATAGAATAGAATTTATTGGTGATAATCACTACATAAGAGTTTTCACAAGTCAAATATAAATCAATATAAATATTCATTATCCTCAAACTTAGTAATTAAATTTCTAAAATAATACATTAATATAATGTTTTACTACCGGCGATAACACAATAATAATAAATAAAGAACATGTTACATGGTAATCTTATTAGATAAAAAATATAGATTAATATATTAGACGTTTGAACAAAAGATCGCAACATATAAGATATACAATATACAACTGAACCGAACTTACAAATAACGCACTGAGAAGGCAGATTCATTTATTTTATCATTTAAATACTCCGAAATTTAATAGAATGTTTTTTCCAAGAAGCACCTTTTTAATGCAGATTTGTATTTGTTATCGGGTAATCTTCTTATTACATCAGGTAATTTATTATATATTTTTGGGATTGTGATAGTCTTAATTGGGGCATTTTAAGATTACTTTTTTGCCTAGTATCATGATCGTGCGTCAAATCAGTTTCAAATTGGTGAATATTACGTTTAATGAATATTAATGTCTCTAATATGTATACTGAAGGAACTGTTAGTATCCCTAGTTCTTTAAACGCATTCCTGCAGTCATTCCTGTATGGTAAATTAGCTATAATTCTGATTGCTTTCCTTTGTATTCGAAATATTCTTTGCGATTGGCTGGTGTTACCCCAGACACATATGGCATAAGCAATACGAGAATGGAAGTGCGCAAAGTATAACATTTTCATCGCATCACAATTGACTGAACCGTGTATATTTCTCAACGCAAAAAGAAAACTGTTTAATTTTGTTGCTATGTAGTCACAATGTGCATTAAAATTTAATTTTGGATCAATGATCACTCCCAAGAATTTTACCTTTTCTGGATTTTGTGCTGGTATATTTTTAGTTGAGAATGACATTATGACTGTTTTTTCTCGGTTTAAAGAAAGATTGTTAAAAGCATACCACTTCTCTGCTCTATTATATGCTCAACTCAATTAATTGATTCCATGTATTTTCAGTACATATCAATGTAGAATCATCCGCATACAAGATCGCATTTACCAGAGGAATATAATCGAAAATATCATTGATATATATTATAAATAGTACTGGGCCTAGGATCGATCCCTGAGGAATGCCCATAGAAATAAGTTTTTTATCTGAGTAATTGTTTTTGTAAAATACTTGCTGTTCTCGATTTATAAGATAGGAATTTATTATTGAAATTATTGTCTCGTCAAACCCAAACATTTGAAGTTTTTTTATCAAGATAGAATGTTTCACGCAATCAAATGCTTTAGATAAATCACAAAAAATTACTTGTGCATAAGCTCCATCTTCAAAACAATTCATCAATTTTGTGCATAAGGTATATATAGCATCAACTGTGGATAAACCCTTTCTAAAGCCATATTGGTTGTGGTTGAAAAGATTATTGTTATCCATATGTTCAATGAATCGGATTTTAATAGTAAATTCCAAAATTTTAGAACATATTGGTATAATTGATATGGGACGATAATTATCTAATTTAGTAGTATCTCCTTTTTTAAAAATAGGTACGACCTTTGATAGTTTTAGTGCCGCAGGATATATTTTTTGTTTTATACAGGAGTTAAATATAAGTGTTAGAGGTTTTATTATAATATTTTTTATTGACCGAATCATAGCTATATTTATCCCAGATATGTCTTTTGAATTGGAACTTTTCAAGGTGTTAATAGTGTCGCGAATCTCATTAAATGAGACGTGTTCGAATTTGACTGCTTTTATTTGTACATTTCGAAGGATTTGAGATACCATTAATTACCTCCAAAGAAACTGTAACGAAATATTTGTTAAACTGATCTGCGTCAAAATTGCTTTCCGGTTTTTTAGTTATTTTACCTATACTATTATTAATTATATTCCAAGTAACTTTTCTTTTATTTGAGGCTTCCTGTATTAGCGAATCATTGTAATTTCTTTTTGCTGTTCTAATTTCGTTTTTTAACAATTTTTTTTAGCCCTAATTTGATGATGTATATTTTCATTTGGATAGCGCCCATTAAAGTCATGCAATAGTTTTATTTGATCGCGAATATGTTTGATATTATCATTAAACCATGGATTCCTATAATTGTTGTCGTTATTGCGCACTGTTTTTTTTTGGAAAACTTAAATCACAGATGTTACACAAAATATTTTGAAACCTATCAAATAACAAGTTTGCATCGCAGTTTTTATCGCTACTAAAACTCCAATCAACATTTTGCGCCATATTGTACAATATATTTAAGCCATATTCAGTTATTGGTCTAATTATTAAGGCGGAATTATCAGCTTTATTGCTTAAGATTTCTTTTTCACAAATCTGGCAGTTATGGTCCGATAAGTAAGGGTTTGTAACATAAAACTTGGTTCTGTCATCACGGTGATTTGAAATTATATTATCGAGAACATTTTGATTACGAGTAGGATCAGTAATATTTATTTTAAATCCATATGATTGAATGATATCAGTAAACAGCTTATCGAACTGGTCGCCACTGCCAAATTTAATGTTAAAATCTCCTGCAATATACACTTCTTTTTTGTATTTTTTATATTTTGTTAGGATCTTATTCAACACATTTAGAAAAACGTCAAAGTTGCCCGATGGTGGACGATACAAACAAATTAAAACAGTATTATGATTAATTAAATCTACACCAACAATTTCACAGTGATTCTCTGCTGAGGGCAAATTAATTGTTGAGTAGTTTAAGGCATTTTTTACAAATATTGCGACACCGCCATGTTTAAAACGAGGTCTGCAAAATGAATCCCTGTATTGAAATACGAGACATTTCCATGTCTTCCAACCAATGCTCACTGATGCAAATTGCAGAAAGATTATCTAAATTAGCTAGAAATGCCTCAAACGCTCCCACTTTATTTTTAAGCGATTGTATGTTTATGTGTAAAAATTTAAAATACTTAAAATAGTGTTTTACTGTGTTTCTTTGTGTTTCCACTTCCTCTCTGCTAAAAAAGAATAATGTTGTACTTTTATATTTTTTGGCCAGTTATTTGGTTCTTCCATTTTCGGTGCATATTCTGCTGGAATTCCTACTTTAAAGGCCCTTTGCGAATCCATTTGTACTTTGATTTGTTCGATTTTAACACATTCATCCCTGGTGATATTGGCCCTGATGTGTTCCCTTACCACATCCGCCATGGAATCTCTTGTAGCTCTTCCCACGAAGTACCATTTTAGACGTGTTGTTGCTTGCAGTTGAGTTGAGTTTCTATTCCATCATTTTCTCAATGGAAGGAATAAAAATAAGACTTGGACATGGCGCAACTTTTGATAAACTACAACAACAGAATACTTGATATAATTACATTCTTAGCAAAACAAAATTTCCGTTTCCAGGTCATCGTGAAGAAATCAATTCAATGGAAAATAGAGGAAATTTTCTAGAACTTGTCCACTTGTTGGCTAAGTACGACCCAGTATTATGTGAACATGTTGTAAAAAATAAGATGGGTAATAAATATAGTATCTCCTAATTGTCGCCGGAAATTCAGAATGAATTCATAGAGCTATTGGAAGGTGCAGTGAGAAAAACAATTATGGATCAAATAAAGCAAGCTAAATGCTTTTGTATGATATTTGACAGTACTCCAGATATTTCTCACAAAGATCAAACCAGTCAAATTATTAGATATGTATGGTAGTTATTGATGGCAGCGAAGTTCAAATTGTAGAATCGTTCATTGGCTTTGCAGAAACTAAAGGAACATATGCTGAGGAAATCACAAATATGATTTTAACAAAATTAGAAAATGACGGCTTATATATAGAAAATTGCAGGCTTACGATAATGATGCCGTCGTGGCAGAAAAGTACAGCGGTGTTCAAACTCGCATTAAATGCAGAATTTGTACCATGTACAAATCATTCTTTAAACCTGGCATGTTTGCACGCTACTTCTACTGCTATCGATTCCATAACATTTTTTGGAACTATCGAGCAGTTGTTTTCACTGTTTTCTTCTTCTACTCGTCGATGGGATGTTTATCTTTCTGTCACTGGTCAAGGTATTAAACGTATCGTAGTAAGTCGCTTGAGCGCTAGAGCAGAAGCAGGAACTAGAGTAAAAAAAACATTTTTTTTAACATTTTGAGCGCCTTGGAAAAATTGACATCTGAAGAAGAAAATAGTAAAATTAGATCTGATGCTGGAATATTGCCCAATTCAATGCAATCTTTTAATTTTCTGTTATCTCAATTTGTGGGAATCCGTCCGAAATTAATGACGCGCAAAGATACCTGAAAATAAAAGGGTTAAATGTTAATGCCATATAAAACTAAATTCTTTGCAAATCAATTTCATGGAACAAAGAGATGCGCTAATACAAAACGCTGTTATAGCAGCCAAAACAATTTGTGAAGAGTTGGAGATAACGACTGAACGTCGAGTTAGAAGGAGAAAAAATATGAGTGGGGAAAATTCATAAGACGTGGGACTATTTTTAGAACAAGAAGTACGAAGACATATTTTTATCTATGGATAGGATTATTAAGGGAAATAAAAGAACGCTTCGATCAATTGCATGTCCTTGCAAGAAAATATTCGTGTATAATACCATGTAAACTACTAAATGAAGAATTTGAATGTCATATAAATGAGTTTATTGATCAGGAACTTTAAATGAAAATACACTTCGTTGATATCACACACAGTTTATTGATATTGATAAAGAACAGTTCCATATTGAAGAGAAAAGGATCCAGGTTTTTATAACTGTACCTACACTACAAGAACAGGCAAAACGTTAGAAAGACGAAGACGAAGGCTCTCTTGATCTACACAAATTTATTCAACACTATAGATTGGAAAATTCTGTACCCAATATTGTAATTTTGCCAAGAATTTTAAAAAAATTGTTATTAGCGTCGCTAGTTGTCTCCAAATTAAAGTTGATAAAAAATAATCTTCGCTCCACAATAAGTGATTTAAGACTGCAACATCTTGCAATATTGTCCATAGAAAAAGAAATTATAAATAACATAAAATTTGAGAACAAGAAAGAAATTATAAATAACCCATCATACTTCAAATTTTTCTTAATTTACTCATTTAAAAATGTTACCTTTTTAATTTTTTTTTATTCAACAAGTTTTGTAATAAGGAATTTTGAATTTTTTTTAAAAAGTTTGTATGAATAAATCTCTAAAAATTGCAATTATTTTGTATTTATTTATATTTTATAACTCTTAATAAAAACCCTCGCTTATGTTTTACTGATTGGAGGGTGGGATAGAGGCCACCCACCCACCCTACAAATACATGATACAATTAATTGCTAATCGTTGATGATTTTGTTGCATACAAAACAATAAAACTTTGTATGTAATAAAAAATAAAACAAAATCAAAATTTAAGTTTAAATATAAATGACCTTCTATAGCTAATCTTATCTAATTTAGATTTAAAGTCTGTCCACCTAACATGCATAAAAATTGTATTAATTTACTGATTCAAAAGATTTACCTTTTGAATTTATTTTTATTCAGAAAGTTTTGTAATTAATTTTACTCCAAACCAAGAGACGATCAGTAATTGAAATTTCTATGTATATGTAGGGTGGATGGGTGGCCTCTATCCCACCCTCCAATCAGTAAAACATCATCAAAAATTATCTGAAAAATTTGTAGAAATAAATCTTTAAAAATTGCAATTATTTTGGGTTAATATTTTACAACTTTTAATTAAAACCCTCGCTTATGTTTTATTGATTGGAGTGTGGGATAGAGGCCACCCACCCACCCTACATATACATGGTAACTTTCGATACTAATCGTTGATGATTTCGCTGCTTACAAAACAATAAAACTTCGTATGTAATAAAAATAAAGCACAATTCAAATTTTAGTTTTAATATAAATGACCTTTTATAGCTAAATTATCTAATTTAGATTTAATTTCTGCCCACCCATCATGCATAAAAATTTTAATAATTTACTCACTAAAAAATGTTATCTTTTGAATTTCTTTTTTATTCAAAAATTTTGTAATTTTACTCCAAACCGAGAGACGATCAGTGATTGAAATTTTTACGTATATGTAGGGTGGGTGGGTGGCCTCTATCCCATCCTCCAATCAGTAAAACATCATAAAAAATTATCTGAAAAATTTGTATGAATAACTCTCTAAAAATTGCAATTATTTTGTGTTTATTTATATTTTACAATTTATAATTAAAACCCTAGATTATGTTTTAATGATTATAGGGTAGGATAGAGGCCACCCACCCACCCTACATATACATGACAACTTTAGATACTAATCGGTGATGATTTTGCTGCATACAAGACAGTAAAACCTTCTATGTAATAAAAATAAAGCACAATCCAAAGTTAAGTTTAAATATAAATGACCATCTATAGCTAATCTTATCTAATTTAGATTTAATGTCTACCCACCCATCATTAAAATTTTATTAACTTACTAACAAAAATTTTACCTTTTGAATTTCTTTTTTATTCAAAAATTTTGTAATTAATTGTACTCCAAACCGAGAGGCGATCAGTAATTGAAATTTTTACGTATATGTAGGGTGGGTGGGTGGCCTCTATCCCATCCTCCAATCAGTAAAACATCATCAAAAATTATATGAAAAATTTGTATGAATAACTCTCTAAAAATTGCAATTATTTTGTGTTTATTTATATTTTACAATTTATAATTAAAACCCTAGATTCTGTTTTAATGATTGTACTGTGGGCCACCCACCCACCCTACATATACATGGTAACTTTAGATACTAATCGGTGATGATTTTGCTGCATACAAAACAATAAAACCTTGTATGTAATAAAAATAAAGCATAATTCAAATTTAAGTTTTAGTATAAATGACCTTTTATAGCTATTATTATCGTATTTAGATTTAATGTCTGCCTACAAATCATGCATACAAATTTTAATAATTTACTCAATCAAAAATTGTACCTTTTGAATTTCTCTTTATTCAAAAAGATTTTGTAATTAATTTTACTCTAAAGAGAGACGATCAGTAATTGAAATTTCTATGTATATGTAGGGTGGGTGGGTGGCCTCTATCCCACCATCCAATCAGTAAAACATCATCAAACATTATTTTAAAATGTATGATTACATCAACTGAAAATGGAATTATTTCGTGTTTGATTACATTTTTCAACTTTTAATTAAAACCCTCGCTTTTGTTTTACTGATTGGAGAGTGGGATACAAGACACCCACCCACCGTATATAGTTTGGGGCGAATCGAGTAGTCCATTTGAATTGCAACCGATCCCTAGTCCGAATAAAAGAGGGGGGAAACTTAGGTAACGCTAGCAAACTGCCTGAGTATAACAAAATTCTCACAGACAGGACAGAAAAAAGTTGACGACCCGGCAAGGAAAAGGAATCAAATATCAAAACCACTCATATTTGGCTGCTGGAACGTGACAACCATAAACAACAAGGATCAATAGGTGTTCCTTAAAGGGAAAAGACATAACATCGACATATGTGGACTCAGAAACTAGAAAGAAAGGCAAAGGAAAGACAACATACGGTGAATACATCTTAATCTACAGCGGCAAAGGCAAAAACTAGAGAGCAGTATCTGATGTCGGATTATTCATACATGAGAGATTTCAAAACAACATCCATGAGACAAAACATATTTCCGATAGAATACTGCAAATGATCATCAGCTTGCAAAAGTCAAAACTAACTCATTTAATAAGTGTCTACCCTCAAGATATCAGCAAGCCAAAAGATGAAATACAGCTGTAGTGGATAACATCCCAAAACAAGACGAGGTGATCATACTTTTTGATCTTAATGCTCAAATTGAAAACAATATAATACCTGGTGTAAAAAATCTATTCAACAAAGAAACGAACAACGAGAGCGGAGAACAACTGAATCAAATATACGCAAGCAACGAGTTAAGAATTATTAATACTTACTTCTCACACAAACCACAATACAAATTCACATTTGAGAATACTCGAGGCCAGAAATCAGTGATCGATTACATAATAACAAACAGAAATATCCACCCAAAAAGAATCCAAGACGTTAGAGTATAAACATCTGCAAACGTTGGAACTAACCATAACCTAGTAATGGCAAAACTTATCTTTAAAACTCAATATACCAAAAAGCAAAGACCTATCAAAGTAAGCAAGCTAAACATGGAATTACTTACAGTTCCATCAACAAAATTAATCTACCAATAAAGACCTAGTAAAATAAATAGTAATTGCCTCGTAGAAAGTAATAGTGTTCAAGCTGCCTGGATGAAAATATGATCCAATATACTCAAAGCCGCCGAAGAAGCTGTAGGAAGAAATCTATAAAACCAAACACAAAACCATTGTTTACAGAGCAAAACGAAAAGCATATCTAAAGTATCGATCACAAAGTTTAACACTAGACGAATACAAATATATATAAAAATGCAGTCAACAACAAAATCCAATATATTAAAAGAACACATTGGGAAATGTTTTCATTAGACATGGAACACGACCTATATGGAGGTCAGAATAAGATCTGGAACATGTTAAGAAACAGGAGAAATCCAATCAGCGAACATATGTATAAATATAACTAAAATAGAACTCAGTGATTAGGAACAACATTTCTGCTAACTTTACAATGCTGACACTAACTCAGTAAATCCTGACCTAAAACAGAATGATAATAATACTCAAAAACGTGGATGATCTCTGATGAGAAACTGAAAAGATCGTGATCAATTGTTGTTATTAAAAAATCTCGTCGCCTGGAGTAGATGAAATATCTAACGAGCTGCTGAAGTATGGAGGCGAGGCACTAGCAGATGAACTGTGTAAAAAAAGTATAACCATTCCAATATTCAAAAAAGGAAGCGAAAAATACCCACCAAACTACCGTGGAATCACGCTACTAAGTTAACAAGGCAAGGCGATAGCTTAAGTCCTATCCTTTTCAATTTCATTATGGACGAGATAATATCCGAAATTAGAAAGGTTGGAAAGGAATACCTATTGGGAGACAAAGAATTAAAAAAGATATGCTATGCGGACAAAGCCGTGTTGATTTCGAAAAATGAGCAGCTGTGTTTTCAAATCTGCAGAGAGTGCTCTTTCGATTTGAAAACACAGCTGCCAGGTACAATATGGTGATATCGGTGGACAAATCCAAAGCACTTACCATATCGAGATGTAAACTGGCAATATATAACGAACCAGTAGAATAAGTCAGGAGGTTCAAACATCTCGGTGTCAACATCACAAGCAGTAGAGACCTCTAAGAAGAAGTTAAGGGTCAAACAAACAACGCAGCCTTAATATCCAAATACTTGCTAGATGTAATACGGCGGAACAAACACATCACCATACAAAGTAATGTCCGCGTATATAAGATCTGTGTATGACCAGTCATGACATGCGGAAACAAGAACCGAAAACTCTACAATAAAAAGAATCATCCGAACAGCTAAGATGAGAACATTAAGATCCATAGCGGGATACACTTTGAGGGACCATAAAAGAAACGAAGACATCCGAGAGCTATACGACGTCCCAGATATTGTAAGATGGTCCAGAAACAGATGTTGCCAATAGAGGGATCATGTTGAGAGGATGGATGACAGCAGATTGTCGAAGATCTAACAGACCTGCTGGACGCCCACTCATACGATGGTATGAAAGCTGGAGCTCATCATCCTAGCTGCGACTCTAGAAAAAGAAGAAGAAGAGGAAGATAAACCATAATCATTTGTCTAACACTGTTTTTGTAGAGGACGCTCCCCTGAGGAGGCAGTGGATTCACAGTCATTTTGAGGCTAATGACGTCATTACCTTTGAGACTCTTCTTTAAATACAGAGATCGTGAAGCACCTATTCTGTTTCACCCTTTCATCAACATTTTACATCAAATCTTCAGTAATGGCAGAAGGCCGCCCAGTCCGTTCCACGTCATAAACATTGTTGCCACCATCTTTAAAAGTTCTAACCTGAAGCCATTTCATCACTCATAATGTTATCACTATAAACATCACAAATTTGGCGATGAATTTTAGCTACTTTCATGCCTTTATCATTTAAAAATGCGACTAACAGAGAGTATATCCATAAAACATTGTTGCTGTAATAGCTTCTGTGACTTGTCAACAGAAGAAGGATCACAATGCATATGCGTGGATTTCTAATTACAGCAGATTTTCAAAACTGTACTTACTTTAAAAATGCCACTTGTATAAACACAGGAACTCATTATAAATAATAACAAAGGGATGTAGTCGAAAGTGTCGCAGAGGATTCGGTAGAATTGTGGCAAAATAAATACGCAGGTTCGTATGAGAAAAGAGCGGTCGCGTTGGAGCGGGGTGGTGAAGTGGGCGGCCGTCGCTGAAATTTATGTGGAAATTCTGAATCAACGCATGGGGAAACAAATTCTTTCGATACGCCAACCTTTCCGTTCCCTTTCTTGTTATTCCATGCAAATCTGCACCCCTAAATCATTCCGCGCTTCGAATGTAATCGATTTGTTCCGTTGCCACATGCTTATCAAATTAATTATACAGAATAATTCCAATAAAATGGAATATATTAAGAAGCTTAGAACTTCCCATTCTTATAAATTGCCGAGCGAGTGCAGTTTGCGGAGGGAAATTATACAACATAATCTTCGCAGATTTGTTTGTGATTGAAGTGAAACTTCTTAATTCCGCCCGCAATACTGGCGGGGAAACAAAACAAGAGATAACGAGGGGGGCGGAATTCGCAAACTCATATGAACTTGTGTACCACCTGAAAATTGAATCTTGTAGATTTTGAGGAAATTAGCGCGTTAATCAGTGAACGTGCACACGCCGAATACTGAACTCTGTGTGACACAAATACATAAATTAGAAATTAGCACCCCCAGACACAATTTAGTGCACACACATACATACACACGGGGTGAGTGAATATGTATTCGTACATAATGCAGGAGTGCTCGCATGTACAAAATTGCGGTTCGAAGGGGGCGAATTATATATTTATTCGGATTAAATTTACAATCGCCGTATTAAATGCAGAATTTATACGTGTCGATTGTAATGCCTCGAGTTCATTGTTTCCGATTCGCAATGGAACACACACACACACATGAACACAGTGAAAATCGCGCGATTTATTAATTCAATCCGTTATTCAATTATGCACCTAATATATCATATTTTCAGCGCCACAATTCAAGTATTTACGGTTATATTGTTGTGTAGTGTTTTATCGGGATTTAATTGTATTACGAACAATACCAGATAAAAAAAAATAATAATAATGCGGAATCGTTTTGTCTTCATTAATAAAACGCCACCCGTTGTGGTCGATTAAAATTATATTTCAATTCTGTATTAATGCCACCGAGTTGTTTAAATTACTCTAATGGGAATGTATGATTTAAACAGAGATATACTTTTAAAATGTAACTATAAACATACTAATTGTACACTTAACGCGATTATTGTAGGATTTAATTACCAATAGTACTAATAAAAATAATAATATCTCTTTATTTTCAAGGTGTTATATACATGTTCAAAATAAAATTTGCGTCAGAATTTACGAAATAAATACGAAATAAAACAAAATACGAGTGAATTAATAATTAGCTTCATGTAAATTACGTATATAATAATAAATTTATCATTTAAGAAACTAAAAAGTTCTTGTAATTCTGCAGAGCAAATTTTAATAGATTGATTCAAACAAATTTTTCAAATAATACTTGATGATGTTTTACTGATTGGAAGATCGGATAGAGGACACCCACCCACCCTACATATACATATAAACTTTAATTCTTTATCGTCTCGCTGTTTGGAATAAAATTAATTACAAAACTTTTTGAATAACAGAGAAAAAAAATTTTTGAGT
This sequence comes from Ontholestes murinus, assembly GCA_963969525.1. Lineage (NCBI taxonomy): Eukaryota > Metazoa > Arthropoda > Insecta > Coleoptera > Staphylinidae > Ontholestes > Ontholestes murinus. The sequence continues at coordinate 105,494,236 of OZ018387.1, forward strand.
GAGTATATTAATACAATTTTAATGCATGATGGGTGGGCAGACTTTAAATCTAAATTTGATAAGATTAGCTATAGAAAGTCATTTATATTTAAAATTAAATTTTGATTTTGTTTTTTTTTATTGCAGAAAGGATTTGATTGCTTTTTAGCAGCAAAATCATCAACGATTAGCAATTAAAGTCATCATTTATATGTAGGGTGGGTGGGTGGCCCTTATCCCACCCTTCAATCTGTAAAACATAAGCGAGGGTTTTAGTTGAAAGTAGTAAAATGTAAACAAACACAAAATGATTCCAACTTTTAGAGATATTATCATACAAATTTTTCAAATAATTTTTGGTAATGTTTTACTGTTTGAAGGGTGGGATAGAGGCGACCCACCCACCCTACATATACATATAAACTTTAATTCTTTATCGTCTTGCAGTTTGGAATAAAATTAATTACAAAATGTTTGAATCAAAGAAATTCTAAAGCTAAAATTTTTGAGTGAGTAAATTAGTATTAATACAATTGTTTTTTATGAACTGAATCATTTTTGTTACATTCATATGGTTTTAAATGTTTTAAAATGTTTTTAAATAAATATCAATTGTTTTTTTTTTAATTTTATTTAATTCTCTTTTTTTCTTAACAAATTTAATTGTTTTATTTTGTAAAATTTCAACCGTTTCAAGCGTGTTCTAAAAATTATTTTTCAGCGGCTTTTTACAAATGCATGAAACAATATTTAAAACTTTTTTTTGCTTAGTGTGTTTCAATTGTTTCTTTTGTGAATTTTCAACTGTTTCTTTTAAAGTAATTTTTATAATTTGCGAAAATTACATTTAATTAATTTAAAAATTTGCTGAAAAACAGATGAAACTTTACAAAATAAAAATAAAGAACAATTGAAAAAATCATAAGAACAGTTTAAATTGACATTGTACAGAAATAAGAAAGAAAATAGTGAAAAACCGCCGAAAACAGTTGAAAATAAGAAAACATTCTGAAACAATACAATATGTTGAAAAAATATTATAAAACAATTGAATCTTTACAAAAGTAAAAGACAATTAAAGAAAATCATAGGAAAGGATTTAAAAAAATATTTTATAATGTGCTTAGTAACAATTGAAATTTTACCAAAAAGGAAACAATTGAAAAATTACCAAAAACAGTTGAAATTAAACAATTGAAAAATATTATTAATGAAAATCTGCAAACAATTTGTTCAAAACCTGCTATAAAACAGTTGAAATTTTACAAATATTTAAAAAAAAAAACATAAGAAACACATAAATAAATAAAAAACTTAAAAAACAGTTCATAAAAGAAACAATTCAAATTGACAGTTTAAAAAAAACTTTAATTCACTTTATTTGTTTTATTAAAAGTGTTTTAGATAAATGTCTATATTTTGAAAATGAATAATTCTAATTCTGATTTTATTTATTTTTAGATTTGCTGTTACGTTTGTTTTTTGACTTAACAACCTTCATTTATTTTTTTTTTTTTTGTTTTAACCGATTTTTGTTTTCATCAGATACTTCAATTGTTTTTAAGTAATTTCTTTTTATTTTCAAATGTTCTTTTTCTACGGTTTTATCGCAAACGGTTGAAAACAAACTGCATTTTTTAGTTTTGTGAATTTTCAATTATTTATTTTTTTAATCTAATGTTATTTTTTAAAGAAATATTTGTAATTTCTTCCTTGTTTTCAATTGTTTATATTTCTTTTTAAAGTTCAAATGATTTTTATAGTTTAGTTTTTATTATATTATTTCTAAGAAAAAAATTAAGTTTTTTTACTTTTGGTAATTATTCTTTCAATTGTTTGTTTCATGAATGTTCAATTATTTTTATTTTCTAAATCATATTTTCCATCTTTTTTCTTTTAATTCTCGTTCACAATTGTATTAAAATTTAATTTTTTGACTGTTTAACAAAAACATTTCTGTAGTTTTTATTATATTTTTTTCAGTTGTATCTTTTAGATATTTAATCTATCATCACATTTAATGAGTGGTGGATGAGCAGACTTTAAATCTAAATTAGATAAGATTAACTATAAAAAGTCATTTATATTTAAAATTTAATTTTGATTTTGTTTTATTTTTATTACATAAAGGGTTTGATTGGTTTTATCAGTAAAATCATCAACGATTGAAACAATTGAAAAAATCATAAGAACAGTTTAAATTGACATTGTACAGAAACAAGAAAAAAATATTGAAAAATCACCGAAAACACTTCAAATTAAGATTTTTTTTTTAATTTTACAATACAATTTGTTGAAAAAATATTATAAAAGAATTGAATCTTTACAAAAGTAAAAGACTATTGAAAGAAAATCATAAGAAAGCCTTTAAAAAATATTTTATAATGTGCTTAAAAAAAATTCAAATTTTACCAAATAGAAAACAATTGAAATATCACCAAGAACTCTTGAAATTAAAAAAGAAACAATTAGAAAACTTTATCATAGAAAATCTACAAACAATTTGTTGAAAACTTGCTATAAAACAGTTGAAACTTTACAAATATTAAAAAAACAATTTAAAAAAATTGTAAGAATTCACAAAAGAAACAATTGAAATCGACTAGGAAAAAAGTTTAAAATTCTTTATTTCATTTGACTTCATTTTTCGGGAATTTCATTTGTTTTATTCAGTGTTTTAGATTAATTAATTTAATTAATTTAGATTAGTTTAACAATTAATAATTATAATTCTAATTCTAATTTTACTTATTTTTTAGGTTTTTACTTTCCCTATATATGTAGTATATGGTATATAGGGGGAGTATTGTTTTTGCTTTTTTTTTTCGAAAATTTTTTTTTGCGGAAATATCCGTTTTGGGGTCCTCTGAACCCAAAACACTAATTTCTAGAAAAAAATTTTTTGTGTCTGTGTGTGTGTGTGTCTGTCTGTCGGTGGGTGCTGTATCTCAAAAACGAATTATCTTTTTGAGATGAAACTTTAAACTTAAGGTTTTATAGTTAAAAACTGGAACTGAAAAGCTTTTGGTAAACATTCATAAACCGGAAGTGGGTGTTTACTCGAGCAATTTTTTTGTTTTTTATCGATAATTTTTTTAATATGAAAAATTTTACAAAACTATACTAACAAAAGTTAACGAGAATGAAAATCTGAATATACTTTTCATAAAATTTTTAACTTTTGAGAAAAAAAATAAAAATTGAAAATTTTGATATATTTTTCTAAATATAAAAAAAATTAAAAACGGTTCAAACAAAAGTTAAAGGGGATTATAAACTGAAAAAGTTTTATTTGAACATTTTTTTCATAAAATTCTTAACTTTCAAGAAAAATAATAAAAACTGAAAATTTTGATATTTTTTGCTAATTGTTAATAAACTATTGAAGTTACATGAAACTTCGATAACAAATAATTATAGAGAATTTAAAACTGAACAAATTATTAAGAATAACTTTTTTGCGTAAATCTCATAGTTTTCGAGTAAAATATATGGAAAGTACTATGATGGCCACATCACAATTTGAATAGTATTGTGCATGAAAATGCATGAAAATGAGGTTTTTTGTCGATATTTTTCTGTATATGAAAAATATTACAAAACTTTTCAAACAATAGTTAGAGAGAATGAGAAAATAAATGACTTTTATTAAAACATTTTTTTCATAAAATTCTTAACTTTCGAGAAAAACAAAATTGAAAATTTTGACATTTTTTGTCAATTGCTAATAAACTATTAGAGTTACATGAAACTTGTATTACAGATAATTGTAAAGAATTCAAAACTGAACAAATTATTAAGAATAGCCTTTTTGCGTAAACCTCATAGTTTTCGAGAAAAATATAGGGAAAGTACTATGATGGCCACATCACCATTTAGTTGTTACGTTTTCGTTTTTTGGCTTTAAGCGATTTTTGTTTTCATCAGATACATCAATTCTTTTTAATAATTTCTTTTTATTTTCCAATGTTCTTTTTATACGGTTTTAACACTAACGGTTGAAAACAAACTGCATTTTTTTGTGAATTTTCAATTGTTTATTTTTTTAATATAATGTTTTTTTTTAAAGAAATATTTATAATTTCTTCCTTGCTCTCATTGTTTATATTTTTTTTAAAGTTGAAATGATTTTTTAGTTTAGTTTTTATTATATTATTTCTAATTTAAATCTAAATTAGATAAGATTAGCTATAGAAAGTCATTTATAGTAAAAACTAAATTTTGATTTTGTTTTATTTTTTATTACCTAAAGGGTTTGATTGGTTTGAGCAGCAAAATCATCAACGATTATCAGTTGATATTATCATGTATATGTAGGGCGGGTGGGTGGCCTCTATCCCACCCTCCAATCAGTAAAACATAAGCGTAGGTTTTAATTAAAAGCGGTAAAATATAAACAAGCGCAAAATAATTGCAATTTTTAGAGATTTATTCATACTAATTTTTCAGGCCACCCACCCACCCTACATATACATATAAACTATAATTCATTATCGTTTCGAGGCTTGAAATAAAATTGAGTGAGTGAATTATTAAAATTTTTATGCATGATGGGTGGGCAGACTTTAAATCTAAATTAGATAAGATTAAAGCGCCTGCCAACAGAGGGCGTTCCATCACAAAGCCGGCGGAACGGTCACAAGCAGTAGTTAAAAAGGCCTGCATGCATCTCAACCGGCAGATTTGGATTTACCATCGCTGACCTATCTCACTTGGTAACAGAAAAGGCAGGCATAGTTCGCCCGGTCAGAGGGCTCCCCATAGTCCTGTGGCCATCGAAAAATAAACCTCCGATGATCTAGGAATCGATCACGACACCAGAGCTACCGGCACACACACACAGAATTTGTATATATGTAAATAGCCAAAATCAATTAAAAACCCCTTTTGTGTTTGATCGACAACCGCACACGCTCCACAACTGGTGACCTCGACGTGATCAAACCAATAGGCGAGTGTATGAGCAACATGGCCAATGAAAGCGAGTTTGAACTAGCAAGAATCACCACGGACGACACGAAATGTAGATACGTAGATGGAAACCTGGAGCCGCGCTTTGCCAAAGAAGTGCGAGATGCACTGACATCACCACCCGCGAGACGAGAAGAACTAGGAGACAGGAAGCCATTGCAATTCATCCCAGATTCATTACTACGTTCCTTATGGCTCAGAAGACTCCCAAGCAGCATGCAAGCCATACTTGCAACACAAACCAACATACCTATAGATGAACACAACGGCATCAGCAGTCAACGGAATCAACACAAGCCACGACTTAAGGACTGTGATAGCCGAGGTAGCACAATTAAAAGCCGAGCTCCAAAAGCAAGAAAACGCCAGTTCTTCACAACAATTTCGATCACAACCCCGTTCACACAGCCGAAACCGCGAACGTGCCCAAAGCCAGTCAAAGGGACGAACGTTTGCCACGTGTTAATTCCAATTCAAATTCGGCCACGCAGCACGCAACTGTCGACCCCCCTGCAAATTTGAGAAATCGGGAAACGACCAAGGCAGTCAGTAGAGGCGGCAACTGACTACTCGCCGAACGCATCGCACCGCCTGTATATCACCGATCAACAATCAAAGATACCATATCTTACACAAGTATGGCACGATCAATTTAAATCTGGACTTGTAACTACGAAGAAATTTTCCATGGCAATTTGTCATAGCAGATGTACACAAGGCAATAATAGGCGCCGATTTCTTGTTTATATATTACTGCCGGACATCTGTAAAAAAAAACTCCGTGACGGTACGGCAAATCTCACAGCAACAGGCCAGATCAAACCAACGCGAGAAGCAGGAATAAGTACTCTCGGCAATTGCGAGAACAACACCCGATTTTGCAAGAATTCCCATGGATCTGCAAGCCATCCGGTTTACCGATTTTTACACAACATGGCACAGCAGAGCATACCATACAAACTACCCCCGGTACACCAGCGTGCAGCAGGACAAGACCAGATAAATTAGCGATCGCGAAAAACGAATTCAGGACCTTGTACCAGATAGAAATCGCAGTACCTCGTCCTCACCACTGCATATGATTCCGAAGAAAAATGCAGAATTGCGACCCTGCGGAGACTATAGAGCCTTCAACGCGAGAACGGTTCCCGACAAATACCCCGTTCTGCACATCGATGATTTCGCACAACGGCTGGACGGATGCAAAGTCTTTTCAACAATCGATCTAGTTCGAGCTTACCACCAGATCCCAATAACAAAATACGATATACCAAAAACAGTTATCGCAACACCATTCGGACTTTTCGAATTCGCATACATGCAATTTGGTCTACGAAACGCAGCACAAACATTCCAAAGATTCATGAAAGGAATCCTGCCCGATTTAGATTTCTGCTACGTAACATAGGTTGAAAAGTTCGTAGGCTAACATAGTAAAATATTTTTTTTTTTGCAAAATTCTATTTTATTATTCAACATAGTTGCCTTCGAGGGCGATACAACGATTATAGCGGTCATGTAATTTGTTGATACCATTTTTAAAATACAAATTCTCTTTAGCTTCAAAATAAGCATCAGTTGCAGCGATAATTTCTTCATTAGTGCTGAATTTTTTTCCAGTGAGCATCCTTTTGAGGTCTGCAAACAGGAAAAAGTCACTGGGGGCCAGATCTGGAGAATACGGTATATGAGGAAGTAATTCGTAATTTAATTCGAGCAATTTTGCCATCGTTTTCATTGATTTATGACACGATGTATTGTCCTGATGAAACAACACTTTTTTTTTAAAATGGGGCCTCTTTTTTGTGATTTTATACTTCAATTGCTCCAATAGGGTTATATAGTAATCACTGTTGATGGTTTGACCCTTTTTAAGGTAATCAATGAATATTATACCTTGCGCATCCCAGAATACTGATGTCATAACCTTGCCAACCGACTTTTGGGTCTTTCCACGCTTTGGATTCGGTTCATCGCGTGCTGTCCACTTGGCTGACTGTCGATTGGACTCTGGAGTGTAGTGAAGGAGCCACGTTTCATCCATTGTCACATATCGACGAAAAAATTCGTTTTTATTGCGGTTGAATATCGTTAAACATTCCTCTGAATCATCGACATGTTGCTGTTTTTGATCGATTGTGAGCTCGCGCGGCACCCACTTTGCACACAGCTTTCGCATGTCTAAATATTCATGCACAATATGTCCAACACGCTTTTTCGATATCTTCAGAGTCTCAGCTATCTCCATCAGCTTCACGTTACGGCTATTCATTATTATTTTGTGAACTTTTTTCACATTTTCGACCGTAACAGCCTCTTTCTGGCGTCCACTGCGTGCACTGTCATCGGTGCTCATTTCGGCAAGTTTAAATTTGGCAAACCAATTCTCAACGGTTGATTTTCCTGGCGCAGAGTCCATAATGTTCAAGCCAAGCTTTGGTTTCAACAGTATTTTTTTCATAATAAAGCAATGCTTTATTAAGACACGAAACTCTTTTTTTTTCCATATTTTTCACACTAACAAAAGTTTTTAACTCACAATGCTATATCTCACGAACTAATTGTCCGACAGCTGTCAAATTTATACCCGTGTCGTTTGAAGGTTAGTTCTACTATAAACCTTATGTATTTAATTCTAATAACGCCATCTATGTGGTAGCCTATGAACTTTTCAGCCTACCTGTTATATATCGACGATATTTTGGTAGCATCGAAATCGGAGGAGGTACACCTCAAACAACTATTTCAACGGTTAGACGACAAAGGAATAGTAATCAATCCGACCAAAGGAAAATTTGGATTACACGAAATTGCTTTTTTGGGATACATGATATCCGGAGAAGGCCTGAAAGCACTAGACGACAAAGTGAAAGCAATTCAAAATTTTCCACTACCACGAACAGCGAAGAAACTACGACAAGTATTGGGAATGATCAATTATTATCGACGTTTCATTCCCAGCACAGCACACACTCAAGCATCGCTAAACAAACTGTTAAAGGGAAAAAAGAAGGGCAACCAACAGTTACAAAACGGAACATGGAAACCGCTAGCATTCATGTCAAGAAAACTGTCGCCAGCCGAACAAAAATACGCAGCGTACGACAGAGAACTACTAGCAATCTACGCTACGATCAAACATTACCAGCATATGCTGGCCACAAGCCAATAACATACGCTTTTGCACAGAAGTCAGAAAAATGTTCACCTCGACAATTCCGGTACCTCGATTATATCGGTAAATTCTCAACGGACATTCGTCATATAAAGGGGAGGAATACAAAGTCGCCGACACACTCAGCCGAATCGATCAGGTGACAGCAGGAATCGACTTCACGACAATTGGAGCCGAGCAAGAAAACGACGAAGAGCTCAAGAACCTGATTAGCGAAGAGAATACAAGCCTGCAGATCAAAAAAATTCATTTTCCGGAGTATAACTCAGACATCTACTGCGATGTCTCAAACGACGCTGTACGAACTATCAAAAACCTGTTTTCGTGAATTCATTGTTACGAAGGAGTTATACTCCGGAAAATGAATCTTTTTGATCTGCAGGCTTGTATTCTCTTCGCTAATCAGGTTCTTGAACCCTTCGTAACAATGAATTCACGAAAACAGGTTTTTGATAATCTGCATCAAGAAAATTAGCAAATATTGCCGGCGCAAGCTGAGATCAAACGTGGTTACTTTTAATTTTGTTTGTAATTCCTAATTTGCACAATCATGGAACCTAAATATTTGTTAAAGAATGAAGTAACATACGAACTAAAAAATACGTAGGTTTACTGATACAGTCGAGGCTGCAGAACAAAAGGTTTATCTTAAATAGGTTCCTCAAGTCTGACGTTAGACCCATAGTAATGAGTGATAATAATGTTTTATCTGAACTTGAAAGATGTGAAATAAATGAATCTCTTGATTCATTGATGATTGATTTGAACATATAGAGTAGAGAATAAAGATAGTGATGCAAGCGATGAGCTAGAATCAGAAGATGAGATAGAAGTCTCACTTCTAAATGATTCATTAAATAAAGCAATTAATCCCCGAAATGATGACAGTAATGACAAGCCTGGTGATGTACATTCCGTGCCAGCAATGGCAATTGAAATACTCTGGTTGTGGGGATGTAAAGGAATTATTAGACTTTCTAGAAAGAGTACATGAGTATATGATTGCTAAGCGAGTTAGCAAAAAGGGTGTATACTTGCAAGCAGTTGATTTGTTTGAGGGGGCCGGCTTTACAATGGTATAGGTCTAAGAGAAATATAATTCAATCATGTAATGATTTCATCGAAGCGTTAAGGTCAGATTTTTTGCCTTCTGATTACGATGGCTGTCTCTGGGAAATGATTAGGAATAGAAAGCAAAGGGAGAACGAAAAGGTTAGCAGATGTAGAGGATTTGTTTGTGAGACTTGCAGAAAAAGTGAATTTCTGGAAGAAGATGTAGCAAATGTAGTTACAGCTTCTAGAGATGACTAGGCTGAAAGGCTTGCAGGTTTGCCCAAAGTTTTTGAAGTGGTGAAAAAACACTTACGAACGTAACGCTAAGCATTATATAAAGGGCAAAGATGTAGGAGATGGTACGTGAAGCACTTAAAACCATAAGGTGTTTGATTAGTTAACTTTTTAAGTTATAACAGTTTGTGTTTGTTATATAATATAGATATTTATTAATGAAGTCGTAAAATGTTTGAACAAACAGGGTGATGATATATATATTCCGGGCGATTTAACACTGACGCCGGTGTCGTCCAGTTTGAAGCAGAGGATTTAGCGGACGTTAAATATTAATTTATTAATACGGGCCCGGGTCGTCGAGATAGAGTGCGCCGGGGGGTGGGTGGTTTGGTGAACGCGACGTAGGGGAATTACCTGCGCGCTGACAGTTCGAGCCGCATAAATATTACAGAAAGGTCGAAATGCGTGGCTTAATTATATCGGCTACTGTGACACTCTCTAACTAAATAATCTAACCTCGTTAGAATACGATACGGGTGATCCGACCCAATACATTATACAGGGCGTTATTCCCTCTGATGTGTCCGATAATTAGATCCCGCTGGCGGGAATGCGGTGTTACGTGATGACAAGGTCTCGTCTCAACAAGAGTGTGCGTAATTGCATGCCCGGTTAGATCATCGGCCTGGTGAACTTGCATGGGAAACTGACCACCTGAATACTTTGCATACATTTCTGGATTAATTGTTGCGGAGGAAACCTTTTTGTTTGTGTCTTACCCTTAATGAGATCTCGATTGAGTCAATATTGAGCTTCCTGTATACAAGAATGGAGCGGTGTATAATTTCTAAATAATTGTAGAGTCGGTGCGGGTGGGTAAAATGGGTCAGTGATGAATATTGAAAGTAGAACTGATGGCGACATGGAATCGGTTTCTCATGCATGATGTGCACGATGTAATATTTGATCGATATTGACTGGTCGGATTGGGGAGAATCCGCACCTGCTGCCCAGGCAGGCGATGGTGGCTCGACCCCTCGGGCGACCCTCACCTCATCCCCTTCACAACTAACACCTGATAATTCCATTTCGGCAATTCTATTTGATCAATTTGTCCCCGGGAAAGAGGCCCTCCCACCCTCCGATTTTCTAATGGCCAAATCTTCGGCTAAACACCGTGCAGCCGATTCGATTATCCGTCTGATTGAAATGCCAATTGGAGGGAAAACACACGTAACACCATTAAAATTTTGAAATTTGTGACGTATTCATTCCTTTTTTTTACAACAGTGGCCATTTGTGGCACGCATATGTGTGTATGTGTGGTCACCGCATCACGGTGGGAACGACGACAGTTGAGTAACCAAAAACAATTCAAGCAAATTACCATTTAAAATCGAATCATCTCTGGTCGACGGGTTTTTTACTGCCAGTCGGAAAAAATAGGACGAGAGTTGAATAATTACTTATAATTTAAGTTTCACAAGATTAAAAATTTTAAACCTACATAAAAAATTGTTTTAGGTATGGATTTTTATATAATTAGATTCAGTATGCGTTTTTAAGGAGAATCAATTAATCATTTCTTTCGTTACAGTTAAAAAAACTAAACCATAACTAATTATTCCCTGTGTAAGTCGTTTAAAAATACATACGTAAATCCCGATCGATCCAAGACATTCTAAAATTAAGCCATAGTTCACCGAACGATTGGACGGACGGCGAAAAGAACAATTCAAAAAATTCTATTCACGGTACGTCCTGATGATTAACTTCAAATATATTAACTTATTATAACATTATGATGATAACGTAAATCTCTCCTTTTTTGTGGAATAAATAATTAATACATTAGATTGATAAGCACGGTGGACAATCAATATTTCTCGCTCTATCTCTAAATTTGCATGAATAATGTAATGGTACGTACGTATTTACAAATTAAATAATGAATACATTTAAATTATTGATTCGATATGGTGCACATAAACATGTACATATATGTTTGATGTAGCTATTTCGATAAACAAGTTTAAACAAAATTAGCGTGACGCATTTATATATACGCGTTGTGTGTAAACGTTCGTAGATTTATGCTGTGCAATTACGCGACTATGATTTTTATTTATTTGATAGCGATTGAAAATGTTTTGATTTTCTCTCCTAAATAAATTCTATAACACATTTAAACAATAACTTAGATTCCCAAATAATAATAATAATTTTATTGCCCAACAGTATACACCAATTACAGGATAATCTAATTTACAAAGTAAGTAATTATGTATAAATTAACACTACTACTAAAATACAAATAAAATAACTCAACGTAAATTATAAATTGGACAAAAATATTGCCTCAATGGAAATAATTACCTGCTAATCATCATCAGCTAGAGGAAATAACGGTTTGAGTGGAAGAACACTGTCATATGAACTTCGCCTTCAAGCGATCTAAATTTCAAAGTTAATGTAGGACTTGTAAAGTCAATAAACTAAACTAAATAATAAAAACAATTCAAAATAGCGTATTATTGACCTACCACAATAACATATAATTTTATATTATAATAACCTTAAATTTTATACTAAAATACGTAATTTAGTACTAAAAAATATATGTAATCAATGTTATTAACCTTCTGATGGAAATCAAACAGAACAATTCAATCCCACAGATATAATATTAACTTAACCATTAAGCCCAACAATGGGAATCGATTGTCAACGTTGTCCGGATAGTTTGGACGAGGGGCAAAAAAAACCTTGAACGATCGGTGATCGGTCCTCGATCCGTTGCACAAATGTTACAAATTGTAATCGCGAGCGCCGGTGGAGAGATGTCGCCGCAAAGCGTACATTCCAAGCAATAATTCCGAACTAACATCAAACAAATCGCCGGAATTCAATTTCATAATGTCTACCGATCCAGGGGGGGCGAGTTGCGGGGGGCAAATAACGTTTGCGGTATCGAAATAATGAAGTGAATACCTCCGACCGGAATTAATTCTGATGGCTCTCAAATAGATTACAATGCATTGTGGAATTGTGTGTGAAGTCACGTCTGAAGTATAACGTGTATATTCCTTACACGTTTACCATCCACGGAATGGAAACCGTATTAAGGGGTTTGCATAAACATGCAAATGTTTGTGTAGGATAAAACTGAATGTTACTTGAAAATCATAACACTAAATTCAACCTTACAATAAAAAAACACAATTAATTATACCCATCCACGTACAAGTGATCCAACCTATATATGTTACACACCTTGAAGCAAAAAAATAATTATAAATACTACACGAATATTCGTAGAAATAAATAGTATACGATATTAAATACATTATAATTAAATCTCACCTATTATAAATGATATTTTATGATATTAACTTTTTTTAACTAAATTTCTACAAGGTTAGTAGTGTATATAGGTTGAATAACCTTTCAGATAATTATCCTAATCCGTTAAAATAATGATATTACAAACACGTAAATATCCTACAACGATGTCATATGTTTGAACGTATGGTAAAGAAAAAAAAAACGGTTTAATTAATTTGTACCATATGAAAAAAAAAAAGGAGTGTTGACATTTATAAATATGTATTCATTAAGGGCATAGATGCACTCTGTATACACATGTGTATTTCCACGTGAGCTGACATAAATACGTCAGCTGTACGGGTTTTAATGAATAACTTCAAAATGAAAAGGATTTCACCGAATGCCACGAATGACAAAATGCAATAGATTTAATCACCGGCCTTTGTGCACTTAATAAAAGATATATGAACGTATAATTTTCTCAACTAATTCAATACGCCCGCACCGAGCATCACGCGGGCAATCATATTTCATTTATATTATTTATTCGCATCTATGTAGAACATAACTATCTTACCATGTGTTTCAAAATCTTAAATCAAACCAAACCAACGCAGGAATTAGTTTCCAATTCTAAAGATAGACTCAAAATTAACGCGGTTTTGATATGTAAAAATAAAACAGTCTATCTTTACTAGAAACAAAATGGCATCACTCGAAACGTGATTTTGAGAAAAATTCAATTTTTCACTTCTGATTTGGAAAATTATTGAAACAATAACCAAAGCAGAAATTAGTTTCAAATTTTTAAAATCGACTCTAGAATAGCGTGGTTTTTATATGTTAAAAAATAAAACTGTCTATCTTTACTTGAAACAAAATGACATCTCTCGAAACATGAAATTGAGAAAAATTCATTTTGCCACTTCTGTTTTGCAAAATTATTAAAAAAGTAACCAATGCAGAAATTAGTTTCAAATTCTCAAAATCGACTCAGAAATACAGTGGTTTTAGTTTGTAAGAAAGAAAACAGTCTATCTTTACTAGAAACAAAATGGAATCACTCGAAACATGATTTTGAGAAAAATTTAATTTTGCCACTTCTGATTAGGAAAATTATAAATAAAAAACCAAAGCATAAACTAGTTTCAAATTCTCAAAATAAATTCAAAAATAATGTGGTTTTGATATGTAATGAAATAAAACAGTCTATCTTTACTAGACACAAAATGGCGTGACTCGAAACATGAATTTAAGAAAAATTAAATTTTCCAATTCTGATTTAGAAAATTATTAAAAAAATAACCAAGGCAGAAATTACTTTCAAATTTTCAAAATCGACTCCGAAATAATGTGGTTTTGATATGTAAAAAATAACACAGTCTATCTTTACTAGAAACAAAATTACATCACTCGAAACATAAAATTGAGAAAAATTAAATTTTTCACTTCTAATTTGTAAAATTATTAAAATTATAACCGGGCTTGAAATTAGGTTCAAATTTTCAAAATCGACTCTAAAAAAATGTGGTTTTGATATGAGTAAAAACAAAACAGTTTATCTTTACTAAAAACAAAATGGCGTTACTCGAAACATGAATTTAACAAAAATTAAATTTTCCAATTCTGATTTGGAAATATATTAAAAAATTACCAAGGCAGAAATTACTTTCAAATTTTCAAAATCGACTCAGAAATAATGTGGTTTTGATATGTAAAAAAATAAAACAGTCTATCTTCACTAGAAACAAAATGATATCACTGGAAACATAAATTTGAGAAAAATTAAATTTTTCTCTTCTGATTTGGAAAATTATTAAAATTATAACCGGGCTTGAAATTAGTTTCAAATTTTCAAAATCGACTCTAAAAATATGTGGTTTTGATATGTGTAAAAACAAAACAGTCTATCTTTACTAAAAACAAAATGGCATCACTTGAAACATGAATTTTAGAAAAATTAAATTTTCCACTTCTGATTTGGAAAATTATTAAAAAAATAACCAAGGCAGAAATTAGTTTCAAATTTTCAATATCGACTCTAAAAGAATGTGGTTTTGATATTTACACAAATAAAATAGTCTACTATCTTTACTACAAACAAGATGGCAACACTTGAAACATGAATTTGAGAAAAATTAATTTTGTCACTTATGATTATAAAATTTATAAAATAATAACCAAGACTGAAATTAGTTTCAAATTTTCAATATCGACTTAAAAATAATGTGGTTTTGATATGTAAAAAAAGGAAACAGTTTATCTTTACTAGAAACAAAATGGCATCACTCGAAACATAAAATTGAGAAAAATTAATTTTGCGACTTCTGATTTGGAAAATTATTAAAAAAATAACCAAGGCAGAAATTAGTTTTAAATTCTCAAAATTGACTTAGCATTAAAGTGGTTTTAGTATGTAAAAGAATAAAACGGTTTGTCTTTGCTAGAAACAAAATGGCATCACTTAAACCATGAATTTGAGAAAAATTAATTTTGCCAATTTTGTTTAGGATAATTACCAAAGCAGAAATTAGTTTCAAATTTTCAAAATCGATTCAAAAATAAAGTGGTTTTGGTACGCAGAAAAACAAAATCAATCTATTTTTACCAAAAACACAATAACATCACTTAAAACATGAATTTGTGAAAAATTAAATTTTACACTTCTGAGTAGTAAAATTATTAAAACAGTAACCAAGGCTCAAACTAGTTTCAAATTTTCAAAATCGACTTAAAAATAATGCAATTTTCGTATGTAAGGAAATAAAATAGTCTATTTTTACTAGAAACAAAATGGTATCACCCAAAACATGATTTTGAGAAAAAATAAATTTTCCACTTCTGATTTGGAAAATTTAAAACAAAATAACCAAAGCAGATTTTAGCTTCAGATTCTCAAAATCGACTCAGAAATATCGTAATTTTTATACGCAAAAATATAAAATAGTCTGTTTTTACTAGAAACAAAATGGCATCACTCAAAACATGAATTTGAGAAAAATTAAATTTGCCACTTCTGATTTGGAAAATTATTAAAAAAATAACAAATGCAGAAATTAGTTTAAAATACTCAAAATCCACTCAAAAATAACCTGGTTTTAATACGTAAAAAATTAAATAGTCTATCTTTAATAGAAACAAAATGGCATTACCTGAAAAATGAATTTAAGAAAAAGTAATTTTGCTACTTCTGATTAGAAATATTATTAAAAAAATAACTCACGCACAAATAAGCTTCAAATTCTCAAAATCGACTCGGAAATAACATAATTTTGGTTTGTTAAAAAATAAAACAGACTATATTTACTAGAAACAAAGTGACGTCACTCGAAACATGAATTTAAGAAAAATTAAATTTTCCACTTCTGATTTGGAAAATTATTAAAAATATAACCAAGGCTGAAATTAGTTTCAGATTTTCAAAATCGACTCTACAATAACGTGGTTTTGATATGTTAAAAAATAAAACTGTCTATCTTAACTAGAAACAAAATGGCATCACTTGAAACATGAATTTTAGAAAAATTAAATTTTCCACTTCTGATTTGAAAAATTATTAAAGAATAACCAAGGCAGAAATTAGTTTTAAATTCTCAAAATTGACTTAGCATTAAAGTGGTTTTGGTATGTAAAAGAATAAAACGGTTTTTCTTTGCTAGAAACAAAATGGCATCACTTAAACCATGAATTTGAGAAAAATTAATTTTGCCAATTTTGTTTAGGATAATTATAAAAAAATAACCAAAGCAGAAATTAGTTTCAAATTTTCAAAATCAACTCAAAAATAACGTGGATTTAGTATGTTTAAAAGAAAAAAGTTTATATTTACTACAAACAAAATGGCATCACTCGTAACATGAATTTCAGAAAAAAATAAATTTTCCACTTCTGATTTGGAAAATTATTACAAAAATAACCAAAGCAGAAATTAGTTTCAAATTTTCAATATCGACTCTAAAAGAATGTGGTTTTGATATTTATACAAATAAAATAGTCTATCTTTACTACAAACAAGATGGCATCACTCGAAACATGAATTTAAGAAAAATTAAATTTTCCACTTCTGATTTGGAAAATTAATTTTAAAAAATAACCAAGGCAGAAATTTGTTTCAAATTTTCAAAATCGACTCTAAAAAAATGTGTTTTTAATATGTAAAAAAATAAAATAGTCTATCTTTACCAGAAACAAAATGACATGACTTGAAACATGACTTTGAGATAAATTAATTTTGCCACTTCTGATTAGATGGTATATAAAATTTTAAAAATTCACAAAAACAATAATCTGCCTATATTCTATATAGGGAAAGTAAAAATATATAATTGGAGGGTGGGATAGTGGCCACCCACCCACCCTACATATATATTTAAACTTAAGCTACAACACTGCTTTTAAAATCTTGAAAATATCAACTCTATCACTCTTGAAGTTTTTAAAAATCAAAACAGTGATAGTGATAATTATATAAATTTTTATGTAGGGTGAGTGGGTGGCCTCTATCCCACCCTCTAATCTGTAAACACAGACGAGTATTTTACTTAATGCAATCTAAGTTAGATACAAAAATTTGCTTTATTTTTTACAAAATCTCTTTCATCATAGAATATTAATTTGTAACCCCTGCGTAATTATATTATTAGTTGGTGGGTGGGATAGTGGACACCCACCCACCCCATATATACATAAGGATATAACTTAAAAATCCGCTTTTAAAATCCTTAAAACATTAACATTAATACTGCTGAAATTTTAGGAAACTAAAACTGTGATGGTGATTAAGTTAAGATGTATTTGTAGGGTGGGTGGGAGGCCTCTATCCCACTCTTCAATTTATAAAAGATAAACGAGGGTTTGATTGAACGGGTTCTGACAATAAGAATATTTGAATTTTATTTATAATTTATAAGTATCTCTTTAATACAATATTATATTGTAAATTAATGCTTTATAATATAGTAATTGGAGGGCGGGATAGTAGCCACCCACCCACCCTACATAAATATTTAAACTTAAGCTAAACACTGCTTATAAAATCCTGAAAATATCAACTCTGTTATTGTTGAAGTTCTTGGAAACCAAAGAGACGATTGGTAAATATATACATTTTTTAGTTAGGGTGGGTGGATGTCCTCTATCGCACCCTCCAATCCTGCAATCCTGCAATATTTTCTACAAAGTTTTCGCCATTTAAAAATGTCGCCAGGCATACCTTTCATTCAAGAATGGATGAAAAAGTTTGAAGAAACCATTACAACATTGAAAAAACCAAAAACGGGTCGGCTAAAACCATCAAGAATAGCAGAGAACGTATTTTGTTCACGACGATCTTTTAATTATGAAGCACGCAAGCGCTTAAATTGGCCAGGAAAGCACCAACCCAGCATAAAATGTGCAAATTAGGTTAAGTGAACAACCACCCAATCTCTACAAAAATTGTTTCTAGGCTAAAATACTACCTTTTATTCCCTTAACAATTATTTTACATAACCAATATGGTAATATTTCATCTTGAAAAGCTATTCGCACATGATCCAGGGCTTAATAATGCGCATACATTTACTTAAAACTACGGGAAAGTGCCTACCTGTCTGGGAAGACTTATATTTTATTGATTATTTCATGGCCAGTAGGGTTGACGCGAAGAGATACGGACTTTCGGCCCGAAATTTACACCCTAAGTTTATATCGTTATTTTTGTGGAGATAACCCCACGACCCTTATACATTTTAATGCGCCCCCCAACCCCCAACATCATGACCCTTCGCTACATTATGGTAAATTTTTCCGTGTCTCAGGCCCAGTTATCATAATGCCAATAAAACCTTCCCTACAAACGAATAATATCCCTTCGTGCATTTTTTAAACCCTAAATAAAATGATTGATTTGACCAACTTGAAATGGTAGGATTTAAATAATAAAAACATTTACTATTATTAATATTTTAGTTGTAAATATTGATATAATTGGGGCCATCGCAAAGAAGCACTTTAAATGATTTTAAAAGGAACATTATACGTAGTGACCTAAAATCTTATTATTATAAGTTATTCGTATCTAAAATACGTAAAGCAATTTACGATATTTCCTTGCATGATTTATGTAAAACGCGTGTATTGATCGAGTCAACATCTAAAAATATTAGACACGCCCAGGTATTTGCTCTATCAGTTCTTCCCATCGGGGGGGAAACTTGATGCACTACAATTTCAGTGGAATTAAATATTGAAACGACGTATTATTTTCCCCCCATCTATACTCTTCGTTTATGTCTTGGGTAAAAAAAGGTAGGGATCGTGTCACGACCAAAATTGATCAGGTGAATTAGCGATGATCTAATTATCCACATTAAATCAACACCATCTAAAGACATAAATAATAAAAATCGCATTTGCATAAAATTAAGGTCATCACATAGCTGATGTGCATTAATGATGAGAGCAATAGATGCCATCCGGTAGGTGATTGGTCTACTGCACGCAAAGTCAAGTACACTCTCAGGAACTTAGTTTTACGTAACTCCGTGACGAGCGAGAGAGAAGCGTAGAGCGAGAAAGCAGACGAAATAATATCTTCTCGGTATTTTATACAATATTGGGTTTCTTTTCACATGCCGGGGAGTGAAACAATGAGAGCTTCACATTCCATTAGCGCCATTGTTTAGTGTCGACGGTGGGGAATGTTGTTGTTAAACAAATTAACTACGGCCGCAGATATAATTTAATATTTTAACTGTAAGTAATGAGAAATTACACGAAACCCTATACAATACGGGAATGTGATAAATGTACTCGCACTTCCACAGCTAACTGCGACTACCGTTTTATCAAATTTACGGTCGGGGGAGGAGGGAGGCAGGGGGACGGCCTGTGCTAATGTCGCGAATGTCTCATGCACATTATAATTATTACTAATGAGCCGTTTCTTACAAAACAAGTAATTGTCTCGGTATGAAATGGTAAATTTTAAACAAGAAACGAAAAATAATAAAATAAATTACATTTACTAACTTTTAGAAAATCATTCAATACTTTTAAATGAATTAATTAAAGTTTAACTAACAATATTTCAGAGTTTTTCAATTGTTAAAATAACGGTTTTCATTTACATCATAATCTTTCAAGCCTCTCAATCAACAGTCATTAGGCATCATTCAAGATTATTATTTAATGGTTATTCAAAGTCTTCCAAGAATAATTCAAGATCACCTAACATTCAAGATTCCTTGAGGTCACGCATTGATCATAAAAAATCAGTCGAGGTCATCTGACGATTATTAAATACTATAATTATTGAAGGTCATCCAACTATGAATTTATTATTTATTAGGTCTATTATTGATCGCTCAAAATAGTTTAAGGTTAAGCAACAATAAATCAAGGCCATCTAACTTTAGTTACAATCATTTAAACAATCATTCGAAGTTATTGAAGTTAATATGATTGGTTGATAAGTCCTGTTAATGGTAATTCAAAGTAATTTACGTTCCTCCACAAAGATTACAGACTGCCTAATTGTCATTTTAAATGCGACTATTCAAAGATATCTAATAGCAATTCAATATTTTTTGAGGTCATCCAACATTTTTCCAGTTTAAAAAAAAAATAATCAAATTACTATTCTCGGATATTCAATCAAAGTTATTTATATTACAATGGCATTCGTCAATAATAAATTTCCCATTGTGCAAGAGAACAGCTTTAAGGTAACTTTTGGAAGAATCAATAAGAAGCCTCCAATCATCGGGATTTTATGTGCCCCCAAGTTTGTTTATCAGACTGGAAATGTCGGTGAAATAAACTAGACAACCACTTTCTTCAAAATTGCTTGAATACTCAAACTCGCCTTTCCTAAAATACGAGATTAACGTCTTCTGTCAGTAAATGTTTACTTTGATGTCTGGATGCGAAAATTGCAATGATAATTATCATTCAATGTTATTGATTTAAGGTTATTTGAGAATCATTTAGAGCCAGTTTACGTTTGTTCAAGATTGTTTACGTTCATATCTCGATCAAATAAAATTATTGAACGTTGAGGTGATCATTCTGGGTAAATTGACGGTCGATTAAGTTTATTTAAGCTCATTTAAGGTCATTCAAGGTCATTAATAACATTATCATTTATCATCCAGCGCTACTACTAGATCACAATGGTGTTAATTATAATTCTAGGTCGTTCAAAAGCATTAGAATTAAAAATGTGAATAAATTATTTCTAATATTGATGGATTTACTTTTAAATTGAAATAAAACAACACAGTTTGAAGGGTTTCACATTTATTGTTGCCACTGTGTGGCGAAACATGTTACAGTGTTCAACTTCTTCCAAATGTGTTGTTTTATTTCAATTTGTTATGAAGTTTTATCATGTATCCGCCTCGTCAATTCAATTACTTTTAAATAACATTCAAGGTCATAAAAATGAATAAAAAGTACCCTAAAATTAATTTAGGGTAATTTAAGTTCATCCAATAGTCAATAAAAGTCATGTAAGGTCATTCAGCGATTATTTAAGCTTAATTAAAGTCATCCAAAAATTATTTAAGATCATCTAAAAGTTATTTAAGATTACCCAACGGTTGTTCACGGTTATTATTATCAAAGGATAGTTTAAAATCATAAAACAAATATCCAACGATCGTTCAAGGCGAACTAAAAAATCATTAAAAACTCTTTAAGAACGTTAAAGTGTGATCAACAATTCTATACAACTACCGACTTGAAGATTAGGGTTGATTCATATTTCTTCATTCGAACAAATTTAATGCAATACAACATTTTTGTAGGTAATGCCAATAGTCAAAGTTAATTAAGGTCGCATTCCGTTGATTAATCGTTTACTGATGGTAATTTGAGTTCATTCAATAGTCATTGCAAATTATTGTCATACGACAATCATTCAAGATTATTTAAAGTCATACAATAGACTATTTAACATCATGCGGGGTTCTTCAAGGTCATCCAATAATATCTCTATCGTCTATGAGCAATTTAAAGTTCATAAATATTACCCAATGATCAATCAGTCATTTGAGGCCATACCACGATGCTTCAAGGTCATGCAAAGTTATTTGATGTGATTTGAATTACAAAATTATGTTAATAATTCCATCAATATTAGTAAAGAAATACTTTACTAATATTGATAGTATAATTAATTTCAAATAATTTCAAGGTCATTAAATAATCATTCAAGGGAATGGAGAGGTTATTTAAGGTCATTTAAAATATCATTATTTAAGATCATCCGCTTTGGAAATCCATTGAGGATCATTACTAATCTCGGCAGTGAGTTTCAATTTTTTGAAGGAATTTTGTAATATTTTCATCACCATTTGCAGCCATACGGATAGTTCATAGTCACTGTTGAATTATTTCAAATTATAAAATCATTAATCGTCGTAGAATATTATTTAAAATTGTTTAAAATAATCCGAACGATATTAATGATTAACAAGGTCATTTACGGTTGTTAAAGGTTGTTTAAAGTCATCCAATAATATTTTGGGACTTTAAGAGATGGACGATATCGGTGTAAGCGCCCAAGTCCCCGAGAAATCAACTGCCGACCAGAATGAAAAGAAGCAGGCAGGGAGGAGACCTATCATAGTCTCCAAGATATATGCTGACATTAAAAAAGACATTACCAAGCTGGGCCTAGCGATGACAAAGAACACCAGAGTAGAAATCATGGAGAGAGCCGGAAACTGGGACGACTTCTGAGCAAGCTACCGAGCAATGTGTTGAGCTTCTTACTAGCGAAATGCTCTGAGCTCCGCGCTGAACTAGAAAAAAAACTGGGAGGAGATGAAAACTGGTGACCGATGGCCGAGTTGGAGATACTGAAGCAGGAGATTAGTCAGCTCAGATTTCAATCCTAAAAGGCCGATATGCAGATGGATCGTATGAACGAGGACCTCGTCACCAGATCGATCTCGATGGCAGCGAAAGCGAAGTGAGCGAATTCAGAACGGAGCTGGTTCGTGGCACCACCTACGAAGAATTCGCGACCATCGACTAGAAGGAATGGTCGAAGGCGTACAAAATAATAGGGTAGAGAAGGGCAACAGTAGAGGAGCTGCAGTTGCGTGTTTTACCTCGGCTAGTCTTTCGGGGGAGATAGGCGTTGCGCATAGGCAGTATGAAACCATTCGAAGAGTGTGGTGCCGATATAAGTTAAGTGATCAAAGTAACTTGCACCACCGGGGTCTCACTGGACGACTATGCCAAGAACTCCAAGAGATGAAAATCGGCAATGAGCTGTTGGAAACACCTAATAAGCTGGGCTAGAGGAGGAGTTCAAACTTCACGATGGCCTTGGCAGGGTGGGGGCTTGATGCTGAGGACCAAAAAAATACGAAAGCTCATTGAGTTTGCACTGGCGGGCACGTACTTGCTGGTCAGGATAGTACTCAGATCTAAACGAAGGCAGCATGAAAATGCTGGAGAGCCAAGATGGATCTCTTCCTGAATAAGGGTCCCAGGAGGTTCTGGAAACGTTCAGAGAGGAAGGCAAGGAAGGCCTTCTGTCAAGATAAACTGGAAAAATCGGGACAACCTACAATCCACGACGAGGCGGTAAGCAAGCAGAGAGAAAACTATAGGGGAGGTCTTAAAAATTCAACCGCAAGGTCTACATTATGACATAGGGGATGGCGATCGAGATAACGGAGCTTATTTATTTATTTAAAACTTTGGTTTTCTTTCTTTAAAAAAATGCATATTAAAGAAGCACTGCCGGAGTTCATAATAAATTATGTTCTTCCAGTCAAACCCCATTGTTACCATGATATTAGAAAGTAAGCGATCTTCGTCAACATCTGGAAGCTTTTATTTTTTCCTTAATTTGATTTTATATCCACTTTTTAGGAGAAACTTTGTCAGATATATAAATATAAAATGCCTAAAGTGGTAAAACAAAGTAAAATGTGTTTTATTAATTTCTAATCAAAATGTACCACCAATTAAAATAACATTTAATAATTAAAAATATATCATTAAAAGATGATCAGAGATCAAAAAATCATTCAAAGGAGATGGTTATTTAAATTATTTAAGGTCATCGGATGATAATTCGTGATCATTCAAGGTAATTTAAGATCATTTGACGATAATTCGCCGATTATTCAATATCATTTAATGATGATTTAACATTCAGATAAGTTTTTTAAATGTTATTTAAAGTAATTCAATGGTAATTAAAGTTTATTCAATATCATTATACGGGTATTTAAAAAATTTTATTATTATTTTTATGTCATCAAAATCAAGATCATTGAGTAGTCATTCAAGGTCTTCTGAAGGTTACTTAAAGTAAGCTCATTGAAGATCATTTAAAGTAATCCAAAATTAAAATTATTTCAGGTCATCCGACAATAGTTCAAGATCATTTAAGATTTCTTGACATAATTTATAGTTATTCGAGATTATCCAATAGAAATTGAAGGGTCTTTGAAGGTCACTTAATGTTATCCAAATATTATTAAATATTAAAAGGTAAACTGATAATCTTTAAAGGTTATTTAAGTTAATAACAATCATAAAATATCATTCAATGGTAATTGAAGCTCCTTGAAGTTTATTTAAAGTTATTCAAAGTCAAAGTTATTAATGATCATCTGACGGTAGTTCAAGATCATATAAAGTTATTCAAAATCATTCAACATAAATTGAAGGTTACTTAAAGTCAACGAAATATTATTAATAATGCAAGCTAAACTGATGATAATTCATCATTATTGAAGGCTATGTAAGATCATCCAACATCATAAATGATCCTTCAACGGTAATTGAAACCTATTAAAGGTTATTAAAAGTCGTCCAAAATCAAAATTATTTAAGACATTCCGACGATAGTTCAAGATCATTCAAGGTTATTTAAGAACACCCAACAGAAATTTAATTGTCTTTGTAGACTACTTAAAGTCATACAATAATTATTATTAATTATTAATGATGCAAGATAATTGAAGGTTATTTTGGAAAATCCAATAGTCATTAAAGATCATTCAAAGCTCATTGAATTATTTAAAGTAATCCAAAATAAATATTATTTAAGGTCATCGGATGAGAGTTCACGATAATTCAAAATAATTTAAGATTATCCAAATTGAATTGTCGTTGAAGGTTACTTAAAGTCATCCAAATATTATTAATTATTATTAATACAAGGTCAACAACTGTAACAATTCATATTCATTGAAGGCTATTTAAGATTATCCACCAGTCATTAAAGATCATTCAACGGTAATTGAAGTTCCTTGAAGGTTATTTAAATTCATCCAAAATATTAGTATTTAAAATTGAATTTTCTTCGAAGGTTGCTTAGTCATATGATAATTATTACTAATTATTAATGCAAGGTCAACTGATGATCAACATTGAAGGCTATTTAAGATCAACAGTCATTAAATATCATCCAACGGTCATTGGAGGTTATCAATGTTATGTTAATGGTCATCGGTTGATCAAGATCATGCAGTAAAAATTAAAATTATTAGTTATTAATAATGACAATTCTTAATCACTGAAAGTAATTGAAGATTATTCAACAGTTATTGAAGATTAGTCAACGATCATTAAGGCTTCTTCAAGTTTATTTAAAGTCATCGAAAATTAAAATTGTTTAAGGATATCTGACGATAGTTCAAGATCATTTAAGTTTATCGAAGATCATTGAGAAGTCATTAAAGATCATTCGATTATCATTCAAGGTTCATGAAGGTCATTTAGGGCCATCCAATTATAATTTAATTTAGGATTATATAAATCCAATCATTTAAGTTTATTATATAATCATCATAAAGATAATTCAGAGTCGTTAAAGATTATTTAAAGTTGTATAAAGTAATCCAACAGTTATTGAAGATTATTCGAAGTCATTCAATACTTTAAATATTTGTTAATTATGTTACAAGATAGAGTGGAAGAATATTGTTCTAGAGTGACTCCTTTCAGCCTTTCAGCTAGCAGATGAAATTATTTGTATGGTTTTGTTAACTATTTTATGGATTTTCAATTATATTTATAAAGCAAGTATGATAAAGTTACAATAAATAAATAGATAATGATAAGTATAGATCTTAGATTATGATTTAACATTTAAAATCTTTAGAGGCCGTCTGTTAATGCTTTAAGGTCATTTAGTCGATTATCCAATGACACTTAATGTGGTTCAACAATAATACTAGTTGTCATTAATCGTTATATATTAGAGTTAATTCTTGTATTTTACTAACATCGATGAAATAATTAGTTTCAAGGTCATCAAATTATAGCTGAATAAATAAAACGGTATTGAAGTGCTACTCAAGGTTATCCAATGATAATTCAATATTATTTAAGATCATTTGATAATAATTCGAAATCATTCAAGCTTATTTAAGATGATACAATCATTACAGATCATTCGATTGTGATTTAAGACTCTTAAAGATTTTTGTAAGGTCATCTAGTAATTCTAAAGATCATACAAGTTAATTAGGATAATATAACGATATTTCGATCTCATCGATTTATAATGATCATTAAGCAACCTTCAACGACTATAAGTTGTCGATCAAGGATGCTTAATGATCACTATAAATCGCTGGAGATCATCGAATTGTTCTTTAAGGTTTCCTAACGACTATTAAAGGTTATCTAACGATATTTAAGTTTATCAATCAATCTAGATAGTATTCCAATCAGTAGAATAAAAAAAGTCACAGATTTAAGTTTTGTTTCTATTTTTCTACTAATAACCTTCTATCAAACCTATCAATCATTAGAGTTTCCTTAAGGTCACTCAATGATCATTAAAAGTCATGATTCTTCAAGGCCAATAGTGATTTAAGGCTATTTTACATTATCCAATGATTCCTACAATTATAAGAAGATATGGTCAAGAAAAGATGGACATGCAGATGAATTGACTACAATGTTATTTTCAGCCAAAATGGATTAAAGCTTTAAAAAAATGTACTTAATACATATATCATCTGCAAGAACAATAAATTTCCCAATGTAAAAAGTTATTACCTTCTATTAGGTGGAATCAAAAAGATGATTTTGCAAAACGGAAATCAAAAATTTGATTATTTTATGGATTTGGGAGAAATAAAGAAACTAAAATTTCATATCCTTCATAGACTTAATTATAAAACTTTTAGCTTTTAGGTCAAAATGTTTGAAACTTTGGTAGATCGTATCATCGATGCCAGTTGCTTGATTAGATTATTAGAAGAGAAGCAGCATTTTTAATTATCATCCAGGACTTTTTTTTTAATTACACATCCATTATAATTAAAAAATAAATTCCAAGTTATGGATATGAATGCCTCTCTTCTATAAAAATCTACTAATTAATGGATGGTTATTATCAATCACATGATTTATTTTATTTAAAAGTTTTTGTCAAGAACAAAGTTAGTCATGTACTTGACAACAGCCATTATTAGTTATTGGATTTTTAGAAGAAAAGAAGCATTCAAATGCAGGTGTAAGAACTATTGCTTTCTAGTGAAGACGGAGAATCAAATTATCACAGGAATATATTATAAAAGCTGGGTGTATGAAGAGAAGCTCCCTATTTAGCCCAAGCAGTGCACGCAACGCGCAGATAATACGAATTCCGTTCCATTATAGTAATATTCACGTGAATCGGAAATAATGCCATTAATGAACCGATGTCGTTGCTGGCTTTTAGTGAGTTGTATAACCTAATTACCGTTTGTTTGAATGCCCGAAGCGTTAAACGCGCAGCGGCTCTGATTATATTTTTGTTGACAATTGTTTGGGAGCGTATCTGCTGACGACCAATCATTAAATCGTTACGCATTCCCTGTATGCGAGCGAGCGCTTCGGTCCGCCATCCAACTTTTTTTTTGTCGTCGTCGTCGTTGTTGTCAGCGGGAGAGGAATTAAAGTTAAACGACTTTAATCCGACCGACTTTTGCACAAAACGTTACTTTTTGATTTATTTTTAATGGCCGCCGATGCGGCATCGCACACGTAACAGTTAGGCGCGATCCCCCCTTCCCCTTACCACAATCGCCCCCCACCCCTCGCCAGCCGTGACGTATGAGTGTTAAGTGACAATTGATTGAGGCTTTAAATGTTGTAATTGAAATGTAATCATTCGATGGTTTCGAAATCGCGTTAGTAGATTCTCTGGCACCGGTAAATATTCACGTTGATGATTACGTGGGTTAAAGCAACACGAGAGGAATTTTTACTTACACTGTCAAACGTCAAAATTTTATGAGAGGTTTTTTCAATCAGTTTTGAAATAATAAATAGAAAAACACGAAAACATTTTAAAATCCCTGGATACCACATTAATAATATTTAGGGAAGAAAATGTTTTGGTCTGCCGCTGTATCTCAAGAAAGGCTAAATATATTGAACTAAAATTTTAAACTTAATTTTTTTTCGGATGAGTTGAAAGGCGGAAGTAGTTGTTTGGTTTTTTTAATTCCAGAATTTCCAGAGGTACGTGCATAAAATGCTCTGGCAGATAAACTACCAACTCGAGATATAGAAAATTCTTCACGTGATAACCAATGTTCAGTCATACATTTTCGGGCCATATTTCCGGGCTTTTGAGTTCTTGAAACTTGTTTTCAGGGACCCCAATTTTGAAGGAGGAATACTCGTCGGGACGTTTCGATTGCAGTTGCTGTAGTTGATGAAAACCGACACTTGTTAGGTAATCAGTCAGATCGACAGTTGTTAAATTGGATTCGAAATAATAAGCGTGTACATAACTATATCGAGTCGCTCCCTTTACCTTTCCTGTTTCCTCTTTTGCAAGACCCTGGATGGCGTCTTCCTTCTCCCGGTTGCGTCTATATTTAATTTTTACTGGTGACCACTTTTCCGTTTCATTTTCTTTTTCTTTACGTGCGTCTTCAACTGATATTCGATTATTTTCAGCAGTGTTTGAATTATGTAGATCATCCTGCGGTGAAGATGTACCATTTCTTTGTAGACTTTTATTTTCTCCTGAATGAGATTTTTTGATCGTTTTAAATTGTTTATTATTTTGATTTATGCTCACTTTGTGTTCAAGAGCTGCAACTTTTTCTTTTAACAGGACATTATTTTCCTGCAAAATTTGATTTTTTTGTTTCATTTCTTCTATAATTACCTTTAATAAATTATTTTCCGTTTCCAAAACTTCATATGTTCGCCGATCTTTATATTCGGACTGTGTTGATTTATTTAGGGAATCAGGTGCTATACAAATGTGATTTTTCAGACATCCCTGGTGACAGGGTTTGTTACATTTGTCGCAAGTATTCCCCCTTCCTACAGTTTTATTGCATGTTCCTGCGCAAATGTTTTCTCTTCGCTTTTCTTTTTTTATTGTATTTCAATAAAGATTTTAAGGAATCGCAAAAATAAAAGTTATAACTTTCACGGGTACATATAAGTTTCAAAATACTCACTTATTTGCAAACCGAGATCTTGAACTATAAAATCTGTTTGATTTTAATGTCTCACTATTCAGTTTCCCAAGTAGTAGTTGAGAATTTATTAACGAATATTGGTATAAAACACTTCTTAAAAATTCAGGTTATTGAGGTGATGAACGTATCAACAATATATAAATAAAGATAAATAAAGATTTATTTACGGGAGACCCCATTTTAGAATATAAAAAGAATACAATAGAACACAATTAATTTATACTTAAAGTTAACTATACTAACTAACCTAATTATAAGTAATAATAAAAAGAATAATAGAAGAGAAAAAGAAAATAAAGAATTAATGTTTGAATACATATTTAAAAGGGAACAAAAAAATTACGAAAATTTTAATAGTAATTTTTTGAAACAGCGTTTTGTGGAACCAAATAAATTAAACCATGAGTTTTTATTTAAAGTATTAGCAGATCTTAGGATACGGCTAAATGAATTATTTTGTAAAAAATTAGTTGTATGAGTCCTAACACTAAATAAATCACAATGTCTAAGTGAACGTTTAAAATTGGAAGCATATATGTTAATTTCCGAAAGCAGAAATGGGCAATAAATATCGGCATTAAGTAAACCGTGCAGAAAGCAGAGATCAGTAATATTCCTGCGATCTTTAAGTGATGATATATTTAATGTTTGCATTATTGACTCATAACAACCTTGAATGTGCTGTATGCCCATTTTATATTCCATATTCCGCAAAAACCGATTCTGAATTGATTCAATACGATTTATATCAATATTCAAATACGGTGACCAAATAGGGGAAGCATATTCTAGGTGGCACCTTACTAGCGTACAATACAATAATCTTAGACAATCAGAATTCATATCCTTAGAGATGTGCCAAACAAACCCCACAGTTTTACAGCCTTATCACATGCCTTGCTTATATGACTTTTAAATGTCAAGCGGCTATCAAATATTACACCCAAATCTTTGACAGAATCAGCACATTTCAATGGCGATGAATTAACAATATAATGATAATTAAATGGGCATGCACTCCTAGTAAAAGAAATTGAAATACATTTTTCATGGTTTAAAGATAATTTGTTATTAACGCACCATGCATATATATGATCTAAATCGTCCTGAAGTAATTTACAATCAGATGGGCGCTTTACAACTTGAAATAACTTCAAATCATCAGCATACATTAAGCATTCACCGAATTCTATAACATCTACTATATCATTAATGAACAGCAAAAATAAAATAGGTCCAATATGGGAACCTTGCGGTACACCAGAGCTAACTGTTATAGGTTCAGATATAAAGTTTAAAACCCGAACTCTTTGTGTGCGATCGCTTAAATATGATTTGAGCCACTGTAATATGTTTGTATTAAATCCTAATACTCCTAGCTTCTCGATCAATACCGAGTGATTTACTCGATCAAACGCCTTTGAAAAATCGGTATAAATCGCATCAACTTGGCAATTGTTGTCAAAGGCGTTTGATAAAAATTGCTTAAAGTGCATTAAATTTGTTACAGTAGATTTACCACGTTGAAATCCATGCTGATTGTTGGAAATTATTGAACGAGACATCCAAGCAAGTTGTTCACTCATAATTGAATCGAAAAGCTTAGGAATAGCAGACTGTATGCTAATCCCACGATAGTCAGCTACATTATCTCGACTACCACCTTTAAAAATTGGAGAAATATAACACTCTTTCCAAACACTAGGGAAATGGTTAGTTGAGAGTGATTTCGTAAATAAATAATATAAAGGTTTACATAATGAGTAGATACAATTAATTAATAGGTTCGTTGGTACCTCATCTGGACCGAAAGAGTAGGAATTTTTCAAACTTGAGATGCGGTTAAATACTGATTCTAGCGAGATGGTGAAGTGCGAGTCTTGAACTTGATGGACACTCCTAATATTGAATTGGTTCGCATTCGACTGATCGGGATTGACGTCAGACACATCAGTTCCATAAACTGTTGAAAAGTAGTCAGAAAAAAGTGAAACGGCCTCGAATCCATTTTCAGCTCTCCTATCATTAAAAGTCATCACCTCTGGAATTCCGTTATCCTGTCTAGCATCTTTGGCAAATTTCCAAAAACTACGTGGGTCACTAAATATATTATTTTGAATTTTACTCATATAATCCGTGTGCAGCTTATATGAATACTCTTTACAATATGATCTTAAACTGCAAAATAATAAGTAATCTTCACGGGATCCAGCCTGTTGTATTTTGCATGTGCAATTTTCTTATCACGTATTTTTTTATAAGATCAGAATTGAACCATTTCGGATACGACTGTTTCCTTTGTTTTAAACGTATCTTAGGTATGAATAATTCCATACCTTTATAAACAAAGTCATAAAATTTTTGGACAGTATCTTCTAAACTAAGTTCAGAAAGTAAACAATCCCAATCAATATTATGAAAATAGTCATTTAGTCCTGCATAGTCAGCCTTATTGAAAAGATAAATTTCATCAGTCATTGAAAGAGTATCAACAATCTTTTTCATGGGCAGAGTTATACAATATGCAGAATGGTGTTGGCTAGTACCGAGTAATATATCGTTGGCTAATGAAGTGTAAACATTATCTGCATTTGAAAAACATAAGTCCAGAAATGTTCCTCTTGCATTAGGAATCAAATTAAGTTGCTTAAGATTTAAAAACGCATATGAATTTATAATTTGTTCACCTTGAGGGCTAAATATTTGCCAATCATAACTATTAGCAAGCGATTTAATATTACTTAGGTTATAGTCACCGCAAATTATAAACTTAGAATTTTTAAAATTTTCACACAATGTTTCCAATACCGTACAATGATCTTTATAAGTAGCAACCGATGAATTGGGTGGAATATAAACACCACCAATTACTAACTTAACATTATCGAAAGTGACTGTTACAAAAATATGTTCAATCAATATGTAGGGTGGGTGGGTGTCCACTATCCTACTATACAATTATTATAAAATACGCCAGGGTTTTTCATTTTAAAAAATATTTTGATCCAGAAAATCATTTATTTAAAATGTACAAAAACTTTTTAATATTTTAATTTCCTTCAATTATAACCATGTCGTATGTTTTACTGATTGGAAGGGGGGTTAGGGGCCACCAACGCACCCTACTTATACGTTTACATCTAAAATGCATCGTAATGGGCGATTACAACCTGCCTGATCTCAAATGGATCGAGATGGAAGACTCCGTGGAATTATTTCCAATTAATATTAAAAACAGTTCCAACACAAAAAGTGAAATTGAAAATTTAGTTTGTGATACATATGACTTCAACGGTTTAAATCAATTTAATAACATCGAAAATGTTACTGGAGGAATACTGGACTTATGTTTTGCTTCATATCCTGTAAATTCTATTTCCAGATGTGATCCTTTAATAAATTGTGATGCGTACCATACCCCTTTAGAAGTAGTAAATCTATGCTGTGAGTCCGATTATTTAAATTCAGATTGTACTGTTGTATATGATTTTAAACGGGCTCTTTATTCTGCTATTAACAACTATTTATTATCGATTAACTGGTGTAGGGCATTTCAAGATGTAACTGATATTAATGCAGCAGCTGACATATTTTACACAATATTGTTTGACTATTTTGATAAATTTATTCCGAAAAAACTTTTGAAAGAATCCAATTTTCCGCATTGGTTTAGTTATGAACTTCGCCAAATAATAAAACAAAAACGTATTGCTCATAAACAATTCAAATTATCAAACCAAGAAACAGACTACATTAAATTTTCTGACCTTAGGAAACAATGTAAAATAAAAACGAAACTTTGTTATGACAGTTATATTGCTCACGCAGAAAAATCGGTAATTGGGAATCCAGCATATTTTTGGAAATTTGTAAAAACTAAATCGGACTCGAGTAAAATTCCCTCTAGTATACACTTGGATGGTGTTCATGCAGATGACGGCAGAAGTATAGCTAATGCATTCGCTAAACAATTTGCAACTGTGTATAATGACCAACGTTCGCTGCAATGCTATATGGAATTGGAATCTAATATTAATTTGTCTGAAATAAACTTAACGCAATCCGATGTTCAGACAGCATTGCAAAATCTTGATGTCAAAAGCTGTATTGGTCCGGACCAAATTCTACCACTGTTGCTTAATATGTGTCACTCAACGCTTTATATTCCTTTGTATAAATTATTTTCTATATCGTTGACTCAAGGTGATTTTCCCGTTATTTGGAAATCAACTTATGTACAACCCATTTCCAAATCAGGTCATAAAAATGATGTTAAAAATTACTGACCGATATGTATTCTGTCAGCGATTCCAAAGTTGTTTGAGGCACTTATTATTAAATGTTTATCCAATACCTTCAAAAATATTATAATTCCTCAACAACATGGATTTATGAGTGGACGTTCTGCAGAAACCAATCTCTTCTTATATAGTAACTATATTTTACAATCTTTTGAGGCTGGCTCTAAAGTCCACTCCATTTACATGGACTTCAGTAAGGCCTTTGATAAAATCAATATTAATCTTCTGTTGGATAAACTAAAGAAGTATGGTATTTGTGGACCTATTCTTAAAAGGCTGTATTCATATTTAACTAATCGTACGCAGCAAGTCCGTGTAAATAATTTTTTATCCGATGTTGTTCACTCTACATCTGGGGTCCCCAAGGGATCCCATTTGGGCCCTCTTCTTTTCAATATATACATAAACGATATACACGTTGGGATAGAATCTGATATATTACTCTTTGCAGATGATTTGAAACTGTACAGACGAGTTTCCTCGGATAATGATGCAGTGATTTTACAATCAGATATTTCAAGAATAAATAATTGGTGTGTTAAAAACGATATGACCCTTAATTTGAACAAGTGTAATGTAATATTATTCAGTCGTACAAGTAATAACAATAAACCTGTTTACCGTTTAAATAATAATATTTTGGAATATGTAGAGACCTGCAAGTTTACTTGGACAGAACACTTACATTTTCTCATCATATTGAAACTGTTGTTGCCAAAGCAAACAAAATGCTCGGATTTATTAAACGTACAACGAAAATGTTTAAAAATGTACAAAGTCTAACTATACTATTTACATCTTTAGTTCGGTCTGTACTTGAATATTGTAATGTGATTTGGTCACCGCATTTTAACTGCTATATAGACAGATTGGAACATGTACAAATAAAATTTCTGAAATATTTAAGATACAAATTATATTCTCAAAATATAATTTTTGATTTAGACAATATTAGATTGTATGTCAATTTACCAGCTTTATTGAAAAGGCGAGAATATTTTGATGTTTGTTTTTCGTATAAATTACTCAATAATGTAATTAATTCTTCCGAGTGTTCACAATGTTTTGCACTGAATGTTCTAGCATATACAACTAGGCAGTCTCAATTATTACATGTTCCATTTTGTCGCACATCATATCTTATGTATAGTCTATTAGTAAGAATGTTTACTACTGTAAATAAATATTGTGATAAAACTTAACATGCTGTATTCTTATTTCGCTAAGTTTAAAAATGAGGCTATGTATTTTATTTGCTCGTCTTAGTTTAATATCTAAATGTGTGTAATATATGTTTGTAATTTATCTTTGTAAAATGTTTATTTATGACGTCAATAAATAAATAAATTAAAAAATAAATAAATAAACCACAATATTGGGTTTAGTTTTTGTAAATTAGGTCAGTAATTTTAGTTTTATTATCAAGAAATTTATTAGTAAATTATGGTTTAAAATTCAGTGCATATGTGTAATTACTTTAACATAAACGAGGGTTCTCAATTAAAAAGAATGTTTTGGTGAAGAAAATTTTTGATTTTAATTGTGCAAAAACATTTTAATATTTTAATTTCTTCTCATTAAAACTTTGTCGTATGTTTTACTGATTGAAAGGTGGGTTAGAGGCAACCCACCCACCCTACATATTCGTTTACATCTAGTTAATCAAGGCTTATCATGAGGTTCAGTACACTGTGGATATTTTTAACGATACAACATTTTAAAGTTTATTTTTATTTTCGGTGTGTAATTAATTTATTGTTCACTATACGATAAAGTATTTTTATTTATCCTTTTGCTGTATTGTTATTCACTATGAAATAGTTTATTTTCTTATTATAATTAAGTTGCAGTGTAATCAAGTATTTTCATTAAACAACTGTTCATTTATTATTAGGTTAGTTGCGCTAAGCTAATGTTAATCATTATTATAAATATTATTTAATTTTTAATTTAAGTCAAATTAAGACTATTATAATTATTATTTAAAGTTAAGTTTAAGTTAATTTAAGTTTCTCTGTAATTAGATTTGTATCTGTTGAGAAATAAAAATAAATAAATAAATAAATCTAAACCACCATATTTGTTTTTGTTTTTGTGAAAAAGGTCAGTAATTTTAGTTTTAATATCAAGAAATTTATAAATAACTTCTGGATTAAGTTTATGTGGATATTTAGGGTGGGTGGGTGGCCACTATCCTACTCTCCAATTATTATAACATACGCGAGGGTTTTTGATTTTAAAAAATGTTTTGATAAAGAAAATCTTTTTTGTGCAAAAACTTTTTAATATTATATTTACATTCCATTCAAACCCTGTCGTATGTTTTACTGATTGGAGAGTGGGTTAGAGGTCACCCACCCACCCTACATATACGTTTACAATTAAACCACTATATTTGGTTTTGTGTTTGTAAAATAGGTTAGTAATTTTAGTTTTAATATGAAGAAATTTATAAGTAAATTCTGGTTTAAATTTAAGTATATGTAGGGTGGGTGGGTGGCCGCTATCCAACCATTAATTACTACAACATACACGAAGGTTTTCACTTGAAGGAAAAACTGTTTTAAGGAAAAAAAAACATTGATTTTAATTGTGCCAAAACCTTTATTATTTTAGCTTCCTTCCATTGAAACTCTGTTGTATGTTTTGCTGATTGGAAGGTGGGTTAGAGGCCACCCACCCACCCTACATATACGCGTGCAATTAAACCACTAAATTTGGTTTTGTGTTTGTAAAATAGGTCAGTAATTTTAGTTTTAATATCAAGAAATTTAAAGTGAATTCTGGTTTCAATTTAAGTGTATATGTAGGGTGGGTGGGTGGCCACTATTTCTACTATCCAACTACTATAACGAGTTGTCAATTGAAAAAATAACAATTTTGTGATTTTAATTGTGCAAAAACATTATAATATTTTAATTTCCTTTCATTAATACTTTGTCATATGTTTTACTGATTGAAGGGTGAGTCAGAAGCCACCCATGCACCAATTACTTTGACATAAACAAGGGTTCCCAATTAAATAAATTATTTTGTTAAAGAAAATTATTGATTTTAATTGGGCAAAAACATTTTAATATTTGAATTTCCTTCCATTAACACTTTGTCGTATCTTTTACTGATTGGAGGGTGTGTTAAAGGCCACCCACACACCCTACATATACGTTTAGATCTAAACCTCAATATTTGGTTTTGTTTTACTATCCCACCATCCATTTATTGTATCATACGCGAGTGTTTTCAATTAAAAAACTGTTTTAACCTTTCAATATTTTAGATTCCTCTCCATTATAATCCTCTCGTAGGTTTTACTGACTGGAGAGTGGGTTAGAGGCCACCCATCCACCCTACATATACGTTTACTTCTAAACCAGAATATTTGGTTTTGTTTTTGTAAAGTAGGTCAGCAATTTTAGTGTTAATATCAAGAAATTTATAAGTAAATTCTGCTTTTAATTTAAGTGTATATGTAGGGTAGGTGGGTGTCCACTATCCCACCATTAAATTACTATAACATAAACGAGAGCTCTTAATTAAAAAAAAACTGATTTGTTGAAGAAATATATTGATTTTAATTGTGCAAAAATATTTTAATATTTTAATTTCTTTTCATTAACACTTTATAGTATGTTTTACTGATTGGAGGGTGGGTTAGAGGCCACCCACCCACCCTATATATTCGTTTACATCTAAACCACCATATTTGGTTTTGTTTTCGTAAAATAGGTCAGTGATTTTAGTTTTAATATCAAGAAATTTAAAAGTAAATTCTGGTTTAGGTTTATGTGCATATGTAGGGTGGGTGGGTCTCCACTATCCCACCATTAATTACTACAACATACACCAGGGTTTTCAATTGAAGAAAAAACTGTTTTAAGGAAAAAAATATTGATTTTAATTGTGCAAAAACCTTTTAGTATTTTAGTTTCCTTCCATTAAAACTCTGTTGTTTGTTTTACTGATTAGAAGGTAGGTTAGAGGCCACCCACCCGCCCTACATATACGTTTACATCTAAACCACCATATTTGGATTTGTTTTCGTAAAATAGGTCAGTGATTTTAGTTTTAATATGAAGAAATTTAAAAGTAAATTCTGGTTTAAGTTTATGTGCATATATAGGGTGAGTGGGTGGCCACTATCCCACTATCCAATTACTTTAACATAAACGAGGGTTCTCAATTAAAAAAACTGTTTTGTTGAAAAAAATTATGAATTTTAATTGTGCAAAAACCTTTTAATATTTTAATTTCCTCTCATTAACACTTTATCGAATGTTTTACTGATTGGAAGTTGGGTTAGAGGCCACCCACCCACCCTACATATACGTTTACATCTGAAACACAATTTTTGGTATTGTTTTTGTAAAATTAGTTAGTAATTTTAGTTTTAATATCAAGAAATTCATAAGTTAATTCTGGTTTAGGTTTATGTGCATATGTAGGGTGGGTGGGTGGCCACTAGCCTACTATGTAATTATTATAAAATACGCGAGGGTTTTTCATTTTAAAAAATGTTTTGATACACAAAAATATTTAGTTAAAATGTACAAAATATTTTTAATATTTTAATTTCCTTTCACTAAAACCACCCACCCACCCTACATATACGTTCACATCTAAACCACAATATTTGGTTGTGTTTTTGTAAAATAGGTTAGTAATTTTAGTTTTAATATCAAGAAATTCATAAGTAAATTCTAGTTTAAGTTTATGTGCATATGTAGGGTGGGTGGGTGGCCACTATCCCACTATCCAATTATTATAACATACGCGAGGGTTTTTCATTTTAAAAAATGTTTTGATAAAGATAATCTTGTTTTCTTTAAATGTGCAAAATTTTTCAATATTACATTTACATTCCATTCAAACCCTGTCGTATGTTTTACTGATTGGAGGGTGGGTTAAAGGCCACCCACCCACCCTACATATACGTTCGCATCTAAGCCACGATATTTGGTTTCGTTTTTTAAAATATGTCAGTAATTTTGGTTTTAATATCAAGAAATTCATAAGTAAATTCTGGTTTAAGTTTATGTGCATATGTAGGGTGGGTGGATGGCCACTATCCCACCATTAAATTACTATAACATAAACAAGAGTTCTTAATTAAAAAAACCGATTTGTTAAAGAAATATATTGATTTTAATTGTGCAAAAATATTTTAATATTTTAATTTCCTTACATAACACTTTGTCGTATGTTTTACTGATTGGAAAGTGGGTTAGAGGCCACCCACCCACCCTACATATTCGTTTACATCTAAACGACCATATTTGTTTTTGTTTTTGTGAAAAAGGTCAGTAATTTTAGTTTTAATATCAAGAAATTTAAAAGTAAATTCTAGTTTAAGTTTATGTGCATATGTAGGGTGGGTGGGTGGCCACTATCCCACCATTAATTACTACAACATACACCAGGGTTTTCAATTGAAGAAAAAACTGTTTTAAGAAAAAAAAAATTGATTTTAATTATGCAAAAAACTTTTCGAATTTTAGTTTCCTTCCATTAAAACTCTGTTCTTTGTTTTACTGATTGAAGCGTGGGTTAGAGGCCACCCACCCACCCTACATATACGTTTACATTTAAACCACAACATTTGGTTTTGTTTTTGTAAAATAGGACAGTAATTTTAGTTTTAATATCAAGAAATTTATAAGCAAATTTTGGCTTTAATTTAAGTGTATATGCAGGGTGGGTGAGAGGCCACTATCCCACCATTCAATTACTTTAACATAAACGAGGGTTCTCAATTAAAAATTCTGTTTTGTTGAAGAAAATTAATGATTTTAATTGTGCAAAAACATCATTATATTTTAATTTACTTTCATTAACACTTTGTCGTATCTTTTGCTGATTGGAAGGTGGGTTAGAAGTCATCCACCCACCCTACATATATGTTTGCAATTAAACCACTATAATTGGTTTTGTTTTTTTTTTAAAAAGGTTAGTAATTTTAGTCTTAATGTCAAGAAATTTATAAGTAAATTCTGGTTTAAGTTTAAGTGCATATGTAGGGTGGGTGGGGGGCCACTATCCCACCCTCCAGTTATTATAACATAAGTGAGGGTCTTTCAATTTATTTTTTAATTTGTTTGTAAATTTCTTTGATAATTACTTCAATTAAGGTTCGTAATATGTTCCAAGCCTTCAAATTTTTTCGCCGCATTTTTCTTGGAAATCATTTGTTCTAAACTAAAAAGCATTCTAAAATAAAATTTCGGCAAACTCTTTATGACAATTTCTTTTTTCTCCAAAACAAAAATTTTGTACAATTAAATTAAATTTATCAACAGGACATATCGTTTCAATAGTGAACGTTGGACAAAGTAATGAATTATTAGAAACTAAGGTAATATTTGCAACACAATTTTTAATTCATCCAATTTTTCTGTCCTTCGCTAGCGCTGATCTCACGTCGAGCATGTCTGGGACATAATGGGTATAACAGTTCGCAACAAGCCCAGACCTTCTGACAACTTAGATGATCTAAGACTTCAGTTAGAAGTTGCTTGAAATGAGATGCCTTAAACAGATATAAACCATTTGATTCTAAGTATGTCTAGGAGGATAAATTCTTGCATTGCTGTGCGAGGCGATAAAACTCATTATTAATTTTTTTCTAATTATTTTGAACAAACTTTTCTATAAATACATTCCAGTGCAAAGCTTTTTATCTTTAACATTTAATCTCCAGATTGTTCCTTGTAGAATTACATCTTCACCCTTATACTAGAATTATCTAGTAGTTAAAAACGTACTTAAAATTTACAGTCTATTGCATATATCTATTCAAATTCCATATTTCATTTCTATTATATTACCTCGTTGGTAATAACCTTATTTACAATTATAATCGATAACAACGTATATTTTTCCAATTAAACCCTCGCTAGGGTACTCGAAACAATCCATTGTCTGAGATTTACAACCGGAATGAAATTGATATATTGGCGATAATTATCGGAACGCAGATATAAACATGAATAAGTTATTGCTGGATGGTGAGCGCACATTGCTGGCCTCAGCAAACACTATGAGGCTATAAAAGTAGTGCAAAATATATGTTTGTGTATTATGTATCTCCGTATATTCAAAGCTGACCATGTGATTATGGTTTCAACACATGAATAAATATGAATCGAGATTGTGTAATGCATATCCACTCAGGGAATCGTTTCTGGGATATTACATCGCCTAGATCCGACTCCAAGAATATACAAATATTTAAATGGTATTCGAGTAAATTTTCATGCATTACGTACGTACGGGGTTTTTGCATTATTTACGGTGGGTAACACCGTGTATACGTATATACGTGATGATGTATTAGGAGAAGCGATCTAAATAGTTTTCGGTTGAACGATCTCGGGTCAATTGCCAGTTGATGGAACAGAGGCATCTGTGTCTGCGTATGTGTGTTATTAATAAGTACCAGTAATGTCTCTGAATTAAATTACATCAATTATTTATATGCCCTCTGTAAATATTTAGTATTAAATAGAAAATAATAATTTATAGAGTAAATATTATTATATATTTCCCAAGGTACAATTTTTAGATAGATGAACATCTTTATTGAAGTTCTTGCAATAATACGACATAACAATTTTTATGCAGCTTCTCTTCTTCTTCATTGGCCATCGATTGTCCTTCAGCCCTATAGTTTTTATTTAATTATAAATAATGATTTGTATCTTTATTTATAATTAAATAAAAATTATCCATCGCTTTTGCAAAAGATGGATATTGTTTAATTGTTTAAATTATTAATTAAAAACCCTCGTTTACAAAAAAAAAATAATATTACCTTTCAGCTTAGTATTTAAAATCCAAAGTAAATTTCA
Organism: Ontholestes murinus; assembly: GCA_963969525.1. Classification (NCBI taxonomy): domain Eukaryota; kingdom Metazoa; phylum Arthropoda; class Insecta; order Coleoptera; family Staphylinidae; genus Ontholestes; species Ontholestes murinus. The sequence continues at coordinate 105,535,577 of OZ018387.1, forward strand.
ACAGTGAAATTATTCAGCAAATAAATCATAATTCAATCTGCGCGCTGAATTATTTAAAACCCGATAAAACGTTAACGAAACGAAGTTAATATTAAAAATTAACAATCGGCCGTTTCGGGCGTCAATTATTCAGCGTCGATTTACAGTTTTATTAATAATTTACACATTTTATTGCATATATCATTAGTGCCGCACGCGTAATGGAAATATTATTCGAGCGATTCATCATCGCGGAACAATATTTAGGGCCTCGAATGAACAATTCGGTTTTCGGTGTGCGTGTGTGTGTGTATTTATGTGCGTGTGTGCGCCTTAATAGGGTTTCATTCGGATACGGGAGTTCCGCATAAATTTATAACGATTCGAAATGAAAAAATACGCACAAACCACTTTTGTTGGAATTATTATTATTATTATTATTTGAACGCGCTCGGAACATTGATTTTGCAAAGTTTATTAATTATTAATGGATTTTATAGTGGCGGTAGTTACACAGAAGTTTTGTAAATTTAATGGCACACGAACACGGCGCGCTACTTTAGCCGTGTGTATAAACACGTGTGGTAGTTATGTAATATTATGTTACACATTGTAAGCCGTAGATTAAATTAACGTTAAATTTATTTTAACGTTAATTACGTTAAAAATGAAGTTCAAAAACTTGTTCATGTATTGATGTTAAACATGTGTAGAGAATTAATCGTTCGCAACTTGATTCTTTGAATCAATTTTTAAACCAGAAACTGCATAATTGTACGTTTGATCACAAATAAATCATGTGATTGTTATTACCAAAATTCTGTTTTCTTTAAAGTGTTTCTTTATATACCTACTAAATTTATTTATTTATATATTTGCTTTATATCTTCTAAACTTTATAGTGGATGAGAGAAGAGATGAGACAGAAAAAATGTGACAGTTGAAAAATTACATATCATAGATGAAAATTTACTGGTAACAGATGATATACCAAAAATGGCAGATATGAGATCACAGTATGCAAAACACAGATGATCGATGATAAATAGATAAGATAAATAACGATTAATATATGAGAGAAGTAGATGACATAGATGACAAATGACGCATTCTAAATTCTATGTTATTACTGTTTTTCTAATGTTTACAACTTTTATTTCTTTGATCTTTTATGTACAAAATTGGGAAAAGGAAAACTCCTGTTATGTTCCATTTCTTTATTCCATACCATTAACGACAGTAACTTTGTTGTTTTTTTTTTTACTTAGATTTTTTTTCATTGATACAAACAAACAATTACTTTATTTATATATTCATTCATTTAATTTGTTTATTTATTTGGCTGATTTAACTGTTTTTATCAATTGTTTATTGCGTTTTCAAAAAGAAAAACGTTCGTTGACAAACACTATATTATTTTTAACGTTTTCAATTGTTTTCTATAGAGACATACAATTGTTTTAGCACCTTTCAATATAAACGTTTTTTTTAAATAATAATTTTCAATTGTTTTCTTTTATCTATTGTTTTCGCCAATACTCAACTGACTTTTTTCATTTTCTATTTTAATTTTAACTGTGATATTTATTTTAAATTTAACAAATGTCAATTTTTATTTTTATTCTGGATTTTTTTTCCTTTGAAAAGCTCTCCAATAATTTAAACTACTTTTTCTAATTTGCAATTGGTTTCGTTCGTCAAGATTTAATTGATAGTCAATTGTTTCTTTGTTACAAATTTCTAATTTATTTTTAGTATATGTTACTATTTTTATCATTTTTCAATCGTGGAGCTTTAATTGATCGTAAATTCTTTTTAGGGATTGTCAAATGTTTTTTTTTTACAAAATTTTAATATATTTTTTACAAATTAACATTTTTTTGTGATTTAACTGTTTTTAATCATTTTCAATTATTTTCGTTCGTCGAGCATTAATTAATCGTCAATTATTTTTAGGAACTGTCACCAATTTTTTTTTGTAATTGTAACTATTTTGATCAATATTTAATTGTTTTCATTCGTCAGGATTTAATTGATAATCATTTGTTTCTAGGGATTGCCAACTGGTTTTTGCAAGTTTCTAATATATTTTTTTTTAGTAATTTTAAATAATTTTAAAAATTTCAACTGTTTTCGTTCGACAATATTTAATTGATTGTCAACTATTTTTAGGGATTGCCAATTGTTTTTTACAAGTTTCTAATATATTTTTAGGTAATTTTAACTAATTCTTGAATTTTGGAGGCGTTTACGTCGTGGTACATTTTCGATTATTAAATAAAGAAAACACTTAACTTTTTTATACCACTTATATTTATATTTTAATCTAAGTGGTATAAAAAGTTAAGTGTTTTCTTTATTTAATAATTTTAACTATTTTTATCAATTTTCAATTGTTTTCATTCATCACGATTTAATTGATCGTCAATTGCTCTTAGGGACTGGCAATTGTTTTTTAAGTGCCAATATTCTTCTTATCGTTCTTTTGTTGACAATTTTTTCCAATTATTTAAAAACAAATTTGAATTCATTTTCACACTTTTTTGTTTTATTTCGCATGGATAAACTATTTAGATTAACTACTTTTTACTATTTTTATGATTTCATAAAATTTTAAATGTTTCCAGGAAAATTATTATTTTTTGTACTTTCTAAATTATTATTTTTTACTAAATCTCATTTTTTATTACATATTTATTACCTTTTTTCTAAATTTTAAAGAGTTTTTTAAAACAAAATTTCTAGTGTTTTAATAAATTATTTAAGCACTTTCTTGGAATTATACATTTTTTAAATAATCAGTATTCTTAACTGATTTCATTGTTTTTATGCTTTCAACTAATTTTTGAATTATTTTCATTCCTATTTTTTTACAATTGCTTTAAGTATTTATTTTGTTTTTTTTAGCAGTTTCAACTGATTTTGAAAGTTTTCGTTTATCAAAACTTTCAATTTATTCTTGACGTAATCTTCAAGTTTTGTAACTGTTCAATTATAATTGATCTGTGTTTCGATTACAACTCATTCAAGATGTACCACGAAGTAAACGCCCAAACCATCAACTATTTAAGTGTTCAATTGTTTAATGTAGAAACATTCAATTGTTATTTCAATATAAATGGTTTTTGTAAAGTTTTTTGATAATATTTAACCAATTTTAGCCAAATTAAAATTGTATTTTTTTGTTACAATTTCTAATTTTCATTATTGTCTAAAAATCTCGGTAATCTATTTTTTTGGTTTGTTTAAGTTACAGTTTTTTAACTGTCTTTTGGAAATCAATGATTTTAACTTTATTTTTAATTTGACTTTTGTTCTCTTTCATCAACTGACGATTGTTTTCTTTTCAACAGTTGTAATTAACATCTGAAATGGCATTCAATTGTTTTAATGCTTTCAGCTATTTTGTATAATTTTCAATTGTTTCCGTAATTTTTTTTATCAATGTCCACCTGCTTTGATCATTTGTTGATTGTTTTTTCTTTGCAAATTTCCAACAATTTGTTTTAATCACAAATAATTTTTTGTGATTTTGTAATGATTCTGTAACATCCCAATGTAATAGGGTTTTTGACGTTTTCAATTATTTTCAAAAGTTTCAATTATTTTATCACATTTTTTTTTTCAATATAAAGTGTTTTTTTTTGATAATTTTCAATTGTTTCTTTTCGGTACATTTGCTGTTGTTTCTTTATTGTCAATTTAATTCTTATTAATAAATTTGATTTAATGCAACTATTTTTAAAATAATTTTTGATTTTAGCGGTAATATTTAAGTGCTATTATTGATTGTCAATTGTTATTATTTCTGGCAAATTTCCACTATTTTCACTAATTATCATTGTTTTCGTCCGTCAAGCTATAATTGATTGTTTTTAGTAATTGTCAACTGTTTTCTTTATATAAATTTCTAATAATTTCAAGCTTTTATTGTTACTATTTATAATAATTTTCAATTGATTTTGTTCATCAAATTTAGGTCAAAGTTCAATTGATTTTACCAACTTTTAATTGTTCCTTTATTTCTAACAACTTAATTAATTACTGGAGTGATGTTTTGTTTGTTTTAAACTTTTGCTTTCTTTTTCTAAATCGCCTCGTCATAATTTTTTCTATTAATTATTTTTTATATTTAACAACTCCAACTGCTTTTTAGAATTTCACGTAATTAAAATACTTTTTTTACGTTTCTTAATAATTTATTTATATATGTTTTTCGTTCGATTATCATTTATTTTAAATTTTAGTAGTTGCAATTGTTATTTTTAGAAATTCAATTGTTTTAACGCTTTGAAATTTTATTAATTTTATCTGTTCTTTTCTTACTTCATTAAAAACTAACTGAATATTAATTGAATACAATTAAATATTCTTGATCATAAGATATTCTAGCGTACTCTTTCCCTACCACAATAAACAATTCAATGACCAATCGTACTCCTAACCCGCGCAAATAAATTACACGTTGAGGTAGGTCAAGAGTACGCTGGAGTTTAAGCGAAGGAAATAGTTTATTAGGGTAGGTCAAGAGTACGCTACTCGCTTCTCACTCTCTTGTTAATGATTTTTTTTATTTATGTTGTAAAATTTAAACTATTTGAGTGCAATTCTTTTTCTTTTTGCGAAAATCTCATGGTTTTCTAGAAAAATATAGGGAAAGTACTATGGTGGCCACATCACCATTTTTAAAGTTAAGCAGATGCCAGATAACAGATAATAATTGGCAGATGAAGTTGACAAATGGCAAATAACAAATGACGGATATCAAACGACCACATATAACCGACGACAGATGATGTATAAATGGTAGATATGACAGAAGATGTTTGACCGATGACATATGGCAGATAACAAATGACAAACATCAGATGACAGATAATATATGATTGTTGACATTTAAAACACCATTGAAGGCAAAAAACAGATAACAGATGATATAATATATGACAGATGATAGATAACAGATAACAAAAAATAGATATGACAGATAATATTTGACTGATGACTAATAATATACGATAGATAACAGAAGATGAAAAAAAAAAATTGAGACTACAAAAGTCAGAACAACAGATGACAGATGATAGCTATGATACACCTACCAATCCCGAGGCGAGGACGGAGAGATGAAGCAGTGTGTTTTTTTTAAGTGTGTTCATTATATATGATGTTTGACTGATGACTGATGATAATTGACAAATAATAGAAGACATACTATAGATTCCAGGTAACAAACGTCAGAAGGAATAACACTGAAAACAGAAGACAGATGACAGGCGACTGATGATATGTGTTGATGAAAGATGACAAATAACTGTTGACAGATAACATACGATAGATGGGCGATAACAAACGACATATAAGAAATCATCGAAACAGAACAATGATAACAGAAGACAGATGGTAAATGATAGATAGTAGATGACTGATGACGTATGGTAGGTAACAAATGACCCAGGACAGGTGATAACAAATGACAAATGAGACACCATTGAAATAGAACACTTATAACAGATGAAGAATACCAACTGAGAACTGACAAAAAAAAGCTAAGATAGATAAAGTGGCAGACGATTAATGACAGATGACAAATAACAGACGACATACGATAGATGCCAGCTAACAAACGACTGCATACTTTAGATTTATTATTTTGATTTATCTTAAGCAGATGCCAGATGACAGACGTTTGATAATTGTTGACACAAGGCAGATAATAAATCACAATTGGCGCATGTCAAACGAGAGAGAGAGTAAGAGACGACATATACCCGACCGCAGATGATATATAAAGGTCAAAAATGGTAGATATGACAGATAATATATGGCACATAACAAATGGCAAACATCAGATGATAAAAAATATACCTCGGCTGACATATAAAAAACCATTGTAGGCAGAACACAGATCACAGATGATATATGACAGACGATAGATAACAGATAACAAAAATTAGATATGATAGATGATGTTTTTATCATCTGTTATCTAGTGATTTATTATATGCTTTTCTTGTTTGCTTCCTCAACTGGTTGAGTTCCTTATTCCACCATCGATTAGTGGATTTTCCTTTACTCGAGTTGAATGGTCATGACTATTTATATAAGGAAATGAGAACCTTTTCAAAAATCAGAACACGGATAATAGTTGATAGATGGCACAAGATAGATGACGACCGAACACTGATGACAAAAGACTGATGCTTCACAAATGACTGATGGCAGATGAGAAATAGCAGAAGACGCACGATAGATTCTAAATAATATATGAGAGAAGGTATAACACTGATAAAGCAAGACATATGACAAATGATAGATATGAAAAATGACAAATAACAAAACAGATGACATACGATAGATGACCGATAACAAACAATAATTGAAAGACCACAGCAGGCAGTAAACTGATAACATTTGATATTTGTAAGATGATAGATAATAGATGACAAATATTAAAGATGAAGTTTGACAGATGACTGATGAAAGATGACAAATAACCGATGACATACGATAGATGCCAGATAACAAACGACAAACGGCTTAACAATAATAACAAATACAGATGGCAAATGCTAGATAACAGATGACAAATATATGACAGATGATGTGTAACTAATGGTAGATAACAAATGATAATTGACACACCATAGATAACACAGAACAAATGACAGATTAGACACAATAGGAGGTATATAATAATAGAAGACAGATGGTAAATGATAGAATTGACGGATGACTGATAACATATGACAGATAACAAATGACAGATGACAGGTGACAAATAATAGATGACTGATGACATATTATAACAAACGACAGATAAAACATCATCGAAACAGAAAACTGATGACAGATGAAAGATGGTAAATGGTAGATGATCAATATTACATGTGATAGATTATATTTAACAGATGACTGATGACAGATGAAATACTATATATGCCAGATAAAAAACGATAGAATACAGTTGTCAGTATTAACACAAGTCAGATGAAAAATGATGATTTGACAAATGATAGATGACAAATAACAGACGACTGATGATATATGATAAATGACCGATAGCAAACAACAATTGAGAGACCACAACAGTCAGAACACTTGTAGCAGATGAAAGATGGTATAAGATATACAACGTGTCCACGTAAGTATGCAACAAATGGGAAAGTTTTTTATTATTAATTTCTCAGGAAAAATTTTTCTTTATAAAAGTTGGTGCTTCATCTTAAACATACAAAAATGACAAAACAAATGACATCCGACGCTATATTAGCAAGATAATGAACAGTTTTTATAACTTTTGCATTTTTTAAGCAAATTTTATCAAGTACTCTTAGTTTTGACGTATCTGTCATTCATATTTATTATTAACAAATAATTAATTAGTGAGTTATTAAGAGTTGTTGTCTCCTAAATTATGGCAGAGCGATTAACTTTACAAGACAGAGCAGAATTAGTGCTAATATGTGGCGATAACTATAAAACCTGTAGAGAAGCAGCAGAAATTTTTAACGGTAGGCACCCCGAAAAGAAAATCAGTTATTCACAAGTGTCAAGAATTTTAAAGCAATTTAAAAGGACCGGAAAATTTGAATTGCATTTAAAAAAAGAACGTACTAAACAAGTGAGAAATGTGGAGAATTCGTTGGATATCTTACAAAGCGTGGCAGAAAATCCTCAAATATCTGTTAGAAAATGCGCCAGGAGTTTAGGATTGGGAAAGTTAACAGTTCATAAGGTACTAGCGGCAAATAAGTTCAAAGCATTTAAACCAAGATATGTTCAAACCTTGCAAGAACATGATTACGACAATCGTTCTTAATTTTGTTTCATGGTACAAGGTGAAATAGAAATTGATAGAACATTTCCTAAGAAGATCCTGTTTACGGATGAAGCTACATTTACTACAAATGGTGTAGTTTCATCACAAAACTGTCGTTGGTGGTCAAAAGAAAATCCAGCATTCCGAATTATCTGCAAAAATCAATATTCTCAAAAATTAATGTTTGGTGTGGAATTTTGAATAGAAATATTATAAGGCCATACATATTTCGGCAGAGTTTAAATTCGGAAAGATATTTAGAATTTTTAAATATGGAATTGGAAAATGAATTTGACATGTTACCTTTGGCTACAAGAAATTTTCTTTGGTTTATGCAGGATGGGGCACCTGCACATAGTGCTCGTGTCGTAGTTGATTATTTAAATGAACAATTTAATGAGAAATGGATTGGAAGACATTCAAGATTTCCATGGCTTGCTCCCTCACCCGATCTAAATCCACTTGATTACTTGGGGGTTCTTGAAAGTGTAATCGGAAATTTTAACAGAAGGACTAATTTATGTATTGAGAGGAAAGGGGCTCACATCGAGTGATTGTTATTCAATTAATAATATCGTTAAGTTTGTTAATTTCAAAGATATTACATTTTTTGTTGATTAGAGCCGTATGTCATTTGTTTTGTCTTTTTTGTATGTTTAAGATCAAGCACCAACTTTTATAAAGAATAAAATTTTTGAGAAATGAATAATAAAAAAGTTTCCCATATGTTGCATACTTACGTGGACACGTTGTATAACAGACGGCAAATGATAGCTATGGCAGACGATATTTGACAAATTACTTATGACAGATGCCAAATAACAGAAGACATACTATAGATGTCAGATAACAAACTACAGAAGGCATAACACTGATAACAGAAAATTGATAGAAAATGGTAAATAACAGATGAAAAATGATAGGTATGATGGATGGCTGATGACATAAGGTAGACAATATATGACATATAACAGATGCAAATAACAGTTGCCATACGATATATGGCCGATAACAAACGAGAGGTGACAGAACACTGATAACAGATAAAAGATGGTAAATGATAGATGATAAATAATAGCTATGATAGATGATGTTTGACAGATAAAATATGGCAGATGATAGATAAAAGATGACAAATGGTAGCTATGCCGAGCGAACTCCTCTCGGATCTCTTACGTTAAAATTATAACTACATATTTTTATCTATCTAATTAGTAATATATTAATTTATTGTAAGAAGATCAAAGTATTAAATACAAATACAAATATAATGAAATTGGAAAACTCCTTGACCTTGACTCACTCATAACTGAGGATTTGCATCATCCTGCTCTCTCTCTCTCTGCATATATGGATGTTGTAGTACATAGGAAGGCAACGGCAATCCCTAGTAATAATATCAGCCGTTATAATTTTAGAAAAGCCAAATACACGATTCTGTGTAAGGATCCAGCATGGTTTGGTCTTCTCTTGAAAATATTTGTGATATTAATGAGGCCGTTCAAGAATTTTATAATGTCATTTATAACACATATGATTCATCTGTGCCCAGATTGGCTTCAAGAAATACATCATTTCCGTCGTGGTTTTTTTAGTAATATCAAGAAATGGATTAAAGTTAAGGAGCAGTACCGACGTAAATGGAGAGCAACTAATTCTGCGTTTTAACATACTGAATTTAATAGGCTACGTGCCTTTATTAGGCTCAAATTTTTATTCAGTCTACTGATATTAAACTTATGGAACATAACAAGTGTCTTGCTTCACCAAATTTGCATATCTGATTCCATCAAGTGTAGCGCAATATATCAATTATATCAAAATTTATGATAAAAAGTTTAAATAAAACACTTTATAACTTTGTTTTACCACTATATTTTGTATAACTGTGACTAGTTTCGATCATAAGCTGATCATTATCAAACATAAAGTACCTAAATTTATTACAAACGTTGCTTATATACTATCGAAAAGAGGAGAATACATTACGTCGGTCTGGTCATTAAGAATGGAAAAACCCGGATTAATTTTGGCTTTATGAATTTCGAGTGCTTCCAGTAAATCCAAAATCTAAACTCGAAATTCATAAAGCCAAAATTAATCCGGGTTTTTCCATTCTTAATGACCAGACCGAAGTAATGTATTCTCCTCTTTTCAATAGTATATAAGCAACGTTTGTAATAAATTTAGGTACTTTATGTTTGATAATGATCAGCTTATGATCGAAACTAGTCACAGTTATACAAAATATAGTGGTAAAACAAAGTTATAAAGTGTTTTATTTAAACTTTTTATCAAAATGCACCACCAAGTGAACGCCGACATCATACAAGAAAATTTATGATGCTTATAAGAACTTTATGACTGACACGGAACGGAAAATCATTTCCAACCCCACGAAAATTTGGAAATTCATGCGTAGGAAATCTGGTGATACTAAGATTTCATCTTAATTTCATGATACTAATATTATGTATAATATGCCACAAGATGCTCTCTACGGACTCCCAACCTTCACTTGTTGAATTCAGTCAATGATGTTTCCTACTATACAGAAGAAGAAGACATTTTGAAAAGTATTAACAAACTAAAAAAATCTAGTAGTTATGGTGACGATCAAGTGCCTAGTTTTTTAGTGAAAGATTGTAAATTTATATTTATAAAACCATTGTTAATTATGTTTAAATTAGCAGTAGGTACTAACTCATTTCCAAACATCTGGAAACGGCCACGAATTAGACCCGTGCATAAAAACGTAAAAAACCGTCTTGTCTCTGTAATATGTAATTTTGCTAAAGCAATTAAACATATCACGCATTGAGAGGTTTACAGTCAATTTAGGGGTATGATTTTAGAACTATCAGCATGGTTTTATGCCTGGACTTTCAACAGTTACTTACTTAGCAGTTAGTATTAGTTATGTGTAATACAATGGTTAAAAGTCATTCGAATTTAGTTCTAGATCCGGGGTTCCTCTATTATTATTATTATTACATATAAATGATATAATTAGTCCTGTAGTGTGTTGGCATACGTCGATGATTTAAAAATATTGATGTGTGTTAAATATGTTAAAATTAACCACTATGAAGTGTTTACGTTCTTGAATTAATTTTGCTTATAATGGTAATGGTACTTTATTACTTCAGCTTAGTGAGGTGAGAGATCTCGGGGTATGGTTTGTCTGTAAACTTACATTTATTAATCACATAACTGAGTTGTGTCTTAGCGCATCTAAATCACGTGGTTTCATTATGCGCATGTGTAGATATTTTAGAGATTCTTCCGTTATGAAGTCGCTGTACTCTGCTTTTGTTCGAAGCAAACTTGAAGATGCATCTGTTATCTGGTCGCCCCAGTACTGACTAATGATATATGGCAGATAACAAATGACAGTTGACAAATAACAGATGGCATTCGATAGATGGCCGATAACAAACGATAGATGAGAGTCCACCGAAGCAGAACACTGACAACATATAAAAGATGGCAAATAATAGATAACAAAAAATAGCTACAATAGATGATATTCGACAGAAGACATGGATGGCAATTAAAAGATACCATACAATAGATGTCAGATAACAAACAACATAAGGCTTAACACTGACAACCAAAACAGATGGCAAATACTAGATAACAGATGACAAATGATAGATATCACGGATGACGTTTGTCAAATAACCTGATGACAGATGTAAATAACAGAAGACATATGATAGATAGCAGAGAATAAACTATAGATTAGAGACAACAGAAAGCATAAAATTGATAAAATATAACATATGATAGATGACCAATAACAGATAACATTCGACTTTCTGTGATGCTGAAACTATAACAAATTCTTACATAAGTAAAAATATAATACAATATAAAAATATAGTACAATTTTTCTTATCTGGTAAGCGCCTAAGATTAAAAATAAGTTATAATCTTTATAACGGACGTTGTCAACTTTTACAGCAAGTTTTCATTGTGGCTTCATCATTGTATTGTATTATATTATTTTTGTATTTTTACATGTGTAAATACTGTTGTAATAATAAATAATAATAATAATAAAGAATTCTAAATTCTATAGGTTTCCAATTTTTATTTGCATTTGAAGATGAAGCGTTCTCTTCATCTCTTTCGGCAGCTTCCTCAATTTCTTGTGCCGTCTTTTTCAAAATTTTTTCAGCTTCGCCAGTAAACATACTTGTATATTACCAATATTCACATTCCTATTATTGATTTTTGCGGCTTCTACTTCGTTATACATGTTGAGTATAAATAATAAACACTTTGTAACTTTGTTTGTATAACACAATTTATTTACTGCTGACTATAGTTTCGGCATCTCAACGTGCCATTATCAAAACATACAATGATTGTATGTTTGATAATGGCACGTTGAGATGCCGAAACTATAGTCAGCAGTAAATAAATTGTGTTATACAAACAAAGTTACAAAGTGTTTATTATTTATTCACATTTCTAATCAGATGATATTTAAAGTTGAGATACTCTGCAGTATACGTTTCACACCTTTATTGGCCATTCTCTAGATCAATTACTTTCTTTTTGCAGTTCTCCTATGGGCATGCTTTGTAGAAACAGTTATCTGATTTTACCAAAAGAACAGTTCCTTTGGTTTGGTAATAATCACCCCTCTCTAAACTACCTCGGCCACTAACACCAGATTTGGTACGGATATTGAAAGCATCGTTATACTACCCCCCATTATCATACCAGCCACAAATAACAAACGCTTCAGATATCTAGATTGTATCTGATGATTGCACTTCTAGGACATGATAAGTTCTTTCCTTGCGCTCCTTTTATGGCAATTACATAGCTGGTATAATTATTAACTTCTGCATTATGTAATTACTGAGATATTTTATTAGAAAAGAGTACAAAGATGTAAAATAAATAAATATATTTTAGATATGATAATTGCTTCGGCATAAAAGTTTGTATATCAGTAGCATGCTTACAAACAATTATATCGACAAAACTGCCAACTTCCATGCTTCTAATGGAAAGCACATGGTAGAAGACAGATGCTAACAAACGACAGAAGGTATAACACTGATAACAGAAGACAGATGGAAAATGATAGCTAAGAGAGGACGAATGATGAATATGACAGATGATTTTGACAGATGTTTTAGGGCATGATAAAAAATACTAAATGGCATATCATTTGTGATCTGTTTTCTACCATCTGTCATTTGTTAACTGTGTTAAATTACCTGTGGTTTCTTATATATTTTTAAATGACAGATAAGAGACTCCAAAAGGCAGAACGCAGATTACAAATAATAGATGGTAGAAAACAAATCATAAATAATAGGTATGACAGATGATGTATGATAAAACAAATGATAGATTCCATATTTTTTAACCCGTTTCATTACTGTGTTATAATTGGATAAAATAAAGTTAAATCTATGAATGTTAGACAGATGATTTCTGACAGATAAATTAATGACATTTGGCAGATAACAAATGACAGATGACATACGATAGATGGCAGAGAATAAAGATAGATTAGAGACAACAAAAAAGATAATAAATGGTAGATAACAAATGACACATGACAAATAACCTATATAAAATGACAAACACTAACAACACAAGATAGATAGATAGATGGCAATTGATAGTTAAAAGATGACAAATGATAGATATCACAGATGGCGTTTGAGAGATGACTGATGACATGGTAAATAATAAATGACGAATGCCATGTAACAGATGGCATACGATAGATGATAGATAACAAGCTACAGAAATGAGAATACAGATGACAAATGACAGATGTTGGACAATAGACCACAAATGATAGGTATGGTAGTTGATGTGTGATAAGACAAGTTAAGTGTACACTACATAAATTCTAATTCGTAATAGATTTATAAGATTCGAAACTAAATGCGGTATTTAAGATTTTTTTATAATTATATGCAATTTTTCTTCAATAAATTTTAGTACAAACCGTTAATTGTTTATAGTTACATTCATTAGTAATAGGTTCTGAAGATTTAAAACTAATTCTTGCATGGAATCATGTTTTACAATTGCTCTAATTACTGTATGTAGTTTTTTTTTTCTTGCGTTTGAGTTTTAAGTGTCGCGAATTAGATAATACATTCTGAAAATTTGAAAGTAATTTCTGTATTAAATATATTTTTTTACTATCGTTGCAGTCGCCTAATGTAGTGTTTCTTACATTAATTTTAATTCACGCTACTGCCATTTTATAATACAATACAATATAATATATTTACAGTTCATCAAAAATTTCAGTCAAATATTGATAATACGTTTAATAGTGATCGGTTGTACGATTTAAAACTAATTCAATGTCCCTAAAAGCAGTATTGATTTTATTTACATATAACAATTAAATGCTTTATTTGATTTAGACTATATTTTATATGATTATAAAATTATACAAAATCTAAAAGCTTGAAAAGTTGTGACTGAAGTTTATTTTTGATGATTATGATTGTAATTTGTTTCATTGCTAATTTCAAATCGAAGAGTCTAATAAAAGATGATGCTTGATATTTATGATTATTAAATATTAGATTGTCATATTTAAATTTCCTCAATTGTTATGTTGAGAAGTAACTTTTTACAAGGTAATTTTCATCTTATTTTTCTTTAATAAATTAACACCGATATGCAGGCATTGAGTTTAATTTTAATTTCCCTACAATGTTTTATATTCTAGATATCGTTACGCGTAATTCGCTTGTTTTATAAGCGATCCCGTCGACGAAACTTATTTATGCCCTAGATAATTTTTATTTTTTTTAATGAAAATTTGCTAATTACTCCCAAGAGTTATTCCACTCGACGGGCGAGCTTAACTTAAGTTTATGTTTAATTAAAAACTCACATTGAAGATTATGATATCTGACGTGGAATGAAGAGGGATGGGGGTGTGCTGGAAGAGAAGGTAAGAGACTTATATTTTATTCCTCGCGTGGACCACGGCGGCGAGATAAAGGGAGATTGCGCGCTCTTTTTCTTCCTCGCCACCCCCCCCCAGAAATTTTATTTCGCAATCAATCCGGAACAAAGCGAACATCATCTTTATTAGCGCCGTAAAGAGTTCCGAAACTTTTCTTATGCTATATTTAACCCGTGCTCTTAACCGAGTATAAACTTTTGATAGTTCGGGACGCCTCGAACGGTAATTATTATTTTACAAAGAGAGATAGAGAGGGCTTAATCGATTCCAGAGAAGACAATGAGTGGAGTGGTTTTCGGTGAAGATGATGGGAGGGAAAATACATTAATTGAAAATATATAACTTGACAATGTATAAGAAATTATAATTTTATTGCAAGCTATTGACCAAATTATAGTTCGATCGTGTAAACCTACTTAGGTAATAATTTAAAAAGTTGGCCATCATGAGTGTTCTCTCTATTTAAGGTGAAATTACAATACTAGAACAAATCATAACATTTTCTGGATACAATTTTCAATGTATATCGCAAGGTCGCACATTTCTTACATTGAGAAATCTAATGACAGACCTTACTTCATAATGGCGGCGTTCTTTGTTTTCTTAAACATTATTTGACTTTAGACTTTGACCTAAAACTTTGACTTTAGACTTTGGATTTTGACCTAAAACTTTGACTAGAGACTTTGACCTTGGACTTGGACTTTAGACCTGTCATTAACAGCACAGACAATGTTTGTGACAGGTAACTTTGCAAACATGTTAGCACACATCCGGTGGCTACTCTATTCATCAACTCTCCGCATGGTGTAAACGGATACTACTTTCTTACCATCACTCGTATCTTAACTGTAAGATAAGATGATTTCTTAGCTAAATGTATAGGTTTTAAAAGCAAATAAGACATAAAATATCGATCTAATTGGATTGAATTATAAATCTATTACAACTCGATGCACGGTGCATTAAATCTAAGCAACACTTAATCCCACACATGATTATAACCCAATAAATCTTGATGATTCGTAAAATTACCATCGAACAACCATCATCGACCGTGTCAACGCCTTTTATGTTAATTAACCGCTACCGTACACAAATTATGTTTAATAAAGGCCGACGCCGACAGAGGCAGATAAGTCCCAGGTAGTTTATCCGGCACACTAATTTATTCCGAACCGACCTCATCCAGGTAAAATTTATCGTAATCGACTCTCGACTCCTTCGTTCGTGTGTGTGTGCGTTTGTGTGTGTGTCGGCCGGACATTTCAATAATTTTCGGATACACCAGAGCGGCGTGATAAATTGGACGTGTAAAAATAACAACACCCAATAAACGCCGCCTTAATTGAATGTAAATTAGCTTTACGGCGGTTTTATTAAGACTTTATAGATGCCGGAGAGATAACTCTTCTCCTCTCCATCTCATTCATACGGGTTTTATCGTGTGAAATTTTACAGCCGGCTTACTGTAAATTATCCACTGGATGTTAAGTGTTTGTTGAGTCGTTAACATGTTTTTTTTATATATATATTACATTCCTAAATCTATTCAGATTTGTACCTGATAGTAAATGTATACTAATTGGGATTAGGAAAAGATCATTTATCTTTAAAAATACTTCCCAGAAATTTATAAAAATTGTGAAACAAAACCAAGAGTTTAATTAACTTCTAATTAACTTTAATACTTCTACGAAGTAATGTTTCAACAATTTTTCTTCTAGGGTTTTAACCAATTAACTGAGTTTAACGAGTCATCTTCGATTGAATTTCATGGCAAACAGGAATTCGCACAAAATGGAGCGACACAGTTAACTGATTAAAAGATCTTAGAATTTTTAAAGAATAAGGGTTTTAGAAGCTCTTAGATTTTTCTAACAATCTTCTAGGTTTTTGCAACTTTTTTCAAGGCTTCCAAATATAATCAGCACTTCTATAGCCCTAAAAATTTTCTTGAAGGATTCTAAAATTTTCAAGCACTTTCCTTTTTATTCTTTTTGCTTTACCTCTTAGGAGTTTTTCAGAAATTGAATTCTGGTAAAGTAATGAAGAATGCTAGGCATAGAATAACTAAACGTTTAAAAAAAAATCCTCCATCTTGGAAACGGAAAATAAAAAATTTGAATTTTGAACGAATAGGGGATTTAGAAGATCTTAGATTTTTCTAACAATTTATCTTCTAGATTTTTACAACTTTTCCAAGGCTTCTAAATATTATCAGCAATTCTATAATCCCCAAAATTTTCTTCAAGGGTTCTGAAATTTTCAAGCACTTTCCTTTTTATTCATTTTGTTTTACCTCTTAGGAGTTTTTCCGAAATTTATTTCTGGTATAGTGAAGAAGAATGTTAGCCATAGGAATCGAATATAACTAAAAGTTTTTGAAACAAATTCACCCATTTAGGAAACGGATAATAAAAAATTTGAATTTTCAAAGAATAAGGGTTCTTCGATTTTTCTAAAAAATTCTCTTCTAGGTTTTTACAACTTTTTTAAGACTTCTGGATATTATCAGCACTATAGTTCTAAAAATTTTCTTCATGGGTTCTGAAATTTTCAAGCACTTTCCTTTTTATTCCTTTTGCTTTTTATAGGAGTTTCTCAGAAATTTATTTCTTTTCTGGTATAGTAAAGAAGAATGTTAGGCATAGGAATTGAGGATAAATAAAAGTTTTTGGAAAAAATCAGCAATTTGGGAAACTAATCAAAAATATTAATTTATTTAAGACACAAGACAAATAGATTTTTAACCATCCAATTAAATTATTTATTTTAGAACGATCAAACCCAGGAAAAACTTACGAAACATCCATTTGTACAGATTAGGAATTTACAAGAATTTTCTCTTTTCTCTAATTATTAGTTATTATTATATTATTATTATTTTCTACAACGTAAAAAATTTTAAAATATTTTTGTTATTAGGAATTTTCCAGTATTTTTTTTTTTCATATTTTGAGAATTTCCCGCACTACCTATCAAATTTTGTTCACAAATTGCGATTATTTAAAAGTAAAAATAAATTTTTCTAATAGATTTTTAGAACTTCTTAGCTCTTACAATTTTCCAACAATTAGGTTTTTATAAAATTCTTGAAATCCTTAAAATTATCCATCAATTTTTCTTCAATTTCAAATTTTTAGAACTTCTATTTCGGAGCTTCTACATATTTTTAGTATTTCACCTTAGAATACATTTTTTTCGAGCAATTTCTTTTTTATCCTTCTAGAATATTTTACCATTTCATGTTTTATCTCATAGGAGTTTGCAAAAGGTTTTTTTTATTGTATGGTAAATGATTTTAGGTAAGGTAATCAGTTTTTTAGGACGGCTTTGAGAGCTTAGAAATACTTTCTGCACTTCAATGATCCTAAACCTTTCTACAAGGATTTTAAAATTTTGCAACAATTTTTTTCAGAGAGGATATTCTAAAATTTCTTGCTTTACCTCATAGGAGTTTTCCAAAAATGTCTTTTATAGTATATTAAATAAAAGTTGCTCTCAAATATTTTCAACATTTATAAAATTCTTAAACTGTATAAAAATGTTCTGAAATTTTCTAGAATTTTCTTGTATTTTATTCTTCAAGAATATTCTACCATTTCAGGCTTTGAGATACCCTCTTGATGGAACCAGATATGTGATTTTTGCGAAGAAAAACACTTGTTACGTTCGATATTATTAATAACATAAGAAGTGTTTTTCTTCGTCAAAATTATAGTATGGAACATTACGAACTTTTTTCAGAGCTTTAAAATTTTTCATTCTTCAAACTTTCTAGAGTTCTGGTTTATTCCAGAATGTTTTAATACTTTTAGAATATTTTACCATTCATTGCTTTACCTTAAAGAAATAAATAATAATAATAATAATAATGATGATAAGTCTAGTTTTAGAACTTTTTAAATTCTTAGAATTTTCTAGCAATTAAAGTTTTTTAACTTATTTAAAGCTTTTAGAATTTTTCAGGCTCCAACTTTTTATAGGGCTTTTATGGTCTTAAAACTTTCTTCAAGGGTTCTAATATTTTTTCAGTAAATTCTTGAATTTCATTCTTTGAGATTATTACTTGCATTTATAAGGGATACAGTTTTTAAGGCAAGGATCGCGAAAAAAAGTAAAAAAAAGCTTTTGAGAAATTCAGAGATTAAGGAAATGAAAAGTAGAAATCTTAAAGGTGAAGGAGGTAAAAGAGGATGAACTGGGACAAGGAGAAAAATGAAGAGATACCGGAGGAAAATGAAGGGTGAGATTTAATTTATTCAAAGTAAAACAATGTAACTCATGAAATAATCTGTAGCTAGAAAAAAAGCATGCCATTCTTTGCTTTGCGAAAATAAAGAAAAAAGAATACAAATCGAATATAGGGAATATCTCCTCTCTATATTAATACTAATAATAACAACACATGTAACACAGTTTTAAAATGTCTTAACTCAAATTAAATTTGTCCAAAGTTCTGTGTAGGTTAATGCCACGCTGCAACAGCAAAAGAAGCGATGGCATCATCTCATTAAAGAGACATGACATTGCGCTAACAGTGGGAGTCATCACGGGACACTGTCCCATTGGCAAACACGCAGAAAGGTTAGGAATAGCCCACAACGACTTTTGTAGAGGGTGCCTCGACGAAGAGGAGGAGGAAAACGTACTCCACTACCTCTGTCAATGTCCCGCGCTGGCCGGAATAAGAGATTCCTCCCTAGGCCGTTCCTTTATGAATGAGCTCTCTGACATCGAGACAACCGATGCCAGAAGCATAGCCAGATTCATAAATGGCTCCAAATGGTTCCCATAAGAACTCAGGAAAGGGAAATTGGTATCACAACGGGCCTATCTAGGCCTAAGTGTGCACCTCTTCGTGGTGCTGCCACACCAACCTAACCTAACCTAACCTAATACCAAAGATCATTCTCTTGCCCAAGGATTTTTGTAATAAAGTTAGTTATAATTCAGAATAGGTTAATTGCTTCATTGAAGTTTATTCTTAACGCCAAGTTCTTTAACACTAATAATACAGTTATTGGTTAATTTTATTTACTTCATGGCGTTTTCTCAAGGTCTTTTCAGCGATCAATGTAACTTTGATTGCCAAAGATCATTTTGAAGTTAAAATCGGTAACATTACCTCTTATATTAGTAATAATTAGTTTAATTCAATTAAAGTAACTTTTTAGTTCATACCTTTCTAAAGATTTTGTTAGTTACAGTTGACCATTTGACTAATTTATCCTACTTATGGTCATGAAGCTTCTAATAAGAATATATTGTTTATCTTAGCCCAGAATTTTTCCAACATCAAAGCCTTCCAAAGTTGAAACTAATTCTTCAATTATATATTAAGGTTAGAAATAGCTATTTGCAAATTTTCTAATCATAAGTTTACACTCGCATAGAGACATATTATAAGCTAAGCATCCCGTTTTCCTCCAATTATCAGAAATAGTCGAGTTTAAGGTTTTTTCTGATACTTACAAATATGTTGAGCTTGTTGAGCTTAAGGAACTTACTGCAAGGAAGAACAGATGAATAATGCCATGAAGTTAATTATTTCTCTATGACGTTGAAAATACGTGCGTAATGTTTTTTGTTTTTGAAATTTTAACAATTAAGATACGATGATAAAAATATAAAAGGACTCTGCTACTAGAGTTGCTTTTCGAATGATTTTTCAAGGACATCAAACGGTTATTTATGGACATTATAATATATCAATCATCGACGATAATCCTATAATTATTCAGGATCATCATTCAAGACTATTCAAGGTTTGAAGAAAGGATTGCAGAACATAAAAGTTCAAGAAAAACAACCAAGAACACAACAACTTATGCGAATCACCTAACTCAACTAGAAATTCCAAAATGGAGGATTTGGATGAATGAAATTAAACTTAAAAATCAGCAGATTAGAAACAGACCGGCCTCCTACTGAACGAACAAACAGAACTGCCAAACTTCTCACTATCAACGTCATCATAGTACCAATAGTGACAATTATAAATATACAGTGCTAATATTTTTGGTGTCACTGTAAACTTTCTTTCACCTAAAAAGGCAATAAAAAACACACTTTTTTGAAATACCAAAAGTAATTTAGAATGATTTATTCAAACTTTTCTAAAGGTCGTTTAAAATGATGTGACTCAAAAGATTATAAATAATAATAAATACTCATATTATTATTATTTATAATCTTTTGAGTTCATCTAATGGCCATTTAAGTGTATTTTTTATCATCACTCAATCTTATCAATAAACACTGAAGGTTATAAAACAGACATGCGAGGTCTCTTAAGGTCGTCCGACTGTCATTCCAAATAATTTAAGGTTATTCGATGGTCATTTGAGAACATTAAGAAAAAGTTATTTAAGATAACCTAAGGTAAAATAGCTTTGAATGGCTTTGGATGACCTTGAAGAAATATAGGATATATATATAATTCTCGAAGGTGAGAAAATATTTTATCTACGATCGTACAGAAACTAGACGCTTTTTGCATCATTTTTCATTGTAAAAGTGGCTTTTTAAAGCACTAGTGCTTTTTTACGTTTTTATTGCACGGTAATGTCAAACTGTTTTTATTGCAGAGAAATGTCAAATTTGACAGATGAATATATTATAGCACAAATTTTCGACGAAAAACTTATATTTTTATTAATTGATACAAATAACTAATAAACTATAAATAAAATATATAATACAAACGAAATGGCAGATTTAAGAACTTCGAAGATTTCATTTAATGCAAGTCGAAGCGATTACAATAAAGCGAACATTTTTTCCATAAATAATAATGGCGGCCGACATTTGTATAATTTGTTTACTGGTTGCTAAGTAACGCCTTCATTAGTGCACTGCGGGTAAAATATGTTTTCATTAATTGAATTATTGAAATGACATTAAAATATTACTCATAAGAATATATTCTTTGAAATCCTTTACGATCGAAGATAAAATATTGTAAGGCACACGTGTAAAAAGTTTCTTTATTGCACTCCTGGCTTTAAAAAAACTCGCTCGTTCCTCGCTCGTGTTTTTAAACGCCAGTTCGTGCAATAAAGCATAACTTTTTACACTTGTACCTTAAATAACTATAAAGCTATTTGATTATATTCAATTACATTAATTGAAGGTTATATCAGATCTCATCCGATTAAGATCATCCAAAAGCTTTAAACCTAAGGTAAAATAGCTTTTAATGGCTTTGGCTGACCTTGAATAATTTTAGAATAACTTTGCTATAATTCTTCAAGGTCATCCAAAGCCGTTCGAAGCTATTTTAAACTATCCAAGGTCAATATGACTATCATTTCAGATATATAAATAACACAATTTATACTTGTTTTATTTCACTGTTCACTAATTAAAGAAATATATTTCAGGTTACTTGGATTATAGATTTGACTTAATTTATATTCCTCAACCTATTGGTTACTTAATACCATCAAATTCCATATAAATTCCTTTATTTTGCATATTGCCTCTATTACAATACATAACTCAATTCTATACTCTGCTCCTTCTCCTTTCCAGTCCCAGACTCGTCAACATTTCTATCCTAATCTCTTTTTCTCTCATCTAATTTCTCACCCATTTACATCTATTCATCCAATCCTCTTTAACTCCCTTGCATTCCTCTGCAAGATGAATTTACTTTTATATTGTCCCATATTAAGTTTTATAATAGTTGAATGTTGACAATTAGCAGTGAACAGTAGACAGGACAGATAACAGTCATCTATTAACCCATAGTTAACAGAAGACACTTTAGATACCATAGTTATCTATCAACTGTTCTCAATCATCGATCAATTGTTAACTATGAATAAGTGACAGATAATATCTAGCAGTTATCAGAGATTGAGGATAGATGATAGCTGATAGATGACATAGAATATTTGCCTTAGGTTATCTATCAATAATTATGAATTAATTGAATTAAAAATTGACAGAGGGGAGTTCACAGTTGACAGATAAGAAAGGTTTGTTCTCCTATGTTATCTATCAATTGTCCTCTGGCATCAATCAATTGTCAAACATAATTTATCATACAGTTGAGAGGATGACGAAAGTTAATTGTTCTACGTTATCTATTAACTAACAGTTAACGGTTGATAATTGGCAGGAGATATTAGAAAATTAACACAGAGCAGGTGTTACTTTATTCTTATTTGTCAACTATTGTCTGTTATACCTGTATTGTCTATAAACTGATAGTTGAGAGTTATCAACTGACAGAAAACTGTTTAAAATTAACAAGCACCAGAGTTATCTATCCACTGTTCTCTATGATTTGTCAATTGTCAATTATATAAAAATGACAGTTAACTGAGACATAAGACAGATGACATAGAATATTCCTTATGTTGCCTGTTAAGATATTATTAATAGTTTACAAATGACAGATAAAACAACTTTGGTCATCTATGTCATCTATAAAGTGTCAAGGGTTATTTTTCTATGTCAGACACAACGGGCCTAGTGAGGCCTAGGTGCTCTGGTCAATGATTTGATCACCCTTGGAAAACTCAATCCAGATCCAGATTCTTCTATGTCATATTTCAACTGTCATCTGTTAATTCTGAACTATCATCTGATATATAATTGACAAGATATTAGAAATTAATTGTCCTATGTCACTTATCACCTGTTAATTTGACATAGTTGATAATTGACAAATAACAGAAGTTGAAATTTGACAGTTAAATACGGCTAAGTATCTTATGTTATCTATTAACTATCAACTATTTTCTGGTATGATAGATAATATTTATAGATGACATAAAATCATTATCCTTTCTTAGCCAATATTAGATGGTTAATAGTTAAGAATTGATGGAGGACTGCCAACTGTCCTCTGGAATCAGTTAGTTATTTAATATCTTCTCTCATACAATTGAAAGATGACAGAGGTTACTGGTCCTATGACATCTGTTAACTGATGGTTGGTTATTAATTGATAGAATACAATTAAAATTTGGCAGTTAAAAGTGGTTAACTCTTCTACGTCATTTGTTAACTGTCATCTGCCAATTGTCAACTATAACCTATCATACAGTTGACAATTGACAAAGATTAAATAATGTATGTATTGACATTGAACAGTTGAAAGTAAACAGATAACAGATGTTACTCTCCTATGTAATAGACGACTGTCAGCTGTTATCTGTCAATTATAAACTATCATATGTTATCTGTTAGTTAATAATTGATAGAATACAATTAATTTGATAGTTAATAGTGGTTAATTTTTTTACGCCATACAGTTGACAATTGACAAAGGTTAATTCAACTATGAATTGACAGTGGAGATTTGAAAGTAAACAGACAGCATAAGTTACTCTCCTGTGTAATAAGCAACTATCAACTGTCAGCTGTTATGTCATCTGTTAACTGATGGTCAAAATTGATAGAATACACAAAAAATCTGACAGTTAATGGTGATTAACTCTTCAATATCATTTGTCAATTGTAATCTGACAATTTTCAATTATAATCTATCGTACAGTTTACAACTGGCAAAGGTTAATTATTCTATGTATTGACAGTGGATAGTTAACATACAACAGAGATTACTCTTCTATATCATCTGCAACTATTAACTGTCATTTGTTAATTGTCAACTATTATCTGTTATGTCATCTGTTAACTGATGGTTAATAATTAAATTAAATACAATTAAAATTTGACAGTTAATAGTGGATAATTCTCTTATGTCATTTGTTAACTGTCACCTAATTGTCAACTATAATTGATCATACAGTTAATAAAGGTTAATTATTTTATGTAAACAGATAACAGAGGTTACTCCTCTATGTCATGTGGAACTGTCAACTGGCGACTACCAATTGTCAACTATCATTTTTTTATAAAGTGGACAGATGACAGAGGTTAATTATCCTATGTCGTCATGGGTCAACTGATAGTTAACATAGAAGTTACCTCTAATATGTCATCTGTCAACTCTGTCTGATCTCTGCCATCTGCCAATAGTCAACTATCATCTTCAATACAGTTGACATCTGATAGATGGTATAGAATAATTGTCCTATGTCATGTGTCAACTGACAGTTGATAGATTACAAGTGCTTATTTAGAGTGTTGGTTCTTAACTGAGAAAATAAACAAGCTAAAGATACATTTAAAGTTTTATTTTAAATTTTGTAATTTAATACCCTGCGGTGTTTTACTACGAGGAGTTAGTTGGTACTTGCAGAAACGCTCAAAGTAATTAGTTATTATTATTATTATTTTAAGCTTGGAAAAAGTCCTAAAGAAACTCGTACGACTCTGGTACGTGTTTACGAAGATCAGAGATCCTTGAAGTGTGTGTACGAGTGGTACCCACGCTGGGAAAGAGTTTCCCCGTAGCGTAAAACCGGCGATCTCCGTGAGTGACGAAAACATTGAGAAAGTGAGGAAATTACTTAAGGAATTTCTTTGATTAACTGTGTGCATGCTAGATGATAAACTGCAGATTAAGCGTGAATCCGTGCAACAAATAATTTCCCAGAATTTAGGGATGAGAAAAACGTGATCACTTGACTAGCGATCAGAAGCAGAAACGTTTAGAGGCTTCACAAAATTTGGTCGAAACGGCGGATGCGACACCAAACTCTTGTCACTGAGGATGATTTCTGATGTCTCTCAAAGAATGGAATGCGGTTCTCCTGCATCGCCTCGGCAAAAGAAGGTCAGAGCGGAAAAATCACGCATCAAAACAACCTTTTCAATAGTCAAGGCATTATCCACGAGGAATTTCTACCTGAAGGAAAGACTGCTGCAAGGTACATTGAAAGGGTACGACCCCAGCACGCACAACAAGGTTAATGTTTTTTGTCCTCACCCAGCCAATATTGTCTAACAGTTCTTCGCGAAAAAAGGGGTGGTGTAAATTGAGACTTCTTCATATTCTCACGACTCAAACTGTGAGGATTTTACGAGGAGAAATTGGTGAAGGAGGTATGGAAAGGAAGAGTGGACACAGGACTACTCACTTCTGTGGCTACACATTTTTTTCCATACCTCCTTCACCAATCTTTCTACGTTAAAACCCTACAGTAATAAATAAAGGAAAATGTAAGAGAATGCATGAGAGTATGTGTTTGTCAGAGGGGCTAGGGATGAGTGGGCTAGAGCAAGGGGCAGAAGGAGGTTTCTTCCGAAATAGATTTCCTCCTCGCATGATGCTGCTCCTCCCTACAGCACTCATTACATCCACTCTTTTTCATTTATTTTGAAGAAGAGTGGATGTAATGAGTGCTGTAGGGAGGAGCAGCATCATGCGAGGAGGAAATCCATTTCGGAAGAGAGGAGAGAAAGAAATTCATGATCTAAAGATATGGAGAATGCGTGCTGTGTAAGGGTGGAAAGGATATGTGAAGTAATCTGGCAAAAGAACGCAAGGGATTTTGGAGTTGAAGAGAATTGTATGGATGGATGTAAAAGGATGAGAGATTTGATGAGAGAAAACGAGTCCAGGGTATATGTGCTGATGAGGCTGGATAGGGAAATTGGGAGGAGAAGGGATGATGAAACCAGAATTAGCAGAGTATAGATTAAGTTGTGTGTGTATTAGAGAGAATATGCAGAATAAAAGTTTCGTATATTTTTAAAGAAGATCTTGTAGTGTTACTATATGGTAATCCACTATCAAGGAAAAATAAAAGTTAAACAAAGGAAATTTGGCAGTCATTGTCGTCGTTAAAGGGTCATTCAAGATCATTCAAGTGTTTATCAATTCTTGATTTATTTATTATAAGGTTTTAGCTTTCTTCTTAACAAAATACACATGAATATATAATGAAAATAATACAAAACATACAAAAATTTTAGACAGAAGAAGCTGGACGGAGTTCATGCGGTCCGATGATCTTCCACTCTAACCCATATTCCTTACAGGCAGTGAGAGTCCAAGAATTCTCTGTGTTCTCTTTACCATTAATATTTGCCTTATTTTAGCGGTATTTTCCATCTTTTAGAGATGGATATTTGACTTGATCAAAAATGACATATGTAGATATTTGTGAAATATTTATTTACCTGTTATTTCATAATGTCTCACCAAGAGATAAGTGACAAAATTATTTAAGAAATATTCAAGATCATTTGGACATTCTACAGATAAATCAACGGATAAATTTATGTAGATTAAGTAATTTTAGTAAATATTACACTCGTGATAAAACTGAAATACAAACTTAAATATTGAATACATTTTGGATTTCCTTTTTAAATTAGGGTCGTTTATCAAAACACGTGTCAAGATGAAAAATGTATTTTTATATAGCTGCGAATATTATTTGTTGACAACAGTACGTCTTTTAAAAGTATATTAATAGATATATCAATTGTTTCTAGAGGACGTTATAAATGCATTTAGATGATAGTTTGTAATTAACGATCTTTGAAGGACCATTCAAAGATGATAGTTTGCAATTAACGCTTTTCGAAGGACCCTTCAAGTTCACGTCCTTGATTGGTCCTTCGAAAAGCGTTAATGGTTATTAGATGTTATTGAAGTTCACCGAATGATCATTCAAAATCATTTAAGATGATTCAAGGTCATTTATTAATTACTTAATGTTATTTGGGGTCAATTAACACTATTAAATTTTAAGAATCATTTAAAGGTATTTAATATCGTCTAGCAAAGACCGAACGTAATCTACACTCAAGGTCATTTAAGGTTTTCGAACGTTTACGATGACCCAAGCTATATTTAAGGCAATTTTAGATGATTCAATGATCCAGAGATTCCTCAAGGTCACCTAGACTGGTTTAGACTATTCATAACTATCAAAAAATTTGATTCAGATATAGCTTGATTATATACGCCACGTTATACTCATCACTACAAGTTAGACTTACAACAATTACGATTATAATGTATAATTCTAATATTTTTCAACTATCCAACTAATTGATTTAATTTAATTAAAGACATTGACGTTAGAGCGAAACGACGTGACATCGTATGCATACTAAACCCAACAAAAACCTACAAAACGTCCATTCGTCCAGATTAGAAATTTACAAGAAGACGCCTGGCCATAAACTTTAGTACAATTCAGGTTGAATGAATGAGGGGGGCGGATGGAGGTGGTCGGCCCGCCATCCGAGTTCACGATATGATCCCGCTTCTATACATTTTAAACCACCCGGACGACCGAAGGAAAGAAAGAAATTCACGCGAACCGAAAAGAAGAATATGAAGACGAAGACGAAGAAAAGAAAAAAAACTTTTATTACACCGGAAATGTATGTACTAATGGCGTCATTACGGCCTCTTACTTCATAATCGTAAACACTTTTTCCGTCCCAATATCCTCTCTCCTTCGGGGTCGCCCTCGCCGCCACCGCGGGGGCGGCGGCGGCGGCGGCGGAACGGAACACAATTGTACTCGTGCGGGAGACGGTTATTAGTGAAATTTATTGAAATGCGCCGGGGAGACTATAATTACACCCACATAATTCGTCGGAGGAATTAGCAATGTAAATATTTATACCTATATTCTAGTTAAGTGCCGTTTGAACTCGGAGGGGGCGGCCGGTATTAACGATCTGCTCTCCTCCGGCCGAGCTGACCAATCATACGCGGTCTAATGATAGTAATTACGGACTGGCCAAATCAATTTCGCTTTTTAAAACGCTCGGAATGGGATAAGTTATGGACGGTCTTAACTTGTTTAAAATAAGCAATTACGTTCGTATACAAAGTTGAAATAAATATTCAGTTATACTACGTATTTAAATTTTTAATTGTATTTACGCAAATTAAAACGTTGTTGGCAACTTAAATTCAGTGAAGGGAACATTTGAATTCTATACAATACCAGGAAGATGAGGCAAGAAATTTTAGAAAGTTTTGGAAAATTTGATAAACGCTCTGAAAAAATCTTGAAAACTCCTCAGTGAATTAAAAAATAATGTTTAGAAAATTCAAAAAAAGCTAAGGAAAAATTTCCTATATAACCTATTTAATATTTTCAAATTATACCAATACACCGAGGAAAAGTGAGTTCACATACGAGAAATCAAGAATCCAAAAGAAGAAACTAGAAAAATTAATACCAATACAGTTAATAATTCGATTCTTTTAGTAGCCTCCACCTTGTAATATCGAAAGAACTTATTACTCGAAAGGCCACGTCGACCGATTATATATTAAATTTAATAAATCCGGTTTTGCGCATTCCTCGGAGGCACACTAATGCCTGTCCGTAGGCAACCCAAGCGGCGCGAAATGTCGGGGTGCATTCGAAATTGGCGACTGGATCGAAGCCGAACATTCGAAAATCGATTCGGTCAGCTTATAGCGACATTAAACGGGAATTAATCCATTGCATTGCGCCTTCTATTAATAAATTGTGTTCGCGCCGCTCTCGAATTGTGTGATCGTAATATTTATTATCGTCGTGTATGTTGTGACCTTGAAAAGAGCAGAGATTGAAATTAGGGGGATGCAAATAGGAAATAAGTATTTGAACGCTTCTTGGTAATGATCAAGTGCACAAGTGATTGATAGTAAAGTGTAGCGCTCTGCAAACTTACCAAACAAAATAAAGATTACTGCACTCACCTGAAACAAAAATATAGAGGTTAATACAAAACTTAAGCTTAGAACATTTTTGGAAATAGATCATAACAACAACTGTATTAAAATTGCTATAATTCATTAAAATTATTCTGTTATACATGCATTAAAATTTGAAATAAATGGTTGTTAATACCGGATGTTTCTAAAAGAATATCGGGGTTTTAAGGGTTTGTAACATTTATTACGTAAAACTTGAAATTATAATCAATACAAGGAATGAAAGAGCAGCTCAAACCGTTATATGCACATGCTAAACAAGCCTTCAATGTGAGCGCCTTTCGTCACACGGCACAAATAAATTCGATAGGGAATTTCTTCCTAAACTTTGTTTAAGGTTTGTTGTGTAATTGTTGCAACAACAACTGTGTCTCAGGTTTTCTTTTCCATAAAACTTTCTAAACAATCGTCCCAGTAATTGATAATTCATGACTAGCCTTTCTCTCTCTCACTCGTTCAACACTCTCTTCAAAAACATTTGGTTGTCCCGTAATCTTCCCAATGCGTTAAAGCCCCGATATTTATTTAGAAACAAACGTCACTTCTTCTCTAGTATTGTGTTTGTATATTTCCTCAAACATACGCATTATTTTAATAGTATTCACCAGGTTGACTTAAAGGAAGAGAGTTCGAACTGATTCAGACAAAACCTCTTCACTGAGATAGCGGTTCTATTGAATTGGTGCAGGAGCCTCGCCATGATTGCATAGCGTACGTTAACTTAAAGTTATCCTAAGAACAAAACTCCTAGAAAACATGTTCTGAAAAATCGTAAAATACTAGTATAAAAACTGCTTGAAATTTTTACAGGCCTCGACAAAGTCTCTAGGAATCTGGGCTAAAAATTATTGAAAAATTCTAATACCCTTAAAGAAAATCCTGAAAAATGCTAATAATATAAAGTAAGAAATGATGGAAGAAGAATTCAAGAAGCCTTAAAGAAAAATTTCCGTTGGTTTACAGAATTTTAAAAAATGTTTTAATTTAGATGAACAATTCTTAGACGAGAAATTGTTAGAAAATGTTAGAAATTTACATACAAAAGAAATAAAACGTTCCGTTTAATTATAGAACTAACAAAACTTGAACATTTCTTAGAAAAAAACTGTTAAAAAATGTTAGAAATCTAGATACAAAAGAAGAAAAAATTTCTGTTTAATTATAGAATTATAAAAATCTTTCAATTAAAATGAAAACTTCTTAGAAAAGAAAACTGTTAGAAAATGTTAGAAATCTACATACAAAAGAAAGAAAACTTTCAGTTTAATTAAAGAACTAAAAAATTCATTTCAGATGAAAGTTTCTTAGATATAAAAGGCAGAAAAAATTCTTTTTAAATACAGAATTTATATAAAATCTTTCAATTTACATGAAAAATTCTTAGAAGAAGAACTATTGAAAAATGTTAGCAACCTATAATAGATACAAAATTTGCTTGAAAAACCTAGAATCTTTGACAAAACTTCTGGAAATAAAAATTCTACAATTCTTTATAAAAGTTCTGAAAAATACCAAGAAGATTAAGAAAGAAATACCAAAAATGTTTAAGAATTTTTCAAAGAAAATTCGGGCTAATGAAAAGAAATATTGCTTGAAGAAATTATGCTGCAAAAATTATTGAAAACAAAGTTTTAGAAATCTGGACTTGAAATTACTGAAAAATTCTAGAAACCTTAAAGAAATCTTGATATATCCAGATAGCATAAAGCAAGAACTCAAGATATTACCATAAAGGTATTGTCTAAGCGTTGCACTTTTATGGTGATATCTTGATTGCCGGTTTACTCCAAAGTAAAACTCGTTTCCCTGTCTCCAAGTGCGCTACCTTCATGAGATCCAAAATAGATCGAAACCGGTCCACACCTATTGTTGACAGGGAACTAAAATTAAAGAAGTTCTGGAAAAACGAAACAGTCTGAACGAAAAATTCCTGAACAATTCCTAATTGTTGAAAAATTATAGAAATCTAGAAGACAATTGATTCATAATTTACAACCCTCGATAAAATTTCTAGGAACTTAAAAGGAATTAAAATTTAAAATCGTAGATATTAGACAATCAATATAATAATAAAGAAGGAAAAACTAGAACGACTGAGTCTTAAAAATTCTAGAATTTTCTTGAAAATATTCTGATATCTAAAACGAAAAACCCCCGATAAAATTTGTAAAAAAATTTAAATTAGGAGAAATTTTAGAACTCCTGAAAGGATTGCTAAAAAAATCTCTATAACATGTAGTAAGAAAATGCTAGAAAATTCTAATAGTCTAGAAAAAAATACTTGAAAATTGTATAACTTTTGAAGAAAATTCTTGCAATTTATATTTAAAATTCTTAAAATTGGTGAATAATTCTAGAAACTGGTTTCTAAAGAAAATTTCTAAAACCCTCAACAAAATTTCTAGGAATCAAATCTATATTTGTTGGAAAATTTTAAAACCCTTCAAAAATCCCTTAAGGTGGAGCAAAACAAAAGGTTCTAAATTTATAAAAGCAAAAAACTTTTTTTTTCTTAACTATGCAACAAAATTAATGCAATTTAGAGGACAATTGGAGATTAATTCTAAAATGTTGTTGATGTTGAAGGCTACTTCATTATAACACGTAAATTATTTTTGTGACTTCGACGATTCGGTAACAGAAAATATTTGAAATTGTACGTGCAGTTACCGAAATTAAGTCACAAAAACAAATTACGTGTTATACAAACAAAGTTATAAGTGCGTTTCATTTCTACAATTCTGAAAACTGGTTTCCAAAGGAAATTTCTCAAACCGGTAACAAAATTTCTAGAAATCAGGTTTAAAATTTTTGGTGAATTCTAAAAGCCTTAAAAATCCGATAAGGTGAAGCAAGAAATACTCTAAATATATAAAAGTTTAAAAAAAACTTCTTTGGTTTTTTCTTCTAAATTCCAAGTTTTTTTTAGGTATTTATTAGAAATCTTTCTTTTAGACTTTTTTGCTTTATCTTGTGAACACTTCCTTCAAGTTTTAAAAAAAAATCTCTAGATTTTTAACATTTTTTAGAATTGTTTCTTCTAGAAATTTCTCTTTCAAATAGAATTTTTTCTTTGAAACTCTTGGATGTTTTCACAATGCATGCCTTTTCTCAAGAATTTGCGCAATGGTCATAAACGTACAGATGCCAAAAAAGATGTAGATCATTTTAAACGTTTCCAGTTGTTTTGTTATCAGTTATAACCTAAATGCAAAAGATTTGTTTATTGGGAATTGAGATTTTTTTTAATTTTGAGATTCCTAGAATATTTCTTTATATTATTTTTAGAATTTTCTTTAAGAATTCTAGACTTTTTCAATGAAAAAAAAAACTACTGAAAAATCTAAAAATATTAAATTCTTAGAAATTTTTTTAGTACTAGTTTTTTAGTTGCTATAGTTTCGACAATTAGTTTAAAAAAAAGTGATATCCTAAAAAGTTATCTGTTTTAATCGATCAAAATGTTTTTTTTAATTAAATGAATTTTCTTTGAGAGTTCAAGCAAGAATTTTATTTTCAGGCTCTTAGAATTTTACAGAATATTTTTCTTTATCTTATCAGGATCTTCAGGACTTCTTTTTGGAATTTTAAAATTAGGGTTTTAAACATTTCAAGCAGTTTTGTCAGTGATTGTCTACTAAATTGCATGAATTCTGTTGTATAGTTTAGAAATCTTCAGATTGTTTTGCTTTTAGAAATTAAGAGCATTTTTTGCTTCACCTTATCGGATTTTTTAAGGCTTCAAAGTAATTAAGATTCCTAGAACTTTTGTTGAGTGTTTTAGAAATTTTTTTGGAAACCAGCTTTTAGAATTTTTCACCAATTTTTCTTCTAAGAATTTCACATATCAAAGATAGAAAGTTTATGCAATTTTTTTTAGACTACTAGAATTTTCTAGCATTACTTATCTTATGGATAATTTTTAGAAATTCTTTCAGCAGTTCTAAAATTTCTTCAGTAGTTATAATTTATAAAAAATTATAGAAATCTAAGAAAACTCATAGAAACTAAGCTACGTTCAATATAGTAAAGCAAGAAGTGAACCCTTAAAAATCCAAAAAAATTCCTGAAGAAGTTGTGAAATTAAAAAAAACAATAACACTCGACAACTCTATAAGTTTTAACTACAGAAGAAATTTTAGAACTTCTGAAAGAATTTATAAAAATTATTCATAAGGTAAGGAATGGTAGAAAATTCTAGTAGTTTAGAAAAAAAATTCTTTCTTTGATATGTAAAATTCTTAGAAGAAAAAACTCAAAAAATTTTCTTAAACCCTCAACAAAATTTATATGAATCTGATCTAAAATTACTTTGAAGCCTTAAAAAAAACCGATAAGGTGATGCAAAAATGCTCTAAATTTTTAAAAGTAAAAAATCTGGATATTTCTAAACTACACAACAGAATTAATTTGGAAGACAACTACTGACAAATCCTAAAAACTGCTTGAAATGTGTAAAACCATAATTCTAAAACTCCAGAAGAAAACCCTGAAAGATCTTGATAAGATAAAGTAAGAAATTCTGTAAAATTCTAAGAGCCCGAAATTATAATTCTTGCTCGAACTCTCGAAGAATGTTCTTTTAATTAAAAAAGAATTGATAAGTTATTTCGGTGGATTTCACTTCGTGAAACATTTTGATAAATTAATACAAACTGCTTGAAAATTGCTGAAATATCCTAGAACAAAAATTCTAAAAAATTAGAAAAATCTAGAAGGAAACTGCTTACAAATTTCTGAAATATCCTAGAAGAAAAAAAAATCCTACCAATCTAGAAAGAAACTTTAAAATTACTGAAATTCCTACACCAAAAACTGAAAATTTCTAAAATTCTAGAGAAAAACTAAAATTCTAGAAGGAAACTTCTTTAACATTGCTAAAATTCCTACACCAAAAACTCTAAAAATCTAGAGAGAATTTGAAAGAAAAATTACTAGAAAAAAAAATAAAACTTTCAAACAAAATTCTTTCAATTAGAGAAAATAAAGTGCCAAAAATTCTATAATAGCAAAAATTTGTATGAATCTCTAGAGTTAAAATTACTAGAAAATTTTACAACCCTTCAAAAGTAAAGTTTTGTAACACGCAAATTACTTTTGTATTTTCTAAAAATCGAAACATTGAATAAGCTAAAACAAGAAATGATGAAAGTTTCTAAATGTAATTAAAAAATGCGGTAAATATCTGAACTCTTGAAGAAAATTCTTCAATTAGAATGAAGAAAATTGCTGGAAAATTTCAAGGATTGGAAAAAAACTGTTGTAAATACTTAAACCACCGATAATTTCTAAGAAACTACCGTAAAATTACTTCAAAATTCGATAAGAACAACTTATCTGCCTTTTTCTTCACGAAATTTCAAATAATTTAAAATATAAAAAATGTTTTTAAAG
Source organism: Ontholestes murinus (assembly GCA_963969525.1). NCBI lineage: Eukaryota > Metazoa > Arthropoda > Insecta > Coleoptera > Staphylinidae > Ontholestes > Ontholestes murinus. The sequence goes on from OZ018387.1 coordinate 105,570,344, forward strand.
AATATTCTTGCAATCCTAATGATAAATGGCTTATGAAATTTAGGAATCTAAAAAAACTGCTTCTAGATTCTAAAACCCTTGAAAAAATTTCTAGAAAGATCCTGGAAACCACTAATAACGTAAAACAATGGTGGAATATTTTATTAATCTAAAAATTTCCTTAACTCAACTTAAGTTTTTGCAATTTTGACAAAAATTTACCATAGAAAAAATTGCAAAAATTGCTATTTCTAGCAGTTTTCTAAAAAAAAAACAAGCAAATTAAATAAGATAAAACAAGAAATGATGGAAGTTTCTAAATATATAAAATTTCTTAAAGAAAATTCTTCAATTAGGGTGGGAAGAAAAATTGCTGGAAAATTTTAAAGACTAGACAAAAAAAACTGTTGAAAATGCTTGAATCCCCGACAATTTCTAAGAAACTACAATTAAAATTACTTCAAAATTCGTAAAGAAAACCTTATCTGTCAAGTTTCTTGAATTATGAAGTATTTTAACTGTAGTTTCTTAGAAATTGTCGCGGATTCAAGCATTTTAAACAGTTTAAAAAATATTTAGAGAATTTTTAAAGAATATTCTTGTAATTGTAAACTGCTTCTAAATTCTAAAACACTTGAAAAAATTCTAGAAAAATCCTGGAAACGTAAAGCAATGATACAATATTTTACGAATGTTAAAATTTCTTTACCTCTCAATAGTTTTTACGATTTGGACAAAAATTCACAATAAAAAAATGCTAAAAATTGGTAGAAATCTACAAAAAGAAATTTATTTATAAAATGCTAGAGAAACTTCAACTGAATTTCTAGTAATCCTGAAAGTTTCGCAATTGTAAGGAGAAATTCTTAAAATCTCAAAAATTCTAAAGGTAAAATTGCTAGAAAATTTTAAACTTTGTTTAAAATACTTGAAAAGAGAAGAAAAATTAAATTAATATCAGAGATTGTTCATCAAATTAAAACAAAATTCTATAGATATATTAAGAAACAATTGTAGGAATTTCCAAAATTCTGCAATGTCAATGAGAACTTCCTAGACTTTCAGAAAGTTTAAAGGGAAATGGTTGGAAAATTTACTATGAGTAAAAAAATCCTAGAGAAGCATCATCTATAACAACTGCTAGATGTAACTTTCAAGAACTATTTACTCATTAGAAGAACTGCGAACTACCAAACAAATCAGTACATTATATTTTGAGTTACGTGAAAATTAATTAAATTAAATTAAACAATAATTTAATTAATTGAAACAATTAGAAATCCTTTTTCTTCACTGGTCTACTCAGAATGTACATTTCATCCACTAAGCTCTCCTAAACTAGTACAGCTATTGACATTGTCTTCTTAGTGGATGAAATGCACATTTAGTGTTTTAAATAGACACGTGAAGAAAAAAGGATTGCTAATTGTTTGATTTACTTTCAGTATTATGAGAATTTGTTGTTTTGGTGTTTATTTAAAATACAAGTGAAGAAGAAGGAAGGAATTCTGGATTGATGAGGCCGTTACTTGTTGAAACTCCCAATCACTTAATAAAATACTGATACAGTATATTATTTTTATTTTATTAAACAGAAGGAATTTTCAATTTCAAAACGCAAGTAAATAGCAAATTGAAGAATATATTTTCAATAAAATAAAACAATAAACATTATGTAAAAAAAGCAAAAATATTATTTTACTTTATAATAATAGATTAGAATGACCATTGAGGTATTTTTTTTTGTTTCACATCGTGAAAGCAGAAATAAAAATATCATGTTAGCGCCGTTCTCTTTTATTTATTCCGGTTATGTAATTTACATAATTTCGTCCCGTCCGACTCTCGCACAGTGGTCTGAATTTTCACGGAAAAAGAAAATTTCACGCCCAAGTTGTTCCGCTCCGTGTCGGCTTTTTACTTGTCACGGGAGAATAATCCGGCCGTATTTATTATTAACCTCGTCGTCCATTCATGCCGAAAGCCATTAAATAAAGAAAATAGGAACTATAAATCCACGTCGCAACACACTTTAATTAGAAACCGAATTGGTTAATTGGAAAATGTGCGCGTTTCTTTCTTTCTTTCTATTTTTTTTAATGTGCATCTTTGCGTGTATATATATATATTTTTTGATGTCGGAGTTATCATCAACGGCACAATGCATACAAGAGGGAATGCAGGTCCCGTAGATTGCGGCTGCAATTAATTCCTGCTCCTGTTATTCCAGGTTTGTGTGCGAGTGTGTTGTATCTATATGTACACGGCCGTGTATTTACATGGGAGAGTGAAGTTGATGTTGAGGCAGGAGCGGCAGCGACGTCGTACACTCGACGATGACGCCTGCGGCGCTCATTGTTGCCCGCGTCGCGACGCACGGCGTCTCCTGGCGCTGAATACTCATTGTGCATATGTTTCGTCGTCGCATTTTATTTACACACGGCTCTCCGCCCGACGTTAATCACTTTACGTAGTTAAGGCGAGACCGTCACTGATCCACGGAAACGCGTTGTGAAATTGAACGGGTTTTTTTTTCTTCTTCTCTCTACCTGTTTTTGGATTCCTTTCAGGTGCACTTAACGCGATTAAACCTGATACTCGCTTTATTTCGCTAACATGCTAGCTGTTTAATGTTATGCCATTGTTGCATCAGCGTTGTATTTTAATATTACGAGGCTATAAAAGAGTTACGCGTTGACGGTGAAGGTGTCAGGCAATGATACCGTCGAAACTATATATTATTATTACCACCGAAAAAATTACATATATTGATGTTCGAAAAGATTGACCACGGAATACATTAAATGTTAATTAGTGTGTAATGTACAGCACGATGCCATAAATTACTTCCACTTTATCGATTTTTTAATGGTCGTAATAAATGATTGATAGAAAGTAATGATTGTTTATCATAATTATCGATATCTAAAAATTAATTACATTCCGACAAACATGAATTGAGTAATATATAATCATTTATGTCCTACGGTACGATTTTACTGTAGCATATAAAAATTATGTATAATTAAAGAATTTAAATCTAATAAAATTTATTAAAATCCTTTAGTTCGTTGTAGAAAATTAAATAATAATTTAAAAATACGAAAACATTTCGAAAGTTTCGTAGTAAGAACCTTCCTTCTTTGAGTGTAAATCCTTTTCTATATTTCGAGAATTTGGAATTTTATATCTTAACAATTTTTCAATATCCTCATGTGTTCTCTACTCCTTACTCTTCCTCTCGCATTCTTATCTATTTTGCTCTTTCTTTTATCATTCGTTTTCACCCGTTTTGTTTTCTACTATTTTCGATCATACTCTGATCATTATCAAATATAAAGTCTTTGATTATGATCAAAAACGAAACTCTCGATCGAAACTATAGTCACATTCAATAAATTTCTATGAACTCGGGCCTTTCCATGTGCAATAAAAATTTTGTAAGATAGTATTTTTATATATGTATTTTGAATTTTATTTTAGTACAATGGATAAATAAATACTATCTATCTATCTATTGTGGTAAAACAAAGTTAAAAGTGTTTTTATTTTTAATATAACGAAAGGATCGAAATAATTTGGTGAATAGACGAAACGTTGCTAGAAAATTGTAGGACCTAAATAAAAAAAATCAGAAAATTTATAAGAAGACATACTGTAAATTAAAAGAACATTCGAACAAAAATTTTAAATTTTGGTAGAAAAATGTCTCATAAAATGTTGCTGAATAGAAATAGAATCTACCAAGAAAATTCTCGAAATTAGGAAGAGATATTTCTATTAAATTATAGAAATCTGAAAAAAAGTGATAAAAAAACCGATAAGAAAAACTATCAAAATTTAGGTAGAGGATTTATTGAAAAACACTAGAGCGTTCGAAAACAATTTTGACTCTTTCCGAGACATACTCAAAAGGAAACGTTAAAAAAAGATAAAGTAAGATTTGTTCTGAAACTCTGGAAAAATAAAAGAACGTAACTCTCGAAACTTTTAGAACTCTCAGACAAAATTTTCGAAATTTTGAAAAATCAAACTATTTTAGCAAATTGGAAGAGAAATTTTAAACACCCCCAGAAGATAATAGAAGAAATGGTCAAAGAACCTTCGACGCAAAATTGTTGAAAAATTTAAGAACCCTATAAAAATATACTCAAAATTTTGAAGAGAAATTCCTGGTAAATTATAAAAATCTGAAAAAAAAAATCTATAAGTTTTGACGAAAATTCTCATTCTCAGCTGACAGATAGTGTTAAATTAATACAAATAGTTAACTTTAGAAAATTCTAAAACTCTTGGAGAAAATTTTAAACATTTTGAAAAATCTTAACTATTTTATGATAAATTAATTTCTCACTTAACCCGTGATGAAAAATTTTTGTATTCGTAGGGGTTATGACTAAATGGTACTTCCTTAGTAAAATTTTTATTTTTATATTGCGACCGGTTTCGGCACTAGGCCATCATCAGGCAAAACTGCAAATTAACATTTGTTTTGTAGGAGTAATATAAAAATAAAAATTTTACTAAGGAAGTACCATTTAGTCATAACCCCTACAAATTAATACCTTAGTACGACACCTCAAGATTAAGATTTTTGTATTCATTTGATTGTTGAATTAAAACACTTGTACATATCTCCTTGAGAATGACTTATAGTCGAAATTAGTCGGAGTAAAATAACTAATAAGTGAAATCATACCAAATATTTTAATTCAACAATCAAACTAACTCTTTTAGCAATTTATAAGAGAAATTTCAGACAAACTCCCAGTAAATAAAGCAAGATTTGTTCTAAAGGTCTGGGAAAATAAAAGAACGTAGCTCTTCAAAATTCTACAACTCTTATTGAAAATTTTCTAAATTTTGAAGAGGTGATACTAGAAAAATCTAAAAACTATTTTAGCAATTTAGAAGAGAAGTTACAGACAAAGCAAGAAATAACCAAAGAATCCTTGACGAAAAGTTGTTGGAGAATTTAATCACACTACAAGAAAATACTCAAATTTTGAAGAGAAATTCCTGATAAATTTTGGGAAAAAATTCTATAAGTTTTGAGAAAAATTCTCAGTATCAACTGACAGATAGTGTTAAATTAATAAAAATAGTTAACCTTAGAAAATCCTGGAACTTTTGAAGAATATTTTAAACATTTTGAAAAATCTAACTATTTTAGCAATTTAGAACCGAAATTTCAGACAAACTCCCAGGAGTTAAAGCAAGAAATTATAAAAGAACCTTGGGCGTAAATTTGTTCAAAAATTAAAAAACCCTATAAAATATACACAAAATTTTAAAGAGAAATTCCTAGTAAATTATAAATATCTGGAAAAAAAATCGTTAAGTTTTGAAGGAAATTCTCAGTCTCAATCTTGTTGTGGAATGTAATAACACTACAAGAAAATTCTCAAGAAGAGAAATTCCCCGTAAATTATAAATATCTAGAAAATGTTCAAAAGTTTTAAAGAAAATTCTCAAAACTTAAGAAAGTAACTATTATCAAATCTAATAATAATCAAAGAAAATCCTGTTAACTATTAAGAGACATATTTTAGGTAACCTCCGAAAAGATGAAGAAAAAAATAATAAAGATTATTCCGAAAATTAAAGAAATTTCGTTGGAAAATTAAAAAAAAAAATTGTTTAATGTCTCCTCCAAATTGCTAAGAAAATTTTGGCAATTTGGAAGGTAAATTTTAGCTAAACTTCTAAAATATATAGTAATTCTACAATAACATTTGTAGAACAAAAAAAATCAATTATAAAAAAATTACAGAATATATAAAAAAAATTGAAATAAATCTAGGACTATTGAAGTTTTTTTTGTAAGAAAATAAAAGAGAATATTTATAAATTTAATAAGAAATTATAAAAAAGTAGCTAAACATTTTTAGAATTTGGGCGAGACCCATTTTAAAAATTATAAAAATCTAGAGGAAGAATTGATGGAAACAATTCTTCTTTGTTAAATTATTATGTTTATACATAATTTTATGTAAATTCTATTTTTTATAATTATTATTAATGATATGGCAAGAAATTAAAAATAAGAAAACTTTAAAAGAAAATTCTTGCAATATGAGGAAATTTCCGAATAGATAAAAAGGAATTCAACTAAGAAAACAGGGACAATGATAGAAACTTTGCTAACAAATTATAAAGATAATTTTTTTAATCTATAAGATTATAAAACACTCAAGGCAAATTTTAAGACTTTGATACAGAAAACTCCGAGAATAAAGAGTGGAAAGTGGAAAACTCTAAGACCCGTCAAGAAAATTCTCAAAATTAAGGAAATCGAGAATTAAATTTGATAGAAAATCGGATAAGATGTAGTAATAAATAGTCAAAATTCACGAAAAGTTAAAGAGGTAGCTAAAAAAACTATCGAAATTTAAAAATTCTAAACACTAAAAAATTTTGGTGATTGTGAAAAAATACTCAAGAAAACCTCTAAAAATATATCATAATTTTTTATGTTATAGTTACATTTAAACAATCTAAAGTACATTTTATTATTTATTAGGTTATCCAACAGAAATAATTTCATTCAAATTAGTGTTGCTTTGATAGTTGTACTATTTGTAACACGCAAATTAATTTGTATTATTCAATGTCTGTCGAAGTATTAGCTAGAGAAGTAGTTGTTTCAAATTAATTTGTTTTGTAGTCTTAGTAAGACTCACTGTTGTAGATTCACGAAATGTTTTCGTATTTTTAAATTATAATTTAAATCTACGCTATAAAAAATCTTTCTTAAATAATTGAGTCTAGTAAATTTCGAAAATTAAAAAAATATGTATATCTATAAATATGTGATTAAAATAGTTACTGAATTAAAATATCATATTTTTTAAAATTGTATTGAAAACATTAACACTTTCTTCACAAATTTATCTTTATTTACTAGATATACATTATACATTATAAATTTGTGAAGAAAGTGTCAGTGTTTTCAATACAATTTTACTATAATAATCTAATCACGTAACTCAAGAAATATATTTCTACAGCATATTTTTTAGTTATTCATGAATTTTCTTGAACATATAAGTAATGTAACGCCGAAAAAGGTAGCCTTTTGGGAATAGCTTTATTTATAATATATTTATTTTTATTCAGTACTTTGGTCTTCTTCCATTAAAATAATACACATAAAAACAAATTCATACTTAAAATTTTGGGCGAAAGAAGCACGGGCGGAGTTCACAATGACAAATTATGTTCTTCCACTCTAACCCTTCTTGTTCCATGTACTCTTCGCAGGTTACGTAGCTATAAAATGGAATGATGTAAGACGCACGGAACGATGCCATAGACTACATCAAAGAATACTTTTCACCGCAATATTAGAAACAAAATATCCCGAGGAGCAGCATCACACAATTTTAGAAATTGGTGCGAATGATGAGAGAGATCGAAATCACTCTGGTTGAAAGAAATCATAATAAAGCAAATAGATGCATGCATTACATCACATGCTCCATGAATCCACAAAAATTCCAACTAGGCAGCCTGCAAGTAACGCTCACAGATGGAAGTACCTGCACCGAGACGGTCCTGGAAACAAATGATAGTTCAAGTGAAACAGAAACAAATAAGAACGAATTCTACGTGCTTACTGGAACATAAGAAAACAATACACTCAAAGGCATCGAGTTCATGGAGGACGTCGAAATTATCCTCAACATTCAGCATGAAACAATTCGATTATATATCGATGATCAACATTTTAAAAACACACAAATCCATCACCACAGCAATACAAGAAGTTGGTGAATGCTTCCAAGATCCGAGGATAAGCTCACCTACCCGAGAACGAATACTACGAAGTCCTACAGATGATCTCTCCACTTTACGATACTTTCGAAGCTTCGATGGAAGGTAACTAATCTCCCGAATTCATCGACGAACTATTCGCCGAATACACAGTGAGCCGGAACATGAACGAACATCTGTGGATAGCTGTGCCAACAGTGTACAACTCACTATTTTTGAGAAGCACGAAGAGATCAGCGTCTCGCAGAAGTCCGAGTTCAACGCACTGCTAGATGACTTCCAAGACTTATTCGGAACGATACCACAAGCTGAACATTTAATTTCTTCCACCATATAAACTTACGGAGCCACGAAAACGTTTACTCCAAGATTAACTAAACCAACGCCTGGAATCAGACATCATCCAGGAATACAGTTCACCTTGGGCCGCACACGTGTTATTGGTGCCTAGAAAGGATGAAGGTATTCGACTTTGACTACAGGAAATTAAACGTCATCACCGTTGCAGATTCTTGCCCATTACCTCGGGTTATTGGATTGCCTTGTCAAAAAGCTACCAACAATTCAGCTGCTCGCGTGAATCCACAAAGCCCGCGCTAATCCGGGAATTCCACTAATTAACGACCAGGTTGGCCTAACATATTCTCCTATTTTTGACGCTGTCTGTAAATAATTTTATGTATAAATACCTGTGCAAATCTTAGATTTAATTTACTTATGTTTCGATAATGGCAAGTGGAGTTGCCGAAACTAGTCAACACAATAAAAAATACAGTGTTATACAAGTGTTTTATTAATTATTCAAACATGTATAACTAAGTAGAAGTTTCTTACAGTAACAATATTTATTTATTGAATTAATTTACACGGCAAATAAAAAATGTTACATGAAAATAGTAAGTGTGTAAAATTAATTGAAAACTTTCCCCTTTCATGTTTTGGAGAAATGATGTTGCTTCATGTTTGATACAATAACTTCAAAATTGGGGCTTTTTGATGTAAGAGTAATTTGGATACAGTCTTCGGCGTTTAATCGATTTCTGTTCTTCATTTTTATGTTCATTAGAGTCGAAAAGCCTTGATCACAAAGGTAGGTTATTGCAAATGGCAGCAACTTTTTTACCGCCTCCTCATGTGCAATTTTGAAGGCCTTTGCAGCTTTTGACAACCAAAAACACGACAGATTTGCTTTGCTCTCAAATTGAATACGTGCTTCAGTATTACATCGAAGTTCAAGAATTTCCTCTGCCAGACCTGGAGGATCTTCTGGTACGCTAGCATTGTCGCATTTAAAAGGATCTACAACCCAACTGACAGTATTTATATCAAGATCTGGGAAGTAATCAGAGAAACGCTCTCTGAGTTTGGTAAGATGTCTGATAACTGTGTCCTTAATGTCATCAAAAGTAATATTTTCACAATCTTCCAAAAACAAAGCTAACTTTGAAAAAGAAGCTATCTTGTTCTGTTCTGCTTTCTGTCTCCAATATTGAAGCTTCAATCCAAACGCTGACACTATTTCTCTGGCTAAAATGATATTAATATTTTTTCCTTGCAACTCTTTGTTCAATATATTTATATTCACAAAAATGTCAGCTAAATATGCGAGACGTGCAACCCACGAGGTGTTTTTAAACTTATCTGCGATAATATTCTCTTGATCAACCATAAACATTTCGAGTTCAGTTTTGAGAGCCAATACTCGACCATTAGCTGTGAATTGCTACTAACATCTGTAGTCTCATCAAGCTGAATAGCAAAATATTTAGCCTGTTTTAGTGAGAAAATAACCTGTTTCTTCACATTTTCCGCCAAGATAGAAATTCTTTCTTTTACAATTCTTGCAGACAAGGGCACTGAATTCAGTTTCTTCGCCTCTTTCTGACCACACATGATCTCTGCTATTTTCACAGCTGCTGGTTTAACCAAATTTTCACCAATAGTATATGGTTTTTTGTTTCGGGCAATCATCCAGGCTACTTCAAAGCTAGCCTTTGATGCTGAACGCTGATCAAAGGTACCTAACAAGTTGCTGACCAATATTTGCCTTTTAACAGACATTTCTAAATTTACAAAGTATTCTCGCAGTTTGGAAGACAGATGTGAATGCAAATTATCCAAATGTTTCTTCAATTGACTTTTTTTAAAGATTCTGAAGTCAGTACTTTCAAGTGAGAAATTAATTAATCGTTTATTATAAGTGTTTCATTAATTTATGTATTTTTTGTGAATATGTTATAAGTAAGAAAAAACAAAATTATAATGAATTAAGCCGACAGCTACGCACTCCGGATGATATCAACCGAGATCAACGCCGAGGCATCAATAACAAATCTTCGTGGTCGAGGTGACTCCCTATATTCAAAAGCTGTTGAAGACACTGGACGAGGTGAAGGAGAACTTAATCTTATCAGCCTAAACGAGAAAAAAGTACGTTGATTACACCGCCTTCCCGGCCCACCATACCAGGCCAAAAACCTAGATTGGGTGGCCACATACGCCTTCAACAATGCCCAAAATCAGTACTCCTCCAAGCTCGCACCTAGAAAAGATAAGCCCTACATGATCACCCGCATCATCAGTCCAATCAGCTTCTAAGTGGCCACACCGAAACAACCAGGAAATATTCTACGACATACCACGTTCCATGAGGAAACCAGAACGACCAAGAAAACCACAGCCCTTCATATTTCGCAGCTGTACCATAAACCGAGGATGTAACACCGAGAAGGATAGATGTAGACGCGCGCCCGAATACTTGGCTCTCGCCCCTAAATGGGCAGTCTTAGCCTCACTCTCTCAACATTCGTAAGTGTATTACTTTATGTCTACTCACAAGTAATACCATAAGTGATGGAAATTTACTCGAATAAATTCTGTTTTTGCGGGAATAAAATTCGCAAATAAGCAACAAACTTGAATATACTAAACATAAAATTTATTCCGAGTCAATTGCCATCACCATTGGTATTTAGAAAGAGTATTCCACGACTTGAAATGAATATCGGTGAACGGTTCAATATGTATGTTAAAATTTTTATGATACATCTCCTGCAGTATTTTGGCCGAAAAATTCGACATTGATTAAATGACATCTTCCTTATAAACATTTGCATTTACCTTCTTCATATTATACGCCCAGTCGTCCAGAAGAGTTTCCATTGAAGTTTTTGCTAACAATTGGTAGTTTCTAAAGACGCGGAATTCTTCAAATGGTTTCCAAACACATTATCTCGTTTTGGTTGTATTTGTTGGTGCAGAACTTGCCACCGTCGCATTTGTTATGGATGATGAAGCGCTGTCTAACATTTTCATTTTATAACGTACTTATAACCTACTTATAACTGACATAAGTTTTTCTCTTTCTTATCAAGGCTAATTCAATTTATTTGTCAGAAAATAGTTTTTTCAGTTGAAAACGCTAGGTGCAGTTTCTTCATTTATAAATTGACGTGATTGGCTAAAAACTAACACAAGCTTCCTCGTCATTGGCTACATGCAATAGGAGTGGAATAGTCACAAGTAAAATAACAAGAACTCCCGTTTTTTTCAGAAAATCATATGCACGAATAATGTGTTGCTTAGCAATATCCCGAATCCTGTTGACAATAGTAAAAACCCGAGTGCGCAACACGATTTCATATCATTATAAGTTGAAGCTGTCGAAACTGTAGTCATTTTGAGTAAGTCCTTGTCCTTGTTCGAGAGGTCATGATTGCTAACAGTCTTTGTGAAGTCCTTGTGGTTATTGAAGCGCCCATGATGATGAAATAAATTCGTGAAGTTTTGCGTTTAGGTATTATGTTTTTGTTTCTGAGAATGCTTATTGTATCTAGGATTCGAAAATGGTTGGGATTAAGCGCGAATTTCCTTCCTGGATTCACAGAGATGGATTTGTAAATTCTAGATTTTTTCTTGAACGTTGTGGTCGTAAATTTTTAAGTAAGAATTTAAGAGGCAGTGTTAAAAACTTTGTTGTGCCACTACATATACAGTGTTTTCATGAGTTTTCTCAAATCCTTTTAAGAACTTTATTCGAAGGTTCCAGAATTTACAAGAAATTTATTTTTATATATGTAAGAACTTTACCTGCTAATTTCTACACAATTATTTTCTTAGTTAGATTTTTAGATTTTTCTACATTGTTTTGTTAGAGATTCGAGATATCGAAACATGTTTTTGTATATTTATGTTACTTTAAAGGATCGCCCCCAAAAGAAGGTACATGGTGTTCTGTGAGAAACTGGGGAGAGATAAAAGGTGTAATGCAGAGAGTGAAGAGGCATATGAACAAAAGAGAACTGTAAGTGAATGCAAGGAAAACAAAGAAGATGCGATGTAGGAATAGAGGAGGGAAAGGATGAGTGGTGAATTTGAATAGAAGAGGGATGTGATTGAGAGGGTGAAGGAATTTAAATACTTTGGCTTAATATTTAAATGCATGGGTGGATACCATAAGCACGCCAAATGGATACAGGATAAAGCCAAAAAAGCATGGGGCATGGTGAGGATGAAGTGGGAAAAATGGTTTTCAGGCAACTTCCAATTGGCATGCAAGTTGTGGGATGCATGTGTGAAGTCCATATTGCTGTATGGCGTAGAAACATGGGGGACAAGGAAGTATAAATGCATTGAGAGAGAGAGAGAGCAGAGGTTGTTCCTGAAGCAGATTCTGGGGGTTTAAAGATCAACGCATGGGTAAATTCTGCATCAAGAAAGAAATAGAATGAGGGAGGCAATATAGAGGGTGGTAAAGTATGAGATGAAGTTGTGTAGATTGGATGATGGACAAGGTTGAGTGAGTGAAGGATGAAACGCCGAAAGATGTATGAAAGTGCAGGAGTGTTCGAGAATAATGTGAATTAATTGTTGGAGAATTTGGTAAATGTGCAAGTGGATGAAAGAGAAGTGGAAAGAGGTCGACATGCACGAGAGGCAAGAAAGTATTGGGAGGATCAGACACAATCCGAGGTACGAAAGGTGGCAGGTGTATGGGAGGGTGTCAGGGTACTTGAATAATAGTGTCTTCACAAATGGAGACAAGATTACCCTGGCACGAGTTTGGATGGGGAAAAGTATGGTGGGTGTATACTGTGCATGAATGTGATGAACAGAATAAATTGAGGAAGCAGGAGGATAACAGAATACATGAGAGAGGATGGAGTTGGTGTAAAAATTTTAGCGAGACTGGGAATTGAGAGAGAGGTAAAGAGAAAATAGAATAGGATATTTTATATGTCAAGTAGAACAGCATGTTTTTTATATGTTAACATTTTTATGCCAATAAAGGTATTTTTTTCTTTCAGTTTACTAAAATTTAGTTGTAAAGTAGTAGAATTTTCCAGCCATTTTTTATACTGATTTAAAGACTTTTCCAGCAATAATTCTTCAAAATTTTCTAGCATATTTTTTCCTTAGATTTTTAAAATCTTTCGAGAGTTAAATATTATTCTAAATATTTATCTTCTTTATTTGTAGCTTTTTTTTAAGATTAGAGAATTTTCTAAAATAATTTTCCATCAAATTTATAGAACTGTGTTTATGGATTCTAGACTTTTACAAAAATATTCCTTTTAAATTTCTGGAATTTTTTTCGAGAATTCTACAATTTGTCTCCCTGATTTCTAATAATAATTGATGTCAATGTCAGTTTAAAGTTTATTAAACACATACCGAAATCAAGGGAAAATAAGCATCTAAATGCTAAACAAAATAAGTAACCAAAGCTGAATCGTTTGGAACAGCGGAGGAAAGTATGGGTTTGAATGGAAGAACATTTGATGCAAATGAATTCCGCACTTCAGCATGCTGACAAAATTTGAACTTTTTGTATGTACTTTTTTCTATCAATTTTTGTTAATATTTTCTTTTATAAGCATGTATGATAAAGACAAATGTAACATATAACATAATATTTATTATTTCAAGACTGCAGATTTTTTTACAATCGTTTTTTCTTAAAATTTCCGGAACTGTGTTCGAGAATTTAAAATTTTCTTGAATTGTCTTCAAATTATAGAATTTTCTAAAATTTTCCTTCAAATTTTTGAACTGTGTATAAAGATTGTAGACGTTTACAGAAATATTCTTTTCAGATTTTCTTCGAAATTTTTAGAATATTGTCTAAATTTTTCAGAAATTTTTCTTCCTGAATTCTATCCTCTTTTCTGGTAAATAAAAGAATATTTGATTGTAGAGGCTTTCACTTTGTGATACATATTTTATAACTTTAAATTAAATTAAATAAACTTTGTTTGTATCACACACTTTATTATTTCAGTGACTAATTAGTTTGATAATGACCAGCTGAATTGTGTCGAAACTATAGTCACTGAAATAATAAAGTGTGTGATATAAACATAGTTTTTTTTATTTTATTTAAAGAAATAAAAGAATGTTCTAAAATCATTTTCCTTCTAATTTTTAGAATTGTGTTTAAGGATTCTAAACTTTTTTTTTTTTCTTCAACAATTAATTTCTTCAATATTGCAGTATTTTCTACATTCGTTTTTCTAAAATTTCCATAACTGTGACCAAGGATTCTAGATTTTTGTAAAAATATTCCTTTTAGATTTTTAGAATGTTGTCCAAAGATTCTATTTTACAGAAATCTTCCTTACTGATTTCGAGCATCTTTTTTGAATTATAGAATTTTTTTAAATCATTTTCGTACAAATTTCTAGAACTGTGTTTAAGGATTCTAGGCTCTTTCTGGAATATTCTTTCTAGATTTCTAGAATTTTGTTCGCGAATTCTAACATTACGTATTTTTTAAATCGATTTCCTTCAAATTCCAGTAGTGTATTTGAAGATTGTAGTCTTTTTTAGTAGAAATATATGAGTTTTGGCTGCGTACACTAATTTCAAATTTCCAATCAAAATTCCAGCACATCTAAACATCCGTTAAAATGTAAACATTGATATACCGAAATTCACGATGTTAAAATTTTACATCACTGCAGCCTTGGAGTTGCAAAAACTTTCAAAAGAAGTAATAATCTGGAGGGAACGATTATGTAAGAAACTGTCCAGACGACTTAATAGTTCGATTGGGAGTTTGACAGTCTCATAGAGATTTAGTTTAGATCTTAAACCGAAAGCTATATATTCTATATTTTATTGCTGTGCAATGATCTAAATAATATTTTAGAGGTTAGGTTGCGGAGAATTTTCTTCTTAAATTTTTTAGATTTAACTCTACAAAACTGTTTTTTGACAGATCTTCAAACTTAGGTTGCGTACAACTATTGCCACCGATAAAACCTGGGTGGTAGTAAAATAAATATTAATATTATTAAACGGCAGCTGTGTAAATTGTAATGATATTAAAAAGTTTAAAAATAATATTTTAGCTTTAATTTAAATGTGTGGGTGAGTGCCCACTATTTCACCCTGAGTTATTACAACATAAACAACATTAAGTTTAACTCTACAAAACCTGGGTTAAATCATTTTTTAAATTATGATTGTGTAAATATATTGCCAAACATAAAAACTAGATTACCTAAATATTTTAGTGTTAAAACTGTTTACAGAAACCTAGGTTTCATCAAAAATTTTATTCAGAGATTTTTAGATTTTAGCGTTCCGTTAATGCTTACGTAATGGAATACAATTAAAAATACCATTTCGTAAGCTTTAAAAGAATCCAAAAACCTTTGCATATATTTTTAAGAAAACATATTTCTGTCTGTAATAAATGATTAGTAGTATTCAGTATATTTTAGTGCTAAAACTTTAAGACATTTTAATGACGAAATTTTAATATTAGAAATCCAGGCAATGGATTAAAAACTCAGAATGTTTTAACCACATAATTCAGTGTAAGTATGGATTACCACGTGGTAAAGTTCACAAACATTCTCTTAATTAAAAACTTTAGGTTTCATCACTGACAATAGTTTCATACGAGCTGGATTTAAATAAATAAATTTTGAATAAAGAATATATTCTAACCTAAAAGTTCTAAAACTCCTTCCACAACAATATGAAAAACAGATAATATTTTTAAATTGTATAATTGTTGCTGTAAAAAATTTACAAAACAATTAATGCTTTAATAATAATAATAATAAAAGTTTTTTTAGCCCATCCATTAATAAATTTCATTATTCTTTGCCTTCTTTTCTTTTCTAATCTTAAAAACAATATAGTATTCAGACACACTATACACGTAAATTTACTCCTGACTCGATAGCTCTCAATAGGCGAGATTCTTCGGAATTGGGAAAGGGGGGAAAACGGGAAGAGACCCGGGGAAAACGATGCACTTTGAAATAAACGGTTCGATTATTGGTTTCGGCTAGCAGTTGGTTGCCTGCAGTCACCCGGCATGAATCATTCAACTCCATTGATCTACTTACTGCTGGGGATATATAAGGGGAAGCCTTCACTCTCGGCGTCCCCGACAGATAACTTTAACGCCGCCTATAAAAACACGTTTTATTGTCCGCAGATCGCAAAGAAATTGATAATTATCCATTCGAAATGAAAAAATAAATCTTTGTAATAGTTAAAATACACCCATCAGTGTGTATTTTCGAAACGTTGCAGGAAGTTCCCGTCAGAAATAATAAAACTTGCAAAATTGTTAAGCTGTAGAATCTGTTAATTATTAATCAATGTGAACGCCTGGACAAATCCCAACTATTAATATGACTTTTTCGGCTTTAAATATTTTCTATTAAAAATTCTTATCAAGAGTTAGAAGATTAATTTTTAGTAACATATTAATTAAACAATCATTTCATTATGACAACTAAATAAAGAGAATGGTTGCGACCGTTACTACGTTATAATCTATACATACACTGAATTGAAAAATTCACAAAAATTTTTCAATTCAGTGTATGACAACTAAAAGCAATAACTTAAAATATTTGATGGTATAGGTATTTACTTTTTGATACATCTTGAAGGAGTTATAATTAAAACACCATAACTTTATTTTAGAAATATATTTTTTATAATTACACAGTGACTTTCGACTATAGGCTAGCAATTTAGGAGTTTATAGTTAGATAATGACTATCTTATATTATATTTTCTTCTCTTCTAGTTTATGTTTATGTTGTTTTCTCCGCGTGTTTATAGATGGTATATTTTGCCACAAAGTGAGTGTATTTTGGTCATTTCGCTCCCCTCCCCTATGCAAATACGTGGCATAATTATGAATAAACAGAATTAGCGTTATTATTTATGGAATAAATGATTAATATCTTCATTACAGCGAACACGAAACCATTATTGCCCATTTTGTTTTGAACAGATTTACCATTTTAATAAGTCCACATCACATAAACACAAACATACACACAGAGTGAGTGCCGGTTTTAAGCTGACCACATAAATCTGCCGCACTTACGAAATATGTCCCTCTATTAAATTTTAGTTGTCCCCGCATTCATTATAACGTTCTGCGTCGGCCGGAATTTCCCAGGCCGTCACATTTACGGCATTAAAGAGCCCCATGCATTATTGCGCAAGTTTAAGTGTGTACAGGTATGTTCAAATGAGGAGGGCGTCCCCGGGCTGCCCTAGGTCGCGCTCGGTGCGCCCTTTAAGGGACGCCACCGTACCGGCCGCCCCGTGATGACAACGGAATCTAATTATTCTCTTCCATCACATCGGATCTCACATCTCGAAAACGGTTAAGGTTAAAACATTCAAAAGTTCATTTTGTATGTTTTAAAGTTTATATTACACAAGAAAAAATTGTTTGAAAGTATCATCTATCATCTATCATCTATCATCTATCATCTATCATCTATCATCTATCATCTATCATCTATCATCTATCATCTATCATCTATCATCTATCATCTATCATCTATCATCTATCATCTATCATCTATCATCTATCATCTATCATCTATCATCTATCATCTATCATCTATCATCTATCATCTATCATCTATCATCTATCATCTATCATCTATCATCTATCATCTATCATCTATCATCTATCATCTATCATCTATCATCTATCATCTATCATCTATCATCTATCATCTATCATCTATCATCTATCATCTATCATCTATCATCTATCATCTATCATCTATCATCTATCATCTATCATCTATCATCTATCACCTATCATCTATCATCTATCATCTATCATCTATCACCTATCATCTATCATCTATCATCTATCATCTATCATCTATCATCTATCATCTATCATCTACCATCTATCATCTATCATCTATCATCTATCATCTATCAGCTATTGGATTGAGTCTAAAGTCATTTCGTTTTTTTTTTACAATAATAAGCAATTTTTATTATACACAACACATAACTTTTTAAAGCTTGCGTCACGTTTTCCCTTTTCTGAAGTAAAACAGTAAAATATGGCGTTATTCCTCTGTTAGCTTTTTTAATTCACTTACTTTTTTTAATTGAAGCGTCTCCTGTGAAATGGTATTTAAGTTAGATTCAATTCAAACTATTTTTTTTTTTATTTATTATAAAACTTATTACTTTTTTCAAAATAAAAACTCACCCTGTATATATAGAAAATTTATTTTTCACAGTTTCGACTTGAAATTTTTGATAGCACTTGAAAATGTCATATTTGAAAATCCGTCATTTTTAGCAGACTGAAATTGGATTTTTTTTTTTTTATAGTTTAAAATAAAAAAATTTCATTTTTTGTAATTTAAAATTTAATTTTTGACAGTTTAGAAATGAAAACATAAATTTTTACAGTTAGCAATAGTTGCTTCTTGGCAGTTAATAAGTGAAAATATCACTTTTGGTATTTTGGAATTGAATACTTATTTTTTATTGTTGTAAGTTCGTTATTGAAAGTGTAATTTCTGATAATTTGGATTCAAAAATTTAATGTTGTTATAGTATGAAATTAAAAATCTCATTTTTGACAAGTAGCAATAGAAAATGTAATGTTTGATAGAATGCAATTGGTGAATTGTTAATGTCATTATTAAACATGCTTATATGAAAATGTCATTATTAAAAATTCATTTTGATAGTTTTGATTTGGAAATGTCAGTTTTGACAGATTGTAATTGAAATTGTTGTTTTCAAAGCGTTGCCGTTTTGTTTTCCATCGGCGTATTTTAAAACTACGTTTTTTCTGTACGCGTCTAAGAAGTTTCAAATCAATTCCTGTCGCTATTGTTTTTTTTTTAGAGAATTTAATATCGCCTGATGCAGTTTTCAATTTTTTTCTCAATTCCAGTTTAAAGCGTTGCCGTTTTGTTTTCCGTCAGCGTATATCGATTGTTTTGTAGTATTTTAAAGGTACGTTCTTTCGGTACGTGTCTACCAAGTTTCAAGTTAATTCCTGCAATAATTGTTTTTTGTCACATTACATATCAGTTTATTATGTCAAATGTTGTACAGGGTCTATTATGAAAGTAATGCGCATGATTTAATTGTGACATGACTATCCATCACTCAAACGGCTATAAGCAATAAAGTTTTTTTGTACAGCTTGTAAATAATGCAACCGAAACATTCCAAACGTTTCAAAAGGTCTTCAAGGTCACAGTCCGGGCGGTGGCACAACTCAATTCAGCCTGTTACCTGCAAGTGCTCAAGAGATTGAAACACCGGATAACCGGGTAACCCTCTTACAGTCTCTGAAAGAAAAGCATGGGGAATCCGCTGAAAACATTCAAAAGCGTGTTACGGCATTCCTAGGAGACATTTCCGTCGAGAAGTTTTTGGGTGCCTTCCAAGAATGGCTGACTCGTTTCCGCAAGTTGGTTGAAGCTGAGGAAGGGAATTTAAAGAATTTTAAGTATTTGTATCGGTGCGATCAATAAATATATTTTTCCCAGTAAACGCACATTACTTTTATAATGGACCCTGTATGTATCATATATCATATGTTTAATACTTGCATTATTTATGTTTTGTCATACCTACCATCTCTAATATCTGCCATAACTTTTATTTGTCTGTTACATATAACATTCCTCATAAATCTGTTATTTCTGTTTTTTTTTAAGTCTTCTCTCATTTATCATATTGCTCATGTATCCTATAATATCAACAGTATCTATCACCTATTTTTACCCTTATTTTTCATAGCGATCCCATTTATAACTATCATCCGTTTATTATTTATATTTCTTATCTGTAACGACTATCATCTGTAATATCTGTCACCTGTCATTATTGTCATTTCTAAGAATTGTCATCTGGCATTTATTATTTTCTGTAATGTCAATTATCTCTCCTAATTGCATTTTGTTACATTGGTAATTTTTTTAACTATCAACTTTAATATTTGTCATATTTTAAAACGCGTATCTGTCAAATCTGTTACATCTATCATCTGTCATATGCATTATCTGTGTATAACTGTCATAGCTATAATTTGTCATATGTCACCTGTTCTATCTGCTATCTGCCATAGCTGTAATTTGTCATGTCTATGATCAGCTTTATCTGAAAACTTTCATAGCTATCATTTCTCATATTTGTCATATGTCATTTGTCACATTTCACCTGTTCTATCTGCTATCTGCCATAGCTATCATTTGTCACGTCTATGATCTGCTATATCTATAATCTGCAATAGATATCATTTGTCATATTTGTTAAATGTCATCAGACATATGTCACCTGTTGTATCTGTTCTCTACCATAGCCGTCATTTGTCACGTCTATAATCTGCTATATCTGTAATCTGCAATAGATATCATTTGTCATATTTGTTATATGTCATCTGTCATATGTCACCTCTTGTAACTGCCATCTGCCATAGATGTAATTTTCATGACTATGATCTATTAAATCTGTAATCTGCGGGAGCTATCATTTGTTATATATGTGATATGTCATTTGTTATATTTCACCTGTTCTCTCTGCTATCTGCCATTCCTATCATTTGTCACGTCTATGATCTGTTATATCTGTAATCTGAAATAGATATCATTTTTCATATTTGTGATATGTCATCTGTGATATGTCACCTGTTGTAACTGCCATCTGCCATAGCTGTCATTTGTCATGACTATGATCTATTATATCTTTAATCTGCCAGAGCTATCCTTTGTTATATTTGTCTTATCTCACCTGCTTTATCTGTTATCTGCCGTAACTGTCATTTGTCATGTCTATGATCTGTTATATCTAATCTGCAATAGCTATCATTCGTCATATTTGTTATATGTCATCTGTAATATGTCACCTGTTCGATCTGCTCTCTGCCATAGTTGTCATTATCATTATTATGACCTGCTATATCTGTAATCTGCAATAGCTATCATTTGTCCTATTTCTGATATGTCATCTGTCATATGTTACCTCTTCAATCTGCTATCATAGCTATCATAGCTCTCATTTTTCATGTCTATGATCTGCTATATCTGCTATATCTGTAATATATAATAGCTATCATCTGTCATATTTGTCATATGTCATCTGTCATATGTCATCTGCTCTATTCGCTCCCTGTCATAGATGTCATTTGTTATGTCTAGGTGCTATGTCTGAAATCTGCCATAGATTTCATTTGTCATATTTGTCATATGTCACCTGTTTTATCTGCTATCTGCATCATTAGCCATATTTGTCATATGTTATCTGTCATATGTCACCTGCTCTATTCGCTCTCTGCTATAGATGTCATTTGTTATATCTATGATGTGCTATGTCTGTAATGTGACATAGATTTCATTTGTCATATTTGTAATATGTCATCTGTCATATGTCAAGTGTTCTATCTGCTATCTGCATCATTAGTCATGTTTGAAATATGTCATCTAACATATGTCACCTGTTCTATCTGCTATCTGCATCATTAGCCATATTTGTCATATGTCATCTGTCATATGTCACCTGCTCTATTCGCTCCCTGCTATAGATGTCATTTGTTATGTCTAGGTGCTATGTCTGTAATCTGCCATAGATTTCATTTGTCAAATTTGTCATATGTCACCTGTTTTATCTGCTATCTGCATCATTAGTCATATTTGTCATATGTCACCTGCTCTATTCGCTCTCTGCCATAGGTGTCATTTGTTATGTCTATGATGTGCTGTGTCTGTAATCTGCCAAATATTTCATTTGTCATATTTGTCATGTCATCTGTTTTATCTGCTATCTGCAATAGCTATCATTTGTCATGTTTACAATCTGATACATCTGTAATCAGCCATAGCTATCATTTGTCATATATGTCTTATGTCATCTATCACATGTCATCTTTTCTATCTGCTCTCTGCAACAACTGCCATTTGTCATTACTATGATCTGCTATATCTCAAATCTGCAAAAGCCATCATTTGTCATATTTGTCATATGTCTTGTCATATCTGTTAAATTTGCCATCTATAATATCCGCTACATATTATGTCTTTCATATCTATATTTTTTTTTATATACAGGGTCCATTATAAAAGTAATGCGCATTTTTTCGGTAAAATGTATTTATTGAGCGTACCGCTACAAAGGCTAAAAATTCTGTGGAAATGTGTCTGCCATGCCTGGAACTTATCCTCCTGAAAGTCTCTTAGGACCGTCATAACGTCCTGACAGCACGAAACTGCTATTCTGTCAACACTGTCATAACGTGCTTTTTAATGTTTTCCACGGACTCTGAATGATTTCCTTTCAGCTTTCTCTCTATATTCAGTCGGGAAAATAAGAATAGTTGCATGAAGCCAAAACAAGACTGTAAGAGAGCTGGGGGACCATCGCGGTCATCTCGTCATTAGTAATCCTGCCGTCTGTTTTCTTGTCACATTGTCATCTGTGACCTTATTGTCTGTCATCTATTTATTTATTTATTTATTTATAACTTTAGTTTTCCTTCTTAAAATAATACATAAAATACAGAAAAATACAAATTACAAAACATACGTAAAATTTTGTTCGAAAGAAGCACGGGCGGAGTTCATAATAGATTGTGTTCTTCCACTCAAACCACCTTGGCACCATGATGTTGGAAGGTCAGCGATAGTTGTCTGTAGTTTTGCTGTTATCCTATCATAATGTCACCTATTACCTTATGATCTGTCATCTTGTATTCTATTACCTTGTCATCTTCTCAGCTTGTCACCTTTCCACCTCAACACCTTGTCACTTTATTATCTTGTCATCTATTATCTGACTGGTGATGAAGTGACAAGATGGAAGTTGATGGTAAGATCACAAGTTGACAAGAAGACAATATAACAGATGACAAGATGACCTGAAAAAATGACTAGTTGATAGATGACAGATAACAGGATGTCCAGATGATAAAAGGCGAGATGACGAGATGATAGATCTTTCGTCATGTATCATCTTTGGTCCATCATCTTTCATTTAATCAATGGATCATCTATCATTTTGTCGTCTATTGTGTAATTTTGTTATCTTGTCATAATGTCATCTGTCACCTTATCATGTCATCTTATCATCTGTTACCTTGTCATCTTCTCAACTCGTCATCTTGACACTTTGTCATCTATTATATGACTGGTAATAAAATGACAAAATGGAAGATGGCAGATGACATGACAGGTGACAGATGCCACATGCAAGATTACAGATGACAATATATCAGATGATAAGATGACAAATAGTCAGGTGATGATAATTATCTTGTCATTATCTTGTCATTTATTATCTGACTTATGACAAGATGTTCTTGTCATATGACAAGAAGGAAAATGACAGGTGACAAGATGACAAAATGACAAGTTGATAAGGAGACAAGATGACATGACAAGATCTGTAAAGATGACAAGATTACAAATGGCAAGATTACAGACGACAAGATAACAATGTCACAAGGTAATAAGGTAACTAATGATTCGATAACGTGACAAGATAATAAATGATAATATGACCTGGCATCTTACTGGTGATAAGATGAGAAGATGTCAAGGAACAGATGACAAGATGACAGATAATAAAAAAATGACAAAATGGAAGATGGCAGATGACATAACAGGTGACAGTTGCCACATGCAAGATTACAGATGACAATATATCAGATGATACGATGATAAATAGTAAGGTAATGATAATGATCTTGTCATTTATTATCTGACTTATGATGTTTTCCTTCTTGTCACATGACAAGAAGGAAAATGACAGGTGACAAGATGACAAAATGACAAGCTGATAAGGAGACAAGATAACAGATGACAAGATGGCATATGAGAAGATGGCAAGATGACATCTGAGAAGATGAAAAGATTACAAATGACAAGATTACAGACGACAAGATAACAATATGATAAGGTAACAAGGTAACTAATGATTAGATAACGTTACAAGATAATACATGATAATATGACCTTGTTATTTTGTACACTTGTAGGCAGATGCCAGGCGATAAGATGACAAGATGAGAAGATGTCAAGGAACAGATGACAAGGTGGCAGATGATAAGGTAGCTGATGATGAAATGCCATACGACAAGATGGCAGATGACATATGACAGGTGATAGATTCCAGATAATAACATGACAAGTTGATAAGAAGATGATATAACAGATGACAAGATGAGAAGATGACAGATGACATATGGCAGGATATCCAGATGATAAAAGTCTGTCATATGTCAGCTGTGATCTATCATGTCATCTGTCATTTAGTCATGTGGTCGTCTTGCTATCTTGGTGTCATGTGACGTTATATTGTTTTCGGTTATTTTGTGGTCTGTAATCTTGCAATCTGTTATCTTGTTATTTTGTCATCCGCCATCTTATCATCTATTATCTTTTCATCTGCCATCTGTCATCTTGTCATCAGTAATCATTCTGTCTGCTATTTTGTCATCTTGTCTTTAACAAAATAAACAAAAATAAACAATTATTCCGATTGTTTGAAAATGCTTTAAAGCAAACTCGTAGATTTTTGGTGTAAAAAGCAGTCAAATTTAGGTGGTGTTGCTTTGGGGCAGGAAATTCATAATGAAGAAGGCTGTGTGGTTGGGGACATTGTCATGGTGAAGCCTGACCTTGTCTTTGATATCAGCCTTCACGCTGACGACACGATGTTTTAATCTGTTTTAAAAATGGACGATTTTTCCGACTCCAAAAATATAATAAGCATCGTTCTGATGTGAGTCTTACTCATTCACCCACCGACCCTACAATTATAATTAAACTTTATCTAAAAATGATGTTCATTTTTTGGGTAACTGACGGCAAAAGTGCTGGAGTTTTTAGAAAACCAATCGAGACATAGTGGCTGAATATAAGAAGTATATGTATGGTGGGTGTGACATTGTACATTAAATAAAATATAAGTTTGATTGAAAAGGTTTTTAAAGGCTTTTCTTTATATTTTCTATTCCTGATATTAGATTAAATCTGAGAATCATTCAGTAAAAATGTTCATAATTCAGATCTGAAATGCAACGTTCACGCCACGTAAGCGCAAAATGCAGTAAATTAACGTAAAAGTGGCGTCGGCGGTGTGGCAGTGGTGGTTTATTACTATTCCGAGGTGCAACGTTAAAATATACTAATAATAACCTCCATATTCAGGGCGGACTAAGCCACATTCGCCCCCCGTAATAACGACGGAATCGAGATTACGCAGCAGATAAGGACCGCAAATTGGTCCAGAATATACCATAATGCTCTTAATTCTTGTTATCAGAATTACGTTCAGATTAATCTCGGCGATAATATTCTACTAAAATAATGTGAAATGTTCCCGAACCCAGTTACACATGTGATCTCCTTCCAACGCCCCCCAACTCTTAGAGCAACCACGGAACGGGACGGACGGTAGTTTATTGTTGCGTGGAATTACACTGGAGATAATTGTTCTCTGATTTGAAATAATTATTCTACTACAGATTGGATAGAGTATTAAATATTAGAAGAAAAATGGTATACGTTTGATGATGTTGAAACTATAGATACGAAAGAAATCATGTGTGTGATATAATCAAAGTGCAGTTTCTTCTATAGTTCCTGATTAGGAAAGGTGAATGGTGGAAGCATCAATCATAAAAAAAGTTGTTTTTTTTTTCATCCAAGGGAAATAATGTAGCCGAAAAAAAAGGTTTGTTAAGTATATAGGTTGAACATATACTTAACAAACCTTTTTTTTTCAGCTACTGTATTTCCTTTGGATGAAAAAAAAAACAACTTTTTTATGATCGATGCTTCCACCATTCACCATTCCATTGGTTTCACCTGTATGCTTTCAAACATCAAATAAAGCACTAATAACCTTCCTTCTCACTTTCATTTGAATTTCCAAATGTACGTTTCGGACCTGAAGTGACCATTATTAATGGATTAGCATTAGTGCTTTATTCGTCAAATCTGAATCAATCAATTTATCCTTGAACTTAATATTTGGACAACAAACTTTCAAAATTTTGTCTTGAGCGTCATAAATCAAGTGTAAAGAAAGTTCCAGTGTTTACCTCAGACTTGTTTCTATGGCACAATCATGGAAGAATACATATAGTTAATGTTTTACAAACTTCTACGGATTAAATATGTTCAAAACGGTCGAAAATAACGGAAATTCTCGTTGGATGATTCCGTGGAATTACGTAGTGTATTTTTTTCCTTTTAATTTTCGACTAGGCGGTATTTAAAGCCGGACCCCCGAAACTAAATTACTTTCAGGATGGAAGTTGTTATAAAGCTTTCGGCTTAGCGGTTGGCATTAAAAAGGAAAAGGGAATTCTCTTTAGTGTTGTGTGTGTATGTTTGTGTGTGTGTGTGTGACCAACAACAAAGAGCTCTCGCGTACAGAGCGCACAGTTCACCGACAAGAACCGGTCCACTCTGGCCGTGGATAGTTCGCTATTGTTTAACCGCTTTTTAACATAATCTTCCTAACTACGGGGCCGGTTCTTTGTGATCCCGATTCGGCCGTAATTCGTGCAGTTCACGAGATATGCAAACGATCTTTTTGCAGAATTCGAGTTTCTAATAATATTAACAATGGTGATAACATAGAAAAATTGTCTGGATTGAAATAATGAAGGAAACAAATTAAAAACACAGCTAATTTTGTTAATACTTCGTGAAGTGTGAAAATTAAAGGGAAGAAAATAATAATATAGGCTCTTATAGTTGACTTAAAAGAATATGGTAATAGTATAAAGTAAGGTCATCATATTTGATGTAAAAGTATTTCTGATGATCTACATCAAAAGGTAACAAGAGAAAGAAATAATGAAGCCTTGAGAATACCTTTCAAGTAAGTTATAAGTTCCTTATCTTCATTTACCTTTGCATTTTCTTTTATATCTCTTTATGATATTTAGTATTCATATTTTTCTTTCTGTATGCTCCATTTTTTTTATTAAGATGCATTAAGAAAGCAATGTAATGAAGGATGTCGTCATCCAATATATATTTTTGTAGCTTCATGATTCATTTATTTCGTTTGAATTTTCGTTCAACCTTCTTGAAAAATATATACAAAAGCGAAGGAAGCAAGAAGAAGTGATGAAAGTTTTATGAAAGTTATAATTTTCTTGTTTTCATTTATCTCTTACAAAGGTTCTTCCACATTCGTATTCTTCACTTCAAAATAAAATGTGATATTTTAGATCTTTGTATTTGAATGTATCTTTCTGTATTCTCAATTTTTTTCAAAGAATTTTATTGAACCAACATAGCCATTTTAGAGATATTATTGTTTGGCTCCGTGATTTGTATTTGAAAGGATAAACTTCTAGAAGAAATAATTCTAAAAAAAATTCAAAAACTCGAGTAAACCTGCAAACTTTACAAACATCGATAAAATTTTTAGAAATTTGGATTTTAGAAATTATTGGTAAATTCTAAAGCTACATATAATAATCCACGTTTTTATTTCCCCCTTAGTGAAATCTTTAGTTCTCTGAAACTTGATTGAAAAGAAAAAAATTTGTTTAGAAGCGAAAACAAAATCCGCAAGATTCCAATAAAATTAATTTCAAAACTTTTTGAGTGAAAAAGAAATTAAAAAGGTAAAATTTTGGAGTGAGTAAAATAGTAAAAATTTGAAGCATGATGGGTGGGCAGACTTTAAATATAAATTAGATAAGATTAGCTATAGAAAGTCATTTTTATTTAAAATTAAATTTTGATTTTGTTTTATTTTTTACAACATAAATGGTTTCATTGTTTTTAGGAGCAAAATCATCAACGATTAGCAATTAAAGTTATCGTGTATATGTAGGGTGGGCGGGTGGCCTCTATCCCACCCTCCAATCAGTAAAACATAAGCGAGGGTTTTAATTAAAAGTCGTAAAATATAAATAAACGCAAAAATTGCAATTTTTAGAGATTTATTCATACAACTTTATCGAATAATTTTTGATGATGTTTTACTGATTGGAGGGTGGGATAGTGGCCACCCACCCACCCTACATATACATAAAAAATTCAATTACTGATAGTCTTGTGGTTTCCAATAAAATTAATCACAACAATTTTTTAGTAAAAAAGAAACTAAAAAGGTAAAATTTTGGAGTGAGTAAATTAGTAAAAAATTGATCCATGATGGGTGGGCAGACTTTAATTCTAAATTAGATAAGATTGGCTATAGAAAGTCATTTCACTTAAAATTAAATTATGATTTTGTTTTATTTTTTATAACGTAAAGGGTTTGATTGGTTTTAGCAACAAAATCATCAACGATTATCAATTAAAGTTATCATGTATATGTAGGGTGGGTGGGTGGCCTCTATCCCACCCTCCAATCAGTAAAACATAAGCGAGGGTTTTAATTAAAAGTCGTAAAATATAAATAAACGAAAAATAATTACAATTTTTAGAGATTTATTCATACAAATTTTTCAAATAATTTTTGATGATGTTTTTTTGATTGGAGGGTAGGATAGAGGCCACCCACCCACCCTACATATACATATTAATTTCAATTACTGATAGTCTCGCGGTTTCTAATAAAATTAATCACAAAACTTTTTCAGTAAAAAAAGAAATTAAAAAGGTAAAATTTTGGAGTGAGTAAATTAGTAAAAATTTGATGAATGATGGGTGGGCAGACTTTAAATCTAAATTAGATAACATTAGCTATAGAAGGTCATTTAAATTTAAACTTAAATTTTGTTTGTGTTTTATTTTTTTCAACATAAAGGCGTTGATTGGTTTTAGCAGCAAAATCATCAACGATTATCAATTAAAGTTATCATGTATATGTAGGGTGGGTGGGTGGCCTCTATCCCACCCTCCAATCAGTAAAACATAAGCGAGGGTTTTATTTAAAAGTTGCAAAATATAAATAAACGAAAAATAATTACAATTTTTAGATTTATTTATAGAAATTTTTCAAATAATTTTTGGTGATGTTTTAGTGATTGGAGGGTGGGATAGAGGCCACCCACCCACCCTACATATACATAAAAAATTTAATTACTGATAGTCTCGCGGTTTCCAATAAAATTAATTACAAAACTTTTTTAGAAAAAAGAAATTAAAAAGGTAAAATTTTGGAGTGAGTAAATTAGTAAAAATTTGATGAATGATGGATGGGCAGACTTTCAATCTAAATTAGATAACATTAGCTATAGAAGGTCATTTAAATTTAAGCTTAAATTTTGATTTTGTTTTATTTTTTATAATGTAAAGGGTTTAATTGGTTTTAGCAGCAAAATCATCAACGATTATCAATTAAAGTTATCATGTATATGTAGGGTGGGTGGGTGGCCTCTATCCCACCCTCCAATCAGTAAAACA